>OY748305.1:8638093-10058860 GCA_963556515.1 Nudaria mundana | reverse complement strand
AAAAGTCTTCAATATTTTGATGAATAATATTCATGAACATAGACTTTTCCTTTGTCCTTAAATTTAATTTGCCAGGGATTTCCTCTATTGTCCTCAACTAAGTTTAAATTATTGTCTACCTTTTTTGGAACAGATTCCAAGGCCACAAGACAAACATTGTCATTTTTCTGCTCAATAAAAGCAGATTGTGAAGTTTTTGGCTGAATAACTAATAAAATATGATAGCGAGATGCTATCTGTCTAAAATATCTATTCAAATACAATGATATTTTATGTAATTATAAAAATGTAATTATAAAACCGCCATTGTTCAAATAGAATTTATCTTCCATCAATAACAATTTATTTTCTAAATAGATGTTCAGATCAGATGGAATTTATTTGGATTATGAAATGTCAATGTATGTATTGTTTGATTTAGCTTATATCTAAGATTGTTTTCAGCCTGTGACAAGCCACGGCTTTAAGGGCCCATACCGCGCACGGATAAAGTCGATTTTGAGCGACAGCAGCGCTATTGTTGCCCGAATCATCCGACGGGCGGGTGAATGACCCAGAGAGCGCGATTTTGAAAATGTTTTGCGACAAACGTTCCACGTTGAGTTATTGTTATTGAAGTTGAATATTTACAGCATAACAAAAATGTTGAATTATTGGAAATAAACGACTGCCTATTTGTAAAATATTCCAAGAGTAGTTTTCGTTATAAAATGATCCTAATTACTAGATAAATAAATAAGAGTAGTTTGAGACACAATTTTTATGATTTTCTATTTATAATAAACAATCAAGAGCAGGTCCGGACTGACCTTTTTGTATTCTACTTACCTAAAATTCCAACTACGAGTACCTATGTATTTATTTGTAATTTTACTACCAAAGTTTATTCTTATTTCGTAAAATTTTCATTCAATAAAATAATTGCAAATTCAGTAGGAAGTACGGTCGAAATAACATCACGCCTTTCCTCGCTAGTGTTTATATCTACGCAAGGAAATGTGCCTATTGCGTAAACTCAAATACTTTTTGCTTACGATCACCTCGCAATCTAAAAAATCTTCTAGGGTTGTACAAAAAATTGTCAATAAATGAAACACAAGTATAAAAATGGTTCATATAATTAAAAGTAAACAAAATATGAGTCGCCACCTAAAAAGCGTGCTAGGGTTGTACAAAAATTAGTTATAAACAAACATGAAATTTATAAATTATTCATATACTTAATTAAACGAAAGTAAACAATAACAAAATATGAGTTTAAGAGTTTCTAATGTTTTTTTCATTTTAATGATTACTGATCAAATTCTGATTTCTACTAATTTGATGATAAAATCAATTGCTATTGCAAAACCTATCAGCATGAAAATGTTACCAGCTGCCCGATTCACGTAATAAAAACCGTAGCGTAGTGACTTAAAAATGTCACTTCGCACACTTTTTAACCGACTTAAAAAAAGAAGAAGATTCTCAATTCGCTGTATTTTTTGAACCGATTTTGATGATTTTTTTTTTTATTTGAAAGCTGGTGATCCCGTGTGGTCACATTTTAATTTCATTAGGATCGGACCTTGGGTTTACACCAGGTAACTCTTCAAAATCGTATAGGAATTGTATAGAAATTGAGCTATTGGAAGATTTATGACAATCCAAGACTAGATAAGTAAGTGCGTTAAAAACAGAAAACCAAAAGGCGATTTCTAAGTTTCTAAGTTAAAACGACTTTTGAACTGGCGTGTTTACGTGAATCGACCGGCTGGGTAGTTAAGTTACCTCAGTCTCTTTCAAAATCATTAGACGTTCTTCTCTTTCAAAACACGTAAAGCTCTTTCTTTCCTCTCTTTCATAGCCTCTATGACATTGGGCGGGTCACGAATAGGCATGCTTCGTGACTGCCGAGGATCAACTAATTCTGGAAGGAGGCAATCGTAATAAAATCTAACTAATTTCATCTCCATTTTCTCCTTCCAAAATTTGTCGTCTTTTTCTATAATATAAACTTTCATAGGTACAGTAGCACCAAACCAGATGCCAAGCATGCAAACGTTTCTTTTAGTTATATGTAGCTGTCCCTGAATTTGGAAATACCAGTAATGATTTTTATTTATGACATAACCCTTGGAAGCCTTGTCCTTAACCCAAAAGGTATGTTTGGCCATTGCTTCATCAAGAGTCATGCCAGCTAAAGAATGTGGGCACTTAATTTCAATTAAACCGTTTGCATAAATGCCATCTGGTGTAGTACCAAGAAATTCATATTGATCGTCGACGAACAAACCGCAACCTTGTATACTAATATTCTCTTGAATTTCTAACTGTCTAATTGCAGTTTCTTCGTTTTCGATACCGTACCGTACAGCAGGCAAACTGGAGATATTACTACCATAAACGATTTTACAAACAAGAGCAGCACAACTTGTGCTCTCTCGTTTTTTACAAACTTCCCCGAACGATGATGAGGTTAGTAATTTTCTCCTTGTACTCATCCACTCAGCACTACTTCTTTGCAAATGTGTCGACCTTTCAAGCTCCTCTCTTTCAGCACAAGACAACTTTAAATCAACTAAAAAAGATGACTTGGCTTTCTTATATAATTCTGGACTCAGATCAGGTTTTTCGCAGTTTGGTCCATAGTGAGCGTCTTTCGATACAGCGCTGTGGCTTTTTTTCAATCTTAATTTAGGTTTAGCAATTAAACGGTTTCTACGATTACTATTTTCCACTTTCGCGATCAAAGGATTAGGACTAGATTTCTTCATGAGTTTTACTATGAATCGATCCCGTATTAAAAGACACAACAGCAGCTGCGCATCGGCCCGCATAAGAACCACGGGAAGAATAATTTACACGCTTACCCCCAACTAATTTGGCAATTACTCCGTTAAAACTTTCAACTATATTACTTGTGCAATTATGAATTAAACTTCTAGAATGATATGACAGTCTTTTACTTAAAATTTCTACCGCGTCCATTAATCCGCATCCAACAATTGCTGGAAGTAACCCAACAGGTTCTATTCGACGAGTGTCAGGTCTACAAAAATACTCCTTGCAATGTTGGTGATTACCAAATACGTGTTGTGGACCATTTAGAATATCTTCACTAAGATTTTTTATTTTTTCTTCGAGTGACTGATTTTGATCCCCCCAATATTTAATCGCGCATTTTACACCCGTTCTTAAACGCAAATACCTTTCTTTTAGGAATTTCCGCAACTCGCAAGGATACTTAGTGTCTTTCGACAATTTCTCCAAGCTATTGCAGTAGTTTCGTAAAAGATGATTTTTGCATTCAATTTTCTCTACTATTAAATTATCGTACGGACGCGAATCTAATATTTTTTTATAAGTACTGGAATCGCCGTCTGCTACAAATTTATTATAAATTACACCGTGATCAACAAAGGAACGTTTAAACCCCTCAACTATTATGGTCGATTCCATCCCGGTAGATGATCCTGAATAATTCTTGAAACAATGGTGTTCCGGGGGCTGACTGTTGTTCTTTGCGGCTCGTGCACAGACTACGCAGTATTTATTTTTAACTCCAAAAAACAATACTTTATTAGTTTTAATGCCAATTATCGCAGCTGCGCCGGATAAGGCGGAAAAATTCTTACCATAAGATCTCTTGCTCCAACAACCGTCAACAGCAACAGATATTAATGGTGTACCATTTTTATCAACACTACCTATAGACACTGCGTACTCCGCTTCTTCCTTGACAGCTTCTGCCATGGAATGTGCTGCTGTCTTTTCCCACCAATCGCAAACCGTATTATTAATTTCATTGTACAATGAAGGTGACATGATTGGTAGGGCTACTGCGGCACTTAATGTTTTTAACTGAGAGTAGCTCCCACCAGATGATATGATACCAGACACAATTTGATGATTCACTTCCATGCTATCTTCTTTCTTTTCAACCAAACACACAGTAAATTTCATATTACACATACTACATTTTATGATGAGTTTTGAGTCCAGACCAACTTTTACTTCACCTATTATACTGAGGTAACTTAACTTACAATCCATTGGACCGTGGTCCCCTATGGCCTGAAGAGCTTTAAAAAAAAATGAAATATCCACTACTCTACGCCCAACTTCCACTTCATCCACCTTTCCCTCTTGACGGTTGTCAATAACTAGTTCCTGTAAAGAAAGATAATGGCTTGATTTTTATTATAAAAAATAATTCAAAAGGTATGGGCCAAATTTCTTCAAACATAGCTAAGAACTCCCTTAGAATACATCTTTGAAACACAGAACACTAGATCAAAATCTTAAACGTTTTTATCAGTCTTCGTCAATTATGAAAGTGAATAAATAAACATAATAAAAAACTGGTTGCTTGTAAAGTCGGTTTAGGACGATAATTTTATCGGATAACGTCATAATATTATTCTCCATCGCTTGTACTGCGCTCTCGCTTGACCCTAGCGTGACATAATGTGACACTTTTTTGTGCGTGTTGCCGGTGTTCATCGATTTATAAGACGTTATCACGTCATAAATTTAATAAATCCGACTATATGCATAAAAACTCAAAAGGTAAAAATAAAACAAGTCTACGGTCTTGAATTATGTTACATAAAAATAAATAAGAACACTATTGTAATAAATCGAATTCAACAGTTGAGACCCATTGAAATCCTCACAGGCTCGAAGATATTCCTGACTAGCTAAATATTTCTTTAGAAATAGGCCCCGACTGCTAAATACGCTATATTACAATGGTGTTGTTATTTATTTTTATTACACATTTTCATTTTTTAATCTGTCGGGTTTTAACATTTTTATTGTTTATTTATTTATATTCATAACTGACGAAGACAAATATAAAAGTGCAAAAGAATTCATACAATATTATGTTCGTGATGAACAGAAATTATAAATTTCCTTTACGCTATACGTATTGGTTTTTTATGGCGTCACTTATTCTATGTCACTCGGGCTTAGAAGACAATTCTAATGATACTAAAAACATTAAAATCGGTTCAATAATTTTGAACTTATCGTGCCACAAAGATATATTACTTAGTGTACATACATACATACGTACACCAGTCGCGTAAAAGATAATATTTTACAAAAAAAATTCTTGATTTTGGTAAAATACGAGATTTGAACGTGAATTTTCTTTTGAGAAAGTAATTGAGAAGTATGTGTTTGTCTCACAATGAAAATAATAAATATTGCAAAAAAAAAACTGTAGGTACTGAGATTTTGTCTTCGCCCATCACTAGCTAGTTTGTTTATTTATGTAACAAGTCTACAAGAATTACGTATAACAACTTACCTCTATACAGCGCGTAGCAGTGTTGCTCGGAGTCTCGGCCTGAAGGTTTTCTTCATTTTCAGTACTGGAAATATTATTCATCAATATCCACTTTTTATTTATTTTGTAATTTTTGTACAACCCTACGCCAGGCACGGCGCGCGCGCGCCCGTGCAATTTCTGATAGGAAACATACCTACTTCCACTTCCACATATTTAGACATGATGAACATGAAAACTAATAATACTGTAACTAATAATAGTGTAAGCAAACTCATTGCTTTGAAATACATAAATATATGAAAACTAATACTATATTATGTAATAAAATTTATTATTATGAAAATTGTTCCTATAGAAATTGACTTTATTACTTATATAGATATTGAAATTACGTAATTATTACCTACTGGACATTGTAATTTTTCTTCTTAGACTGACATACCTAATTGTGTACCTATCTAATTACATGTCAAATCAATATTTACATGCTGTTGTAGGTATATGTCTGAATCAGGCGATCTAAATCATTGTACCTATTTGCTTTGTAATGTACCTACCCTGTTCAAAATGCAAATAGATTATATTATTATTACTACTAAGACATGATAAGCATACACACAAATAAAAGTAATAAAACTAGGATTTTTACTTGACACTAACACAAATCTAGTAAATTTTTTCTAGGTATTTAGGACAAGACGTAGTCAAGTAGGCAGGTAAATAAATAAGTAGGGAGGAACTTACATTTTATTCCGAGATCTTTTGGCTTTCACGTTTTTATAATGCGTACTAAATTTTCTTTTCGCTGGCATGGCACTCAGCAAATTATCCTGCGAAAAGAGACCCTCGATTACCAATTACGTTTATGATACCTATTGCCTTTATCATGTTGAAAAATCTATGTATGTCGTGCAGAGAACTATATACCCCGCCAGTTCATATCTCGAGAAAATAAGGTGGGCAGGGCTTTGATTGTTTCAAGCCTGAATTGATACCTACTTTACAAGGTTCATAAAATGACCTACGCAACAAAGTAAATAATTTTGTATTTCTTACGATTTATATCTAGTTCCATCATGGTTTTCTTTCAGACTTTCATTATATCGGTACTTTCTATTTACTGAAAGTAAATTAGTTATAAAAATATTGTACTTACAGTTTTTCACAAAAAACACAAATTCACAACACGTAATTTTGCTGTAGCATCCGACACGCGTGGAGTCACTTTGAAATTCTATGGCGCACTGGCGATTAGTTGCGACGATCGTTCTATCGGGACGCGTTTGAATTTGCATACATTTTTCTATGGAGAATTTACGTAAAACATATCTAGATTTTAGGGCTTTAAAAGGGGAAGTCTTTGTTTGTAAAGGTACAAAAAAAAGTACATGGTTATATTTATTGGCTTTTTCAGTGTTCAAAAAGTGTTTCTTTTTATCAATTTGTGTTGATTTATTGGGTTAAATCTGAAAAATACGAAGGCAGGTTTTCGAATTTTTTCTCAATTTTGTGCGTTTGTTGACGTTTATTATATAACAACTACAGGGTTTTAAGAGTTAAAATTAGCACTAACATAATTTTTGGTCTTTCATTTCAATATATACAAATTATCGTTGTTATTAATCATATGTAAATAGGTTAAATATGAAAAATCGTAACACTCTTTTCGGTGATTTTCACGATCCGGGCCCTTAAGGAAGTGTGAATAAAATAATATTTTTAACATCTTAAAAGCTCAGTAATTCTAAACAATTTACAATTGTATATCTGTCTGTATTTCCCCTATCTCCCACCAAAATTAAAAGAGTACAGTTGCTGTTTAAATTACAATTTTTAATTTTACAGTTTTTTTTTAGTTCCGCGGCCCAAGGCCGCGGCCGCTCTAACGTCCGTTACCGGTTACAAGCAGAACGTATTTCCAGTGGCGCCCGGCGGACTTTGACCAATAATGTTACAGTAAGTTAATCCCGGCATACAATAGTTAGAAATATTTTGTTCTAAATTATGAACTTAGTAACTGACCCATTGATTTCCCTAATTCATCACAAAACATCACTATTTCAGATTTAACCATATTTTGTTTAGTGAAGGAACTACTGGGTTTCTTGTTTGACTCAAGTGAAGGGCTCATGTTTGAAGTCAGCGAGGACTTACAGACCGGATCAGGATTAAGTAAATGGTTGTTTGATGTCAATGTGGAATTTGGATTCTTAAATCCTTCATGGCCAGAATGTATTCCTGATACTCACTTTTAACATTACAATACCTGTCAGTCATTATGTCTAGTGACTTTTTTAAATTATATATTTCTGTTTCTAACTTTAAAATATTGTTATTATGATCAGAGATATGATTTTCAATTAATAATAAATACATTTCAAGTTCATCGCCTAGTTGCCTTCCCTCATTAATATACTTGACTTTTTTGTACATAATTTTTTGTCTTTTAATAAGTTTTTTGTGGTTTTTCTTATGTATTTATTAATTTTCACATATTTTTTAATTTTGTTTCTACTGCACTCAACAATGCCCATCTTGTGATTGGAACAATGAGCTGTTAAGGTATCATCCTTTGTTAAATGTGTCCTTCAAGCTGTAATCCTCATATTTGAAATCTCAATGAAAACGAATTTTGACAACGCTAAAATTGTCATGAAATAGTCATAAATAGTCGTACATGTAAAAAAATAGTCGTATTATAGTTTCGGCGTTATAGCTATAAGTTAGTGAGGATTATGGCTTGAACGTCAAGCTGTAATCCTCATCTCTGGTGCAAGCAAACGGTAAAGCCTATCGAATTGGTTTAGGTTCCAAAAAATAGTCATGAAATAGTCGTAACGACATGCCAAATCTCAGAAATAGTCTTTAAAAGGTTCCAGAGATATAAAGGTAACCTGATGAGGAATATGGCTTGAACATTTGAAAACTTCAACTTTCTCCGGAACGCCTGCGATTTTCGGTTTAAAGTTTATGTCAAAAAATAGTCGTGAAATAGTCGTATGAACTACAATAAATTTGAGGTGGTTTTATTTGAAAAAAAAAAAGTTTTCGTTTGCCCTACATTTGTATGGAGTACAGTCGTGTACAAAATTGATAACTTCATATTATTATTGTCTGCGTATAATCTGTATAGAATATGACAGTAGTACTAGTCCACAAGGGTTTCTGACACTGACAATATTGTATTTGACGATATTGTTGGTGTCGGATTCGTTAATGGAATTTGTGATTTTAGAAAATGCACTCAACCTATCAGCACCATCTATTGAAATTTTCTTGAAACATAAACTGAATGAACTAATCCAACACCAACACATATTGAACTAACTGTGATAATTGTCATCAAAACTAATTGCTGTGATATAAACATATATGTACTGAGATTTATACAAGTTATGTACGTATTTGCAAGCTTTCGATTGTAATAAATAAGGATACAAATTATAATGTTTGTTTTTTTTTTAATTACAACAGCTGGCATGGAAAACTTCTAATTGGAAGTAATATTATATATTAAGTAATATTATATATTAAGCAAAATAATATCATATGAAGTTACCAATTTTGTCCACGACTGTACTCCATACAAATGTAGGGCAAACGAAAACTTTTTTTTTTTCAATTTAAACCAGCTCAAATTTATTGTAGTTCATACGACTATTTCACGACTATTTTTTGGCATTAACTTTAAACCGAAAATCGCAGGCGTTCCGGAGAAAGTTGAAGTTTTCAAATGTTCAAGCCATAATCCTCTCCCGCAGAGACCACGGAGGTGGTCAAAGTCCGCCGGGCGCCACTGGATATACCCTCTGCTAGTAACCAGAGACGCCCGGCAACGGACGTTAGAGCGGCCGCGGCCTGGGGCAGCGGAATTAAAAAAAAAAAAAAAAAAAAAAAAACCATAATCCTCATCAGGTTACCTTTATATCTCTGGAACCTTTTAAGGACTATTTCTGAGATTTGGCATGTCGTTACGACTATTTCATGACTATTTTTTGGAACCTTATCCAATTCGATAGGCTTTACCGTTTTCTTGCACCAGAGATGAGGATTACAGCTTGACGTTCAAGCCATACTCCTCACTAACTTATAGCTATAACGCCGAAACTATAATACAACTATTTTTTACATGTACTACTATTTATGACTATTTCATGACTATTTTTTAGCGTTGTCAAAATTCGTTTTCATTGAGATTTCAAATATGAGGATTACAGCTTGAAAGCACACTGTTAAATCTATAGTAATTGTGGGTTCTAAGCTAGGTTCAGTAGAAACAAGGCTGGGTACACTACCGACCAACTCCTCAAACAACTTATGGGTATGGGATACTATGGTGTCACGTTTCTCAGCCTCAAGGTGGGAAATGAGGTGGTGGGCTTCGTGCAGTTCCTGTTCCAAGACTGACATGCGCTTGAGGCCCTGTTCGTATTCGTCACTGCACTCTCTGAACCCAGTCACAATATTTTGTAATCTGCCCCGCTCATCTAACACTAACCTATTCTCTGTGTGCATCTCAGCCATCTGCTTTTTTATGAAGTCGTATTTATTTAGGCTATCTAATAGTTCCTTTTCATTTTCATCTCTTTCCCTATTCCCACTTTTAAAATTTTCAAACAGTCATTGACTTTTAGCCGGTAAAACAAAATCAGCAGTACGCAAATATCACTAATTTCTTATTTATTTTACACTGGTTTTTACCTAGATACACTTTGATAATGGTAAGATTGTGTTTTGTGATGGATTTTAGCCCTAATTATCGCAAATATTAATAATAAATTAAAATAAATACAAGACGAAATGCGAACAGATGTTAGCCGTAGTGTTGCCACAAGCCAAGATCAAACCAAGAAAATATGAAAGTAGTTAACAGTTTCGAGATAAATGATATCTACTTTTTAGCCCGGAAATGGGCGTTTTCACATTGCACGATGTCGTCACGATATCGTGGCCACTCCCAATAGGAGACAGTATGAAACGTCGCCTCGCGTCGGTGAACTCACATGCGTAGAGTATATTATAAGCTAATTGTTTTGTATACTTCTCGTTTAGAGGCGAAACAATTGTCGACGTTTTGTTGTCTTTTTAATTCTGCGAAAAATTAATGCTATTATAAATTTTAAAAAGTTTTTTCTTAAAACATTTTACTTACCATTGCTTTGTCATGGATTTTCGCCAAGTAACGCCTGTTTCTATCCAATATTTGTATACTTCTATCAACTACTAAATGTTCATTACATATTCATAGACTATATTATAATCATTTTAAAATAACTTTTTTGCTTTTACACAGACAATGTAATAACAACAACTCAAACAAATATTATAATGCTCGAAAAATAAAGGATCGGGAGATTTATCGGCTTGGGACCAAATTGAAAGGGACCAAGTCGTAGCTTTCAGTTAAAAAAAAATCGGTTTACACAGTCAAAGATATGAGAGAACAAATATAAAAAAGTAAACCGTTGAATTTAGGACCTCCTCCTTTTTTGGAAGTCGGTTGAAAATGTACTCTCATTTTCAAGAGCAAACTGTACTGACTGGATTAGTACTTTCTGTTATTGCCATTCCTATCTAGCGATATTAACCCTGACAGCTAGGAAGCAGTATATCACGGGACCCGAATAAATTATGAGAACTCAATGTTTTCAGAACTGTGAAAATAAGATGCCTTTCATTGGATTCATTCATATCACATTCCGCAGTTGAGCGCAAACCGCGGCGGAGGGCGGGCGTGTACCCGTGCCTCTATCTCCGACGATGCCGATACTAAAACGATTTACCATCCTTTTAAGAGTGAACTGAAGTGGCAATTAGTATGTAGTATGCTTGTAAAGTAACGTGTGTAAACATAATTAGTTACACACTTTTAAATTAACTGCAGTATAACAAACAGCTGAATTGAATGCTGATATTATTTTAATAAAATTGATTTGCGAAAAAGTTTACATAGTATAAAAAAAACTACAGATATGGCTCTCTGCAAATTTAAGATAGAGAGTATTTGAATGTTTCAAATTATAAAGCTTGTTGTTGACAATGTCGCTCAGCTGAACAAAAGTTATTGTGCGTGACAGCGTGATGCCTTGCTGTGGGTGTTGGTGGAACGGCAGACAGAGACATCGACCCCCTGATCCCGACACTCAAGGTTATTTTCTACCTCATTATAATTATATATAAGCAATGAAAGTACAGGAATGATTTTGAATGCTTCGGTGGCGTAGTCGGTAGTACACCCGCTTTCGACGCCGGAGTGTCGGTTTCGATTCCCGTTCGGGACAAACTTTGTGTGATGACATATACGTTTGTACCGAAGTCTGGGTGTTTCCTATGTATAATATGTATATATTTACATACTTATATATTTACGTATTTATATCAGTTTATCTAGCACTCATATCACAAGCTCTGCTTAGTTTGAGACTAGATGGCGTTGTGTGAATTGTCCTAACTTATTTTACATTCATGGCGCTTGCAACAGCGCCGAAATATCGGAGACTCGATAAAATAATGTTACATGGTAAATATCCCGAACATTCTAATCGTAATAATTATACTTAGTTCAAGTTACCAAATCAATCTTGTGTATTTTTACTAAGTGTATCATGCGAGCACGTAATTCTGATATTAACAATATTTTCTATACAAACACTATTTCAAAAATTAGTGCAATTTGTACAAAATACGTAGGTCCTCCTAATTATAATCACGTCGATTTATTATAAGAGATGTTCCTGTTTATTTACGGGTATTTAATTATTACGGGTAGTTATTGCTTCCAATCAATTAAGTTGTTAAGGAGAAGATACGTAGTCACTAATCACGTAACTAGGTAATTATTATGGCATGGAAAGCTTTGTTGTGTTTTGTTTTGTACGAGTATAGGTATGTAAATTCGGCGGTATAGGTACCTACTTATACGGATAGAAGAGTGGTTCTCGAGGATTGTGTTAGTGTAAAACTTGTCAAGCGAAGCCGTCGCTAGTGTAAAATAAAGGTTTAACATTTTTAACTCCATCTATTTCCATAATTTCATAGATAGGTATCTGAAGTATTTACTAGGCATTATAAAACAGTTTTTATATTTCGTTAATAATCTTTTATGTACCTATTGATCATAGCTCAGTATTGACAATAGTGTACTTATATTTTTCTTTTGTAAGCCATAGTTTCGCGATATATTTTTCCTGTTATAATTATTATTAAAGTGTCTACCCATATCTTATACCTACTACTTATCTAGACGTCTCAACAGAAACTGACATGGTTATTTACTTTACATTTTTTATACTGAGAGTGTGAACACGGCACCCGAACATTGGACGCTCGATAAAGGAGCTTTTACGTGGTAAATGTCCCGTTTGCAGTTATAGTGAGACATTATTGTCACACTATATTGTTGAAATCGTAAGCTTTTATGGTTAGCATAAACTGCAATGTCCAAATATAATCTCCTCAGCCTCTCATCCCATGTGTTTTGGTAATAATTCTATTTTCATTCGTTTTCACAACAAAAGTTATAGTATGCGGAAATATTGTTGAGACAGATCGTTTCCAAGTTTCAACCTTAGATTGAATGTACAAACTTTTTAATTGGTGGGCGCGTAACTATAATCCCGGGGAGTTTGAAACGGGGCCACCCTAGTTGGACTACTTTTGTGACAACTCTAGAGTTATTAGTCTGTTGTGAGTAGGACTAGTTCAACTAGGGTTGCGGGGATCTTCATTTTTACTTTTTAAATTCCTCGGCCCCTCCTACGTCCATTGCCAGGCGTCTCTGGTAGGTACTGTGTTTCCATTTCGTGTGTTGGTATTTCCAGTGGCGCCCGGCAGAGTTGTGGGGGTGATGTAGTGGGCGCGGTTTCAAATAATCGAGTTAAATACGTCCTGCCTGGGTGTAGATTATAGAATCAAGCTAATTTAGTTCCACTAATATAAGGTGGAAATAAGATTATTGTATTAGGTTCCTACCTACACACGTGGATTACAATTGTTAATATATTTATGTCTGTACATTTAATAATTTTTTTAAGTAAGTTTAACGTCGTGGGACGGTATACTACGTTCACTTGAAAAGTTACTTGTAAAATTTCAAAAAAAGATTTTGAAATATGCTCAAAATTTTTAATTTTCATGAGTAGAAAGAAAAATCGTTCGAACCGGCTGTCTACTAAAATACAGGTTCGTGCTTAATTCTAGCGTAGTCGATCGAATGGTTCGTACATACCTACCTACATACATTTTCCAGTAATTTTAATATTTTTTTTCGATTCAGGGAATCACATGGGAAACTCAAAATCGATTTTTACACGACCTAAGTGTTATACGTACCTACTCCCACTTATAGTATAAGTGAATGTAAAATTGAGCGTGGGCCGGTGGGTGATATAAAAAGGTTGTAGGAAGGTATCTATTATACAGGTAATTTTTCCATTACACGCTAATCTGATTGACTTGCGATTTTCCCAGAGAGATTAGTCTCAACTCAGGACAATATATAGCAATACATACTTTCTTTCATTAAAATCGGATGGAAGGAAATCAGATATGGTCATAGGATAGGTAAGCAACTCAATACATGGAGCGAGCACCAGCTAGGAGGTTCAATAAGTTACAAAGATAAATTTTCATTTTATAAATTATCAAAGATTGATTTCGATTCTAGTCGATTAAAAATGAATCCTTTAGTTTCCCGAGCGTTTCGTATTTCCATCTGCTTACGTTTAGTTTGCTTACTGTAATATTACATAAATTAAACAACTCAACGATAACGCAACGTTAGAGATAGACAATGTTATTGTGACATTTAATCAATAAAATTAAAAACATGCTTCCAAATTCACCAGGATTCGTCGAAAAATTCCTTCGCGTCATCCCAGACTGTAAAGATTCGTGAATTATCTGAGCCAGAAAGTAACTTACCAGAAAACGTCTGATGGCAACTTCTCAGACACTTTGCTATATCTCTAAAAAGGTAGACAGTGCTTGAAATCCCATGGTAATTGCGGCTCAGTAACTTAGACATCCCATCTCCCTGTTCAAAATATTCTTCACTTGTGTGCAAATGAAATTATGTGTTGAATAGAGAGAGATTTGTTCATCATAAATTCATCAGGTGCTTCCACAGCCAGGTACGGTATTTTAAAAAACATTTTCCTATAAAACCCTGAATAAACAAACGTAATTTATTTACGGATCACACAAAAGTACTTGTGAATATTCATAGAGGATGCCAGGAGCTTGAGCGTTTAATATTAATGATACTAGGATTTTTTATGTTTTTCTTACCTACGTTATAGCAAAAAAAATTCAAAGCGGAAATTCAATTCAGAAATTTGAGCTTGTTAATTACATTCCAATTTTGTTGGCCCAGTTATAACTTCATAGGGTAGGGAGTGTAAACCACTTCTAGAAGTATAGTTATGACAACAATAAATATTGCCTGTGATTTAAACTTTTGCTTTGCTACCTACTGAACTATTTTCGAAACTGTCTCTTCTCATTTATATTGAAGGGCTAACTAGTAGGGAAACTAGTTGTAGCTTTTATAATATGCTACTTACGTCTAATAACTTTGGTAAAATAAAATGGTCCCATGTAATATGGCAGCGTGAGGTGAGAGACCTTGGCATTCTTACTGAGCATACAGACCATAAAGATATTGAAATAATTAGTACTATGGCACTACTTGTAACATAGTCCTCCTTCAAGAGAGTGCTAGACGATAAATTTTCAGCTTTTCAAACAAATATTTACTACGTCCTCTTTAATGTATTGATATTTCCTTACTAGTCTTCCAAAAATTGAGAATAAAACTAGATTTACAAATAGATAATTGAATTTTGCACACAATTTATTGCGTAATGTGCGAGGCTTTAAAGCTGATGAAAACTCTTTCACCGACAACAAATTAATGGCTTGTCTGGGCAATTCAAGGCTGTAGTAAATTTTGTGGTGATAATCAGCGAGTTTCTTGCTAGCTGTACATATAAATACGCTTTGAAATTTATTATCTGGCTCGTAAAACGTTGCTGAGAACATTTTAGCTAGGTTTTACATAAATGTTTGGTCTCTTATCTTGCGTCAAAGTTTTAATAAATACAGATACTGTCAAAGAAGGTATTATAAAAAAGAAATTGACTGATAATACTAATAAAACCATGTTCCTTCGATGGGAATTCATATTGATTGACAGAGGCATATTATACGCCTAATTTTCAATATTTTTTTTTAATAATTTTTCACTTAAAAATGTACATGCAACACAAGTATATCATTCAATTGGCTGAATGTTTCCAGAGGATTTGACTATTGAATACGGTTCTTATTCCTTAATAACATTAAAGTATTCACAAGACGGTACATAACCAATCTTCTATTAACAAAGTTCTAGAATAAATATAATAATTTTTTCCGTTAAGTTAACACAATACTTGGGGCCGATAAGATAATGTAATTATGAAAGTTCAGTCATTAGTTTCCCTACCCGTTGCGTGCCTTGACTTAATTTTTCATAATAGATTCTTTTGTTTTGTCCGATAGAACGTGTTAGGCAAGCGGCAAACCCCCTGAAAAACTAAAATGACTGACCAATCACTGAAAATGTGATTGCACCTATACAAGTTTGTACTTTTTGTAAACCTTGGACCAAGAGGAGCCAATTGGTAAGAAAACAAAATCTGTGCCGGTGGGCTATTAATTGTTATAAACATATCAATTTGTAAACTGATAAAAAGTGAAGAAAATGATTTCTAAGGGTAAAACGGGCAAAATAAGACACTTTTACTCTTGCGGTTTTTTCCAAAAAATGCGTTATAAAAATGTTGCAACCATTTTAAAGCGCAAAAATGGTCAATGTGTGAGTCAATGTGTTGTCCTAAAAAATTGGTATAATCTATGTTCATGTCACTTAAATTATGTAAAGTATTTCCGAAATTCATAATGTTTGTTTGGTCAAGATTAATTAATAGATTATTTGATGTCAGCCATTTGATCTATATTTTATTTGATTTATTTTATCCATAGTAATATTTATGTTGTATTCCACACTGTTCGCAATTTCTTGCCCCGAATAAATTACAGTACTATCGTCTGCAAAAAGAATCATTGGGTAACCTATTGACCGTGGGAAGTCATTTATATATAATATAAACAACAACGTACCAAGAACGCTTCCTTGCGGTACACCTGCCGTTACAGCTCTCATTTCTGATGAGTATTTTACTTCCATTTTCAATTTAGGACATATTCTACTTATTTGAGTTATCTGTTTTCTAGCTGTGAGATATGGTTCTATAAGATTTAGAGCATTCCCCCAAATGCCATGAGTATATAACTTATCTAATAATATAGAGTGGTCTACATAATCGAATGCACTCGTTAAATCCATATCCATACACTGGTAACTTATTGGCCAAATTCCCCATGACTTCTGAGAGAAAATTGAAAATGGCTACGTTTATAGTTTTGTTTTTCCTAAATCCTACCTGTTCATCAGTTAGAACTCTGTTTTTGTCTAAGTATTCATATAAACATTGATGAATGAACTTCTCCAATATTTTTGAGAATACAGAAATCAGTGCTACAGGCCTATAAAATTTCATGATTTCCATATCTTCTTTTTTAAAAATAGGTACAGTTATAGTTATTTTTAACTTATCAGGGAAAGCACCACAACTGATGCATCTATCTATTCATGATATGGCTTAATGGGCTTTCTATATTCATAGAAACGAATTTGATGACTTTTAGTACATATGCCGTCATAACCTGTACTGGACGTATTTCTTAGACCTCTCATGATTCTATGCATGTCATATGGAGGTGCCTGGCTCATGAACATCGAATTTGTTCCATGTTAAAGTATTTTTAAAATTTTTGGAACTATCTCCAGAAGAAGGTTGCAGCTTAGTTAAAAAGTAATCGTTAAATGCTTGTGATATCTGTTGTGGGTCACTGATTATTTTGTCATCATGCCTTATACACCGTATTTCTTCTTTAGGAGTATTTAATTTACATCCATTGACAATTCTCCATGTAGCCAGCGATTTATTTTTTGCGTTTTTTTTATTTTATAATCATTTTGCGCTTTTTTAGTTAAATTTACAATAGAATTAAGTCTTCTACTATATGTTTTAAAAATATTTCTGTTTTGCCTACTAGGATTTTTCCTGTACTTATGTAGTAATTGTCTTTTTCGTCGTGAGCATACTTTAATATCTTTACTCATCCACCGGGGTTTTACATTTCTAGTTATTTTTATTTTTATTACAGGAAAACATAAAACCCAACCAAAAAGTTGGTTTTTTCCAATATAAAAACCAACTTTTTATCAGTTTACAAATTGATATGTTTATAACAATTAATAGCCCACCCGGCACAGATTTTGTTTTCTTACCAATTGACTCCTCTTGGTCCAAGATTTACAAAAAGTACAAACTTGTATAGGCGCAATCACATTTTTAGTGATTGGTCAGTCATTTTCATTTCTACGCACTTTTTCGGGGGTTTTCGCTTGCCTATGTTGATTTAGCTGTTATTTACTTTATATGCTCCTAAATATTTCACTTAATCTTGCTGTTAAATACAATGTTTTGTCGATCGTCTTCTTAGTTCTAATATCTACTCCTTTGATGAGATCTTCATGAGAATATCCTTATCAAAATTTTGTTTGCGGATCAGTACTACGTACTCGTAACATTCGCTAAAATATGTGATTGTAGAAACCAGTTGAATTGTAAAATTGTGTGAGTAACAGTATTCTATTCAGGTTCGATCAGTTTTGTGCTTGAGTTTAATAACAATTGAATTTGTAGTAATAAAATAATATAATACGAGTTTTATACTTGAGATTAGAGAAACGTGTCTGGCTTAGGCGAGAGTCGAGACTTGAGGTCCGTAAACTCAATTTTATTTATACACTAGCGGACGCCAGCGACTTCGCCCGGTTGACAAATTATATACACAAAACCACCCTCGAGAATCACTCTATTCGTTGGTGAAAACCACATCAAAATCCGTTGCGTAGTTTCAAAGATCTAAGCATACATAGGGAACGGAAGCAACTTTGTACTTAGTGACTGTGCTATGATGATTATGATCACGAAATGCACTTACATGAAAGTTTAACGGTTCGGTATGGTTAACTGAGGTGTTTATTATGGCCACATTTCGCACTTTAACTAGTAGGTCCCACGTAATAGGGCACCAGTGAATGTCGTCAATGTTGACGCGATGATCGACAGATCCCACCACACTACGAGTGAGCGAGAGCGGCGACCTCACCACCCATTAACCACTCGTCCGCTATCACCGACCGTATGAACACTATACTTATATTTCATTAATTGTTAATTGTTATTATACGGCTTCACCGACGTTCGAGTCTCATTTCTAACTCCATAATCTCCATATCATACCACCTCCGATAACTCCACGCCGCAACATTTGGACCTTCGACCGGATTTCGCCAGCAGCGAAGAAACGAAACCAGCAGCGAAGTTGGAGTTGGCGCGAAGAGGCGGACTTTTACTACTCACAAAAGAAAACTGATCAGCATCACAAGTCTCGAGGCGAACTGGGGAGACTGTATAAGATAAGGCCATTCCATTATTTCCTTAACTATACCTAAGTACTTCACCCACCTACATTTAACGCCGCGTCACTTTGTGTCAGTGTTGTTCGTAGTTTATCGCTATTATCCAATTCATTTGCTAAAAAGTGCATTTATAGATATTTACATCAGTCCATTAGTGCATATTATTACTATACAATCGCATAATATCAATTAAAACGCGTAGGAACCTAAACGAAACTAGGTACCTAACTACCTACACATTGCATATTAATAAATATCACGGAATAGTTACGTTGCGTTCAGTAATTACTATTATTATTATAATTAATTACACATCATATTATAATTAAAGGTAACTGGTTGATATATTTTGTTGTGATCAGTGATTGTTTTGAACAGTGATCTACGAGCCGAGCCGGCCGGTCACACTGCAAGCTCACGTTATCGCATTCCAATCTACACGCTGTGCACCAATTAAGAGTGCATCGTTTTAACTCAGTTGAATTCAAATTCAATATTGTTATACTCGTATTTTAAAGTATTGTCACTTTGTGGTAGCTATGGCTGATGAACAAGTTTTAATAAGGAAGCGAGGTACTGTAAAGGGTCGTCTAACATTAAACTTTTACCCGAGGATTTGAGCCCTGAAGAACGGTCAGAACTTGAATTACGAACTTTAAAAACAGAATGTGTTTTGGACGAATATAATGCTATCCAAAGCGAGTTGGAGTGTGTTACCGCTAATTACGACGACCAACTAAAAGAACGCAACCTCTTTGAGGGCGCGTACTTTAAGACGTTTGCCCTTGCTAAACATAAGTTAAACGAAACAGCACCGCCACAAGACGAAAGTAAAAGTGTTGACGGGGTAGGCAGTACCGTAGGCGGGACAGTGGTGACGCACACGAAAGCTAGTGTCAAGCTTCCAGTCATTCACTTGGCCAAGTTTAACGGAACGTATGGTTCGTGGCTGGAATTTCGGGATACTTACTTGTCTCTCATACACGAAAATACAGACCTAACTCCGATTAATAAATTTCATTATTTGCGATCGTCTTTAGAAGGCAGTGCCTTACTAGTAATTAAGTCGGTAACGTTTTCATCAGATAATTACGAAGTGGCATGGAATCTTTTATGCGATAGGTACAACAATAAAAAAATGCTTATCACTAATCATATTAAATCATTATTCAATGTGTATTGTATGCAAAAGGATACATCATTTAATTTAAAAAGATTGATTGATAGTTTTGTTAAGAACTTACGATCTCTGACCACACTAGGGGAACCTGTAGATAAATGGGACACCTTATTGATATATATGCTTTCAAGTAAATTTGACCCACAAACCCTTTTGGAGTGGGAGAAATTTAAGGCATCGTATGACAAGGAAGATCTGCTTTTTGACGATTTATTGAAACTTTCGAGAAGCAGGTCCGAACTATTGGAAACAATTGAACAGAGTAAAAATAAGGGCACTGTCACACATAAACTATTAGGAGCACATAGTCTAGTTGCTACTAATAATTCTATTAAAAATAATTGCCCACTTTGCAACTCAAATCATTTAATTTATTATTGTAAACCATTCTTGAATTTATCGTTAAAAGAAAGAGAACAAAAGGTTGAAGAATTGAAGTTGTGCTCGAACTGTCTAAAACAGGGACACGCAACAAAAAAATGCCGAGCAAGTAATTGCAAAAAATGCAAACGGAATCACAATTCGCTAATTTGTCCGGAGGCGGCAAGCGAGGCGTGCGCCGATGCCGATCAAGTGGCAGTGTCGTGCGCTGTGTTGTCGTCTCGCGGGTTATTGTCTACGGCATGTGTGAGTGTGCAAACTGGCGATGAGCAGTAAAGCCGTGTGCGGCTTATGTTGGACTCCGGAAGCACTTCCAATTTCATAACCGCCCGTCTAGCTAAGCAATTGCAGTTACCCACAAAAAATGTAACTACGACTATCAACAGTTTACAAAACAATGTGTCAGTATCTAAAAAATGTTGTGATGTGTCCATCAAATCACTTCATACTACGTTTAACACAACGATAACCTGTGTAATAGTATCACAGATAACAAATCCGTGGCCTAGTTCACCTCTAAGTAAACGTGATTTAAATATACCTAAAACCATTAAATTATCGGACCCAGAGTTTTATAAACCGGCTGACATAGACATGTTGATAGGCAACGGGCTGTTTTGGGAGTTACTAGAACCAAAACAATTAAAATTAAAATCTCAAAACTTTATTCTACAAAGGTCTAAATTGGGTTGCATACTGGGTGGTTCAATTAATGCTAGCTCTTCAACCATTTGTAATATATCTAACTCTCAAATTATAAGTGATCAAATAGCTAAGTTTTGGGAGTTCGATAATATTGTAACTACACAAAACAAACATTCGGAGTGGTCCGCAGAAGAGGTCGAATGTGAACAAAATTTTATTGACACAACGTCTCGCCTGTCTACTGGCAGGTTCTGCGTAACCATACCGTTAAAATCGTCAATAAGCATGTTAGGAGAGTCATACAAGATAGCTAAATCTAGATTTTTACAATTAGAGAAAAAATTACGTATCAATCAAGAATTAAAAAGGGAATATACCAAGTTCATTAAAGAATATCAACTTCTAGGCCACATGAGCCAGTCTAAAATTAATTGCGAAAACCAAATATCTTATTTTGCTCCACATCACAGTGTCGAGCGCCACGACAGTATAACTACCAAAT
The DNA here is from genome assembly GCA_963556515.1 of Nudaria mundana. Lineage (NCBI taxonomy): Eukaryota > Metazoa > Arthropoda > Insecta > Lepidoptera > Erebidae > Nudaria > Nudaria mundana. The sequence continues at coordinate 10,037,274 of OY748305.1, read as the reverse complement.
TAAGAGTAGTTTTTGACTGTTCAGCAAAATCCACATCGGGATACTCATTCAACGAAATTCAAAAAATTGGTCCGACTATACAAGATGATTTATTTGCAATTTTATTACGATTTCGTCAACATAATATTGTTCTAACTGCAGATATCGCCATGATGTACCGCCAAATAAACGTGAATGAGTCACAGCGTTGTTTGCAGCAAATACTTTGGCGTGATGAACCAGAAGAGCCTTTGCAGGCTTATGAACTAAATACGGTGACTTATGGCACTGCTTCGGCTCCGTTTCTTGCAATACGGTGCTTGAAGCTATTAGAAACTAGCTATTGAGTGTACCGATCCAATCATTCAAGAAATCATTTCTAAAGACTTCTACGTCGATGATTTAATCACCGGCGCTACGAATGTCGATCTAGGCTATACTATTTATAAAGATGTAACCGAGCAACTTCAGGGTGGATGTTTTCCTCTAAGAAAATGGTGTTCGAACAGCTTGGAATTGCAAAATAAAAGTAATCTAGCGATAATTCTGTTTCACCTAACAATAGTCGCTTTGATTTATGTCCTAATTCCATTTCCAAGACTCTGGGTGTCTATTGGGATCATACAACAGACACCATTGGTTTTAACGTCCAACTAAAGGTACGAAATAAAATATCAAAAAGGAACATCTTATCAACTATTTCCCAGTTGTTTGATCCAATAGGTTTGGTTACACCTGTCACATTACAAGCAAAAATTACGTTACAAAAATTGTGGTTATGTAAACTGTCTTGGGATGATGAAGTTCCCGCAACTACCCAAAAAACATGGTTACAATTCATCAATTCATTAACGCAGCTAAATAATCTTAACATTCCTAGGCATGTTATAGGCAAATCGTTTACAAAACTTCAACTACACATATTTACAGATGCATCTGAAGATGCTTACGGAGCTTGTGCTTATGTAAGATCTGTGTCTGAACAGAATCAGATTTTTGTTAGCTTACTGTGCTCTAAAAACAAAGTAGCACCTCTAAAATCACAAACAATATCGCGTCTGGAGCTCTGCGGAGCTTTATTAGGTACTCGGTTATGTGACAAAATTACAAATTCATTACGATTGCAGTTTGATAAAGTATTTCTTTGGACCGATTCAACCATCGTTCTAGGTTGGATAAACACACCATCAAATAAACTACAAACATTTGTCAGGAACAGGGTAGCAGAAATACAGTCCACTAAAACATTAGCTCATGGAGGTATGTTCCTACAAAACTAAATCCGTCAGACATGCTGACGCGTGGTATTGATGTTGCGATGTTGTTTGATTGTGAACTGTGGTGGAGAGGTCCAGACTTCCTAAAACATGAAAGGTCGTTATGGCCTACATTAGATTTACACAATCAATCTTTACCTGAGTTGAAACAAGAAGCCACATCCATGTCTTGTCTATTATTGGAACCAGTGTTTCCAATTCATACATTTTCAAAGGACAATGGCATATGTATTACGTTTTATACAAAACACAAAAACAAAAACTAGAAATTACACAGGCACATTAAAGGTGACCGAATTACAAGTGGCCACATATAAATTAGCTTCCTTTACACAACAAGAAATATTTCCAGAAGAATATAAAACACTTAAATCATGCAAATCATTAAAACCTAGCAATTCATTACTGTGTTTAAATCCATTTTTTGATACTGATTTAAATTTAATAAGAGTAGGGGGCCGCCTACAAAATAAAATAAAATAAAATAAAATAAAATAACGTTTATTATCTTTGAAATTTTCAGAAAATTATTTAGATTCGTCAGAAGTTGGTGTGACTCTACCGAGGGTTCCAAAATGCAACGAGACTGAGAAGAGCCCTCAAGAAACTCAGCTCGGCTTTTTTCAAAATATTTCATCTTAAATCTAATACAGAGTTATTTAGAAAGGAGCAATTCGTTACGTTGTTACAACCAGGCCGCCTTGTCATCTAAGAAATCATTAATACTATAATAAGCTTTATGGCACAATTTACTTTTTATTAGTTTTTTAAATTTATTGACAGATAAATTTGCTATTTCGGTTGGCAATGTATTGTACATTCGAATAAAGTTCCCCGCAAAAGAATTACTCACTTTATGAAGCCTAAATTTAGGAACAGCCAGTTTATCCTTATTTCTTAAGTTTAGATTATGATTATCACTATTTTTCACAAATTTACTTTTGTTCTTGTGGGTATACAATAAAATTTCATAAATATACTGTGAATACACTGTAAGGATGTTAATATGCTTAAACTTATCTCTTAATGACTCCCGAGACCCCATTCGATAGATAGTCCGGATAGCCCTCTTCTGCAACACAAAGATGCATTCAATATCGGCAGCGTTACCCCACAGTAGTATGCCATATGTCATGATACTGTGGAAGTAGCTGAAGTAGACAAGACGCGCCGTTTTAATGTCTGTAAGTTGTCGGATCTTTTTGACAGCATAGGCTGCTGAACTAAGCCTGGCCGAAATTTTCCCGATATGAGGCCCCCATTGCAATTTGGAGTCTAACGTTATGCCCAGAAAGACAGTGTCATCGACCAATTCTATTATATCATCCCTAACCTTAACACTGGTTTTAACAAGTCTTACATTAGGTAAGGTGAATCTTACACATTTAGTTTTATTTTCATTTAATAATAAATTATGCGGTACCCCCATTGCTACAGGAGAACCAGGTGACTGTTTACCATTGATCACTACTTTCTGGACCCTATCACTTAAGTAAGAATTGACGAAATTCAAGGCCGTCCCCCGGATTCCGTAATGATCAAGTTTCTTAATTAAAGTCTGGTGCTGAACGCAATCGAAGGCCTTAGATAAGTCACAGAATACACCATAAGCATCATATGACTCATCCCAGGCCCTGTATATACACTCTAATAATTTAATACCGGCATCAGTGGTGGACCGACCACGAGTGAAACCGAATTGTTTTGTATGTAATAGTTTATTAACGTTAAAGTGATTTTGCATTTGATTAAGCATAATTTTTTCAAAAATTTTACTAAATGTAGGTAGTACAGAAATGGGACGGAAATTGGACGGATCTGAAGTACTACCCGATTTAAACAGGGGAATTAATTTACTAGATTTCATTAAATCAGGGAACACACCACTATCAACACAATTATTAAATATTATTACTAGTTCAGGAGCAACCATTTCAATAAAAGAATTTACTAAATACACAGAGATGCCCCAGAGGTCAGCTGTTTTCTTGATATTTAAAGATTTAAAAGTTTTTAAGATAGTGTTTATGTTAACTTTACTGAATTTAAATATAACGTTACAACAAGGAACGTTTGCTTTTAACAAAGATTCTGCAATGGGGGTTGAAGAGCCTAGGGTTTTTGTCAAATCTACAGGAATTCGGGAGAAAAAATTTTCAAATTCGTTAGCGACCTCGAAGTCTGATGTAGTTATTTTACCATTTATATTAAGTTTAAAATGATTATCATTTAATTTTTGTTGACCTCTTTCCGCGTTTATAATTTTCCAAGTAGATTTAACTTTGTCTGCACTATTGAGAATTTTATCACTTATATATTTTGATTTAGCTGCTAAACAATCTGCTTTAAACTTTTTTGAATAAGTTTTAACATAATCTAGAAATGCAACTGATCTATTAAGCTGTCTTTCTGAGTATAGTTCATAAAGTTTTTGTCTACTTTTGTGTATACCCTCAGTGGCCCATTCACTGAAAGTAGGACTATCACTAATCATGACCTCCTTAGACTTGAATATGGAGTTGAACTCGTTGTAAAAAGAATCAAAAAATAATTTATACATTACATTTGGATCTAAGCCAGTGTCTAAGAATGGAATTTTATTGCAAAGTCCAACCCTCATACGTTCCAAGCGGTCACCAGTTATTGGTCTACATAATATTTTACGTTTTATAACTTTTTCTTTAGTGATTTTAAAAGATGCTATTTGCCCACAATGGTCTGAATCTAGCTTTTTTATAATACTTTTACTTTCTGGCAACATATCGCTGTATATATTATCCAGGCAAGTGGCTATTGTATTACAATATCTAGTAGGCTCCAAAAATAAGTTTGTAAGATTGTGTGATTTAAATAAATTTAAAATATTATAACTCATAGGCGTATTAACAAGTAAATCGACATTAAAATCACCACATACTATTAGGTACTTATTAGTTTTTCCAAGTTTACATAGAACTTTGTCAATAAGTTCCTCAAATTCGCAAAAGGGTGAGGTTCCAGGTTTATACACGCATACTACTATGAATTGCTCCATTTCCACGCACGACAGTTCGACTTTACACTCTAGAGAAAGAGACACAATATCTTTCCGTTCTTTAAATTTAAGTTGTTTATTTAATAAAATCAAAGATCCCCCCCGTACTGTGCTCACCCTGCAGAATGCACTACCAACCCGGTGATTACTGAAATTGAACAAGAGCTCATACGGCTTACGCATATGTTCTGTAATACAAAAAATATCAATATTATCTGAATTCATTAACAGTTCCAACTCTAACTCTTTGCCATGTGTTAAACAACCAATATTTTGATGCCCTATGTTGATATAATTTACATTTTTTGATTTGGTTTGATTTGGAGGGCATTTTTTAACATAATTAATATTTGTAACTAAATTTAATTCAATTAATTGACTATGTCTGCTAAAGGGTAATATTGCCTCTGTTGTCGTAGAACTTAATTTAAATTACTTGGAACAGATTCCAAAGTCTTAACACTAAATCTACATTGCTCAATAAAAGCAGTTTTGTCAGCCAAGTTCTTGGCTGAAGTGTAAAAATAATTGAATAGCAAACTTGCTATTTGTCTCTTATAATGCTTTGGTAGAAAATACCTACCTTTGTTTACATAAACAATATGTTTGTTATTGTTAAAGTTACTGTCAGAAGTTGACAAATTGTATTTATATACAGTTCTCTTAAAAACAGAATTAAAGTCAATTACATGCAATTTATTATTATATTGGCTAGTTAAATTGAGTTGTAAATTTATCTTATATCTAAGAGAATTTTCCACGTCTGGCACACCTTTTATGTATGGTAATGTAAACATTACTACATGTTCAACATTTAAGTTTTGCATTTTGTCAAAGTATAGGGATAGTTCATTTTTGTTAATTTTACCCCTGTTTGAGCAGAACAAAACTCAGATTACGACTACAATAAAAAACATCCTATTTTACTACATAAAAAACACACATTTACAAAACTGTTATTTGAGTACCACCATAAAATATTAATGCATGCAGGGCCCCAACATTTGTTATATTCAACTCGCGAAATGTACTGGACAATAGGGGGGCGAGAACTGGCACGTAGTGTAACGCAACAATGTGTTACGTGTTGCCGTTTTAGTGGTAAAATCGTAATACCAGTAATGGGTAATTTGCCCAGACAAAGATTGAACACAACTTTTGCATTTCAATGTACAGCCATGGACTATGCCGGTCCCATAATGATTGCTAGCAAAGAGGGGCGAGGGTGTCGCCTCATTAAATCATATATCTGCGTTTTCGTGTGCTTCACCACCAAAGCCATCCACCTTGAGTTGGTTAGTAATATGTCCACTCAGAACTTTCTAATGGCTTTGAAACGGTTTATGGGTCGTAGAGGTAAACCATATGAAGTCTACAGTGACAAGGGTTCTAACTTTGTCGGTGCTCACAATGAGCTAAAAAACATGATATCTACTGCAGAAAACAAAATAATCGACACGCTTGCACAACAATCAATTAAGTTTAGCTTCTGTCCCCCCCATTCTCCCCATTTCGGGGCCTTGCACGAGGCTGGTGTAAAATCGGTTAAATGGCACCTTAAAAGAGTAGTAGGTAACTCAAATTTAACTTTCGAACAACTCAGTACCACACTGACACAAATTGAGGCAATCCTAAATTCCCGACCATTGAGCCCAATGTCCTCTAATCCGCTAGACCTATCTCCACTTACCCCTGGCCATTTTCTTATTGGAAAAAGACTATCGTCAATACCAGAACCCGACTACGTCAACGTTCCAACGCACCGGCTAGACCGCTACAAGCAGATAGAACAAATTCGGCAGCAGTTTTGGTCGAGATGGCATAAAGAGTATATAACCAATCTTCAGACTCGAATGAAGTGGAAGCAGTCTCGGGGCTCTTTAAACATTGGAGACCTGGTCTTTATAAAGAACGAACAGTCTCCTCCTATGAAATGGCCGCTAGGCAGAGTCGCGAAGATTTACCCAGGCGCCGATGGGGTCACCAGAGTCGTCGATGTCCTCACAAGTACCGGCACGGTACGAAGATCATTCAGTAAACTCTGCCCTTTGCCTGCATCAAAAGATCTTCTCAAGAAAGATTGAAGCGCTGCTTCAATGAGGGGCGGCATGTTGACGCGATGATCGACAGATCCCACCACACTACGAGTGAGCGAGAGCGGCGACCTCACCACCCATTAACCACTCGTCCGCTATCACCGACCGTATGAACACTATACTTATATTTCATTAATTGTTAATTGTTATTATACGGCTTCACCGACGTTCGAGTCTCATTTCTAACTCCATAATCTCCATATCATACCACCTCCGATAACTCCACGCCGCAACAGTCAATGCTTAATGATGTTTCCAGACACTTTGGGTATATTTGAAATCAACCAGTCTCGTCCGTCTGTTAGCAGGTCCTCCGTGTTTCCCTGGGGATGTTGATAGAGCACCTCCTCATACTCCATAATATTCGTAAACAGTTTTCAAATTATATAGCGTACCTATTACTATGTATGTTTCTAAGCAATGAGGTTTTCTATACAATGTGAGTAGCAAAATAGCTGGTCTCGAACCAGCGACTGTTCCTTTTCCAGTTTCCAGGAGGAACGTTCATCTAACTGACCAAAACTTCAATAGCCTAGGACCTCCACTGGCGCAGAGGTCGGCAGGAGCGGCAGCGGTCTCGCGGAGCCAAACAAAAAAGTGTTACGTATTGGCTTTTACCTATATTGGACCATAAACTAGTGACGTCATTGACACGGCCATTTTGATGTAACTGTCCTGCCCTGCATTCTAATGAGCTATTGATTGTTTGTTAATTTGCCTACATCTATCAGTGGATCTCAGTCGGTCAAGTGGTCACGTCACTAGGTCCGCTGATTAATAAAATGTTTTGTTGCATTTCATCAAAAAATCACACGTCTAGTGGTTATTCAGCTGATTTGGAATCTTCGGAATCTGAAGATGAATGTAGTGAGTGGAATTACAACAATAATAATTTTTGTTTTGAAATAATAAGTTCACCATATAGGTTCCGTCATCGTCGAGTTTTATATTGTCTTTATTAATGAAAGAAGTGATTCTTGGTAGACGTTTGGTTTATCCAATAAAGTGTTTGACATGTTCAATGTTAATCTGTAAAAACAAAGAGCGCGTGGATCTCAAGTACATACATGCGTACATTATTACCACGCCTATATACCCAAAAGGGTAGGCAGAGGTGCATTACACACTCAAAGTTTGTCTGTAATTTTGTAGGCGCCACGTAGGGGGCAAGCAAACCTATTTCTGTACTACGGAAATAGGCGGTAGAAAATCCATAACTACTGTGTCATTAATACCAAACACACAGCTAAATAGAATCTCTTTGGCCCTAGCATCTCACATAATCTATACTTATAATAAATCTGTAGAAGTGAAAATTCTGTACATTGAAAATATCAAAAAAATAAATGGCAGGGGGTGTTACTAGACCAACAACGAAACCAAAAATGTGATAAAAAAATTTTTTGTCTGTCTATCTGTCTGTTCAGGCATCACGCAAAAACTACCGGTTCGATTACGATGAAACTTGGTATAATTATTCTTTAATATCCTGGGCACCACACTGGGTACTTTTCATCCCGGAAAAGTATATACAATAAAAAACAAACTTAATTTTGCGGTTCGATCCGTAGACCCGATAACTGTATCAACCGCAAATAATAAGTTTGTCGTAGGTCGTCAAGTTGACGGCCACTCTCTATAGTATTGTGTGCTGTGAGTGTGGCCCACAATCGCTAGACGTCGTCACGACTTACCACCAGGCGGGAGGCGTCAATTTGGCGAACGCAATATAAAAACAAAATATATATATATTTCATATTTTCGTATCTTAATAGGTACAGTTATAGTTATTTTTAACTTATCAGGGAAAGCACCACAACTGATGCATCTATCTATTCATGATATGGCTTAATGGGCTTGCTATATTCATAGAAACGAATTTGATGACTTTTAGTACATATGCCGTCATAACCTGTACTGGACGTATTTCTTAGACCCCTCATGATTCTATGCATGTCATATGGAGGTGCCTGGCTCATGAACATCGAATTTGTTCCATGTTAAAGTATTTTTAAAATTTTTGGAACTATCTCCAGAAGAAGGTTGCAGCTTAGTTAAAAAGTAATCGTTAAATGCTTGTGATATCTGTTGTGGGTCACTGATTATTTTGTCATCATGCCTTATACACCGTATTTCTTCTTTAGGAGTATTTAATTTACATCCATTGACAATTCTCCATGTAGCCAGCGATTTATTTTTTGCGTTTTTTTTATTTTATAATGATTTTGCGCTTTTTTAGTTAAATTTATAATAGAATTAAGTCTTCTACTATATGTTTTAAAGATATTTATGTTTTGCCTACTAGGATTTTTCCTGTACTTATGTAGTAATTGTCTTTTTCGTCGTGAGCATACTTTAATATCTTTACTCATCCACCGGGGTTTTACATTTCTAGTTATTTTTATTTTTATTACAGGAAAACATAAAAACCAACCAAAAAGTTGGTTTTTTCCAATATAAAAACCAACTTTTTATCAGTTTACAAATTGATATGTTTATAACAATTAATAGCCCACCCGGCACAGATTTTGTTTTCTTACCAATTGACTCCTCTTGGTCCAAGATTTACAAAAAGTACAAACTTGTATAGGCGCAATCACATTTTTAGTGATTGGTCAGTCATTTTCATTTCTACGCACTTTTTCGGGGGTTTTCGCTTGCCTATGTTGATTTAGCTGTTATTTACTTTATATGCTCCTAAATATTTCACTTAATCTTGCTGTTAAATACAATGTTTTGTCGATCGTCTTCTTAGTTCTAATATCTACTCCTTTGATGAGATCTTCATGAGAATATCCTTATCAAAATTTTGTTTGCGGATCAGTACTACGTACTCGTAACATTCGCTAAAATATGTGATTGTAGAAACCAGTTGAATTGTAAAATTGTGTGAGTAACAGTATTCTATTCAGGTTCGATCAGTTTTGTGCTTGAGTTTAATAACAATTGAATTTGTAGTAATAAAATAATATAATACGAGTTTTATACTTGAGATTAGAGAAACGTGTCTGGCTTAGGCGAGAGTCGAGACTTGAGGTCCGTAAACTCAATTTTATTTATACACTAGCGGACGCCAGCGACTTCGCCCGGTTGACAAATTATATACACAAAACCACCCTCGAGAATCACTCTATTCGTTGGTGAAAACCACATCAAAATCCGTTGCGTAGTTTCAAAGATCTAAGCATACATAGGGAACGGAAGCAACTTTGTACTTAGTGACTGTGCTATGATGATTATGATCACGAAATGCACTTACATGAAAGTTTAACGGTTCGGTATGGTTAACTGAGGTGTTTATTATGGCCACATTTCGCACTTTAACTAGTAGGTCCCACGTAATAGGGCACCAGTGAATGTCGTCAATGCTTAATGATGTTTCCAGATACTTTGGGTATATTTGAAATCAACCAGTCTCGTCCGTCTGTTAGCAGGTCCTCCGTGTTTCCCTGGGGATGTTGATAGAGCACCTCCTCATACTCCATAATATTCGTAAACAGTTTTCAAATTATATAGCGTACCTATTACTATGTATGTTTCTAAGCAATGAGGTTTTCTATACAATGTGAGTAGCAAAATAGCTGGTCTCGAACCAGCGACTGTTCCTTTTCCAGTTTCCAGGAGGAACGTTCATCTAACTGACCAAAACTTCAATAGCCTAGGACCTCCACTGGCGCAGAGGTCGGCAGGAGCGGCAGCGGTCTCGCGGAGCCAAACAAAAAAGTGTTACGTATTGGCTTTTACCTATATTGGACCATAAACTAGTGACGTCATTGACACGGCCATTTTGATGTAACTGTCCTGCCCTGCATTCTAATGAGCTATTGATTGTTTGTTAATTTGCCTACATCTATCAGTGGATCTCAGTCGGTCAAGTGGTCACGTCACTAGGTCCGCTGATTAATAAAATGTTTTGTTGCATTTCATCAAAAAATCACACGTCTAGTGGTTATTCAGCTGATTTGGAATCTTCGGAATCTGAAGATGAATGTAGTGAGTGGAATTACAACAATAATAATTTTTGTTTTGAAATAATAAGTTCACCATATAGGTTCCGTCATCGTCGAGTTTTATATTGTCTTTATTAATGAAAGAAGTGATTCTTGGTAGACGTTTGGTTTATCCAATAAAGTGTTTGACATGTTCAATGTTAATCTGTAAAAACAAAGAGCGCGTGGATCTCAAGTACATACATGCGTACATTATTACCACGCCTATATACCCAAAAGGGTAGGCAGAGGTGCATTACACACTCAAAGTTTGTCTGTAATTTTGTAGGCGCCACGTAGGGGGCAAGCAAACCTATTTCTGTACTACGGAAATAGGCGGTAGAAAATCCATAACTACTGTGTCATTAATACCAAACACACAGCTAAATAGAATCTCTTTGGCCCTAGCATCTCACATAATCTATACTTATAATAAATCTGTAGAAGTGAAAATTCTGTACATTGAAAATATCAAAAAAATAAATGGCAGGGGGTGTTACTAGACCAACAACGAAACCAAAAATGTGATAAAAAAAATTTTTGTCTGTCTATCTGTCTGTTCAGGCATCACGCAAAAACTACCGGTTCGATTACGATGAAACTTGGTATAATTATTCTTTAATATCCTGGGCACCACACTGGGTACTTTTCATCCCGGAAAAGTATATACAATAAAAAACAAACTTAATTTTGCGGTTCGATCCGTAGACCCGATAACTGTATCAACCGCAAATAATAAGTTTGTCGTAGGTCGTCAAGTTGACGGCCACTCTCTATAGTATTGTGTGCTGTGAGTGTGGCCCACAATCGCTAGACGTCGTCACGACTTACCACCAGGCGGGAGGCGTCAATTTGGCGAACGCAATATAAAAACAAAATATATATATATTTCATATTTTCGTATCTTAATAGGTACAGTTATAGTTATTTTTAACTTATCAGGGAAAGCACCACAACTGATGCATCTATCTATTCATGATATGGCTTAATGGGCTTGCTATATTCATAGAAACGAATTTGATGACTTTTAGTACATATGCCGTCATAACCTGTACTGGACGTATTTCTTAGACCCCTCATGATTCTATGCATGTCATATGGAGGTGCCTGGCTCATGAACATCGAATTTGTTCCATGTTAAAGTATTTTTAAAATTTTTGGAACTATCTCCAGAAGAAGGTTGCAGCTTAGTTAAAAAGTAATCGTTAAATGCTTGTGATATCTGTTGTGGGTCACTGATTATTTTGTCATCATGCCTTATACACCGTATTTCTTCTTTAGGAGTATTTAATTTACATCCATTGACAATTCTCCATGTAGCCAGCGATTTATTTTTTGCGTTTTTTTTATTTTATAATGATTTTGCGCTTTTTTAGTTAAATTTATAATAGAATTAAGTCTTCTACTATATGTTTTAAAGATATTTATGTTTTGCCTACTAGGATTTTTCCTGTACTTATGTAGTAATTGTCTTTTTCGTCGTGAGCATACTTTAATATCTTTACTCATCCACCGGGGTTTTACATTTCTAGTTATTTTTATTTTTATTACAGGAAAACATAAAAACCAACCATAAAGTTGGTTTTTTCCAATATAAAAACCAACTTTTTATCAGTTTACAAATTGATATGTTTATAACAATTAACAGCCCACCCGGCACAGATTTTGTTTTCTTACCAATTGACTCCTCTTGGTCCAAGATTTACAAAAAGTACAAACTTGTATAGGCGCAATCACATTTTTAGTGATTGGTCAGTCATTTTCATTTCTACGCACTTTTTCGGGGGTTTTGCTTGCCTATGTTGATTTAGCTGTTATTTACTTTATATGCTCCTAAATATTTCACTTAATCTTGCTGTTAAATACAATGTTTTGTCGATCGTCTTCTTAGTTCTAATATCTACTCCTTTGATGAGATCTTCATGAGAATATCCTTATCAAAATTTTGTTTGCGGATCAGTACTACGTACTCGTAACATTCGCTAAAATATGTGATTGTAGAAACCAGTTGAATTGTAAAATTGTGTGAGTAACAGTATTCTATTCAGGTTCGATCAGTTTTGTGCTTGAGTTTAATAACAATTGAATTTGTAGTAATAAAATAATATAATACGAGTTTTATACTTGAGATTAGAGAAACGTGTCTGGCTTAGGCGAGAGTCGAGACTTGAGGTCCGTAAACTCAATTTTATTTATACACTAGCGGACGCCAGCGACTTCGCCCGGTTGACAAATTATATACACAAAACCACCCTCGAGAATCACTCTATTCGTTGGTGAAAACCGCATCAAAATCCGTTGCGTAGTTTCAAAGATCTAAGCATACATAGGGAACGGAAGCAACTTTGTACTTAGTGACTGTGCTATGATGATTATGATCACGAAATGCACTTACATGAAAGTTTAACGGTACGGTATGGTTAACTGAGGTGTTTATTATGGCCACATTTCGCCAATCACTAGTAGGTCCCACGTAATAGGGCACCAGTGAATGTCGTCAATGCTTAATGATGTTTCCAGACACTTTGGGTATATTTGAAATCAACCAGTCTCGTCCGTCTGTTAGCAGGTCCTCCGTGTTTCCCTGGGGATGTTGATAGAGCACCTCCTCATCCTCCATAATATTCGTAAACAGTTTTCAAATTATATAGCGTACCTATTACTATGTATGTTTCTAAGCAATGAGGTTTTCTATACAATGTGAGTAGCAAAATAGCTGGTCTCGAACCAGCGACTGTTCCTTTTCCAGTTTCCAGGAGGAACGTTCATCTAACTGACCGAAACTTCAATAGCCTAGGACCTCCACTGGCGCAGAGGTCGGCAGGAGCGGCAGCGGTCTCGCGGAGCCAAACAAAAAAGTGTTACGTATTGGCTTTTACCTATATTGGACCATAAACTAGTGACGTCATTGACACGGCCATTTTGATGTAACTGTCCTGCCCTGCATTCTAATGAGCTATTGATTGTTTGTTAATTTGCCTACATCTATCAGTGGATCTCAGTCGGTCAAGTGGTCACGTCACTAGGTCCGCTGATTAATAAAATGTTTTGTTGCATTTCATCAAAAAATCACACGTCTAGTGGTTATTCAGCTGATTTGGAATCTTCGGAATCTGAAGATGAATGTAGTGAGTGGAATTACAACAATAATAATTTTTGTTTTGAAATAATAAGTTCACCATATAGGTTCCGTCATCGTCGAGTTTTATATTGTCTTTATTAATGAAAGAAGTGATTCTTGGTAGACGTTTGGTTTATCCAATAAAGTGTTTGACATGTTCAATGTTAATCTGTAAAAACAAAGAGCGCGTGGATCTCAAGTACATACATGCGTACATTATTACCACGCCTATATACCCAAAAGGGTAGGCAGAGGTGCATTACACACTCAAAGTTTGTCTGTAATTTTGTAGGCGCCACGTAGGGGGCAAGCAAACCTATTTCTGTACTACGGAAATAGGCGGTAGAAAATCCATAACTACTGTGTCATTAATACCAAACACACAGCTAAATAGAATCTCTTTGGCCCTAGCATCTCACATAATCTATACTTATAATAAATCTGTAGAAGTGAAAATTCTGTACATTGAAAATATCAAAAAAATAAATGGCAGGGGGTGTTACTAGACCAACATCGAACCCAAAAATGTGATTAAAAAAATTTTTGTCTGTCTGTCTGTCTGTTCAGGCATCACGCAAAAACTACCGGTTCGATTAAGATGAAACTTGGTATAATTATTCTTTAATATCCTGGGCACCACACTGGGTACTTTTCATCCCGGAAAAGTATATACAATAAAAAACAAACTTAATTTAGCGGTTCGATCCGTAGACCCGATAACTGTATCAACCGCAAATAATAAGTTTGTCGTAGGTCGTCAAGTTGAGGGCCACTCTCTATAGTATTGTGTGCTGTGAGTGTGGCCCACAATCGCTAGACGTCGTCACGACTTACCACCAGGCGGGAGGCGTCAATTTGGCGAACGCAATATAAAAAAAAAAATATATATTTCATATTTTCGTATCTTAAGATGAATTTTTATGGTATAATAGAGAATATTATAGAAGATATAATAGAGAAACTGTTGTAGGAGGGCTTTATGAACGCAATAAAACCCAAAACAATGGTTTTTAGAACTTTTCTCTTTTTGTCTGAATGTTTGGACACGCTAATCTCCGAAACGGCTTAACCGATTTGAATTTGCGGTTTGGTTTTCATTCGCTTCATAAATAAAAAAGTTATGTAGATCTAAAGTAACACGCAGGCGGAGCTGCGAGCACAGCTGTGCTCGCAGTCTCTAATATTATAATAGTTGAAGTATCATGTCCATAAGATAAGAAATTAATTTCTTTATTCATCTCTAGAATTTATGTTCTGTGTACATTATTAATTTATGTCATGAAGCACGTGCGAGCTCTTTGGTGAAGGTATTTCTCGAAAACATTTCTCGTCTCTAATTAAAATGATTTACACGAAGTACTACAGGATCTACGCAGTATTTACTTGCTTATTACTTTCGAACAAAGTTTTGTAATATCTCGTTAAATGTACCATTATTAAGAAATATTACTTAGGTAGGTACTTACTTATAATAATAAAATCATGTTACATAAAGTTTTACTTGTGTTAAAGCCAAAGACCTTATAATACAACGGACATAGGATCTAGAACAAATCGCAAGAAAATAATGTCCCGAGTCGACCTATACATTATACATAGGCATACATAGATATAAACAAATTTCATATTAAAATTTAAACCTTGATTCAACGGAATAGTGTTCACTTTTGTTTGCACTAATTTATCGCATTACGTAGCTTCTATCTGTCCGCCTGACTAATTCACCTTATGCAGCTTATACTTGAACTACGTGAACATAGAAACAATGGAGTAGGTTTATTTTGTTAGTCTTTTAAGGATTCCATGATATGTACCTACGTAGGCGTAATAATTAATGTAAGACTACAATAAATTCCATAATCTTATAAATTGTAATTACTTGTTTATGTTAGACGAAATAAGCTGAAAAACTAATTAACGACTGACAAAGATTTTTTTTTTCGAGTCAGTTTCATAATAAGTAACTGTAGTGTATGAATAACAAAAAGGGAATTAATGAATTTAACTAATTATAATATTATAAATGCCAAACTTCTTGCGGGTGTCAAAGTTCTTCCGCTTTCATTACTATTTTCATAACGCTAGGTCGCTACGTCTACTACAAGATAGCCGTGTTTCAAGTGACTGAATTAGTTGCTAAAACTGCGCATCATTAATTTATTTTTATCTTATGGTTAATTTTTGGGATACGAAATTATTGGCTACTAGCTGATCACCGTGACTCCGCCCGCGAGATATAGTTATCTCGGCCCCGATTCCCGTGGGAATACATTACCGAGAATCCAAATAAAAAGAAAATAACAGTACATACACGAAATAAAATGACATGTGTAATTATATTTATGACAAAACAATGATACCCTGTGAAAATTAAAAACATTTTTGGGCTTATCTCCTCCATTCAATCAAGGGATTCTTGTACAAGTTTCATAAAGATCGGACCTCTTTTTGTTATGTCCATAAAATGAGCCGAACAAACAAGATTGTTATTTTTTGGATCAAAATATTCTTCTCGCCGTGCTAGGGCAATAATATTTTTCCATTGTGCACAGTGTACTGGATCCCGAGGAAATCTGAAATAGATGTTGGTTCATATAACGAAAAAAAAATCATAAAGAGCCAAGGCGTCTCCACTATAATCTTTGTTCCAAATAGTTTTATCGCTATCGGTAATCCGAATAAATCTGAATGGTCATTTTGTTAGTACATTATTCAGTGAAAATGAAATGGTCTCTTTCTTTTTACTGAGCTTGGGATGAGTTCGAAAGAGACAGATAGGTACTTCGGTATTGGACTGGATTGCAATATTTACTTTTGTCTTTTAATTTATTATCGACGAAATACTGTATTTTAAGTGAAATAATAAATTGCAAATAATAAAACAAAAGCTTATTTACTGAAAATATGATACACCGTCTTCAATTTGCTTTTTTTTCGTAGTTTTTACACGTTTTTACAATACAGTACGGCATTGTGCAACGTGTTGTCGTTCAGTTGTCAAAATCAAGACTGGCGCGCGATTGTTTCTCTTTTAGCGTTTTGTTTCTCTTTTAGTTCGGACACTTTTGAGCGATGATCCGAAATCCATTGTATTTAAAATCATTGGTTAAAGCACTGAATCTTTTACTTTTTGGACCGTGAAAAATTAATCTAAATAATAATAAAAGCACTAATGAACCTACACTGTATGTACTTACCTACCTACAGCGTAGGTATTGAGGAGACAAAAACACTGTTACACTTATGTCGAGAACACACGTCACTCGTGCCAGCGTTTCCTTGAAACAAAATCTGCACCATTTCTAGACACTTACTTAAAATAATAATATATACTAGCGGACTCCCGCGGCTTTGACCGCTTGACAAATTGTATACCTACACAAAAGAAGAAGAATTTTAAAGATCTAAGCATACATGGGACGGATAACCTTTGTTTTATACTATGTTAAGGGCTTTCTCTGATAACCAGCGCTGTTTTACAATAGCATTAAGCTGAGAGGGGGCCTAATTTGTGACATTCTGTGTTCAAATTAAACGGTTATTTCTTTCTTACTTTCTGCTTTCTTATGAATATGATACATAATTATGTACCTATGTTTAGGTAGATACTTTACTGATAAAGCAGGAAAATAATCGCAACAAATAAGTAACCTGCATGTTTCATTCATAGTGAGACAGTACCGATAAATGCGACCTCGAACATTTAAAAACAGTACTGATAAATACTGATAAATCTCGAACAATGAAAGTAGTGTGACGTGAAATGAATGAGAATGCACTACGACTATTTATCTTCCTATCTATATTTTATACTACGTGGCAGATAACTGTTGTTTAATCCAATTTCCTATGCGCTACATCAGACATGCTGTGCAAAATGTAAATGTTAATTGGGTAGCAAATATTTTGCCAACAGATTATGTTATGAAATAAAGTGCCTGATAATATTTTAAGTACCTATACCTACTTATTCCACGAGATTATTATGTAAACGTCCTTTTACGCGTTTACTCTGTTGTACCCTTTATTCGAGTGATCATAGGGTTTTTTGAGAGCTTAAGTCGAAGGTTGTCATGAAAACATTTGTTTCGGAGTTTGGGTGTTCTCCATGTAAGATATAACTTGTCCGCGATAAGTTGAGACCTGAGCGCTAAAATTTCAACGGCGGGCGTGTTGTTGCTTAACTAAACAGTAAATATTTGGGGGTACAACCAAGTAATATTCAGTCTCTTTTTAATTTAATAAATTTAATTCGCATCTTGTGTGTATAATTTGGTCCGAAACAAGGTCGCAACAGTCGGCCGGAGAGGCTAAAACGGGAATGAACTGAAGTAAATACCTATGTCGTGTATGTGCTCAAATCTGTTCAGGCTTAACTTTAGCAGTTTTATCTGAACCGATCGACCTCTCAGTGTATGGTAGGCTTATCAAAGGATGTCGGTAACGGCGATATCTTCGTTTCTAACTTGGTTACGAAGATGACAATTTCTTCTTAGGTAACCAGTGAAAAAATTCCATGGATATCATAAAGTGTTTGTGTATAAAATTTGTCAAGCGGTCGAAGCCACGGGCGTCCGATAGTTGTGTATAAATTGAAAAAGAAGTATAATAAATATATTTTTTTGAAGTCCGCGCCCTCTTACGTCCATTTCCGGGCGTCTCTGGTATGCACCAGAAGTTGGCGCCCGGCGGACTTTGGCCACCTATATATGTGGCCTCTTCGGGGTAGTAGAATATAGTGAGATATCCTAATAGAGAATTGTGTTCTGACTGCAGAGGTTGTGTGTGATTAATGATTATGTAACATTGGCCGGTTTTATATTCGATACCACAGAATAGGGAATTACTTACATAACCATACTTAATTAATGAAATACCTTTGTGAGTGATTAATATCGCGTCTCTGCATTATTAATTGCTTCTAATTTTTTTTGGAACACGAAATTGGGTCAGTGCATTAATAATGCCAGTTTCTTGATCGGGGAATATTGGAATGGAACATCTTCAGGCGAAATAGCTTCATGTTCTATGTCCATGAGCACTGTGCTGTTACTTTGGTACTCGTACAAGCATTATTTTGTGTAGATACCTACTAGTTTTGTAATGTATAACAAACCTGTTTTATTATGTAACTGGATAGGTTTATCGATCTTTAAAAAAGTGTAAATAAATATGTAATTTATGTTTTTCTCATAATAATAGGTAATTCAAACAAATACTTACTCAAATCCGTGAAGATGGCGCGAATTACATTTACGTTTTGTACTTTTACATTAAAAAAAATTGTGCGGTCGGGGGACCCACGTCAGGAACCAAGCAAACCAACCTGGGTTTGTGTCACTTTTCGTTTTACTAACAAAAAAAGCGGAACATTTTTGACTTTTGCGGACTACCGGTTGAGAACCACTGATAAGCGTAACGTAACGATTTCTATGAAATCGCACTACCCGTAAGCCGCGTTAGAGAACTTCGCTCCAAAAAGCACACCAGTAGGCATATAAATACGCAGCACACAAAATGCTGACGTTCGCGACGAGATTATGAAACAATTTTGGGTTAAACTGATTAGACAATCACTCCATTTAAACTCTCGCTCAGACTGCAGAGATTCTATTTAGTGGTATGTATGTAACATCTGTCCTGGCAGATGGAATTTTGGTTTGTATTACAGGGTGGCTATGGATTTTCGATAGTGGCTGGTAACGGCAATATGCTTGCCTATTACGTGTGTAATGCCACATTTCGTCGTTGTCACATTTCGATACGATGTCGTTACTAATGCTACATCCTCGAAATATAAGATGGGCGCACGGTTCATAATTCTGAACGTTACGCCCACTTGTATTTTGACGACGGAAGCTCCTACGAGTTTGAAACTTGCATTAAACATTAGTGACGGTAACGAAACGCTATCGTGACGATCATTTTAGCTTCATAAAAGTTATCCTGAGGAGCTTTCGAAACAAAACCCAACATTTCTATGGAGTAGGGTGACCATGAAAATGTACGTACTCAGACTTTTTTAAATTTAATGTTTGGCTTAGTTTGGCAAAGTTGTATTTAGGTACGCTTTCTATGATGTTCACAGCTCCCTATAGTAATGGTTTTAATAATAAATGATAAGCAAATTATGTATTCAGTGAATACTGTTTATTTATTGGTTTATATAAATCAAAATTGGTAAAGACATTTGAAGGCACAATGTTTTTCAATGAATACCTAAATATCAGTTTTATGGCACAAATATCTGATGTCACATCAAAATCACAATTACAGGTACGCCACTACTCGGACTCGGATGAGAATTAAAATAGTAGGTAACTTGGTAAAGAAAAAGCACACCACGGCTCTGTCCCGCCGAAACATTGTCGTTCAACCTGGTGGTGCAGGTATACATACAGACAGCACATACAACAGACATAATATTATATGACATAATATGCATTTGCCCTCTTAATATGCACTCTTATTTGCTATATTAGTCACGTGCTAGAAGCTTTGTTTCCCATAAAGTCACTTACCATAATACCATTTGTCATAATCATTGTAAGCCCTAATTATCACATGCACTAATTATATAAAAAAATAAATCATTTCATTTCAAGAAAATAAATACATAATAAATGAAATATATTTTTAGTTTTCAACGTAATCACCATCAAGTTCAATGCACTTTTGCCATCTTCCCTTCCAAGCATTTAGCCCGTTGAAAAAAAAAAGATTCTTCCTTAGAGTCAAAATATGCGTCTACTGCTGCTTTGACCTCGTCATTTGTCAATAATCTTTGACCTCCTAAGTGCTTTTTTAGGTTATGAAACAGAAAAAAGTCTGACGGTGCCAGAACAGGTGAATAAGGTGGATGCGGTAACAGTTCAAAGCCACAGTTGTGAATTTCTGCCATTGTATGGACAGACGTGTGAACACGAGCGTTATCTTGATAAAACAGGACTTTTCTTCTGATCATTCCTGGACGTTTTTCTTTTATTTCCTTATAACGACGTAGTAAGGTGCAGTAATAATCAGAGTTTATAGTCTGACCCTTTTCAAGATAATCAACCATAATCACACCCTTCGAGTCCCAGAATACTGAAGCCATCACCTTACTTGCCGACAAAATCGACTTAGCCTTTTTGGGGGGTGGTGAACCAGGTCTTTTCCACTGTTTTAATTGTTGTTTTGTTTCCGGTGTACAGTAATGAACCCATGTTTCGTCCATAGTAACAAAACGATTCAAAAAATCACATTCAATAGCTTCAAATAACTTTGAACAGTCGCGTGCAATAGTCAATCGCATCCTTTTTTGCTCAACTGAAAGCAGTCGCGGAACCCACCTCGCAGACACCTTGTGGAAACCCAACACGTTGACTATTATGTTTTGTGTACGTTCATAAGAGATGCCTATAATCTCGGCTATCTCTCTAATTTTCAATCTGCAGTCTCCCATAATTAAGTCGAGTATTTTTTTAATATTTTCGTCAGTAGTGGACGTCGAAGGTCTTCCAGAGCGGGGTTCGTCTTTCACACTCTCTCTCTACCACGCTTGAATTCTGCTATCCATTTCTTACGGATGAATATGAAAGAGCGCAATCCCCTAATGTACTGACGATATCATCATGAATGCCTTTTGATGACAGCCCCTTCTTATGGAGGTACTTAATGACGGCACGCTGCTAGATTTGCTCCATTTACGGAAATGATGTCAGATTGCTTTGTTAATAAATTTATAAAATTAAAACTAATTATCGCACACGTTTCAAACTTCACACAATTAACAGGTCTGAACTGAACTAAATAATGTGGGGGATTTGATTTTTAGAACTAAATGGATCAGTATAAGGCCGACTACTTTTCAAACCACCCTCGTATCTAATAATTATTATGGCAATTAAAAATATGAAAAGCAATACGTATGGCACTCGTATCTTATGGTATCTAAGTTTCGGGCAATTAAAAGTATGTCATATGTCTTTTAGGGCAAACAAAACATTCGGGCAAATGAAATTCGGGAATATGATGATTATGGCATATAATCTTCGGGCAAACAATAGACAACCGGTGGTGCAACGCTAAAATGCACTTTATGACGTAGGTATGAAGTATCGAAATTTCATCGCGTGATTTTATTTACGAAGGAGTGCACTCCGTCGTAAATAAAATCACGCCATCTATATTGTAAGGGGTGACGTACAAATATTTTTAAAGTACCTATATTTTTAAAATGATATAATATAAGTAGGTAAATATCACTTGACGCAATTATTAACCAAAAATGACTGCCTTCATTTATATTTTTTTTGTTACTTACATAAATGAGGTTTTTTTATTTATTAGGCCGGCGCGCTCGGCATTTGTGAAGGCATTTAGATTCCTATATACTAATAAAAACCACTTCGGCCATAAACAGTCCACGAAAAACATACATTTGTTGGCACTCTATTTGCAGTGTGAATTATAAATTGTATAATTAATGTGTTTGAGGCATTAGATACAAAGATAAGCAAAGAATGATGTTTATATTGTTTAGGTAGGAACCATGTTACCTATTGCAATAGTTAAATGTACTAAAATATGCTTTGTTTCCCTTTTGATCTGCTGAGTATATGGTTTATAATGCTTTAAAGTTTACAGCTCTTCAGGATAACTTTTATGAAGCTAAAATGATCGTCACGATAGCGTTTCGTTACCGTCACTAATGTTTAATGCAAGTTTCAAACTCGTAGGAGCTTCTGTCGTCAAAATACAAGTGGGCGTAACGTTCAGAATTATGAACCGTGCGCCCATCTTATATTTCGAGAATGGGCGGTCATAAGAGATTCAAAATTGGATGTAGCATTAGTGACGACATCGTAACGAAATGTGACAACCTAAAAATAAATAGAAATGCAGTGATTTATGAGTAATTCAAAGAAAACTGCTGAGCGCAAGGTGTAAAATCGCCCCGTTTCCACATCCAATATCTACAAACCCAAAGCGTCACAAATTTGGAATAAGGTTGAGGTATGCGTCACATTTTCGTCACTGGAAGATGCGATACTTACCACGCCGCTAGCAACTTGGGCGCAAGGTTCTGAGGTTAATCAGTAATCACCTTAACGTATACGAATAACTTAGTTGGTAAGTTATTTGTATAACCCCCACTGTATATCTACATTGTTGTTTAAATAAGTTACTATAAATAACACCATTCAGTTTGCTAGTACATAGCTACAAATACAGTGTTGATATTTGTACAAAACAGTTGTGTAGTCGCAACTTGAGAGGCGAAATTGCTCGTTAGTTCCGTTTCCGCCTAGACTGAAAGCTTGGCCTTGCTGTACGGGTTTTGTTTACTTTCATTTACGAACTTATACAGCAGAAAATGTTGATAACCTATCCATAGGGTATTTTAGAAACTTTTACCGTGGTTACTGTTGTGTTAATGGTTTATTATATTGTCGTTCATATTTCTGGTTCTCCTACTTCATAGTTCCCTTTCGTTATGATTGGATTGAACCAATCGTATTCAAGGGTGGATCTGTAAAGTAATATACGTATCAGTTACGAATTAAAAAACTGAAACTTAAAAAAATATACTTACTTACTTTTTTATTTTAGATGTATAAATAAATACAAACAACGTATATTGATAGATACAACGTCAAGTTGAGGGCCACTTTCTATAATGTTTTTGTCTATATTGCGTGCAGTATATACATATAAATTGTATATAGTAATGACTGTAAAATATCTGGCTGATAGACTGATCTTATATTAGTATAATATCTAGGCTTATATATTACGTAATAACTAACAAAGGAAATTGTACATTAGCAAGGTGGGGTGAACATAACAGCAATTCTACGTGCTTATTGGATTTACATAAACGCACGTACCAAAATAATATTATAATTTGCTGAAGTTGCAATGACGCAATATAATACAAGTTACATTCTATGGCTTCGCCATAGTGTACTATGAGAGCCGCCAACAATCGCCAGACGTCGCCACAGCTTACCATTAGGCGGGCGGCGTCAATTTGTTGATCTAAATATAAAAAATATATCTTATGTCATCTTATTATGAAATAATTTTAATTCAGAAACGTTCATGATAGGTAAAAGGCAGTGCCTTTCATATTATTTAAACAGGGTGGAATTTTTAATGACACCTGGAGGGAAAGTACTCTACATACTGAAGATAGACAATTTTACTTAAAGAAAACATTCCTTTATTTTTAAAAAGAAACAGATCTGCATTCACAGATTTTCAAAATTCGATTGCCACACCCGGGAATCGAACCGGGTAAAATCCGAAAAAATAACAGCCTGTACTTTTATGGCATCGATCGACAGGGTCAATAATAAGGATCAAATCTCTCTAACAAACGTGGTAAATTAAATGAAAGGAAAACCTTGAAACCTAAACTTGTAAATTCAATGGGATAAAATAAAGCACTTTTACTCAATGGTCCATCAGATTACTTATGTTAGTAATTATTAATTACCGTTGACGTCATTTATTCATTAAAATGACTAAGAACTATTTAGATAAACTATTTTGCACGTGTTTATAATGCTGTCTGGACACAACTGCGTGAGGCATTTATTCCATAATTTAATTAAATATTGAAAATTTGAAAATAGATTAGTGAAATAGATCGCCATGCAATAAATAGTCTTTTGTTATTCACATTTGATTGTTTATACAAATTATTTGTCAGCTCACAATACAATACAATAAACTTTATTGTACACCAATACAAAAATAACATAATAAAAACAATCCATATTGAATATGTACAAATGGCGGCCTTATCACTAAACAGTAATATCTTACAGGCAACCTTTGGATGAAAAGATAGAAAGAATAGAATTTAAGAAAAAGGGGATAGACATTGGTGTAAATGAACGACATAAATAGATTTTTGGCACAAAAGTACTACTTAGTATAATACATAGTAAATAGAAGAAACAAGGTAGAATTAGATAGATATTCTGTATACCATTACACACAAATACATACAAACATACACAATAAGTACATACAAATACATAGTACCTATATATAACTATATACACAATATATACCATATCATTGTACTTACATAAATACCGATGTATGGTTAGGAGACCTGATAGTTTTTTTTTTTTTAGTTCCGCGGCCCAAGGCCGCGGCCGCTCTAACGTCCGTTGCCGGGCGTCTCTGGTTACAAGCAGAACATATTTCCAGTGGCGCCCGGCGGAGGAGACCTGATAGTAAGGTAAACAACAACATATATGAGACAGCAGTTTTTAAACGTCTAAGAATAAGAACTCAAGAAATGATCTTTGACCATTTTCTTGAAAATAGGCAGTGATTGTGCACGCCTGATAGCTACAGGCAGGGAGTTCCACAGACGGACAGCCTGCACATTAAACGATTTGTCGTAGAACCGTGTTGCATGCTCCGGCATTGCTAGCACCAGTGTCTCCGATGACCGCAAGGATCTCGAATGTGTGTCATTCAGGAACGCGAAGCGTTCTTTTAAATAAGTTGGGGTACATGGATTGAACAGAATATTGTAGAGGACGGAGAGAATGTGAGTATTCCGGCGAAGGCGAATTGGAAGCCACTTGAGCTTAGTACGATAATAGGATACATGGTCATATTTGCGCAAGCCAAATATGAACCTGATACATAGATTTTGGAGGCACTCAAGTTTATTAAGTTGCTCCTCTGTGACGTTCAGATAACTGACATTTGCGTAGTCGAGAATGGGAAGAAGGATAGACTGCGCTAGTGCAATTTTGGTGGCTATTGGTAAAAACTTGCACAACCGACGTAAGGACCCCATAGATGCAAAAAGCTTGCGACTCACCTCTCATATTTGTGGAGCCCATGACAAAGTGTTGTCCACCAGAACACCAAGATTTCTGACACTGGTACTTATAGGTAAAGTTATACCGTCAAATATAATGCCAGGCAGCGCAGCACAATCAACCCGAGCTATCATCCTGGAGCTGCCAACAACGATGACCTGGGTTTTGGAGGGATTCACGTTCAGTCCATATCGCTTGCTCCACTCGCAGATTTGCACCAAGTCATCATTGATGATGGAGAATGCTTCATTCAGCTCCTCCACAGGTGCTTGCATGTAAATTTGCAAATCGTCTGCATATAGGTGGTAGGATGAAAGTAATGATTTAGAGTTTATAAATATTGCGAAAAGTAACGGTGAAAGAACGCCACCTTGTGGTACACCGGCAGATGTATCACACCAATCCGAGGAGTATTCATTATACCTTACACGCTGCCGGCGACCAAACAAGTAATCAAGTAAGGAGAGTACGGTAAGATTCCCATTTTCCATACCACTTCTGATATCATCCGTAACATAAATCAAAGCACTTGCCGTGCTGTGTCCTGGACGAAAACCTGACTGAAAAGGGTCAAAGAGACAGTTTTGGTTTAGGAAGGAACTTACCTGGGTATACACTAGCCGTTCCAACACCTTAGATAGAAACGGCAAGATGGAGATTGGTCGGTACTCAGAAAAGGAGACAGGGTTGGACTTCTTAGGTAAAGGAATAATTTGTGCCTCCTTCCAAGCCTTTGGGAATACAGTGCAGGTAAGAGAGTAATTAAGGATATGACACAATGTAGGAAGAATTTCGTCCAGGATCGGCAGAATCATGTTACGGCTGACACTATCACTACCAACAGCATTGGAAGTTATAGACATAATGCACTTCTTAACATTACAAGGAGATAGTTGATCAAAAAAGAACGGTGGATAAGAGGGTGCTGGAAGTGAAGAAAGATATTGTAAAGTACGAACTTTTTGGGTCTTTTTTTAATTCCGTGGCCTAGCGTCGCGGCCGCTCTAACGTCCGTTGCCGGGCGTCTCTCGTTACAAGCAGAACGTATTTCCAGTGGCGCCCGTCGGGCTTTGATCACCTCTGTGGTCTCTGCGGGGGTTGGGTCGGGATGAGAATCCCGCGTCGTTGGGGTAGGGTTTTATCCCGCGTCAGTGAGTGAATCTGGTTGCGTGCTATGGGGCAAAGGCCCCGCAGCACGCAACCCTTCTAACCTGCTTCTGTAAGGACGGTATGAGAATCCCGCGTCGTTGGGGTAGGGTTTTATCCCGCGTCAGTGAGTGAATCTGGTTGCGTGCTATGGGGCAAAGGCCCCGCAGCACGCAACCCTTCTAACCTGCTTCTGTAAGGACGGTGGGTGGCGATCCCGCCGTCCTCAGGCCCCGATCATGGAGGTCGATGGTCTTGGGCGTAGATGAGTCTGCGGCGCCCTCGCCGCTGACAACGGAGCTCGGCGGGAAGGGTACGCTCCCTCTCCCTCTCGGCCGCCTCCTTCGCGAGCATGACTTGCTCGCAGAAGGACACGGCCGCGTTCCACCTACTCGCGCTGGAGACCATGGCTTGGAGCATGTTTTCCAGCGAGAGTATATCCACGCCCAGACCCACTACGAGGTCCCGGCGCTGACTCGCCCACGCTGAGCACTCCACCAACGTGTGGAGTGCGGTGTCGTCGCCGGAAACCTCGCAGTGTTGACACCGGGGTGTGACCTCACGATGAATGCGAAACAGATAGCTACCGAAGCATCCATGCCCGGTAACGATCTGCGTCGCACGATACGTGAGGTCACCATGCTGCCTCTGCAGCCAATCGTCCATGATCGGTCTCACCGCCGCGATGATGGTGGTACCCCACCTGGGTTGCTCAAGTCGCACCCTCCATGACTCCATGAGATCCTGGTGGAGTTGGGACCGCTGGTCCTCGATTTCTCGAGACGTAGGCCTGTGGTCCCGCTCCAGCGCTTCCTTGCGCCATTGGAACAATGACGCAAGGGCTCTCGGTTCCAGGTCCCATGGAGGGGTCCCGGCTAGGAGACATGCAGCCTCTCCGGAGATCGTGCGGTACCCTCTTATTGTTTTGACTGCCAAGGTCCGCAACGGTCTATTAAGGAGCGTTGAGTTGTTGGCCGTCAACCGCGCCGCCCATACGGGAGCCTCGTATAGGGCCATACTCCGCACGATCCCCAGGTACAGTCTCCTGCAGACTTTTTGGGTCTGATCAAAAGTAGACGAGGAAGAGAAGTGTCGATTTAACAAATTGATATCAATATTTTTTGAAGTAACTAGTTTATTTGATTTTCCAACCCCCAAAGTCTTAAGAAATTTCCAAATTTTGGCTGGGTCGCCGTTCTCGACCGTATAATGAACGTGTTGGCGTTGGGCTTTCCTACACTCCCTACTGCAGAGATTTCTTAGTGACACATATCTTTCGTGGTTTATAGTGGTAGGGCGATATTTATATTTAGCTGAAGCTTTTTTGGCTATTAAGGCCTTAATTTCGGGTGTAAGCCAGGCGCCGGCAAGTGGCGGATCTTTATAGCACGAACAGGAGCATGTATGTCATAAAGATTTATTAGCTTGTTAGTCATGATATTAACTTTTTTATCCACGCAATCTGCTGTAACAAGTGGAGTCCAGTCAATATCACTAGCGTCCCTGCGCAGCCTGTCAATCTGCATACCACCAAAATTGCGCTGCATAAGAATTTTGGATTTAGGTTTGGGAGGGCGGAGCTTATAAGATAGGTATAGAAGGTCATGGTAGGAGAATTGATCAGCTGCATATTGCCCATGCTTAGCGACATGATCAGCTGAGGAAACTAAGATTAGGTCAAGGAGGGATGGGATACGGTTAGGAACGTGAGGAGTAGCGTTTAAAGGAAGGATGGACATATTGCAGGATTCAATGATATCGGTGAAGGATGAGGAGCGGGAATCATTCTTCAACAGGCAAGTATTAAAATCACCCATGATAATAGTGTGCTGGTAAGATGGAATAAGGCACTCAAGAATGCTTTCAAAGGATGAGAAGAAATTTATTTTGGAAGAGCGACAATAGTATACACCTAGCCAGACTTTACAGTGGCATAGGTCTATCTCCATAAATATGTGTTCGCCTCCATTTGATGGCGGCGGCTGTGGTGAGAGATCCAGGATGTTAAAAGAGATATTGTTACGTAAATAAACGGCAACACCGCTACAAGCCGGGCGTGTGCGATCATTTCTGATTAGGTGGAAACCCGGCAGAGTATATGGAATGCTAGGGATGATAGGTTTTAGCCAAGACTCTGAAACTAGAATAGCGTGAATAAACTTGCTGTGGAAGGTAGTCAGCATCTCTGTGTAGTGGCCTGGAATACTCTGAGCGTTTATTTTTTTTGTTTTTTTTTTTATATTTGGTTCGCCAAATTGACGCCGCCCGCCTGGTGGTAAGTCGTGACGACGTCTAGCGATTGTGGGCCACTCTCACAGCACACATTACTATTGAGAGTGGCCCTCAACTTGACGACCTACTGATGTGCCTCTTCACGCTTCGCTTAAAGAACCCAGGATTATATGTGGGAGGAAACACGTGCACAGGCAGGGCGTTCCAGGCCACTATCGTTCGGCAGAGAAACGAACGTTTAAAACGTTCGGTTCTCGCGAACATGCTATCCACTGTGTGGGGGTGGCATCTCTGCCCGGCACGAGTCGTTCGGGATCGGAAGGAAGAGGGTGGGATCAGATTGAAGAGCTCTTCAGAACACTCGCCTTGGTAAATACGGTAGAATGCGGCCAAGGAAGCTATTGTTCGGCGCTGAACTAGCGGCTCAAGGCTTCCCGTTACCTCCGGACAATCTATAATACGGATAGCCCGTCGCTGCATAGCGTCGAGAGCGTCCAGCAGATACTTCGCGGAGCCGTCCCAGAGGTGAGAGCAGTATTCGACGCAGGGTCTAATCTGCGTCTTGTACAGCAGACACCTCTGGTCCGGTGTAAAGAATCTCTTTACCTTATTCAGTATTCCTAGTTTCCGCGAAGCTAGCCCTATACATCTTTCGATGTAGTTTTTATTATTGAGCTCTCGACGAACGTCTATGCCAAGGATATCAAGGTTGTCCTTCATTGGTAATAATGCATTCTGAAGAGAGGGTAGGGGAAGGAAAGGGGATTTCTTCGCAGTAAATGCACACGCCTGTGTTTTGCGGGCATTGAACTCGACCAGGTTCTCGGTAACCCATTGAGAGATACTGTCGAGGTTACGGTCGAGATCAGCCACGAGTCGTCGTCTCTCCTCCTCAATCTCAGATCGCCCCGCCGTCGGACGAACCGAGTAACTCCCGTGCATTGTGCTGTCATCTGCATAGCAATGAATGTTCCCGAGGGATAGCATATCATTGATATGCAGAAGAAAGAGAGTTGGTGATAGTACGGACCCCTGCGGTACCCCGGCATTCACTTGCAAGAAGCGAGAAGCCTGGCCATCGCAGAGGACCCGCACTCGGCGCTCGTTTAAAAAGCTGGCAATCCAGCTGCACAGTTGAGGAGGTAGACCATATGCCGGAAGCTTGGAAAGGAGCGAAGCATGCCAGACCCTATCGAAGGCTTTGGCGATGTCCAGGCTAATAGCCAAGGACTCGCCGTGCCTTTCCATAGCCCCACCCCAGACATGCGTTACGAATGCCAGAAGATCACCCGTTGATCGCTTTGGCCTGAAGCCGTATTGTCGATCATTGATTAGCGAGTGATCCTCTAGGAATTGCATGAGCTGCTTATTTATAAGGAGCTCAAGCACCTTGCAAATGACTGAGGTGACAGCTATGGGTCGATAGTTGCCTGGATCGGACCGATCCCCCTTCTTGGGGATCGGTTGTACGTTCGCCTCCTTCCAGACCTCCGGCACGAGCCCTGAAGAGTATGACAGGCGGTACAGACGCGTTAATACTGGAGACAACTCAGCTGCACATTTTCGTAGCACCACCGCCGGAATGCCGTCAGGGCCACCGGCTTTCCGCGTGTCGAGTGACCGCAGCACTGCCCGTACATCACATTGCCTGATAACAATATCAGGCATTGTGTGGCCACAGTTGGCGATGGCGGGGGGCTGCAGGCCACGGTCGTCGACCCGGGAATTAGCCGCAAAGAGGTCTGCGAGCATATCCGCTTTCTCTTGGGCTTTGTGAGCCAGTGTTCCATCTGGGTAACGCAGCGGTGGCAGCGAGGGCTGACAAAAGTTAGATTGCACGGCTTTGGCCAGTTGCCAGAATCCACGGCTGCCCGTGGGATGGGAAGTGAGCTCCTGACCAAGCCGCGCGACGCGCTGGGCATCCGCTCTCTTAAAGGCCCTCTTACTCGACTTTGTGGCCCGGTTGTACGCTGCTTTGAGGTGGCCCACGTTTGGGTCGCGCACAGCCCGGGCCCTGATCCAGGCGCGATATGCCGACTGTTTTTGTCGAACAGCTTTGGCACAATCTCGCCCGAACCAGGGACGGGCTCTGCGGATACTGGCGACATCAGTGAAAGGGATGTAATAATCCATCCCTAAACTGATCTCGCCAGCAATAGCAGAAGCACTATCCGAAGGAGCCTTTCCTACAAAGCAGCGCTGGCTCCAGGGGACGGACGCATAATAATCGCGTAGACCGTCCCAATCCGCTGACGAGTAGTGCCATAGTCGTCGTGACGTTTGTACAGGACGTGCAGGAGGTGACACCTTCATGACAGCGTGAACAACACAGTGGTCGAAACTACCCAGTGGGGCTGCTACCGAAACACTGTACTGGGCTGGGCGACTCGTCAGCAGTAGATCCAGCAGAGCGGGCGCGTGATCTGACCTGTCTGGTATCCGGGTGATCCCGCATACCATCTGGGTCAGACCGTGGGAGAGAGCGAACGCATGGGCGGCTCTACCCGCGTGATCAGTCTTGAGGGACCCCAGCCATTCAATGTGATGGCCATTGAAGTCCCCCAGAAATACTAGGTCAGCGTTCGGGAACCGCACCTGCGCTTTATCAGCCGTCTCGCTGAGGTACTGGAAGAGCTTTGTTGTCTCAGAATCCCCTGTGTGGGATCGGTAGACGCACACGTAGATCTGGCTCATAGAGCCATGGTCTACGTGCAGCCAAAGGACGGAATTGGAGGGGTTCTCTAGGCAGCGCAACCGGCGGCAGCAAACATCCGCCCTAACGAACACGCACACCCCGGCTTTGTCTCGAAATTGTTCCTCGATGACATAGCCGGGGTAACACAGGTAAGACGTGTCGTCAGGGCGGCGTATTTGTGTCTCCGTGAGGAACATCAAAGCGGGCCGTGCCGTCTCAAGGTGGTGGTGGACGGTATCTAGGTTCGCATGGAGTCCACGGACGTTAGTGAACTCCACCTCGAAATGTGAAGTTGTGGGGTTTCCTAGGGCCGCTGTGTAACGTTTATTTCTTTTTTGTTGCACTGCCATTGTAGATTTTGAAGAAGAAGCGTGAAGACAGGGCGACATTTGGTGCAGCAGTAAGTGACAAAGCGTAGGGGCTAGCTTTGTCTAGAACCGTGTGGTTAGGTCGGAGCCGACTCGCCGGACGGAAGGGCTCCCAAACCCCCCTGATGCAAGGCCGCCGCTACCCCACACCGGTTACCACCCGGAGCGGCGATCCCACATCAGGATTATGCGCAACATGTGGCGTTTATATGGACTTCATTGAAATTCTTGGGTACATCGGAGAACTGAGCGTCTACAAAATCTACCAAGGACGGTACACTAACAAAGCTGTCGTCTGTATCACAAGCTGACACAAGACTCTCCTCGTCGCTGCTGTAACTTATATTAAGTATAGACATAATATGTAAATTAGTAAGAAAAAATATAAATAATAATAAATATAATAACCTGGCAACTCTGAACATCTCATACATCATTTTCATTCTTAAAATATTTTAATATTTTTATTTACATATTATTGCCTAAATTTATACAATTACTTCAGATACAAAATTAATATAAGCAAAAACTCAATAAATAAAGGATTTTATACTATTTTATAACAATAAACAAAGTCTACAAAATTAACATAGAAGATTTGACACATGTCATATGAACCTACGAAAATATCAACAATATTATGGCTAAATTCAAAATGAAGTGATTGAGATGCAAACAAGAGCCAGAAGCAGAAATGCGCAACTAACACCCCCGGACTCGTCACTAAACTCCGCCTCGCAGGCACCGGACCGCACATCGCCGACACAGGTGCTCGCTGAGGCGTCGAGCTCTTCAAGTGACGAGTATTTCTCTCCACCGACGTCGCCAACACCTGTACGCCGGCGAGGGAGAGGCCGGCCGCCGAGCAGTTTGGGGCCCCGAAGCCTACCAGCTTCGAGTAGGGTCCCCACTACCGGTGGTATTGTGCACCGCATGCGATGGACTTCATCCATCAATGAAAACGTCATGCGGGCATATTATGAGGCCACAGATGGGGAAACCAACCTGACTGCGTACCGTTCAAGGATGCTTCCTTTGTTTCAGGCTCTTGAACCAACAATGACCGTTGCCGTCCAACGGCTATCGGATCAAGTGCGGGCTATCCAACGATGTAAGTTGTTGGATCAATCTGTGCTTGATCGACTACGCCTGGAAGTATTATCTACTCGTACAGCTCCAGTGTCAACGAGAGCACCGTGTCAACGAGAGCACCTGTGACACAGACGGTTGCTACAAGTGTGACGTTAGCGACGCCCGCACCCGACGCGGGAAATGATACGAGTGATACATCTATCCAGGTAAGCGAGCAATTGAGGAGTACTTTGGAAGATGTGATCTCGCAGTATAGGTTTATACCTAATTCTAGACCGCGGCTACCACGCTTGCCAATGCATAAACGAAATCTGGCGTTGATGGGAGCCCTGAATGCATTGCTAGAGCCGTACTTACGGACTAGCAGTGATTTGCTTGATACTCACTCGATTCTTTACTGTGGAGCCATTGCCGCTTGTCGTGTTGCACGCGTTAAATTCCCCGAAGCTAACCGTGCACCACGACCGGATGGTGTTCCCGTATGGCAGGCAAGAATCGAGCGACGTATCGGCACATTTAGGACTCTCATTGCAAAGCTTATCTCTTTCAGCCGGGGAAATAGTCGTCCCCGGGTCATGCGTTTCGTGACTCAGGCATTTGCTGAGACCGGTATTCGTCCCCAGCAATACTTAGCCAATGTCACGGAACGTATTGACTTTCTGAAACAGAAAGTGTATGCATGGGCAAGCCGTATCCGTCGTTATAGAGAGCGTGTAAATAGATACTGGCAGAATCGCATCTTCCAAAGTGACCAAAGGAAGGTGTACCGAGAGTGGGAGGGAACTGGACAACGTTTGAACGACGGACAACTGCCAGATGCTCACGCCATGAATCAATTTTGGCGTGACATATGGTCGGTGCCCGTCGAACATTCGGAGGGCGACTGGATCCGTGTCGTCGAGCGTGAATGCAGTATCATCGAACCCATGGAATCTATTACCATAGACTCCGAAGACGTTAGTTGTGCAATGCGTACGGCCCCGAACTGGAAAAGTCCTGGGCCGGATGGATTGCACAACTTTTGGATAAAGTGGGTTCAGAGCTCGCATGAACGCTTGGCAACACAGTATCAAGAAGCCCTTGAGTCTGGTTCCTTACCCGCTTTCATGACCACTGGCATCACCTTCCTGCTCCACAAATCAGGTAGTACCACGGAACCTAAAAACTATAGACCCATCACTTGCTTACCTACCATCTACAAGCTCCTTACATCTATTCTGAGAAATAAAATAAACTCGCACATAGTATCTAATAATATCTTAGATAACGCTCAGAATGGATGTAGGGCTGGGTCTCGTGGTACTAAGGAGCTACTCCTCATTGATATGGCCATTAGCCAACAAGTCAAGCGGAGTAGGGGCGCCCTCTCTACTGCCTGGATTGACTACAAGAAGGCCTATGATTCGGTGCCTCATTCATGGCTGAGGAGGATTTTAGAGTTGTATAAAATTAATCCGACTCTTAAATCCTTCTTAGTCTCGTGTATGGGGCAGTGGACCACAGTCCTTCGTCAACCAGGTAGTGGTGGGCACGCCTCTGACCCGCAAGGCTTGATAAGGATCGAGCGTGGTATATTCCAGGGCGACAGTTTGAGTCCATTGTGGTTTTGTTTAGCACTGAATCCACTTAGCACATTGCTGAAGGATTCAGGGCTAGGCTATCGGTTTCGTAGAGGGGGTGAGGTTATATCTCACCTGATGTACATGGATGACCTCAAACTGTTCACTTTGAAGCACCAAGATTTAGTGACATTATTAAAAACCACGGAAGTTTTTAGTAATGCCATTAAGATGGAGTTCGGTGTTGATAAGTGTGCGGTTATGCATGTACAACGGGGGAAGGTTGTAAATTCACCGAATTTACAACTTTCTGAGATAATAACTCTCAGATCTCTCTCCGAGACCGAAACATACAAATACCTAGGTATGTCAGAGTCATTGGGTATAGCGGTAGAGGATATTAAGAAATCGGTGAAAGAACGTTTTTTTGGCCGCCTGACAAAAGTTCTTAACAGTTCTTTGTCCGGTGGTAACAAAATGCGGGCTTTCAACGGTTGGGTGATACCTTTATTGTTATACTCCTTTGGCATACTTAGGTGGACTCAAACGGAACTAGACGCCCTGGATAGGCGAGTCCGTCAACAACTGACATTGCATCGAATGTTACACCCACGATCTTCTGTCATGAGACTGTACATTCCGCGGAAGTGGGGGGGTCGAGGCTTTTTGAATGCCAAGAACCTCCACAACCGTGAAGTGTGCAGTCTGAGAGACTCTTTCCTTGGCTAACGAGAACTGGCGTAAACCAAAGGTGCTAGGTACTGAAGACCGTAAGGACGTATGGAAGAGTAAGGAGCTACACGGGCGGTTCTACCGGGTCTTAACAGGATCCGATGTAGACCTGCTCGCTTCGGTGAACTGGCTACGTTTTGGGGACCTCTTTGGGGAAACTGAAGGTTTTGCCTGTGCAATTGCAGATGAGGTTATCAAGACGAACAACTATCGGAAATACATCATGAAGGACGGTACGGTCGACATTTGTCGAGCATGCCACCGTCCTGGTGAATCACTTCGCCATATTATTTCCGGTTGTTCGTATCTTGCTAACACCGAGTACTTGCATAGGCACAATCAAGTAGCCAGGATCATCCACCAGCAACTTGCTCTTCAATATGGCCTTATTGAGTTTGAAGTACCGTACTATAAGTACACACCAGTGCCAGTTCTTGAGAATGGTCGTGCATTGCTCTACTGGGACCGATCAATCATCACGGACAGGACTATTGTTGCCAATAGGCCCGATATTGTGTTGGTTGATCGGACCCAGCGTCGGGCAGTGCTCGTCGATATCGCCGTCCCGCATGACGAGAATCTCGTGAAGGCAGAGAAGGACAAACTTAGTAAGTACCTCGATCTGTCCTTCGAGATAACCGCCATGTGGGACGTAGACTCGACGATCATTGTCCCGGTGGTCGTTTCGGCAAACGGATTAATAGCGAAGAGTCTCGATCAACATCTCAAGAGACTCTCGTTAGATTGTTGGATCAAGAGTCAGATTCAGAAGGTTGTTATCCTCGACACGTGCCGTATTGTTAGGAGGTTTCTTAGTCTGTAGCCTCCACCGCCGGTAGTTTGGGTCCTACTCCGCTACTGGTGGGACACTATTTTTTATATTTTTAAATGTATTTGTGTTTTTTATAAATCTATTTAAAAATGTATAAAATAAGAATGTTATTGAATAAACGAAATATAATAAATAAAAGTTTATAAGTAAATATTAAATAATGTAGGTAAGTATAGTGTAATGTTTATAATTTTGGAAGTTGGGTTGTCAATGATAGAAACGATGTATTAATTTAAGCCACTATATTTTTATTGCCTATATATATACCTTTAAGATAATATAGGGGAACTGAGGGTTCCCTTCGGCAAGGTTTTAATATACTTTTAGCCTAGGATACAATTTAGGTCTATTCTAGGTGCTAGGTTATTCAGTAATACAGGGTATATGGTTGGTGCGCTTGGTCGGTAACGATAGAGTATCTTTATGAAGATACTGTGGTAATTAAGTGTGACAGTTTAATGGATTTTATAGGATACTTTCCCGGTGAGATACGCCACTCCTGCAAGCCGGCAGACACCGTCTCGGTTCCGGTCTCTGCCCACTCCAGGCAGAAGGAAATAGGTTTTTCCACCCAGGTAGTATGGTGGTACCGTAAGCCTCAGCCACAGGAGTTAAAGACTTATTCCATGCATTATGGCCACTGTTATTATCTAAGCGCCTACCACGTCGTACATATTATGTGTACATACCTTTCGGAGGCGAATATCCAAGCTTCACCCGATTAAATCCGGCTAACACATGCAAAGCATGCATGCGTATCGTGTAAGTCGGTCTCTAGCCAATCCTGGCCAGATCAGGCAAAGATTCCTGTTTAAATTTAGTGAGACAACTCCAGACGCAACACGTGTCAAACTCAAACCTGTAAGGAACGAGAATCCACTGTCAAATTATACAGTACATACGCTAACCCGCGCCACCACAACAGCATTTTATCTAAAACTTACCAAACTTCGAAATAAATTACAATAAATTAAATTGTAATATAAATATGTGATGCGGGCGTAGCTCGCTTGTATAAAGTGGCTGTCACACAAGTCACGTGGTCCAGCGTCCAATCAGGAGAAAGCCAGTGTTGCCACTATATTATGCAAATTTCAACCAACTAAAATGGAATAATGCCACTACAAAAATTACAACATTACAACACCCCCCCAACCACGCAAGAATTCACGTAGGGAATTCGATCCGACGCCCACGTCGGTACTTAAATTAAGGACCTAAAACAAGGAGAAACAACAACAATACAGCACTAACCACTGTAAAAAAAAATTAGGAATAGGGATATCCTAGGCAGATAAGTAAAGACGAAGAAAACAACTAGGGTGACTTGTCCTTGGCATCATGGTCCCTATAAGGAGCCACGCATCGAGGCCTACGAACTAATTCACACGAACTAACATAACATGTTAACTTAACCTAATACACAAACAAAAAAAACATTGAATCAAAAGGAAACCTTGTCAAGGTTGTAATCGGGAATACTAAGGGCGAAGTTAACTGTCTCACGATGTGCTCCGCCTGCTTTCTTTGATGCTCGGAGAGAGAATCAAAATCGCGCAGCTCTCGCACCTCCGAAACATGATCAAACTTTGGTGTCCAAAGTGGTCCCATTGCACATTGATACAATTTCAGGGGCAATATTGAAAGCTCTCCAGAAGTTAATACCCAGTAGTAGGGCCGTAGTAACTCCAGGAATAACGTAAAACTTTACAACCTTGGTGT
The DNA here is from genome assembly GCA_963556515.1 of Nudaria mundana. Classification (NCBI taxonomy): domain Eukaryota; kingdom Metazoa; phylum Arthropoda; class Insecta; order Lepidoptera; family Erebidae; genus Nudaria; species Nudaria mundana. The sequence goes on along the minus strand of OY748305.1, from coordinate 9,999,563 downwards.
TGTCTCCCACCGTGACCGGTAAAAGTACATAACCGGTGACGGGGGAAGACGAACCATTAGCAGCAGTAATTGTATCCAAATCATAAGATACATGAACCCCAATGTTAGCGAGTTCACTTAAAATAACATTATTAATAATTGAGATTTCAGAGCCTGAATCTAACAGGCCTTCGTAATTAGTTTTATTAATGGTTACGGGTAAAAAGGGACGAGTATCAGAACCGCCAATCACGTGAACCAAGGGCTTGTCCTTAATAGGGAGCCCGCGAGATGTGTTATGCCTTTTGTGGGCAATACACTTATTATTATTATTAAAAAAAAAATTTGTATGATTGGTAAACGTTCTACTGGAAACTGTGGAACGATTTCCCCGGTTCACGCCTACACGTTTTTTTGAATTAGTATTCCTCGGTAGTTGTTGCTTCGTTGAACACTGGGGGCATGTTGAGGCAGTGACGTCTGGTTCACCACATCTATAACAAATCACTATCTTGGGGGCCGTACATTCCTCCAGCGAATGTCCGTTAATACGACAACGAACGCAAAACTTAATTAATGCATTTCTTACCGCCGCACATGTTGCAGACTTATTAGGTTTGTAAGTGTTCGTGTTCGTTGAACACTTAGGGCAAGTTAAGGCAGTGAAGTCTCGTTCCCCACACCTATAACAAATTAATATCTTGGGCGCTTTACATTCCCCAAGCGAATGTCCGTTAATACGACAACGGACGCAAAACTTAATTAATGTATTATTTACTGCCGCACATGTTACAGACTTATTAGGTTTGTAAGCCAAGTCGCGTGCGAGCATTTTGTCGTGTGGCCGCGGTGGTTCGATAAACATACCGGCCCTATACTTTGCATGTTCAAGTAGACGACAATATTTCTTAAGCTCAGACCAAGTACTGACTTGCTGTAGTGCCAGCTTTGTGGAATAGAAAGGCCTAATATTATAAGTAACTATAGTTAACTTCTCAGCTTCGGTAATAGGAGACCGTAGTCTCGAAAAATAATTCTGCATTATTAATAAAATTAAATAAATTAATAAGTAACTATGTTTTCATCGGGTCCTTGAGTTCGAGAACGGATTTCCTGTAAAAATAGATGGTCGAAGTCGAAGGGTAGGTATTCGTCGAGCATAAAACTCTTTAGCCGAGCCCAGGACGCGACTTCCGTCTTGATGCCTCGGTACCAGAACAATGCCTCCTCTGTAAATAACTCAGCAGCATATGCCAACAACTTTTGGTCTGATATACCCCGCGACAAACAAAGCTCCTGTACACGCTCAATAAATTCGATGACACAACCCTTGCCATTAAACTTCAACCCTAACGAATGTACATTTGAATATCCATCGCAAGTAATCACTGGGTGTATAGTTGTCTCGGCACCTGTAAGTGTGAGCTCACCCTTATTTATGGTTGAAGGTGTGTGATTACCCTTATTTATGGTTGAAGGTGTGTGATCACCTTTATTTATAGTTGAAGGTGTGTGATCACCTTTATTTATATCCTCCATCCTTCAGTAGTACAAGACTAACGTAGGTAAAGTAAAGTAAGCAAAGTAAATTATAGGTTCAAATACCTAGCGTGACCGACCAACACACAATTCACCATGGGTATCTCTAAGACCCCTTCTAGTTTGTACACAAGTTAATAAATGCGCATAAGTAGTAAACTCATGTTAAAAGTTATGATAATACACAGTTATCGAAATACACAACAAAAAACACATTGTTACAATGATAAAAAGATAAGTAGGGTACAATTAATGTCTTGTATATAGAACATTTGTAAATTGTCAAATGAGACCTGTATATGGTACACCTTTCAATAGAACGAACAAGAAATAAAGATAGTACATAGTAGTAGTATTTAGAAAATAAAAATAGGTTCAACGTTTGGTCATGGTGACACACATCTATGGTTGTGTAATTGTATAGGTACGTTTTCAATGAAAACTTAGATTTAATTGTTAAATGACTATTGACAAAAAGTCAAGACTTAATTTGGATATGTAGTGAAAACAATACAAAGAAATTTGTATTCATATAGGTTTTTTTTTTTTTTTTTTTTTTTTTTTAGTTCCGCGACCAAGGCCGCGGCCGCTTTAACGTCCGTTGCCGGGCGTCTCTGGTTACAAGCAGAACGTATTTCCAGTGGCGCCCGGCGGACTTTGACCACCTCTGTGGTCTCTGCGGGGGGTTGGGTCGGGATGAGAATCCCGCGTCGTTGGGGTAGAGTTTTATCCCGCGTCAATGAGTGAATCTGGTTGCGTGCTATGGGGCAAAGGCCCCGCAGCACGCAACCCTTCTAGCCTGCTTCTGTAAGGACGACGGGTGGCGATCCCGCCGTCCTCAGGCCCCGATCATGGAGGTCGATGGTCTTGGGCGTAGATGAGTCTGCGGCGGCCTCGCCGCTGACTACGGAACTCGGCGGGGAGGGCACGCTCCCTCTCCCTCTCGGCCGCCTCCTTCGCGAGCACGACTTGCTCGCAGAAGGACACGGCCGCGTTCCACCTACTCCCGCTGGAGACCATGGCTTGAAGCATGGTCTCCAGCGAGAGGGTATCCACGCCCAGACCCACTACGAGGTCCCGGCGCTGACTCGCCCACGCTGAGCACTCCACCAACGTGTGGAGTGCGGTGTCGTCGTCGGAAACCTCGCAGTGTTGACACAGGGGTGTGACCTCACGATGGATGCGAAACAGATAGCTACCGAAGCATCCATGCCCGGTAACGATCTGCGTCGCACGATACGTGAGGTCACCATGCTGCCTCTGCAGCCAATCGTCCATGATCGGTCTCACCGCCGCGATGATGGTGGCACCCCACTTGGGTTGCTCAAGTCGCACCCTCCATGACTCCATGAGATCCTGGCGGAGTTGGGACCGCCGGTCATCGATTTCTCGAGACGCAGGCCTGTGGTCCCGCTCCAGCGCCTCCTTGCGCCATTGGAACAATGACGCAAGGGCTCTCGCTTCCAGGTCCCATGGAGGGGTCCCGGCTAGGAGACATGCAGCCTCTCCGGAGATCGTGCGGTAGCCCCTTATTGTTTTGACGGCCAAGGTCCTCAACGGTCTGTTAAGGAGCGTTGAGTTGTTGGCCGTCAACCGCGCCGCCCATACGGGAGCCCCGTATAGGGCCATACTCCGCACGATCCCCAGGTACAGTCTCCTGCAGGAAGCGTTGGGTCCCTTTAGGTTGGGCATCAGTCGCGAAAGCGCGACCGATGCCTGTGTCACCTTGGGGACCAAACTTCGGAAATGTGGTCCGAAGTTCCATCGGCTATCAAGTACGATCCCTAGATACTTCATCGAGGGCTTGATGCCGATGCTAACGCCTCCCACATTTATGCTGGAACCTTCAGGTGGACCGTTCCGAGGTCTGTGAAAACACGGAACCTCGGACTTGAGCAACACCCGTCGTGACCTTGAGTGCTGCCTCCTGGTACGTTGCACCCCGCGCCGTGACGAGGGTATCGTCGGCGTAGCACGTTACGCCGACGCCCTCAGGCAACGCACCCCGCAGCACCCAGTCGTAGCCGATGTTCCACAGAAGCGGCCCCAGGACCGACCCCTGCGGAACACCGCACGACACATCTCGCCGAGCTGGCCCGAGCCAGCTGGGGAAAGCTATGGCCCTCTCCGAGAGATAGGCCCCGACAATACGACGGAGGTAGAGAGGCGTTTCGTGATACACGAGCGCCTCCCTAACGCAGCTCCATGGCAAGGTGTTGAACGCGTTGGCGATGTCTAGAGACACCGCCACCACCACCTTGCCCTGTGAGACTGCTTCCTCCGTCAGGCTCTTGACGCGCATGATCGCGCTCACGGTGGAGCGTCCCCGACGGAAACCGTACTGGTTGTGTTTTTTTTTTTTTTTTTTTTTTTTTTTTTTTTTTTTTTAAATTGTAGGTTAGTTAGGTATAAGCTTATGTCTAGCATTGTTTAGTACTCACCAAGGAGTGTGTATTTGTGTAGTACATCTATTTGAAAAACAAATTAACACTAATAAATACTATGTATTTGTATCGTTACCGACCAACCTTTCAGTAAGCAATGATTACTGACAGGGAAAATATTCGCACATACCAACAAACCAGTTCGAGCGCCATGTAATGTTTATATGTTTATTATAATTTTGGAAGTTGGGTTGTCAATGATAGAAACAAAGTATTAATTTAAGCCACTATATTTTTATTGCCTATATATATACCTTTAAGATAATATAGGGGAACTGAGGGTTCCCTTCGGCAAGGTTTTAATATACTTTTAGCCTAGGATACAATTTAGGTCTATTCTAGGTGCTAGGTTATTCAGTAATACAGGGTATATGGTTGGTGCGCTTGGTCGGTAACGATAGAGTATCTTTATGAAGATACTGTGGTAATTAAGTGTGACAGTTTAATGGATTTTATAGGATACTTTCCCGGTGAGATACGCCACTCCTGCAAGCCGGCAGACACCGTCTCGGTTCCGGTCTCTGCCCACTCCAGGCAGAAGGAAATAGGTTTTTCCACCCAGGTAGTATGGTGGTACCGTAAGCCTCCTGTAACAGGAGTTAAAGACTTATTCCATGCATTATGGCCACTGTTATTATCTAAGCGCCTACCACGTCGTACATATTATGTGTACATACCTTTCGGAGGCGAATATCCAAGCTTCACCCGATTAAATCCGGCTAACACATGCAAAGCATGCATGCGTATCGTGTAAGTCGGTCTCTAGCCAATCCTGGCCAGATCAGGCAAAGATTCCTGTTTAAATTTAGTGAGACAACTCCAGACGCAACACGTGTCAAACTCAAACCTGTAAGGAACGAGAATCCACTGTCAAATTATACAGTACATACGCTAACCCGCGCCACCACAACAGCATTTTATCTAAAACTTACCAAACTTCGAAATAAATTACAATAAATTAAATTGTAATATAAATATGTGATGCGGGCGTAGCTCGCTTGTATAAAATGGCTGTCACACAAGTCACGTGGTCCAGCGTCCAATCAGGAGAAAGCCAGTGTTGCCACTATATTATGCAAATTTCAACCAACTAAAATGGAATAATGCCACTACAAAAATTACAACATTACAATAGTAAGTAGTATTTTTCCAAGAGGTTTAGTTTTAAATTAAACCGAAAATTCCACCCGCCAGTTGTGTCATTTACAACTAAACACAACAGAAAGCAAGTATAAAACAAATTAATCAAAACAAATATAAAACAAATCACAAGCTCAGGTACGTCACAAGTAAATTGAGTACAAAGGTTACGCGCTACGGCATGGAAGCAACTTTTTCAAGTATGTACAATACACTACATATTTTATTTTGTAAGTATATGGTTAATTTACTACGTCCGTGCTGACATTGACATAACTGTCAGTATCAGATCATGCGTCACGACACGACACTGTCATTTGTATTTGTGAAAGTAAATAAACAATACACGACATAATGATGAAATTGAAGTTGAAAGAACAAGAATTATAATAAGTACATAAGTCAAGAAATATAAAGAACTAGCAACCCTTAGCGCAAACTGCGCAAGTAATATTTTTTTTTTTTTACCTTTTGTCAATTTTCTAATCTTATCGCACCACTTGAGACCATGACCTTTCCAACGGTGTGCCACACTTGACTGTGCGACTCTTAGTTTAGGAGGAGAAGCGGCTTCACTGGCGTATTATATATATTATAGGGGTATATGAATAAAAAGTTAAGAGACATTGTCATACATAGTGATAGTAACTAGTTGAAGTAAGGTAGGATAGATAGTGATATATGATAAAAGTGTGAAAAGTACCTGCGCACATAAAGGATGATAACAAACTTCCATCATAGCAAAGTAAGAAGGAAAAGTATGCTACTTCTTATTCTTCACTGTGCGTTGAGATCTTGATGCAGCGGTCGCAGTAGCGACAGTCTTGGAAGAACCCGTATCCTGCTGCACGCCGACACCCAGTTTATCCAGTTCGTTTATGGATGCGACACGATGTCGCTTACCGTCCAGGCCAACAACACAGACATTACCCTCCTGGGTGTAGCACTGGGTGACGCCAAACCGCTCCCGTGCAGCCATGAATACCCGGTGCCTCGTCCTGGTTATAAACTCTGACAGAGTGATCCCGGAGCCTTTCAGCTTAGTTTTAGTCTGCCATATTTTAAGCTGTAGCTTTACCAGTATGGGTCTTGGCTTGTTGCTTCCTGAAGGTCTCCCTAATCGGTGGCAGCGGCCTATGTTATCAGCAGTGAATTCAGAGATTCCCAGGGGGCCGGTGATCACCTTCACTACTGCTTGAGGTGCCTCCACTGCTGTCTCCTCAGGAACACCATGTATGAGCAGTATCTTCCGTCTACTCCGCATCTCAATCTTATCAACTTCCCGGGTTAAAAACTCCAGTTGTGAGCGAAATGCGGATATTGTGCTCACTACGAAGGACTTGAAGTTGGTGAAATCAGAGGCAAGACTTGCCAGATCCGGTGTGCTGTGATTGGAAGTCTTCTGCAGCTCCGCTTCAAAGACTGCCATTCTCTCTTCGATCCCCGCCATGATGGATGTGAAGGACTCTTTAATAATACCGTCCATAGTGATGTTAATGTTGTGTTGTTAATAAAAGGGATTCGATTTGTTTGTTAATTGGAGATAACACTTCCTGGTAGGTGTCTTATATTGCCATTTGATAATATGTAATTAAAAGGATATAAATATTGAAAGTTTATTTTTAATTAATAAATTTCCAAGAGCTTAGTGAAAAACAACTATCTATTGCAACTACCCACTTTTTCTTGCTCACCGTAATAATGGCTTATCAAGAACAATTGGATTTAATGGAAGTTTATTTTTTAAATCACAAAGATGTGAATTTAGCTCTGCGGTGAGAGATATTGGGACCGACAAATACCAACTCGATTTGTTTTGAAGAGAATGGTTGATAATTTAAGAAATACTGGTAGTTACAAAAGGCAACGTCCTCAGCAGGACTGTTCCGATTTTGATGTAAGTGTTTTAACATACTTTGAAGCATATACAAAGGCTTCAAGCAGAGAAGCTGCCGAAGAAATTGGAACCACCCACACTCGCGTACTTAAAGTCCTGAAAAAGTATAAGTATAAATAAATATTATCGTGAGGGTCAGTTGGTTCAAAAGTTGCATCCTAGGGATCGTGAGAGACGACTACAATTTTGTCAAAACATTCTGACTGAAGTTGCCCGTAACCCCACTTTTTTGAGTAACATTGTATGGTCTGACGAAACCAACTTTAGTAATAACGGCATGTACAACCGCCGCAATAACCATTATTGGTCTCAAGTGAATCCTGTTCGTGTTCATGAAACTAACAGTCAAGTAAGATTCTCTTTTAACGTCTGGTGCGGAATTATGAGAAATACAGTTGTGTAAGGTCATCTAAACACTGTCAAGTATCTTGAAATACTGGACCTCTTAAGAAATCAGTTAAATGTTTTACCCGAGGAAGAGCGAAACCAACTAATTCTACAACAAGATGGTGCTCAGGCCCATAACAGCAGAATCACCACTGCCTATGTTAATAACCATTTCAATACCTGGATTGGTACAAACGGTACAATCAGATGGCCTGCGAGATCACCAGATCTCACCCCTTTAGATTTTTTTTATGGGAATATGTAAAAAATCTAATTTACCAAAATTCCTATGCAACTGTAAACGAGTTAAGAACTGAGGTACACAATACGATTTTGAATATTTATCACAATTCGCTATTAAAAGTTGCTGAAAATGAATTCCTTAAAAGAATAAATTTCTGCATCCAACAAAATGGAGCTCATTTCGAGCAAATAATTAGTTAATATACCCTTTTTTGCGTTCAATTAAAAAGTTTAGATTTCATGGTTTTCCTTTCATTTAATTTACCACGTTTGCTAGAGAGATTCGATCCTTATGATTGACCCTATCGATCGATGCCATAAAAGTACAGGATGTTATTTTTTCGGATTTTACCCGGTTCGATTCACAGGTGTGGCAAACGAATTATCAAAAATCCGTGAATGCAGATCTTTTTCTTTTTAAAAACACAAACAGCATTTTGGGAATGTTCCCAGAATGCTGGCTGTGTACATACATACAAGTGTATCATACAGCCATAAAATCCAAATTTGGTTACCAGATATAAGGATATTATCCCCGACATTATTCCATTTACATTTACTTCGTGAAAATGAAACTTACTATGGCAGGTATAAAAAATTGGGTCATCCGTATCGTGTAAACAAATTACAATGATGAAGGGCCGAGGGCGCCACATTTCCTGTAGCCAAAAAAATCAAGCAAATGTAATATTTATTATGATAGTCATCAAACTTTTCCGACATCGCTGACATTGACCTAATATTTAAAGTTGTGTGTTATCTTTACTGTAGATACTAATGGTTCGTCCTGGCTTTACACGAGTAGAACAGTAGACTTCACGAGCCCAAAGGGTATCGGTATATTAAACATTATTTAGCTTTTTGGTCCCCTTATAGGAAGTTAACAAATTACCCACGGAATAACCCTTGGGATTTTGGAACCCAGCTGCAAACTCGTATATGTACATTGTATTTGTACATTACATACTAGTTGTGTCATAACTTTCATGGTGGTAAACAACAGTAGGGTAAATCAAAATAATATTTTTTTATAATTTGAATCTTGTTTATAAGATTTTGAGATATCGGGCTGAACAAAAATTATCGTCACATGAGTGATAATAGGCACTCCTGGTGGTTGAAGCTGCGGGCTTCAGGTAGTTCTATAATATTAATGTTTTCCTGTGTAAATACATCTCGTGCATTCTTTTTGTTAAATAAAAACGTTTTGTTTCTTTACTACTGCTGTGAATTAGGTGATTTAACTGTCTGACCGGTTTCAGGCCTGCAATTCAACCCATTCCGTTTCCGAATAAGTTATAGCTGACCGGAATGGATATTGCACAGCTCTGGGCCAAATGAAATAAAATCGATATTGGCAAAACGTTTAACTACTACGAAAAGGCGACACTGTGATTGTATTTCACAACCGATAGGTAAGCTCTTTCGATTTCCTTCTGTTTAGCTATCTCACTATCTCCCAATAGATTTATTCGAACGGCTTTTCTCGAGGACGTATTACAAATGTATATCAGATTTTCACATGAACGATTCAATGGTTATTGCGTTATTTTGAGGAAAACGAACTTTCTGAATATATTGTACCCACCATTCATTCTAAGCGATCATCAAATAAGTTAGTGGAACCCTTTATCATTGAATAAGTTGCTTCTTTTATTTAAGGGGACATATAAATTAAACTTGCTTTAGTATGCAATAAAAATGTCTCCTATATAATCCAACAACGACTCAATAAACTGAATTTCTGGAAATGTTTTGTTTACGTTCTTCACAATGGCATCACAATTTAGACTATTTTATCAGGGCTAAGATGGCTATAGTAGGAGAATGCTAATCTATTCTAAAATTATAAAGCAAGCTAAAAAGTTTGTTTGTTTGGTAAACGCCCCAATGTCGGGAACTCCTGAATCCAATTGAAAAATTCGATGTTTGCAAAAACTGGGAAAATTTATTCCTTTTCAAAGATTCCGTTGCCTGCGCTGCGTAAACGGTTATAAGGTGAGGTCAAAGAGCGTAATACTTTGAACTGTAAGTCGTGTTTTGAGTAGGCTAGGCTGCTAGTTGGATGAAAGTAACTTCAGTTGCTATTCAATATTGTTCCCTGTTGTTTGCTCTCCTTCGGTTAAAATAAAGTCCGCAAAATACTCACTACTATTTGCTTCGCTACGTGTGGCGTAACGCGACTCATTTTACGTTAGTCACAGTTGAGAAAATAACGCTTGTTTGTCCCCATTTAGGTATTCGTATACTTCGATCAATAGAACTAAATATTTGATTGAAGATGCGTTATGATCGAAATTATTATACGTTTGATACATTTTTCTATAACTAAGTGTTCGTTTATAAATTGTCTAAGTATTCATATCAAAAATATCTACAGAGAAAATATCAATAAAATCAATTAAAACATTAAGTGTTTGTAGACTCGCCCTTTATTTTTTGTTCATCAGAGTTTAATCGAACTACACAAAAGGGTAGCTAAGTTTAAATGAAATAGTTTCGTGGATTGTGCGTACAAAATTTCTGACTAAGCTGACCTAACAAATTGTATTTAAACTACCACTTGATTTAAAATTGTTGTCTAAACTACCATTTGATTTAAATGCAGACAACATAATACCTAATTTATTCATAAACTATTAATATGCATTTTCCAACTCATTTAAATATTCATCAGAAGCTTTCAAACGGGGCGATTAAATGCTCAAAGATAATTTTTCGAAAGATAAAATGAAATCTTATTGAGCATTGGAGTTTAAGGCTTTGGATCATGATGAGTTGGAATTACTCTTGTCTGTATGAACAAGCTTATCTGTGAAGACGAACGGACTTATTTGCAAGATGCATATATATCTATCTTTCAAAAAAGTCCGTTAGTCTGATTTAGAAGAGAGAGTTATCGTTATATAATTATACCCTGTGGGCGGAACTATGGGCGTCAGCTAGATAAGTACCTACTAAATATAGAAGTTCATCACAGCCTTCATCCGAAATACCGTCTTGATAAACGAACACAAGCTTTCATAGATTATGCATGACCGAAAGCAGGCGAAAGCTTCCTTTTGTCTTTGTCTCCTTTACCGCTAGACAGATTGTTAGTTCAGAGGACAAGGTTTCCATTTAGTCGCTTTAGAGCTTCAGCTTTATAGAAAAGACAAAGGCTGCCTGAACTATTGGTATTCTAAGTCGATACGACATAATATTTTACGCAATTTTAAACCTTCACACACCTACGCTCGGAAAAGATTACTTAAAATATGCTAGTTGCATCTGAGATCTGCAGTGTGTCTTCAGTCTGTAGACCGGTATCCATTGCTTTTGTCAACTATTAAGTATGGTTAACCAATTGAAGTTTGGAATAGCGCTATTATCATCTATTACGTAAACTTTAACATATTTATATTCAGCCATACCTAACCTGTTACTACCTATGTCTTCTATGATATTTCTAAATTAACTAAGTTAACCATTCATTTTTTGGGTCTTAACTATTCGACATTTGCATTTCTATTTATTAAAAATTAAACATCGAATCTTTTTAACAATTCCATTCAAATAAATTATGAGCACTCGAATTGCAAGTTCGTTAGAGCTAATCTGAAAGGTGCCCTTGAGAAAATTGGCGCCACATGTTTCCACAGACCACGTTGTAAACTTTTATATTGTTTTTAACTTATCTAGTTATATGATTTGGCATTAAACAACTTTATCTCTAGTGTCTGTCTTATATTTTTTGTTAATAAATAAAAAATATAAGACAGAATAAATGTACGCCGTCGTTTATGTTTTTCAGATGTTTATGCTATTTAGTTATTCCATGGTTGATTGAAATCATAGAGATATTGTTAAGTCCATGATTGAAATGTATAAATTGTGTGAAATGTTTTTATAAATAGGCCTCGACCTCGACTTTCACTCCGTTTTCAGGGCAAAGTCCGTGTGGATTTCGCAGGTCAAATACAAGACGATTATTTTGTTCTTTGAGTATTTTGTATAAGATCTTGAAAACGCTCTGTGTTTATTTTATTTTTATTTATTTATTTATATACACCAAGTATATACAATATTGTTAAATTGGAAACATTATATACATGTATACAATGGCGCCACTTATCTCTAAAGAGATCTCTTCCAGTGGGCCTATAGGAGTGGAGAAGTGAGTTCAATCAAGTGCTGGTGGTGTGTGCAGGGTGGTACGGTTGTTAAGGTTAATATACTTACCTACACTATAATTACGTAAATACACAAATACATACATATAACTTATCATAAACATACATAGATACATTAACGTACAAATAGTTAATGAAGGTTTATACTCGTAATAGAAAGTTGTGCGCCGCTATAGTATATTGCCAACATTGCCTGACATAACTGGTAGATAAAACACATTAGCAATCTACAAGGTACCCTACATATCAATTCAGGATTTCTCGAATTCCGAATCGAAATATCAATATTGCAACGCAAACACGGCGACACACTCCTAGTTATAATAGCAAACATTTACAGTAACTATCTGTAGATAAGTTTATCTCATACAATTTACGGGCTCTTAATGTATTGTCGTCATCATCATTTTAACGTGATTTCTGATTGCGTCCAGCTTTTTATTCAAAGCTAAGTTTCTAAGTTCAAAGTTAAGTTATTCCCTATTTACAATAAGAATTACAATATACATAATTATATACTAAAAATATTTTCATTACAAAATATCGTTTAAAAAATCCTCCGCGTCATTGCCGACTGGGAAGGTTCCCAGAATGCTGTTCCCACGTTGGATGACTATACTTATTCTTTGGGCCAGAAAATAGCCAGCCAGTTCTGGTCCTGAGAAGCATCGATTAAGCGTTTAGCAATGTCAATTCCCTATTTATACTGTTTATTGAAGGTGCGTTAGGCTTAGAGATTCCGGTAGGAAGCTTTTACTCAATCACACGTAGGTAAGCCGAAAAATAGCACATCAATTTACACAGGATACTTTTTTGTATCCCATGGGAAATGGAAATGAGAAATAGGTCTCTACTTTCTAGACACTCGACAAAACAACGTAAGCGGAACCCTGGTTGTCTTGAAGTATTGTAACGCCATCTCGTAGCGAGTAATAAGACTACCAAACTCAGCGCCATCTAGTAGCAAATCGCAGTACTACTACGTAACGTCTTTCGGGAATGTTCTGTCAAGGTACTTCTATGCAACGTGTTATCTAGAAGCATCTCGAAGGTGTGGAATGTTCGCGATATTTCTTCCGTGAAAACTCCAGAGTAATCTAGAGTAATGACCGCACTATAAAGGCGGAGCACTTCGGTGGCGGAGGATCAGTATTTCCAGAGCGATAATACGAGTTATACCTGCGAGTTCAAGTGCGATTAAAAGTGTTCAGTGAAGCTTATAGTAAAGTGTTAATTAGTGGTGTAATAAATAAAGTGTTTTAAGGTAGATTTACCGGCATTTCAATTCGGTAGAACCCCGGCTCGTAACAATTGGTGTCAGAAGTGGGATTTGAACAATGCCGGTGTTACCAAAAGAAGACACAGAGGGCGTCCGTACCAGGGGTCAGCGTCAGCAGGAGTTGGACAGCAGGCGCTTCGGAGGTAATACGCCGGAGAGGATGGGTGGTCAGCAGCAGCCAACGGTGGAAGCTGGCCCGTCCACGGTATCTCCAGCGCCAGCACCTCCAGACTTTGCTGCGCTGATGGCGATGCTACAGGAGCAAGCCCGCCGCCATGAAGAGCAGGCCCGCCGGTTGGAAGAACAGCTGCTGCGTGACAAGGAGGAGCAGGCACGCCGCCAGGAGGAGCAGGCACGCCGCCAGGAGGAGCAGGCACGCCGCCAGGAGGAGCAGGCATGCCGCCAGGAGGAGCAGGCCCGCCGATTGGAAGAACAGCTGCTGCGTGACAAGGAGGAGCAGGCACGCCGCCAGGAGGAACAGACACGCCGCCAGGAGGAACAGACACGCCGCCAGGAGGAACAGATGCTCCTCATGAAAGATCTTCGAGCGACTTTTGGCAAGGAGATGAATGTGATGAAGGATCAAGTTCATCATGTTGAGAACCGCATCACGGAAGCCGAAACACGGATAGAAGATGTAAAAAACCAGATTACAGAATATGTGAGGAAAGAGCTGGGAAATCTGAAAGCTGGAGATGGGAATGCGACTTCCTTACCTGCTGTGCCTTCAGCACGTGGATTTAAAGTACCTCCATTCGATGGGACATCATCATGGTCGGCCTATAAAAAGCAGTTTGAGGCCGTTAAGAAGGCAAACGGGTGGAGCAAAGCCCAGGCCATTACTGCGCTTACATTGGGTCTGCGAGACAAGGCGTTAACCATCCTAGAAGCTCTCGGAGACGATGTATCCTACGAGCAGCTACTAGAAGCCTTGGAAGCCAGATACGGTGACGCTCACCTGGAACACGTGTATCGTGCGCAGCTGAAGGATCGTGTCCAGCGCACTGGCGAAAACTTGCAACAGTGGGCCCTGGAAGTAGAGAAGCTGGTACGGAAAGCATACCAGTCGGTACCTGCGCTCATCAATGGGAATCTGGTGCAAGCATTCATCGACGGCATCCACGACCTGGAAGTCAGGGCTGCTGTGAGGCTCGGGCACCATGAGACTCTCAAAGACGCCTTGGCTCATGCTTTGGAGGTCGAAGCCGTACGGAAAGATCATCGATCTCACCGCGTCAGGGAAGTTGTAGCATCACCGGCTCGCGACCGTTTCACGAGGTATAGCCCTAGGTGCTACACATGTGGTGAGAGGGGCCACCTTCGATCCAGTTGCCCAAATCGGACTGCTGAAAGAGAAGAAAGTCGTTCCCAAGAGGATAAGGTGGCTAACGTCACCGCCCAGCAACAGCAGGGAAACGAATAAATGCCAGGACTGCGGGGCGGGTGCTGGCTGATGTTGGAAGAGCCCCAAGGGTTTCGATCTCACAAACCCAGGATGGGAACAGCCTGATCATCAAGGGCGAGGTAAATGGAACACCATGCAAGCTGACAATAGATACTGGAGCATCTCGCACGGTTGTCAGTTCCCGACTTGCAAATCGGTTCCTTGGGGACTCTGCAAACCGTGACCGCATCAACTTGGTAACGGCCACGGGTCAGCGCATACCCGTCCGAGGAGAGAAAGAGATGCAGTTAAAGTTGGGCAATGGAATTTACCTGCATAATGTCATCGTGGCTGACATAATGGACGACTGCATACTGGGCTTAGACTTTATGAGGAAGAACTCTTGTGAGATCGACGTCAAGCAAGGAGCGATGAAATGTGGTCAAGAGGAACTTTTCATGGAAGGAGCGTTATCAGGAAAAGTGTACAGCTTGAAGAAGGTCGTGCTTCCTGCCAGATCAGAAACGACTGTACCAGTTAGTCTCCCTCAGAATTCTGGGCGAACACATCGATGTGTACTCATAGAAGGGATATACAATGAACTTCCATGGAAAATGGCCCGAACTCTGGTAAGAGCCAATGAAGCCTCAGTGGTACGTGTGCTGAACCTTAGTGACAAGGAACACGTGATAGAAAAGAGCACATTGATTGGCACTTGCGAAGAAGTAGATTGGATGCGCCGATGCCAAGAGTTGAGTACTGGGAACATCGTCAACAAGGACGCTAGAAACAACGTGTTGACACTTTTAGAAGACTGTCGTAACATCTTAACGAAGAATGAAATGGACAAGGCTAAGAAGATGTTACTCAAGTACGCCGATATTTTCTCTTCGAGTGATGCTGACATTGGGAAGACTGGATTGGTTCAGCATAAAATCAATACAGGAAATGAGGCACCCATCCGTCAGCGACCAAGGAGACTGCCAGTAGCACGAGAAAAGGAAGTTGAGACCATGATTGAAGGAATGGTAAAAGATGGTGTGATAGAACCATCGTCAAGTCCATGGTGCTCACCTGTAGTGCTGGTGAGGAAGAAAGATGGCAGTATGCGGTTTTGTGTCGACTATCGTCGTCTGAACGACGTTACGAAAAAGGACAGCTACCCTTTACCAAGGATCGATGACACGTTGGACATGCTGACAGGGGTGAAGTGGTTTAGCACGCTAGACCTGAAAAGTGGCTACTGGCAAGTTGAAATCGATCCGAAGGATAAAGAGAAGACTGCATTTTCCACAGGAAAGGGTTTGTGGCAGTTTAAAGTTATGCCATTTGGATTATGCAACGCCCCGGCTACTTTTGAAAGATTAATGGAAATTGTACTCGCCGGATTGACTTGGGACGCCTGTCTTGTCTATCTAGATGACATTATCATCGTGGGCCGTACGTTAGAAGAGCATCTTCAAAACCTGGAACGCGTGCTTGTAAAGATCCGAAGCGCGAACCTGAAGCTCAGCCCGAAGAAGTGCTCATTCCTCAAACGGCAAGTAAGCTTCCTAGGCTACGTAGTGTCTGAAGATGGTATCCGCACGGATCCAGAGAAAATCATCGCCGTCAAGGATTGGCCGGTTCCAAAGGATAAGACGCAGGTCAGAGCATTTTTGGGTTTGTGCTCATACTACCGGCGATTCGTCCAGAACTTTGCGGATATTGCCAAGCCCTTACACAAGCTCACGGAGGAAAAGCGACAATTCTGCTGGGACGGAGGCTGCGGCATCGCATTCCAGGAGCTAAAGAATCGTCTGTGCAATACACCTATTTTGGGTTATCCTGATGCGGAAAATGAATTTATAGTTGACACAGACGCAAGTGCTATCGGACTCGGAGGTGTGTTATCTCAACGGAAAGGTGATCGAGAGGTAGTTATAGCCTACTTCAGCAAATCCTTATCGAAACCTGAAAGGAATTATTGCGTCACGAGGAGAGAATTACTCGCCGTGGTGAAGACATTGCAGCATTTCAGCAAATATTTACTAGGGCGAAAATTCCTTATACGTACCGACCATGCTGCATTGAAGTGGCTATTACAATTCAAGAATCCAGAAGGACAAGTCGCCAGATGGATTGAGCTATTACAGGAATATGACTTTGTAATCGAACATCGCAGTGGGAGATCCCATGGCAACGCAGACGCATTGTCAAGAAGACCTTGCCCTGAAGACTGTAAGCACTGTGCCAAACAGGAGATAAAGGAAGCCATACCTGTGAAGATGCTTAAAACGGATCTGAGCGACGAATGGAAAGAAAGCCTACAACATGCTCAACAGGACGACGCAGACATCAAGCCAATATTTGAGTGGATTAAAGCAAGTGCTCCTAAACCCATGTGGAGTGACGTCGCTTCAATGAGTTCAATCACAAAAAGTTATTGGGCGCAATGGGACAGTTTAGTTATTCAGGATGGAGTCTTGTGCCGCAAATGGGAAAATGCTCGAGGAGACAGCTGTCATTTGCAAATGGTCGTCCCTAAAGTTAAGGTCCCAGATGTGCTACAGCTCTACCATAATGGATGTTCAGGGGGCCATATGGGAGTAAAAAGGACTCTGTTGAAGATACGTGAGCGGTTTTACTGGATCCACTGTCGCGACGACGTTGAGGACTGGTGTCGCAAATGTACGAGTTGTGCTGCTGTGAAAGGACCTCATACACGGAGCAGAGGTGCACTGAAACTGTATAACGTTGGGGCACCATGGGAAAGGATAGCCCTAGATGTTGCGGGACCGTTTCCTGAAAGTGAAAGCGGAAACAAGTACTTCATGGTTGTGATGGATTATTTCACGAAGTGGCCAGAAGTCTTCGCTATACCTAATCAAGAAGCTACTACGGTCGCAGATAAATTAGTTCACGAAGTCTTCTGTCGTTTCGGGGTGCCTCTAGAAATCCATAGCGATCAAGGAAGAAATTTTGAATCTCAGGTGTTCCAGGAAATGTGTCGGGTCATGGGTACTCACAAAACCAGAACGACCTCTTACCACCCGCAGTCAGATGGAATGGTGGAGCGATTTAATCAGACATTGGAGAGATATCTGGCAAAAGTTGTGGAAAGCAGGCAAAAAGATTGGGACAAGCACATCCAACCGTTTCTTTTGTCTTACCGAAGTGCGGTTCACGAAAGCACGTCAGTGACACCAGCTTATGCGAACTTTGGAAGAGAATTACGGTTGCCTGCCGACTTAATAACCGGTATACCACCTGACGCTCCACGCAATATCACCGATTATGCGAATGACTTGCGCAGCAGGATGAATGACATTTATGAGCATGTCAGACAATCAGGTCAACAAATGTCTGAAAAGATGAAGACCCGTTACGACCGAAAGACAAACAATAAGAGCTTCGATGAAGGTTCGTTAGTGTGGTTACATAACCCAGTCCGCAGTAAAGGGAAGTCTCCTAAGCTGCAAGCTAAATGGGATGGACCATACCGAGTTGTGACCAAGATTAACGATGTCACTTACCGAATACGGAAGAGTCCAAGAAGTGCGCCAAAGATAGTTCATGTGGATCGATTGGCGCGATATTATGGGCCTGACAATGCTCGGGACGAGCATGTCTTAGGAGGGGGCAGTGTAACGCCATCTCGTAGCGAGTAATAAGACTACCAAACTCAGCGCCATCTAGTAGCAAATCGCAGTACTACTACGTAACGTCTTTCGGGAATGTTCTGTCAAGGTACTTCTATGCAACGTGTTATCTAGAAGCATCTCGAAGGTGTGGAATGTTCGCGATATTTCTTCCGTGAAAACTCCAGAGTAATCTAGAGTAATGACCGCACTATAAAGGCGGAGCACTTCGGTGGCGGAGGATCAGTATTTCCAGAGCGATAATACGAGTTATACCTGCGAGTTCAAGTGCGATTAAAAGTGTTCAGTGAAGCTTATAGTAAAGTGTTAATTAGTGGTGTAATAAATAAAGTGTTTTAAGGTAGATTTACCGGCATTTCAATTCGGTAGAACCCCGGCTCGTAACAGTATTAATAAAAAACTTGTCAAAAGGGTCGGCACATTTTCGATCGTACCATCAATATTTGAAATTCTTTACCTAAATACTTGAGTCCCCATGGAGCATGAAATAACATTAATCGACGCGGTACAGTAGGTAGGTATCTACGTCCCTATGGGTCTTGAAATAGCATTGAGCGAACTATGTTCAATGTTTTACTGTTATTTTTACTTTTTATCTAACAAGAAACATATAGAATAACTAATATACAGGATGTATCTTCAGATGGTAAATTTGCGTTTAAATATTCTCGACGACTACTTTTAGGTCTTCAATGTTGTCGTACCTAGCTTGTTTTGTACACTTCTCCCTCACGTAACCTCAAAAGAAATAGTCGAGTGGGGTTAAGGCAAGCGGCCGTCTCGCGTCTTTAACAATCCATTATTAGGGAAAGTTCTCATTTCAAAAGTGCATGAAACTGGGTGCTCCATCCCTTTTTTTTTATTGCGCGAGACCGCAGCCGCTCCCATGTCCAGTGCTGCTGCGGGCGTCTCTGGCACACACCAGAAAGCATTTCTAGTGGCGCCCGGCGGGCTTTGGCTACCTATGTGGCCTCATCGGACATGGGTGCTCCATCCTGTTCAAAAAAACTTCGCTCTTTGCAATTGTACGCACCGAAACCGAAACTGTGAATGCAGTTTTTATTTTTACTAAAATCTATGATACACTAGAACCTAAGTACAGATATTCGTATGTCGTATAGTTTCAAAGTTCCCCATGTGAATGTTATACCCTGGACATAAATACACAGTATTAAGGGTATCCATCCCCAGAGCCGTGTGTTTCTCGCGTTAAACCGGCATTAGACATCAAACACATTTTGTTCGTAGAATCAATTTTTCTCACTTAAGCTGCTTACGTTTCGCATCGCACTGCGAAAAATTGTACTGGCTTTGATGTTTTACGATACCTACTGACCTTTGTTTGCTATTCAGTTCAATATTTACACATTTTTATGGGTGTTATGAATAATGAGCGGACGCCTGCTGCCTCGTTTGCGATTACACCCCATTCGAATTAGATCCGTTCGAACAAGTTCCGTTTGAGTTAGCCGTAGACGAATTGTATGGGTGTCTACGTCCGATATCCTTTATTCGATTTCACTTAAATGCTTAACTCGATGGATTCAGATCCGATTCTTGCATAAATAAGTATTATGCGAAGTTATACATGTGAAAAATTTGCAGACATCCTTCTTTAGTCTAACTAGTATCGTGTATTACTCCCGTCTTTTAATAGTACAGCACTTTCGGTATTCTTGCCTGTCATGATGCATGCGGCTGCGACAAATGTTCACTTCCCAAAAAAAAATTCGCATAATTTCATTTGCCAAATTATTACTTAGCAAAAAATCTATTCACAAAAAATTGTAACGCAAACCTAATGTTTGGGAAATGAACGTTTAAACTATAACTTGTTTACCAACTAGTACTTATAATTTTTTTTATTTAGTCAAATATTTAAGTTGGAATAACAGATTTTACGCAAAATCATCGTTTCTGGCACTCGCCGGCCGCTGCCGCGGCTCCGCTCGCTTCGCTCGCTCGGCTCGTGCGTAGGTCACAGTTTTAACCTTACCTAACCTACCCATTTAGTTTAAAGTCGAAAGCCAAACCAACTTAGTCCGCTTCAAAATGCAAAATGTTTCTGGGAAACTTCCTACCTTCACGATATTTGAATCTCAAATTACTTGGAAATTGTTGTTGCTATCTTGTAGGTAAGTAGACTAACGTTTGAAGTAATTTGTACGACGACGTTCACTATTTTATGCTATTCCGTAAAATTTCTACCAAGATAGTTTGTATTAACTATGTAACAAACCAAGTAAATAACTATTGGAATTACCTGTGAACCGGATAAATTTTTATAACACCTTAAACCTAACTAAAAAAGAAATTCTATATGTTTCGGAAGGCATTAGATATATTCTTTCACAAAATCATGAGAGTTTTTCTGGGGTAAAGGTAAATAGGACTAGGCAGAGACATATTATACGCCCGCATTTCGCCAGTTTTTTTAGGTTAATGGAGTCTCTGCGGCTGACTAACCACTGGTGTTTGCCATAGTCTCATTCCTTGATCGGTAGGTGCATCCATTACAGGAGAGGTTAGCTTGGGTCTTTAGGTTCAATAGCATCCTGTACCTTCTCCCGAAAGACAAGTAGGTAACGTATACCTAACTATATTTTACCACTTTACATAATTAAATGAAATTGTACGTTTTCAAAGTGGCTGAGGAATGATTCATCCAACGTATCGATCGGACACAGTCATAGACTTTATTGTAGGTAGGTAGGTGTCATAATGAACCGTGCCGTTCAGTTACAGAATTATTTACTGAATCTCGTGTACATTGAGGCTAATTTGCCACACAATGACTTTAAAGTCGAAATATTCTATTCAAATGAATGCGATGTCAGAAATCTATGAATTTTACATCAGTTAGGCTACGTAATTTATCATACATGTATACGAAGTGGTTGTTTATTGACGGAATAAACTATGCTTAGCCAAAATAACTTCACGATTTTGTGTTCTCTTCAACAGCGTCCAATTCCTTTATCTAGATTTTACTTTTCTACAATACTAGTCACTTTCGTCTGACCCGTCAATATTTCTACTATGATCGAGGCATCACATGTTTTTTTTCTAGAGGAACCTGGGTTAGAGCTATCAGGTACTGAAGGTTGGCAAAGTAACATACCAATGATGTTTGCTTCGTTTCTGAAATTTTGTTCATAAATTCTACTTATATCTGTTTAGCTTACTCGACTCGATTACTGAAATAAATTGATTATAATTTTCTTATCCTTTTTTATTTAATCACGATATCCCGTGCTACTCGTAGAGACCTGTGTTATTTTCATGAGCATCAGCAAAATCGTTTCAGATCCGGATTTTAACGGTTACAGTATCGATTTGCAATTTGCTGCCGATGTGGTGCCAATTTTATGATAAGTTTTCAACATAGCTAGGTAGGTACTTATCTTATACAGGGTACATAAGGGTTATATCAACCTGAAGACACCCCCATCAGCTGATCGCCCAAAACGCCTTTTGATATGTGTCGACCGCCAAACAAGAAAAAAAAAGTTCATCAAAAAAACGTTATATACCTACGTTATTTCAAATCAAAACAAACGTGTCCCAACACTAGTGCTTGACGTACCTACTAATAGACAATGGTGGCGCGGTGTCGCTCACGGTGTCGGCGTCCAATACTAGGAAATATCAAATGGCGACCTTGATGCGAAACAGAGACGGAGAGAGAGGTTTTTCACAGGCGCGCATTATTTGTACTACCTACTTGATGTCGATGACCGAATCAGCTGATTTTAACTAGTGTTGTTCAAACAAGAGTATTTTATTCGGTAATATGTAATGTTTTTTTTTTGAATGATTTTTTTTTCTTCTTTGCCGGTTGACACTTATCGAAACGGGTTCTGGTCGACCAGCTAATGGAGGTCTTCGGGTTGATATAACCCTTATGTAACACCCTGTATAACATAAGTACCTACTAAGTTTTTTGTAGGTATACTTTTTATCCCGCAATGTCTTCCTGTTGGAAGTAAGCAACTAGAAATTTCTATATCTATTAAACTTGTAAAGGTCGCAATTTTGTTATTGAAATATTAAAACGAATTCTTGAGAACATGATAATAAATTATAATAAATCCAAAAACGAGAAATATATAGTTACAAACTAACGCACAAGGTACAAGGAAGACAAACAAAACAAACAACAAATACACAAGTTGTGAGCTGTTTCGCTGTATTATAAAGACTGTAAGTTACTGCTTGTGGCCCGTGTGGATAACCAATCGTATTACAGAAAATATCGATGACGTGACCTAATCAACACATTATTTTAAATTTCCTGCCGTATCATTAGTTGTCGACAAACTCTTCCTACCGCCATGCTCGCCCAGCAGTTAATTGTAACCAAAATATACCTACTCTTTCTGAGGATATAATCCTTGGTAAAATTCATTACAATCCGTTGAACCGCTAAGCCGTGAAAGGGTAACAAACAAACGGAGTTACTTTTGCAATTATAGGATGGATTTGTGTTTCAGCAGTGATTGCTAACAATAAGTGAGCAATCTGGCCAGTTTCAGCGTTTATTGCGAAATAAACAGATGCACCGCTCTGTTTCATTTTAGGTCGATAAAGTTGGCCGTTAATTGCAAATAATTTATGTAAATAGTCTTTTAGTCAATATTGTAACAAAAAAGCGAACGACACGAGCTGAAACAAGCAATGCTTTTAAAAAAAATCATACCTAGTGATCGATACTCATTGATTTAATTTCAATAACAAATTCTGCTCTGATTTCAATTGGGTATCATACATAATTCATTCGCTCCTCTTCACATACATCGTAGTTTATTTTGGGAAACTTTTATATTGAATATAAATATTTTATAGACTATAATAATGGATAATATATGCTTGTCCTTGAATCAGAAAATTATTTAATGACTTTAGATGTCGGCTAAAGATAATCTAGCGGTTCCCGATGTTATGAGAATGTCTAATTAACTTTGTCCGCATTGTTTTCTCGTCGTGGTGTTGTTCTTCGTAGTCAGTTAATTAGGAGGTTTTAAACAAATTTGACGATAGAAGCTGACTATTAAGCCCCCTATTGTGAAGTCTAGGCGTGAACAGCAACCTTCTACTTATAAGTAGGCCTGGGGTAATAATTTTTTCTTTTCTTTTAAAGTATCTCTTTAAGAATTCCTCTTTTTCTTAATCGTTTTGTGCTCAGAGATGCCCACAGTGGTGACATAGTGTATTTTTATATGCACCTCTTATGATTGCAGATAACCATATACTTAAGTCTAAATTCTAAATGGTTATAAAGCCAATAAGTTGGGTTTTCTACGGGATCGCCACCTGTCGTCCTTACAGAAGCAGGCTAGAAGTGTTGCGTGCTGCGGGGCCTTTACCCATAGCACGCTACCAGATTCACTCACTGACGCGGGATAAAACCCTACCCCAACGACGCGGGATTCTCATCCCGATCAAACCCCCGCATAGACCACAGAGGTGGTCAAAGTCCGCCGGGCGCCACTGGTAATACGTTCTGCTTGTAACCAGAGACGCCCGGCAACAGACGTTAGAGCGGCCGCGGCCTTGGGCCGCGGAATTAAAAAAAAAATTGCTTGCTCTATGTTGACGAAGGGCTTCAAGTCATTAGTTCAATTAGGTCGTATACCTCGGCACGCTATTCTAAACGACATAAATCGTAGGGCTATTTCCACAGCAGGTCTTCCGGCCGTACGTGAACCAAATGGTTTAGCACGAAGCGATGGAAAGAGACCGGACGGTATGTCGTTGCTACCGTGGAAGATGGGAAGGCCTTTGGTGTAGGACGCTACATGCGTTGACACCTTAGCACCTTCACACCTTCCAAGCACATCCGGATGAGCTGGCGCTGCTGCTGCATCGGCTGAAGGCCTTAAACGGCGTAAATATGCTAACCTAGCACGTGATTACATATTTGAGCCGTTTGGGGTTGAGACACTGGGGTCATGGGGTCCGAGTGCTCGCCGCCTTTATAGAGACATTGCTAAACGCCTAATCGATGCTTCTCAGTACCAGAAGGCTGGCTATTTTCTGGCCCAAAGAATAAGTATCGCCATCCAATGTGGCAACACAGCCAGCATTCTGAGAACCTTCCCAGTCGGCAATGACGCGGAGGATTTTTTAAACGATATTTTGTAATGTAAATATTTTTAGTCTATAACTATGTTTATTTTGTATATTGTAATTCTTATTGTAAATAAAGATAATTTAAGATATACGATATAGATACATAATATATAATCACGCATATAACACCTAGGGGTTTGCAGAGGTGCATAACACACCCACATTTTGCCAGTAGTTCGTTGTTCCCACGTATTAGGGAGTAAATCTATTGCCGTTAATTGAAACTATATCACTACATATTATAAAACAAAGTCCTCCGCAGAGTCTGTCTGTTCGTGATAAACTCAAAATCTACTGCACCAATTTTCATGCTGCTTTCACTAACAGGTCGAGTGGTTCTTGAGGAAGGTACAGTATAAAATCAATAACCGTTCTGTAACCCCAACATAACTTTCAACAGCAAGAACAACCAGACTGCAGTGTTATGTGAATACTGCAGTCTGGGCATCAGTATAAAATAATGAGGTCCAAACATTGGTGGCCTCAAAAGCTTTGCTCAGTAGGCAGCACAGATGCCAAATAGTTCGTCACAGAGTAATTTCTATAAATGTTCGTTTTACACTCTCGTACATAACTTTCTCATTATAAACTAATGGCGGTTCTAGTTATTAAAGCTCAACTTTCATGTTATTTCTCTATTTAAAGTTCTATTTAATTAACTTTACCTTAATGAGACCTTTTAACTTCGCACACTTACACTATTTATAACTAAAGTAATTAAGTCTTAAAGATAAAGTAATATGACATTTATTTATTGGACATATTATTAATGTAATTGTAGATGAAAATACTATTTACTCATGATAGACTCTTCCTCAAGACCAGAAGGCTGGTTACTTTTTTGCTCAAAGAATAAGCATTGCCATACAACGTGGCAATGATGCTGCCAGCCTTCTGTAAACATTGCCAGTCGGCGACGAGGCGGAGGAGTTCTTTGACGCCTGTATATAGTGTAGATTTTAATGTGTATAGTATTTTCTAGTAAGTGTAAATAGTATTTTCATCTAAGTAGATAGTTATACATCACCAAATCAGTCGAGTCGTAGTAATTGAGGTTAATCAGGCACCTACTGACAGATAGACAAGCCCGTGGCAGATATAACCAAACTGCCTGGCAACGGCAATAGGCTCGCCCCGTTTTTTATTATCAGGCTACTTGAGAGAAAACGCAGATCTTATAGTAACTTATTCTACGGCCCATAAATACATACCTTAAAACTAAAAATACACACACACATACATATCACGCCTATATCCTCGAAGGGGTAGGCACAATTTGCCAGTATTTTTAGTCCCACGTAACTAATAGGAGGCAAGCCTATTGCCGTCACCGGGCACATTTATAATGGGTTATGTCCAAAATAGCCGAATGAATTTAATAAAAAGTAGCAGCTAAATTGAAATTTTCAAAAATAAATATTTAAACTCGTTGGTTGAAAAACTAAAAATACATATAAATTATATCTTAAATTGTCTGTTGTATTACCTAGGACAACAGAGTAGATACAAATCACGGCTTTATGCCCGATGGGGTAGACAGAGGCGCTTATTATCCCCACATTCCGCCTATATTTTAACCTCCACGTAATAGTTGGCAAGTCTATTGCTGTTTCTGGGGAGTATAATTATGTGAAAGAACCTCATGCGTTTCTCAGCAGGTGCACCGCGTGCAAGTGAGGATGACTCGGGCCTTTGAGATGTTATTAGGGCCCCTTAGCGCCCTTACCACAAAGTAACAGGCGAAAAGTAGATGCAATAAATGCTTTTGTCTATCCCCTTCGAAAATAAAGACCTAATTTTTATGTGTAGAAAGAAAGGTAAAACGTTTAATTCCTAAAAATGGAGTGACAAAATAGAGGTGCATTGGTACATGCCAGTACAAACCACGTCTGTGTGGAATTTGGTCCCCTCTCAGCATAAGTTATCGTAGGCGGTGCCACGTTGACCAGCGCTGATTTTCAGAGGAGGCCAGTGACCCTGACAATGGTGTACCCATAGCCAACCATACCCATAAATCCAATAATATAATTACACAATAAAAAAAATAATATAATTAAAATAAATATTATGTTAGTTAGTCCATAATAAAATATTATGGACTAACATAAAAATATTTCAATGTTACAAAAAAGAGATGTTATCCCGGTACGTACCATAAATCATTCGGGAATATTTTATGGCGGGTACATTTCGTTCTGAAATAGTAGCTACTTCTATGAGTAAAGGATGAAAATATACACTTAACAGTGTACTTGCCCAAGTCTAGTATAACATGGGTTTGCGCAAGCCTAATTTGTACTAGACTTCCGTAAGTATACCGTCAGGTGCGTGT
The DNA here is from genome assembly GCA_963556515.1 of Nudaria mundana. Lineage (NCBI taxonomy): Eukaryota > Metazoa > Arthropoda > Insecta > Lepidoptera > Erebidae > Nudaria > Nudaria mundana. Next base: position 9,972,994 of record OY748305.1, on the reverse strand, counting down.
ATTTCATCCTTGAGGCAAAATAAAATCTACCACAGGACAATCGTCAAGGCTTTAGGCGATTCGTATTATAAAATTATTGGAAAAGGTTAGCAAACTGCATTTGCTTAAAAAATACACATATCCAATATTGAAATAAAGTACCTACTTAAGTGGATAGTACCACGTCACTTTAGACTTTTTGGTTTAGGAACTCATTTACTGAATCAGCAATATTCGAGAAACTAAAATTGTAGTTTGTCTCTGGTTATCACAAACAAAGTCCTCCGCAGCGGCTGTCTGTTCGCAAAAAAATTTAAAAAACTACTGCATCGATTTTCATACTTGCATTCACTAATGGATAAAGTGGTTCACGACGAATGTTTTAACAGGTTTAGTATAAATAAATGTGTTTTCTCCTTCTATTAACTTCTGCGTTGAATACTGATCTCGGACGATGAGGCCAGTCACTCTGAAAAACAAAAAGACTTGGCTGTCCGTCCGTCCGTCCGTCCGTCTGTCTTGGGCTGGATCTCATGAACCGTGATAGTAAGAAAGTTGAAATTTTTCTCAAATGAAGTGTTTCTGTAATAGTGTAATAAAAACAAATACTAAAAAACAGAACATAATAAATATTTAAGGGGGCTCCCGAACAACAAACGATTTTTTTTTGCCGTTTTGGTACGAAACCCTTTGTGCGCGAGTCCGACTCGCACTTGGCCGGTTCCCGTTTTACTCTTTGGGGTACGGAACCCTAAAAACAATATAGCCCGTGATGAAATTCGGCAATTAATTACAAGTTATTGTAATGGCACAGAATAGAGTATTTGATAGAGTTTTCACCAATGGATAGTGTGGAGGAAGGATTTAGAACTTAATTATTTATTTACTACTAGCACAGAATAGAGAATAGTACTTACATACAGAACTTCACTGCGACGTTAATTAAAGCACATTCTTTTGTTTACACAGAACATAATTCGAACGTTAGGGTTGTCAGGAAAGTGCCAGCATAATTTGACCAATAATTATGACGTTTATGCCTCAATATCAACTCTATGGTTAATGCCGTATCACAAACAAGAGACAACCTCAAGTGACTTACAACTTCCAGTTGTCGCTGACGTCACGTATTTTTTGCGATTGTTAGGCAAGTGACATAGGCCTGATAATGGTAGCAAATGTGAAATATGATAGCAAGAAGTTATCCAGATATAAATAACAATTTTAGTAAATAATTTAAATGAAGATTTCTTGTCGAGTGGAAAATTAAAAGCGTCTGAGTGCGGAAATTTACGTTAAAACGTTCTTGCTACATTTTAATGAAGATTTTAGAGATGATATGGATATTTCCCCGTGACTTTTTCCGGATAAGTACACATTTTAGTAATACAAAACTAGCGGGCGGGTTTCGCCATAGACCAACGCGGTCGTCGTATACGCTGTCGCCGGGTTTCGCCCACTTGACCTTTATCTTTTTTTATGTGTATTATGTCAAGTTGTATTTGGTGTAGTGTCACTCTTGTGGTTTGTTTTCTGTTGTATTCATTTAGTTTATAATAATATCTACCAGTTTGAGTTATAGTATAATGTAACGTTAGTTTTAACTTTTCTTTTAAATTTATATTAATTATGTTTAGTGATGCCCAATGAACAATCAGTACATTCATAATTGGACATCAGATTTATACTTAGTACATACATTGAATCTTTAGCATATAAGCGATCTGATGTATGTATGTATGTATCTAGTAGTAAATAAATAATTAAGCACTAAAACCTTCCTCGAGGACCTGACTATCCATTTGTGAAAATCCCATTAAAATTCGTTGCATAGTTTTAAAGATCTAAGCATACATTACGGACAAACTTCGTTTTATACTTTATTTATCTAATAACTGCTGATACTACGAACTGCTATGAGTATGCGATTGCCGTCCCTGAGGTCACGGGTTCGATTCCGGGTCGAATCAAATTATTTGTGTGATCCACAAATGTTTGTTTCGGAGTTTGAGTGTTTTCTATGTATAATATGTATGTATTTAGACATATATATAAGTGTGTTTATCAGTCGTCTAGATCCCATAGCACAAGCTTATATTAGCTTAATTTGGACTAGATGACATTGTGTGAGAATGTCCAAAAAAACATATTTAACTTATAAATGACTTTCATTGAAAAGAGATATTCCCTTTTCAATTTCACTTATCGATTATAATTGTGACTTGAAGTATGAAGTTTTTTTGTCGATTATTGCTATCCTCGTAGCAATAATCGACAAAAAAAACTTAGCTACGATACAACTTGGTTTATTTAATTATATTCCCGTGTATTGCACAAAAACACATATACTTTTCCACTGTTATAATTTTATTTTTACTGACTGGTTGCACCTCACGGCATCATCAGACATAATATCATTAAATCACATATCGTACTACATATTCATAAGGACATCAAAACACTATTGTCACTAGTGTTTTGATGAAATCTCTGATGATGCCGTGAGGTGAAACCGGTCACTAAAAATAAAATTATAACAGTGGAAATGTATATGTGTTTTTGTGCAATATATGGAGCAGATTCCACCAAGTGCCGTCAATCGACAGTGTATTCCCGTGCTTTTGTATTCCCGGGTCCCGGGCATGTGTGCCTGCGACCTTTCTTTTAATGTTTGCGAATCTCGAAATCTACAAAATGAATTTTCATATGTGTTTTAGGTCGTCATGAACGTCCGTCCATATTCGGCGTTCCTCCCAGTTAGTTCTAGAAACATGAAACTTTGCATGAATATGTATATGTATATACTACGCCGACAAAGTGTTAAAATACATTTTTTTGGGCACCTCCCCTACACATAAAGTGGGGATGATATATTTTTCTCGTGCCTACCTCATCGTGTGAAGTATCGTTAGATAGGTCTTTTAAAAACATAGAGAGGTTGCTAAGGTGATTTTTTGATTTAAGTATTCGTGTTTGTGAGATATTTAGTTTTGAAGAGTATGTTTTTGCAAAAACAGGGCGACCCTCCCTCTAAAATCTAAACGGCTGGCGTGAAAACATGAAAAAATTCATGATGGTAGTTCATGTAATATACTTTGAAGGAAAAGTATAACGGATAGTATTACTCTGTTAGTTCAGGAGTTATAGAGGCTTTTATGGTTAACTACGGAACACTATCTTATGCGTGGCTCGACACGCACTTGTCCGGGTTTTTACTAAAAGACTTATGAAGTTTTAAATATCTACATAATTCATTAAGGTTTTTTTTTAATTCCGCGCCCGAATTCCGTGCGAACTCTAACGTCCGTTGCCGGGCGTCTCTGGTTACACGCAGAAGGTATTTCCAGTGGCGCCCGGCGGACAATTCATTTAAGTTTAGTGTACATTTCTATTAACCTATCTGACTTTAAAAAATCTTACCTCACCATTAGAATCAATAGAGTACATAAGGTGAAATATTTATTACTAGATTAATGATCTCCCGTGCCAAGCCGAGACGAACTGCTAGTGCTAATATATATTTTTTGTTTTAGGCAACCCACGCAACAAATGTGCACTTCAGCCAGGACACAGTTTGATGGATTGGATCCGACTCGGCAACTCAGGCAAAGACCTGACCGGAGTCGGAGGAAGAATGCGACCTGTGTCCCCTGCAGAGTTGGCTACACACAACACACTCAGTGAGATTTTGTTACCTTTTATATTACTCTCTTACCTCCACAACCCATGGTCGATATTGAAGTTCTGTAGTTAAACCGGTTGGATTAACCGGTTGGCTCCGACTACCCCTAACGACTGCCATAGATGGTCGTTTGATAACCGGGACCGACGGCTTAACGTGATCTACGAGGCACGAGGCACCGATATAGCCTCTAATAGCAAATATAATGAAGGCATAAATCATTACGAGATATTAAAGCTTCTCTAAAGGAAGTTATCAAAAATTAGCGTCATGCTCTCAAGTTTTCTAGCGGTAGAAATAATAATATTTGTCCTGGGAATTCGGTAAAAACTTTGAATAGATTGTTAGTATTATCAACTAAATTAATATTTCAGATGATGCGTGGTTAGCGATAAGAGGTCGTGTCTACAACATTACACATTACTTACCATACCATCCCGGAGGTGAGATTTACTGCTTATAGTTAACAAAGTTGTTCTATATTCTACACTCTAACACTATTGTTTATTTCCAAGGCCCCGAAGAACTTATGCGAGGAGCTGGTATAGACGCGACCCAATTATTCGACAAAGTACATGCTTGGGTCAATTATGATTCTCTTCTAGCGAAGTGTCTCGTAGGACCTCTTCGGTTCGATCTTCCAGATGCAGATGAACTCTTTGACATCTCAACTCCATCACCAAAATCAGACCGGCTCAGAGAACCGTCTAAAGCACAAGAATTAGTTAGGAAATCTATGGAGAATCTAGCAAATTGTATAACTCCAGTTAAAAAGAAAATCAATTCAAAAAATGAGGAAACTTCAAAAGGCAGTCCGCCAAGTAAGATTATGCAGAGTTTAGTGCAGTCTGCCGACTTACCGGTGTCGATAAGTCGAAGAGCTGCAGTAAGTCCTACAAGAAAAACTGTTAAGCCCGATTCACCAGTTCCTCTACGCTACGATTGGATACAAACATCTACCAAACTTACTATATATGTATACACGGGGCACTTGGCTAATCCGGGAGGCTGTGCGCGTATTACGGAGGGGTTTCTATTGATAGAGGTGGCCGCGAATGGATGGCTCCGGACGCTCAAAATGAAAACAGAAGCGAAACTGAAAGAACCTTTACAGTTACGTGTGTTCGCTGAAAGTGGGAAAATAGAGGTCAGTGAAATCAATAGTTTAAATTTAAATTTAAATCTTTTTTCGTTGTGGTACTGGCTTCTATTTCAAAGGTTAACTGAAACTCGAGTTCCAATTGATTATATCACAAAGGCATAAGTTTGTATGGATAAGTGATGTTTGCTACATTTTCACACAAAAAATGCTATAATATGCATATGTATAGATAGTTAGACCAATTCCTGAATTAACACATAAAAAGTTTTTATACTAAGTTACTGTTACACATGCTTATTATTAGCACGAAAGCATGCTACTATCGAGCAATTGATACTTAATAGAATGTGTGTCGAAACATTGCTAATAATGAGCATGCTCATTTCGAGTTTGCTCAAAAATCGACGGTCGTGCGATTTTTGGTCATGCTACCTGCAGCGTGGGTGGATGAGGGGTGGGGGGTGGGGGTGGCTTTAGCGCGTGTGAACAGGTTTGCTTATTGAGCATGCTAGTTTCGATGAGTCTGATGATTTTTGTAACCATCTTCTTCTCGCATTTCTACTAGCAATCGAGTTCTTACTCCAAGTTCTTCTCTTCTACTTAGCCAATCACGGATCCAAATCTCCCTTTTTTTGTCTTTTTAGCTAAGAGAAGGTTTCGGATACATTGCATCGCCCGCAAAAGAATAATGTTATTCAGCTCCATACGCAAGGCTATTTGATTGTCCATGGTTTTGTTTGAACTGACAGAGAGCACGCTACAAAATGGCATGTGTATTGTGTGTTTGCTTTGAGCATGCTTATTCAGGAGCATACTTGAAAATATCATGCTTATTGCTAGCAAATGTAAACAGTTCATAAGCATGATCATATTAAGCATACTTTTTTAGCATGCTGTACTAGAGCATGTGTAACAGTACCATTACCAATATTTTGGTCGCATGGGAATTACGGGCGGAACTTCGGGCAGCAACTGGTTTATGATAATTAAGAATTCAGTCGAGTCGTACAAAAACCTAGGTCTGCACACTCTGAACCGCAGAGGTGATACACTTATACATAGATATATAGTCTAATGTTCACGTGTTCGTTTGATGTTCTATTCGACTTTGAGGCTCGGTCGGAATACCAATGAGATCTTAGTAATTATGACAATCCCGGCTTCGTATCTGGGGTGTATCCTTCCAGTGACCTTGAACCACCGGTATTACGAACGTCTTTATTGACGGAACTCATGGAGAATAATATGAATTATGAATTGTATGAATCATTGAGTTGTGCATTGAGCCTGAACTTATATGTATGTTTTGTTGAATTGGCCTTTGGTATCTGATGACCGTGATGTTTGCTGATAAAACTATTCTTTAAGTTAGGATGGAATCAGAAAATCCAACATCGATAAAATCCAGAATTGACATAAGAATCAATTATTGGTTCTCCTTCTATTATGATTATTTCTTTCTAGATAACAGCACAAAAAGAAGAAGCCAAAGTATGGAAAGGATGCGGCGAAGTAACAGTAGGAACCGCTAGCCGGGTATCGTCACCGAGATCGATGGAGTGTAGAGTGATGAAAGTCGGGAAAGTATCTCATGACACCTCTATATTGTCTGTTTGTCCGAGAGCGGGCTCCGTGGTGGTACCACTTGGACATCATATACGAATACATAAACGGATTGAAGGTAAGAAAGTTATTCTCATACGGCCTCTATACAATCGGCCATGATGGACAATCGCATAATGGGCCATTATTGTTTTTTTAATTGAAAGCCTCTACATACCTAGTGGTCCCATTTCAATTCGGTCCCATTCCGACAATTATTTGGTCCGATTTCGGGAATTTGACGGTTGTTTTTGACGTGCTTTTTTTTGACCGGACGGTTCGACTTTCAAATAATCCACAGTGTCCAAAGTGCATGTTATGCTAAAACTGAAGTATTCCATCATATTGGACCTTGTTTCATTGAGTTATACCTAGATCATAAATAAAAGTGAACCCACCTTCGAGTATCAAAAAGAAAACACACCTCGTGTCAGCTGTTTCACTATCTTGATTGTAAAACTAGCGGTCGCCCACGTGGTAATTTGGAATTTATCCCGTTTCCGTCGCCTGTAATTATTGTTACCGTCGCGTCGTCGCCCGTAATAACATCTAGCTTCGCAAACAATGATTTTAAATACAATGGATTTCGGATCATCGCTCAAAAGTGTCCGAACTAAAAGAGAAACAAAACTCTAAAAGAGAAACAATCGCGCGCCAGTCTTGATTTTGACAACTGAACGACAACACGTTGCACAATGCCGTACTGTATTGTAAAAACGTGTAAAAACTACGAAAAAAAAAGCAAATTGAAGACGGTGTATCATATTTTCAATAAATAAGCTTATGTTTTATTATTTGCAATTTATTATTTCACTTAAAATACAGTATTTCGTCGATAATAAATTAAAAGACAAAAGTAAATATTGCAATCCAGTCCAATACCGAAGTACCTATCTGTCTCTTTCGAACTCATCCCAAGCTCAGTAAAAAGAAAGAGACCATTTCATTTTCACTGAATAATGTACTAACAAAATGACCATTCAGATTTATTCGGATTACCGATAGCGATAAAACTATTTGGAACAAAGATTATAGTGGAGACGCCTTGGCTCTTTATGATTTTTTTTTCGTTATATGAACCAACATCTATTTCAGTTTTCCTCGGGATCCAGTACACTGTGCACAATGGAAAAATATTATTGCCCTAGCACGGCGAGAAGAATATTTTGATCCAAAAAATAACAATCTTGTTTGTTCGGCTCATTTTATGGACATAACAAAAAGAGGTCCGATCTTTATGAAACTTGTACAAGAATCCCTTGATTGAATGGAGGAGATAAGCCCAAAAATGTTTTTAATTTTCACAGGGTATCATTGTTTTGTCATAAATATAATTACACATGTCATTTTATTTCGTGTATGTACTGTTATTTTCTTTTTATTTGGATTCTCGGTAATGTATTCCCACGGGAATCGGGGCCGAGATAACTATATCTCGCGGGCGGAGTCACGGTGATCAGCTAGTAGCCAATAATTTCGTATCCCAAAAATTAACCATAAGATAAAAATAAATTAATGATGCGCAGTTTTAGCAACTAATTCAGTCACTTGAAACACGGCTATCTTGTAGTAGACGTAGCGACATAGCGTTATGAAAATAGTAATGAAAGCGGAAGAACTTTGACACCCGCAAGAAGTTTGGCATTTATAATATTATAATTAGTTAAATTCATTAATTCCCTTTTTGTTATTCATACACTACAGTTACTTATTATGAAACTGACTCGAAAAAAAAAATCTTTGTCAGTCGTTAATTAGTTTTTCAGCTTATTTCGTCTAACATAAACAAGTAATTACAATTTATAAGATTATGGAATTTATTGTAGTCTTACATTAATTATTACGCCTACGTAGGTACATATCATGGAATCCTTAAAAGACTTTAACAAAATAAACCTACTCCATTGTTTCTATGTTCACGTAGTTCAAGTATAAGCTGCATAAGGTGAATTAGTCAGGCGGACAGATAGAAGCTACGTAATGCGATAAATTAGTGCAAACAAAAGTGAACACTATTCCGTTGAATCAAGGTTTAAATTTTAATATGAAATTTGTTTATATCTATGTATGCCTATGTATAATGTATAGGTCGACTCGGGACATTATTTTCTTGCGATTTGTTCTAGATCCTATGTCCGTTGTATTATAAGGTCTTTGTTCGCAAATAATTATTTTTGAACGAATGTGATTTCCATAAAATATTCTTTTTGATTTACTTTGTTTTCATCTCCGCTCCGCTCCTATCGTCGTAGCATGGTGTTATATAGCATAGCCTATAGCCTTCCTCGATAAATGCACTACTCCACAAAAAAAAAAGAATTTGAACTTATTCCCAACATTACTTTTAGGCGAAGAGTGTGCCCGTTCTTATACACCCATAGGCGAAGCTTGGAGTTCGACAGATACAAGTGATGTATACTCAGCTTTAAGATTGGTTGTGAAGCAATACAGCAGTGGAGTACTCTCACCTCATCTTACGACATTGAAAATGGGGGATCCGGTTACTTTATCTGGACCTTATGGAAATTTCCAATTAAATGTGGTAAGCGAAATACAGTTCGCTACTGTTAAAAAAATTTATTGCTGGCGGAGAAACGTTTTGACAGTTGCGGTAAATTTTATATTGTTTTTTTTTTTTGCAGCTGAAACCTGTCAAAACTTTGTATTTAATAGCCGCGGGTACAGGCATCACTCCTATGTTAGGCTTGATGAAGTTTATGCTTTCACGATCGAATCCTAGGTGGTAAGTCAACAAATAAAATTAAATTCAAAGTACAATCTGTGCATAAGTACCTACTTACTAAGTATTGCTGTAAAAAAATCATTATTCATTACGCATTGTTATTTTTCAGCGAAGGAACTCACTTATTATTTTTTAACAAAACAGAAGAAGACATTTTATTTCGTGATAATTTTGAAGAGATGAGTAAAGAGGACAACCGGTGCGTATCTAATTAGAAAGTCTAAATATTTTATTTAGAATTCATTTCGAAGTGTAAATAGTAGATATATCTATTTCTTTTTAAACCTATTTGAAATATGAGACTTATTATAAGAGATTACTGAGAATACACAAATTAAACAACACATTCTTCATTGAAACAAATAATAATCAATTTATTTATTACGACAATTTTTCTGTCTGTCTGTCCGTCCGTCGCGTTTTTCAATTTACATACATTTGCATGAAATATTAAAATATTCTCTTTTTTTATATATATTTTTTTTATTTGAGCGATACAAAGTTCGTCCGTAAAACTAGTAATATTTAATTCATCAAATGATTATCTAACACACGCAGTAGTACCCACTGAAAGATGCTATTATCGATCCCTATTAATTTATCTAAATAACCATTTATTTTTCACAGGTTATTAGTTACCCACATTCTATCAGAACCTAGTTCATCGTGGACCGGTAGAAAAGGTCGAATCAGTTCTGAACTCATATCTGATATCTTAGGCAATATCAAATGCAAGAATGAGTGTACACGCTACATTTGTATATGCGGGCCAACAGAATTCACGTACGCAGGGCTTGAATTATTGAAGAAAATAGGCATCATGGAGAACTGCATGCATGCGTTCATGGGATAAGATATGGTGTTTAGAATAAAAAAATGTGTTGGTGTTGGATAACTCTAGAACGATTAAAGGCTGTATAATATCATGCTAAGACTAATAGGAGCGAAGCAGCAATGAAAATATTGCAAAATCGAGAAAAATATATAGTAGGTATTTTTAAGAGCATTCATCGCGTGTGCAGTGTAATTAATTAGGTATGTACAAAACATGACACGTAAGAAGTCGCGTGAATTCACTAGTAATAAAATAAGGGCACAAATTAGGGTTATGTTGAAATCAAGCAAATTCTAGATATTGATCTACGTTACTACATACAATACCTAACTTTTTAAATAGGCCAGTACTACAGAACATAGGTAACTCATTGTCATATATACGGGCATGGATGTAATAAATACGTATGTAAGTAGACTACTATACATACGACTATTTACATAGTTCGGAGTTTTAGAAACTTGAAATTAGTGATCTTAATATGATCTTTATAGAAACAAGATAGTGGATTAAAATCAATAAAGCAATACACCAATACTTATACATACGAGTATAGAGAGGTAGTGTATACACATTTAAATAACTTGATTACTGCTGCATTCATTATTAGACTGTAATGTATTTTACTATACTAGAAATGTTTTTGTTTTGTAAAATTGATGAATATTTCCGATTAATAGCTAATAAACAGATTTTTAATAGGTATTTTGAAGAGTGAGAACTAAATTAATGTATTTAATTGTAAATATCTAGTGTATTAAATACTTATAGGATGAAATTTAAATGCGGGTTAAAATATTATGTAGAAATTAATTTGCTCGATCCAATCGCTGAAACATAATTGTCATGATCTCCTATTTGGACTGTTATTTACGTAAAATTCACAGTAGACGCAGTGTACATTATTTGACAGGTGTTCCCTTTCGGCGGTTTTTTTTCTTCTTATCTTTGGACTGTGATTAGATTTATTTTTTTTTTAAATTGAAAGCTACTACTTCCCAAGTGGTCCCATTTCAATTTGGACCCATTCCGACAATTATTTGTCCCATTTTGGTAATTTGAAGTCGGTTGTTGTTGGTTGTTGTGTCAATTTTTGACGTGTATTTTTTTTATGTTCATGATGGACTTCAGTGATTAAATAGAAATAGATTATCTATCTATTTCTTTTTAACCTATTTAAAATCTGAGAGCTTATTTTAAAACATCACTGAGAATACACAAATAAACAACACATTCTTCATTGAAACAGTTAATGTTCAATTCATCATTAATAAAATTCCAGTGATTAAATAAAGAGAAATAAGAAAGATAGGTACGAAGCTGCTAAAATACGATGAATAACAGGAACGGCGATACAAATACGGTGAAGCAATACGGTCAGGCAGTAATACCTATATCTGGACCCGCTGCATTAAATAATAAAATAAACACTAAATCAATGTATAAGTAGTTTGTAAAAAAAGTGTGATAAATTAGCTTTTTTAGTAACGTCGATATTTTTAGTTACTATGTGATTAGATTAGTTATAGCTCAAACAGAAAGACAAGTTATTTAAAACTGATGGTAAAGTTACCTATTCCATCCATAGTATGTATACTAGTTCAAACCCTTGTAATTTAGTTCTCTAAAGTTTTTTATACATTATTGTTTCTCCTCATAGGTAGGTACTTTTTTATATGCTCATGTCCACATTTATTTCAATCTTTAGCATTCTATCTACAACTATCGAACATGATATTGTATTCGCAAATTCTCTGTGTCATAGCTTTTTTGTTTTAGTATTTAATTTTATTGTTTGGTAATAACCAATGATTTTATATACAATGGATTTCGGATCATCGCTCAAAAGTGTCCGAACTAAAAGAGAAACAAAACGCTAAAAGAGAAACAATCGCGCGCCAGTCTTGATTTTGACAACTGAACGACAACACGTTGCACAATGCCGTACTGTATTGTAAAAACGTGTAAAAACTACGAAAAAAAAGCAAATTGAAGACGGTGTATCATATTTTCAGTAAATAAGCTTTTGTTTTATTATTTGCAATTTATTATTTCACTTAAAATACAGTATTTCGTCGATAATAAATTAAAAGACAAAAGTAAATATTGCATTCCAGTCCAATACCGAAGTACCTATCTGTCTCTTTCGAACTCATCCCAAGCTCAGTAAAAAGAAAGAGACCATTTCATTTTCACTGAATAATGTACTAACAAAATGACCATTCAGATTTATTCGGATTACCGATAGCGATAAAACTATTTGGAACAAAGATTATAGTGGAGACGCCTTGGCTCTTTATGATTTTTTTTTCGTTATATGAACCAACATCTATTTCAGTTTTCCTCGGGATCCAGTACACTGTGCACAATGGAAAAATATTATTGCCCTAGCACGGCAAGAAGAATATTTTGATCCAAAAAATAACAATCTTGTTTGTTCGGCTCATTTTATGGACATAACAAAAAGAGGTCCGATCTTTATGAAACTTGTACAAGAATCCCTTGATTGAATGGAGGAGATAAGCCCAAAAATGTTTTTAATTTTCACAGGGTATCATTGTTTTGTCATAAATATAATTACACATGTCATTTTATTTCGTGTATGTACTGTTATTTTCTTTTTATTTGGATTCTCGGTAATGTATTCCCACGGGAATCGGGGCCGAGATAACTATATCTCGCGGGCGAAGTGACGGTGATCAGCTAGTAGCCAATAATTTCGTATCCCAAAAATTAACCATAAGATAAAAATAAATTAATGATGCGCAGTTTTAGCAACTAATTCAGTCACTTGAAACACGGCTATCTTGTAGTAGACGTAGCGACATAGCGTTATGAAAATAGTAATGAAAGCGGAAGAACTTTGACACCCGCAAGAAGTTTGGCATTTATAATATTATAATTAGTTAAATTCATTAATTCCCTTTTTGTTATTCATACACTACAGTTACTTATTATGAAACTGACTCGAAAAAAAAAATCTTTGTCAGTCGTTAATTAGTTTTTCAGCTTATTTCGTCTAACATAAACAAGTAATTACAATTTATAAGATTATGGAATTTATTGTAGTCTTACATTAATTATTACGCCTACGTAGGTACATATCATGGAATCCTTAAAAGACTTTAACAAAATAAACCTACTCCATTGTTTCTATGTTCACGTAGTTCAAGTATAAGCTGCATAAGGTGAATTAGTCAGGCGGACAGATAGAAGCTACGTAATGCGATAAATTAGTGCAAACAAAAGTGAACACTATTCCGTTGAATCAAGGTTTAAATTTTAATATGAAATTTGTTTATATCTATGTATGCCTATGTATAATGTATAGGTCGACTCGGGACATTATTTTCTTGCGATTTGTTCTAGATCCTATGTCCGTTGTATTATAAGGTCTTTGGTAATAAGCATTAATATTAACCAAAATATTTTTAAATAGTAATATTCCTATTTATTACAGAATGGGACGGTCTCCGCGATTACTTTGCGTCCGTCCCGTGGAGCCAGCGCTGCTTTGTAGGGAAGGCGCCTTCGGATAGCGCTGCTGCCATTGCTGGCGAGATCAGTCTAGGGATAGAATATTATATCCCTTTCACTGATGTCGCCAGCATCCGCAAAGCTCGCCCCTGGTTCGGGCGTGAATGTGCCGAGGCTGTCCAGAAAAAACAGTCGGCATATCGCGCCTGCGTCAGGGCGCGGGCGGCACGTGACCCGAACGTGAACCGCCTCAAAGCAGCGTACAATCGGGCCACTAGGTTCAGCAAGAGGGCCTTCAAGAGAGCGGATGCCCAGCGCGTCGCGCGGCTTGGTCAGGAGCTCACATCCCATCCCACGGGCAGCCGTGGATACTGGCAACTGGCCAAAGCCGTACAGTCAAATTTTTGTCAACCCTCGCTGCCACCACTGCGTTTTCCTGATGGATCACTGGCTCACAAAGCCCAAGAGAAGGCGGACATGCTCGCAGACCTCTTTGCGGCTAATTCCCGGGTCGATGACCGTGGCCTGCAGCCCCCCGCCATCGCCAACTGTGGCCACACTATGCCTGATATTGTTATCAGGCAATGTGATGTACGGGCAGTGCTGCGGTCACTCGACACGCGGAAAGCCAGTGGCCCTGACGGCATTCCGGCGGTGGTGCTACGAAAATGTGCTGCTGAGTTGTCTCCAGTATTAACGCGTCTGTACCGCCTGTCATACTCTACAGGCCTCGTGCCGGAGGCCTGGAAGGAGGCGAACGTACAACCGATCCCCAAGAAAGGGGATCGATCCGATCCAGGCAACTATCGACCCATAGCTGTCACCTCTGTCATTTGCAAGGTGCTCGAGCTTCTTATTAATAAGCAGCTCATGCGATACCTGGAGGACCATTAGCTAATCAATGATCGGCAATATGGCTTCAGGCCAAAACGATCAACGGGTGACCTCCTGGCATTCGTCACGCATGTATGGGGTGAGGCTATGGAAAAGTTCGGCGAGTCCTTGGCTATTAGCCTGGACATCGCCAAAGCTTTCGATAGGGTCTGGCATGCTTCGCTCCTTTCCAAGCTTCCGGCATATGGTCTACCTCCTCAACTGTGCAGCTGGATTGCCAGTTTTTTAAACGAGCGCCGAGTGAGGGTCCTCTGCGATGGCCAGGCTTCTCGCTTCTTGCAAGTGAATGCCGGGGTACCGCAGGGGTCCGTACTGTCACCAACTCTCTTTCTTCTGCATATCAATGATATACTTTCCCTCGGGAACATTCATTGCTATGCAGATGACAGTACATTGCACGGGAGTTACTCGGTTCGTCCGACGGCGGGGCGATCTGTGATAGAGGAGGAGAGACGACATCTCGTGGGTGATCTCGACCGAAACCTCGACAGTATCTCCCAATGGGGTGCCGAGAACTTGGTCGAGTTCAATGCCCACAAAACACAGGCGTGTGCATTTACAGCGAAAAAATCCCCTTTCCTTCCCCTACCCACTCTTCAGAATGCAATATTACCAATGAAGGACAATCTAGACATCCTTGGCATAGACGTTCATCGAGAGCTCAATAACACAAAATACATTGAGAGATGTATTGGGCTAGCTTCGCGGAAACTAGGAATACTGAACAAGGTAAAGCGATTCTTTACACCGCACCAGAGGTGTCTGCTGTACAAAACGCAGATTAGACCCTGCGTTGAATACTGCTCTCACCTCTGGGACGGCTCCGCGAAGTATTTGCTGGACGCACTCGACGCTATGCAGCGACGCGCTGTTCGCATTATAGACTGTCCGGAGGTAACGGGAAGCCTTGAGCCGCTAGCCCAGCGCCGAACAATTGCTTCCTTGGCCGCGTTCTACCGTATTTACCACGGTGAGTGTTCTGAAGAGCTCTTCAACCTGATCCCACCCTCTCCCTTCCGATCCCGAACAACGCGTGCCGGGCAGAGATGTCACCCTCATACCGTGGAAACCGTCTTCGCGAGAACCGATCGTTTTAAACGATCGTTTCTCTGCCGAACGATGGTGGCTTGGAACGTCCTGCCTGCGCACGTGTTTCCTCCAACATATAACCCTGGGCTCTTTAAGCGAAGCGTGAAGAGGCACATTACTGGGTCGTCAAGTTGAGGGCCACTCTCTATAGTATTCCTGTGTACTTTGAGAGTCGCCCCAAATTGCCAGACGTCGCCTCAGCTTACCATCAGGCGGGTGGCGTCAATTTGTCGACATAAATATAAAAAAAAAAAAAATATCGGATAGCAAGGTACTACACAAACAGCATATCAAGTACTTACATACAACTCTTATAAACCTACACCAAATTTTATAGTCGCCATAGAGTAATATTTTTATTTTTTAAACTTATAAATATTAATGTCCCAGCAGTCGTAACATGACTGTATAGTTTTGTGATTCAAATATTTTCCAAAAAAAATGTCACTTGCTTGCAGAGCTTTGTTTTTAAAAGAATAAAATAAATGCGAAAGTAATGTTTAGTACCTAATAGTTATGTGTTTAAATATTTAAAAGATTTTTAACAAGTTATCTAAATTTGTATTTATTACCTAATCTTCTATGATGTATTATTATAATTCTTATTTTAGTTCAGAAGCTCTTCTCTGGGCGAAAAATGGCCGCTTTAAACATAGCGACAATTTATAGAAACCTTAATGCAAATTTTTATTCAAAAAAAGCCTTATTAATCTGTCTGACGGTGACTCTGACCGCTATAAACTTTAAACTACAGAACGGTAATCATTGCGTCGTGATACGAGTAATATCAAAACTATTCACAATCATATTACAACAACATAAGATATTTATGGTCTGATTGGAATGTCCTGAAAAGTCATGAAATCTTAATGAACTGTACCGGATTTCCATGCAGTTTTATTTAGCTGATGAAGTTTCATGACGTAGAAGCGTAATTGAATAGAACCAGTAGATGAAAGGGTGGCATTTAAAAAAAATACAATTACCAATAAAGTTTCACCTAAACTGTACATAATGTAATATGACAGCACACGGGTATATCGTTGGCTATGTTTAGAGAGGCCATAAAAATTAGCGAAATATTTTTATTATGTATAAATTATGAAATTAGGTACAGTTCGCGAGGGATAAGCGGAGCTTTACATTTTTGTGTGAGTGACCACGAAAAGTAGAGTAAAAACTCTTTTTGTAGCTGTGTGTACAACACATGTGCAGGCCGCCTATGTCACTCTCCTAACAATCGCAAAAAATACGTGTCTCTTGTTTGTGACACAGCATTGACCATAGAGTTGATATTGGGGCATATACGTCATAACTATTGGTCAAATTATGCTGGTACTTTCCTGAAAACCCTAACGTTCAAATGATGTTCTCTGTAAACAAAAGAATGTGCTTTAATTAACGTCGGAGTGCAAGTTTTGTATGTAAGTACTATTCCCTATTCTGTGACATGTGTGTGTAAAAGAGTCACATATCTATACGTTTACGTACACTGCACTCACACAAATGCAAAGCTCCGCTTATCCCTCGCGCTATAAAAAGTGCCTAACATTCCAATTGGTGTTTTATTTATATGTGTTGTTGATTTATAATTTTCCATTATATGATTGGAAGGAAATTACATTTGTTTTATTTAAAGAACTTTAAGTTAGTTCCGACTTACTTACCTACTAATGACGTCCAAAGTGCCCTTAAACTCGGAGCCGACAACTGAGGGAATGTACGCGTATTAAACTCCTCTGTTTGCTCCTTAGGGCATAAAGACGTGTGTGTGACAATGTCATTAAACAGCTTTAGTGGTGCAGTCGGTATAAACTCCTGGGGTCGAACTCCGAACCAAAATTTTGCTTAATCCACATTTGTTTGCACCAGAGGAGTTTGCTATGTTATGCTATGTAACATATGTATCAAACCTAAAGTAAATAAATAAGTGCTCAATAATGGCTTGCCCCTGGCTAGTCACACGTAATAACCTAGGACTTACAAAGTGTACAAAATATATCCCGTTTTTACAGTATCTACCTACTATAATATTATGTGGGTAGGTACTTACGAGTACCTACTTTTAAGAAGCTGACTCTATCTTATAAGTAGGTACTTATTTGATCAACAAACAATGTTATCAAAAGTATTGAAGAGTTTTAGGAAAACATAAGTATACCTAGTAAAAGTAATATCAAGATAGACTGGATTTTTCTCGAAAAGGAAAAGCTTTCGAATAAAACAACGACCTTTATTTACTTTGTCAAAGACTTGGGGGAGTTAATATCGAGGAGAAAACATTCGATTGACGGAAACCGATAACTACTATCTAATATAACATGCTTGTATATTTCACGAAATCGAGTACCTACTACTTATTACCTAAATACATTTTCCGTAGGCTTGTTCTAAGTTTTTATTCCGCAAAAAGAAATGATTTTACTACCCATAAATTACATACATACATATGGTCACGCCTCTTTCCCATAGGGGTAGGCAGTGACTATGGAATTCCACTTGCTACGATCCTGGCATACTTCATTCGCTTCTTCCACTTTCATAAGTGTCTTCATGCACGCTCTCCATTTCTGGGTACTCTTGACCTGGCGTTTGGTCAAAATATCTCCGATTTGGTCGAAGTACGTCGGAGTACATTACCCATAAATTACACACACACAAAATGACATCCTTATATCCCCGAAGGGGTATACAGAGGCGTTTATTACCCCGTTGGTCCCAAGTCACACGTAACAGGGGGCCAGCCAGCCTATTACTGTTTCTGTGCATTTTGGGTTAGGTAGGTATTTTCTCAGAGCCTTTACTGGAAGTGATTCAGTATTACTTAAATGTAATGTTCTCGTACTTAAAACACTGAACAGTGATTGATCTAACAATTTTTTTTTCAATCGCAAGTGGCAAGAAATGCCGAACGACAATATCCAATTTAAGAAATTTGTGAGGGAAAGAAAATTGAATTTGTAAAAGCTATAGAGTTTGGAAACAACTTGAAAAAACATTTTGTAACTTAAATTATTACTTAAACAAACCAAACGTAGGCACCTATTTGCGCCGGGCGCCACTGGAAATACGTTCTGCTTGTAACCAGATACGCCCGGCGACAGACGTTAGAGCGGCCGCGGAACTAAAAAATAAAAGGCACCTATTTGGAATAAAAACATTATTAGATATTGTCATATATGTAGGTACCATTGATCTGCAAATAAATACATTTGATTAGATATGATCTGCTCACGCGTATCGCTCTGGCGACGACGACGGGGTAAGCATATCATATAATAGATAACTAAGGATTTCTTCAGTAATATTTTATTTGGTTTCTTGGTAATAATAGACTTGCCACTATCTGCTAAAGCTGGCATCGGCCTCTAAGATTTTAATAAATTTATAAGTTAATATGAATAACAAATTAAAAGTATTACAGGCAAGGACGAAATTGTATCTTATTTTTCCACTCTCATTGACATCAGACCTATTTCGACTCGGTTAATCTAAGTTCAGAGCAGCTGGATATTAAGTTGGGTGTTCCAGAGAGTCACAGACTGACCAATTAAGGACCTGTCATTGTTAATAGATAGATAAGACAACAGGGTCGGACGGAGACTGCCACAATTTGCATAATAATTTAGCATCTTGGTGAGTCCTTGAAGGGAATTAACCACGTATTGAAGATCAAAGAGGTACTCTTTTGCAAGAAGTTTAATAATCAAACTAGCTCGTTAAGCTATTGGAAACAAGCAACTTGTATGTATGTACTTTAGCGATTCTCATAATAATATCTGACGTATTAACGACCTCATAAATCCTGGGTCATAAACTTAATGAAACAATAAGTTTAAGAATCGACGAAATGGACCACGATCAAAGTATTTGTTTCAATATCTAACCGTTCGCATGTTTTCCTGAAGGGGTAGACAGAAGTGTGTTATAGGCTCAAATAACTTACTTAATAGGAGGCGAGTACCTTTATTATTTATTGCTGCTAACCGGGACTTTTAGTTAGGTAGATATGTTTGCCAGTAGCTGTAAGTATAGGTACCATAGACTTAGATCCCGCTTACTTCTCTGATATAGGTACCTACCTACATTAAAATCAACTTAAAACACATTCTCAACTAAATATGTAAGTCAGGTAAGCAGTGTGAAACCTCGGGCATTTACTAGTATACTAAGATAATACTATTATTTTTATACTACCAGGTGTGTTTTCCTACCCATTTTCCACTTTTGAGTTTAGCCCAAAAGAACACACATTGCACCCGAAGGAACACAAACATCCGTACGAACTTTGTCATGTGACTAACGAACCAAACACTACCCTTGGGACCTCAACGAGAAAAATATACAAGGTATTCTCGTGTTCAGACGTGGAACTAGCATTATGTACTAGCCCTAGGTCAATTTAGTACTATTAGCACAGAATAGGGAATAGTACTTACATATAGAACTTGCACTCCGACGTTAATTAAAGTACATTCTTTTTTTTACATAGAACATAATTCGAACGTTAGGGTTGTCAGGAAAGTACCAGCATAATTTGACCAAGAATTGTGACGTTAATGCCTCAATATCAACTCTATGGTCAATGCCGTATCACAAACAAGAGACAAGCATTACTGATTTACAACTTCAAGTTGTCGCTGACGTCACGTATTTTTTGCGATTGTTCGGCGAGTGACCTAGGCCTGCCATTAGTAAGCATTATAAGTGCTAGGAACTTTACCTAAAATGTACTTACAATAAAACACGTGAGATATCGACACAAAAACCGACTTTAAATTACGGGATTGGGACCAAATAAATCTTGGAATGGGACCAAATTAAAATGGGACCTCACAGCAGCAATTTAAAAAAAAATCAGAATCGGTTTACCTAGTTGAAAGATATGACGTAGGTACCTACCTAACAAGCAGAAAAAAAATCAGTCAATTCCAATAGGAGGTCTCCTTTTTGAAATCGGTAAAAAATAGTAGAAAGCTGTTAAATATTTAATGTCTGTAGATACGTACATTTATTAATTAACAAAAAAAATCGTATTTCTCATATCTTCTAAAAAAACATTGATAACCTGCAAGTAATGTCTCAATTAGGAATCTGACACTCAAAGGGTCACGTCTTAAGAAACCTTAGCCGCAGAAAAATGTGTGTAAGTAATTACCGTGTACGTGCGTAGAACAGTATTTTCCTGTTGTTTTTTTATTAAAGGCACCTAGCCTTGGAGAGCTTAATAGAAGACCGTAAGAAAACCTTCGGAGATAAGCGTATTATAGGCATGTAAGTACCTACTTATATACCATTCCCTATTATATTCACATTCGACATTCTCACACTACGTCATCTAGCCCAAATTAAGCTAATATAACCTTGTGTTTTGGGATCTAGACGACTGATAAACATACTAATATTTCTAAATAGATACATATTATACATAGAAAATACCCAAACTCCGAAACAAACATTTGTGGATCACACAAATATTTGATTCGACCCGGGGATCGAACTCGAGACTACGATGCTCTACCGACCACACCACCGAAGCAGTCAGGTATGTACTTCCTTTTAGGTATTAAGACAGACATAGGTAGAACATGCGTTTCTTTAACATCAAATAGCACCTAAGATGTACTTATGTAACATGTTCAGCAATAAAATTTTTGATTGATTGATTGACAAAAATTAAAATACACTTTACTGTGTTATATTAATCATTTCATAGCGCCCAGACTCATTGTTTAAATTATTGTATTGATTTGGTGTAGGTACCTAATGTCGTCATAACCACTGAATCTGGAACCAAGTTTTTTAAGTTAGTTTTTAAACGCTGTAACTGAAATTAACGAATGATACTAAATTCGTAACGAATGTTGAAGTTTATTAGTAGATATTTCTCAATTTACCAGCTTGTGCTTGCTAATCGCCAACTAAAGCCCCCAGTAACAACCTTCAAACTGCCTTTGTGATTCCAATCAAGCAACTTTGCTTTCAATTCCGTAGTTTGAACTTAACTGTCCATTAAGAACATGTTTAGTTAGTTGTTTTATTTTTAGTTTTTTAGGATTCCGTACCCATCTGTCTGTCATCTATCGTCTCACGTTGAAATGTTCACAGATGATGTAGGTAAACTGAACATAATTATCTAATAATGGCACGGAACCCTACGTGCGCGAGGCGACTCGCACCTGACCGGTATTATTTCTATCACTCATTATATCACCTAATATGGGGTAATGAATGACAATGAAACCGAATAAAGTAATTTCTTAAAGTAAAGTAAAAATTAAGTAAACTAGTAACTGTTTTCTCAAGCATCACGTAAAAATGGCTAAAACGAGTTGAATAAAATTGGCACAGCGAAGGCGAAAATATAAGTCATCATAAGGTGCAGCGCAGACGGCACACTTTTGGTGTGATCGACAAAATGTGTGCATGGCGCGCAAAAAGTCAGTCGCGGATTTTTCACAGACTCAACGCACACCACGCACATTTTCGATCATTCTGTCGGCAGAACTGTAGGGACGTAGACGCTATGGAAATCGTGCAGAGATCGCAAAGTATTATTTTGTACTTTAAGTACAGAAAAAGAAGAAGAAATAGAGAAATTTGGGCAATAGATCGCGTACGCTACGCCCACCCCTAACGAATGCAGATTGTCGACTAAAGTGTGCGCCATCTGCGTTAGCGCGCGTTGATGCCAACGTTCAATTTTTGTCGCACACTTTTTGTGCGGCGCGACGCGGCACGGTCTGTCCGAAACACGGATTTTGTGTGCGCCGGACTTTTTGCGCGTCGTGTACGTTACTGCATATAATTGCAAAGGTTCTATGTTCACAGACTAAAAAGTGCGTCACGGATAGTCTTTCGTCTGCGCTGCACCTAAGGTGACCGTGCTGCGCCGCGCCACGCAGCGCCACACAAAAAGTGTGCGAAAAAAATTGAACGTTGGCTTCAACGCGCGCTAACGCAGACGGCGCACACTTTAGTCAGCAATCTGCATTCGTTAGGGGTGGGCGTAGCGTACGCGATCTATTGCCCAAATTTCTCTATTTCTTCGATCTCTGCACGATTTCCATAGCGTCTACGTCCCTACAGTTCTGCCGACAGAATGATCGAAGATGTGCGTGGTGTGCGCTGAGTCTGTGAAAAATCCGCGACTGACTTTTTGCGCGCCATGCAGACATTTTGTCGATCACACAAAAAGTGTGACACTACGACTCTGTGAAGCTATTAGGTTAGGTACTTTTCATTTCGATAATACGCAATTGCTAATGAGAAATGTATGTAGGTATGTAATTATTCCACATGAACGAAGCCGTAAAGGCAGTTCTTTTTAAGCCCCATTATGCTCACTAGGCAGACTAAGCTTCGAGATAAATAGGTCAACACGGTCAACACAGTCCGCTTGCGAAAGAAAAATGCCCAATTAAGAAAATTTGATACTTATCAGGTAAGAAGTACTTCAGTTGAAATTTTAACTTGTGCCTATAGTTACGTTATTCAAGTCAGAAAAATTGTTAAACGGCCATTTTATTCAACTCAAATATTGAACGTTCATTTCTTTTTTAAAGTTCAAGACAATTTCTCATAGTTATTAGAGAAGTATATTAAATAGGTTAGTTACTTTGAGCTAGATGGCGAAAAAAAATGTCTTAAATACCTATTCATTTGCAAGGTTACAATATAGCTGCTACTTTTTATTAAATTCATTCGGCCATTTTGGACATATTTTATTTTTTATATTTTTTTATATTTGGTTCGTCAAATTGACGCCGCCCGCCTGGTGGTAAGTCGTGACGACGTCTAGCGATTGTGGGCCACTCTCACAGCACACATTACTATTGAGAGTGGCCCTCAACTTGACGACCTACTGATGTGCCTCTTCACGCTCCGCTTAAAGAACCCAGGATTATATGTGGGAGGAAACACGTGCACAGGCAGGGCGTTCCAGGCCACTATCGTTCGGCAGAGAAACGAACGTTTAAAACGTTCGGTTCTCGCGAACATGCTATCCACTGTGTGGGGGTGGCATCTCTGCCCGGCACGAGTCGTTCGGGATCGGAAGGAAGAGGGTGGGATCAGATTGAAGAGCTCTTCAGAACACTCGCCGTGGTAAATACGGTAGAATGCGGCCAAGGAAGCTATTGTTCGGCGCTGAACTAGCGGCTCAAGGCTTCCCGTTACCTCCGGACAATCTATAATACGGATAGCCCGTCGCTGCATAGCGTCGAGAGCGTCAAGCAGATACTTCGCGGAGCCGTCCCAGAGGTGAGAGCAGTATTCGACGCAGGGTCTAATCTGCGTCTTGTACAGCAGACACCTCTGGTCCGGTGTAAAGAATCTCTTTACCTTATTCAGTATTCCTAGTTTCCGCGAAGATAGCCCTATACATCTTTCGATGTAGTTTTTATTATTGAGCTCTCGACGAACGTCTATGCCAAGGATATCAAGGTTGTCCTTCATTGGTAATAATGCATTCTGAAGAGAGGGTAGGGGAAGGAAAGGGGATTTCTTCGCAGTAAATGCACACGCCTGTGTTTTGCGGGCATTGAACTCGACCAGGTTCTCGGTACCCCATTGAGAGATACTGTCGAGGTTACGGTCGAGATCAGCCGCGAGTCGTCGTCTCTCCTCCTCAATCTCAGATCGCCCCGCCGTCGGACGAACCGAGTAACTCCCGTGCAGTGTGCTGTCATCTGCATAGCAATGAATGTTCCCGACGGATAGCATATCATTGATATGCAGAAGAAAGAGAGTTGGTGATAGTACGGACCCCTGCGGTACCCCGGCATTCACTTGCAAGAAGCGAGAAGCCTGGCCTTCCGCGTGTCGAGTGACCGCACCACTGCCCGTACATCACATTGCCTGATAACAATATCAGGCATTGTGTGGCCACAGTTGGCGATGGCGGGGGGCTGCAGGCCACGGTCGTCCACCCGGGAATTAGCCGCAAAGAGGTCTGCGAGCATATCCGCTTTCTCTTGGGCTTTGTGAGCCAGTGTTCCATCTGGGTAACGCAGCGGTGGCAGCGAGGGCTGACAAAAGTTAGATTGCACGGCTTTGGCCAGTTGCCAGAATCCACGGCTGCCTGTGGGATGGGAAGTGAGCTCCTGACCAAGCCGCGCGACGCGCTGGGCATCCGCTCTCTTACTCGACTTAGTGGCCCGGTTGTACGCTGCTTTGAGGTGGCCCACGTTTGGGTCGCGCACAGCCCGGGCCCTGATCCAGGCGCGATATGCCGACTGTTTTTGTCGAACAGCTTTGGCACAATCTCGCCCGAACCAGGGACGGGCTCTGCGGATACTGGCGACATCAGTGAAAGGGATGTAATAATCCATCCCTAAACTGATCTCGCCAGCAATAGCAGAAGCACTATCCGAAGGAGCCTTTCCTACAAAGCAGCGCTGGCTCCAGAGGACGGACGCATAATAATCGCGTAGACCGTCCCAATCCGCTGACGAGTAGTGCCATAGTCGTCGTGACGTTTGTACAGGACGTGCATGAGGTGACACCTTCATGCCAGCGTGAACAACACAGTGGTCGGAACTACCCAGTGGGGCTCCTACCGAAACACTGTACTGGGCTGGGCGACTCGTCAGCAGTAGATCCAGCAGAGCGGGCGCGTGATCTGACCTGTCTGGTATCCGGGTGATCCCGCATACCATCTAGGTCAGACCGTGGGAGAGAGCGAACGCATGGGCGGCTCTACCCGCATGATCAGTCTTGAGGGACCCCAGCCATTCAATGTGATGGCCATTGAAGTCCCCCAGAAATACTAGGTCAGCGTTCGGGAACCGCACCTGCGCTTCATCAGCCGTCTCGCTGAGGTACTGGAAGAGCTTTGTTGTCTCAGAATCCCCTGTGTGGGATCGGTAGACGCACACGTAGGTCTGGCTCATAGAGCCATGGTCTACGTGCAGCCAAAGGACGGAATTGGAGGGGTTCTCTAGGCAGCGCAACCGGCGGCAGCAAACATCCGCCCTAACGAACACGCACACCCCGGCTTTGTCTCGAAATTGTTCCTCGATGACATAGCCGGGGTAACACAGGTAAGACGTGTCGTCAGGGCGGCGTATTTGTGTCTCCGTGAGGAACATCACAGCGGGCCGTGCCGTCTCAAGGTGGTGGTGGACGGTATCGAGGTTCGCATGGAGTCCACGGACGTTAGTGAACTCCACCTCGAAATGTGAAGTTGTGGGGTTTCCTAGGGCCGCTGTGTAACGTTTATTTCTTTTTTGTTGCACTGCCATTGTAGATTTTGAAGAAGAAGCGTGAAGACAGGGCGACATTTGGTGCAGCAGTAAGTGACAAAGCGCAGGGGCTAGCTTTGTCTAGAACCGTGTGGTTAGGTCGGAGCCGACTCGCCGGACGGAAGGGCTCCCAAACCCCCCTGATGCAAGGCCGCCGCTACCCCACACCGGTTACCACCCGGAGCGGCGATCCCACATCAGGATTATGCGCAACATGTGGGGCAGCCTCCTGGGGTGGTTGGCCCCAGGCGGGCCCCATGACTGTGTTGCGGGCGGCCGCGGCAACGCCGTTGCTAAGGGTCTCCCTGGCCGGCGAATCGACCCACACCACCCACACTAGACTCCGTTTCGCCCCCACTGGTCCCATGCCTGCTGCACCATACATCGCCCCGGGCCCGGCGGTGCAGCTGCTGAACCCCTAACGCAACCCAGCCTGGGCTGGGTTACTTGGAGAGCTTTAGCACAGCTGCACGGTGGTACCCCCCCGGACCAACACTGTTGTACCACCTGGTACCCACGTAGGGGCCGAAGCCACTCCATAGGTACCGTAAATTAACGAGCCTCGTCCGTTTATCAGCAGGTGTGCCACTAGCAGGTGAGGTCGCTGGGGCCCTATAGATGTTGGTAGAGCCCCTTTGCACCCCAAACATAACCGATTATAAATGTGCCCGGTGACGGCAATAGGCTTGCCCCCTATTACGTGGGACTAAATATACTGGAAAATTGTGGGTGTGTAATGCGCCTCTGTCTACCCCTTCCGGGATATAGGCGTGATATGTGTGTGGTACCAGAAAAACATCATCCATAAAAATGTCAAACTTTCTTGCTGTCACGGTTCAAGATCTACAGTCCCGTAAAAAATAACTGGAGGACACGGAAGTTCTAGACGATAGGTTCATAGCAAAACTATATACCCCACATAAAAGACTAGACTAGACACCTCCTTGCGGCCCAGCCGAAACAAGCGTCAGGCTATCTATCAGGTCTAGAAGGGCATAATTTGCAAGTTAGTAAAAGATCTTCAGTAGAATTCCTTTGATCTTCAAAACAGACAAATTTCATAAATTATTCATAAACATTATTTGAGTGGTACTTTACCCTAAATAATTACCCGGACTGCAGAATATTGAGTTATGTCGGTAACATCATCGGTCCTCGTTATTGGAATTTGGGATCGGATATTTGTATCACAGAATAATCATTGATTTTCTATTGCGTCCGGTAAGTCCCCGGCTTGCTCCCTATTACGAGGGTACTTGCAAATTGTAAGTGGTGTGACGCACTACAGATAGTAAGTAGTTTACTTATTTTATTATGCTTTAATGTGCATTTTGTATGTTACCCGTAATGCATAGGTTTATAGACCAACCTGCATTTTAGGTAAGTACATACATAGATGCATATTAACAGATTGTCAAAATGCATAATATGTTTATGCAACTTATCTCTACCTATATCGAAGTAGCATAAGATTCTAACATAGAGCAACAGAACAGTTCTTGTAAGGGTTCTAAATGTTATTGTGACACATGTGGGCGTCTGGTAAAATAAAAGCTTCTCACATATAATAAAGGAAAATTCTGCGTAACACACAAGTCATTGGTAATCTTATTCCTTTTATCCAATCAGTTTCAGAACGAATTCCTTTCACTTTCGGCCGATGTCGAACTGACTCAATTGAACCCTAGTACCTGCCAAGTTTTTGCTGTTTATCTCAAGGGCAAATACGAGGAGAGAATCTTTAATTTTTCAAGCAAATGATGGTTCTGTTGTGTCTGTGTTTTCAACTTGCTGCGGACTTTGAAAATCTCTAAATTCGAAATATTTTTGTGTAGTGACAAAAACTTATTTAATTGTAGTTACGAGTATGTAATAGTTTGTTTTGGAGTTGGTATTTCTTACATACTTTCTATTTAAATATAATGTATGCTGTAGTACTGAGTAATGTAGAGACTGTGGATGGATATCTAGGTAGGCTATAGGCTACATAGTAGGATCCATACGCTCTACTATGTTTGAGACTTGATGGAAATTGTATTTACCTAATTAATTCCTATATATTATTCCTATATATTGGTGAGATACATAGGTACATACGTAGGTACCCCTGTTTTCCTGTGTATGAATGCAGAGGTTTATTATACTTCCACATTTCTCCAGCTATTAAATTGGTCCCAAGTAATAGGTAGAGAGCAAACAAACTCTTCAGCTTTATAATATTAGCAGATATCTCTTCTGCGTCTTCTTTTTTAAAAACGTGGCTCCATAGATATTCATCGATGATTTCACCAATGTCAAGGTAATGCTTGATTGATAATCCAGCATAGAAGAACTAGTTATTAAACTACGAGTACCTCCAGGTGCGGGACAAGTTAAGAAACGTTGTTCGGTCGGTGACAGTCTGAAACCGGTTTTTTGCGGACTGCCAGATATAGATAAGAGGTAACTTCAAAAACCACGCGCTCGAAAATCGAACTTCTGCAGATATATGAATATGGTGAAAAGTAATGAAGGCTGACCTTTACCGCCGGGCGCGACTGGAAATACGTTCTGCTTGTAACCAGAAACGCCTGGCAACGGACGTTAGAGCGGCCCCGGCCTTGGGCAGAGGAATTAAAAAAAAAGTGTTAGTGCTTTGTTTAGTTCAATGACATGGCCAACGGAAGTAATAATAGATAGGTGGTAGGTATGAATTAGATACCACTTCCTCCTCACGTGGTAGCATGCCTATTCAATCCAACGTAGTTTTTTAAAATTTTATTGGGCCTTACCCATAAACCTAGCCTTAAATCTTCTTGGGTCTCTTAGACTTTCTTCATACCAAATTCCATCGAGATCAGTTCAGCTATTTTTACGTAGGTAATAAATAATGATCAAATGAACAAACACGAAAAATCCTATAGTTCCGTACTCTCTTTTTAAGATTTTTAAGCAATTTTTTTTTTCAAATTTAATACTTTGGTATACCTATGTAGATAAAAGACAATACTAATAGGTACCAGTCCTATGGCTGCTACTGTGCAAATTATGTCGACGCCCATCCGCTCCGTCGACCCCGTTGTCTCCTAGCCTTATCTGTATATAGGCAAGCCCCGAAGTTAAGATACACTATTATACGCGTGTAGAGTAGCGTCAACTCGTATAAAGCGCGTGCAATTTGACAGAATTCAAACGGGCAACAATAAGGAACTCCATACTTCAAAAAAAATATTTAATATTTTTTGAATTGGAAATCATTGAAAAATTATCTAAGAACTTTTTTGCTTTGGCATCTGATTTCTTACTGCCTCCGGATTGGGGATTTCGCAATGTTTAGATCTTTAAAACTACGCAACGGATTTTATGCCGTTTTCACCAATGGATAGAGTGATTCAATAGGAAGGTTTTAGTAGGTAGGTATATAATTTGTCAAGTGGGCGAAGCCTCGGGCGACCGCTAGTATTATGATAAACAATGTAGGTAAATCACGAACTCCGTTTGCGTTAGGTTCCTACTCCTATACTGCAAGTTCCCACTAAGTGCCACCAATTAACAGTATTAACTGAAAAGGGGTTTGTAGTTCCCTTGTTAGGAGAAGGCCACAGGTTCGAGTCCTGCCAATGACATTTGGTTTTGCCAATTATACCTACAATATTTGATAAATAGTATTCTTTAAAAAAACCATAATTCGTGCGAGTTTTTACTAAATAATTTTTCCATGGATAAATGGCTACAATCAATCTACATTTTCAAAATATTATGAAATAAATTATAAATAGATCACAAAAACTGATGTCATCGGTAGGACTCGAACCCACGGCCTTTCCCTAACAGGGGGAATGCTCTGAAATGGAAAAATGCCATGGAGATTGCATGCACCGTGATACAAAACCTTTTTTTATATACCTTTATATAACATGCTTTTATATAATACTAGCGGACGCCCGCGGCTTAGCCCACCTGACAAATTATGTATATAAATCTTCCTAGAGGCCCACCCTACCCATTATTACTGTATTACTGTTAAAGTAGGTAATTTACCAAATCACGTACCTACTTACCTAGAGTACCTACGTGATTTCGTAAATTACCTACTTACTATTTCGTTATTCATATCACGTATCATCCTAGAGACCCCATATAACCATTTAACATGGCCCTTGTGCCGGTTTAATCTCTGAGTAACTATTATCATTTCAGCCCTTAGAACACGCGGCAGCTTACTTAAAATCGATCGACAATGAATGATATCGCAGAAAATTTCGGTCACACGAACAAATTAACATCGTTTTTAACAGTCCACAAAGCAACGAATTTCGTACCGTTTTCTACCCGTCTCTAAGGTTTAGTCAATCAACTAAAGTCGTCAGTGGCAGTGCCTGAGTGCTTAGTCTGCAGTTAAACTGAATACTTAATCATATTTTTTTAAACAGTAAGTAGGTACACTTAATGTACTTTGAAGGCAATGAGTTTGCTTCTGCTATTCTTTTCCTCCCTTCCTTAATTCTACCTTTCCCTAACAAGAGGAATGCACTGTTTTGTTTTGGAAATTTCGCCGTCACAGCTTCGATTCCGGTCGATGACATTTTATGATTTATAATTTCTATCTAAGTACCTAAATATCTATGTACCTTCTTTTGTTAGAAAACTTTTGTGAAACACATAGGTGGACAACAGATACAGATTTATTTGTATTGACAGTAACAATAACAACCTTGAAAACTTAATCATAGAACAGAATATCGTTTCAACCACAATTTCACAACTGTTAACTCACTTTACTAAACCCTTGTTTTACTTAATTCAATTTATTCTAATTGCATTGTTCTCGGCAACAGTGTAATGGCCAGTATACCCCGCTTCTAAATTAATGCAAAGGTACTTTAAGGGCTAATTTCAGAAGAGGGTTCTCGTTGTGACATTTTCATTCATGCGTTGGATCCTTCATGAGATCATCTGCATCAAGCATCTGTTATGAAAATAAAAGGTTTTTTATAAGTAGGTACCTATACCTACCTAGGTACCAAATTTATCACGTGACGGCTAACCCTAAACCTAGCCCCCCTTTCCCGGCCTAAATACATATTTATGCAGAAAAGGTTTTATTTAAAAAGCAGGCAGGTATGTGTAAGTAGGTATCATAATAATTTGTATGGGCTAAACTCTTGATTTAATTTTACCGTAGACATTTTGTTCGAGATCGAGTTAATTGGATCTGTTACATATTTCCATAAAGCAAAAGCTTTGAAGATCACAGATATCTTTGCTATTCGTTTAGTTATTAAGATCTCAATCTTTTAATCCAATTTCGCGTTAAAACGACAATCAATAAACAGTCAAGGGTACTCAAGAATGTTAAAGGACTTGAATTTAATCCTAATTTCTTCGAAAAGTTGAAGGCGAATGTTCCTACCAAACTCTACATCTGACTAATGATTAAATGCGATGAGAAAAAATTCATGAGACGTGAGTCTTGTGTTAATGTCACATAAAGTTAGGCTACTTTACCCCGGTACCTAATGTGATCATTTAATTGGAATTTCGAATGACAAATCCATGGTGTTGGTAAAATATAAAATAGAAGTCTTAGTTTCATCACAGATATAAAAATACTATACTATGTTCATTTCATCCTTTTATCTCCGAAGTTACTGAACAGATTCTGATGCGGTTTTCACTGATAGACTGAGCTCAACTTGAAGCAATATAATTATAGGTACTTAAACGTCTGTAACAAATCTGGCAAGTAATATTATTAGCCGGGCGCCACTGGAAATGCCTATGACGAAAAATTCTTCAGATATCCTGGACGGTGGTTATAGGAGCACTTAACTTATTTTTATTCGTTTACGGTGTGATCGTTAAGTCGTTCAAGAGGTTAATACATCAGGGAGGTAGGAGAAAGTATCGTCATAAAGTCACAATCTAATATATACTTTGACTTTAATTTGTGTTTGATTTTGGTATGTAAATAACTGTTTCTCTTTTAGATTTAAGTGTGTACGCCTTCATATTTGTCTTTTTTGTGGGTATAGTAGGTATTTATTTGTATTCTCTACCCTTTCTACCCTATGCTTTGTTTTGTTTAACTTCTCTTCTCTGTTATGTATGATATCTATCCTGTTAACTATGAGGTCTGCTGGAAGAGAAGTCATTTTTGACTTAAGCACACATTTGTGCATGTTTTAAATTTATCAATGTGATATGGTTGATTCTACGATGTACATAAAGTATAAATAAAATATACTCGTAGGTAGGTAATCTACTCAAGCAGCAGACATCAGCGTCAATGGCTTTTTTTTAATTAGCGCTCTCACGTCCTTTACCGGGCGTCTCTGGTTCGCACGCAGAAGGTACATATTTCCAGTGGCGCCCGGCGGACCGTCTATGGCTAAGAAAAACGAGACCCATGGAACAAAATAGGTACCGACATGGCAAAATGAATTAGTTCTATGATTAGTTACTTCGGTGTAGAACACAGACAAGAAACTTGATTGATTAGTTACCGTGCTATCCGAAACATCTGTGAAAGTAGGTAGGTATGGACCTACCTACTTACTTTACCTACCTACCCCTACTTCTATTTAAGTAATAACTTTTAGTGCAAACGGGATATTCAGATAGGTAGGAGGTACCTTAACAAGGCCTATGTCACTCGCCTAACAACCGCAAAAAATACGTGACGTCAGCGACAACTTGAAGTTGTAAATCAGTAAGGATTGTCTCTTGTTTGTGACACAGCATTGACCATAGAGTTGATATTGAGGCATTAACGTCATAATTATTTGTCAAATTATGCTGGTATATATTTTACTTTACTAGACAACCCTAACGTTCGAATGATGTTCTCTGTAAACAAAAGAATGTGCTTTAATTAAAGTCGGAGTGCAAGTTCTGTATGTAAGTACTATTCCCTATTCTGTGCCTAAACTACTTAGGTAGGTAACCTACCTAGTCCATATGTAGGGAGTTCTATTGTCAAACGTTCGAAATAAATAAATAGGTAAGTACCTACTTACGTAAAACAGTGGTTAGTTTTGCACGATCCTGAAAAACAGACTACCAATTTTCGCAATTTAGTATCTTTTTTTTTTTTTTTTTTAGTTCCGGCTGCTTTAACGTCCGTTGCCGGGCGTCCAATTTAGTATCTAGGATAAGAATCTATGGGTTGTATTGGTATACCTAAGTACCTTTTTAGTAGGTAGGTAACCTACTAAAAAGACAGTACCCTCCTAAAATAAATTAGGTAGGTACCTAAGTATATCTATGTATTATAGAACCTAATTTTTGTTATAATTTATAGATTATAAAGACACGAATACAAATTTTAATTAAATTCGAATTGAGATCACAATCAGCGAAATAACAAAACGTTAACTGCGACAGGCTCCACGGTATAATTGAATTTCAATCCCCTCGTCGTCATTTCAGTTGATAAAGAAAAATATAGCTTTGATTAACTTGCGGGAAACAAAATTTGTCTTACAAAAAAACGGTTTGAAAATGTCGGATAAATTTAAAAAGTATTACACTTACCTACTATAAGTTTTTAGGGTTCTGTACCCAAAGGGTAAAACGGGAGCCCTATTAGGTACTAAGACTTCGCTGTCTATCCATCCGTCTGTCACCGGGCTTCTTCTTCTTAGGTAGCTACGTCGCTCCATCGTTCATCATCATTTTGCCGATGTCAATGTAATCATGCGCGGATCAACTGTGGTGGGCAGTATGGGCATGCCCACCACCTTCATTGACAAAATAACGTCACATTTTCACGGTATTGAGATATAAATTCTAGATTTGGAAATTATCTAGTTTAAAAAAAGTATCGTTACATTAAAATCATAACACCAGGGTTTTTGCTACGTTGAACTGTATATTTTTTTTTTAATTCTGGCCGCGGCCGCTTGTACGTCTGTTGCCGGGCGTCTCTGGTTCACACGCAGAAGGTATTTCCAGTGGCGCCCAGCGGTGAACTGTATACTAAACAAACTCTTGTTCAAAGCGTCATTTGTTTTGGAAACAATTTCTTTGTAGTAATGCATTATATCAATCACAATTCACAAGCTAGTTCATATTCCGACTCACACTTTCGACTAGCCATGCCCACAACCTTTTTTAAGGTCTGGATCCGCGCCTGAATGTAATGCTTGATAATTCCCGCACAGAAGAACTAGTTAGGTACTCCGAACTAGTTCACGGTGTGGGATGGCAATTGAGCGACTGGGCCTGGGATTTTGGCCATCGCCATAACCTAAAAGGTACCAACCATGTATCTCATGAACCGTGATAGTTAGATGGTTAAATTAAAACAATGGGGTAAGATGTTGAATTTTTTATATGATTGCACTAATTTCGCTAAATAGAAGACATTATAAACGTCGACATATGTTTCACTTACTCATGAGGCATTCTCAAGACTGTCTCAGAGAGAACTATGTTCTCTCAACATCTTACTTTATTGTTTAATCATGGATTTTCGCCAGGTAACGCCTAATTCCATTAAATATGGTTGAAATTTTCACATAATGGTGTATTTCTGCTGCCGCTTTATAATAAGTATTTAAGGGAGCTCCCGTGTGCTCAGTTCGACTCGTACTAGGCCGGTTGAAAGTTGAACCTATATGTGTAAAAGGTATAGGTTTATGGTATCTGCAGTCTCTATGTGGCTATAATACGACGGCATGTTGGTACGAAATTTTTGTTCGAGACGGTTCTAGCAATAGGTGATTCAGTGATCAAAATTCTATAGTTTGTAAAAACCCACGGCGCGTTAAAAAGTAGATTGAAAAAGTATAAAATACACACACACATATCACGTCTATATACCCGAAGGGGTAGGCAGAGGTGCATTACACACCCACAATTTGCCAGTATGTTTTAGTCCCACGTCTATTGATTGTCGTCACCGCGCACACAGATAATGGGTTATGTCCAAATAGGCCGATTGTAATTTTGAAAAAAAAATTGAAACTCGTTGCCTAGCGATGGAATGTTGATTAAAGGCAACAAAATCTTACGTGGCAGCTGCTATGGCACAGCCAATTAAAGTCCAGGGGCGTCTTAGACTGAAAGTCTATTAACATAGACTGCCTCAGTGACGCAGTGGTATGAGTATGCAACTGCCGTCTTTAAGGTCCGAGGTTCGATTACGGGTCGATTAAAATTATTTGTGTAATCCACTTTTTTTTTATATATATATTTAGGTCGACAAATTGACGCCACCCGCCTGATGGTAAACTGTGGCGACATCTGGTGATTGTGGGCAACTCTCACAGTATACAGGAATACTATAGAGAGTGACCCTCAACTTGACGACCCAGTAATGTGCCTCTTCACGCTTCGCTTAAAGAACCCAGGGTTATATGTTGGAGGAAACACGTGCGCGGGCAGGGCGTTCCAAGCCACCATCGTTCGGCAGAGAAACGAACGTTTAAAACGCTCAATTCTCGCGAAGACGGTTTCCACGGTACGAGAGTGACATCTCTGCCCGGCACGCGTTGTTCGGGATCGGAAGGGAGAGGGTGGGATCAGATTGAAGAGCTCTTCAGAACACTCACTTTGGTAAATACGGTAGAACGCGGCCAAGGAAGCAATTGTTCGGCGCTGGGCTAGCGGCTCAAGGCTTCCCGTTACCTCCGGACAATCTATAATGCGAACAGAGCGTCGAGTGCGTCCAGCAAATACTTCGCGGAGCCGTCCCAGAGGTGAGAGCAGTATTCGACGCAGGGTCTAATCTGCGTTTTGTACAGCAGACACCTCTGGTGCGGTGTAAAGAATCGCTTTACCTTGTTCAGTATTCCTAGTTTCCGCGAAGCTAGCCCAATACATCTCTCAATGTATTTAATGTTATTGAGCTCTCGACGTACGTCTATGCCAAGGATGTCTAGATTATCCTTCATTGGTAATAAAATAATTTAATAATTGCATTCTGAAGAGTGGGTAGGGGAAGGAAAGGGGATTTTTTCGCTGTAAATGCACACGCCTGTGTTTTGCGGGCATTGAACTCGACCAAGTTCTCGGCACCCCATTGGGAGATACTGTCGAGGTTACGGTCGAGATCAGCCACGAGTCGTTGTCTCTCCTCCTCAATCTCAGATCGTCCCGCCGTCGGACGAACCGAGTCACTCCCGTGCAGTGTGCTGTCATCTGCATAGCAATGAATGTTCCCGAGGGATAGCATATCATTGATATGAAGAAGAAAGAGACTTGGTGATAGT
Organism: Nudaria mundana; assembly: GCA_963556515.1. Taxonomy (NCBI): domain Eukaryota; kingdom Metazoa; phylum Arthropoda; class Insecta; order Lepidoptera; family Erebidae; genus Nudaria; species Nudaria mundana. The sequence goes on along the minus strand of OY748305.1, from coordinate 9,937,151 downwards.
ACGGACCCCTGCGGTACCCCGGTATTCACTTGCAAGAAGCGAGAAGCCTGGCCATCGCAGAGGACCCGCACTCGGTCGTTTCGATCTCGATCGTTTTGGCCTGAAGCCATATTGCCGATCATTGATTAGCGAGTGATCCTCCAGGTATCGCATGAGCTGCTTATTGATAAGGAGCTCAAGCACCTTGCAAATGACTGAGGTGACAGCTATGGGTCGATATTTGCCTGGATCGGAGCGATCCCCTTTCTTGGGGATCGGTTGTACGTTCGCCTCTTTCCAGACCTCCGGCACGAGCCCTGTAGAGTATGACAGGCGGTACAGACGCGTTAGTACTGGAGACAACTCAGCAGCACATTTTCGTAACACCACCGCCGGAATGCCGTCAGGGCCACTGGCTTTCCGCGTGTCGAGCGACCGCAGCACTGCCCGTACATCACATTGCCTGATAACAATATCAGGCATAGTGCGGCCACAGTTGGCGATGGCGGGGGGCTGCAGGCCACGGTCATCGACGCGGGAATTAGCCGCAAAGAGGTCTGCGAGCATGTCCGCCTTCTCTTGGGCTTTGTGAGCCAGTGATCCATCAGGAAAACGCAGTGGTGGCAGCGAGGGTTGGCAAAAATTTGACTGTACGGCTTTGACCAGTTGCCAGTATCCACGGCTGCCCGTGGGGTGGGATGTGAGCTCCTGACCAAGCCGCGCGATGCGCAGGGCATCCGCTCTCTTGAAGGCCCTCTTGCTGAACCTAGTGGCCCTATTGTACGCTGCTTTGAGGCGGTTCACATTCGGGTCACGTGCCGCCCGAGCCCTGACCCAGGCGCGATCCACAAATGTTTGTTTCAGAGTTAGGTATTTTCTATGTATAATATGTACTTATGTAATTAGAAATGTTTAAGTATGTTTATCAGTCGTCTAGATCCCATAGCACAACCTTATATTAGCTTAATTTGGGCTAAATAACGTCGTGTGAGAATATCTAAAAAAACGCAATAAAATAAAGCCATACATGTGGTCAATTTACACCATTATTAATAGTCTGCAAACATGTGACGCGCCATACGATCCCAGTTTTAAGGCTCGAATTTGAATACTGGAAAATCCCTGTGTGACCTTAGGCACTAAAAAAAAGAACGGTGGGAGCGGTGTCGTAGCGTTGCAGTCAGTGCTGTTATTATGTGACTTATACTTACTTACTAGTTATGTAAGTTAGGAAAGAGAAATGGATCTCGGTACACCAGAGTACAAGAAAAGAAGAAAATAAACGAAACTAGAAAGAAACATTACTATAATACAAAAAAAAACCAATATAATACATACACAGCACATTCTTTTTGAAATAAATGCATTTTACCTTTTTGACACAATATGAAACTTAACCAAAATGAATATACGCAATGGGAGTCATTATTTAATTTAATATAATTATTATAACTATGACAACGATTATAACTGGTGAGCGATAAGTTGAGACCTGAGTATTATTTTAATGTTCAGTTCATTTTATGTTATGGCCTCTGCTTGCACTTGCAGCAACTTGCCAATGACCAGTGAGTAAAGCTAACAACGTAGGAGATTTTAACTGTGGGGCGAAATATGATCGGTGGCCGAGTAATTCCATAACTCAGTCAGAGTCTAAAAAAAACCCATACAAGAATACAATTAAAACTACCATAGACAAAGAATATTCTATCTACAGTAACTACTAACTACACAATACATTAAGATATAAATAGATAAGAGACCACAAAAAAGTGGAATAAGGTTAATGTTACTTTCGACTTTTCGCACCATGACGTTCTTACAAAAGGTCAAAAGTCAGGTGGTAGGCCACCGGAGTGCTGTGACGTCATATTAACAAACTTCCGTTCGAGATTTTGTCTGTCTTATTTTAAGTTGTAGCTTATGTTGCTCTCGGAAACAGCGCAACTTTATATTCATGACTAAGTGATTCGAGCGCAAGTCTCAACTTATCGTGCACAAATATTCATACGTGGTCCTCAGACTAAAAGAATATCATAGACGGAACATGTAGAATAAACACGTGAAGCCAAATGACACTTTCAATGTGTGCGTGTGACTCCGATTTCCGTGTACCGATACCACTAACGGCGTGTGCGTAATGTTGCCAGCAATTGAAATGATAGTAAATGTTATCTGCAATTATTTTGTCATTACACAAATGATTATTATGATAAGTGCCTAAAATGGGGAAGTGTTAAAATAAATAAAAACGTGATAAACACTGAGTAAACACACTTTAATTACTAGCTTTCAAAAAATTTCTCATAATTAAAATAATCCTTTTTAAGATGAATGAACAAAGCTTCATTCCAGTGTAAGTACAAAGTACAGTCAACAACAAAAGTTCAAGCTTCCCCCTAATGCAAGGTTGCTTTCACTGGATGTCGATAACTTGTTTACTAATGTCCCTTACGAGGAATGTTTAACAATACTTAAAGATCTTTTTGAAAAACAGCGTCTACATCCAGGGGAGGCGGCTGAGCTAATCGATTTAACTTCTTTATGCATGAACCAAAACTATTTTCAATTCAACAACAAGTACTATCTATTTAAGCATGGACTGGCGATGGGTTCACCTTTGAGCCCATTTCTGGCCGATGTTTTTATGGATAGGTTTGAAAATAGTTACATTGTAGGTAACGAAAACATCCATTATTATTATAGGTACGTTGACGATATATTATTGTGTTGGCGGGGCACCGATGTGGAACTTACGGATTTCTTATCTCATTTGAATAGTGTTCACCCTAAAATCAAATTCAAACTCGAGTTAGAGAAGAATAGGTCCATAAATTTCTTAGATTTGACTATTACTAGAAATGAGGGTGGGCATGAATTCCGGATCTTTCGCAAACCCACTCATACTGACACAGTAATTCCTGCTACTTCCTGTCATCCTTGGCAGCACAAGCTTGCCGCCTTCCACAGCTATGTTCACAGGCTATTTTCGGTTCCACTTCCCCAATAAATTTTAACCGCGAATTAAATATTATTTATCAAATTGCTAAATCTAATGGTTACAGTACCAAGCTTGTGGACAACTTAGTTGGAAGGCAGCGAGCCTCAATTACGCGTAGTTTACTATATGCTGTTCCCCCGGATCGTGACGTCCATCGGTATAGAGCTAGTCTAACTTATTTAGGTCCGATATCTGATAAAGTTGCCAAAATTTTGCGTAAAAATAATATTCATGTCGCATTTAGAACGGACAACACTATCCGGAGAAACATTTGCAATGTTAAGGAGAAAATTGGGGATGACAGGAAGTCAGGTGTGTATAGGCTTAAGTGTGGGGATTGTGAGGGTGGTTATATTGGCCAAACCGGCCGTAGCTTCGCGACGCGGTATAAAGAACATATATCAGCTTTTAGAAACAATCGCCCAGAACGGTCTCATTTCGCAAAACATTTGTTGGACTCCGGTCACTCCCTACCTAATCCTCACACTTATGACGTTCTGCACACCTGCAACAAAGGACTGAGGCTTTCGGTTTTGGAACAATTAGAAATCTACAAACATAGACGCTTGAACCCTAATATTTTAAATGATCAACTTAATTTCGCCTCTTCCCCTTTGCTGCGGGTAGGTATACGTCATTCAAACAACGGTGGTGGGTAGACATAAAATAATTTGGTATTATGGTTTTGGGTAGAAATAAAAAACCTAGGATATAAATAGGTGCGGTTTACGAGTTGTGGCTCATTCGGTCGCCGTGCGCCGAGCCATCGACATCTCCTGATGATGCCCCTGGTTGGGGGCGAAACACGTGTCGAGGGTTTTTATTTTTTTTTTTTTGCACGATAACACAACTCTCATATTTATTCTATTTTCAAAATTATTTCTCTATTCTTTCGGCCTAAGTGGGATTGGAGGGCGGACTTGTGCAAGAATAAATACGAGAGTTGGGTAATTTGCATGTGGCGGAATATTGCAAAGTAGTTAGATTTATTTTATTTAAAAGTTGATTAGCACAAAAATATTTATTATTCTTTTTTACATCCCAATGCATGTGCCACAGCAATGTACAAGTAATTTTAGAATCCCCAAGGACAAAGTTAATATATTTCGTGTTTTGTTTATGATTTTGTGAACGGTTTAACAGCTATTAGTGATCAACAGATAAGAATTATTGGTTAAGCTACTTTTGTCGTTGACTATACATGAAGTAGATATCAATAGTCGTTAGGTTAAGACTGAGGCCTTTGTAGTTTTAGACTGAAATTAAACTACTGACACAGTAACATAAATATATTGGATGGCTGGGAGGTCAGACAGCGGTCAATTCCAAGATTGCCGAAATAACCAAGCCACGTATTAAGTAGATCCCGGACACAGATGTGATCAGGAGTTCGGGACTAACGCATGAATGATGATGATGATGATGATTAGAAACTTCGAGGTTGTCAACATTGATGACACTGATTTTTTTTTACTCAGTACTTTATAAATTCCCATAAATACTGCTAAATATTTTGTGGAAATGATGAAAAAATTATGGCAACTCTGTATGATATGGCGGAGGTTTTGTGTTCCTAGTTTGTGCAACTAAAATATTTAGAAAAATGTTATGAAATCTAATAAGAAATAGTTAATTACTCATGAAACGATAATCTAGCATTCTTTCTATGAATAATTGAAGTGTTTTTACACCTTTTCACCACACAATACGGCATATTTATAATATTTTGTTCAACCGTGATCGCACGTGCGTACACACTCGCTGCTCACAAAGGAGTGGCGAGCGAAATGGTATCCCTCCCATTGCTATATAGTATCCCTTTTGGCGGCTTCACTCGCTAGTTCTATTCGTTCCGTCTATGTTATTCTTTTAGTCTGAGACGTGGTCATTTTCAAACTGTGTCTATAACCTATTGAGGAAACAAATTAGAAGCGACATTTAACGAAAATTATTGAAAATAAAAACAATAATATGTAACTTGATCTATGTTACTCCACCTTAATTATTATTAATAGTATCAATCATAATCATAACTTACTTTTTATAAGATTTACATTTCTATTCAAAAATCATCATGTTTATTTTCTATATTATATACAAAATAAGTTCTTTTTAGTCTAAATAACAGATAATCAATAAAAAAAAGGGTGTATATTACTTGTTGTCGTGGAAAATCTATAAATTACACGCTGAATCTCCATCTGTTTTCAATTACCAGTTAAAAGTAATTAAAAACTTAATTATGACCAATTGTGGTTTGTCCCTAGATAGGGTTTGACCGACCAGCAGTCATTCCAGGGAGGACAACGCAGTACATTGTCGTAATCACGCTCAAAATCCATAGGCAGGTATAAAGTGAAGTCTGGAGAAATATATGATCTCTTTCGCGGGCTTTAAAAAAAACTAAAAAAAATGCGGTCAAGTGCGTGTCGGACCACGCATAGAATAGGGTTCCGAAGTCATCCATAATATCCTCTACGACTCCTGCACTGATATAGTTATCTAATCCGTTATAGTTTTCCTTGAGAGTTCAGTATATGGACTACCATCATGATTTTTTTCAGATTATTCGAGCAAGTCGTTAATATTTTAGATGAGGGGACACTGTTTTAACCAAAAAATTTGCTTTAAAGTTTCTTATCTCGCAGACAAACTCTTAAATCAAACAATTGTCTTAGTAACCTCTCAATGTTTTTAAAAGAGCTATCCAAGAATACCTCACACTATGAGTTAGATGCCAGAAAATATAGTTATAAAACTGTTTTCCATACATTACATACATCAACGCCTCTAGCTGCAGCAGATAAATTCAAATGTTTGAAATGTTTTAACAAAACGAGACTTGATTTGTAAACTATCAAAACGCCGACATTGTAGGTTTTTGAACGTCTTTGAACGCAACAGTCAAACATTAAAATTGATACCATGTAAAGTAACTATTATTCATATACTGTACCTATGTCTTTCAGTTTGCAAAATGAGTAAATCGACAAAGTTAGTCTAGTCGAATCATACATACATCACAAACTTAAAATATCAATCTCGAGCATTGCCACTAACCTAGATAATACACTAAACATATTCTTAAGGAACAACTTTTTCATATCTTACTTTAAAATTTACCTTTCGTTTGTGTATAAAATTAATTAAATAACGTTCATAGAAGACTTTTATGAGAGAGATGACAATACAAAGGAAGAGCCCGGTGACGTTTGCTCTTTGTTCGGAGAGCACGCTTTCGCGCTACTAGTGCACCACGGCTGGACTTGAAGTATGACGACATCGAAGCAAGTCCCTGATATAGACGTCACGCGCTTTAATAAAATGTTTCTTGAACACGGCCTTGATATTTGGCGATACTTACTGATATTTTTTTGCGTTATATAAATATTTGAATTTCTTAGTTTTAATTAACTTAACTCAAATTTGTCGTAAATTTGGGTTAAAAAAAGATAGGAATAGAGAAACTGTCAAGTCCAGTAGTGTTATCGTTTGCTCCTGATAATTCTAGTTCGCGTTTTACGGTAAACGTTAGAGATGCCATGCCGATGCCGAAGACATTAGATTTTGCGATTAATATAAATAGGTATTTAAGCTATAGCCACATAAAATCGATAAGCAAAGTGTAAAAGTGTAACATTGTCTTGGATACATCCAATGTTTACACTTCGATTAGTGATTAGTGAGAGTTCCTATATTTTCTAGTTCCACTTACACTCGCACTTAACAAAGTGTAAAACAGCTATAAGTTTGTTTATTTCGTCATAACGTACAGATCTGGATGATATTCAGTACGGAGACTAATTGAGATCACGTGGGCGAGCGGTTGTCAACTTCTAAACCTAATCTCAAATAGATTGAGATAAAAGTCATTGGCACCGAAAATCAAACTGTATATCTCAATTTATTTCGGATTAGGTATTATATTATAGTCAACAATAAAGCGTGGAATTTCCACATTTTTCATTGCTACATCGCTCTTATTGGTCGTAGAGAGATGTTATACAGATAGTCAATAGCTTTCCTCGCCTAATGGACTATTCAACACAAAAATATTATATCAATTCGAAGTAACAGTTTCTGAGATGTGCTAACAAAAACACACTTTTCAACTTTACATATGTATTAGTACAGATAGAATCCGTTGCATTCATATATCCTTTACATTTTCAACACATAGCAAAGTAATTGTACCCGTTCTTATACACTCAACAAAAACTAATTGTTATTTGTTTAGACATCTATAATGTGCTTCTATTATACACATTGCCAAAAGATTACCACATTTTTTACACAAGCTCATTGTCATTATATATACACCACGATCGGCTGAATACAATATATGTAAATCAGCCATCAACAAAGAACAATCATCATCAATATAAGCCCCGCACGATGTCCTCAGAACCTTGTAACAATAACCCCTCCGTTACACCATCAATCGTTGAAAAGCACGGATACCTAAACTGTTGTAGGTTAATCTAAGTCACTGTGACGTCACCAACATGGCCGCCAATCCCATTGTCATCTTGCGTGGCTTATAATAATCAAGTTATGCGTTCATATCATTCACAAATAACACATCACGGTCTTTAAGACCAACTTCTTGTAAGCTGGCAATACCAGGGGCAATGGTACGTTTAGGGAAATTTGTTGTTATTTCAAACTCTTCTGGAGACTGCGGGTGGCTGAATACGAAGTTGTATAGGTCCTGGAATAATAATAATTTTTAGCACGTTTTGTACACAGTGGCATTTGTCCTATTAGGAATCTATTATAAGGTTGTAAGTTAAGATAAGATAAAATAGATACTTTATTTGTGTTATGGAATCGAAAGGCCAGCCATCAAGACACGCCGGGCGCCATTGGATGTTCTTCGTAGTGCTAACCAGATGCGCTCGACAATGGACCTAGGTGTGGTCTAAAAACCGTATGGCGGCGATCAAAAAAATAGCCATCTAGACGAGATAATTTTTGTAAACAAGCAGAACGCTACTGTTTTGTATTTCCAGCGAGCTTTGTCTATTATGACCCCCCACACACACAAGCTTCACCACACTGCTACACGACAGACTTCTCGTACGTGAAGACTGAACACGTCGGGAGCTACCACACTGCCCAGTTAAGTCCTTCAATCCTACATTTTTGTTGATTCAGTTGTCTCAACCACACGCTCAGTGTTCAGTGTACACACCGGCCTGTCAGGTAACACTGTGGTGAAGCATGCGCGTGTGGTTGGGGTCTTAATCGCTCTCTTGGGAACTAAATCTTTTTGTTCACATAGACAACTTTCTAGTGAGGTCATTTCACTGCTGTGTTTCAGGTATTTAGTGACAGCACCGCTATCCTAAGAAACGAAAGCTATAAGTGTCAAAGTACCTGTGTGGTAGTCTGTTGCTGTGAGAACCTCCTAGTGAGTCGTTCACCTCCGGGCAGACGGATTAGCAGAACTACCGTATTGCTGCCCGGAGCCGGTTCTGTTGGTAAGCGGGTTGCCATGTCTGCCCTGGCAGCGACCACCTATAGTATACATATTCATTTATTATTTAGACATGATTGGTGTATAGGGGTCTTAGCAGCCGACAACTTAACCTGTAAGTGGTGCACCTGCCTATTAATGGTTGGGCTCTGGTGAACATCGCCCTAACGAAAACTGGGTTTTGTAATTAAATTTTTACTAAATTTAAAAGTCTAACAGCCGGTTTCTGAATTGAGAATTTGAAGTTAAGTATCCGTTGAGCACGTCAAGTGTCAAAATTTATTCCTGAATTTTGACATTTGGCATACTCGTGGATGCTCAACTTCAAATTCTCAATTCAGAAACCGGCCAATAGGAACAGCACGCGCTCTGTTCAAATCTGCTGTTTTATTTTACTGAGTCTTAGGTAAGCCAACAAATATGGAATAATCATTAGATCGAAAATGAAAGTATTTGACCGAATTTATTTCACCTAGTAATTTTTATCGTTTCGACTTTTATCGTTTTGTTTTATTTTACTTCACCGAAATCACGTTTGCCGTTGCACGTTGTGCAATATCAGTTGACCTTTTATGAACTGTAAATCGGTGAAGAAAAGTTCGGTAAATCAATCATTATGACACATGCTAATTTGACGATCTAAAAATTTGTAAAAACAAGGCGTCGGTCAATAGTTTTCGGTAAAACGAATTCCAGCAAAACATTTCGATAAAGTTATTGGTTGGTACACAAAAAAAACTAAGGTATAGGTACCTCCTGTTTCCGTTGCTCCTCCAGCTTCTTCCGCTGCAGATCCTCATTTTCCCTCGCCTCCTTGGCGGCTCTGTCGGCCGCTTTACGTCGCTCCTTCTCCTGGTCGGCGGCCAGCGACTCCGCGTACGCCTCGTCCTGGGAGGCACGGAGACGAGCTGTCACTTCACGTTCCACCCTAGAACAACCAAGATATTAAAGGTAACGTCAATAAGGAATATATATTTTTCGAAGCAATGAAGTTTGTTGCATTAAAGATAGTCTTGGGCCAGACTTGAACCAGCAACTGTTCCCTTTCCAGCAGGAATATTCTACCAACTGACCAAGTCATCAAAACCTGCAAACATATTTTAGTATTGGGACTTGATTTCCGCTGCGTCTGCCTGTTCGCGATAAACTCAAAAAAATACTGCCCGATTTTCATGTTGCTTTCAGTAATTGATAGAATGGTTCTCGAGGAAGATTTTAGTATATAATTTATCACGCGCAAAGCCGTCCGTTAATATAAAATAATAATATGTATTACAACTAAAAATGTCCATGTAAAACAGAACTACACAGAAACACACATTAATCACGAATCAATGGAGTAGGCAGAGGCATATTATGCCCATATTTCGCCAATCATTAAACTGATTCCACGTTATAGGGAGCAAGGCATTATACCGCAAGTAGGGAACTTTTGTTTGTCAGACCCTCATCTGTTAACAGAAACTTGCAGGTAGGTCGACTTGGAACAATCTTGGTGGGAATAGTATATTCTTAGGCCGGACAGATACACCTAAATAAAACTAACACTGTTATTTACCTGTCAGCTCTAGCTGCAGCTAGATGTGGGTCGTTTTCGGCCACAACACGACGCAAACGGGTTAACAACTGTTGGGGCGAGCACGACCCTTCACTCCTGGCTACTACAGTCATGCGATGGTCGCGTACACACACCACACAGAGCAACGGATAACGTCGCCCGCCCACTGACTGGGCCACACGCCAACCCTCCGCTGTGTCCACTGAACAACCCCAAAACAGAGCATGGGTGTTGATATATTGAATGACATCCCCATCTGTGAGTGTGGTTCTGTAACAATTAGTTGGAACATATTTAGTAGGTTTCATAATATTATATTAGTGGAATAAGTGTGTTTGAAATGGAGTAAATGAAATGGAGTTCAAAGATGTCTTTCGACAATAGATAGTGTTATATTAATTTATCCAATTTGCTGCAGAGTCAAATAATCTTTTACGAATGCATTGGTATCCCAGGAAGCGTTTTTTCACATTAATTATTATAAAAAGATAAGTAGAGCTTGTGCAATGACAACAAGGTAACTGATACAAATGCTAACATGTTCTGGCTTCATATTTTGCTGTTCTCTCTGAGACAGTCTTGAGAATGCCTCGTTTAGAGGCAATAAACATTTGTCGACGTTTTAATGTCTTATATTTTTGCGAGAATGATGCAATTATTTTAAAAAACTTTGAACATCTTACTTACCATTACTATATTTCCTTATTTCTTAATTTAATACAAAAATATTTCTTAAAATAACACCCTTATTTAAATGGTTAGGTGAGGTTAGGTTATAAAATTGGTATTTCTGTGAGCAGAAAAATATAATCTGTGAGCAGAAATAGCTAATTGATCAGCAACTCATGACTAGCAAACATTTCAATATCAACCAGCAATTTTATGTCATTCTGGATGGCTCTAATTATTTTTGTACAGGATATTAATTATATAAGCTGCAATAAGATGCTCCTGTTTAATAACCTAACCCAAGCCTAACCAAGGGAGGTGAAGTACATAAAAGTATCTAAAACCACGTAAAAATAAAAAAAATTTAACCTAACCTTACATAGCTGATCAAGTAGTTATTTTGCAGACTGAATGTTTATTTTGCAAACTCATGTTATTGTAAGCTATTTATGATTTAATTTTTGACCATTACAAAAATTATTTGCAGAACAAGGATTGCTGCCTGATTTTCTTTATAGCAAACAACATCTTTGTTTGCTGACCAAATTATTTAAATATTGTTTTTTTGTGGCTCACCAAATTTTATAATTGCTAAACATTTAATTACTTCTTTTACAAAAATATACAGTTAATACAAAATTAGAATAACAGGTACACATTTGATAAAATAAAGTATAATATATTCTAGTTAACTCAATCAGAATGGAGATAGCAAGAAGTTAGTTAATTAGTGAATGCATTATACCCCGAAGTACTTATTGCTTAATGTATTTTTTAAGAAAGGAAATCAACAAGTTTAAAGTACTTTTTAAGTGATGTGAATACTAAAAGATATCAACACTAATGTAAATCTATATTTGTATAAGAAATAGGCCCCTTTTTATACAAATATAAAAATAGATATTATTGGTTGGTTTCAATATAGTTACATTAAAATAGATATCAAAGTTACCTGCAAAAATTCTGTGTTTCAGTTGCCGAGTCCGAGTGTAAATATACAACAAGGAAACGCAGCTCATTCTTGGCATCATTGAGGGCCTGTGCATAGGTGCCCTGGTAAAACACTGGGTGGGTGTTGTACCTTGACTGATAGCTGTTTATAAAACCAACTACGTCACCTAACGGATCTGTGACCACTGCAACATACAAAATAGATAGCTCAATTTGTATTTCCATTGTTTTATATGTATAACTACCTCATAGAATTCTCATTCGAAATAACATGGTTACATATTACCAGAAAATATCCAGATGAGTATGAAAGAAATAAACATAAGATAATATACATTTAGCTTTGTCATACTTACATCTTCGATCTTCATTTCTAACAAAGCTTAGTAGTAAATTTAATACCGACGATATTGTGCTATAGCACATAGACACCACGAGGTTTACTACATAATTAAATAGGCCTCGTACACCACCAGGGCCCTCGGCAGGTTCATCTGTGAACACTTGCTGTGCTATGTGATCGTGAACCACGGGAGGTGCACGGGCTTCTGTCGCGAACACTGAAGGTCTGCCCTCTCTGATATTGAGTTGTTCTTGAATAGCTACCTATAAAACAAAATGTAAGCTGCTTAGTTAAAAATAACGCGTGCTAAAGTAAATGCAATTTCTTTGTTTAAATGTGCAAAATAGTAACATATGTATTACCTCCAGGTCCCATTGATGCCTCTGTAAAACGTCTCTACATATTGACATATCTTCTATTCCTGTTAAGTCTTGAAATTGGAGAATTTTATCGGTTTGTTCCTGGGATAAACCCATCGCATTATCCTCGAGATCCATTGGCCTAGTTTAAGTGTTCAATTTATATTCTAGAAATACACTGATAACAGCTAATTTGACAAGTTAAAGTTTAGAAAATACACTTAATAATACATTTTAACACGAGCTTTGCTGGCGAAGGAAAAATGTAAATGTTTTGCCTCAAATTATTTAGATATCTCATCAGGCGAACGACATTTTTATCTTAAATGTCATGTCATGTCATCCGTCTCGCGATTGAAAACTTACTATAGACTATATAGATGTTTTAAGGACAATCTACACTTGCAAGCATAAAGTAAGCAAGAATAAAGTATGCTATTGAATAACATCTCCCCCCCAACCCCCATGCATCCGTTTTTTTTTGTGTAGTGAAAATTCCATATGCCTCTGTTCCGTGCCCTATGAGCGTGTATAGCAGCAGGTCGACTAAAGTGGATCGATTTATTCAACTAAAAAAATCTCTCTCTTTCTAGTACAGTACCCTTCAGCGCTGTTCACATCGTTCGGACATACCATAGACTATAGTGTCAAAGACTATAGAAATTTGGATCCAGTGTAGTGGTGGTTAATATAGCATATAGCATTTATATATAGCATGCTATTTATATATAGCATTTAGCAAATGCTATTATGGTTTTCTAATATTGCTAAATGCTATCTGCGATATCGTATGACTGGCCGTCACAGGTGCCGCGCGACGCCAGCCAATCGCGTCCGAATTTCAATTAGCATTGTTGTTGTATTTTAGCAAATTAGCATTCAGCATCTGGGAATGACGGGATCGCGCCACTCACTAGTGGTGGTTAATATAGCATCATAAAACATCGTGCTATTTGTATATAGCATTTAGCAAATGCTATTATGATTTTCTAATATTGCTAAATGCTATTTGCGATATCGTATGATGGGCTGTCACAGGTGCTGCGCGACGCCAGCCAATCGCGTGCGAATTTCATTTAGCATTGTTGTTGTATTTTAGCAAATTAGCATTTAGCATCTGGGAACGACGGGATCGCGCCACTCACTCCAGTCGTCGCATGCTCGTGATAGTTATCGGTCAAATGGCGGAACCTGGATGTACTCGGGGATGACCTGGATGTACTTGGGGGTGACCTTGGGGTTCGTCGAGGATGACCTGGGTGTACTTAGAGGTGACCTGGATGTACTCGGGGGTGACCTGATTGTACTTAGGGGTGACCTGGATGTACTCGGGGTTGACCTGGGTGTACTTAGGTATGACCTGGATGTACTCGGGGGTGACCTGGGTGTACTTAGGTATGACCTGTTTGTACTCGGGGGTGACCTGGGTGTACTTAGGTATGACCTGGATGTACTCGGGGGTGACCTTGGGGGTGGTCGAGGATGACCTGGGTGTACTTAGGTATGACCTGGGTGTACTTAGGTATGACCTGGATGTACTCGGGGGTGACCTGGATGTACTTAGGGGTGACATGGATGTACTCGGGGGTGAACTGGATGTACTTAGGGGTGACCTTGGGGTTCGTCGAGGATGACCTGGGTGTACTTAGGGGTGACCTGGATGTACTCGGGGGTGACCTGGGTGTACTTAGGTATGACCTGGATGTACTCGGGGGTGACCTTGGGGGTGGTCGAGGATGACCTGGGTGTACTTAGGTATGACCTGGATGTACTCGGGGGTGACCTGGATATACTATTAGAACAAAAAAAATTGAAAATCGGACATACCATCGAAATATAATCATCGAAAAATTGATTTTCATACGTTTTGCAGTTAAAAGAAAGTTTGAACATTAAAAAATAAATCGTTGTCGTTCGAAAATTTAACACTTCGCTCAGTTTTTTGCAATAGCAGCATGCATTGCATACCTAGTTATGTACCTATATAGCATGCTATCAGTCCGAGTCAGAGTTGCAAATTAACACACCAGTCGCCGCGCTTGAATGAAATGCACACATCGTGTTGCCGTACGCAGCCTGCTAAAAATAGCATGCTAAAAATAGCACGAAAAATAGCATGCTAAAAAGAAATAGCATTTAGCAAGTTTTTGCTTTATAGCAACTTTGAACATCACTAATCCAGTGTATAGAATTCCATTGTTCTGTTCACACCTGTCGGACAACTTTAAGAAATCATTCATTCTCTGATTTATAAGTTAGGTACAAGTCTTTATGTCTATTTTATTTCTTTATTGGTTGGTTGGTATTGGCTAGGGTCCACACAATCAAAAACAATAATCTCTCAGGCAGTGTCCAGTGACGTATGTAGAATTGTAGACAGATAAAAATATTGAAAAATTAAAATACAAAACATAATGATGTTGCGCACTGTACTCTACGACCAAACATGCGGAGATTATAACAAATAATGCATTGAAAGAGCAGTTTTGGCTTGAAATAGGCGCTCATACAAATTTATCACGTACTGCGTACATAGTAGTCTTTTGTGAAAGTATAGAATACATACATTATTTTCCAGCATCAGAAATTAGAGAGATTAATGTGACAATGCGCCAGCATTCTGAACATTCGTTCAACGTGGTGCCTTTGCATGCATAGTGCCACTACTTGTACTGTGTTTTCTTTCTCACTGTTGTAAATTAATTGATAATAATGGAATAATGTACGGACGGTCATACACTACTGTCTTCTAATATCATATTCTGGGAACTTTATGGGACTTGGAACTTTATTTCTGGGTTATGTATAGTTCCATTATTCCTGACGTTATATATTATTTGCCCAAACTAGTACTTACCTAGTTTTTATGTTAGTCAGAGCCTTACCCGTTCATCTGTAGGTGTTTTGGGCACTCTTTAACGTATCACTTAAATTTCTCTGTTTCATCTCTTTCATAGAATCTATGCAAGCGAAAATAGAATAACTGCTTCGGTGGCGTGGTCGGTAGTGCATCGGCTTTCGACTCCGGAGTCTCGGGTTCGATTCTCGGGTCGAATCAAATATTTGTGTGATCCAGAAATGTTTGTTTTGGAGTTTGGGTGTTGTCTATGTATATTATGTATGTATTTGAAATTTATAAGTATGTTTATCAGTTGTCTAGCACAAGCTTATAGCTTAGTTTGGGCTGGATGGCGTTGTGTAAGAATGTCCAACAATATTTATAAAAAAAAAACGAAAAAGAAGAGCGAAGGAATTTCCAAAATTAGAAATTTTACGTAGGACCGATAAAATGAGCATTCGTTCGTTTGGTCTAAACCCACCTTTAAATACAAGTAGTTAGAGTTTGGGTGTTTTTATTCAGTAAATTATTTATTTACACCTGTATGGTGGACAAATAAGGATTTTGGTCCATGCGACAACTCCATATTCAGTGTATCACAATTTAGAAAAGCTTTTTTTTGTGATCCCCAGCCAATTTTTATCCAACCACAAATTATTTAGGTTGGTCACTCAATCATTTTTCAATTCATTCAATCGGTCCTAATCGGACAGTCCGAAAGCCCGTTCACATCTGTCGGACAGAGTTTTCTTGTCTATGCGCGGACATCCGAACGATGTGTACAGCGCTTTCAAGTACAGTAAGGTTCAAGGTTAGGATGAATGATATACTATATCATTCATCACTTAACAAGAAAGTGTACGCGAGTAGCAATGAAAACTGTTACTAAAAACATAACCCTTCCTTGGCAGTTTATTTAGAATTAAAAAATGAAAAATGGAAAAAACGAGAATGGGAGTCAGGGTTATGGATCCAGGCGCTCCCATCGCCCAACATCGGTACAATGTTGGACGACACAACCTTCCACATTGCCACTTGCCTTCGGCTGGGTACACCTTGTCTATCCCCGCATCATTGCACCTGTGGAGTAGCCCTCGATAATCTGGGACACCATGGCCTTTCTTGTAGCAGAAGCGCAGGTCGTATACCTCGGCACGCTATTCTAAACGACATCATTCGTAGGGCTCTTTCCACCGCAGCTCATCCGGCCGTACGTGAACCAAGTGATTTAGCACGAAGCGATGGAAAGAAACCGGACGGTATGTCGTCGCTACCGTGGAAGATGGGAAGGCCTTTGGTGTGGGACGCTACATGCGTTAACACCTTAGCACCTTTACACCTTCCAAGCACATCCGAATGTGCCGGCGCTGTTGCTGCATCGGCTGAAGGCCTTTAACGGCGTAAATATGCTAACTTAGCAGGTGATTACATATTTGAGCCGTTTGGGGTTGAGACACCTGGGGTCATGGGGTCCGAGTGCTCGCTGCCTTTATAGAGACATTGCTAAACACCTAATCGATGCTTTTCAGGACCAGAAGGCTGGCTATTTTCTAGCCCAAATAATAAGTATCGCCATCCAACGTGGCAACACAGCCAGCATTCTGGGAACCTTAAACGTGTTATAGCAAACGTTTATATAAATATTATTATATTCTTTTTTTAAAAACGTGGCTCTATTGATGTTCATCGATGTTTTCGCCAATGTAAAGGTAATGTTTGATTTTTCCCACACAGAAGAACTTAGTTACTCTGAATCAGTTCGCGGTGCGGGATAAGGAAACGTTGTTCGGTATTATTCAAGATCTAAAATAAAAAACAAGGTAGGTAACATATTTTGGTCAATCCCCATTGAGCGTTTGGGCCTAGATTTTTGCCCAGCGCCAGAGGTAAATCTCCGCAAAAATCAAAGTCCAAATTAAACTTTTAAATAGAATACAGAATGTACGTCTTTACGCCGCCCGCCAGGAAGTTCGTTCTGTCTGGCTTAAAAACAATAATAAGTATAAAAGTAACTTTAAGTATGTATAGCATCATAATCCACTGAGCCTTTTACCAACGCACTTGGGGTCGGCTTTTTCAGTGTAACTGCGATTGGCTGAACTTTGATATTTCCCATGAGGCGAGTGCCATGTAAGCTCCACAACCAATGGGCGATATCGAAGTTAAAGATTTTTTTACCCCTAACCGACTGTCATAGCATAGATAGCGTATGTGCTCTCCGAAGCATGAAGGGGTCTCAATGTCTTATGAAATGGTCACCCATCCTAAAGCCCACCCACTAGGCCTGGCTAGATTTTGCTAAATCTTGCAATGTGTTAACCTAGTCGGTAACCACTAGACCACGAGCCCAGAACGTTCAACTGTTATTGTTGAACAAAATAATAAATTACTTACCAAAATTCATAACAATATAATAATTCAAAATACACAGTAAAAGAAAGATAAGAAACACAGTACAACGTGACACAGAATTTGTAATTGTCTTATTTACTTGTGATGACTATTTCAAATTCCTAAATCCGGTGGTACTGACGAATCCAGAAGTATTATTAACCTGTAAACATGATTAGGTAGGTACATGAATGATCTGATAATTTAAAACCAGCCAAGTGCGTGTCGGGCCACGTATGATATAGGGTTCCGTAATTACCCATCATAGGATCTAACTCCTAACTAACAAAGTTGTCTGGTCTGTTATAGTTTTCCTTCAAAGTTCATTATACAATGTATCGATCAGATATTCTACATAACATAATTATATTTATGCATTATGCACCCACACTTTGCCAGTAATAAAACTTTGTTGGTCTCAGGTATAATAGGCGGCAAGCCTATTGCCGTTACCGGACGATATAGAAAATCCATAAGCACTCTGTAATTCACTAAAACAAAATGTTACATACAATTAAAATAAATAATCTCTGCAGTCCGAGCATATTGTAATATTTTTCTAGTAGGAATCAACCGCTGAAGTATGATCCTGTAGCGACTAAAAAAAATTTAAGCTCATTATTACCTCAAAACGAAATCTTAATCCATATTTTTAGACATACTTCCGGTTTTGGCTGGGAACCACCAATTGACTGTAAAAACTGAGTTGACTGATTAACTGCAACTTTGGCATACCCTGGATAGGTCAGAAGGAAATACAACTTTACGAACTCTGTAACAAAAATAAATTAGGTAAAAATATAAAGTAAATAAATTATACAGCATTAAGTACACGTTGAATTAGAGGAATTTTCTGATAGTTGTTGGATAATTACAACAGAAACCAGCAACACCTCATCTGTTGCTAGAGGCATTGTTTTATCATCGAAACTTTTCAACGTTTGTTCCAATTGCTCTTCTACATAACGAGGAGTCATTTTACTAAGAGGATTAAGTGCATCAAAGACACACATTTTCTATTGACTGAAATTAGTATGTAAGTACTGAAAAGAATAATAAATATTTAGTTTAAGACATAAACTTGAAACGAATAAACTATACAGGATGTAACATTGATATGGGTCAGTGAGGGAAAGTCTGAAACTATTAAGGCTGCAACACACAGTGCCGGCGGCAGTGCCGCCGGCCAAGCCGCCGGCCATGCCGCCGCTAATCCGGCGGCATGTAAAGCCGCCGGCTTGCCGCACAAAGAACTCGCCGGCATGGCCGCCGGGCTGTGCCGGCGGGTTGCGCGGGGTGCCGTGCGGCGTCAGCTCGTTCCCAGCATTTGAGTAATAGTGGTGTGTTTTTATCGGGTGCCTGCTGTTTTGCCGAAAAGGTTTTGACAAAATTTCACTACCCAAACAAATTTTAACAACCTTTGTTTATAGGTACTATTGCAATATTTCGAATGATTTTAGTACGCATATTTTTATTTGGTCAAATTTTTACTTGGAAAAATATTACCAAGAATAATGTCATTATGGCATTTGGTATTTAATTAATTTCTTCTTTAAACAAAATGGGTAGGTTAGGTTAGGTTAAAACTGTGACCTCCTACGAAACTGAAGTATTTAGATTAGGATAATTACTTAGTTGGTAAACAAGTTATAGTTTAAACGTTAATTTCCCAAACATTAGGTTTGCGTTACAATTTTTTGTGAATAGATTTTTGCTAAGTAATAATTTGGCAAATGAAATTATGCGAATATTTTTTTGGGAAGTGAACATATGTCAAATTCCTTTCGGTCAAACAAGGGAGACCCGTTTTTATCATAGCGTGCCAGTTTTGATATCAGTGCTAGACAGACTTCGGGAATCAGTGAGGAAAAGAGTTTTGGTGAAATTTTAAACGGTTTTCCAAGGCGTAAATAAGTTTCTCCTGTAGCTAAAAACCGCAACGTTACTGCCAACCTCTCTTTAGCGGGTATAACCTCTCTCCAGCTAGTATTTTTTAACCAAAAATATGTAGGTTTTATTCATTGTAACCAAAAATATGTAGGTACTTCACTAGCGTTCTACATGACTGTCACAACCGGAATGATGCTTGGCGGCTATGCGCGGCCTAAGCCAACGGCTTGTATTGCCGGCGGCAGTGCCGCTCGGCATAAACCCGGCGGCACTGCCGCCGGCCCTGTGTGTAGCAGCTTTAGACTTGCGAAGATATGTTTTTAGGAACCATGTCATCATTTTAGTAAAAATAAAAACTGCATTTAAAGATTAAAAAAAAACTTATATTCAGTCCGGGAATCGAACTGGCACTTTAAAAAAAAACTGACTGTTTTTATTTAGATATCGATTGTGTTGGTCTTCAGTAGTAAATATTACGATGAAAAATTATGTCAAAATTAATAAAATGGATGCTCTCAGGCAATGTGGACAGTGGCATCACAGATATTTTGTATGGGGCCAATTTATGTGCTCTAACAAGAAGGATGGTGGCATTCGTCCCATTGCCGTAGGTAGCACTTTGCGGCGTTTGGCAGCCAAAATTTGTTGTCGGTTTTATAGTACGGAGCTTACTACCAAATTTCAGCCCTTTCAATTAGGTTTTGGTTCAAAAGGAGGTTGTGAGGCCGCAATCCATGCGCTTGCAACATACCCTGACAGTAGCGAAGATGGAGAGGTCATCTTGAAAGTTGACCTGAAAAACGCCTTCAACTCTGTAAACAGGGACACCTTGCTGACACAGGCCAAATTAGAAACCCCCAAAAAATTTTAACTTTTTTTTTTTTTTTTTTAATATTTGGTTCGCCAAATTGACGCCGCCCGCCTGGTGGTAAGTCGTGACGACGTCTAGCGATTGTGGGCCACTCTCACAGCACACATTACTATTGAGAGTGGCCCTCAACTTGACGACCTACTGATGTGCCTCTTCACGCTCCGCTTAAAGAACCCAGGATTATATGTGGGAGGAAACACGTGCACAGGCAGGGCGTTCCAGGCCACTATCGTTCGGAAGAGAAACGAACGTTTAAAACGTTCGGTTCTCGCGAACATGCTATCCACTGTGTGGGGGTGGCATCTCTGACCGGCACGAGTCGTTCGGGTTCGGAAGGAAGAGGGTGGGATCAGATTGAATAGCTCTTCAGAACACTCGCCGTGGTAAATACGGTAGAATGCGGCCAAGGAAGCTATTGTTCGGCGCTGAACTAGCGGCTCAAGGCTTCCCGTTACCTCCGGACAATCTATAATACGGATAGCCCGTCGCTGCATAGCGTCAAAAGCGTCCAGCAGATACTTCGCGGAGCCGTCCCAGAGGTGAGAGCAGTATTCGACGCAGGGTCTAATCTGCGTCTTGTACAGCAGACACCTGTGGTCCGGTGTAAAGAATCTCTTTACCTTATTCAGTATTCCTAGTTTCCGCGAAGATAGCCCTATACATCTTTCGATGTAGTTTTTATTATTGAGCTCTCGACGAACGTCTATGCCAAGGATATCAAGGTTGTCCTTCATTGGTAATAATGCATTCTGAAGAGAGGGTAGGGGAAGGAAAGGGGATTTCTTCGCAGTAAATGCACACGCCTGTGTTTTGCGGGCATTGAACTCGACCAGGTTCTCGGTACCACATTGAGAGATACTGTTGAGGTTAAGGTCGAGATCAGCCACGAGTCGTCGTCTCTCCTCCTCAATCTCAAATCGCCCCGCCGTCGGACGAACCGAGTAACTCCCGTGCATCTGCATAGCAATGAATGTTCTCGAGGGATAGCATATCATTGATATGCAGAAGAAAGAGAGTTGGTGATAGTACGGACCCCTGCGGTACCCCGGCATTCACTTGCAAGAAGCGAGAAGCCTGGCCATCGCAGAGGACCCGCACTCGGCGCTCGTTTAAAAAGCTGGCAATCCAGCTGCACAGTTGAGGAGGTAGACCATAATGCCGGAAGCTTGGAAAGGAGCGAAGCATGCCAGACCCTATCGAAGGCTTTGGCGATGTCCAGGCTAATAGCCAAGGACTCGCCGAGCCCTGAAGAGTATGGCAGGCGGTACAGACGCGTTAATACTGGAGACAACTCAGCTGCACATTTTCGTAGCACCACCGCCGGAATGCCGTCAGGGCCACTGGCTCTCCGCGTGTCGAGTGACCGCAGCACTGCCCGTACATCACATTGCCTGATAACAATATCAGGCATTTTGTGGCCACAGTTGGCGATGGCGGGGGGCTGCAGGCCACGGTCGTCAACCCGGGAATTAGCCGCAAAGAGGTCTGCGAGCATATCCGCTTTCTCTTGGGCTTTGTGAGCCAGTGTTCCATCTGGGTAACGCAGCGGTGGCAGCGAGGGCTGACAAAAGTTAGATTGCACGGCTTTGGACAGTTGCCAGAATCCACGGCTGCCGGTGGGATGGGAAGTGAGCTCCTGACCAAGCCGCGCGACGCGCTGGGCATCCGCTCTCTTAAAGGCCCTCTTACTCGATTTTGTGGCCCGGTTGTACGCTGCCTTGAGGTGGCCCACGTTTGGGTCGCGCACAGCCCGGGCCCTGATCCAGGCGCGATATGCCGACTGTTTTTGTCGAACAGCTTTGGCACAATCTCGCCCGAACCAGGGACGGGCTCTGCGTATACTGGCGACATCAGTGAAAGGGATGTAATAATCCATCCCTAAACTGATCTCGCCAGCAATAGCAGAAGCACTATCCGAAGGAGCCTTTCCTACAAAGCAGCGCTGGCTCCAGGGGACGGACGCATAATAATCGCGTAGACCGTCCCAATCCGCTGACGAGTAGTGCCATAGTCGTCGTGACGTTTGTACAGGACGTGCAGGAGGTGACACCTTCATGCCAGCGTGAACAACACAGTGGTCGGAACTACCCAGTGGGGCTCCTACCGAAACACTGTACTGGGCTGGGCGACTCGTCAGCAGTAGATCCAGCAGAGCGGGCGCGTGATCTGACCTGTCTGGTATCCGGGTGATCCCGCATACCATCTGGGTCAGACCGTGGGAGAGAGCGAACGCATGGGCGGCTCTACCCGCATGATCAGTCTTGAGGGACCCCAGCCATTCAATGTGATGGCCATTGAA
Source organism: Nudaria mundana (assembly GCA_963556515.1). Lineage (NCBI taxonomy): Eukaryota > Metazoa > Arthropoda > Insecta > Lepidoptera > Erebidae > Nudaria > Nudaria mundana. Next base: position 9,914,522 of record OY748305.1, on the reverse strand, counting down.
GTCCCCCAGAAATACTAGGTCAGCGTTCGGGAACCGCACCTGCGCTTCATCAGCCGTCTCGCTGAGGTACTGGAAGAGCTTTGTTGTCTCAGAATCCCCTGTTTGGGATCGGTAGACGCACACGTAGATCTGGCTCAAAGAGCCATGGTCTACGTGCAGCCAAAGGACGGAATTGGAGGGGTTCTCTAGGCAGCGCAACCGGTGGCAGCAAACATCCGCCCTAACGAACACGCACACCCCGGCTTTGTCTCGAAATTGTTCCTCGATGACATAGCCGGGGTAACACAGGTAAGACGTGTCGTCAGGGCGGCTATTTGTGTCTCCGTGAGGAACATCACAGCGGGCCGTGCCGTCTCAAGGTGGTGGTGGACGGCATCGAGGTTCGCATGGAGTCCACGGACGTTAGTGAACTCCACCTCGAAATGTGAAGTTGTGGGGTTTCCTAGGGCCGCTGTGTAACGTTTATTTCTTTTTTGTTGCACTGCCATTGCAGATTTTGAAGAAGAAGAAGCGTGAAGACAGGGCGACATTTGGTGCAGCAGTAAGTGACAAAGCGCAGGGGCTAGCTTTGTCTAGAACCGTGTGGTTAGGTCGGAGCCGACTCGCCGGACGGAAGGGCTCCCAAACCCCCTTGATGCAAGGCCGCCGCTACCCCACACCGGTTACCACCCGGAGCGGCGATCCCACATCAGGATTATGCGCAACATGTGGGGCAGCCTCCTGGGGTGGTTGGCCCCAGGCGGGCCCCATGACTGTGTTGCGGGCGGCCGCGGCAATGCCGTTGCTAAGGGTCTCCCTGGCCGGCGAATCGACCCACACCACCCACACTAGACTCCGTTTCGCCCCCACTGGTCCCATGCCTGCTGCACCGTACATCGCCCCGGGCCCGGCGGTGCAGCTGCTGAACCCCTAACGCAACCCAGCCTGGGCTGGGTTACTTGGGGGGCTTTAGCACAGCTGCACGGTGGTACCCCCCGGACCAAAACTGTTGTACCACTTGGTACCCACGTAGGGGCCGAAGCCACTCCATAGGTACCGTAAATTAACGAGCCTCGTCCGTTTATCAGCAGGTGCGCCACTAGCAGGTGAGGTCGCTGGGGCCCTAAAGATGTTGGTAGAGCCCCTTTGCACCCACTTTCTTTGGCAATGCTATAGTCAGTCAACAAATTTATTTATAAAGACCACCTTTTGAATTCAGCCGTTGGATGTCAGCAATGTGATCCGTTGGGACCAGTCATCTTCAGTTTGGCCATTAACCCAATAATTTAAAAAATAAAATCAAAATTCAACATTTGGTACCTAGACGACGGGACTTTAGGGGGAAAAGTAGTGACAGTTTTACAAGATTTAACCCTAATAAAGAACGAGTTTCAGTCAATTGGCTTAGAACTGAACCCGAATAAATGTGAGATTTTTATATCTGAAAACACAGATAAATTAACAACAATCTCCAAATTCAACTGTTTGGCCCCCAACATAAAAGTTTTGGACAAAATTTCTTTACGCCTCCTAGGGTCCCCGATTTTAGAAGATGGCTTTTCCACTTTTATCGAGGAAAAAATTCAAAATTTTGATCAGGTTATTGATAGTCTATGTAATATCAGTATTCATTCAGCTTTCACTATTCTTCGTTTTTGTCTTTTCGTATCCAAATTTACACATGCCCTCTAGACAATTTTGGAAAAATGTAGAAATTTTGGGCAGACTAGACAACTTAATACAATTTTCTTTCTGTAAAAATTTAAATGTAAATATTAATGACCGGGCCTGGGTCCAAGCGTCTCTTCCAGTTCGCTTGGGTGGGCTAGGTATTCGTAGAGTCACAGATGTCAGTCTGCCAGCATTTCTGTCGTCGGTCCATAGCACCGAAGAATTAGTCAGGAAAATTTTGTGAAATACACTGATTGATTCCGAGGTGCGATGCAAGACCGATGCCATAAATGCTTGGAGGATGTCTTGCCCCGACACTGACCTGCCCTCACGCCTAGGCTCACAGCGACTGTGGGATTCACCGCTCTGTAAATTGAGAATTAATACACTAATTGACACTTCTGTCAATATTTCAGAGAGTGCACGCCTACTAGCTGTTGGAGAATGGGAGTCAGGGTTATGGATCCAGGCGCTCCCATCGCCCAACATCGGTACAATGTTGGACGACCCAACCTTCCGCATTGCCACTTGCCTTCGGCTGGGTACACCTTGTGTATAACCGCATCATTGGAGTAGCCGTCGATAATCTGGGACACCATGGCCTTTCGTGTAGCAGAAGCGCAGGTCGTATACCCCGGCACGCTATTCTAAACGACATAATTTGTAGGGCTCTTTCCACCGCAGGTCTTCCGGCCGTACGTGAACCAAATGGTTTAGCACGAAGCGATGGAAAGAGACCGGACGGAATGTCGTTGCTACCGTGGAGATGGGAAGGCCTTTGGTGCGGGACGCTACATGCGTTGACACCTTAGCACCTTCACACCTTCCAAGCACATACGGATGTGCCGGCGCTGCTGCTACATCGGCTGAAGGCCTTAAACGGCGTAAATATGCTAACCTAGCAGGTGATTACCTATTTGAGCCGTTTGGGGTTGAGACACTGGGGTCATGGGGTCCGAGTGCTCGCCGTCTTTATAGAGACATTGTTAAACGCCTAATCGATGCTTTTCAGGACCAGAAGGCTGGCTATTTTCTGGCCCAAAGAATAAGTATCGCCATCCAACGTGGCAACACAACCAGCATTCTGGGAACCTTCCCAGTCGGCAATGACGCGGAGGATTTTTTAAACGATATTTTGTAATGTAAATATTTTTAGTCTATAATTATGTTTATTTTGTATATTATAAAATGAATTGTTTTAATATCTTTTATTGAGCGGAGCGAAGCGAAGCTCTATCTTAGACGACAAGTGTAAATCGTTTGTGTGCCAACTCCTCCGAAACGGCTCGACCGATTTTGACCAAATTTGGCATGCTGGTCGACATCATACCCGGGAGTGCATATCTCTGAAATCATGAAAATAGAGCATAAAAAAATTAAGAAAATTTGCTCCGCTCAACATTTGCAATTAGTAGCATGCATTGCATACCTATTTTATTTTAGTAAGTGTGTGACAGTACTACATTTTTTTTCAATTCAACGTTAAACTAGTTTCTCTGTGTAAAATTGTAAAAAGCAAAGTTATTTTTATACAAGGATGTGTCATAATATTATATTAGCTTGTAAGCCATAGCTTAGTTTAGTCTATGCTTAGATTATATCAATATTGTCTTGTCTATGTTCACTTCCTTCTTTCTTCACTTTGTAACATGGCCGACTGAAATACACGACACGTATTATTACGAGCTCCTGTCTTTTATTCCAAAAACCAACAAACATCAGGTGTGGTGTAAACTGGCGTGTCTTAGGAAGAACTGGATCAACCAAAAGAAAAAAATGGACGAATCTTCAACGTCGTCGGGTCGCCTCAAGCACATGGACGTTCATGCATCCAACATGCCGCTCACGTGGAAAAATTGGATCACCAAATTCAAAATATATCTCAAAGCATTTAAATATGATCAAGAAAGCGAAGATAGGCAAGTTGCACTTTTATTACATTATATAGGACCAGATTGCCTTCACATATTTTATTCTTTCAACCTAGATGTCGAAACAGTCAAGCTACAAGTGTTGATCGACAGATTTGCAGGTTATTTCAGCCCAAAAGTCAATATAACCATGATAAGGCATAAACTTTTTAACAGAAAGCAACTGCAAAATGAACAGCTGGACAGTTATATAACAGATCTCAAAAATATAGCCCATCAGTGTAATTTTGGTGAATTGCAAGACGATTTACTAAAAGATATATTTAGTTGGAATCTAAATGATCAGAATCAATACATTAAAGAGAAAATTTTGCAAGAATTACCTACCACTTTAGATGCCACTATAAATATTGCTAAGTCACTAGAATCGTCCCGGAAAGAAGTTCAAATATTATCAGGCACAAATCCCAATTCATCTGTAGCTAGTATAAATAGTATACATAACAGAAGTAGTCAACAGTCCAGTAGAAGTCATTCACAACATACTCAGTCAAGAAATCAGTCAAGAAATCATAGTCGTAGTCAACAATCAAGGTGTAATCCGCAGTCACAGGATCGTCAATCAAGAATTCAGAGTCACAGTCAGCAATCAAGGTATAATCCGCAGTCACAGGATCGTCAATCACGAATTCAGAGTCACAGTCAACAGTCAAGGTACAATCCTAACCAGTCAGTTCCAATCAAACTTATATCAGTTATACTCCTTGTTATACAAATGATTACTCTAAAATTTCTCATAGTCAATCTCCTCAACGTACTAGCAGTCAATCAATTAAGAAATATTCTAGTTCAGGAAGAGAGATAAGGCAACCACAACGTCTTATAGACACAGTCTTATAAGCATTGTTTCGTATTCATTGTCATGTACTTAGTTATAAGTAATTAATTAGTAAACTAAAATGTTGTAAACCATTGTTTGTTTACATTTAGAAACAATCGTCGAATTGACAACGTCAAATTATGTCAACTGTCAGAATCTTATAAAACGTCAAATTGTCTCGTGTCAAAGCACTAAAATGCGTTTTGTTATTTTTATATAAGAATCTAAAATATAAGTTACTTAAAGGGAAGATGTCATAATATTATATTAGCTTGTAAGCCATAGCTTAGTTTAGTCTATGCTTAGATTATATCAATATTGTCTTGTCTATGTTCACTTCCTTCTTTCTTCACTTTGTAACATGGCCGACTGAAATACACGACACCTATTATTACGAGCTCCTGTCTTTTATTCCAAAAACCAACAAACAGGATGGACCATCCTTTCATCATTATATACACCCCTCAGTTTACAATCGTCACCTAGCCGTAGACTTTTTTATTTTTTTTTAAATTGTAAAAAGCAAAGTTATTTTTATAAAAGGATGGACCATCCTTTCATCATTATATGCACCCCTCAGTTTACAATCGTCACCTAGCCGTAGACTTTTTAATTTTTTTTTTTAATCTGAGAATGCAGTTTTTAATTTTACTAAAATGGGTGACATGGATCCTAATAACAGATTTTCGTAAGTCTTAGTAGACTATATAATTGAGCAGAGCGAAGCGAAGCTCTATCTTAGACGACAAGTGTAAATCGTTTGTGTGCCAACTTCTCCGAAACGGCTCGACCGATTTGGACCAAATTTGGCATGCTGGTTGACATCATACCCGGGAGTGCATATCTCTTAAATCATGAAAATAGAGCGTAAAAAAAATTAAGAATATTTGATCGGCTCAACATTTGCTATTAGTAGCATGCATTGCATAACTAGTATCAGACTACCCCTCTCTGACCCATATCAATGTTATATCCTGTATAAAGTACACCTGACTGAATGTCAACTTGAATAGTTTTTTTTAATGCCAGTTGCCAAAATAAGGTTGTACTAACGCGTCAACCTTATTATTTTTTCTTTCCATAAAGCAATAACTAAACGTATACAATTGTAATTATTCACGATCGATTAATACTAATCGATCGTGAATAATTATAATTGTATACGTTTTGCGTGGTTTTCGGTTCGTTAATATACATTAACGAACCGAAAACCACGCAAAACTAAATTTAGAATTTACCAGTGACCAGCAAATTCTAAAAGAAAATTACCTACTGAAGTATTATAATAATTTTTTTCCAGGTTTATTCAAAAGTTAAAGCCCCGTTTACACGTTTGATTAGTGATTAGTGATTAGTGCGTGTACCTATGGTAGAAACGTTTTAAAACCAACCAAAAGGCCAAGAGCAGAACTGTCACTGTCAAAGTGTCAGTCAACTAGCTTTCATTCAACAGAATTTGTTTACTTTTTGCTTGAAAAACAGGAAATAAATCTGGAGAAAAAGGAAAATCACACAGACCCAGATCACGACAGTTCACTAAACTGGTTTATCCATGATTCCATACCATTATTGTTGTTTGACTATAGGTAATTAGGAAACCCTGATTGACGGATCTGGTTGAATTTGTTTGTTGCCCTTATAGACGTATTTTATACATCCATTGAGGTCGTTGGTTGCCAAAATATTCTAAACTTGTGTGTGGTTCAGGATCAGGAGCATTAGGCTAATTCTGAATGAACTGATGTTCTTATCTTATCATTGACAGACTTTATATTTCAGTACAATGTTTGAATCTGATGATTTCGACCAGGTAATTAATGTCTTGTAACTCTTTTCAATAACTAATTTACCACTATCGCAATCGAGTAAAATCGTTGTTTGTCTTTACTCTTACTATTACAGGTTTTATCTCAATTTGAGTTTCCTGAGGAAGTTGCCAACTTGAAAATGCCTAAACAAAGTCCTAATATTGTTCAATGTCCAGTTGATAAAAATAATACTGTAAATAGTACAATTGAAAATAGAGCAAATGTCCAAAATGAGATCACAAGGCAACCATGTAATACAATACTAAATATTGAGAATATCACAACAAATACTGTGTGTAATGGAAAGGAAATTAATAAAGAAATAGAGTCAACTAAACACATGAAGAGAAAGATGATTAGTTCTTATTTTGATCATAAAAGTAAAAGAAAGTTTCCTGGTCCCGCTGGTCTCCTGACAGGTGGGTTTGAAGAAAATAGTGATGAAAGTATTTGTCAAATGGAATTATTGTCACAAGTGAGTTTTTTTTTGTATATTTTTACAAAATTATCAACAAACAACTAGCAATGAACAACTAGTTTCCAAGTCCCTTGGGAACACACTCCCAGGATTACAAGTAACCAAAGTTATAAGGAGTACCTTATAACTTCTATCTGCTTGGTTAAAATTGGTGCATTGACTTTAGATATTACCCGGAACAAACAGACTTACATTTCATTTTCATTTCATTTAGACAGATTAACATTTTCAAAATGAAACGAACACACACAAAACCTTTTATATGAAAGTACCACATATACTTTCACAACCATTTATTAAAAAGCTGTTCTGACAATAAGATTGAATTTTATTTATTTGTGGAAGATGTGGATGCATCTGTGAAACCAATGAGATCTAGTAAAGGATGACATACAGCTCAAGGTTTCCATATTATCTCTGTAGCAAATTTCATCAAAATAGGTCCAGAACATGATCTTCTAAAATGTACAGAAGGTCCCTTATTACCCACTACCCATGTATAAGCATAGCCACTGGTTGATTCAAAATATGTTTCTATGTGTTTACAGGATGTTGATTTCAGTGAAAATAATTTAAGAGCAGATTTATTTGAATCTCCTTTGTGGATAAGATTACTAGATGATATTAAACATTGGAATTTGAAGAATATTGAATCAATAAAATTTATTAAACAACAAGCAATAACAGGCAGTTTGAGAAGGAGAAAAGCTCATACGATTACAGCATTTGTGGAAGCAATTGATCGATCTGTTTCTGATCCCTTAATTTTAATGAGAGATGCTACCGGTATGATATTTTACTTGGCTTAATTATTACATTGCATTACTAAAAACAATTTTTTAAACTCATATAAGGGAATTTATCTCTTTAAAGCACTATTTATAATAATTACTAATTGTATAGTTTATAATAAATCCATCCATACAGTCTCAATCACTTTCACAGAGTGAATTAAAGATTATCACTACATATTATAAAACTTGCTTAGTTAGATCTTTAAAACTACGCAACTGATTTTGAGGCGGTTTTCACCAATGGATAGAGTGGTTCTCGAAGAAGGTTATTGTGTATACAATTTGTCAAGCGGGCGAAGCCGCGGGCGTCGACTAGTTGATAATAAATCTGTCAATAAACACATCCAGCTTCTCTTCATTGGTTAAAAATTCGTTTTCGTATTTAATGGCATGATTGCAAACTTTCATCCAGTCATCTATTCTAGGATTTTATTTACCCTATAAGAAAACAAACTTTCACAATGGAAACTGAGACATCCTGAGCTCTAAAGTGGAATTAATGGCACTGTACAGGCCTTTTAGTAGTTGTGTTGTAAAAGATCAAAAGTGCATACTCATTATTACAATGCATTAACTAGGTATAAATATTTTTTCAGGCAATATAAAAGGTACACTGCACAGAGATGCCTGGTCAGCATTCTCCCAGTACATAGCCTCAGAATATTGTGCATTCATATTATGTAGACCTACAATACTAACTACAGGTGCAGTCTTCAAGAAACACTACCTCAACATAACATTAAGTAATATATTAGCTGTATACAGTTCTGCTGTAATTAACAATGAAGGAGAGAATAAACCTTTACCAGATGGCTATTCCATAGTTTATGAAGATGATTATACTGTGATTAAAACTCAGAATAGTGTGGAAGATATTGGTAAGTTTAATATGTACTTTCGAACTTTCGAAATTTTACAATAAGAATTAAAATGTACAAAATATACATAATTATATACTAAAAATATTTACATTACAAAATATCGTTTAAAAAATCCTCCGCGTCATTGCCGACTTGGAAGGTTGGCAGAATGCTGGCTGTGTTGCCACGTTGGATGGCGATACTTATTTTTGGGCCAGAAAATAGCCAGCCTTCTGGTCCTGAGAAGCATCGATTAGGCGTTTAGCAATGTCTCTATAAAGGCGGCGGCGGCGAGTACTCGGACCCCACGACCCCAGTGTCTCAACCCCAAACGGCTCAAATATTAATCACCTGCTAGGTTAGCATATTTACGCCGTTTGAGGTCTTCAGCCGATGCAGCAGCAGCGCCGGCACATCCGGATGTACTTGGAAGGTCTGAAGGTGCTAAGGTGTCAACGCATGTAGCGTCCCACACCAAAGGCCTTCCCATCTTCCACGGTAGCAACGACATACCGTTCGGTCTCTTTCCATCGCTTCGTGCTAAACCATTTGGTTCACGTACTGCCGGAAGACCTGCGGTGGAAATAGCCCGAACGAATTATGTCGTTTAGAATAGCGTGCCGAGGTATACGACCTGCGCTTCTGCTACAAGAAAGACCATGGTGTCCCAGATTATCGACGGCTACTCCACAGGTGCAATGATGTGGGGATACACAAGGTGTACCCAGCCGAAGGCAAGTGGCAATGCGGAAGGTTGTGTCGTCCAACATTGTACCGATGTTGGGCGATGGGAGCGCCTGGATCCATAACCCTGACTCCCATTCTCCAACAGCTAGTAGGCGTGCACGTTCTGAAATATTGACAGAAGTGTCAATTAGTGTATTAATTCTCAATTTACAGAGCGGCAAATCCCACAGTCGCTGTGAGCCTAGGCGTGAGTTCAGTGTCGGGGCAAGGCATCCTCCAAGCATTTATGGCATCGGTCTTGCATCGAACCTCGGAATCAATCAGTGTATTTGACAAAATTTTCCTGACTAATTCTTCGGTGCTATGGACCGACGACAGAAATGCTGGCAGACTGACATCTGTGACTTTACGAATACCTTGCCCGCCCAAGCGAACTGGAAGAGACGCTTGGACCCAGACTCGGTCATTAATATTTACATTTAAAATTTTACACAAAGAATTTTCCAAAATTGTCCTGAACGGAGTGTGGCATGTGTAAATTTGGGTACGAAAAGACAAAAACGAAGAATAGTGAAAGCTGAATGAATACTGATATTACATAGACTATCCATAACCTGATCAAAATTTTGAATTTTTTCCTCGATAAAAGTGGAAAAGCCCTCTTCTAAAATCGGGGACCCCAGGAGGCGTAAAGAAGTTTTGTCCAAAACTTTTATGTTGGGGGCCAAACAGTTGAAATTGGAGATAGTTGTTAATTTATCTGTGTTTTCCCATATAAAAATTTCACATTTATTCGGGTTCAGTTCTAAGCCTAAGGGTTCTAAGTTCTAAGGGTTAAATCTTGTAAAACTGTCTCTACTTTTCCCCCTAAAGTCCCGTCATCTAGGGACCAAATGTTGAATTTTGATTTTATTTTTTGAATTATTGGGTTAATGGCCAAACTGAAGATGACTGGTCCCAACGGATCACTTTGCTGACATCCAACAGCTGAATTCAAAAGGTGGTCTTTATAAATTAATTTTGTTGGCTGACTATAGCATTGCCAAAGAAAGTTAAAAATTTTGGGGGTTTCTAATTTGGCCTGTGTCAGCAAGGTGTCCCTGTTTTCAGGGTTGAAGGCGTTTTTCAGGTCTACTTTCAAGATGACCTCTCCATCTTCGCTACTGTCAAGGTATGTTGCAAGCGCATGGATTGCGGCCTCACAACCTCCTTTTGAACCAAAACCTAATTGAAAGGGCTGAAATTTGGTAGTAAGCTTAAGCTCCGTACTATAAAAACGACAACAAATTTTGGCTGCCAATGGCCGCAAAGTGCTACCTACGGCAATGGGGCGAATGCCACCATCCTTCTTGTTAAGGGCACATAAATTGGCCCCATACAAAATATCTGTGATGCCACTGTCCACATTGCCTGAGAGCATGAGGTTGACTAGAGCTGTTAGCTCCCTCAGAAGTGCATCACCAGTTTCCCCAGCGCTCGGACACAACAGATCCTTAAGGTGCTGTGGTGTCAGACCGTCAAGTCCACCAGCTGATCAAAAACGAAAGGAGTCAACAGCTGTGCGCACATCCTTGGCAGTAGTCTCAAGATTTTCTGTATCGTTGTTCAGAAGGATCAGGGAAAGAGAGGTCAGCTGCGGATGGTGGGTGCTTACTCTGCAAGCCCGTCAAAGTTTCTACAGAATAAGGAGCCAGCACGTCGCTACTAAAAAGTAGTCTTGCCGCCCCACTGATGTCGCCTTCCCTTACTTTATTCTCTACAAGTTTTAATTTCTTGGCCTGAGAATAATCAGGGGCCGAAAAATGTGGATTGAATTTGAATTTAAAATGTTAAAATTATTTGTACAATTTTCTTTGATTTGGACCGTCAAAGATGTCAACGGCCTTTTCTTTACGTGTAGGATTCTATAAGGGAAGGTTAACATTTGTTCCCAAGCGCTAAAGGTATTTTCCCGGACTACTTGACCAATGCAGGAGGCTAAACATTGAGCCACAGAGGGTCTCGCACCTCGGGGATTCTTTTTAAAACCATATCACGTGTTCTTGCCCAAAGGGGTAGGTCACTGATTTTGTAAGTCACGGCATGGGGAACACAGGCACGGGATAGCAAGCATTGGCTGGAGGCAAGAGGTCCAGGAGTTAGTGAAATTGCGTGTCATTGGATAGCTTATGTCCAACCCCCTTACCATAGCGCTCGAAAGAGTTTGTCGATAACAAATGATATCACAGGATATTTAAAAAACCGACCTAGCAAGAGTCGGACTCGCGCACAAAGGTTACCGTACCAAAACGGTAAAAAAATCACGTTTAAGGGGGCTCCCATACAACATGGGAGCCCCCTTAAATATTTATTATTTTCTGTTTTTTAGTAGGTACTTATTTGTTGTTATAGAGGCACTAGAAATACATCGTCTGTGATTTTTTTTACTTTCTAACTATCATGTTTCATGATATACAATCTGGTGACAGACAGATGGACGAATGGACAGCGGAGTGAGTAATAGGGTTCCCGTTTTACCTTTTAGATACGGAACCCAAAAATGTGTAGAATTGGGTCATATGACCAACATTTTCTGCAATATCAGTCCATTAAACACTTCCATGGCCATAATTTATATTGTTTTTGTTTCAGGTACAAATAGTACATTAATCAGTGAACTGGATAATGATTCAAATAATTTGTTGGATGGATTAGATAATATATTTTCAGATGATATATTTTAAACAATCTTCAAGATTTTTACCTTCTGCCTGATATTTATATTGTTTAAGAGTATTCCACAATTAAAACCCTGTGATTTATGCCCATGTATTTGTTTTAGTTTACAAGCTAAGAATATAGAACCCTTTGCTATAAATGTGGGTCTGCGCATTTATTATACTAAGCCTAATGAATAAAATATCTATTTATTGTACACAAAAAGGTACAATAGGCCTTACCGCTAAAGAGCAATTCCGAGGAAGAATATTGCAAAAAATTAAAGTAAAAGTAGAATATATTGTAGGTACTATGTATGTCTTTGTGTTTATGTTATTTTTAATGGGCGATTTGACTTTGAATAGTGATTATTAATAAAACAATATGCGAAGGCTCAATAAGATGAAATACTTGAGTTTTTAGTTTATTATTTTTATATGTTATATTTTAATAACTTACAAAAGTGTAGGACAGAAATCACAGATTGACTTCATACTGACCGATAGCAAACTAAAAGCAGAATTTAAAGACTAAGGTCATACCCGGGCATGCACTAACATCGCAGCACAGAATACTAGTGGGTACCTACAGATTACCAAAACCTATCAAAACTGAAAGAGACTAAACGGAGCGCATCAAATGGAAAGAGTTAGCGAGTGATAAGGCTACCGTATTTCGTGAAACGCTGAGGCGAATATTTGGTTAGACTTGACTACAGCATACGAAAATGCAAACACTATGTGAACTAAAACTTCGGAAAAGAATGTGTTAAGATAGCCAAAACTTCTTTTGGCGTATCCAAAGGGTGTCTTGATACCAACAAAGACCCATCTTGGTGGACCTAAGAAGTCAAAGACATCCTTAAAGCCAAAAAGGACACACAAAAGGATACAAAGAAGTGAAAAAGCTTGCAAAGAGATGCGTGGCCCAAGCTAGAGCAAATTCGCGAGCAAAACTTTCCAGAAATTTGAAGAGGTGGTCACGGATGCGGACATTTTTACCATAGCCAAACAGAGACACAGATAGGTACGCAAGATGTTAAATCCAATAGGTTCATAAAATGTAAAGATCAAAAATTACTTACTAGTAACGACGACATAAACAACAGACGTATATGAGTCATAGAGTAAGGTAATATATGAGTACTACAATGAGCTAATGAATGAAGAGTTCCCAAAGGAAGCGATTGTGCCCAACAGCAGTGTTCAAGGACCTATACAAGAGATAAACTCCGAAGAGGTTAAATCCGCTGTTGATAAAATGAAAAGAGGAAAAGCAACAGGGCCCGATGAAATACCAGCCGACGCATGGAAGTCTCTTGGACCATTAGGCATTGCGTGGCTCACTAGACTCTTTAACTCTATACTTACTAGCTGTGCCTGAGGCATGGCGTCTTAGCTTCCTAGTTCCCTTTTACAAAAATAAGGGTGTCCGGGTGCTCGCAGAGTACCTAACATCGTTTGAACAGAGAAGACTTAAACTAAAACTGCGTCATGCGTTACCATCCCTGAGACTATCTGGGAATGGGACGATCTGGGAATAGGACGATCTGGGAATAGGACAATCTGGGAATGGGACGATCTGGGAATAGGACAAACGGGGAATGGGACGATCTGGTAATAGGACAAACGGGGAATGGGACGATCTGGGAATAGGACCATCTGGGAATGGGACCATCTGAAACAGCGTGACGAGTTTGGGAATGGGACCAAACCTACAGGACATGTATAAAAACGTCCGCACCAAGGTTAGGAGCCCAGCTGGTAACAGTCCAGAATTTGATGTGCGCATGGGTGTGCATCAGCACTTAGCCCTCTCCTATTTAATCTTGTATTAGACTACATAACCAAGTCTATCCAGGCAAGGCTACCTTGGAGTATCTTGTACGCGGATGATGTGGTACTCATTGCCAGAACACCTGGTGAACTGCAGGCTTCACTGTCTTCTTGGGTGGCGTCTCTCGAAAGGTCCGGACTCAGAGTCAGCAGGTTAAAAACGGAACACATGGAGTGTAACTTATATAATGCAAACGGGCCATCTGCTATATATTACCCTGATGGCACGCCTGTGAGAAAGGTTACTGAATTTAAGTACCTCGGTGCCATGCTGACCTGTACAGCGCAAGTGGAGAGCGACGTCGATCATAAAGTATCCGTGGCCAGGCAGAAATGGCGCTCGTTAACTGGAGTGCTCTGCGACCCAAAAATGCCGATTCGCACAAAAGGCCGGTTTTACACAATGGCAGTTCGACCGGCCCTAATGTACGGTGCAGAATGCTGGACGGTGAAAGAGACGCATGTGCTGAAGCTACACACGACGGAAATGAAGATGCTAAGATGGTCTACTAAGGGGCAGGCGCCGCCCCTCCTTCAACATGGTGGACCAGTATGGCCTGGCTGATTAAAAAGGAAGATCTGAAAGATCCTGTAACCCAGGACCGCGCCACTTGGCGCCGGCTAATTAGGAAAGCCGCCCCCACTTAAAGTGGGAAAAGGCTAGGACAAAGAAAAGTTAGGACAATTTACTCAACGCCATCTAGTCTCAAAATAAGCAGAGCTTGTGATATGAGTACTAGATAAACTGATATAAATACTTCTATTTTAATTTTTTTTGGAAATACATATTATACATAGGAAACACCCAGACTTCGGCACAAATGTATGTGTCATCACACAAAGTTTGTCCCGACCGGGAATCGAACCCGAGACTCCGGCGTCGAAATCGGATGCACTACCGACCACGCAGTCCGAAGCATTAATTTTTTTTTTTAATATCTCTGGCTTCAGATACCGTTGTGCCATGTCTGTTAAAAAGAAAACATTCCAATAGACAGAAATCAAGGCAGAAAAATAGAAGGCCAGGCTTTCGTAGGAATAAAAAAAGTCGAATGGTCAGAATATAAGCATATTTATTTCGTTTTAACTTTAATATGTCGCGATACGATATGTTTAGACAGCGTAGCGGGATGAAAGTAAGTGCATGGACACATATTGCATTTGAAAGTTTGTCTATTGACTTTCTTCTGTTTATTATTATTTTTATTCTCATTTGATGGTTCTTTATCTTTACTTGTGTCTACTTTCTGTTGAAGTCCTACATGTGTTTTTACGTGTCGTAGACAGGAATAGAGTTTTGTGAATTGTACCTGAAAATGATAAAAAACAGGCAATAATAAGCTAAGGTCGGAGAACGGCTTTCTAACGTTCACACTTCTGTCTTTGAAGGGTAGTTCCGGTACACTTCCGGTCACAAAAAGTGTCTATCGAGCAGGCTATATGGAAAGTAGTAAAGTATTTCTCATGTGCCGTTTTCGTGATGGGTGTGCGGACGGGCGAACAAACGACAGACAGAACAAGAAATGATGGTCTGCCCTTCACAGACTATAATCCCATAACCGACTCAACCAAGATCTTTAAGTGGTGCACCTGCCAATCAACGGACGAGCAACTCCTAACCGGTTTCACTCAATATATGGCATCATCAAAGGTATTCACTTTCACACTAAACACTACATATCACTTTCTAATTAGTATTCCTGAGATATGAATATCTCAGGAATACTAGTTAGAAAGGGATGCCATATATTGGGCGAAACCGGTCAGCAGTTTAAATAATAAAGAAAATTGTGGAATGTATTATTATAAGTTCCACCAAGTGCCGACAATCGAAAGCATAAGCACAACGATACAATCGCTTCAGTTTTAGTCTCTCCGACCGACTGCTGTGATCTTACCTTCAGGCTAAATTATACACACACACGATCGAATTTACATCCGGGCAAGTAGATCGGAAGGTATTAAATCGCTTTGTATATGGTGGACTTCTGAGTTGTTCAACCAGCTAAGAATCTTCTGAGATATGTTCTACTAAAGTCGATGTAACCACTAATCACATATATAGATGGCTATTAGTGTTTTATAATTTTGGTATTAGTATTAATGTTTTGTCATGCACTCCCCAATTTAGTTTCCGATAGTTGTCTATTTACACCCTGTATATAATGTAGGTACTTACATCGCACTGTGTGCATTTGTAAAATTTTTCTTTGTCAGTCTGAATAATAGAGTAAGCATCATTCGCTTCACCCATATCTGTGTCGTCTGTGTCCGTGTCTATGGTCCATACTTCATCTAAATCCAAACATTCGTTCTGAAACAAATTTATTTATATATCATAACTAACTGTCCTGTTACAAATATTTCAAGACCAAAATTAACCGAATCGGTTCAGCCGTTCACGCGTTCTGGCGAGAAGTACATTACAGACTGTCAATATTGCCGTTGTTATATTTAGGACTGAAAATGAATTATATTTACAATTTTCTCGTATTTTATTAGTTTGTTTGTGCTTTGAATTGAATATACTCCGTAACTACAAACCTATTGTCAAAATTATTTCACTAATATAATAATATAGCTACATTATACCTCAATGCTAATGTATTAGTATGTATTTCGAAATACATACTAAATATACATAGAAAATACCTGAACTCCAAACAAACATTTAATGTGGATTTCCGGGACCTCATTCACATACCACTGTGCCACCGAGGCAACAGGAAAGATGTTACATCTCACTAGATAGAATCTCTGTAGTAAGTTGCTCACATCAGCATACAGTCAAGTATTGTTGACTGAGGGAGCGAAGCGACCGAAGTCTCCGTTTCAACTTGCAGACTGGGGAGAATTTCTTTCGTCTGGACTTCTACATCTACGGGATCTGTCAGAACATATTTGAGGCCGTATTTATCAACCGATTTGCATGAAACTTTAGACACACTCCTTGCTTACAATGAATAACATTTGAATGATATTTTTTGGATTGGATGACAAATGAAAGAGTACCTAATAAAGAAAATTGAAGAAGAATTTTTCTAAACAAAGCTGCTCCCGAAGTCTACGGTTCACAGAACCACTAGTAATAATGGGAATGCACTTTTGAACCTTGACAGTACCTATATACTGACCTCTTGATGTTCTTTGAGAACCTCGACAGACTTGAATAAACTAGCACATGCACTGCACGCGAACACAGTATTAGGATGCCGCCGTTTCATGTCGAACATTTGATTTACTGCGAGCACTGTAAACATAATTTGTTGCGTGGTTTTAAAGATCTATACGCATACATACCTATAGAACGGCGTGTTGGTTTTGTACCTATGGGTCACTGCACCCGCACAACGCAGACTGAGTGCTTATGCGGCGCACGGCTTTAATATTGTTATTAAGTAGGTAGGTATAAGGTGTGTTGTTTAATAAACTTTTTTTTTTCTTTCTTTCTTTTTTATACATATTTGCATCTAACTTATTGAGTGAAGCGAGCGGAGCTCCTTATCAGGTGACTCCAATGCAACTCGATGTGAAATTGTTTCTCGACAACTACCCAATCGATTTTCATTATTTTTTCACTCAAAAATCAAGCATTCTCAGAAGCAGGTTTTGTTCCGAGACCGACTTTTGATTTAGGACCCTCAAAAAAAGTTATTGACCAAAAATATGCCAATAACTTTTTTTGAGGGTCTTAAATCAAAATTCGGTCTCGAACAAAACCTGCTCCTTATAGATTGATAAATGCCTTAATAGAAATAGCCGCTTCGCTCAATTGCATGCTGCAGCGTAGTACCGCAGTACCACAGTACCGCAGTACCACAGTACCGCAGTACCACAGTACCGCAGTACCACAGTACCGCAGTACCACAGTACCGCAGTACCACAGTACCGCAGTACCACAGTACCGCAGTACCACAGTACCGCAGTACCACAGTACCACGGCAGCGACCGCAGCGAGTAGTCATAGTTAAGGTAGTAAGGTAGGTACTCAATACTATTAAAAAGTTTTCGGATTTTTAAAAAAGTTTTAGTTTTTAAAAGATACATGATCTTTCGAGTTACCGATATTTCGGCACACTAATTGAAAGTATGGTAAGTAGGTAGGTAGTTAAATAAAAAATAATTGTCAACATTTTTTTGTATGTCTCTGTTGAGCGATCTAATAATATCCGAGGAAAGTTGTGAAACGCCTGGTTTCACAACTTTGTCCTCGAAGGGGTGGGCGGAGATGCATTACACACTCTGCCAGCTGTTTGTTACCAGGACAGATGTTACGCACCACTAAATAGAATCTCCGCAGTTCGAGTTATAAGGATAAAATTAGGTTACTTTTATCCCGGGATTTTTTTACAGTGGGAATTGGTTATTAAACACTATTCCACGTGGGTGAACTCACGGGTATCAGTCGTTAAAAGTATGTATGTACTTACGCCTTTTGTTCAAAGACACAGAAACACGTAGGACCCCAGTATCGTCGCACTTAGTTTCTGTTACATGCACGTGGAACAATGTACATGTCTCGTGCTCGTGGTCGATACATTCCAGGGAATCATCTCCATTTGCCGTCAGTTCCTCTATAATTCAATATTTTAATTTATTTTATTATTTATTCAGGCAGGAGATAAGTTACAGATATTATTAACTAATTACGTGCCGAAAAAACGTCGATAAACATAACTTTTTAACCGACCTAAAAAAAGGGGGAGGTTTTCAATTCGACTATGTTTTTTATATTTTTTTTAACGTACCACAAAGACTGGTTTCAGATAGCGCAAGATAGAGCACATTGGAAGGAGTTGGGGGAGGCCTTTGCCCAGCAGTGGGACAGTACAGGCTGAAAAAAAAACTGATTCCCGAGGGTCCCATTTTGACATTAATTTGGTCCCATTCCAGTAATTTTAAGTATTTTTGGTTAAAACTTAATAACAGATAATAATGAGTTTATTTTTATGTTAAGCCACACCACGAATTATAGCAAAATTTTTTACAAACAACCCTTAAGATTGTCCACGTGCTGTGCGCCTGTGTGTAAACGTTTCAAATCTCGCCGCGTACGCAACAAGCGGCCAGTGGACACAAACTTATAGGTATAGACACACTATTACCTGATTTGGCTTTAATATTGTGCAATAAATCTGGTAGATGTTCAAATGTGGCTGTATCTTCCTTCTCTGTCACACTGCCTGTCACGAGTATCATGTTGTTCCTGTTCAATTTATCGTTTAACTCTTCCTTGGTAGTTTTTGTCTGCAATATGAAACAACCATACATATATATATATATATATACATCATATCCGCAAAAGGGTAGGCAGAGGTGCATTACACACCCACACATTGCCAGTAATTTTGTTGGTTCCACGGTATAGGGGGCAACCCTATTGCTGTTATCGGGCACTATAGAAAATCCATAACCAATCTAACTCAAACCAAAATTCCAACAGTCACGAAAGATGTTACTAATTAGAATGTCTGCAGACAGCGTGAGCATACAAAACAATAAATAAATAATATATTTTTGGACATTCTCACACAATGTCATCTAGCCCAAATTAAGCTAATACATGGGGCACACTAAAAGTTTTGGCGGGAAATCATTTGTCAATTGTTTTTTATCACACATCAAAGTTCTACGTATGCAACGAAAATGGAATTACGTTGAAAAGATTTTAGAGCGATGATTTTTTATGATATTAAAAGTTCTCTCTCTCCGCAAGACTTTGCCGCTCGTCTTCAAAATGCTTTTGGGAGAGAAGCACCTTGTTTGAGCACGGTGAGGCGATGGTTTGCTGAATTTGAGAGAGGTCGAGTCTCTTTACATGACGAATTTCGTGAAGGGCGGCCTTCAACTGCCGTCAACGAAAATAATGTGGCTACTGTTAAGCGGTTAATTGAAGAAAACCCGTGGATTACCTATGAGACAATTCGAGGACTATTGGGGATTGGTATGAGTCAAATCCAGAAAATTTTACACGAAGAATTGAAAGTTCGGAAACTTTGTTGTCGTTGGATCCCTCATGAACTGACAGCGGAGCAGAAGCGGACTCGCGTGGAATGGTGCTCACAGATGCTACTGAAGTACGACCACGGACATTCTAATGCTGTCTATGACATTGTCACAGGAGACGAAAAGTGGATTTACTGTTTTGAACCCAAAAAAAAACAGCAATCTTGTGAATGGGTGTTTGAAAATGAGAACAAGCCAACAAAAGTGAGGCAGGCGAGAAACGTTGGTAAAAAAATGATCGCGTTTTTTTTCTCAGCTACGGGTCCCATCTGTACAATTCCACTTGAAGATCAAAAGAGTGTTAATGGCGAGTGGTATTCTACCATTTGTTTACCCAGGGTGTTAGAAAAAGTTCGCGAAAGACGACCCAAAAGCCGCGTTCTCGTACATCATGACAACACTTCTTCACACACGGCCAACAAAACAAAGTCATTTTTAGCTTCCTAAAAAGTACAACTCGTCACCCATCCTGCGCATAGCCCCGACCTAGCACCCTGTAATTTCTGTATTTTCCCCAAAATCAAAGATTTGATGAGAGGTTTCACTTTTACCAACTCCGAAGAGGCGGTGATAGCGTTCAATCAGCACGTAGAAAACATGCCTTCAGATCTGTGGTCCTCCTGTTTTAAAAAATGGTTCGATCGCATGAAAAAAAGTTTAAAAATGTAAAGGAGAGTATTTTGAAAAGCAATAAACATAATATTTTGGTTTTAACATGTTGTTTTTTTAAGTTACGCAAAACTTATAGTGTGACCTACGTAGCTTGTGCTACGGGATCAAGACTAACATACTTATATATTTCTAAATAAATACATAGTATACATAGAATACACCCAAATTCCGAAACAAATATTTTGTGGATCACACAAATATTTGATTCGAACCGGGGATCGAACCCGAGACTCCGGAGTCGAAAGCCGATGCACTACCGACCACGCCACCGAAGCAGTTTTATAGTATGGTCGATTGGGGGATTCTATAAAGTATTTAAAGACACAAACCAGAATGCTAAGTGGTACACTTGCCGATCAACGGACCGATCTCAGGTAAACATTAAAGTCCCCGGTCAACGGCAATAGATTTTTGCCGCTATTGTTGCACCAATAATAAACTAGTGGTTCTGTGAACAGTAGACCTCGCGTTATTTTCGCAATTTCCCCCCATTTCTCCCCCATTTTCCCCCCAATCGAAAAAATCCCTTCGATAAAAGTTGCGCCTTGCAACAAAGAACACTTGTGCGAAATTTCATGAAAAATGGGCTGAAAAATGCATTTTCCCCCAATCGAAAAATCCCTTCGACAAAAGTTGCGCCTTGCAACAAAGAACACTTGTGCCAAATTTCATGAAAAATGGGCTGAAAAATGCATTTTCCCCCCAATCGAAAAATCCCTATGACAAAAGTTGCGCCTTGTAACAAAGAACACTTGTGTCAAATTTCATGAAAAATGGGCTGAAAAATGCATTTTCCCCCCAATCGAAAAATCCCTATGACAAAAGTTGCGCCTTGTAACAAAGAACACTTGTGTCAAATTTCATGAAAAATGGGCTGAAAAATGCATTTTCCCCCCAATCGAAAAATCCCTTCTACAAAAGTTGCGCCTTGTAACAAAGAACACTTGTGTCAAATTTCATGAAAAATGGGCTGAAAAATGCATTTTCCCCCCAATCGAAAAATCCCTTCTACAAAAGTTGCGCCTTGCAACAAAGAACACTTGTCAAATTTCATGAAAAATGGGCTGAAAAATGCATTTTCCCCCCAATCGAAAAATCCCTTCGACAAAAGTTGCGCCTTGCAACAAAGAACACTTGTGCCAAATTTCATGAAAATCGGCTGAAAAATGCGGCCTGTAGACCGGAACTGACACACATACCAACAACGCCAAATCCGCCAGTCCTCCAGTTAAAACTGAGACGCTTCGCTCGCTCGGTCAATTATTGGAATGTGGACGCATATGTCTCTGTCTTCCTTTTTGGGAGAGCAGGCGTGAATGTACATGTATGAAAAACAAGTTACCTTAGTAATGATTAAATTGTATCCAATCAGTGAATTCTTTATGTCAGGGACCTTGAGAAGCTGACTAATCACATTGTATGCTGACGTGATGTCTTCAGAGCTCAGTTTCGCTTGAGATGTATTGCGAATCGATTGTTGTATGAGGCTTACTAGTTCTGTCTCGCTCATTACTTTACTGTTGTCTCAAATAGAATGCAATATTAAAATAAATTAAGATTAGTGGTCGCCCATATGGTCGATCAGACCTCGCGAACATTAAAAACTAAACGCCTATATCCCGAAGGGGTAGGTAGAGGTGCATTACACACCCACAATTTGCCAGTATTTTTTAGCCTATTTCCGTCACTGGGCACACATATAGGTTATGTTCAAAAAAGCTCACGTGAAAAAAAATGTTTTAAATCAACAAACACTTGTGCCAAGTTTTGTGGTGATCGGATGAGAAATGTGGCCGCTAGCCCGTCACACACATACATACAGACCGAAAGACAGATGGACGAAAGCAAAATTATCCTGTCTCGAAATGTAGACGTTTCGCTCGCTCAGACAATAAGTACTATAGTTGAATGAATACTTACTATGAGGTTCTGACACTTTATTATTTTGTGTTTTTATGGCGACATCATCAGGCGGGGAGGGTTTTTCAGCGGCACTTTCGTTTGTCATCTTCTTCACGAGTTTGGCCACCAATCGTTTCCCATTAGCCGTTTTCCCAAGAACTATTCTTTCTGGTATATCTTTAATCAAAGCATATACGAATTTTAGGCTGTAACTCACAATATCCATTCAAAAAATGCCGTGAAGAAAGCTGGTACTAAATTACAACTGTCAGATTGACTTTGATAAAATTTGGTGAAGCGGTAGTTTAAAACTTGGTACAGATATTATGCAAGATGTGTAAGCATTTGGCTGCATAGTTATCCCCTGAAAACATAGATCACATTACAATTTCGATTGTCGAGAAAGTAGAGATCATAGGGCATGGTATTCTTAGGCCCCGTTCGCACGGGAGTTAAAAAACCGCGACGTGTTTTTAACGCTAGCTGAGCTCTGAGCGGGAAATTGAACTTTACGCTTAAAATATAACACCGCGGTGAACAACCCGTCGCGATTTAAATCCGCTGCGGTGTGAACAAATACTAGGCAATGCATTTGATCTATTTCGACGCATTTTAACGCCCGTTTAAAAATCTCTCGTGCGAACGGGGCCTTAAGAGCATGTGTCCGATGGAAATCCTACTTATATTATAAAACGCGAAAGTTTGTGAGTATGTAAGTATGTATGGATGGATGTTTGTTACTCTTTCACGTAAAAACTACTGAATGGATTTTAATGAAACTTTACAATAATACCGGGTATTACGTAAGGGTTATATCAACCCGAAGCCAGCACCATCAGCTGGTCGACCAGAACCCGTTTCGATATGTCGCGACCGCCAGAGAAGAAAAGAAAAGTTCAAAATAAAAACATTATTACCGAATAAAATACACACTTGTTTAAACAACACTAGCTAAAATCAGCTGCTTCGGTCATCGACATCAAAATAGGTACAAATAATAGGTACAAATAATGCGCGCCTGTGAAAAGCCTTCCGTCTCACTCCTGGTAGGAACATTTTGTCTCTGTTTCGCATCAAGCGATGCCGCACGAAGCCGTGGCTTCGGTCGTTCGGTCGGCTTCGGTCGCCGTTTGAATTTTCCTAGAATTTTATTTAAAATATCATTTAGCAAGGTCACAGGTCAGTTCAGTTGCATTCTTTGCTTTGTGCAGTGAGGTAGCTAAATAGTTGTTTAGTGTGGTAATTTGTGAGTTGTGTCAAGTTGTGTGTGATAGTGATTGTGTTGTGTAGTAATGGCTCTGAGTAACGAAGAGTATTACGAGATGATGCTTTGTGTAGGAGCATCAGAAGGCAATTTGCCCGGGAGTTGTACCGTGAGTTTTGATACCTAAAAATACTGTGTACGCAGTCGAGTCGAAACCGCATTTAGCACTGTTGCACAAGAAATTAACCTTTCCTGTAAACAGGTAAGATTTTTCTAAAATTGGGGACAGAGATTTTACTATCACTTGCATGTGGTGCACCTGTCGAACCACGGACGAGGATTTGGGGAAACAACTATGTGTTGGTCAAAATTTTATTTACATAAACAAAAATAATCCTTTAAGGACGCCCACACCACCGCGACGCCCGCGCCACCGCCAAGGGCATTCTACATACGTACCACGCGCTCATTGTCTAGTTGTAGCTACGTCAAGCCGTAGCGTTGGGACACGTTTGTTTTGATTTGAAATATCTTTTTAAATTTTTTGATGAACTTTTTTTTTTCTTCTTTTGCGGTCGCCATATATCGAAACGGGTTATGGTCGACCAACTGATGATGCTGGCTTTGGGTTGATATAACCCTTTCGTAACACCCTGTATAGCTTATACATCAGAATAACACAGGCTACAATTTATAAATATATTGTGTAAATTGTTCAAAATATGACGCGGCGCGACGGGAACGGGAAAAAAATCCAAATTACCACGCGGACGAAGTCGCGGGCGACCACTAGTCAATACTAAAGGAGGTTCCCTACGAATAATTCGCAATCTCCTTTCTTTAAAAAAAAACTCTTTACCTTTGAAATTCAATTTAGTTTTTATTTTAATACAATTTGTATCTTTCGTTGAATCCTTTTTGATAATTGCTATCTCGTTTACATGTTCTGTTATTTCTGGCATATTATTTGTTACATCTGTTTCTTCAATTAGCTCTGAAGTTGTTGGATTTTCCGGAACCACTGCATGAAATGTGCTAAGGTTTAAATACTTAGAAAATCTTAGTAGATTCCTCCATATCCATATTTTTTCTGAGGTTTACTTGAGCAGGAAACACATAGGTAGGAATTGTATTAAGAATGACTTGACAGACATGACACTTCCTATTTCAAAATTGGTCAAGCGGTTCAGACTACAGAATCTCACAATGGAAATAACATATAGTTAAATGGGCGTTGAGATAGAGTCCATAGAGTGGCATAGAGTATCAAGGCACGGTCAAACTCATCTTTCACATGCGACGTATAACACGCATTATGACATCTGGACAGGATCTGGCCTATACATTTGTAGAGTAACGAACACACTGGTCATTCACCACGCTGTCTCGCGTCACCGCGCACGATTCGCGTGCTCCCATGCTATCCCACGCGTAGGTACGACGCTGTTTAAAGTGTAATAGTTTAAAGTGTTTAAGTGTCATAGCGCGTAGATAACGTAAACATCAGACGTCGTAAGACCAGTGTCGCTATTTCCCATGTCGCGTGGCATACGTCGTACGTAAAGGACCAGTGTGTTTCAAACTTTTTAAGTACAATATAGCTTTACTCTCTAAATATCAAAGCGCGGGGTGTATTAATTTTAAATAAGTATAATTAATAGATACTAATTTTAGACCTTTTTCTTTTCTTTTTTCATTTTCGGGGCCGCAACTACGCTCATTGCCGAGCGCCTCTGGTTAACACTACGAAGAATTTTCAGCGGATTTTTTTTTGGCCTTAAAATCCTGTCTATTAAACTCCATTTAGAACAGTTGGGTGAAAATTTCTTTAACTAACCTGTATCGATGTTAGTTGTTGCAACAAATGATGTGTTTTCAATATCATCCTCTTGTTCAACTTTATGTTCTACAACCAACTCTACGGCGTCTTGTTGATTTGTCAACGCGGATAAGTTCGGAAACTGACTTTCAACACTTTCTGCTTTAAGATTTCTGTTAACAAACAGACTTATAAGTTAACTACCATTGTATGTTATTTAAGGGAGAAATACAAAATTTAAAATTTAAAATGCGTGTTATAAATAGTGTATAGTTGTTTTAAACCAAATTACGTAATACCCGTACGACATTATATGGAATACTGTTGGTTATAAACCTAGTAGCCAGCAAAATTCTACGTTTTCAATAGCGGTTTTAAACAGTGTTTCGCCCTTAAGCAAATTGTGCATATTTACCCTAAGTCTGTTAAATTATTTGTTCCATTCTGTATGTCATTTCTTAATTTTTGTATTAATTCTGAAACAAGTGGGTAGATCTAAATAAAGATAGGTAGTATTTAACTGCTAATCAAAAAACCTTCGTTATGTACTAAAAAATAATTCCGTTTCCTAAGCAAAAAATTCTGATTGCGCAGCAAATAATTACCTCAAAATTTTCCATTACAGGGCATTTCTCCCTCGCAGAGAGAAAAATATTTTGTAGGTCTTAAACAGTAAATGTTATAATATGAAACATAATGTCAAAATTAATAAAATGTATTGTTTTTATTATCTCTGAACTTAGGTATTTTTTTAAAGTTAGAAACTTAATACACAAATAGTTACTTTCATTATTGGTGATGTCATGTAGCCCCTGTGAGTTCAACACAAATGTTTTGTCATTAGATTCCAATAGAAGCCAACCTTTTTGCCCTAATGTTTGATACTGATCGTCGTTTAAAGTTATCTGCAAAATAAAATTAATGAGATCATTCATTAAGAAACTTAAAATTGAAATATAACCATTTTTGGGCAACAACTACATCGATAGATACCTCAGTGAAATTATTTTCTTGTTTACTGTTATTCGATGCTATATCTATATCAATATTTTGCGCGTTCGCCAGTTTCAACTGATCAATTACTATATTTCCTTCCACCTACAAAAAAAAAATTAACTTATTAAAATTTTATTTACAAAAACGCTAAACGCTTAATCGATGCTTCTCAGGACCAGAAGGCTGGTTATTTTCTGGTCCAAAGAGTAAGTATCGCCATCCAACGTGGCCACACAGCCAGCATTCTGGGAGTCATTCCCAGTCGGCAATGATGCGGAGGATTTTTTTAAACCATATTTTGTAATGTAAATATTTTTAGTATATAATTACATATGTATATTGTAATTCTTATTGTTAAAAAAATTGAATTAAATACTTGGTAATGGACCCACCAAAACCTCAAGTCCTAAAGTTCTGAAGTCTCAGTTGCCCGCAATGTGTTCCCCCACTTTATTACACTACTATTGGATGTCCTCGACTTCGTCTGTGCAAGGTTATACTTCTAGTAGTCCTATTTATACTTATACCAAAATTCATCAAAACGAAAGAGGAAGGGCATAGGGGATGATAACAGATCGCATATTAAAGTTTAAAGTTAAAAGATAAAATTAAAAAATCAAATAAGTCAAATGAAAGTTAAAAGATAATACAATAAAACATAAAAGATCAAGAACATGAAAGAGGTATTATGTTAGTGTTTTAGACATAGTTTATCTAAATACCCATACTTTAGTTAAAAAATGTTTCGAAAGGAATGAATCCTACTCGAAGGAGTTTTGTGACGTCTTCTATTTGATGTACCTTTATAAAAAAAAACTAAACATAAACCCAAGTGTCAAATTTAATTTCCAAAGACTCACAAACAGCCAATTTTTTTCCGACCTTATGAGATATTTATTATCATATTTTAGACAATTTACACACAGGCTTCATAAATTATAGCCTATGTGATATTCTAATAAATGAACTACATTATTGTCAAGTTTCATTAAAATCCACTCTAATTTTCGTGGAGAAGAGCATATCCAAACATCCTTCCTTACATAGTTTAACCTTTATAATATTAGTAGGATGAACTTGACGCCCTTGGCACAGTGAATTCATGGAGTGCTTAGTATTAGATCTCTGTATAGTATGCATCTACCTGCCTCTTCAGAGAAACAGGCGTGATTATACCTATGTCAACAGTTCCAACTGGTACCTGTTCAGTTGTTGTTCCAGAGCTCGATTGTAGTAAAAAGCTATTTGTATACAAGCCATTTTCACCCTCACGCAAGATGAATTGATCTGAAATCACAAAAGAAATAAAAAGGTAAGTAATAAACATTTTGATTAAACTCCATGCTATGTAAATGGTTCACAAATTTTTAAATAATTTATTGCTGTTTTACTTCTATAGGTTGTAGTGTAATATTATATAAGCCTTCCTGGATTAATGGACTATTCAACACACAAATAAATCAATTTGAACCAGTATAGCAGTTTTATATAGGTATATAAAAATTAATCCCTATTTCCCTTGGTAATGACATCACGCGTGAATGGCTGGACCGATTTGGCTAATTTGGGTCTTAAAATATTTGTGGAAGTTCAGGGAAGGTTCATAAATAAAATTTCAGGTGGTACGAAGTTCGCCGGGACCACTAGTAGATTATAAATATTATACTGATATAGTACTTCCTGAGATTAGAATGTTCAACCAACAACCTTTACAGCTTTATAATATTAGTATAGATTGTTTTATGCATGCCATTAAATAAATACTTATATTCCTTTAGTAAATGTCATAATATAGTATATTACCAGACACAGATATAAGTTCAGTTGAAGTGTCAACATCTACAAAGAATTGCTGTGCAGCTACACCCACATTGTATGCTGTGCAAGACTGCACATCCTCCAGGACTTCCTTCCCATCTTGGACTTGAGCTACATATTGTATTTGTCTATTTACTGTAACATACAAGTGAGTGGACAGGGTTTTTAGGTACAAAAATGTTATAGCATTATACCATAACTAAAACAGGACCTCCTTTTGTAAATTTGGTTACAATTAATGTAATAGAATATTAGTTCACACTATGTACTTATAAAAAATTACGACAGTACAGATTAAGGACTTACTGAGGAGTGATCCATCATCTTGAAGAACAAAAAATTGCTGTGGTTCAGCTTCACTCGTATTAGATGGTAAAAACTCATACGTTTCATATGTATTCTTGTTCATAATGGAATAGTTTCAGAAGAGACCAATGGTTAAAGTCGAAAACTTCGGAAACTTAATACATAGCTCTTCAATAAGATCCGCTATTTGTAAATATAATTATCTAGTCACAAATAACAGTTCCTGTACAAATGCGATTTTGCTATACCACATGATATTTCATGTTTATTTTTCGTAAAACTGATACCTACATAAAGATTTATTCATTCATAATTTTCTGATTTACGGTTTACAAGTTATTATCAGTGTTGCCACACTGGATTCTTGTAAGTCTCTAGATTGCCCTTAGAAAGTCGCTAGTTAAAGTCAATTTACTGATACAAAAAGTCGCTACATATCGCTAAAAAAAGAAATTTGCAATAGTCGGGCGCTTGGGCACACCACATGCGTCGGACTCATCTTTTGATTTACTACAAAGTCTGAAACCACCTATATTATTAAAGGAAAAAAAGTCAGAGGCAAAAGAATTATATTTATTTACAAAAAAAAGTGAGTGTGTACTTATGTACGCACGTAAGAAAGCTAGAAATAATACCTACTTTGTTATAATGTTAAATCGTGCTGTGTCGGTTTTGTGTGTCAGTGTGCGCACGCATTGTAAAAATCAAGATATAACTTCAAAAAAAAACTAAAACTCCAAATCTACGTCAAATAACGACACTTCTGCTTCTTCATCTTCACTTTCTTCATTGCTAGGGACAGTATTAGTAGACGAAGTAGAAGCAGAAGGCTGATTTATTTACCATCTTTTCGTATTTGTGCTATTAGTCCATTGACATGTTGAGCTTTGCATTTTTTAGAGGACGCAATTTTTTTTTTGGGACATGTGTGGGGGTCAGTTGAAGCTTAACCTCAAGTTTGTGTGGTCGCCACCCTTGTCCCCCGGCCGCCATCTTGGAAAAACACTTTTTTTCGCGATATCTCGGAAACTATGCGTCTTACAAAAAAATTGCGAAGTCATAATTTGTGGCAAATAGTTTTGCCTACAAATATGTTTATCAAACTTTTTGCCCTAAATTAAAAATTAAAGAAGTTATAAGCAAAAAGGTGAGAAAAATTTTAACGACTCACACCTAGCATTACATTCATGCTGTATTATTTATGCTTTCGATTGTCGGCACTTGGTGGACATAATAATACATTCTGAATAAATTCCACAATTTTCATTATTATTTAAAATCCTGACCGGTTTTGCCCAATATATGGCATCATCAAAGGTATTCACTTTCAGTGTTCACGTGTTGTCCCGATCAAAACTAGAATTGCCAGATTGCTATGCCTAAAGTTGTCAGATGGTCAAAAGTTTAAATAAAGTATAGACTGTGTAAAAGTCTCTAAAAGTAGCTAAAATATTTTTGGTCGCTAAATAATAAATTTATCTCGCTATATCACCGAAAAACTCGCTAGATATAGCGACAAAGTCGCCAAAGTGGCAACACTGGTTATTATTATAATTAATATCAATGAAAATGACAATGACATATGTAGTGACTGACGTTTTGTTTTGAACCATTGAACTCAAAAGGACTCCATTACATTCAGAAATAAAATTACCTTCATGGGCATAGTGCTCATGGGACGGACGCGAGTGACGCGACCGTACAACCTTACATAGGTACCTTGGTTGGGAACATTCGTAAACTCAACAATTTTCAATCAATTAATCAATCAATTTATTTATCTTACTTTAATCAAATGTGATGAAAGTTAGATAAATAGACCATAGACCGAGCTAGATGTTGCCTATCCTTTCAACGGCAAAGGATAAGCAACATACCCAGTCTTAGGATAAGACCTTCGTCCATGTTCCCGGTTTGTAATATAGAACATCTATGGCGGTCGTTACGCCCATACGGCCCCTAAAACAAAATCCGACTGCTCTAACTACAAAGCGATCAGAGTACTTTCTAACCACTTGTTTTTTCTATTCCGTGTTTCTAACGATATCGCCCATGGGTTATGGAGGTCAGATGGCAGTAGCATTGCAGTTAGACTGGAAAGCTGACCCCAAGTCTAGTGTCTCCTTCAGATTCCACTATGCATGTCGATCATAGGTACCTAGGTACCTATGCAGCATGATAATTATACCTGAGCCTTATTTTTGTAGCACCTCAAGGTTGACTGGCAGAAAATGCCTAAAGCCATTAAGTCCCCCATTGTACGCGTTTGTGGATGAAATTTAAATAAATAGATAATAAATATAGGGAGTTGACTAGTTACCTACCGTCGAAATTTGTACCTACATTACATTACTTAGGTACTAAGTAGGTAGGTATACATATACTCGTTTAAACCAATACAAAAAATAAAATTGAATACTTCGATAACGACTTTTTATGTGGTGTTAGAAAGGGAAGTTAGTAGCTAGGTACCTACTACCTAGGTATATCATATTGCGTAAGGTCTATTGTTATCAAGATTAGAAAAGATGGGAATAGATGTTAGGCGTCTTTTGCGGTTTCATGGACGAATCTGCTATCATTAAACTATGAGGTGTGCTCGCATTTATGTCATAAGGAGAGTTCGTTGTCCGCCAAAGCATAGGATTACCTACTAACTGGTTAAGCCGGCCAGGATTATTATTCATCACGTTCGATTGCCAGAGGGACACTGTGGATTGTTTGAGCTCAAAGACAATTTTCAATTTTTTTGTCGATAAATAGGTACTTACCTAGGCATTTGTAACATATCAGGGACACGTGAAATCAAATATAAAATGTGTCGTTCCGAAAGCTTCACAGTGCGCTGTGTTCCTTAACGCATGTATATAATCTTTTAGTTGTATGGGGATATACACTGGCGCGCTTAATCTGCCAATAATTATTAACTCCATTATTTTGTTAAGCATTCTAGTAGTTTCTATGCTGGAACCAGTTTTACACCATTCTCCATAGTGGAACTTGTGAAAATCAACATCATTGCGATAAACACGTTTACACATTGGTAAGTTATAAGCGCACCCATAATATACCATAGTACCCTGGCAGGCAAGTAATCTCAATAGAACGTCTTCATATCTTCCTCCCAAGCAATTGAAAGCTAACACAGGACGAGGACAAGATGTTGTAAAAGTTATCAATTCTTCAGCTTCTTCCAATGTGCAGACCTTGTCGGCCCCTAAACTCATAAGGTGTTCCTTAACTTGTTCATACCCACAGTGACTAGCAACTATGTTCAAGGTTCTAATTCCCAAAGTTTTGGCTATCATTATGACGCATTGTCCAACGGGACTGTTAGCTGCATTTTGTACTATTGTAAAATCTGCGGGAACTTGGCGAAAGTCCTTTATCATTCTGTATGCTGTACAAGGAGCTATGGTCAACATCGAGGCCTCCGCAAGAGGCAACCTGGTCGGGATTCGATGTAAAGCTCGTTCATTATAAATACCATAGTACCTCCAGGTACCAAGCAGCCTTTCTGTTAAAACAACTCTATTTCCAACGGATAAACGACACACGTTACTTCCTATTTCGACTACTTCACCAACACCTTCGTCTCCTGGCACAGTTGGTAAGCATGGAAGTGTAGGATTCCTTCCTGAAATAAAAATATCGTTATTGGTAGGGGTGTTGGTACCTATCTACTATTTTATGAAAAAACATTACTCAACCTTCATTTAATGTGATATTTACGTGAGTAAGTGACAAGCACAAATTACTAATTAAACCTTTTTCAGTAAGCATGGCCATACCTATACTTAAATTCACTCATACTTTGCAAAAACTTCAAGGCTAGCAAAGAAGTAAAGTAAATTGTAATTCAGGCCACATGCATTTTCCGTCTAAGGGTGTACCTACCTAACTACGTTACGTAAACGTCCCCGTAGTGTGATACTAAAGTGGTGCGCGCGATGTAACATGATATATTTGTATGAAACTTTTCTGCAACACCAGTGGTTGAATACGTTGGTCGACTACTTTGCTAGGCTTACAGTCTATCTTCGTTAGACGAGCAGGTGTCAGGAGTAAAGGAGGCTTGCAATTTTTTTTAATAAATTTAATAAAACATGAACTTTTAGTTATTAATATTCAAATTTGTAACAAAACTAATAGTATTAAGTACTAGTAGTTCATACTTAACTAAAAATAAATTAATTTCAATTACATATTATTCAAGTACATTATATGTATCTCATCTACTTCATTCTGTATTATAAAGGTTAAATAATAATGTAAAATCAATGAGAGTAATATTAAACAATTATGAATTAAAGTCAAGTACATATTTACATCCAGTGAAACCTTTCACTGTGAGAGCATTCCTGATAGCCTCATCAAATTGATCAAATTTCACCATTTTATGAACTGGAGCTTTCACTTTCTGATCACACATTAATGAAATAAGTTCATTCATCATATCATCTTTTTCTTCTGAATTTGCTTTTTCATTCCAAGCAGTCATCCAAAAGCCATATGAAGAAAAGTTCTTAAAAATAAATGCTGAAGTCGGAATGATTACGGGCTCTCTTGACATGCCACCATAAGTCACCATACTACCTGAATGTTGTAGGTGTCTTAACATTTCCAAAGAACTTTTACCACCTACACAGTTCAAAGCTAGAGAAGGCTTTTCAATCAACTTATCCTTAAAAATATTTGTCGATCTGAGTTCTTCCTCTGTCAATACGTAAGTAGCACCCAAATTCATTAAATATTCCGTCAATTCTTTAATTTCAGGTCTGTTCCGAACTATGTTAACTGTTTTAATATCCCATGCCTTACATATCTGAATAACACTTTGTCCACATGCACTATTAGCTCCATTCTGTATTACCACCAAGCCATTTTGTTTGACTGGCTTGAAATCTGTCAGCATTCTGTAAGCAGTGCATGGATTGACAGTAAGTGTTGCCGCTTCTACTAAACCTAAGTTATCAGGGACCACTCTCAATACATTACTACTGAATAAGGCAATATCTCTCCAAGTGCCTTGTACTGGTGTTGTGACAATTACTTTGTTGCCTGGTTTTATGCCCTTTACCTCTGGACCTACTTCCTCTACAGTTCCTACACCTTCATTCCCTGGTATACAAGGAAGTTCAACCTTAACTGGATATTTTCCTGAAAATATAAAAATGCAGCTATAAAGAATACATTTTTATGGAAATAAACCAAATTAATGAAGTGCAATAAAATACCTTGTCGTCAGTTCTTCATAACAAACAAATAAATGCTTTTTTAAACAGAAATAAAAGATTTAAAAAACCCATGTTTGTATATACCTTGTATAGTATTAATATCGGCTGGATTGACAGGTGCAGCTAACATACGAACTAGGACTTCTTGTTTGCCGAGTTGAGGCACTATGCATTCTCGGACCTTCAAAACACGCAAAGGGTCGCCAAACTCTTTGTACACCAATTGTTTTGAAGATAAATTACGTGTTCCCTCTTGAAATAAACAAGTCACTTTACTTGCTCTAGACTTGAAAAGGTTCACACAGGAAAAAAACATTGTTATTAACAGTTTCAATAAGATAAAAGCAGTCCACTGATAATTTAAAATAAAAAATTAACCGGGTTCCTGATTTTTAATTTTGTTTGTAAGAAAGTTCTTCTTAATTTGTCATTTTGACACTTGAGATTTGTCAATGTCAGCCATTGTTTTGTCAGCTGATTTGGAATTTTTTTGGACGTTTACGTATTGACAAAAGCTTCTTATTCGATAGAGCTTCTATTTGATGTCATGGAGGTCCAAGATAGGTTTTCTATTTGATAAATGTTGGCTTGGATGTTTATTTATTTTACATAGGTACTGTAATAACCAGCCACTGAATGATTTGGCCGAGATTACCAGATAGCTATGATGATAGAACTTGGAGACATTGTATAGATAGATGTCAGGCCATATATAAGGTAATTTACGCGCTTATGTCCCGAAAATTTTACTATTAAAATTTAGATTTAAACTTGAATATCTTGCAAACGGATACTTACTTGAATCTAAAAATTGTCTAGAGGCGAGAAAAAAAACACCCCCACTTTACGTGTAGGGGAGGACCCCATTTTTTTGTAATTTTATTTTGTTACTATTATTGTTTTCTTTTGAGGTGGAGTTCGCGAACTCCATGCAAACCGCGATACCGTCCACGATCACCTAGAGACGGCACGGCCTTCTGTGATGTTCCTAACGGAGACACAGATACGCCGTCCTGACGACACGTCTTACCTCTGTTACCCGGGTTATGTCATTGAGGAACAATTCCGCGACAAAGCCGGAGTGTGCGTGTTCGTTAGGGCGGATGTTTGCTGCCGCCGGTTGCGCTGTCTAGAGAACCCCTCCTACTCCGTCCTTTGGCTGCACGTGGATCATGGCTCTATGAGCCAGATCTACGTGTGCGTCTACCGCTCCAACACAGGGTATACTGGGACAACAAGGCTTTTCGAGTACCTCAGCGAAATGGCTGACGATGCGCAGGTGCGGTTCCCGAACGCTGACCTGGTTTTCCTGGGGGACTTTAACGGTCATCACGTTGAGTGGCTGAAGTCCCTTAGGGCCGATCATGCGGGACGAACCGCCCATGCATTCGCTCTCTCCCACGGGCTGACCCAGATGGTACAGGGGATCACCCGGATACCTGACAGGTCAGACCACACGCCAGCCTTGCTGGATCTACTGCTGACGAGTCGGCCAGCCGAGTACAGTGTGTCGGTACGCGCCCCACTGGGCACTTCCGACCACTGTGTGGTGCACGCCAGCTTCCAAGTGCCACCGCCTGCTCGTGCTGAGCAAATGACTCGACGACTATGGCACTACTCGTCGGCAGACTGGGACGGTCTCCGCGATTACGTTGCGTCCGTCCCGTGGAGCCAGCGCTGCTTTGTAGGGAAGGCGCATTCGGATAGCGCTGCTGCCGTTGCTGGCGAGATCAGTCTAGGGGTAGAATATAATATCCCTTTCACTGATGTCGCCAGCATCCGCAAAGCTCGCCCCTGGTTCGGGCGTGAATGTGCCGAGGCTGTCCAGAAAAAACAGTCGGCGTATCGCGCCTGGGTCAGGGCTCGGGCGGCACGTGACCCGAATGTGAACCGCCTCAAAGCAGCGTACAATATGGCCACTAGGTTCAGCAAGAGGGCCTTCAAGAGAGCGGATGCCCAGCGCGTCGCGCGGCTTGGTCAGGAGCTCACATCCCATCCCACGGGCAGCAGATACTGGCAACTGGCCAAAGCCGTACAGTCAAATGTTTGCCAACCCTCGCTGCCACCACTGCATTTTCCTGATGGATCACTGGCTCACAAAGCCCAAGAGAAGGCGGACATGCTCGCAGACCTCTTTGCGGCTAATTTCCGTGTCGATGACCGTGGCCTGCAGCCCCCCGCCATCGCCAACTGTGGCCACACTATGCCTGATATTGCTATCAGGCAATGTGATGTACGGGCAGTGCTGCGGTCACTCGACACGCGGAAAGCCAGTGGCCCTGACGGCACTCCGGCGGTGGTGCTACGAAAATGTGCTGCTGAGTTGTCTCCAGTATTAACGCGTCTGCACCGCCTGACATACTCTACAGGCCTCGTGCCGGAGGTCTGGAAAGAGGCGAACGTACAACCGATACCCAAGAAAAGGGATCGATCCGATCCAGCCAACAATCGACCCATAGCTGTCACCTCAGTCATTTGCAAGGTGCTCAAGCTCCTTATCAATAAGCACCTCATGCGATACCTGGAGGATCACTCGCTAATCAATGATCGGTAATATGGCTTCAGGCCAAAACGATCAACGGGTGACCTCCTGGCATTCGTCACGCATGTCTGGGGTGAGGCTATGGAAAAGTTCGGCGAGTCCTTGGCTATTAGCCTGGACATCGCCAAAGCTTTCGATAGGGTCTGGCATGCTTCGCTCCATTCCAAGCTTCCGGCATATGGTCTACGTCCTCAACTGTGCAGCTGAATTACCAGTTTTTTATACGAGCGCCGAGTGCAAGTGAATGCCGGGGTACCGCAGGGGTCCGTACTGTCACCAACTCTCTTTCTTCTGCATATCAATGATATGCTTTCCCTCGGGAACATTCATTGCTATGCAGATGACAGCACATTGCACGGGAGTTACTCGGTTCGTCCGACGGCGGGGCGATCTGTGATAGAGGAGGAGAGACGACATCTCGTAGCTGATCTCGACCGAAACCGCGACAGTATCTCCCAATGAGGTGCCGAGAACTTGGTCGAGTTCAATGCCCGCAAAACACAGGCGTGTGCATTTACAGCGAAAAAATCCCCTTTCCTTCCCCTACCCACTCTTCAGAATGCAATATTACCAATGAAGGACAATATAGACATCCTTGGCATAGATGTTCGTCGAGAGCTCAATAACACAAAATACATTGAGAGATGTATTGGGCTAGCTTCGCGGAAACTAGGAATACTGAACAAGGTAAAGCGATTCTTTACACCGCACCAGAGGTGTCTGCTGTACAAAACGCAGATTAGACCATGCGTTGAATACTGCTCTCACCTCTGGGACGGCTCCGCGAAGTATTTGCTGGACGCACTCGACGCTATGCAGCGACGCGCTGTTCGCATTATAGACTGTCCGGAGGTAACGGGAAGCCTTGAGCCGCTAGCCCAGCGCCGAACAATTGCTTCCTTGGCCGCGTTCTACCGTATTTACCACGGTGAGTGTTCTGAAGAGCTCTTCAACCTGATCCCACCCACTCCCTTCCGATCCCGAACAACGCGTGCCGGGCAGAGATGTCACTCTCATACCGTGGAAACCTTCTTCGCGAGAACCGAGCGTTTTAAACGTTCGTTTCTCTGCCGAACGATGGTGGCATGGTGGAGGAAACACGTGCGCAGGCAGGGCGTTCCACGCCCTGCCTGCGTACGTGTTTCCTCCAACATATAACCCTGGGTTCTTTAAGCGAAGCGTGAAGAGGCACATTACTGGGTCGTCAAGTTGAAGGCCACTCTCTATAGTATTCCTGTGTACTTTGAGAGTCGCTCACAATTGCCAGACGTCGCCTCAGCTTACCATCAGGCGGGTGGCGTCAATTTGTCGACCTAAATATAAAAAAAAAAAATTACTTTGTCGACGTGGTAAATACACAATATTTACATGCAGTTTCATTTTTCTAGCACTAACCGTTCGGGAGGAGAGCCGAGGACAGACGGACGGACATGACGACACTAAGTTCCGAGGCTTGAACTACGAAACCGAAACCCTAAAAATTAATCGCCGTACGTTGGTCTTGCTAAAAGTCAAGAACGGCTTGACCGATTTCGCTAATTTTGGTCTAAAAATAGTTCGGGAATGTTTGTAAGGCGGTACAAAGTTCGCCAGGAGAGCTAGCAGGTACCTATATCTATCTATATTAATTATCGATCTATACTAATTTAAAAGGTTCATTTGAGACGGTACGAAGTTCGCCGGGGCAGATAGTAAATTATATTTATTTGATACAACCCTTCCTAGCACACCTGGATGTCTGCGCTGCTGCTGCATCGGCTGAAGGCCTCGAACGGCGTAAATACGCTAACCTAGCCGGTTAGCGTATTTGCATATTATTTGAGTCGTTTAGGGTTAACTGGGGTCGGAGCAATCGCCATCAATGTCAAACGAAACATCACTAAACGTCTGATTGATGCTTCTCAGGACCAGAAGGCTGGCTAGTATGACTACCCAACGTGGTAGGGTACCGAGGGGGAATGACGCTTACTGGGTAATGGCGCTCACCTCTGTATCTCTGTCAAAATTCAGCGTAGCAACACGAATCACCGCATGAGACGCGAGGGGAGGGGGCCTCTAGCCTAGTTTGCATTAGGCTAGTAATTTAGAAGAGTAGCGAGTAATTTAGTAGCTAAATATGTGCGAACTACAAAAATTTAGTCGAGTAATTTAGTAAATGATTTAGTCGAGTCAATCCATTTTACTCTATTTTTTCGGGCGAGTAGCGCCTCCCACCACGCATCCGTGCTCACTGGTTCACCGGATTAACAAGTCCGAACCTGTTGCTTAGTCGAGTTCATTAGTGGCTCTATATAAATTAAATATCTTAGGACCCACTTATACTTATATTTTCAGTGTAGATAACAGCACAAGCTTATAGCTTAGTTTGGGCTAAATGACGTTGTATGAGAATATATCCAAAATATTTATGTATTAATATTACTTGCTGCTTGTGTAAATTTAGCAGATATGGCCAGTTAGCGGATAGTTTCCAGGAAAAAAGAAAGGGATACTGCGGTACCTATTAGTTTGGGTTCTTATAACATAGCAGTTTACCTTGTATAGTATTAATATCTGAGGGATTTACTGGGGCAGCCAGCATCCTGACTAATACTTCCCCTGGACATAATTCAGGGATTTTACATTCAACCATTTCAATAACATCTCTTGGGTTGCCAAACTGTTTGTAAACAAGCTGTCTTGAAGTTAAGTTTGCCATTGATCTTGTAGAGCTGATGCAGCTTGTAACGGTCAATATTTTCGTGGGAAACACAAGAGCCATGATTTTTACTCATTTATGTAACTTATTGAAGAATAGTAGGTACTAAATTTAATAAATAAATGCATATTAGAAACAATGACGAATTGTTAAATGACAATAATAGACATCATAGTATTGTATTCTCTTTGATAGACATTTATATCCACAGAGCAAATAATTATCAAAATGTGATCATAGATAGCCCTTTCAAGCTCATAGCCATCGAGAATTAGGTTCTCGGATAACCGGCGTAAAAGTTTCTTTAGCTTTCGATCTGCGGAGGTTAAGTATGAGTTAAATATAGAATATCATTGCTAATAACAAAACTCAACCTCCGAACCAAGAATTTTGGTCTAGTGCCTTAAACTTCAAACTGTACTTGAACAATTCTGTCACAGAATTTCTGGTGCCTAATGACATGCTTGTTCACCTACCAGCTCCTTGTATTTCTCATGGAACGCGCACAGTCCTCGGTGGATAGGAAAAGTGCTCTGCAACTCCCGATCCTCCTGTTTTACACTTATTTTAGTACCTTTGAAATTCCAACCACTACTTATAATGATTGCCATCACTCTGTGACCTAAGCTACATTACCCGATCCATGTAGTTACTGTAAGAAACGATATGTTAGGATAGTGTACAAAAATATTATTACAAAAATTTACTTAGTAAGTTTAATATCGATATCAAAATATTATATAGGTAGTCTGACTGATTTTACGGCTTGTAAGTGAACCCAGCGTCTACAAAATATTGGGACAATGCTTTATCCTTGACAAAATTATGCACGCGGGTATCTAAATCCTTCATGGCCATTGGTTCTGTGGAAATAGGAGGTGCAGCCTCTTCAGGAGATGGCATTTGAAGTTTGGGCGTCCGAAAACGGCGAGCTCTTGTTAATTGCCAAGTGGCACTGGAAATTCGCATTACACCTCTATCATCATCCACTGTGGCCTGATACGGCCGTGGAATACTGAAATATAATAATTTTATAAGTGTAGTAAATTATATATATAAATAAGATAGGATTTATCATGTTCCTAAACAAAACTTTTGCTGAAACAAACTTAATCAACCAATCGATGCATAAACTGATTACTTACGAACGAGGTTATGCCCTAGGTATGGGAGTATGCGACTCTTTCGCGAAGATACGATACTTCGCGTAATAAGAACTTGGTTTGCAATGAGTAGTTCATAAATATTGTCTTCTGAACTTTGCTAATGGCAACAATAACGAACATCTAATGAAAACTATGTTTATTATATACCCTTTCAATAGATGAACTATAAACTTACTATTCCCTCTCAATAGATGAACGTAATCTTGCAGAAACTCCTACAGTTGGCAAATCAGCTGTTGGATTCTTTTTCAGTCCTGTAAATTATTGAAAACATATATGTAATTATACCTCATATAATTATTGCTGCCGATGAAATCAGTTTTTGTGATCTGTTTATAATTTCTATCTTAATATTTTAAGACTAGTTTAAGCAAACTCATTGCTTTGAAATAGAAAAATACATATACTTAATACCGATTGGCCGACCAACGGCCAATCCTCAGATTGACATATACGCAGAACGACCAATACGGTTAACGACGATAACGCAAAATGACCAATACGCATAATGACCAACGGCCAATTCTCAGATTGACATATACGCAGAACGACCAATACGCTTGACGACGAATACGCAAAATAACCAATACGCATTATGACCAACGGCGGTTTCTCAATCAAAAAAAGTCATGGAAAATAAACTTCGAAAGAAAGAATTTAGCCTATGCCAACTTGCGCACACGTACCATGCCCGCTAGTTGACGAACAAGTGTATATACGGGCCTGGGATGAGTCATATGACGCTTATGGTGTATTCTGTGACTTATCTAAGGCCTTCGATTGCGTTCAGCACCAGACTTTAATTAAGAAACTTGATCATTACGGAATCCGGGGGACGGCCTTGAATTTCGTCAATTCTTACTTAAGTGATAGGGTCCAGAAAGTAGTGATCAATGGTAAACAGTCACCTGGTTCTCCTGTAGCAATGGGGGTACCGCAGGGTTCAATTTTGGGACCAATTTCTTTTTCTAGTATATATTAATGATCTCCCTCACCTCATAAGAGACGACCACGAGGTAGTTTTGTTTGCTGATGACACTTCTTTAATATTTAAAGTATAATAGAATGGTCGATGACACTGTCTTTCTGGGCATAACGTTAGACTCCAAATTGCAATGGGGGCCTCATATCGGGAAAATTTCACCCAGGCTTAGTTCAGCAGCCTATGCTGTCAAAAAGATCCGAAAACTTACAGACATTAAAACGGCGCGTCTTGTCTACTTCAGCTACTTCCACAGTATCATGACATATGGCATACTACTGTGGGGTAACGCTGCCGATATTGAATGCATCTTTGTGTTGCAGAAGAGGGCTGTCCGGACTATCTATGGAATGGGGTCTCGGGAGTCATTAAGAGATAAGTTTAAGCATATTAACATCCTTACAGTGTATTCACAGTATATTTATGAAATTTTATTGTATACCCACAAGAACAAAAGTAATTTGTGAAAAATAGTGATAATCATAATCTAAACTTAAGAAATAAGGATAAACTGGCTGTTCCTAAATTTAGGCTTCATAAAGTGAGTAATTCTTTTGCGGGGAACTTTATTCGAATGTACAATACATTGCCAACCGAAAAAGCAAATTTATCTGTCAATAAATTTAAAAAACTAATAAAAAGTAAATTGTGCCATAAAGCTTAATATAGTATTAATGATTTCTTAGATGACAAGGCTGCCTGGTTGTAACACGAATTGCTCCTTTTTAAATAACTCTGTATTAGATTTAAGATGAAATATTTTGAAAAAAGCCGAACTGAGTTTCTTGAGGGCTCTTCACAGTCTCGTTGCATTTTGGAACCCTCGGTAGAGTCACACCAACTTTTGACGAATCTAAATATTTTTTTTTAAATTTTAAAGATAATAAACGGTATTTTATTTTATTTTATAGTCAATTTGTACGCTGACGCGAAAATCCTCAAAAACTGCCAAGTGGTTAGTTTCTTTGATTAAATTCAGGGTTCTTGTACAACAGACATGATTTTTTGCCTGTTTTTGGTCCCAAAATACCAACTTGAGAAGGCGCCGCACACACATCTACGTTAAAGATCATCGACCTCCATGATCGGGGCCTGAGAACGGCGGGATAGTCACCCGCCGTCCTTACAGAAGCAGGCTAGAAACGTCGCGTGCTGCGGGGCCTCAGTCCCACAGCACGCAACCAGATTCACTCACCGACGCGGGATAAAACCCTTCAACGACGCGGGATTATCATCTCGACCAAATCCCTGAAGAGGCCACATGGTCAGAGTTCGACAGGCACCACTGAAAATACCTTCTGCGTGCGTACCAGAGACGCGTGGCAACGGACGTGGAAGCGGCCGCGGCCAAAAATAGTTGACTAGCGGACGCTCGCAAGCAATAGGTTTATCTCTTTCCCGCGGGAACAATTACCGGGATAAAAAGTAGCCTATATTTTACAATATTACATCAGCTATCTGCCAGTGACAGCCTCGTTAAATCAGTCCTAGTGTCCGACCGAATGTTCGGTTTCGGTTTCGGTCGAGTTTCGGCAAAAAAACGAGTTTCGGTTTCGGCAGTAAACCTGCCGAAAATACGACCGAAACCGAAACTGCATTCGGGAGTTTCCGCGCTGTGCTCGGGTGTGTTCGGCACGGTAAATGACATCCAAGCGACGATGACATTTGGCCACGTCCACGTGCGTAATCATGTCGTAATCGTAACCTGTTTGTTTGCAGTGCATTTTCTTTGTTGTGAGTTTTCGTGTGATATGTTTTGAATTCGGTAAGTTTTATCATGTGATATAATATAAGAGTACCTCGAAAAGTAATTTAATATAACAAAGGGGTACCTAGATTATAGTAGAATCAAGTTTACCATAAAAATCTAAACATTTTGTGGTTAATTTAACTCTTTCGCTAATGCTATAATGTAAACAAACATTAGTTAGGTACATGGTATTTACTATAGTGCATTAGTGGCGATAATATTAAGGATTTAGAGTTTCGCGTTCAATTTAATAATTATTAAGTAGGTACCAGTATAATAATTGTTTTTTTTTTACAAATTAAGACTTATAATTAAACGAGTAGATACCTGGTTATCCGTATAAAATTAACACTTATACTTATTTTATTTCTGTTTTTCAATTTAAAACGTTATCCATAATAGTTCACAAACATTAATAAATAATTTAAAATACATTGAGTACCTACTGATTAAACCTAATAGAGAACCTTTCTTTTTATATAGATTTTATAGATTATAATACATTTTCTTTATTTTTCTCTGATAACATGATCCTTATATGAAAGTTTTGGTTTCGGTTTCGGTTTCGGCCGAAACTGAGACCGTTACCGAAATTCGGTTTCGGTCGTAAAAACCAGTCACTAGGACACTAATCAGTCCAACCGTTTCAGACATTACCCGGAACAAACGGACAGAGAGATAATTTTTTTAATCATTGCGTTTCTTATATGGGTATCTGTCATACTTTCATATGCATTTAGTGAAAAGCTGTAACTGGAATTACGCACAGATACTTCAAGTTTATTATCTGTATGGAAGTAGGTACGAACGAAACCCTCCGTGTGCGAGTCAGTCGCACTGGATCGCACTTGGATGGTGAGGTATTTAAGTGGCTCTTTATTACATTAAAAATTGCAAAATGAAAAAGAACAATTACGGTAACCCACAAAATGTAAAATGTTCACCGGAGCTAAAACACAGAAATTAAAATAAAATGTATTTCCCTAATTTTTATAAAGGAGAATGGTCATATTGGGACCACCCT
Organism: Nudaria mundana; assembly: GCA_963556515.1. Classification (NCBI taxonomy): domain Eukaryota; kingdom Metazoa; phylum Arthropoda; class Insecta; order Lepidoptera; family Erebidae; genus Nudaria; species Nudaria mundana. The sequence continues at coordinate 9,870,840 of OY748305.1, read as the reverse complement.
CCAATAGCAACATGATATATATCGTTAGATAGATCTTTTCAATTGGAACAACAATTGTTATGACAGCTTTGTTGTTACTGCTGTCCGTTTGAAGCTATGAAGCTGTTTATTGCTTAAGAAAAATATTAAACACTTATTTATATCCACGTACTTTACAGACATAAAGGTTAAAGAAAACATTTTTGAACAGGGACAATAATAACACAAGAATTATTTAATTGGTCTCATGGGTGATCTATAATAACATCGTTTAAAAATGTTGCGGGTGCATTAAATCCTGCATGAATTGCATATCCTAAATACCAGATAATTGATATTATATGTGCACATGTGCCCATCGTTCGTCGTCCTGATAGGCATGTACAATAATGTTCTATTGTACTATTACTGTTTACATTTTGGTCGTTGTTTATTAAAATGTAGCAATGGTACGAACAAACTGGCAGTAGCAGACAGCAGTAGTAGAAACTGGCGCGAAGTTATTGCAGCGAGCATCTCCGTAATGGCCGATACTCAATAGAAACGTATAGGGAACATCGGTTAGACGATCTACCTGATACACGAAAATGTGTGGCTTTTGCGTGGACGCATTCAATCACGTCATGTCAGGCAAGGGATATTTTAATATACAACCATCAAAATGTAAACAGCAATAGTATAATATTAGAACATTATTGTACATGCCTATCAGGACGACGAACGAAGGGCACATGTGCACATATAATATCCATTATCTGGTATTTAGAATATGCAATTCATGCAGGATTTAATGCACCCGCAACATTTTTAAACGATGTTATTTATAGATCACCCATGAGACCAATTAAATAATTCTTGTGTTATTATTTTCCCTGTTCAAAAATGTTTTCTTTAACCTTTATGTCTGTAAATATATATATATGTATATAAATAATAGGCTTGTGTCCACTAAGAATAAATCGGATTGGTGTATGTTTCTTATGACTATTTCCAATGAATAGACAACAAAAAGTAATATAAATTAGTAGACAGAATAAAGATTACTATTATTTTTAGAAAATAAGTTTGGATAAATTAGGCATTCAGTCACGTGACATCAAACACCAATCCGAAAATATGACGTCCCACGTTGTGCTCTCACACCATAGAGTAAGTATGTATGAAGAGCTGACTTCTTGTTCAAGTTGTGTCTGTGTAATTTAATTGTTCGTACGTTTTTATTAATTTACGACTTTTTGTAAATTTTAAAGTTAAATTGTTATAAATCTAACAAAAGTAGATTGAACAAAACGCAGTTTTGGCGCATTATTTCGATGTGCATTTCGAGACAACACTTGAATCAAAATGTTGCTAGGTACCTATATCAAAGTTAAAGGGCTAACCAACACAATTTATTTTTAACTTTTTGGAGGTTATTAAATTATTTTATCCTTTTTTCAATTGCTTTTTAATTGTCGTAGGTTTTTTCAAAATTTTTAATTTTATTTTATTTTAAACTTCTTCTAGTAAGCCTTCTAGTAAGTTGCTGTCGTTACATCTATATAAGAACCCTCACTAATCAACTACAAATCCATTCCTAAAAAAAGCCGCATCAAAATTGATTTTCATCACAAATAATGTTAGCTGTAGCGCGCCCTGATGAGTTGTCACCCTAACATCTATCTAGAAACCTGTACCAATCTAACTCAAATCCATAACTGAAAACTGCATCAAAATCGGACTACTAGTTTTTGAGAAAATTGGCAACATTGCTTTTCACAAATAATGTTCGCTGCAGCACCCCCTGTTGAGTTGTCATCGTAACATTTATCTAAGAACATGTACCAATCAAACCTGAACCCATAACTAAAAACTGCATCAAAATCCGACCAGTAGTTTTGGAGAAAAATGGTAACATGTATTTGAGCAAACATCCTCTCACACCCTGACCCATATACAATCTCCGTTCCGTCGTAGGTAAAAACCTATGCGTGTCCAGTCTATAGTGTATAATCCTTACAAGTGACACGTTCTTGGAATACGTTGAAGGAAACGCGTAAGCGCCATGATATTCACGGCGCTTTTGACCTTTTGGTCGTGAAAAAACTATAACTAATAAGCGATCTTGCGCTTGAATATTTATATTACGATTAGACGACAAATTTATGGCTTAATCGCTGCAGCGAACTTCGTTCGTTTTTTTGGTCTGGATAGCTTCGTCAAACACATTTTGATTATTTCGCAATGTGTGACATCACCCAAGGCGCCATGACAGATTGGAGCGTTTTCGTTACCATTTTAAATACATTCTTTAGATCGCAAAATAAACTATGTAAATGATTGTTTTAAATCAAAATAATACATTTTTGTGACTATATAGATTCAAAACTACAGATTTAATCAATTTTTTGAAATTTAGGACACAAGCCTATTGTTTAATATTTTTCTTAAGCAATATAAAGCTTCATAGCTTCAAACGGACAGCAGTAACAACAAAGCTGTCATAATGATTATTGTTCCAATTGAAAAGACCTATGCAACGACATATATGTTTTTGCTATTGGAGGGTGGTCCCAAGTTCCATACATTTTGCCCATCCTCCTTTGGAAGTTCCATTTTTGAGGCTTTTTTTTAAATAATCCCAAATCATAATAATTTGCGAACGGACTCTTTTTTTTATTCTGCGGCCCAAGGGCGCGGTCGCCCCATCGCCCAATTGCTAGGCGCCCCGGGCGAAACGACGCATGTAAGTAAATTACACGATAATAAAATTATACTGATGGGTCATTTTACGTATGTTTCATTTTAAGTATTGGTCAAAATGCCAATGTAACAATATGCGGTAATTATACTGATGGGTCATTTTACGTATGTGTCGTTTTGCGTATGTGTCTTTTTAAGTTTTGGTCAAAATGCCAACGTGACAATATGCAAATGCGTCATTACGCGATTCAGGATTGGTCATTATGCGTGTGAACAGTTAATACTTCTTGTTTTACAACTTCCAAGATTCCATGGCACCATTATTCTTATTGTATATCACCATAACGACGATATACCTACGAGTCAGTAGGTAGAGACTGGTTTGCTTGTAAACGGAATAAGACAATAGCCATGTCTTTGATTCGTCGGGATATAGTCTGCTCGATATCTAAACTAAATGATAGATAGTTAAACTTAAAATATAAATTTTGTGGCTATTGACAGGGTAATAGCATCTGCCATCGAAAGGAAAATACGGACAGAACACATTTCTATTAGGTACCTATACTTATTCTATGACTTACCTGAATATTTAACATGTTCTATGGAACTCCTGTCTTTCCACTTTTGAGAACAAACGGGGCACGCGTAACGTCTTACTGAAAATCGTGGAATGGCTGCATCGACGACAGAGGCCACTTTTTGGAAATCAGGATTTTCGAGTGGCGCCTGTCAATAATACCTACTAATTTATACAAAGCTGAAGAATGTGATTCTTTGATTGAACGTGCTAATGTCAGGAACTATTGGTTCGAATTGAATTAATGAAGGTTTTATAAAATCACGCTACGAATAAAGAAGCGAAGCAGCAATGATAACATCACGGGTTGCGAACTTAGACGCGGTATCCGCCAGACAGAGGCTGCAAGGTGGTAAATCGGCAGCCCGGTGCCACAGGGAATTCTTACGACTGGACTTGGGGGCCGCTAGTTATAAATAATATAATAGTAAGTGCTTGCAAAAGTACCGAAATATGGTAATGATACCTACTTAGTAAATTTTTTGAATTTATAATCAACGTTAAAATGAAATGGGAACTCAACTTGAACCAAAATTGGGATCAAGTCAACTCCACCTCCAAATAGGTGTATGGGTCATGTAAGTGGCTGATTAATGGCGAAAAATAACCAACTGATGAAGTAACTAACGTATCAGAGTATACCTAGTGTCTGAACGCAAATAATTATGTGTTATTTAGGTACTACTGGTGGGAACAAACCGGTGCCGGCGCCGCTGTAGCTGTAAACGCTAAGATGGATGGAATGTCCATGTCACGGCGAGTTGATAATCTTGACACACGTGACATACTGCGCCGAGATATGCTGCGGTCCGTCATTCGCATACTCAGGCCGTGAATGCAGGGCTCACTTGGACTTGGATCAAAAGCAAAATATATTTTATACATGTTTTTTTATCATTACACTCGATTAGGATAGTATTGTAGTTACAGGTCGTGTCACATAAAAAGAAAGCTAACCTTCAAGCTGCGCAGTAGACGATTTAACGTAAAATCCAGTATCCCCAAGGCAAGGATAATAATATACTCGGACTGCAGATATTCTAAGTATTTAGTGGTGTGTAACATATGTCCTGGCTGCTGGAACCTTGGTTTAATTTACAGATAGTGGTAAGGTCTTTAGTGCCCGGTAACGATAGGTAGGTAATAGCATAGATTACTAAATAGTTACTATAATACGTAACTAAAGACTTGCCCTCTATTACGCGGGTTCGCAAGTGACTGGCGAAATGTCATGAAACGTGGGTGTATTAATCTTCTCTGTCTACTCCTTCGGGAATAATGCTTGTGGGTGGGCTTAATCGTTATTATTATAATATTCCCACTGATCCTGTGACTGGCCGTACTTTATTTGTCACTGTGAACTGTAAGAAAGTACAAGTTAATTGACGCAATAATATCGAGAGTGAAAGTTTAGTGGGAACTACCGTTTTTTGTAGTCACTTCTTTGACCTCATATTTGATTGTCTATTGTAGATGTCAGGCGATTGACACGATTTAGGTATATTATACTAGCTATTGACCGTGGTGCCGCTTCCATTGCAAAGGGATCGTGTACCTTCATCCGATAAATGATAATACTCGTAAGTTTATTATAACAACAGTTTTTTTGATTGTTTTTAATTAAACAAACACAGCAAGAAAACCTTAACTTTGTCAGTCTGCCTGTGACCACGGTCTGTGCAACTTGGGCGTAGCGTCTCACCAGGTTTGCGTGTTTCCCATGCACTGAGATAGGTACGCATACAAAATCCGTTCAGCAAATCTTCTTTTTGGGGTGTCATCTTCTTAATGAAGGCAGGCGATCATCATGGTAATTTGGACCTTAGACACAGCAGTGATTTGCTGCGCAGCGTTTAGTAATTTAGTGTACTGTAAACTATTCATCATCGAAAAACCTACGGTTGAGAATGCCTCAGCACTCCACAAGTTTCTTCGATAACTCTTTCACGGATACAGCTATTTGATTGTGGAATAGGTTACCTGTGGAGATAAGGCGAGCCGAGACATTACATAAATTTAAAACAATGGTTAGGGAATACTATTTAGCATTGGAACACTTATGAGCTGCAACATTGGTATGCACAAACATTACTCCTCTGTTTATATCTAAATATTATGTATTATACATATATGTAAGTATGTATGTATGTATATGTGTATGTATGCATGTATCTATTGTATGTATTTAGATTGTAAGTTTATTTACCTACGGCCACTAATACCTTTTCTTCGTACAAGGTACAAGGATCTTTCCATCCAAAGGTTGCCTGGTAGAAATTGCTTTATGCAATAAGGCCGGCCATTGTATTGCTCTTAGACTTAATAAGTCCATGTACATATTAATGAATACTGAGCCACTTTTTTTTTAATTCTGCGAGACCGCGGGCGTTTCCATGTCCATTGCTGCGGGCGTCTCTGGTGACACTAGAAGGTATTTCCAGTGGCGCCCGGCAATACCTTTTCCTTGTACAAGGTACAAGGATCTTTCCATCCAAAGGTTGCCTGGTAGAAATTGCTTTATGCAATAAGGCCGCCCATTGTATTGCTCTTAGACTTAATAAGTCCATCAATGATTTTAAAGTCCATGTACATATTAATGAATACTGAGCCACTTTTTTTTTTAATTCTGCGAGACCGCGGCCGTTTCCATGTCCATTGCTGCGGGCGTCTCTGGTGACACTAGAAGGTATTTCCAGTGGCGCCCGGCGGACTGTGGCCACCGTTGTGGCCTCTTCGGGGGTTTTTTTTTTTTTTTTTTGATGAGTCAATTGGGTTTTAGTTTCAGGAGTGGCGCTTATGGTATACGCCTTCTCCTGGAACCGTTTGCAAGTTGATTGTTATGTGCCGTTAGAGTGTTTTAGTTGATTTACGATATAGGTGATGTGGTGGAGGAGTGAGTTAAGTGTATCTGGGGCAGTTGTAAATAAGGTGGTTGAGGGTTTGCGAGATTATGTTGGTGGGAAGTTCGTGGGGTCATGATGAGTAGGAAGGAGTTGCTTGGTTAGGTTAAAGGTTTGCGAGATTGTGTTGGTGCAAGGACAGAGGTCGTTGTTTAGGTTTAGTTGATTAGGTTAGGTTAGGTGGGACATCCGCTTTTGTGTGTGGAAAAGCTACACGGGGTCAGTACTTTCCACACACTCCCTTAGTCGCCTCATACGACATCCACGGGAGGATATTGGTTGGGGCTATTCTATTCTGCCGGTCACCACACGGCGGCCTCTTCGGGGGTTTGGTCTGAAGGAAAATCCCGCGTCGTCGTTAGGTTTGGGTTTTATCCCGCGTCAGTGAGTGCATCTGGTTGCGTGCTGTGGGGAAAAGGCCCCGCAAGCAACCCTTCTAGCCTGCTTCTGTAAGGACGGCGGGTCGCTATCCCGCCGTCCTCAGGCCCGATCATGGAGGTCGGTGGTCCTGGGCGTAGATGAGTATGCGGCGCCCTGGCCGCTGACTGCGAAACTCAGCGGGGAAGGTACGCTCCCTCTCCTTCTCAGCCGCCTCCTTCGCGAGCATTACTTGCTCGCAGAAGGACACGGCTGCGTTCCACCTATTACTGAGCCGCTTGAATTTCAGCGTTCTTTTTATCTGACGCGACCTGTATGTAGGTATTATTTATAGTTAGTTACTCAACTCTTCTGAGACATCGTCACGTGGCAAGTCCAGTGTTTTGTCTTGGGCTTCCTCGTATTCACGACTCTTTGCACGAACCACTTCTAGAAGAAGCGTGTCGGTCGGTTCTCTACGGTTGTCATTTGAGCTTCTATAATTACTAGAAAATATTTTGTCAAATGGTATTTAAGCTTACTTACCTACGTACTTATCTAACTCAATGATCTATCTATTAAAAATAATATATTCATGAACCGATTAGGTTGAAATGCCTATTCGTTAACACCCAACGAACCGGCTCAGTTTTCTATTGGTCAATATAACTCAATAAATAAAAAAAGTTCTTTATTTTTGTCTCTCACATAGTTGATGTTGAGTACAAAAACATAACAGAGATAATAAGGTATTACAATCTATGCGAGAGACTGGTTTCCGTACTAGGATATGAATACCTGTATTACAGATCAATATACATGGTCAATATAGCTAGAGCTCTGAAGAGTTTCAGAAAAATACCTAAGCTATTTGCCAGAGCTTCCATCACTCGCAGTTGCACCGTGTAGAGGTGAGGAAGATGCCCATAAGATTTTCTTTACCTACTTAAAACCGATTTGACATGTTCACTGCGTTATACCTACTTATTACGTGTACACGAGCAGTATATTGTCGTATGTAGTTTGACTTTCAGCTAGTACGGCCACACATTAGCCTAGTTTTGCGCGCGGTTCAGGAGTAATCTAACAATGTTCCCGTACTGTTTAAAGAGAGTAATCAAGTATAGTAACCAATAATCTTTCAAAACGCTTCCATGACTGATGTAGCTCTCATCTCGAGGGTTCAGTAGGTTGGTGATATCGGCGGTACTCGATGGGGCCGCTCCGTATACTGCATTATCCCATTGTGTCCGCGCCCTTAGTAGCAAGGTTTTGTACGGCTCCTGGCCCATAAAAGAAATATGCCGAGTAGGGTCTTCGCTTGGTCTTCAAGTTTATGTGGAGAATGTGATAAAATACTTAGATATAGCTTCGTATTAACCTACGTACCTATATATCAGATATAAAGTCAGATATATAGTCAAATATCAATCATTTTAGGACATTCTCACACAATGTCATCTAGCCCAAATTAAGCTAATATAAGCTTGTCCTACGGGATCTAGACGACTGATAAACATACTTATATTCATATTTCTAAATACATACATATTATACATGGAAAACACCCATACTCCGAAACCAATATTTGTGCATCACACAAATAATTTGATTGGATCCCGTATCGAACCTGGGACCTCAGGGACAAATAATATCTTGTTTTTGCAGTTAAGTATACCTAATATTATATTATTTAAGCCAATGTTGAGGCTGGCATTCCTATCTAGTGCACTAGATAGGAATGCTAGCCTCAACATCAAACATACGAAACATATACATTATAAGATAAAAATCTGTCTTTCTTTCGCATTCCTTTTAGAGTCATAATAACCAAAAACCTACAAAACAAACCTAGAAATATTTCTAAGGATTTCTAGCAATTTTAAAATTACTAAATAAACAACGGTCGAAGAGACAATATCGAACAGTTTTAGTATTTTGTAAAACTCACAGAACAGAGAAAAATACAACGTCAGCAACACTTCAGCTTGTAGTTTTAGTATTCAAGATGAAGACTTGGATGTTTGTTAGCCTTTTCACAAGCGAAATGACTCACTGCATGAATCATCTCACCAATAAGTAGTAGGTAGGTACGAGTACCTACCTACTTTAGAAGGTTATAGTTATTTAGTTGGCTGCTGTAGACGAGACAACACACGATTCCTAGTAATCCTTGAGACCCTTGATCGGTTTGACTAATACTTTTTTAAATGGCTTATGTACTTCTTCGAAAAAGTATCTCTCTGATATCTCTGTGAGCACGTTTTGTGTGAGAATCATGAGAAAAAAAGAAGTTTGACCTATACGGTTTTTTTTCAAGCAGCAATTTATTTTTAGAATATTTTTGAAAAGCTTAGCATTTTTGTTGCAGCAAATACTTATAGATTCCCAATTTGTTTTTAGGAAATTCAAACATGGGAAACATATAGGAATCAGCCATATTAAACAAGGCTCTTAGAATTTTCCAATGTATTTCGGTTGGTATTTCGTTTTATAGACGCTTACTACTGATTTATAACGTCTGTATTTGAAGTTAATACTATCAGGCGTTACTTTTCGGAAGTCCATAGTTAAATTAAATAAATCTAACTACTTTGCAATATTCCGCCACATTATATTAGGCCGAAAGAATAGAGAAATAATTTTGAAAATAGAATAAATATGAGAGTTGGGTAATTTGCATGTGGCGGAATATTGCAAAGTAGTTAGATTTATTTAATTTAACTATAAACTTCTGAAAAGTAACGCCTGATAGTATTAACTTCAAATACAGACGTTATAAATCAGTAGTAAGCGTCTATAAAACTAGAAAAATAGAATAAAAATAAAAATAGAAAATTTGACCTAGCCCTAAGGGGTCCGAAGTTATAGGCCAAATAGATATGGGGAATGTCCCCCTTAGCTCTTGAGAACTGCTTATGCTACAATGATGGTTGACCCCTCTATGGATAGCCCTCGATCTGGAGGCAAGCCTAAAAATAGAAAGTTTGACCTAGACTTAAGGGGTCCAAAGTATACCGTCCGTTATAATAATACTTAATTAACTGTATCGAAATACGGAGTAATACAAAGACACAATAGGTATATATACTTCTAAGTATGAACCGTTTAGGCTAAGGACTCACGGAGCGATTTTTACCCGAGCCCGCTGCGGTGGCGGAATGGAGTTTTATTTCCAAAACTCACGAGATCGGAGTTTTGTGCGGTTACGAAGCCGTCACGGTTGCGATTATCGCTCGCAATCTTGGCGGTTGATTATCGCAAGACGGGCGGTTAAACGTACAGTTGAGTTCCAGACCGCCATGGACACACACCAGAAACGAGCTGTTGCGTTTTACTTACTTCACAGAAGAATTAAAAAAAGAAGGCCTAAAAGGTTCTGGATACATCCACTGATTGCGGAAAGAGATCGTTTTGGATTATTTGTTACTCTTATTAATGAGTTAAAGAAGCTTGAAGAAAAGTTCTTTAATTATTTTCGAATGTCCGTATCTAGTTATTTAGCCCACTGCGGTCGCCCGCCAACCAATCGCAGAGCGCGCTGGTGCAACCCGCGGGACCGCGACCCGCACCCGCCGGTACAAGATGACCGCCGCCGCCGCGCCGGTGCAGCGGGACCCGCAAACAATCGCACACGCCCCGCGGGCGTAAAACGCGTCGTGAAATTAATGTGCTTTATTTTTTTTACATAAATATCTGTATTCTACAAAGGCTGCGGGCCCGCAACCGCGGAAGGTGCGGGTGAAAACCGCTTCGTGAGTCCTTACCCTTAGAAAGTCCTATCTATTGAATGACAAAATAATATCGCTTGTTTTACAAGCCTTGAATAGAAAATAACTATTGTCACACTAACTGAGACAGGCGGCGTGAAGAGTACAATTTTGAGTAACGTGTTTTCCATTCTCCATAATATGTCCTCCAAAGAATGTCAGATTTTCTGAAACAAATTGTTTATGAAGTTAGGTAAAATGACTCCTCGTTGTAGTATGTTATGTACCTATACGCATGCGGTGCCTCTGTTTAAATTAAGACGTGAACCGCAAATATTTGTAGGTACTGTTCACTACATTTTCAAATTGGACCAAATAGCTACTTACCCAAAAATGTTAAACACTTTTACTATTATGTAGGTATTCCTATTACCTACGTCTCTCACTAGCTCGCGTGGATGTTCGATAAAGTAGGCTTTCGATATGACACGAAATATGTTAATATTTTGATTTGACACTATTTTGGAGTTCCAGTCAGTTAAATATAGACCTCAGTGGGGGTCGCGTATACTAATATACGAGTACATACTTATAGTCGCTACTGAGATTCAAAATTCATATGAATTTATCTTACCAATAGAATACACCGCCGGGCGCCACTGGAAATACGTTCTGCTTGTAACCAGAGACGCCCGGTAGCGTTAGAGCCCGGCCTCGGAATTAAAAAAAAAAACCTATAGAATTGTGAAGACTGTGTGATAAGCACTACAAGCGTGCTCGTTAGAAAACATAGGTAAGTTATGAACAGAGTATTTTATAATGGATACGGTACAGGCACATAGGTGACCAAAGTTCTGGGGATATCCTTCCGAGGGCGTACCCGGGACGCCCAGAAGTAATAGACTTTTAAAAAACATCAAACAAATCTATATTTCATCGTTTACTTACTCCATGCCAGGGTCATGCGAAGTCGATAACACCATTCGTTATTTTTATGGAAATCCTGTTTTGATTTTAATTAATTGAATTTTGTATCTATTTTTATATTACCTACCTAAGTAGTTCAGACTTCAGACACCCTAATAAATTAAATAATGCCTATTGAACGATAAATAATATGTTTCTGGACCTTCTGGACTGCGGACTGCCATAGTGACAGCTAAAGAGAATACAATACTAGTGACAGCGTGACAAGCTGACAAGTATGTTTTTTTTATTAAGATAGACTTATGTAATGCTTTTATAGGATCTAATTTTAAAAGTTTTACAACCTACTAACCAATGATTTTAAATACAATGGATTTCGGATCATCGCTCAAAAGTGTCCGAACTAAAAGAGAAACAAAACGCTAAAAGAGAAACAATCGCGCGCCAGTCTTGATTTTGACAACTGAACGACAACACGTTGCACAATGCCGTACTGTATTGTAAAATCGTGTAAAAACTACGAAAAAAAAGCAAATTGAAGACGGTGTATCATATTTTCAGTAAATAAGCTTTTGTTTTATTATTTGCAATTTATTATTTCACTTAAAATACAGTATTTCGTCGATAATAAATTAAAAGACAAAAGTAAATATTGCAATCCAGTCCAATATCGAAGTACCTATCTGTCTCTTTCGAACTCATCCCAAGCTCAGTAAAAAGAAAGAGACCATTTCATTTTCACTGAATAATGTACTAACAAAATGACCATTCAGATTTATTCGGATTACCGATAGCGATAAAACTATTTGGAACAAAGATTATAGTGGAGACGCCTTGGCTCTTTATGATTTTTTTTTCGTTATATGAACCAACATCTATTTCAGTTTTCCTCGGGATCCAGTACACTGTGCACAATGGAAAAATATTATTGCCCTAGCACGGCGAGAAGAATATTTTGATCCAAAAAATAACAATCTTGTTTGTTCGGCTCATTTTATGGACATAACAAAAAGAGGTCCGATCTTTATGAAACTTGTACAAGAATCCCTTGATTGAATGGAGGAGATAAGCCCAAAAATGTTTTTAATTTTCACAGGGTATCATTGTTTTGTCATAAATATAATTACACATGTCATTTTATTTCGTGTATGTACTGTTATTTTCTTTTTATTTGGATTCTCGGTAATGTATTCCCACGGGAATCGGGGCCGAGATAACTATATCTCGCGGGCGGAGTCACGGTGATCAGCTAGTAGCCAATAATTTCGTATCCCAAAAATTAACCATAAGATAAAAATAAATTAATGATGCGCAGTTTTAGCAACTAATTCAGTCACTTGAAACACGGCTATCTTGTAGTAGACGTAGCGACATAGCGTTATGAAAATAGTAATGAAAGCGGAAGAACTTTGACACCCGCAAGAAGTTTGGCATTTATAATATTATAATTAGTTAAATTCATTAATTCCCTTTTTGTTATTCATACACTACAGTTACTTATTATGAAACTGACTCGAAAAAAAAAATCTTTGTCAGTCGTTAATTAGTTTTTCAGCTTATTTCGTCTAACATAAACAAGTAATTACAATTTATAAGATTATGGAATTTATTGTAGTCTTACATTAATTATTACGCCTACGTAGGTACATATCATGGAATCCTTAAAAGACTTTAACAAAATAAACCTACTCCATTGTTTCTATGTTCACGTAGTTCAAGTATAAGCTGCATGAGGTGAATTAGTCAGGCGGACAGATAGAAGCTACGTAATGCGATAAATTAGTGCAAACAAAAGTGAACACTATTCCGTTGAATCAAGGTTTAAATTTTAATATGAAATTTGTTTATATCTATGTATGCCTATGTATAATGTATAGGTCGACTCGGGACATTATTTTCTTGCGATTTGTTCTAGATCCTATGTCCGTTGTATTATAAGGTCTTTGCTACTAACAGAAAATATAATGTGCGATAAATTACGTTTAACTGATGATGAATCATCGAATGAATCAGAATCATCACCAGAATTAGCTTAATTAACCATTAAAAATAGGTACCTATTTAGTTTTCTGTGTATTTACGCATTGGACACATTTGTAACACCAATGATTGTTTGATTAATAGCAGGTTGATTATTTCAATAAATATAACTTCCAATTTAACCTAGTTATTGTACCTATACTATACTACTATACTATACCTAATCCTAAATATATTGATATAAAAGGTCATTGATACCTAGGTTACTCTCTGTTGTCTTGCTCTTATGGAACAATTTCTAGGTTACTAGTTTACAACGACTACTTTTACTAATGAAACTTGTTATTAAACCCATTTTTAATTTCCGTTTTTTAACCCAGTAAAATTTTGAAGGTCGAGCACATTTTGGCGCATAGTATCGAATTAAAGTTGGATTCTAATTCATATTTTGTAAGAATTTCAAACTCGAAATAATATTAGCTAACGTTCATAAAAACTAAGCAAGTGGGTACCAAACGTAGTGTTATGAATAGGTGATTGGTGAAAAGACCTTTTTTTGTCAAAACAAAAAACTGGCAACTGCTAGCACGTTACTACAAAAAAACGGCTACCACATAGGCAGGTCTTGCTCACCTTTTCAAAGTATAGTCTACTTAAAATATTTTTATAAACAGTCGACACCCGTGTACTTAAGTTGCGGGTGTGTATAACTCTCTAACTTTGAATGACAAGTAGGTACCTAATAGCAATGATATTTAAGTCTCTTCGTTCTCTTTTTTACCATAACATCATTGCCTAATAGGTACATACAATTCTAGGACTATTAATTTTACACATTTTCAAATAGAGCAGCTGATTCTCCACAATTAGATACACGTAACAGCGATGTGGTATAAAATATAGAGCATAAACAGCTCTCTTTTAACTTCTTATTGATATAACTAATGTATAATTTTTTGCACGATAACACAACTCTCATATTTATTCTATTTTCAAAATTATTTCTCTATTCTTCCGGCCTAAGTGGGTTTGGAGGGCGGTCTTGTGCATGAATAAATACGAGAGCTGGGTAATTTGCATGTGGCGGAATATTGCAAAGTAGTTAGATTTATTTAACTTAACTATGGACTTCCGAAAAGTAACGCCTGATAGTATTAACTTTAATGTATAACACGTTATTATCCTAACACAGGCAGCAGGATATTCTAACTAAACTACATAGAAATGACAAACTAGTTATCTGTCTGCGTAGTTACAATAGCTGTTATTCAGAAACACGATTACCTTGAGCTCTACTGACCTGAAACGAGCGAGTCAGTCATCTAGCACTAAGTATGTATCTATTAGGTACTTATATATTATGTATCTTAATACTTTTTATTGTGTATCAAAAAGACAAAGAAGTTAATGTGTTCAATAAAATTTGACAGTACATTTTTATCACTTCTCAAGTCCCGTTAAGTGAAGGCTATAAACCTGCGACATTATTTGCAGATAAATGTCCCAATTCATAGTCAGGTAAGTCGTGAGAGCGCTCTCCGGTATTGTTTTGTGTCAAAGTCTAACAATACAATGCAATTTGATAAATAATTTGATTTAAGTTGTTGTGACGCTATCAAACGGCGGCGGGGGCGGCAGGCCTGTCTCCGGCGGAGTCGTTTGGCTGCCTGCGTCTCGCGTCGCGGTTAGTCGCTCCGACCGCGAACATCCGCGCACACGTTACGGCGCCGCGCGTACACCTCTCATACCGCATGCTAAACGATAACGCGCTCTATTTAAACGTTACAATCAGTCTAACTGCACAACTGAATTCATTTACACTAATCAGGGGCTCTCGAATTACGGTCGATAAGGTCCCAAACGGCGGGACATCTCCGGCAAGTTGTCGCCAAACCGGCTCTGTGACCATATGATCGGTATCAGGGTCTGGTTTCTGATATCGGCGATCAGTCACGATGTTGATCTGCAACTGAAAACTGCAGTGGATTTTTATTTTGAATGTAAGTGATTGTTTTGGAACATGACCCAGTGACAGAAGACATTTAAGTGGCTGTGGTTTTTTTGTGACAAGTTTGTGTTGGAGATGTGAATTTTGACGTTGATTTTTTTTGTATATTTGTGTTATCGTTAAGTGCAATGGCTGGTGCTAGTGAAGAGTGTGGTAGTGTAGAGGAGTTGGCGCCGGCGTCCACGCCGCCGGTTGAAGGACGCCCCAAGCGTGGACTAAGTGGATCAATGTCACTGCGAACACGCAAGCTTGGTCGCCGACTCTCGCGAAGCATGTCAATTGTCGCGCTAAAGCTGCCAGAGAAGGCGCAGAGCATCACACGAACATCTTCCAAGTTAATGAGATCAGGCAGCCGGGACAAGAAGAATAGATCCTTCGAACTGTCTATTATATTGCCAGACAAAACACAAAAACAGGTAAATTAATTAGTAATCTAATTATGATTAGTAGTTACCTTCCTATGTTATTATTTAATAGTGATGATAATTTACAGATATGAGCTAGCGATATTGATAACATAGATAACCCTACTTAGGTACCAATGACACTATGTCGAAATATGCAAATTTACCTAATACAAGTTATTTTCGTAACACCATAATGAACACGACCAAAAGCTATTTAATTTACCACGCAAAGTGTCTAATCAAGTAATCAGTCTTTCATGTGTTACTCGTAAGTCTCTAATGCATTGTTGTTTTATAAAATCTGTCATCATGTTATCAGTTGGCGAACTGAATAGTTTTGCGAACTTGACGATCAAAGTCTCTAACCATTGTTTTTAAAAATAATTGTATTCAGAAAGTATACAGCCTTCAGTAAAACATTGCAAAGACATCGACGCGCGACCCTTGCTTACATAAAAGTAAAAGAAATAATGAAAACTACTTGCAAAGGCAACAAAGTCATATAGATCCTTAACGTGTTTCGTGTGACTTTTACTATAAACCTTAATTTCTTGAATTAAGACCATTTCTTGCTTGTACAACGTCAGATGAACGTGTATTATCTAACTAGCATGTGTTGTGCACTCTACTTGTGTTGGATTAACACATACGCAATTATACAAATATAAAAAAGAAATGAATACCTAATTACCTAAGTGAAATTGTATTATAAGAAGACAAGACAATTTCGTTTTTCAATTACGTTTTAAGTCAGAAGGCCATCGATGTAATATTCCTAGCAAAGACATATATTTTCAACCGACTTCCAAAAAAGAAGGAGGTTCACAATTCAACTGTGTGTTTTTTTTATGATTGTTACCAATCTTCGGACTGGGTGGGGTGAACCGATTTAGAATTATTTTTTATTGGAAGTTTGCTACTTCCCAAGCGACATTTCAATTTGGTCCCATTCGGACAACTATTTGGTCCCATTTCGGTAGTTTGAAGTCGGTTGCTGTGTCAATTTTTGACGTGTATTTTGATCGATGCAGAGCGCTATACCTTACTGTCTTGGAATCTTATAATATAAGAACGAAATTGAACGAAATTGTCCCTTCGGGTTTGGGTGTTTCTGACTTGTAGATCAATTCAAGGACGTCTAAACAAAGTTTTTAAATAACGCTTTGTGAGTATGTTTGGGTTGCATTGTTTGCTGATCGATGGTAAGTGGAATTGTAGGTGCGTTTTAAAACATTGATAAATGGCTGTGTAGCTTCCTATTGAATAAACTATGGTTTCAGTGCAGTTTAGGAAATTATATTTGAAAGAAGCATGATTTATTGGTTCTATTTTGATAGCAAAAATATATAAATAAATACTATTGATGTACCTACAAACAGTTTCATTCCCAGAACAATCAAATTTCGGAGCAACTTTTTCTTTACTATCTGCACTACTAATATCAAACAAAATTCCGATATATTCTCTACCGACCAAAAAAGGAAAGATTCTCAATTTTTTTTAATGTTTGTTACCTCATATCTCTAGACAGGGTGAACAGATTATGAACTTTTTTAAATAAAACCTTCACCCGAAGGAGAAGAAGAATTTCAATTTGGTCCCATTCCGACAATTATTTGGTCCCACTTCGGTAATTTGAAGTCGGTTGTTGTGTCAATTTTTGACGTGTATTTTTTATTAAATTCCGTTGATTACTACCGAAAGGGTTTTTGCGTTTTGGTTTTGTATCTTTGGGAGGAGTCAAGCATTACGATTAGTTACGCTGCTTACTGAGTCATTGTGGACTTGTTGTAAACGTTACGAAACCTCCCTACTATCACTCTCAGTGGTGATTTCTCCATTGATAAAATAATGAGGCACAATTGGCTTCACGACCAAATTATTAGACAATGTTTGCTTTTGTCATTGAACCGAACGAATGCTCTTTAATGCCGGATGATCAAACTACCGGAGGACGTGCGCGCCTCTGTTTCGCACAAAGGAATGACATTTTTGTACTGCCGGTATTTGTCATTTTCACGCTTTTATTATCTCCTAAAGAATTATAGTAGTTTATGAAACTGTTCATTAAAAAAAAAAAGCAGTCGAGTTGAGAACCTCCTCCTTTTTTGAAGTCTGTTAAAAGGTGTTTTAGAACACGGGTAGGTTTTGGCGAGTTTCTTTATAGTACGAGTATCATACGAGTGTACTAATACCTAGATTTTTGTAATTTCATCTGTTTAGGCATTTTGAGAAATACAAACTTAAAGAAATTATCGACAATAAGCAAGTATCACAACAAGGCGATAGACAGTATGGTCAACAGACTTAAGCCTGTTATTGTAGAATGTACTATAATGACAAGTAAGTTAGTTACTTTATGATACAGATTTATATAAAATCTGTATCACTAGTAAAAGTGGGCGTACCTATAATTTGTATGTATGGTATGTACCTTACACATTTTTTTTCTATTTTTTATTTTTGGACATTCTCACACAACGTCATCTAGCCCAAATTAAGCTAATATAAGCTTGTGCTATGGGATCTAGACGACTGAGAAACATACTTATATATTTCTAAATACATACATAATATACATAGAAAATACCCAAACTCCAAAACAAACATTTGTGGATCACACAAATAATTTGATTCGACCCGGAATCGAACCTGGGACCTCAGGGACGGCAGTCGCATACTCATACCACTGAGCCACCGAGGCAGTCAAGTTTTAGATTTAGTTTCGATTAGATAAAGTTAGGTTTAGATCTCTATCAACATTACGTACAGGGTGTCATTAATTAATTAATGAGTTATAATGTTGCAGTTATTCCAATATCGCAGTTATTGATAACGATTAGCCTTTTTAAACTTTTCGTTTGATTTACTTTTAATTGCGCTTCCTTTAACGTGAAGGATGACATCGGTTCCGGCGGCAAATTATTTTATTATTTCTTCAGTTAATTTATGCATAACATTGAAAACTACCGTTCGAACATTTTATTGCTTTTGAAAGAGTAATTCACCACTTATTTGTGAGTAGAGGTACTGGAAGTCCATTGGGAACATATAAACCGGCCAAGTGAGAGTCGGATTCGCGCACTTAGGGTTCCGGTTCCATTATAAAAATAGCAAAACAAATAAAAATAGCAAAACAAATTACGTTTGTTGTATGGGAGCCCTAAATATTGATTTTATTCTGTTTTTTACTATTTGTTGTTATAGCGGTATCAGAAATACATCATCTGTGTGATCATGAGATACAGCGTGGAGACAATCGGACGCACGGACAGCGAAGTCTTATTAATGATTTTATTCTGTTTTTTACTATTTGTTGTTATAGCGGTAACAGAAATACATCATCTGTGTGATCATGAGATACAGCGTGGAGACAGACGGACGCACGGACAGCGAAGTCTTAGTAATGATTTTATTCTGTTTTTTACTATTTGTTGTTATAGCGGTAACAGAAATATATCATCTGTGTGATCATGAGATACAGCGTGGAGACAGACGGACGCACGGACAGCGAAGTCTTAGTAATGATTTTATTCTGTTTTTTACTATTTGTTGTTATAGCGGTAACAGAAATACATCATCTGTGTGATCATGAGATACAGCGTGTAGACAGACGGACGCACAGACAGCGAAGTCTTAGTAATGATTTTATTCTGTTTTTTATTATTTGTTGTTATAGCGGTAACAGAAATACATCATCTGTGTGATCATGAGATACAGCGTGGAGACAGACGGACACACGGACAGCGAAGTCTTAGTAATGATTTTATTCTGTTTTTTACTATTTGTTGTTATAGCGGTAACAGAAATACATCATCTGTGTGATCATGAGATACAGCGTGTAGACAGACGGACGCACGGACAGCGAAGTCTTAGTAATGATTTTATTCTGTTTTTTACTATTTGTTGTTATAGCGGTAACAGAAATACATCATCTGTGTGATCATGAGATACAGCGTGGAGACAGACGAACGCACGGACAGCGAAGTCTTAGTAATCATTTTATTCTGTTTTTTACTATTTGTTGTTATAGCGGTAACAGAAATACATCATCTGTGTGATCATGAGATACAGCGTGGAGACAGACGGACGCACGGACAGCGAAGTCTTAGTACTCGTAATAAGGTTCCCATTTTACCCTTTAGATACGAAACATTAAAAAGGAACAGTAATTATCGTGTCTGTAAAATAAATAACTTATTAGATATCCCTATGTATGTAAGTACTGACATAGACGCTATGTCGACAGTCCGTTAATCTATCCTACTATTGGGAATTTTACGTAAATAACATTTGCTAAGGACTAGCCTAGTTCTCCGTTTCAACTTGCAGACTGGGGAGAATTTCTTTCGTCTGTACCTCAACATCTACGGGTTCTGCCAGATCATGTTTGAGGCCGTATTTATCAACCGATTTGCATGAAACTTTACACACACACACTCCTTGCTTACAATGAATAACATTTGAATGATATTTTTTGGATTGGATGACAAATGAAAGAGTATTGAAGAAGAAATTTTGTAAACAAAGCCGCTCCCGAAGTCTACGGTTCACAGAACCACTAGTATTTAGATAGGATAGGTATATGCCGTATATGATCGCAGGCGCCCGCGCCATCCACTGGAATTCCCGAATACTCACCTGAGGCGCCGGCAATGGACGTAGGGGCGGCCGCGGTTTGGCTCGCAAATAAAAAAAAGTATAAGAGTCTGCGAACGGCCCCGTTTTTCTTTGTATGGGATAGGACGTGGGTAGTATTCTTATATCCGAGTTAATGTAACTGTTACACTATTATCCACAGCACTGTTGACAATACACCGTTATGTACACTACACAGAATCCTTTGAAGACATGTTTTGAAGATTTCAAAGAGATAACGGATTCTCAGTTGTATAGAATTAGGACACGCCGCATTAATAATACTAAGACAATCGCGTGAATTAGTTTCCACAGTTCTTCTTCTTCTTTGAAGGTGTGGCTCCATCGTGTGTCGATGATTTTGCCAATGTCAAGGTAATGCTTAATACTCCCGCACAGAGGAACTAGTTACTCCGAACTAGCTCCAGGGGCAAGACAGGATAAGAAACGGTGTTCGGTATTGCAAGTGAGCGTCTGGAACACGGCTTTTGCGGAGCACCCCAGAGGTAAACTAAAAAGCCGCCGAACATACAATCCTGTAACACTATCTTCTCCTTTAAGAGAAAAGCGAAAGGTTTCTATCTCTCCTCTCTGTCCTAAATGTATTGTATTTATAATAATTAGGTTATGTATATCTTTATATTTATGTGTCTGTATTCTGTATAATTTGTACTTAGATTATATTATGTGGATGTATTTATTTATTTTATAATTTATGTAAGTATAATGTATGTGTGTACCTCTATGTATTTCAACCGATCTACGCACACATTAATTTTATTCTACCTAGCATTTCCATCCCCTGGCCCACTGGAAAAGATTTCGTTTAAAATAAGTGGTGTCCTTGTACTATTGATATTTCCCTATTATTTTCTTCTCGCTCTTATACTGTTAGGGATGTACACAAAAAAAACCCACCAGCTTCTTTCTTTCTTTCTTTCTTACAGCCACTTCTCACTCTTGGTATTAGCTCACTGCCCTAAAAATTCTTCCTAGAGCTATCCAGAGGCGCTCGGCAATAGACGTAGGTTGCTACGGCCTCGGACCGCGGAAATATATATAGTATATGGTTCTGTTATAGAAACTGAGTCCAAAATATTTTTTTTGTAAATCTCTGCAGGCCGAGCGTCATCACTTCAGAGACATCAAACTGGTTTTAAATATTTTTTTACTAACGATTCTAGACACCACAGAGAGAATGATCTGTTCTCAAATCTTCTATGTTACATATAATATATGCGACTCATAAACTAAAATAAGTACCGTAAGTAAACAGTTTCATCTGTCATGCGTATTATTACTTAACACACACAAAGATTGCCAAAGAGTCATTTTCATACATTCAGTTACCAAGTTATTCACACTGTTCGTTATTTTTATTAGTACTGTTTCACCATTATAACGGTAAAACATTTCAGCAAACATGGAAACACCTGCTAGTAAGCAAGATAAGTTCTCCTTTATTTATTTTCTATATTTGTGATTAATTTAAATGATATTACAGTTAAAATGAAAAAAAAAAAACAAAACAAATATTTCTATGTCTTTTTTGTCTTATGAGATGACCAGAAATGGGGTCCAACGGTTGTTTATTTAAATATTATTTACTAGCTGTCCCGGCGAACTTCGTACCACCCTTTTAAACCTTCCCTGAAGCGACAAACGAACGGTTATTCAGTTTTATTTATATATATTTATTTTTTTATCATGGTTCATTAATCAGTTATTGCAACTTTTGGAGAAAACAATATTGTATTGAGAGTCTGGGTCAATATTGCTATAAAGTACTAAGTACTAATTTTAGACCGAAATTAGCTTTGAGTGGGTCTCGCACATTTGAGAACATTCCTACAGCAGGCTTGGTGTTAGTATCGAAGAATTTTGGTACATTGCAAATATTTGGTTACCAACATATATTCCTGTCCAACTGTCAACAAAGTGAAGTTTATATGTTCCTTCAGTACCTACGAAGTTTGTTTTATTTTTTTGTCTAAATATAAAAATTAGTTAGAAGACATCCTACTAATATTATAAACGCGAAAGTTTGTGAGTATGTATGGATGGATGTTTGTTACTCTTTCACGTAAAAACTACTAAATGGATATTAATGAAACTTTACAATAATATAGCTTATACATCAGAATAACACATAGAATACAATTTATAAAGATATTGTGTGAATTGTTCAACATATGACGATAAGTGTCAAGTAAGTAGGAAGCGACGCGGCGCGACGGGGACGGGAAAAAATCCAAATTACCACGCGGACGAAGTCGCGGGTAATTTGGTCTTTTATAAATACTCTCAATAGGCTGTTTAAATCTCCAAGTTAGTATATTAGATCATGCGTTTTATGAGTGAATATACCTAGCCTGCATGCGGTCTACGTGTTGAGAGACTGAAGACAAGATTCCCCGTAACAGGCTAGCCCTCTGTATGCGGGATCAACGTGGTTACTGGTGAAATATGGATATTTAAAACGCCTCTGTTGACACCTTCGGAGACAAAGCCGTGACTGTATAGGAACATACATAGATAACATATTTTTTGGACGATGCGTCGTGTGTTTAGGACTTTAGCGAGTCGTCAAACAGCTTCATTGGTGGTCGCGAGTAGCTTATATTCATTATAAAAATTGTACAATATATTTTTAAACTATTATATAATAGCCCATATGACGCAAACAGTATCAATTTATAGGTTATTATAGAATGTACACATTTATTGGACCACGAAGACACTCTAACGATGTAAAGACCGAGTATAAACGCAATGAGGATGACCGCCTACAGACTGCAGTCAGTCTAATGTAGCGGAAATGTGAATCCAGATTCCAGACGTTTAATACATAAAGAATGAATCCTAATTTACTACAAAAATTATTCTTCAATTTGCTAATACATGCTACTTGATTTTGCCTCCATACCTGAATTGTATGTCCTTAGTTAGGCCATAAACCTTGCTGAAAACCTTCAGTAATACGTACAGTGTTAATATGTTTGCGTGTAAGCTCATAAGGCCTACAGTTAAAAACATATTTAATTACAAAATATATAAATAAAATAATAAAAAAATAAATTATTACATTTCGCAACACCATTTAACCTCAAATTGTAAATAATAAAAATAAAACTATGATTCAAAATAAGAAAATACACATATCACGCCTATATCCCCAAAGGGATAGGCAGAGGTGCATTACACACCCCCAATTTGCCAGTATTTTTAGTCCCACGTAATAGGGGGCAAGCCTATTGCCGTCATCTGGCACATTTATAATGGGTTATGTCCAAAATGGCCGAACGAATTTAATAAAAATTTGCAGCTAAATTGTAATTTTTGAAAAATATTTGTAACCTATTGCCTTGCGATGAAATGTTGATGAAAGGCAACAAAATCTTAGGTGTAAGCCGCTATGGCACAGCCAATTGAAGTCCTGGGCGTATCGGACTAAGAAAACAACAACAATAGGTACTTATAAGAAACAAACTCCGGTACAAATAGTTATATGCAGATTCTACAATATTATTTGTTTCGAACTTGATCTCTCTACGGTGGGTGTCGCAGACGATTATACCGCCGCAAGTCTACCAAATTATCACAGTTTACTATTACCTACTACTCGTAATTTTGCAACTTTACAACATTGATAGCGATAACTGAATACCTTAATTAATATTCTTATGATTGTGACATTGTGTGTACAAAGGACAGTGAAAATTCCTCACATATTATCACGTGCTTCACTTAAAGGTCTAATGTTATTTTAGTCATAAGTAAATATAATTAAATGATTGTACGAGAAAGTATAATCAGTAAAACATGAGTTCAACCAGCGAGATCGTTAGTATACAAGACTACTTACTTATGAAACCGTAAAAGCAAATGGTTTTAATATGTAATGATAGGTGGAATGACGAATTGTGAGAGAAAGTGATGTCGCAATGACAAACGCAGTGGACGAATAAGTAGCGAATGTTTTGCATGCGGGTAATATTAATCCAACCGGCCAAGCACAGCCAACGTCGACTTTAACCGATCGACATGTTCAACCAATAATATCGCAGGAAATAACGGTCACGTGACAAAATAATCTGCGATGTCATAGGTTTAATAATGTCGATCGACAACAGTCGATGTTGCGAAAATATGCTATGCTCTAAGTGGCCTCTATCTCCTCTTTTATGTGGCCCGCGCCTGAGGAGAATACTTTCTCGGTGGTATGGTATCTAGAAACATCTTAAAATGCTTTATTTTAAATTGTAAAAATAAATATGTAACTTGTCAATTTATCAATTAAAGTAATTACAAAATACATCATTAATGAAATAACTCGTCCCGGACTGAACCTGGCGCAAAAGTTCCCAGAACACTACCGCTTTACCTCGCTGATAGTATTTAGAGATAGAAATGTAACTGGAAATTAATTGTACCAGTATATTAATCGTACTAACATTATAAACGCTATATCGCACTGTTACTTGCAGATATTTAACTACTACCTACCTATTAGCCTATTAAAGCTGTAGTCGTACTAATGACACGTAAAAAAAAGGTTCTGTCGTAATCAAGAAATTGAATTCAAGGTTGTGGCATAATGTTTTATTAGCCTTAGGTAATAAATATATTGCTTTGACAGTAAGTTCTAGGACAGAAGGAACTCATTTAATTGGACACAGTTAATTCAAATTCACGGAGAGTTTATTTAACGTATCAAATTTGTAGAGCACATGTTTTACAATCACGATTTACCCGTGATAATATGTACTGATAAGTAGGTAACTATGTTGACCGCTTAAGTATCATAATTATTTTCACACGACTGTTCCGGCCCGGCGAGGTAGACTAAAGCAGATTTATATTCACTCATCAGCAGTCACTTTAATGGTTCCACGTAATAGGGGGACGATCTAGTACCATTTAGTGGGAGCTTTTATTTTTACCAGAGCCTCAGTAACAAACTACCCGAAAACAAAACAATCAATGTGCGAGACCCAGAGTTGCATTGCAATGGTTGTTAACTTTAACTAACTTTTAAACCTTCACGTTTTGCCTCTCCAGCGAATCTAAAAGTTCTTTTGTTATTGGGGTTCACCTTCAATAGTGTGGCGACCGTGTCCCAACTTACGTATCTACCTGAAACCTTAAAACCCACGGTGTCGGACGCTTCACGCTCTTACGCATATTTACGTCATGATAAATGTAGGTACTGTAAAGATAATAAACGTTACTGCAAATAGTTAGTGGGACACGTGAAGAGACAACTGTGACGCATCCCAGTAATTGCTGGGACGCTATTACCTCCGCTCGATCACTTACTCCAAGGGCAAGTGAGCGAGCCGCGGGTCTTGAAGGCCCGCTATCCCACGACCTCCTCGTGCAATGGAGTCAACTGTGTCAGGTTTTGGCCGCAACAGTACATCTCCCCTGGTTGGGTATCATGAGAGATGTACTGCTTCGTTGCCCAGGGTGCACCGGCTCCTCGCCTAACCTTCAAAGTCAAGGGACACACTAGGAAGTTCCTGACAGTCGCACCCCGCAACAGAATATTATTAATCGTACTACGTGTTAGATATTTTTGAAAACACTTCACCCGGAATTTGGAAAACAAACAGCAACCTCTGTGCGTAAGCCAAATAAATCTAGTTTATAAAATTGGCTAGACGAAGGATTGTTTATTTTTCTAAATTTATAACATCTTCGATGTTTTATTAGGAATGAACATTTGGTAAAATAAAAAGCATCTAAAGAGATTTATGTGTCAGTACGGAGTGAGACGTGATTACTTTTGTCTACGGTACCCAAATGTTTTTGAATTCGCAAAGTACGAGTATTAAATAGAATGGTTACCTAAATGTAAATAATCTAAAATCTCTTGGTAAAACTGCTTCTATAATGCTTTGCAACCGTTTTTTACATGATGACAGGCTAGTATTTTCATACTTCATTTCATTACAAATGTTTGTAAATACGAGTATCATAATTAGAGTGGCTCGGTCGGTACGCCACATTTTGATTAATGCTATCGGAGTTGCATATTGTTTATTTTGTTGAATTATATTATGTTAACATGTAGTAATAATATAGTGAATTATTTTTATTGATGACATTGATATTGCGTAATCTGATTCTCAATAAATTACTCACTTTTTTTGTGGTTATCAACATTTATAAACAAAAAATATGTAGGTTTAAACTTTACAATATTTACAGCAATTCCTGTAAAGTATCCTCCGCGTTATTGCTGACTGAATTGCGTTGTCACATTTAAATTAAATACAAACATGCAACACAACCGACTTCAAATTACCGAAATGGGACCAAATAATTTTCGGAATGGGACCAAATTGAAATGGGACTACTTGGGAATTAGTAGCTTTCATTAAAAAATCAAAATCAAAATTGGTCACCTAGTGCAAAGATTAGATAACAAACATACACATACAGGCGAATTGAGAACCTCCTACTTTTTTGAAAGTCGGTTGACGGATTTCGGTCACGTAATAAAGGTCTAACCTATTACCGGTACAGGAACATTCATATTCACATTCTAATGGGTCAGAGCCTCATACGTATATTGACAGATGCAGGTGAGGTTGGCTTGAGCCTCTTTAGATCTTAGTGGGTATCGTATGCACCCACAACATACAATTGTAATCTATAGACAGCCTGAATATCATATCTTGAATGGGCAATTTTCTAATTCGATTTTAGGCAAGAGTGCAGAGGGTTTTTTTTTTAAATGTATGTCTTAACGTATATTGCCAGGCGGCACAGGTAAGTACGCCCTCAAAAGGATAACTCTAGCAAGCCAGCTGCAAAGCATCCTAGGATTGGTTTTAAGCCATTTTCCTCCATGTGGTTGGATTAGTTTTAACCTGTCTTTGGACTTCACCTTGACTGGACTCATAGGGTTAAAATCGACTAAAGAAAAGGTCATCCGAATAGGAAATGCTGTTTAATTGTTTTTCTCTTTAGGCTTCGGAGTCTCACGTAGCATGAATCCGGTTTTACATCTCTAGTCTACAATATAGATGTCATAAAATTGTAAAGTTATGGTTTGTTCCGGCGTTATGTAATAAAACCGGCAAAGTGCGAGTCGGACTCGTGCACAAAGGGTTCCGTACCCTTAAATATTTATTATATTCTGTTTTTTTAGTATTTGTTGTTATAGAGGCAACAGAAATACATCATCTGTGAAAATTTCAACTCTCTTTAACTATCACGGTTCATGGAGACAGCGCAAAACAGACGGACGGACGGACAGACGGACAGCTAGTCTCAGTAATAGGTTTCCTGTTTAACCTTTTGTATACGGAACCCTAAAAACGACCGAATTGACCTGACTGACCTTGACGCCAATATTCGGATACCCAATTTTTAAGCCTATCCTACTAATATTATAAACGCGAAAGTTTGTGAGTATGTATGTTTGTTACTCTTTCACGTAAAAACTACTGAATGGATTTTAATGAAACTTTACAATAATATAGCTTATACATCAGAATAACACATAGGCAACAATTTATAAAGATTGTGTGAATTGTTCAAACTATGACGCGACGTGACGGGAACGGGAAAAAATCCAAATTACCACGCGGACGAAGTCGCGGGCGACCACTAGTAAGTAATAAAGGGATCAAAGGTATTCCGAGCTGAGGCTTGCGCTAGCATGACATGAAATATTTATTTCTAGAACATTTCGTAGCCTATTCCAAATCTCGTTCAATTATCGTTGGATAATTATAATGTAGATATACTTACTTCCGCGTTATGGTTATGTAAAACAATGATTAAGTGGTTTATTTTGAAATATGATAATTTCATTATAGTTAAATTATTCATTTATGGACAAAAGTACCAGCTACAGGCGTGAACAACAGAAATTATGATATTTCTTTGTCAAAATGTAATACTTTCCTTATAACATGCTCGATGTATAAAGACAATATTTTAAAAAGTCTGAAAAGAAAGTTAATGAATATTATTACGAACATTACACACATTGCATGTACTCGAAAATGAATAAATCTAGTTTCTAAATTGTGAAAACTAACTAAATGCAGTGTTAAATATTACATTATAATACAATTATTCAAAAGTCTACATAAACATCAATGTCTATAGAAATATTTTAACATATCTGTATATGTAACGTAACATTAGAAATCGGGTGTCTGTACATGACTACCTCGGTGGCACAATGGTACTATGTACGGACTGCCACGCTCGAGGTCTCGGGTTCGATTCCCGGGTCTGGTGGATAATGTATAATTCTCTTTAGAATTTTACCCAGATAATTATCCCAGAGTCTAGAACTTGTGCCCGGTAAATGGCAATAGGCTCGCCCCCTATTACATGGGACCTAATATAGCTGGCGAGATGTGGATGTGTTCGCACACCTCTGCCTACCCCTTCGGGGAAAAAGGCGTGATGCTATGTATGTATGTATGTACAAGAACTAATCTTGAGGCAACATTAGGCTTTGTATAAACAAGTTTGGTTTAAAACTATAACGAAATAATATCAAATACTAAACCGGGATTCCCAAAAGGTAACATACTCTCTATAGACAGTTATAAAGATAGACATTATACCTACATTAAGCCATAAGTTTAATGAACATATATCTTGTTAGCACTAGGAAGAATTTCCAGTGGCTCCCGGCTGACTTTGGTCACATGTTTGGCCGCTGTCTGGAATTGAGTCGGGTTTTATCTTGCATCGTTGGGGTTGGATTTTATCTCGCGTCGGTCGGTGAGTGAATTTTTCTAGCATGCAGCTGTAAGGATGCGGGTGGCTAGCAATAAAAGTAGGGATCAGTATTATTTAAGGCTCAAGTATTCGTTACAATCGATGAATGTCTGAGCAACAATCAGCTGTGCAATTACATTATAAACACAAACAAGGTGACACTCGCATCAAGACTTCCAGTTGAATAACATTCTAATTCCCGATTTCTTAAAGAACTAATGAGCATATATGTATACAGGCTGAATTTTTGAAAAGGGCTTGGATGGCCAAATCCGAAACTATAAGGAATAGCGAAAAATGCTCAAAGGAGTCACGAGCCCAATTTTGATGAAACTTAAAACCTCATCATTAGATTTTTGGAAAACCAATAATCCTAGCTGAGAATCGAACCCGTTGATTTTGAAAAAAAAAAACACATCCTTTATTATTACACCATACGATGGTGTCGCTATTAAGGATCAAATTCTGCATTTTTCGCTATTCCTTATAGTTTCGGATTTGGCCATCCAAGCCCTTTTCAAAAATTCAGCCCGTATATACAGCGTCCTTGCCTTTACCAGGCCTATGTCACTCGCCTAACAATCGCAAAAAAATACGTGACGTCATTTAGTGACAACTTGAAGTTGTAAGTCAGTAAGGGTTGTCTCTTGTTTGTGATACGGCATTGACCATAGAGTTAATATTGAGGCATTAACGTCATAATTATAAACTTAAGACTAACGGGTCTTTTACGCGATAATTGAGATATATACATACCTCTTTACTACCCGACGTTTCGGCCCTGTTTCCAGAGCCGTGGTCACGGGTGGACTGGCTTCAGCTCATCGTCGTCTTCGTGAAGTGCGGGTTTGTTCAACTACCCTCACTTCGTCGTCACTAACTATTGTGTTCGGAGAGCCACTACGACATACCACACTGATAGTATCAGCAAGCGGGCGTTCGGTGAGGTGGCGAGTACATTTGCTGATCACCGGATTCCACGACGTAGATAGTCGATATCCATCTTCCCGGTTAAAGTTGGGATAATTTTTTATTTCGACGGCTTCCCGCACTATCCTGGAGTAATAGTGTCCGTCAGTGGATAGGACTTGTGGCTTGTGGAGTTCAATCCAGTGGTTGGGACCCGATTCCAACAAATGCTCGGCAATCGCATACTTGTTTATTTGGCGGTTTTTAGACTTCTTACTATACTGACAAGTATACTATGTAAGAGAAGTCTTATAGTCCGGGGCTGTCCGTCTGTCCGCACTTTTCAACTCGAGAACTACAAGTGCTAGAAAGTTATGATTTGGCACATAGAATTGTGGTACAGAATAAACACCATAGCCGAAATAATTTCGATCGGGGGTCAAGTGGTTCCTGAGAACCATGGACCTAAAGTTTCTGAAATTCCCATAGAAAATGGAAATAGAAAATGGGGGGGCTCCGGTGTAAAAACACCCGCACCGGTACTCGCCTCCTCGAGGTCTCCGGCGCCTCCAGCGGTCCCAAAGCGGACGCCCTAGCGGCTCAACTTAGGGTCGCGCTGGACGCAGAAGCCGTCCGCGTCACCAGACCTACCAAATGCGCCGCATTGCGCATCACGGGTCTGGATGACGCGGCCACGACGGAGGAAGTAATCTCCGCCGTCGTGGAGGCGGGCGGCTGCCCCCATGACCAGGTGAAAGCTGGAGATATCTCCTTCGGCTCCACCGGTCATGGGATGACAGTCGTCCAGTGCCCCGTCGCGGCGGCACTTAAATTGGCGGACGGACGAAGCCTCCTTGTAGGGGGCTTCCTAAAGGCGCAGGTGCACCTCCTTCGTGCCCGGGAAACCAGGTGTTTCCGGTGCATGGTGGTGGGGCACGTCGGAGTGCAGTGCACAGCGGAAGACACCGTGGGCGATCGGTGCTTCCGCTGCAGCCGGCCCGGTCATAAGGCCAATGGCTGTGAGGCCCCGCCTCGCTGTTATAGATGCGAGGCGGAGGGCAAAACGGCGGACCATCGGGTCGGCAGCCGTACCTGCGCCGCCTCGAGGCCTAAACCTCGTCCGTCCGCTGTAGGCAGCGGGGGAGCCGCTTCTGCGCGGCCAGGTTCGCAGCGGGATGCTGACATGGACGTACATTAATGTGCGCCCATGTCCGCATCCTGCAGGTGAACTTGAACCACTGCCGCGCTGCTCAGGATCTTCTGTACCAGAGCATCGCGCAGTGGTCCATTAACTTGGCCGTGGTCGCCGAGCCGTATTATGTCCACCCGGGAAGCCCGGTGGACCAGGACGGCTCGGCCTGTTGCATTTTTGGGGGTTCCGCCGTGGACACCTCGCGCCTTGCATTGATTGCAAGCGGCCGGGGGTGTGTTGCGGCGGAATTTGAAGGGTTAGCGGTGGTGTCGGCCTACATCTCGCCGAACATTGACGAGTCTCAGTTTGAGCTATGGCTCACTGAGCTCGACGTCGTCTTTGCTGCGTGCCGCCCTCGCCCTGTCCTGCTCCTGGGAGACTTCAACGCCTGGAGTGAGGCGTGGGGCTCCCGGGAAACCAGGGACAAGGGGAGGCTTCTTGAGGACTGGATCAGAACACTTGGTCTGGAGGTCCTCAACCGGGGGAATGTCGTCACCTTTTGGCGGCGAGGGGGGGAATCGATCGTAGACGTAACGTTCGCATCTGACCTCGCCCGCCGTATTACAGGCTGGCGCGTGGAGGAGGGTGAGGAGACGCACTCGGACCATCGGTACATCCGGTTCGATGTCGTCCCCTCACCTGACCTCCCACAGCCGGTAGCAAATCCCCCGGATCCGCGTTGGGCACTTCACCATCTTGATCGGGAAGCTCTCCTGGAGGCATCCATCGTGCAGGCCTGGATTCCGGCACCGGACCGGCCTGCCGATGTGGATGCCGAGGCGGAGTGGTTCAGGAGAGCCATGTCGCAAATCTGTGATGCGGCGATGCCTAGGGTTACACCCAGACCGGCCAGGAAGCAGGTGTACTGGTAGTCGCCGGAGATTGCAGAGCTGCGCGCAGCATGCATCTCCGCCCGCCGCCGGTACACCAGGTTTCGCCGGAGGCATCGCCGCTCAGACGACGCGGCAGCCCGAGAGGCGGAGCTTCATCAGGCATACAGGGAGGCCAAAGGTATTCTCCAGGAGACGATAAAGCGGGTCAAGACGGCGGCCCGCGAGGAGCTCCTGGAGACCCTGCAGCAGAACCCATGGGGGCGCCCGTACCTACAGGTCAGGGAGAAACTCCGACCTAGGGCGCCCCCACTGACCCAGAGTCTCCAGCCGCAGCAGCTGGAGCGGGTCTTGGGCTTGGGAGGCGGGGCGGCCGGTGGACGCACCGTCCGGATACCGGCCGATCGTGTTGCTCGACGAGGTATGTAAGCTCTTTGAGCGAATTATCGCGGAACGCCTCGTCGAGCATCTCACGAGTGTGGGGCCAGACCTGGCGGATAACCAGGTCGGTTTCCGTCGGGGACGCTCCACCGTGAGCGCGATCATGCGCGTGAAGAGCCTGACGGAGGAAGCAGTCTCGCAGGGCAAGGTGGTGGTGGCGGTGTCTCTTGACATCGCCAACGCGTTCAACACCTTGCCATGGAGCTGCGTTAGGGAGGCGCTCGTGTATCACGAAACGCCTCTCTACCTCCGTCGTATTGTCGGGGCCTATCTCTCGGAGAGGGCCATAGCTTTCCCCAGCTGGCTCGGGCCAGCTCGGCGAGATGTGTCGTGCGGTGTTCCACAGGGGTCGGTCCTGGGGCCGCTTCTGTGGAACATCGGCTACGACTGGGTGCTGCGTGGTGCGTTGCCTAGGGGCGTCGGCGTAACGTGCTACGCAGACGATACCCTCGTCACGGCGCGGGGTGCAACGTACCAGGAGGCAGCACTCAAGGTCACGACGGGTGTTGCTCGAGTCGTGGGTCGGATACGGCAGCTGGGACTGGAGGTGGCCTTGCACAAGTCCGAGGTTCTGTGTTTTCACAGACCTCGGAACGGTCCACCCGAAGGTTCCAGCATAAATGTGGGAGGCGTTAGCATCGGCATCAAGCCCTCGATGAAGTACCTGGGATCGTACTTGATAGCCGATGGAACTTCGGACCACATTTCCGAAGTTTGGTCCCCAAGGTGACGCAGGCATCGGTCGCGCTTTCGCGACTGATGCCCAACCTAAAGGGACCCAACGCTTCCTGCAGGAGACTGTACCTGGGGATCGTGCGGAGTATGGCCCTATACGGGGCTCCCGTATGGGCGGATAGGTTGGCGGTCAAGGGGAACGTGACTCTGTTAAACAGACCACTTCGAACCTTGGCCGTCAGAACCATACGGGGGTACCGCACGATCTCCGGAGAGGCTGCATGTCTCCTAGCCGGGACCCCTCCATGGGACCTGGAAGCGAGAGCCCTTGCGTCATTGTTCCAATGGCGCAAGGAGGCGCTGGAGCGGGACCACAGGCCTGCGTCTCGAGAAATCGAGGACCAGCGGTCCCAACTCCGCCAGGATCTCATGGAGTCATGGAGGGTGCGACTTGAGCAACCCAAGTGGGGTACCACCATCATCGCGGCGGTGAGACCGATCATGGACGATTGGCTGCAGAGGCAGCATGGTGACCTCACGTATCGTGCGACGCAGATCGTTGCCGGGCATGGATGCTTCGGTAGCTATCTGTTTCGCATGCATCGTGAGGTCACACCCCGGTGTCAACACTGCGAGGTTTACAACGACGACACCGCACTCCACACGTTGGTGGAGTGCTCAGCGTGGGCGAGCCAGGGCCGGGACCTCGTAGTGGGTCTGGGCGTGGATACCCTCTCGCTGGAGACCAAAAATGTGTGGGTAAAAAATTCTATAAAATATTTTAATGTCGCAAAACTTTAGGCGAGTGAGAATATTTCAATAAATTTCATAAAATAAATAAACAAAAATATTAAAATATTTTGCAACATTACGACATTTAAAAAAAGTTCCAGTGTTCCATTGTAAAATTTTCAACTTTGATATTGATTTTAAGTATTTTAAAAAATTACGTAGATAGAAAACTTTATATTTTCTGAATCTTGACTCCATTTTCTGTTTTAAAATGTATTTTTTTTATTTTTATTTAGTATGGTTTTCTCTGTCACGATTCAAAAATTTACTTTTTCTAAAATTTCATAAGTTTGAGCCTCATTTACAGAAAAACTACACAAGATACACTGAAAATTTTCCTTATTACATAATAAGGTACATATATCTTTCAAAAAATGTTTTGTACGAGAATATCTGTCAAATAATAAAGCTAGTAACCCAGTAGTGCAGACATGTGATATCACATAATAGTAAGAAGTCGTCTTATGCCTTCACTGCGATAGTGAAGGGCGCCTTGCTTGTTTACAGCTGTGATGTGTTCTTGGACCCTCTCAGCGATAGTACGTTTGGTCTGTCCGATGTATGAACTACCACAGCTGCAGTCTACCTTATAAACACCCGGTGTCTGTAGAGGAATGGTATCTTTAGGGGCCACTTTGTAACAGGGCCGAAACGTCGGGTAATAAAGAGGTATGTATATATCTCAATAATCGCGTAAAAGACCCGTTAGTCTTAAATTTATAAAGTGTACAAAACGCGAAAGTTTAAAGAAGTATTTAACGTCATAATTATTAGCCAAATTATGCTGGCACTTTGGACAACCCTAACGTTCGAATTATGTTCTCTGTAAACAAAAGAATGTGCTTTAATTAACGTCGAAGTGCAAGTTCTGTATGTAAGTACTATTCCCTATTCTGTGCCTTTACAGGGTATAATATTTATCAACCCAGATACACGCGAAAACTTCAGTACCTAACTACATTTTGAGTTCATTAGTGATAGCTATCTATCACTAAAAGTATAAGTGATAGCTCTCTTTCGTATTTTGAATATTCGCAATGGATTTTATTATTACGCCGACTGTGTCCGAGACGCCCTGAATTGGGGTGTGATACGTGACTTAGAAAAGTGTAACACCGAATAACACGTCCCCGTAAGTTTACGAACACGAAACACTCAAAAACGAATGCACGCTACCACGAAAAACGTAACGCCGTAGCAATGCGATCTCGAATAACTAAATCTCTAATTCACTTTTTCGAAACACTTAATAACGAATGCACGCTACCTCGAAAAACTGAACACCGTAGCCATGTGATCTCGAATAACTAAACCTCTAAAAGTCATCGTAAAGTCTTTATTCGTATAACAACAATACAGTCAACCAAATCAATCGTTTGTCCATGACAATACAATCAACCAAATCGAACAAAAAAACTAAAATAATCAGTTAACGTTTAAAATAGCACAAGTATGCAAGACCATCTAAAAATGTGGTTAAGTCCATTGTTTCCTTTTTCTCCAAATGTTTTTTAATTTTTTCTTCCCTATTTTCTTTTTTCTTTGCTCTTTTGGTTTTTTGAGACTGTGAATTTAATTTTTCAACTATTAATTCTGTATGTTTTTGTTCCTTGTTTAATTCTTCAATTGTCTTATTTAAATTCCATTTCTTTCTGCCCAATAGGGTGTTCCAGCGGTGGTGCCATGATTCCACCTCATTTTGTGTAATTGGAATAGTAGTCCCTATCGAGCTATTTACCGACCAGATGTTAGGCGGAAACAAAGGAGGCACTTTTTGCAAGTTTCTCTTTACTGTGTCGATGTTTTGAGTAGTCCTTTTCTCAAAAGTACCATTGACGTAGTATTTGGAAAACCAATCAGTGACTTTCACTGCATCCTTGGGTAATACTTTTTCTTTTAGTATTTCAAGAGCCTCAGTTAGCTCATCTGGCTTTAAAAAGGCTAACGCGGCCAAATGACGCAGTTTGTGAGCAAAAGATGTCGATTCTGAGTATTGTTTGGAGAGACTAGTGGACTGGATATGCTTCCAAATATTTTGAGCCAAGTGGAAGTAACAACACTTGTGTTTAGTTTCAGGAAACACTTGTTTCACCGCATTTATTGACGCCTTCTCGAAGTCAGTAATTACTACGTCAGGTTGCAAATTGGTTCCAAATTGAGATGCTCGTGACTTGAGAAGCTCAAAAAATAAGCAATAAATTCTCTCAGTTTTGTTGGACAGGAGCCCAAACACCAATGGTAACACCTTTTGCGCGGTATCGTGCACTCCAGTAAAACATAATTATGGCTTTTTTCTCTATTCAGTTGATTGTTACATGAATAAATACTTTTTACGATGACTTTTAAAGGTTTAGTTATTCGAGATCACATGGCTACGGTCAATGATCTTATATACAATGGATTTCGGATCATCGCTCAAAAGTGTCCGAACTAAAAGAGAAACAAAACGCTAAAAGAGAAACAATCGCGCGCCAGTCTTGATTTTGACAACTGAACGACAACACGTTGCACAATGCCGTACTGTATTGTAAAAACGTGTAAAAACTACGAAACAAAGCAAATTGAAGACGGTGTATCATATTTTTAGTAAATAAACTTTTGTTTTATCATTTGCAATATATTATTTCACTTAAAATACAGTATTTCGTCGATAATAAATTAAAAGACAAAAGTAAATATTGCAATCCAGTCCGATACCGAAGTATCTCTCTGTCTCTTTCGAATTCATCCCAAGCTCAGTAAAAAGAAAGAGACCATTTCATTTTCACTGAATAATGTACTAACAAAATGACCATTCAGATTTATTCGGATTACCGATAGCGATGAAACTATTTGGAACAAAGATTATAGTGGAGACTCCTTGTCTCTTTATGATTTTTTTTTCGTTATATGAACCAACATCTATTTCAGTTTTCCTCGGGATCTAGTACGCTGTGCACAATGGAAAAATATTTTTGCCCTAGCACGGCGAGAAGAATATTTTGATCCAAAAAAATAACAATCTTGTTTGGTCGGCTCATTTTATGGACATAACAAAAAGAGGTCCGATCTTTATGAAACTTGTACAATAATCCCTTGATTGAATACAATTTTTTCTTTTGATTGGCATGGAGGAGATAAGCCCAAAATGTTTTTAATTTTCACAGGGTATCATTGTTTTGTCATAAATATAATTACATAATTACACATGTCATTTTATTTTGTGTATGTACCTGTTATTTTTTTTATTTGGATACTCGGTAATGTATTACCACAGGAATCGGGGCCTAGATAACTATATCTCGCGGGCGGAGTCACGGTGATCAGCTAGTAGCCAATAATTTCGAATCCCAAAAATTAACCATAAAGATAAAAATAAATTAATGACGCGCAGTTTTAGCAACTAATTGAGTCACTTGAAACACGGCTATCTTATAGTAGACGTAGTGAAATAGCGTTACGAAAATAGTAATGAAAGCTGAAGAACTTTGACACCCGCAGGAAGTTTGGCCTTTATAATATTATAATTAGTTAAATTCATTAATTCCCTTTTTTTTATTCATACACTACAGTTACTTATTATGAAACTGACTCGAAAAAAAAATACTTAAGGGTTTCGATATTAAAAATACTTTCTACGTATCTTTGTCAGTCGTTACTTAGTTTTTCAGTTTATTTCGTCTAATATAAACAAATAATTACACTTTTTTGATTATGGAATTTATTATAGTCTTACATTAATTAGTATGTAGGTACCTACATGGCATGGAATCCTTAAAAGACTTTACAAAATAAACCTACTCCATTGTTTCTATGTTCACGTAGCTCAAGTTAAAGCTGGATAAGGTGAATTAGTCAGGCGAACAGATAGAAGCTACGTAATGCGATAAATTAGTGCAAACAAAAGTGAACACTATTCCGTTGATTCAAGGTTTAAATTTTAATATGAAATTTGTTTATATCTATGTATGCCTATGTATAATGTATAGGTCGACTCGGGACATTATTTTCTTGGGATTCGTTCTAGATCCATCGTC
The DNA here is from genome assembly GCA_963556515.1 of Nudaria mundana. Classification (NCBI taxonomy): domain Eukaryota; kingdom Metazoa; phylum Arthropoda; class Insecta; order Lepidoptera; family Erebidae; genus Nudaria; species Nudaria mundana. Next base: position 9,833,063 of record OY748305.1, on the reverse strand, counting down.
CATTGTATATAATGTCTTTGGCTACGGTGTTCAGTTTTTCGAGGTAGCGTGCATTCGTTATTAAGTGTTTCGAAAAAGTGAATTAGAGATTTAGTTATTCGAGATCGCATTGCTACGGCGTTACGTTTTTCGTGGTAGCGTGCATTCGTTGTTAAGTGTTTCGTGTTCGTAAACTTACGGGGACGTGTTATTCGGTGTTACACTTTTCTAAGTCACGTATCACATTCCCTGAATTGGCTGTGCCATAACGGCTGGCACCGTAAGATTTTGTTGCCTTTCATCAACATTTTATCGCAAGGCAACGAGTTTCAATTTTTTTTTAAATTACAATATTGCTACTACTTCTTCTTTTTCTTCTTCTTTCTTCATTCGGCCTTTTTGGACGTAACCCATTATATGTGTGCCCGGTGACGGCAATAGGCTTGCTGGGATATTACGTTGGACTAAAAACACTGCAAATTGTGGGTGTGTAATGCACCTCTGCCTATCCCTTCGGGATATAGGCGTGATATGTGTCTATCTGTGTGGTAGCTCTGTCTTATTTTGAATATTTGCAATAGATTTTATTATTAGAGTAACTGAAACCGCCGGGCGCCACTGGACATACCCTCTGCTAGTCACCAGAGACGCCCGGCAACGGACGTTAGAGCGGCCGCGGCCTTGGCCCGCGGAATTAAAAAAAAAAAAAAAAGAGTAACTGAAAGCCAAAGTTGACCGCTCTAATGGCGTCAATTTTGAACTATCTTCGCAATAATTGTCCATGACGATTACTTTTTTTCCATTCGATTCTGAAGAAACAAATAAAGCATTATAAATATCAATATAGATGTTTGTAAAGTTATAGGACCTCACGCTTATAGCAACGAGCAGTTTATGAGTTTTGCCCTCAACCTGTTTATAGATCTACAAGCACTATAACGAACTCTATTGAAGAAAGCTGTATCAATCGCACATAAGTCTTGTACTAACGATGAATATCTTTTTATGTCTAAAGCTACACTTGAACCGGTCCAAACACATAATGTGATCATGATCTGAACTCGCGTTGTTGGTTCTATGCGTTAGCTTTTATAGTGCAATTTCATTAATAAAAAAGTCAGTCATCATAAGTTAAAAATGTACGAGTACTAGAGCACCTGATCTGTTTGCTTTTTGTTTCCCAGTAACACAATAGGTACTGTTTCTCCCAGTTATTGATTACCAACATAAAATGTATGAAATTTCTACTTCAAAATTCAAGAAGACAGTTCTAAACCAAATTTCAGATAAATCTGTAAATTATTTGTGGACCGTTATGATCCTATCAAATTTTAAATTATGTGATTACTCACAACAATTCTGCTCATTTAACAGTACCTAATCTGTTAGTGAGTATTAAGCATTCAATACACGGTTTAAAACCAACGATTTTTATTGAACACTGTTGGTTTTAAACCGTGTAGCCAGCAAAGCGCTCCTTTTAATACCATGTTTACAAACGCGTTTGCAATGCGTGCATTAATGCCTTGGGTTGTTGTGTGTTGAGTCACAAAGTCTAGAGCTATAGTACAATAGAAGGTTCTTAGGACTATTATTATACTAACTAATATTGAAAATTATAACAAAAGTAATTGTGAATTTTTGTTTATTTCTTCATCACCCTCTAAAGTTTAAAATCTCCGATCTCGTTTATTACATAAACACTTTACTTGCTAAGTTCAAGAATATTACAAAACTGCATTCGCTATTGTCGGTTACCTACACTGAAAAAAAAAAAGTTTTTTGCTGAGTTAATATTTTTAATATCATAATGTAGATAATTATAATAATAAATGAAGTTTTTTTAGATCATGACATAACACTTGTTAATTTAATTTGTTGATATTGCTGTATTTATTTTTGTACTGATATTAATTAAAATTGTCTGTATTAAGTAGATAATAATAATAATGTTTATTTTATCAAAGTCAAATATTATATCCATAAAAACGAGTATATACAAGGAACAGGAAAATAAAATTAAGAAAAACTTAAACAAACTACAAACTATACTAAATAAATCTAAAACTAAAATAAATATGTATTTGTTATTTTATCATAATATAAAACAAAGTCGCTTCTGTCCGGATATATGCTTTGATCTTTAAAACTACGCAACGGATTTTGAGGCGGTTTTCACCAATGAATAGAGTGGTTCTCGAGGAAGGTTTTTATATAAAATTAATCAAACGGACGAAACAGCGGGTGTCATCTACTTCTACTGTATTATAAAAGGGTTTTTAATCATTATAATTACGTTTCGATGAGGTTATCGAACGTTTCCATTAGGTACATTGCATGAAGTACTGTTCTTACCGTTTTAGTAAACATGCAATTATTATATGTTAATGTGTCATATATTTTTACGTCATATATTTTTACATACCCCGAAGTGACATAATATATAGAGACGTGTTTTTCATACAAGTTCCGTAAAAGAATAGAGGGTCTAAACCTTGGGTTTCATATGCTAGAACCCTGTCTGCCTGTTAGCAAGTGCATCGTGACCTTGATTAGCATTTAACACCCCTGATACACGTAAATACAAACTTTAAATCAGTATTACTTAAACAAAACGCAACAAATTAACTTCATTTTTTTTTAATTCCGCGGCGCAAGGCCGCGGCCGCTCTAACGTCTGTTGACGGGCGTCTCTGGTTCACACGCAGCAGGTATTTCCAGTGGCGCCCGGCGTAAATTAGTTTCATTATGTAAATATAGTGAAAGGATTTAAGAAAGAACTCGCGAATTTTGGCCGAGCGCTACATTTGGAGGCGAAAAGTGAAACTGTGCATAGCCTATTGATATTCTGCAGACAAAGGTCAAATTAACCAAGTTTTATCCTCTTAACTTACTTTACAGTTATATTGCGGTCAGAACGCTATTCAAAATTGTTTTAGAAACAACAATTAATTAATATCTGCTCACTAAATACCAGTGAAATTAGAAACACTTTTTGCTTGTTTCGTTTTTCTATGATTGCTTTAATATCGACTATATTGGATTATCTCGATAGGTTACGTTGTTTTAGACAAACTAGAACATGAAATAACTCGGACTTGTAGCAGGGTTGATTATAGAATTGCTGAAAAGTTTATGTGTAAAGTATTGTGAACATTTTAGTAAGCATAATGTATTGCGTAAACTTCTGTTAATGAACAAAGTATATTATTTTATATCAGAGTGTCGGAAAACTATGGGACCAGTAGTGAGTATAATAATAAAAAGTTTTTTAAATAACATATTTGTGTATAATAATAATAATACATACAGCTAGGTACATAAAACCGTCATTCTGGATTTTCATAAATTCACAAAAGGTTTGACAATCATGTTAGACAGGCAACATGATCTTATTTTTTTTAGATTGTAATCGAGATCTCTACGCTACTTTATTGAGAGTGAAAGTTTAGTGCAGATCGCCTTATTTTATAGTAAAAAATTTAATATCTTCTTCTATATACCTAATAAAATTAATTGCTGTTTGTTTGTCTCGATATACTTGAGATCGACTGGATGGATTTCGTTAATTATGATCATGAAGTAAGTATTCGTAGAAGTTTAGGGAAGATTTAAAAAGTGAGTTTATTAACCGTAAATACGAAAATAAATCGTAAAACGAAAGAGTCAGTGTCGATCCTGACCAACTAAGCTACCAATATCACAGTCGAAGACATCCAAATTGCAACCCATCTTTACGTTTTAGAACGACATGTGAATGATTTAATACCTAGTTCGGGACTTTTCAATTAATCTACAAAGCTGTGGCTTGGCTTTATTAATAAGACATAACGCTGAGCTGACCTTCTATTACTCGTATTAGTAATCCTATTAGTATAAATATGTCTTCCTACTAGTTAAGATTATATCGGGTACAAAGCAGATAAAACTAGAATTGGAAATTATTCTTTCCAAATTCAAATTATCCTTCTAATAATAAGTAGGTTAAGTTAAAACTTGGTGTCTCTCATATTAGTATAATTCTTTTATCCTAACCCAATAAAATCCTGTAAACTACTTACAATTACACTTTATGAACAAACAAGACATACCTAATACATTTAGGATATGTGCCAAATAATAATTCGATGTCTTTAAAGTCTATGAATGCCCAAACTGTATATTTTGTATAAGCATGCTATATTTAGCATAAGTTGCACCAAGGCGTAGGCCGTCGTATGCCGTTAGTAGTGTTTTATTTTAGTTTCTGTTACGAGTATATATGGGCACACGTGTCTCAAGAATATATAAATATTATGAAGAGGTAAAATTTGGTTGTTTGTTGAGGGTCTTATTTCTTTCTTTCTTTTCTCTCTTCTCTTTAAAAGTATCATTCTTCTCTCTTCTCTTTGAAAGTATAGCCTGACCAGAAATAAATTAAGTATGATTACTACAACACTAAGTATGGTCATACACATCTAAATTAGCTAGTTTAGGTACAAATTAACATCATCCATTGAGCCAGTTGAGGTTAGCCTAAAGCTTCCATATTTTCCGTGAAGTGACTGCAATTGGTGATATCGACTTTAAAAATTATCAAAGTTCTAGTGTACAAATAATTGATTTACAAGTACAAGTACAAGTAAAATATAAGTTTTCGCAACAGTTACAGGACCGGTTATTGCAGACCAATAAGGTCTTAATAGGTACCGAGCCTAGTTATAAAGACACAGGAGAGGATCAGTGTCGTCCCATTATATGCTATTTGACGTGGTTCAATGAACAGATGTTAGCTTTCGTTGTTGTTTTTGTTACGCCTACACAGCGATTACTGACTGGGGTTTTAACTGGGTTTAATTTCTTTATTACACTGCAATTGTATTTTAATTAAAAGATTACTACCTTTAATTTTGTTATCTACGTGTCATGCAACAATAATATATGGAAATGATTTTGTGTAATTAGGTATATTAGACTAGCTGATCGCCGCAGCTCCGCCCGCGTGATTTAGTTTACTCGTTCCCGGTTCTTGTGGGAACACATTACCGGGATAAAAAGTAGCCTATGTTACTCAGGGTGAATGTAGCTTTCCAATGGTGAAAGTTTTTGAGTTTATTCATTACAAACATTCAAAAATACAAATCTTTCCTCTTTATAATTGTAGTATAGACTAGTTGATTACTGCGGCTCCACCCGCGTGATATAGATTTCTAATTCCCGAGTTTTACTCAGGTTTTACATAATAAATAAATAATAAATATTTTTGGACATTCTCACACGACGTCATCGAGCCCAAATTAAACTAATATAACTTTGTGATATGGTATCTATATAGACGACTGATAAACATATTTATATATTTCGAAATACATACATAGTATACATACCAAACTCCGAAACAAATGTTTGTGGATCGCACAAATAATTTGATTCGACCCGGAATCGAACCTGGGACCTCGGCGACGGCAGTCACATACTCATACCACTGCGCCACCGAGGAAGTCAATAATGTAGCTACATTTTTAAAATCGGGTCATTATTTACGGAGCTTGTTCAATACAATCAAACAATGAAATCCTTTCTCTTTGTACTATTAGTATATCTAGACATAGGTACATTATATATAAACACGCCCGTTTTCCCGAAGATGTACCCAGAGGCATATTATATGCCTAGGTACTGTTGTTTAAGTAAGTATGAGCCTGGAGCCATTAACCGGGACCTTTTCTAAATTGCTAGGGCCTCGTCCGTTGCTCGACAGATATGCCACTTCCAGATGAGGTAGTCTTGGGTCCATAGAATCTTGAAGGGATCTAAGGCAACTAAGATGATCTTCTTGTACGAATATAGTTAGAACTTTTGGACTATAATCTTGTACAAATTATGTTTTCCCGAGAGCCAATGAATCTGTGTAACTAACCGTGTAATCAGAAACCGTGGAAACAGGCTTCAGAATATAATGGGCAAAATAATCGATTATTGAGTTGATAAAGAGGGCAGCTCTTTGATGTTAAATGATGCAAGAACTGAACACGTTGTTGTCGTAGGTATCGGTGATCGGGCAAATATAACACGATTTTATGTACAGTATTTTATAAATAAGATAAACTGCCTTTATAGAGACATAATTTATACGTCTGATCGTTCTCTGGAACAGAATGATGGTTGTATCCTGTCTCAAATAATAATTATCGTAGACTAGTGACAGTGCAGCAAGCACTCTGGGAACGTTTCCAGTTGGCAATGACGCGGAGGATTATTACACGATATTTTGTCAAAACTGTAAGTAATGCAAATTGTAATAAAAATCTCATAATATGCTGAGACGTTAAATTAAATTATAATGGGACCAACAAAAGTATTGGAAATTGTGGGCATACAACTGTTTACTCCTCCACTTTTATGATACAAGTTGGGTTATAAAGGTTAACTTACTAAAACAAGTTAAAAATATGGCAATGAATTGCCATATATTTTAGAGTTTTCGAAAGTTTTTCATAATATCTAAAAAAAAAAAAAGTTTCAACATCACTTTAGAGGTCTTTGACCATGCTGAGTTGATTGCAGCTGGTCTTGAGTCTCTAACTATTACCGTTCTCGATTTGACCTTGACCTTGAGATCAGAGGTCAAAGGTCAAGTTCATTTTAGAGGTCTTTGACCATGCTGAGTCGATTGGCGTTTACACTGAGTCTCTAGCTCTTACCGTTCTCGAGTTGAAAGTAGTTCACGGACGAACGGACGGACGGACGGACATTACTGTTGTATAAGAGATTTTCGTTTCGAAAACTCTAAAAATCGGGCAAGTGCGTGTCTACGCATAAGATGGGTTCCGTAGTTACCCATAAAAGCCTCTAAAACGCCTCTATAACTCCTGAACCAACAAAAACTACCATCAGATTTTCAAGTTCTTCACGCAAGTTGTTTAGATTTTAGAGGGGGGGGAGCCATGTTTTCACAAAAACATGCTCTTCAAAACTAAATATCTCGCAAACGATACCTAATTTAAATCCAAAAACCATCTTAGCAACCTCTCTATGTTTTTAAAAGGCCTATCTAATGTTACGTTGAGGTAGACGCGAGAAAAAAATATCATCGCCACGTTACGTGTAGGGGAGGTACCCCAAAAAAAAATATTTTAGCACTTTGTCGGCGTAGTAAATATACATATTTAATGAATATGTATATTTACTAGGCCGACAAAGTGCTAAAATATTTTTTTTTGCAAAGTTTCATCTTTCTAGCACTAACCGTTTGGGAGGAAAGCCGAGGACAGACGGACGGAATGACGATACTATAAGGGTTCCGAGACTTTTACTACGGAACCCTAAAAACATTAATGATATTAGGAGCTTACTAATGAAACAGACTAACAAAGAAATACATTTACATAGAAACGTTACTGGGTTAGTCAAGTAAAATATTGTTTAATAGATTTGACATTGAACTAAATACTTAAGTACTTCGTTAAACATACTAGATTTCGAAAACATTTTTAAACCATTAAAACTTTGAATTCTTATTTTTCTAACCCCAATAATTTTACTTTTCATTCCAGAAATAAAATAGGTAAAAATGATATCAAGATATTCCTACTAATATTATAAATATTAAGAAAGAAATTATAAATAGATCACAAAAACTGATGCCATCGGCGGGATTCCAACCCACTGCCTTTCCCTAACAGGGGACTGCTCTGCCAACTGAGCTACGATGACCACTACCGACAACATCGAATTTTTGCTTCATATCATATTCATAATTTCTACATAGCGCTATTAAGGCTAGCGTGAGTTCGAATCCCGCCGATGGCATCAGTTTTTGTGATCTATTTATAATTTCTTTCTTAATATTTTAAGAATAGTTTAAGCAAACTCATTGCTTTGAAATACAAAAATAATATTATAAACGGGAAAGTTTGTGAGTATGTATGTATGGATGGATGGATGTTTGTTACTCTTTCACGTAAAAACTACTGAATGGATTTTAATGAAACTTAACAATATTATAGCTTGTACATCAGAATAACACATAGGCTACAATCTATAAAGATATTGTGTGTATTGTTCAAAATATGACGCGGCGCGACGGGAACGGGAAAAAATTCAAATTACCACGCGGACGAAGTCGCGGGCGACCACTAGTATCTCAATAAAGCAGAGAAGCGTGTTGAACCCAGTTACAGTCCTTTAAAATATACCCGTTTTTGGGTCCATAGTAGTTTCACTAAGATTACTAAGCTTCCCAAGGCAACCTCTACTGCAAGTGGTGCACCTGCCTATCAACAGACGAGGCTCTACAATCACAAAAGTGTCCGGTTAGCGGCAATAGATTCGACACCTATTACATGGTTCCTACAAAGTTACTGGCGAAGAGCGGGTGAATAATATGCCTGACTAAGTCGGAGAATTAGGCGTGATTGTATATATACAAAACTATACAAGTTTTTTATGGTATTGTAACGCCATCTCGTAGCGAGTAATAAGACTACCAAACTCGGCGCCATCTAGTAGCAAATCGCAGTACTACTACGTAACGTCTTTCGGGAATGTTCTGTCAAGGTACTTCTATGTAACGTGTTATCTAGAAGCATCTCGAAGGTGTGGAATGTTCGCGATAATTCTTCCGTGAAGATTCTAGAGTAATCTAGAGTAATGACCGTACTATAAAGGCGGAGCACTTCGGTGGCGGGGGATCAGTATTTCCAGAGCGATAATACGAGTTATACCTGCGAGTTCAAGTGCGATTAAAAGTGTTTAGTGAAGCTTTATAGTGAAGTGTAAATTAGTGGTGTAATAAATAAAGTGTTTTGTGGTAGTTTGATCGGCATTTTCCATTCCGTAGAACCCCGGCTCGTAACAATTGGTGTCAGAATTGGGGATTTGGACAATGCCGGTGTTACCGAAAGAAGACACAGAGGGCGTCCGTACCAGGGGTCAGCGCCAGCAGGAGTTGGACAGCAGGCGCTTCGGAGGTAATACGCCGGAGAGGTTGGGTGGTCAGGAGCAGCCAACGGTGGAAGCAGGCCCGCCCACGGTATCTCCAGCGCCAGCACCTCCAGACTTTGCTGCGCTGATGGCGATGCTACAGGAGCAAGCCCGTCGCCAGGAGGAGCAGGCCCGCCACCAGGAGGAGCAAGCCCGTCGCCAGGAGGAGCAGGCACGCCGCCAGGAGGAGCAGGCCCGCCGGTTGGAAGAACAGCTACTGCGTGACAAGGAGGAGCAGGCACGCCGCCAGGAGGAGCAGGCACGCCGCCAGGAGGAGCAGGCCCGCCGGTTGGAAGAACAGCTGCTGCGTGACAAGGAGGAGCAGGCACGCCGCCAGGAGGAACAGACGCTCCTCATGAAAGATCTTCGAGCGACTTTTGGCAAGGAGATGAATGTGATGAAGGATCAAGTTCATCATGTTGAGAACCGCATCACGGAAGCCGAAACTCGGATTGAAGATGTAAAAAACCAGATTACAGATGTGAGGAAAGAGCTGGGAAATCTGAAAGCTGGAGATGGGATTGCGACTTCCTTACCTGCCGTACCTTCAGCGCGTGGATTTAAAGTACCGCCATTCGATGGGACATCTTCATGGTCAGCCTATAAAAAGCAGTTTGAAGCCGTTAAGAAGGCAAACGGGTGGAGCAAAGCCCAGGCCATGACTGCGCTTACATTGGGTTTGCGAGACAAGGCGTTAACCATCCTAGAAGCTCTCGGAGACGATGTTTCCTACGAGCAGCTACTAGAAGCCTTGGAAACCAGATACGGTGACGCTCACCTGGAACACGTGTATCGTGCGCAGCTGAAGGATCGTGTCCAGCGCTCTGGTGAAAACTTGCAACAGTGGGCCCTGGAAGTTGAGAAGCTGGTACGGAAGGCATACCAGTCGGTACCTGCGCTCATCGATGGGAATCTGGTGCAAGTATTCATCGACGGCATCCACGACCTGGAAGTCAGGGCCGCTGTCAGACTCGGGCACCATGAGACTCTCAAAGACGCCTTGGCTCATGCTTTGGAGGTCGAAGCCGTACGGAAGGATCATCGATCTCACCGTGTCAGGGAAGTTGTAGCATCACCGGCTCGCGACCGTTTCACGAGGTATAGCCCTAGGTGCTACACATGTGGTGAGAGGGGCCACCTTCGATCCAGTTGCCCAAAGCGGACTGCTGAAAGAGAAGAAAGTCGTTCCCAAGAGGATAGGGTGGCTAATGTCACCGCCCAGCAACAGGAGGGAAACGAATAAATGCCAGGACTGCGGGGCGGGTGCTGGCTGATTTTAGAAGAGCCCCAAGGGTTTCGATCTCACAAACCCAGGATGGGAACAGCCTGATCATCAAGGGCGAGGTAAATGGAACACCATGCAAGCTGACAATAGATACTGGAGCATCTCGCACGGTTGTCAGTTCCCGACTTGCAAATCGGTTCCTTGGGGACTCTGCAAACCGTGACCGCATCAACTTGGTAACGGCCACGGGTCAGCGCATACCCGTCCGAGGAGAGAAAGAGATGCAGTTAAAGTTGGGCAATGGAATTTACCTGCATAATGTCATCGTGGCTGACATAATGGACGACTGCATACTGGGCTTAGACTTTATGAGGAAGAACTCTTGTGAGATCGACGTCAAGCAAGGAGCGATGAAATGTGGTCAAGAGGAACTTTTCATGGAAGGAGCGTTATCAGGAAAAGTGTACAGCTTGAAGAAGGTCGTGCTTCCTGCCAGATCAGAAACGACTGTACCAGTTAGTCTCCCTCAGAATTCTGGGCGAACACATCGATGTGTACTCATAGAAGGGATATACAGTGAACTTCCATGGAAAATGGCCCGAACTCTGGTAAGAGCCAATGAAGCCTCAGTGGTACGTGTGCTGAACCTTAGTGATAAAGAACACGTGATAGAAAAGAGCACATTGATTGGCACTTGCGAAGAAGTAGATTGGATGCGCCGATGCCAAGAGTTGAGTACTGGGAACATCGTCAACAAGGACGCTAGAAACAACGTGTTGACACTTTTAGAAGACTGTCGTAACATCTTAACGAAGAATGAAATGAACAAGGCTAAGAAGATGTTACTCAAGTACGCCGATATTTTCTCTTCGAGTGATGCTGACATTGGGAAGACTGGATTGGTTCAGCATAGAATCAATACAGGAAATGAGGCACCCATCCGTCAGCGACCAAGGAGACTGCCAGTAGCACGAGAAAAGCAAGTTGAGACCATGATTGAAGGAATGGTAAAAGATGGTGTGATAGAACCATCGTCAAGTCCATGGTGCTCACCTGTAGTGCTGGTGAGGAAGAAAGATGGCAGTATGCGGTTTTGTGTCGACTATCGTCGTCTGAACGACGTTACGAAAAAGGACAGCTACCCTTTACCAAGGATCGATGACACGTTGGACATGCTGACAGGGGTGAAGTGGTTTAGCACGCTAGACCTGAAAAGTGGCTACTGGCAAGTTGAAATCGATCCGAAGGATAAAGAGAAGACTGCATTTTCCACAGGAAAGGGTTTGTGGCAGTTTAAAGTTATGCCATTTGGTTTATGCAACGCCCCGGCTACTTTTGAAAGATTAATGGAAATTGTACTCGCCGGATTGACTGGGGACGCCTGTCTTGTCTATCTAGATGACATTATCATCGTGGGCCGTACGTTAGAAGAGCATCTTCAAAACCTGGAACGCGTGCTTGTAAAGATCCGAAGCGCGAACCTGAAGCTCAGCCCGAAGAAGTGCTCATTCCTCAAACGGCAAGTAAGCTTCCTAGGCTACGTAGTGTCTGAAGATGGTATCCGCACGGATCCAGAGAAAATCATCGCCGTCAAGGATTGGCCGGTTCCAAAGGATAAGACGCAGGTCAGAGCATTTTTGGGTTTGTGCTCATACTACCGGCGATTCGTCCAGAACTTTGCGGATATTGCCAAGCCCTTACACAAGCTCACGGAGGAGAAGCGACAATTCTGCTGGGACGGAAGCTGCGGCATCGCATTCCAGGAGCTAAAGAATCGTCTGTGCAATACACCTATTTTGGGTTATCCTGATGCGGAAAATGAATTTATAGTTGACACAGACGCAAGTGATATCGGACTCGGAGGTGTGTTATCTCAAAGGAAAGGAGATCGAGAGGTCGTTATAGCCTACTTCAGCAAATCCTTATCGAAACCTGAAAGGAATTATTGCGTCACGAGGAGAGAATTACTCGCCGTGGTGAAGACATTGCAGCATTTCAGCAAATATTTACTAGGGCGAAAATTCCTTATACGTACCGACCATGCTGCATTGAAGTGGCTATTACAATTTAAGAATCCAGAAGGACAAGTCGCCAGATGGATTGAGCTATTACAGGAATATGACTTTGTAATCGAACATCGCAGTGGGAGATCCCATGGCAACGCAGACGCATTGTCAAGAAGACCTTGCCCTGAAGACTGTAAGCACTGTGCCAAACAGGAGATAAAGGAAGCCATACCTGTGAAGATGCTTAAAACGGATCTGAGCGACGAATGGAAAGAAAGCCTACAACATGCTCAACAGGACGACGCAGACATCAAGCCAATATTTGAGTGGATTAAAGCAAGTGCTCCTAAACCCATGTGGAGTGACGTCGCTTCAATGAGTTCAATCACAAAAAGTTATTGGGCGCGATATTATGGGCCTGACAATGCTCGGGACGAGCATGTCTTAGGAGGGGGCAGTGTAACGCCATCTCGTAGCGAGTAATAAGACTACCAAACTCGGCGCCATCTAGTAGCAAATCGCAGTACTACTACGTAACGTCTTTCGGGAATGTTCTGTCAAGGTACTTCTATGTAACGTGTTATCTAGAAGCATCTCGAAGGTGTGGAATGTTCGCGATAATTCTTCCGTGAAGATTCTAGAGTAATCTAGAGTAATGACCGTACTATAAAGGCGGAGCACTTCGGTGGCGGGGGATCAGTATTTCCAGAGCGATAATACGAGTTATACCTGCGAGTTCAAGTGCGATTAAAAGTGTTTAGTGAAGCTTTATAGTGAAGTGTAAATTAGTGTGTAATAAATAAAGTGTTTTGTGGTAGTTTGATCGGCATTTTCCATTCCGTAGAACCCCGGCTCGTAACAGTATTAAATGCTAATGTGAAGATTTTCTCATGTCATGTTTCGTAATAACTAAGTCACACCATGATTATAGAACTATACAATCTTACATAAAACAATGGAGCTTGTCATTTCCCAGATGTTAGCGAGTATTTGAACTCATAATTTAAAAAATATGCCACGCAGCACTGAAATAGAACGCCACCGGAGAAAGTACGACACGCGTCTGTTATCGCACTGACATGATGAAAACTCATACAGGCAGTTTTGGGTCACTCTCGTAATAGTCCCGAATACCAAACAAAAAATTACGGTTTACCACGAAATGTTTTCTTGAAGTGTCATAAATATATTCACGCGAATCAAATCTGTTTAATGTTCAAGAAAGTTGAGTGATGTTTTAATTTTGTATGGAATTTGTGTTATGTAATGTTTCATATACACAAACAGATTTACGAATTAACCCCCGAAAGAATAGACAGTGGTGTTTATTACCTCACATTTCGTCAGTTCCGGGCACTTTGAGTATATTTATCACACACAGTTTCATTGCTCCACTAAGTTTTTGACGTTGTTGTGTGTAAATGCACTAACTTATTATAATTGACCTATATGATATATTTTATTTAAACTGTTCAAATAAATATTAACTTCTAAACTATCGCGTTTAATAATCTATTTTGTATCATTTATTGCGAAAATTAACTAAGTCACAATTTTAAGGTAAAATGAATTTTTAATGCCATGATGATTACATATTTTTTCTTAAATTTTCTACCTAACCGCCATTAGTCTATTCATTTAAATATGAAATTTAGCTTGTGCCAAAAGTCACTAAACTACAAAAATGTGGCAAAACTATTAGGCATAAACTAATTAATATTTGTTTGTCCCCTCTACGGGGACGATGTGTTTAAAGAAAGCCATCAAAAATGTAGTTCTCGTGAAATATTTACGTATTTCATTTCCCATAATTGTCAACTGCTTACTTTGCAAATATACATTCACCTATGCTCTCGGAATATACACCGTAAAAGATAGTACAGTTACGCATTTAGCTTTGAGAATCGTGTAAACAGTACCTAATGTCCTTTACGGTCAACAAGCTGTATTACTGACATTTTATACTGTTATCAGCATAAATTCTGATAAATACTTGAGTATGAGAGGCTAGGGTCACGTAATTTGTTCCGAGATGTAAGTAAGCATTTGCAACTAAATGGTTTAAAACTACAGTAAAGATTCTGTTGACATAGAAACTAAAATACGTAATACCTACCATTAGGTGCCTACTTAGAATGTAATATTCATATCCCCACTATAATAGATTTGAATTCTATTTGTTTCGATTATATCAAATTCATATTTCAGCAAAAATGTTTCTTCATTGCTTACTAGTGTACAACTTCGCCCACTTGACATTTTTTCTAATAAAATCTTCCTCGAGAACCACTCTATCTATAGGTGAAAAACGCATCAAAATCCGTGGCGTAGTTATAAATATCTAAGCATAGTGGTCCCGGCGAACTTCGTACCGCCTGAAATTTTGCGTATAAACCTTCCCTGAACTTCCACGAATATTTTAAGACCCAAATTATCCAAATCGGTCCAGCCGTTCACGCGTGATGTCGTGACCAAGGGAAATAAGGATTCATTTTTATATATAGAGATTAGCATATTTTTACAATAATGACTTAACCTTAAAGTGAACTGTGACGTGCACACATATTCACACTCCTGTATCATTTAGTTACTATGCAAAGATCTGCAAAAAAATAAACCCATTACAACGCCGGGTTTGCGTCGACCTGAATAAGTTCAGAAGCTGTTAAACTTCAAAACGACGTATGTTGTTATGCACAATTATATTCTTGAGCTTTTTTAAAAATAGTGTTTAGTGACATCACGTCTGTAAAAAGAGAAGTAATCATTAGCTGTCGTCGCAGTGTAATTAGGGTTTACGGCCTAATTGCAAGATGAAAGTGAAATGTAAGGCTGACATGAACGTGAGAAAGATTCCCATAACGTTCTCTTTGCAATGCTTAACTTACTACTTGTAGTATTAGTAAGCACCTACCTTTATTTGAAACGATGTACATATATTATAATAACACTCATACATTTAATGTAACTTCGATGAAAAAAAAAAAATAATCAAATCAAAAAATGCAAAAAATATGTCTGTCCGTCTTTCTTTGTTTTCAATCCTTTATTACTTTTTGTGGACATATGAATTTAATTTTTTGTTTAACTTGTTAAATAAATAAAATTTTATTTTTTTAATTTGAAGAAAATAATTTTAACTCCATCGCGGGCGTAATATTCACTGTCTGGCGGTTTCATCGATATTGTTCAGGGCTGATAGACAATGAAAAATGAAATGAAAATTAAAAAAAAATATATTTTTGGAAATTCTCACACAATGTCATCTAGCCCAAATTAAGCTAATGTAAGCTTGTGCTATGGGGTCTAGACGACTGATAAACATACTTACGAGTATATATTCTACATAGAAAACACCTATACTCCGAAACGAACATTTGTGGATCACACAAATAATTTGATTCGACCCGGAATCGAACCTGGGACCTCCGGGCCGGCAGTCTCATACTCATACCACTGCGCCACCGAAGACAGTCAAATAAATATATGTATATAATACTAACAATACATACATTTTGAATTTACGAAATAATACCATAATAACGACATCTGGCAGTTCTTTAAGTAGATAATCATTTCTATAACAGAACTGAAATCAATTTACACCATCATTTAGGTCACTTACAGGATATCCAGTTTGCGTCCATATCCTTTTTCGAATGATTACTACAAGTACGCAATGTAGGGATTCTCATCCCGACCAAACCCCTGAAGAGGCCACACAGGTGGTCAAAGTCCGCTGGGCGTCACTGGGAATACCTTCTAGTGCGTACCAGAGACGCCCGACAATGGACGTAAGAGAGGCCGCGCTTGCGTGGACTTAAAAAATAAAATAAAAAAGTGCGCAATGTAGAGGTTTTAGTATACTTAATCGTTATTTAGTGTACCTACTTGATACTTAGACAAAACATGGTTAATCGATTTAATTCGAATAGTTTGATACAGTACTTAAGTCTTTAGTGAACCTCTATAGGTTACTGTTATAGCACAGATACTCGTATAATAATACTATAGGTAAATCGTATTGTTAAATGTTTCCTGTTAGATATAAGGTGGGCGGTGTAATTATCGACGCATGGTGCAACTGTACGCACGAATTGTTTGGGTTTCTTTCATTTATCGATATCTAATTATCTTAAATGCGTATATTCGCCTAATAATAAGTTATTTGTTGTGAAAACAATATTATTATGCCTTCTAGTAAATTAGCAATATGTACAAGGTTTGAACTCACATCGTCAGAAAGCCAAACGAACAGCTTAGATTTCTGGGAACAGCATTCAGGACTGCATACACGAGTCCGTCAAAGTAAGTGCTGTATACATATAATCCTGCCTGAAGGAGTAGGCAGAGACAAATTATATGCACATATATGACAGTATTTTTTTATGTCCACTTAACAGTGGATATACCTATTATACCGCTAAGGGCCTTATCACTTTATCTATCAACTAAAGAAAGAAAAATCCGTGTCTCTGCCCCGCATCCATTATGCCTCCACTACGTCTTCGTTACGCCTCAACTACGACTCCGTTACGCCTCCGCTACGCATCTGCGTGGTCTCCGCTCCTCAAAACTAGGATGTAATGATTTAGAAGACACCGCAATTTACTGATTCATGTTAAATAATCCCGATGGACCTTCAACGGCCAGAGACCAGACTAAGCCAAAATAAGCCCACCCTCAAAAATACGACTAGTTTTTTACCCGTAGCAAATAATTTGGAACAATAACGTAAAATATAGGTCTGCCACGAATTGGATTGACGACGTCGTCAAGGTCGCGGGAGGCTTCCCGTTACTACTGGATGCGGCTTTCCGCATCCAGTAGTAACGGGCTTATCGCTCCTGGGCTTTCCCAGGAGCGATAATAGTGGTGTTCCTTGAGGGAGGTCTATGCCCAGCAGTAGGCGTCAATCGTCTGAAATGATGATGATGTTAAATATGACACTTATTTACTTTCAGCTGTAAATATCTCAAAACTGACCTACTGCCCGTTATTTACTAGGTCAAAGTTGTCAAGGACACACATTCATACTGAATTGTCGAATGTTTGCAGATCTCTAATAAATACGAGTATTATCTAATATATTTGAAATTTAAATTATATTTCAGACATCTGTGTTTTGACAGATGTTTGTGCAACCTTAATTTCTTAAACGTCCGTCCATTTCGTAAAATTAATGAAATTTCTCTTGAACACGATATCTTCCACGTTTGTTAATTTAAAAATTGTTGAAAAAACTTTTGATCGAAATATGCTATAATTACGATTACTGATGTCATTACATAGATTATAGTTGATAATGTGATTTACTATAAAGCACGTTAGTATATCTGCTAAACACAATTGCACTCACGTTTTTACATGAAATTGATTACACTTTGGCAAACTAAAAATTCCATTATTACCTATTATCTAAGTAATTTTAATAAAACATATATCTAATATAAATATTTATACTAATATAAATATACTATTTAATGAAAACAAAATATTTATGAATATTCGACAAAAAAGTCCTTCAATCCATACGAGTATAAACGCATTTGCTATTTTGTGCTAAGTAATGTTCATAGTCTCAGAGTGCTCAAAAGCTTGAATTTATAGTGTAGGTACAAAAGTTTTGTATGAGTGGGGATCAAGTTATGTTACATTTACTTGTTTACCTTGAAAACGTTCCATCTTAGTGGTAGTTAAGTGTATAGATTTGCGATATCTTGTAAGCTGTGTATATTGCTGTACCTTCAGTTAAAACTAAATAAAACGACTGCGTATGGTTTAGTATTTACCGTACCTCTTGCCTACGGGTAGGTGTCAATATCAGGTATAAGGGTAGCCTAATATTTACGTGGGAAATATCTCCGTACCAAATTGCAAAAATAGCACTCGCTGTTGTTGCGTGAAGCCTGAACCAGCAAACGAGGAAATGTTTTTGGACGTGGAAGCTTTTATTTGTTAGTTATCATAAAAAATATTAGTAGGTACATTGACCAACATTTTTATTACAATTGTAAGTAGAATCGTAGGAATACTATTATAGCATTGTTCTATACCGATCTATAAGTCGTACAGTATTGTCGCAGATCCATGTATGGCACTACGACCCATTAAAGTCGGGACAAACAATACTTACCTATTAAAATGCAGCCAATATTATCAATGAAGCAGATCTGTAAGTGCAGAATTTTAGGTACCTATTCCTAGAATAAAACTAGTCCCGCGCAAGTAGGGAGACGTGTGTGGCGGTCATAATACTTACCCGTAATATAACATACTAATTAAAATATTAATGTTGTGACACAGAACAAAATATAGGACTAAGACCATAGAGTAAGGTAATATATAGGAAAACAAAGACGCGACGCGACAGTCATGACAGGAACTGATTTTCCACTTGCCCTCTTCTATAGGCTATAGTCCTTTGACCATAACGCCTTACGGTTATATTTTTTTTATATCTCCAGGTTTCAATCAAGTTAGTTAGTAGAACTCTCGTATCTGATAGCCGAGTACGATAACCACTTCACATAATATATTATACAGTCATAAACAATAACATATGTAGAGAAACACTTAGTCTAAAATATCTTCAATTCCATCACACAAGTAAAAAGTATACAAAATTTTGTGCAAACTGATCTAACCATCAACTTGCGTCAAAATGAGGTAAACATTCGTTTCACAATAATGTAAACAGCGAAGTCTCGATAATAGGGTTCCCGTTTTACTCTTTGGGCACGAAACCCTAAAAATGAAATAACGGGTACTTATTAAGGGTATTATTAAGATTCGGCTGCCCGTCCATCCGCCTGACAGTTAAATTTTCACTCTGCTGCTGCACTATTGATTTATAGTTATGTTAGCATAACTATAAATCAATACATTTACAAAACACAATACCTATGCCACTACACTACACATATACCTACGTTATACCACTACTACTGAACAAAATGAAAATATTTGTATACATATTAATACATAATATTATTATATAAAAGAAATTATGTACATACATAAAGTTAGTCTAATATAAATGTTTTCTTCTGTCGATATTTTTCAATTATAGTCCCTGCACTATGTCAATGATATTGGTTGGTGATCATCGAGGAATAGAAAATTTTAATAATATTAAAATTTTAAACGATAATCACCTCTGGTGAGCTATGAGAAATAGTTTCGGTTAGCACTGTTTTGGTGATGATCAAATCGGTGATCATCGAGGAATGCCTGGAAACTGCGCTGTATTTTACGAGTATTTGTACCCAGGTTGGCACAACTTGGATATTGCAGGGCACCTGAGGCACCTATTTAAATAAAAAAAAAATTCTCTACCTATTTGTCAGAATATGGACTACAAGCACATCTTGGAAGACATTTATCTACGCGATGTTTCCTGTCTATATAATGATTAGATACAGTGCGATGTAAAACTAAAATGAAGTAATCGACAGTGTTTTGAAATGTTCGAGTGCGTCAGCTGTAAGTAGTGTAGGCTGATGTTGTAATAGATCTATTGTTCTCATAGTAAATGATGTTTGCCTGAAGAAAATTTCAATATCAAATCGTTGAAGTTGATCAGCTTCCTAGTATGTACTTGGATATCTTATAAGATAATAGACATTTATTTCTTTTTTTATGATACCGTTGATATCGATGGGACTAATGCCGTCGGTATCAACAGGGTAATCCGGCTAGTGTGTAAGGCTGTAAGTTCTACAGCTTACTGCTTTATCACACTAGCGGTTTCAAAGCTGAACAGAGGTGGAGATGTAGGCGGATTCAAAGCGGACGAGCGAACAAAAGGAAAAAAAAGTCCGCTGCGAATTCGCTACTACTCACGATCCCGTGAGCATCAGCTAGTCTTCATAGTATTTTTGCGATGTAATACCAAAAAAATTGTGGTTCATCGACACGAGAAGAAGAAGAGGAAGCTCGTTTTGAATAATTTACAGTAAATAACTGAGTGGAAATAGTGTTAAGAATGAAGTTGTGACTAATCCATAGTTTGCAACAAAACGCAATTGCCACAGTTGTATAACATTAACATCGCTTTATTTTATATAACACTTTATTGGATTGTTTTTACACTAATCAAACTTAATGGCTAATTTATATTTTATGTTAGCGCATTCTTGGTGTGGGCGATTTCTGAAATGCATGCCATATCGCCCGCATGCGGGTTCCCATTCACAGTGGTAAGTAGTAAGCGCCCAGAGGCGGGCTGCGGGTTCTCGACCAAGCTAATTTCAAGTTGTAACCCCGCGCCCGCATACGGGGTAAGACAATGAGTTATTTATTTTATGTGGTATTCTGTTTAGTACCTAATGAAGATGTATGTAGGTGTGGTAGCTGCAAGGCCAAACTGCAAGATAATTTACAGATCTTTATCTCTGATTGTCATGCAATTTGAGATGATACCTACACTGAATCTAACAGCAAACAATAACTCTTATTTTATGTGTATAATAGGAGTTTTAACATTTTTTTGTAACGAGATTTGTATACTCGCGTTTTTGCCGTCGACGAGAGATGACACCTACGCTGAATCTAACAGCAAACAATAACTCTTATTTTATGTGTATAATAGGAGTTTTAACATTTTTTTGTAACGAGATTTGTATACTCGCGTTTTTGCCGTCGACGATTCAAGAACTATTACGAGTATTTCGATTAAGTTCGGAAATCTGTGATTCATCTTTAGTGATGTAATTTAAATTCCAAAGTGCACAGTTTGCAGAATTTTCAAATTTCGAATCTGAACTTTTCTATTGTTTGCGCAGTTATAAGAAAAAAAAGTAAAGTTTTGAATGGTCATTTTGTTCGCATTGCAATGTGCCAGTGTCTTGGTGGTTACTCGCGATATTAAAAGAGTCGATTGTTATTCGCAGCGGCTAAGAAAGAAATACCGATGAGTCCTCATGTTAATGAGGACTCATCGGTATTTCTTTCTTAGGTCATTGTATCGTAATAATCATGAATTGTACGATAGAAATCTTTCACTTCTAATGGCTGATAAAAGGTAAGTATTTAGTTTCCTTTCTATAATTTTGCAGTACAGTGTGACAGTAGAAACTTTCTAAATAAATTAACTTTACTGAAAATTACCTGAATAGCTCAACCGGATTCTATAAATAAGCAATATGAATAGGCATAGATAATTAATTAATTGAATTTGTTCAAATTATGCACGAAAACCATTGATCAAATCACAATTCTAATATAAATTGATTGGCATATTGACCAATGAGTGACGTTCAATTTACTACTGAAGAAAACTAAATTTCTCTCAATTAACTTTCTAAAAATTTATGTTTACAGGATTATATAATAAAGTCGTTTCAGAAAACATTGATATTTTTATAAAAACTAGGTTTAAAAAAAATTGTGGCTGGGGTAACGTTAGTGGATAAAGTAAGTAAAAGCGTGATACGGGAACGTTGTGGTGTGCCAAAAGATGTAGTGACCAAGATAGAAAAGGGATGCTTAGATGGTTCGGTCACGTAGAGAGGATGGATGATAGGAGACCGACAAAACAGATAAGTATATGAAGCGAGTGTGGATGGACAACCAAGTAAGGGTCGAACTAGGCGGACTTATATATATTATCTTGAATAAAGGCCAGGTTAAAAGCACCCGTAACCGGCGAGCATGCATGATACATTAATGAAAGTTGTGGAAGCGAAAGAAATATACCAGCAAGTGGAAGTCTGTGGTCTCTGCCTACCCAACTGGGAAAGAGGCGTGATTTTATGTTTGTATGTATGTATAAAAAAATGATAGGTGAAAGGATTATTTTGTAATGACCTGTGTTCAACATATATCATCAGACGACCCCACCATGTATTAATTTTGATTTCAGACGTGTTTTACACTGTAGTAGATGAAAGCGGTCGCGAGGGCAAAGAGGCTACCAAAAGGCACTTTCATTTTGGTGCCCTCTTAAACCCCTCGACTGTTTCACGAAGACCCCGTGTTAGGATTAAAACACCAACTTCCTATGACCACCATCGAGCTCCAAGCTCGGCAGAATGTAAACTAAAATAAAAAAAAAATTAACTTGCAAGATTTGTTCTCAGACATACGACGGGTTAAGAATTCCTTAGTTGATAAGAAACGTGGGTGACTATAAGGGTGGCTCAGTGTGTACATTTTACCGCTTTTCAAAAGGATTAATTAGCGAGTTAAGTGAACTCTATAAAGACCGTAGTACTCGTAGTATGTTTACAGTTATATAAATCATCTAATTATTCAGCTAAGGCCATCTTGCTTAGAAGAGGAATGCACAGTGATTAAGTTGTTTAAATTAATTCTAAGAATACTATGCAATGTTATGAATTCAAAGAATATAATTGGTAACAAAAAGATGGTATATCTGTAATTATTATGATTAGATTAGTTATTATGTTGTGGTAAAATATTATAACTTATAAGAGCTATTGTTCAACCATGCTACAAGCCATGGTCTCCAGCGGGAGTAGGTGGAACGTAGCCGTGTAAGGACACGGCCTTCTGCAAGCATGTTATGCTCGCGGAGGAGGCAGCTGAGAGGGAGAGGGAGCGTGAGGGAGCGTACCCTCCCCGCTGAGTTCCGAAGTCGGCTAACCACCCGCCATCCTTACAGAAGCAGGCTAGAAGGGTTCACTCATCGACGCGGGATAAAACCCGACCCCAACGATGCGGGATAAACCTGACATAACCTTTAAAATGTTAACATTAAGAAAATAAAACCTAGGTAGGTACCAAGGTTAGGTACCATGGTTATATTACCTAGTTATTTGTACCTAGTATTGTACTTGTACTTGTAGTCGCGGGCTGATCTACCTAGTATTGTACCTAGTTATTTGCGGATCTAGTTTTTGCTTAAGTGACCATTCCAAAAAAAAAAATTATCCAATTATTGTTAACGTAACATGAACTTCTACTATACCATGTTGAGTAACTTGTTATTAATTTCATCAATAAGTAAACTATCGATCGATACCAACGATTACTCGATAAAAACTGCGATTACTTAATAGAATACGACCGTAGCATTATTAATTACGTGTGCCATTTACAATTCCGGTTAATTATTCAAATATTTTACAATATGAATTGCAAAAAACCGGCCAAGTGCGTGTCGAGCCACGCATAAAATAGGGTTCCGTTGATACCCATAAAAGCCTTTATATCTCTTGAACGACTTGACGCCAGCCGTTTAGATTTTTAAGGGGGGGGGGGGACGCCCTATTTTCGCAAAAACATGCTCTTCAAAGCTGAATATCTCCAAACGGATACTTAAATAAAAAAAATCATCTTTATAACCTTTCAAAGTTTTTAAAAGACCTATCTAATGATACCCCCCACGGTGGAGTAGACGCGAGAAAAAATATCATCCTCACTTTAGGTGTAGGGTTAGCCCAAAAAAAATTTTTTTGTACTTTAATGTTTCTAGCACTAACAGAGGCAGAGGCTTTCCTCCCAAACGGTTAGATAGTTTGACGGTTAGACAGTTAGACGGACGGACGGACGGACATGACGAAACTATAAGGGTTCCGAGACATTTACTACGGAACCCTAAAAATGATAGTCTTGAGCAGGATCCGTTCTCGTCATAGCCGAAAAACGTATTGATAATTATTATGTTGTGGAGTGTTGGTCCGTTGAAAGAACGTACCCCCAGTGCTGCTGGAGGAAGAATGAGGAATGACCTCTATTATATATAGGTAGGCAAGTCTGAGCCACACGCTTTTAAACTGTCAACCCACCCAAAAAACTTAAAAAAAAAGGGAGCACGGGCGGGTGATGAAATCGTGACGTTGTCTTACTGTCTTGTAGAAAAAAAGGAATAACTCTACAACCAAACCATATTTTACGATTCTGTAAACGGCAATAGGTTTATTGAAATATATTTGATGATCAAGCCCCAAAAAATTAATAATAATGCAAACAAATTATTTATTCTAATAGTCCGACTTGGCTCCAAGTCGGTAGGTTAATGGAGTGTTAATGAAACTTCACCTAGCAAAGTACTCCAAACTAATGTGTTAAGTAATGCGAAAGTTACTTTGTTTGTAAAACAAACGAATGTACATGTTGCTATTGATAGTTGCATTGACACAGTGTCCATGTACATACATACTCTCGAACAACACAGATTCTATTTACTTAGTATTATGTATATGTAACTTTGTCCTGGCTGTGGGAATTACAGAGTGGTTTTAAATATTCCATAGTGCCAGGTAACGGCCATAGACTAAATGCACCCTATTACGTGGGAACGACAACTTACTTGCAAAGTGTAGGTGTATAATGCACCTCTGGCTACACCTTCAGAGATATAGGTATATGTAATGATTCTTGATATTCTCACTCCATCCCTACAAATAAACATAACTTGAATTCGCAATGTATATTATATGAATGTAATACAAGAAGTTTCTCGTAAACATACATTGTCTCTCGTTTCTTTGTCAACACTAGCGTCATACACAGTAGCAAAGATAGATAGGTATAGTTCTAATGAGTACGCTTGGAACTATTGTTTTATTCGACATTGTAAGTGTACCATAGTTATCATACCTTAACAAAGGTTTTCGTTTGCATAGTTCTCATTAATTACCACTTTCAATGTTAAATTTAGACAATAATTAGCATGTGTGTACGATTATGTAATAATAAATAAATAGTTAACTATTAGAGGTGTTAAACCAATTAAAAATAAATATAAAGGTGTTGAAATTATATTAAAAAATAACATTTTACTATTCTTATTCGCTAGAATCTACCGCTAGTAGTCAATAGAAACTAATCTAGATGTATAGAATGGTATTGAGTACTGGGAGAAATTCTAATTATAAGGAAATTACTTTTATTGAATTACTAAAGCAATGGATTGAATATAACATTAAAAAAAATAACTTAGCTAACTTTTTTATCAATCGAAAAACCGAAAGTCAATCAGCTTCAGTTCACTTTCAGGTGGCTCGTTTTTGTGATTTGTTACTTATTGATTAACAAAACTTATTACTTGTTTATTTAAGGAGCTTAACCCCAATTACCAGAATACCTCTAGATACAATTCGTGGACAATGATGTGGGTTTTATGCATGCCTAGTTATTTTTATGTTTAATATTGTGATAAATATTTTTTGTCCCAAATAAATAAAAATAAGATACAAGGTATACATTGCTTTAGCTGTCTGACAGAGTACTGGCCAGGATACTATTCCATCAGTGCAACATTAATAAAAATCCTTGATAAGGTGATTTTGAAAGAATATTCGTGGTTCCTATTAAACAACATAATCTAACAATAGAATCGTATACAAAGTGGTATACGAATGTCACCAGTAGTTCTCAGAAACGCATTTCAACTCATGAAAACTCATGTAGTTATTGGCACATACATGCATTGTTTGTGTTTTTGTGGGTGGGTATCAATCACAATGACATAGTACGTTACTTACCCGTTCGTAGGCAAACAATGGTGGCTAATGCCAGCTGCCACTCACTGCAATAGAACTTTCCATTTTCTTAACACATTAAACGATTGCTTACTACTGTTACTACGCTATTACGCTCGATTACTGAATTGGATGCAGCTAGTTTCAAGGATTCCGTACGCAATGGGTAAATATCGGGACTGTAGGTACTAAGACAGCACCAAGCATTATTTTATGAACCGTGATATGAAATGAAATGAAATGATTTATTTATTTGTATAGGTCACTAAATGGCTCTTACAAACGTCAGTAAGTACTTAAAATAAAAAAAAAATATGTCATTGCTTCTATATTTACATGTACTGCCAGATTTGCAAAGCAATAAGTAGAACCGAGAGCAATAAGTAGCTATATTTTATGATGCTGCTTTAACAAGAAATAATTAAAACAGAGGAAAATAAATATTCACCTAATTGGGCTCCCAAACAACAAGCGTAACTTATTGCCATTTTATGCTCCCTATTAAAATGTTATAA
The DNA here is from genome assembly GCA_963556515.1 of Nudaria mundana. Lineage (NCBI taxonomy): Eukaryota > Metazoa > Arthropoda > Insecta > Lepidoptera > Erebidae > Nudaria > Nudaria mundana. The sequence continues at coordinate 9,806,923 of OY748305.1, read as the reverse complement.
TACGTATACTTAATGTACAATGTTAAATAGATAATGGTATGGAATCCCGTTCATGCGCAAGTCCGACTGGTACTTGGCCGGTTTTCGTTTGTTTACTCTACTAGGACTGCCTTATAAGTATGTAGTTTCTAGATACTAGGTATTTCTAGAACAGGTACCCAAGTAAATAACTAAGTACTAGTTTGAAATTTAAAACACATTGTAGTATGTATGTAGTATAGATATTTTAAGAATGTGTAAGTCGTTCGAAAGTAAATCACATTGGGAAACCTATATTATTATAGGTACGCAGTTTCTTTATAAATTCTAGAAATATGTAAACTTTATTCTGTTATGCTTTTAATGTGTATTTTGAACCTAAATAAATTTTATTTATATTTAAACAGCGTAAATAATCGTTTAAGATTTGAATCATTAAGAGTTACTGTCTTGATTTGGTTGCGAAGTTGCTTTGAACCATTTAATTCTGCATCTTTTTTCTTATACTCGTAATTTGTGTTATCGCTTTGCTATTACCTAACTTTGGCCGGCTATATTTTTTGTGCAAATTGTCGTCGGTGAACTGAGTGTGAATGAGGTTACCAATTTGATTCAGGTTTTTGATAAACTCTAACACCGAACATAATAGTGGCTTGGCTCTACATATAATTTTCAATACAAGAATAATGTGTAAGTAGGTTATTATTACTTATTATGTAGGTGTGTACTGGACGTGCAACTTAATTTAACAAGTACCTACCTAAGTAGGTATGATTGACATAAATAAACTCTTTGCTATAATTATGTATGTTATCCATTTGCGTATGAAGGATACAGATACGTAGTAGTTACCTACTCAAATAGCTGAAAAAAATGAATTTTAGTTTACGGGTACCTGATAACTTGCATTAAATTATAAGCTGGAAACTTTTATTCCAGTAAATGTGGATGGAATCCTATAGACATCACAGATACGACGTATACCACGCATTATGACATCTGAACAGGATCTGGCCTATACAATTTGTATGAAAAAAACACACTGGTCATTCACCAAGCTGTCTTACGCGTCACCGCGCCAGATTCGCGTGTTCCCATGATATCCCACGCGTACGATGCTGCCACACGCGTTAAGTGTCTTAGCGCGTAAAGGTGGATTTAAACCAAACGAACAAAGAGCTAGAGCTAGAACTAGAGCATTCTTTAGTGTAAACGAATGCTCCTTTTTAGTATTTACATTAAAATATCAACGAGCTAGAATGAGAACCGAGAACCTAGAAAGAGTGGGGATAGAATGAGCATTCGCTCGATGTAAATCCCTCTAGAATGCACAGTTGTTACAAGTGTAATTACATCATTAGTATACTAATCTGCTTGATAAAAACAAATCTTGAATTTGGAGCATGCTCTATGCGTATTCTATGGTATAACTATAATTGCTATACTACACTGGCCATACTCGTTTATATTGTACCTACTGCAGCACAATCGTTCCCTAGTAACGCAAGTGTTTTTCCTTAACCAGCAATATTTTTCACATCTACCCGCCTATTTTAATTAATATTGTGTGTCATCTGTAGGCCGAGGGATATTGTTTTATATAAGTACCTATTTTATGAGATGAGTTTCTAATAATTGTGCCCGGTGGTGAATGTCTGCCTGTTGTCAGGACAAACCTGGGAAGGTTTTTTGGCAACTTTTATACTGAAACTGATAGTATGAATTTGTAAAATAAATATATTTAAAATAAAATATTACATTCTAGTAGATTTGCAATTTCCTGCCAAGCATATTGTTTCCGAGTTGTATTTTTATAGTGTTAAAAAGTCGGATCCCACAGACATCTGAAATTTTGGTGGGCTTCTATAATTAAAAGACATTTTTCTTGAGACCAATCCATAACTAAATCTATGTATTATAATTATAGTATGTATTCCAATTCTCAAGAACACTAGAACGCTTTGAAGAGACCGCTCCGGGAAGCGAGCACGTCCGAACACGCAAGAACGTTCTAAGCAACTGTACGCAAGCTCTAGCGCCGTTTACATCAAGCGAAGCGAGCATTCTTAGAATATTCCAAGAACGCAATAGAACAACGAAAGAATGCTCTAAGTCTGTTTACTTTAGAAGAATTTAATAGAGTGGGGATAGGATGAGCATTCGCTCGTCTGATGTAAATCGACCTTAAGACATGTCAGCAGTGTCTGATGTCAATAACGTATACGTCATACGTCGTTTACGTAGGACCAGTGTGTCGCAGTCTCCCACGTCGCGTCGCATAGCATACGTCGTATGTGAAGAACCAATGTGTTTTTCGCTTTTTTTTTTTTTAATTCCGCGGCCCAAGGCCGCGGCCGCTCTAACGTCCGTTGCCGGGCGTCTCTGGTTACTAGCAGAGGGTATGTCCAGTGGCGCCCGGATGTGTTTTTCGCTTGTAATAAAATATCAATATACGCGCTAAAATTAAGGTATTTGAATTACTGATGTAAACGTACCAAAAGGTGTGTCTTGTCTAATAATTGTCTGTCGAAGCAATTACTTGTCGATCTATGTGTTTTCGAAGTTCGCTACATGTCGAAGTATTATACTGTCTAAATTCAGTCCGTAATTCCCAAATTGTTTCATAAACAAAGAATGCTATTTGTTTTGTAAACATGGAAGTTAGTAAACCGAAATTGTCTGTTACTTTGCTATGCGTTGTTTCTCAATGAGTAATAAATCATTCACGGCTCAAAAGTGACTAATTCCATTAGTAATTTGTAAATGCCAGCTAAAACTAATGTTTTAATTATAACTGAGTAGGTATCTCGTTAAAATACGTACTTTAACTTTGCTAAGTAATTCATAACACATTTTTTGTTGTACACACAATATGAAAGAACATAATAAAATAATAAGTAGATAAGTGCAGTAAGCATAGTACAAAGGCACTACTTCTTTCTATATGAAGATAGGCCTGCTGGAAGTAGCAGGCCTCCTCATGGGAGGTGAGGAGTTGTTTGACAAGACTAGAGTATAAGTGTATCTACAACCTTTTATTTCAAAAGTATTTTATGCAATAATTTTCTATGAATGGTATGAGTTGACTGCCGTAAACTAATAATTTACTAGCGGACGCCTGCGACTTCGCCCGCTTAACAAGTATAAACCTTCCTCGATAATCACTCTATTCATTGGTGAAAACCGCATCCAAAATCCGTTGCGTAGTTTTAAAGATCTACGCATACATACAGAACGGGCGATTTGATTGACGGTTTGTTTTATAATATGTACTCGTAGTAATAGTTCGGCGTTTCTGAATACTTCGTCTTATAGGCAGTTTTAAGTACTTACGTATAATTACGGTTTTACGTATGTTCGGTTTTCGTTTACGTACGTTTAGTGACTAATTGTTAACTTTCCAATTCCTGTTTTCGAGGGTGAAGTCTTATGTCCTCCTTTCATGATTATCAAATTTTGAACGAAATAATTTCGATGGTAAGAACATGATGGAAAAACAGACAAAAAATCTTTGACAATCAATCAATCAATCACTTTATTTGTTACACTTAAGAATTATTGTATTTTCGTTACGTTGTATTTACGTGCGGATTGGGACGGTCTACGCGATTATTTTGCGTCCGTCCCCTGGAGCCAGCGCTGCTTTGTAGGAAAGGCTCCTTCGGATAGTGCTTCTGCTATTGCTGGCGAGATCAGTTTAGGGATGGATTATTACATCCCTTTCACTGATGTCGCCAGTATCCGCAGAGCCCGTCCCTGGTTCGGGCGAGATTGTGCCAAAGCTGTTCGACAAAAACAGTCGGCATATCGCGCCTGGATCAGGGCCCGGGCTGTGCGCGACCCAAACGTGGGCCACCTCAAAGCAGCGTACAACCGGGCCACAAAGTCGAGTAAGAGGGCCTTTAAGAGAGCGGATGCCCAGCGCGTCGCGCGGCTTGGTCAGGAGCTCACTTCCCATCCCACGGGCAGCCGTGGATTCTGGCAACTGGCCAAAGCCGTGCAATCTAACTTTTGTCAGCCCTCGCTGCCACCGCTGCGTTACCCAGATGGAACACTGGCTCACAAAGCCCAAGAGAAAGCGGATATGCTCGCAGACCTCTTTGCGGCTAATTCCCGGGTCGACGACCGTGGCCTGCAGCCCCCCGCCATCGCCAACTGTGGCCACACAATGCCTGATATTGTTATCAGGCAATGTGATGTACGGGCAGTGCTGCGGTCACTCGACACGCGGAAAGCCAGTGGCCCTGACGGCATTCCGGCGGTGGTGCTACGAAAATGTGCAGCTGAGTTGTCTCCAGTATTAACGCGTCTGTACCGCCTGTCATACTCTTCAGGGCTCGTGCCGGAGGTCTGGAAGGAGGCGAACGTACAACCGATCCCCAAGAAAGGGGATCGGTCCGATCCAGGCAACTATCGACCCATAGCTGTCACCTCAGTCATTTGCAAGGTGCTTGAGCTCCTTATAAATAAGCAGCTCATGCAATTCCTAGAGGATCACTCGCTAATCAATGATCGACAATACGGCTTCAGGCCAAAGCGATCAACGGGTGATCTTCTGGCATTCGTAACGCATGTCTGGGGTGGGGCTATGGAAAGGCACGGCGAGTCCTTGGCTATTAGCCTGGACATCGCCAAAGCCTTCGATAGGGTCTGGCATGCTTCGCTCCTTTCCAAGCTTCCGGCATATGGTCTACCTCCTCAACTGTGCAGCTGGATTGCCAGCTTTTTAAACGAGCGCCGAGTGCGGGTCCTCTGCGATGGCCAGGCTTCTCGCTTCTTGCAAGTGAATGCCGGGGTACCGCAGGGGTCCGTACTATCACCAACTCTCTTTCTTCTGCATATCAATGATATGCTATCCCTCGGGAACATTCATTGCTATGCAGATGACAGCACACTGCACGGGAGTTACTCGGTTCGTCCGACGGCGGGGCGATCTGAGATTGAGGAGGAGAGACGACGACTCGTGGCTGATCTCGACCGTAACCTCGACAGTATCTCTCAATGGGGTACCGAGAACCTGGTCGAGTTCAATGCCCGCAAAACACAGGCGTGTGCATTTACTGCGAAGAAATCCCCTTTCCTTCCCCTACCCTCTCTTCAGAATGCATTATTACCAATGAAGGACAACCTTGATATCCTTGGCATAGACGTTCGTCGAGAGCTCAATAATAAAAACTACATCGAAAGATGTATAGGGCTAGCTTCGCGGAAACTAGGAATACTGAATAAGGTAAAGAGATTCTTTACACCGGACCAGAGGTGTCTGCTGTACAAGACGCAGATTAGACCCTGCGTCGAATACTGCTCTCACCTCTGGGACGGCTCCGCGAAGTATCTGCTGGACGCTCTCGACGCTATGCAGCGACGGGCTATCCGTATTATTGGTTGTCCGGAGGTAACGGGAAGCCTTGAGCCGCTAGCTCAGCGCCGAACAATAGCTTCCTTGGCCGCATTCTACCGTATTTACCACGGCGAGTGTTCTGAAGAGCTCTTCAATCTGATCCCACCCTCTTCCTTCCGATCCCGAACGACTCGTGCCGGGCAGAGATGCCACCCCCACACAGTGGATAGCATGTTCGCGAGAACCGAACGTTTTAAACGTTCGTTTCTCTGCCGAACGATAGTGGCCTGGAACGCCCTGCCTGTGCACGTGTTTCCTCCCACATATAATCCTGGGTTCTTTAAGGGGAGCGTGAAGAGGCACATCAGTAGGTCGTCAAGTTGAGGGCCACTCTCAATAGTAATGTGTGCTGTGAGAGTGGCCCACAATCGCTAGACGTCGTCACGACTTACCACCAGGCGGGCGGCGTCAATTTGGCGAACCAAATATAAAAAAAAAAAAAAAAAAAAACGTATTGTTGTTTTAAACAGACTTCAAAAAAAGAGGTTTTTCAATTCGACTGTATATACATATATTTCAAACAGCCTGGCTGTTCTCACTGAGACAGTCTTGAGAATGCCTCGTTTAGAGGTGAAACATTTGTCGACGTTTTAATGTCTTATATTTTTGCGAGAATGATGCAATTATTTTAAAAAGTTTGAACATCTTACTTACCATTACTTTGTCATGGATTTTCGCCAGGAAACGCCTGATTCTATCCAATATTTGAGATCAGTTAGCACAGGCTGTTCTCACTGAGACAGTCTTGAGAATGCCTCGTTTAGAGGTGAAACATTTGTCGACGTTTTAATGTCTTATATTTTTGCGAGAAAGATGCAATTATTTTAAAAAGTTTGAACATCTTACTTCCCATTACTGTATATATTTTTTTTATGTTTGTTCGCGGATAACTTTGTCGTTTATGAACCGATTATAATTTTTTTTTGTTGGAAATGAGTATTTCCAAAGGGGTCCCATTATAAGGAAACCAGGATCTGATGATCAGATCACGGAGAAATCGAGGGGAACCTTGAAATTTATTTTTTTCATTAGGTTTTTTTTTTTTTTTTTTTTCAGGCAACAAATATAAAAGTTACAGGTAGTATAAACTTATTCTACGGCCCATAGACATAGACATAGATTAAGGACTACCAATTAATGAAGGTTTGGAGTCGATCTGATGAGGGAGCCAAAAGCCAGTCGAGGGAACTCTTCAACGATTTACAGCAGTTACGTTGTGTTTGGGTTTGATTAATTTGTATTGAAAAGAACTTTACATATATCAACTTTTTAGTTTACTGTTGAAGTCGTTTTTTATTGTTTAAAATTATTAACATTAAAGTCTTATTGTAAGAATAATTAGGTCAAGCACATAACGTACCTACTTGTCTTTAATAATTTTATTACAACATTAACTGACGGTAGCAGAGGGCATTAATTGTTACTATTTACGCGAAAACGCATAATGTAACGTAAATTCATATTTATTCATAATTAAGTAATATCAGTTTTTTTTCCTTTTTTTTATACCGAACTTAATTACCTATTACTGTAGTTAACGGTTAAGGTAACTATGTTAATTACCACTATTTACCCGTTAAGTAAGAAGAATCTCTATTAAACAATTTGACCGTAGGTACATGTAAGTACTTTACGGATATAGCTACATACTTAATAATAACCAAGTCTGTTTACTCCAAGAGATATGCAGAGGCATATTACTAACCCCTTTTCGCTTATCTTTATTGAAAACTCCAAGTGGCTCCCCCAGGGGTTCACATTTGATTAGGGAATCGAAGTGAACGAAAAATCCAAATGGCTCCCACAGGGGATCCAAGCAAGGGAGCCTAGTGGACGTACCCAATAGTGGACACAACGCCAGCATCGTTATTAAATTCACGTATTATGTGCTAGCCTATTGCCGCTAATCGGGCACATTTATGTTGATGAAATAGATAACTTTTGCAATAAGAATTACAAGACATTGCAAAACGCTTAGTCGATGCTTCTCAGGACCACAAGGATGGCTATTTTCTGGCCCAAAGAATAAGTAAGTATCGCCATCCAATGTGGCAACAGAGCCAGCATTCTGGGAAGCTAACCAGTCATATTTTGTACATTTAAAATATTTTTATTAGGTACATAATAATGTACCATAATAATGTACATACAGATAATAAATCTTACAGATAATAAATCTAGCAATCTTTATTTTAAATATATGTCCGAAGGTAAGGGACCTATGGCCTTTGAGGAAATTGAGTCGACCCCTAGTTGTAGTATGTATGGGGGTAAACGTAATTCTGTTGAGCATAACATTATGTCTAGTAGTTTAAGCATAGTACACCAAAATATTCAAGGCTTATCTGATAAACTTTTAGAAATTGACCTTTACATTAGGGACCACAATGTTCATATTTTTTGTATAACAGAGCATTGGTTAAAATACCACGAATTATTGTTCAACAGTGAATTTTACTCACTTATTAGTGCGTTCGCAAGAAAGAAGGCTATTCGTGGTGGCTCCCTAATATCCGTGTCTAATAATATAAAATATAAAGAACGTAAAGATATTGTTGCTTTTTCTATAGAGCGCACTGTGGAATTGTCCTGTGTTGAGCTTGAGCGACTCATTGTCCTCTGTGTCTATAGCCCACCAGATTGTGATTACGATTCATTTGAGATGGTAATGGAAAATGTATTGAAAAAACTGTGTCTTAGTAAAAAGCATGTTGCGGAGTGTGGTGATTTTAATGTTGATGTACTTGTGCAGTCACCTAAATGCATTAAATTTATCAATTTATTAAGTTCCTTTGGCTTACAACACTTATTTTCAGAGCCAACTAGAATCACATCACATTCTGCAACATGTCTAGATAATATATTTTGCAACTGTGAACTCCTGACAAAGGAGGATTAAGTAACTTCAAATCTGACCATCTGTCTGGGGCAGAAGGTCGTATTTCCCATCAATATCAAGCTAAAGGAAATAAAATTTCATGTAGGCCAGTGAGTAGGTACATATCGCCTAGAACGATTTAATGAAAGCGTTTCTGCAAAAGTTGCTAGTATTGACTTTAACCAGGTTGATCCAAATAACTTATATGAGTCCTTGTTTAATACAATTAAATCTGAGTTCGACAATATATTTAAATCAAGAACTTTTTATATAAATGGAAACCTCCAGTTCTGTGACTGGGCAACCACTGGCATCTACAAAAGTAGAGGTAAGGTGTATGCATTATATGGTATGAAGCAATATAATTTTAATCCTGATTTTATTCAGTATGTTAAAGATTATTCCAAAACTTTCAGAAAAGCGTGTATTGCTGCGAAGTCATTATATTTGAGTAATAAGATTAAACAGTCCAACAATAAAGTCAAAACGACTTGGAATATAATTAATGCTGAAACCGGTCGTCTAAAGCCCCGTGACAATGACTTTGAATTAATTATTGATAATAAAGTCATTAACAAAGAACCAGATGACAAACCTTTAATATTTTTTTTATACCCGCGAATATAACTAGCTCCTTGAATTCTTACCCAGTTAAAGCTCAACGTATGCTGGAAAGCGGCGTGAATCAGTGTCATGTCTCATTTAGCTTTGAATATGTAAACCCCAATGATATAAAAGTATTCAAGTCGCTTAACTCAAAAAAGACAGCTGACCTGTGGGGTATTTCTGTAAAATTGCTTCAGTCCATTATTGTGAATATATCTCCACATCTAGCTGCAATATTTAATAAATGTGTCAATAGTGGAGTATTTCCTGATCTCATGAAATACAGTTAAGTGATACCTTTATTTAAAACTGGATCAAAAAGCCACCCTGGTAATTTTAGACCAATTTCAATACTACCTGAATTAGTAAAAATGTTGAAAAAATTATATTGCAGCAATTACAATCACATTTTAATTCAAATATGCTACTACATAATGAGCAGTTTGGATTCACAAAAGGTCGTTCTACCATTCACGCAGGGGTTACGCTTCTGAAGCATATTTTCAATGCCTGGGAGAATAAGCAAGATGCCATTGGTATACTTTGCGATCTCTCCAAAGCTTTTGATTGCGTTGAACATAATACCCTATTACGGAAACTCAATTATTATGGTATCAGAGATTCGGCACTGGACCTAGTTGCCTCATACCTCAGTGATAGAATACAACATGTTGATATCAATGGTAGTCGGTCTTTAGGGGCTTCTGTAGCTATGGGTGTGCCACAAGGATCAATTCTAGGTACGTTTCTATTTTTAGTTTACATTAATGATCTACAGTTCTATGTACAGAACTTGTGCGACATTGTTCTATTCGCCGATGATACATCACTTATTTTTAAAGTTGATCGCACTCTGAGGAATTTTGACGAAGTAAATAGTTCACTTGCACTAGTTCTGGATTGGTTTACAACCAACAATTTACTTCTGAACGCAAAAAAGACGAAGTGTGTTAGATTTAGTATGCCTAATGTTCAGAACTACGGTACTAATATTATTTTGAACGGTGATACCCTTAATCTTGTAGAATCAACCGTATTTTTGGGTATTACTATAGACAGTAAATTACAGTGGAACGCCAAATATCGGGTCTTGCAGGGAAACTTAACTCTGCGGCTTTTGCTATTAGTAAAGTCAGACAGCTCACGGATGTAGAAACTGCCAGCCTGGCTTATTTTAGCTATTTTCACGTCGTGTCATGTCGTATGGAATTTTACTGTTGGGCAAGGCAGCTGATATGGAGATAATTTTTATACTCCAAAAGCGAGCTATACGTGCGATTTATAAACTGAATGCCGAAGTTTCTCTTAGAGAAAGATTTAAAGAAATGGGCATTTTAACAGTTGCATCACAATATTATGCGAATATTATGTTCGTTCAAGAGAATATACATTTATACAGTATGAACATGCAATAGATACTAGAAATAAGCATAAATTGGTTGCAGGATTTGGTGTGCGTTTTTAATAAATTCAAAGTGGCTGTTAAGACACACCTCCTAAAAAAGGCATATTATACTATTAAGGATTATCTAAACGATATAGAGAAATGGCAATGAGTTGCTTGCTCATCACTCGAGCTACATAGGGGCTACTTCTGTTTGAAATTGTTTTATGCTGAAACTCACTTATTATTGTTAAATTATTATTATTATGATATTGTTAGGTATGGGTACTTTGAGATTATGTGGCACCTTTAACTAGTATTTGACTTTTTTGTGAATAACAGAGATCCATAATTTTTGAGTTCACTTGGTCCACACATGGTCACGTACTGCCCTTGCCCTCTTTTTATTGTTGAAACAGAATCATTGTATTTACTGGCGAATAAAAAGAGTGGCCGTGAGTTTTTCTTGCCAGGTTCTTTCCTCACAGGCTCTACCTATTGCCTTGCGAATCTGGGGGTAAATGTAAATGTAGAAGCATTTTCTTTTTTTGACGTTCACAAGTGTTACTTTGTGACCTACATGAATAAAGATATTTTGATTTGATTTGAAATACTTAGACTACCTAGTATATAATAGATAATAAGTAATTACTAGATACATCGATCTAATATATCTAAGACTTTTGAAGATTTTTAATCAATGACTATAGGTACAAAACGATAGAATACCTACAGCTGTTTATGGAAGTACTTAATTGTGAATTAAATTACAACAATTTATTGCAAAACCGTTATAAATATTGAAAGTAGACAGACTATACCCTAACTAAATTAATCTTGTGAAAGTATTGGTCCATTTTTTTGTATTCGTATACCTACTTATCGCTTTCACAACTTTTAAGGTAGCACAAAAGTTATTGATATGGCGATGTGCATATTTGTCGGTTCATCGATACTTATAGTAATGTTGGAATCAGTTGGAAACCATTCTTAGTCCTTGCATGGTTTAATTTATCGATTTTCACAACAATTTGATAGCGATATTTCTTCGTTTGCTGTTTCTCAAAGAAAATCATCAATATCAGTAGTTTGTAATAAATAAGTAACTTAGTATGGGGCACGCATTCCTACGGAGAATAGTTCTATTATGTAACACATTTTAATTAAAAAAAAAAACAAAACCTATTCAATGTTTTTTTTATCTAAATCTGTGAACAAGGAATTCTCCTTCTCACTGGCATATAGTTTACTCTATTCATGATGAGTACAGACATAGACAGACATACATACATCACGCCTATATCCCTGAAAGGGTAGGCAGAGGTGCATTTCACACTCACAATTTGCATGTTTTTGTTGGTCCCCCGTAAGGGGTAAGCCTATTACCGGTACCGGGTACGATAGAAAATCCATTACAAATCTGTAGGTAATTCAAAGGGTAGTATTAAAACGAGTGTCTGTAAAATAAAGTTTTAAGTGTCAAACATAATTAAGTGAGCGACTAGAATTACTAAGTGAGCGACTGACTGCGAGTGACAAGAAATCAACAGAACAGCAAACTTTCAATACAAAATGAGAAACTTCATAACATTTGAGCGATGCAAGTCGTTTCTGGCACTTTATAATTCCCCTAATTCAAACAGCCAGTACAGGATGGTACACACCACTAATGACTAAATAGAATCTCTGCTGTCCGAACTATGAGCGTGATGAGTACTTAGATACTGCACAACAAGAAAAGGAGTTCAGCAAAATCATAGTTAGCCAGTTCTTATGTTTCCAACATTGTATCACTCTATCTATCAAATTTTTCACAGACTCACTCAACCCGCAGACAATCAGACATACTTTTTTACGAGCACACTCACTTCAATGAAAGTTGAGTTTACAAGGTCACACCGAAAAGAAACTAAAAGTAATATGCACTTTATACGGTTCAGATAAAATATCATGAATCATGACTAATCATGAGTCTTTTATAAAGAAATATTTTATGTTTTATTTAATAGGTACAGTAATAGTTAGTCTGGCATGGTATACTACTCGTAATCAAACGTCTTTCTTCTCGGGATAGGCATAAGTGACAAGCGGGAATGCCGTAAGATGGAACCCTCTCGCTGGAAACCATGCTTCAAGCCATGGTCTCCATCGCGAGAAGGTGGAACGCGACCGTGTCCTTCAGCCTCAGCCCCACAGCACGCAACCAGATTCACTTACCGGGACTGTAGATATTGTAGCTACAAACATACCTACGTAGCTGTCTATCCTTTCGGAAGTTTAAGCGTGATAATAATACCTATATATCTACCTATTGATAAGGGGAATGACACCTAGCCTGGCTGTTGGAATTTTGGTTTGAATTACAGAGTGGTTATGGATTTTCTTAGCACCCGGTAACGGCAATAGACCTACAAAATAACTGACAAAGTGTGCACGTCTGTCTACCGCTTAGGCAATGATGTATCCGACAGTCTCTTCATTGCGATAGATTGTGACTCCTCGTAGGGATAGGTAGGATATCCCATTTGTCCTCCGTGCTAAAATCTAATAACTGACCAGAATATGATTTATTTGAAGTAGGAAGATAATATAAACTAACGAATACGGAATGATTAGGTGGTGGTACGAAACACCCATAAATTAGTGAAGGTGAATAGTAATTTGATGAGTGTTTTATATTGTTTCATAATACACGTGTGATGTAATTTCTAGAGCCTACTGACAAATGGAAGCTAAAATTTCACTCATGTGGAAGTGGGTGAAGATAATTTCATTTGGGTTTTTAGAACGACCTTGTTCTTTTTTTTGAAGTTATGAATAAAGATGATACACTAGATAGTTTTTATTCTGTGCTATACCGGAGTTACGGTCAGCAAAGAACGCGTTACCTCCACTTGAATCATCTTAACTTTTTGTTGGAGAGTTTATGAATAGCAAACTTTCGTATTTCTTTATCTACAAATTTCCTATTAACGGGAATTACGAACATGCTGGCACACTTAAGTCCTTCCTTAGCTTAGTTTAGGTTAACAGGAGTTTAAATTTTATTGTCTGACGTTTTGATCAGGTTATACCGGCCGTGTTCACTATTCACAGGCTGACTGTAGAAGAAAATATACTTAACCAGCTGATGCCCGCGGTTCCACTCACGTTGAATTATTTCCTCGTTCCAAATCCCCTCAGGATCACTTTAACCGATAATGTAGGCGTCCAATACAAGTCCGTCTACTCCTCCAGGCATAGAAGACGTAACTTTTATGTGCATAGTTGGTTTAAAATTGAGTTTTAAAAACTAATCATTGTTTACTTACTTATACGTCTCTATTGAATTGATAGCGCTTTTGTGTCAGTACTGATTGTTCTGAATGTGAATGGTCATGATGACTAGGTATAAAAGAAGAGACTGAAGCGTACCTAGAATAGCAAGGTCGTGGCCAGTCACTCGTCGAATAAAATGGATGGTAATGTTAGTTTGTATACAAATTACTGATCGTAATTCAGTTTTGATGACGATAACGTAAACTATTGTCCAGTCATAATTGAGCAGAACATGCAAAAATTCTATTGTTTACTCTACCAAGCTATACTTCGATCATCACCATACCTAGGTACATATAACACTGAAATAATGTTTTATTTTGTTCCTAATCTTCAACCTAAAATTAAAAACCTAATACCTGCCTCGATACTCATCATCCATCGAGCCTTTTCCCAACTCAGTTGGGGTCGGCTTTCCATTCTAACTACGATTCGGCTGAACTTCGATATTTTCCGTGAAGCGACTGCCATCTGACCTCCACAACCCATGGGCGATATCGAAGTTCTGTAGTTAACCTGCCTTGATCCTTATTCTATGTTAATCATCATCATCAGCCAATTGACCCCCACCGCTGGGCATATGCCCCCTTTACGAACGCCACATTTTTGGTCTTGTGCTGCCCACATGCAATGCAATGTCATCGGTCCACCTTGTGGCAGGCATTATACCGAAAACAGATCATGTTTTCTTGAATGTCACTTCTAAATTTTAATGATGGTAACTCACATTTACTTTTGTTCTTTGTTTCCCAAATGGCTTTTGTTAAAAGTACCTGTGTACTTACAGTTACTCAACTAATAAGTGATTCTTACTGAGAGTCGAGAGACTATAAATGTGATTTACTGGTGTTAATTCTTTTATCAATTTCTTATTTACTTTTAAGTGGACGTTGCGTTTTTACTTTTGGTCATACACTCATGTAAGTAAATCTATAGATATTTTTTCATGCCTAATTCAGGTGATGGTCGAATTAACAAACAATCTGTAACATACTAGGTCGCCGCAGTCGCGAAACGTACCGTTACGCTGCAGCATATATTTGAGCGAAGCGAGTTTTGATTCAAAGCGATATAACTCTGTCAAAGTATTTTTTGTCATTACGCTATGGGAATTTTTACCATCAATTAAATTATTTTTATTTGATCGAAATTCAAAATTCTGGCTTCGTAAGAACCTGGGTAATTCTGTAAGCTTTTGATGAGTGCAAGAAAATCCGAAATCGGCCGAGTATTCGCCGAGAAACAATTTAACATAAATCGTAATTTGAGTCACCCGTTGATATATAGTCAATATTTGGGGTCGGCGCAAGAAGTCTTTCTCCTCCACACATCCCTGTCAGACGTCATCTCTTCAGTCACTCCTCTCCTTGTCATATCCTCTTTCACACATTCCATCTATCTTTTCTTTGGCCTTCCTCTACTCCTTAAACCCTCTACAGTCATACTTTGCACCTTTCTAACGACATTGCTTTCCTCTCTTCTTATAACATGTCCATAACATGACAGCCGCTCGCTTCTCAATTTTTCATTCACTGGTGCAACTTTCAAACTTCCTCTAATATACTCGTTCCTTACCCTATCCATTCTTGTCACACCACACATCCATCTTAACATTCGCATTTCCGCAACATGCAATTGTCTTTCATCCGTCGCTTTTACGGTCAAACATGAAAGTCCATACAGGACGGCAGGTCTGACGACAGTCTTGTAACTTTTCCCCTTAAGTTTCGGAGGAAATTGGGAGTCGTATATAGTGGCTTTGACCTGCCGCCATTTCATCCAACCTGCGTCAATTCTGTGCTTCACTGTACGATCGATTTCCCCATCATCCTGGATAAGAGAACCGAGGTACCGGAAACTGGAGCAAACTGGTATTGGTGCGCCGTCTAACACCATGGGTGTAGAACTGGAGAGACCGCCGAAATCGGAGAACATGTACTCAGTTTTGGTTCTACTGGTTTTCAAGCCTACACTCTCCAGTTTACACTGCCATTTTTCCAATCTACTCTGTACCTCAGGTCTCAGTCTTCACCGACGAGTACAATGTCATCGGCAAATAGCATACACCAGGGGGTCTGTTCCTGTATCTCCGATGTCAAAGCATCCATTATCAACAGGAAGAGATATGGGCTTAGTGCCGAGCCCTGATGTAAGTCTACCGCCACACTGAACTCGTCGGTGTTGCCAGCAGCGGTTCGTACGTAGGTTTTCGATCGACAATACATCGCACAGATTACCTCTATATACTTCCCAGGCACACCTTTCTCTTTCAAGGCCTACCACAAAACCGTTCTGAGTACCCGGTCGTATGCCTTCTCGAGATCTACAAACACCATGTGCAAGTTTTTATGTGCACGCCTATATTTTTCACACAGCTGGCGGAGTGCAAATATGGCGTCTGTAGTCCCGCGACCAGGCATAAACCCGAACTGGTTTAGGGTAATCTCGCTTTCCTCTCGCACACGTTTCTTTATCACTTTCTCCCAAATTTTCATACTGTGTGACATGAGCTTAATTCCTCGATAGTTGCCACAGTCTTGGACATCACCATTATTTTTAAAAATGGGCACTAGAGAACTATTGCACCACTCATCGGGGATCGTCACTTCATACAACAACTTATTGAAGAATAGTCAGCCATGCATATCCATCTTCTTCCAATATCTTCCACGCTTCCACTGGAATACCGTCGGGCCCTACGGCTTTCCCATTCTTCGTATTTCGTACCGCTTTTCTTATTTCATCTCTATCAATCTCCTTCACTAAACCTACATTCACTCGTCTCTCTTCTAAATTTTCACTCTCTCTCTCGCATTCTCTTCATTCATAAGTTTTTCGAAATACACCTTCCATCGGTGTCTTACTTCATCTTCTATTATTAAAATCTTACCCTTTTCATCTTTTATACATCTTACAAGTCTTACGTCCTTCGTTCTATCATCTCTGTCTTTCGCTAAGCGGTAGATTTCTTTTTGGCCCTTAGTTCCATCAAGAGCATTGTATAGTTGCTCTTGGGCCTGAGATTTAGCTATTGCTACCGCTTTTTTCCCTAGCCCTATTTCGCTCTCTATATTATCGCTCATCATGTTGCAAAAATGGTTTTGGCTATGGTTTTTTTTTACAACCGGCCGCCTGCCTGACGTCAACCCTCCTTCGGAATGCTATTGTGGACGGTTTGTCCCCCGCCTGATGGGTGCCCTGCAGTGCTGGTTATTGTGCACCGGGCCATCTCCCTCAGTCGACTTCTACGACACCCCGGGTTGTGTAAGGGCTGGACCATTCTAAGTTTTTCCTTCGCTCCCAGGCCAGCATGGAAGTAAGTTAATAGTTCCTACCTATAAAACGATTTCTTGATCAAAATACTAGGATATAATAAATGACACACTATTAACCTTATATTTACGACGTATTAAATATTGCTTAAGAAAAATGGTATGTAGTCGACCTAGTTAAAAACAGATGTTTACAAAATTTTCTTTATCAAATATTAGTCATGCAACACTGTCTGTTCCGTTGTGTGTCGGTGACCGCACCAAGGCGCGCAATGATCATATAGGTATAATGTTTATTTACATACTAGGTGACATCTATATTGTTAGAACATTATGTATATTGTACATTGTGAAAAAACTGTAGAGATCATGGGACATCTAATAATTTATCAACTATTGAGTTTTATTAAAATCCGAACGTTAGTTTCCATATAAACTTTCACCTATATAATATTAGTTTACCTTCGATATTCTCCTCTCTACAGTCTCCTATATACCTAAGTATAAGTATAACTGACACTGCTTCGGTAGTATATACATTCTGTAGAGCAGAAGTCTCAGGATTTGCACAGAATTTTGTGAGATACGCAAATGTTTGTACCGTGGGGTTTTAATGTGCGTATTCTATGTATGTATTAAAAAAAAGCATATCAGAAGGTATTAAAATTTTATCTGTTTAGTTACATAGGAATTAAAAAGTAAAACGATTGGACTATACGTGGCCTGGTAGTGGTAGCGCTGTTCCGCTTGATTTGGCATAACTATTTGTTAAATAATGACTGGTTCAACCGATTCATTTGTTCTACGGGTTTTATACTGACATATTAATAAAGAACAAAAAAAGAAAGTGAAACCGCCGAGTACATTTACCTGTTTCAGCCGGTCTTTCTGTTTGTTTTGTAGTGCAAACGATAATTACATCATCGACGTAAACTTGTCATCGAGTAAGTTTTATTGCGTGACGCATATCGTAACGAGGCCTTTTAATTTGATTAACTGTAATTTCGACAGGTTTAATATGACATTTATTTGATTTTTGTCAATTAATTATCGTGTTTTTGTGATACTAGTCACCTGCTCTCGGTTCGCTTCTCATAAACACAACTTCAATGAATTGATCATACAATGCATGCAGCATTTATTTAGCTCATTGGTCAAGGCCCTATTAAATTAAGTTCGATACTTACTTTGACCCGACTGCGTTAGCGAGGGTTATGTTTTTAAGTTTATGGCTCTATGGATCAGATCTAGATGTATGCGGTGACAGTGGCGAACATCATACCACCTCTGAATCTACTCGTAAATAATAGTGTCAAAACTCAAATTTGTTTTTTTTATTTATTTCATGTATTATTCAGATTGTGGATACTGGTACATAGGGTGTTAACATTATAAGAACGGTCGGCAGTGTCCCACCATTTAGGTATACAATATTAAGTCTTATAACTACCTATTCAAGTATGAAAATATTCTAATTTTTAATGTTAAAAAGATTTTTAAAATAAGAATTTAAAATGTCAATTAGGTAACAGTCATAGTATACTGATAAACAATTTAATTTTATAACAATTTAGATACATAAGTATTACAATATTCTCAATTAAATAAAATCTACAAAATGTCAATAAAATGTAAGATGTCAATAAAATAAAATAGTAAAATGTCATTCTACTTTTAAGGTATCATAAAATGTCATAAGATTATAAGATGTCAAAGTGGTACACAATATTAAAATACACAGATAACACAAAAAAGAAAAGCTCAATATGCGACTGAATTCATTATATAATATGAAACACATTAATTTGCATTGTCACATCGGTCCATATAGTCTTTGAGCGAGTAGCAGCACGCTTCAATCAGATATGCGCGCAGCCTACCCTTAAACATGTTAATATCTGAGAGGTTTCTGATTGACCCTGGAATTTTATTATATATCTGTGGTCCCAAGCAAAACACACTATCATGCAATAGTTGAGTTCTACTCGGAACCGTACACAACTTATCTAAATGTCGAGCTCTTTTACGGAACTCGAACAATTCCAGGTGAGTTTTCACAAACAATGCAACCTCATAAATGTAGAGAGCGGGTAAAGTTAAAATTTGCAAACGTTTAAAATGAGGTCTACATGAGTCTGTCTGTTGTAGATGGCACATACTTCTTATGCATCGTTTTTGAGCAACAAATGCACGATGTCTATCCGTTGAATTTCCCCAGAAAATAATTCCAACGCGCAAGTTGGACGCAACGTAACCATTATACGCTATTTGTAGCGTTGACTGATTCGCAACCTTACTCAGTCTGTAGAGGGCATACGAAAATCGATTTATCTTTTCACAGAGATGGTTAATATGGGCTCTCCAATTTAATTTCTCCTCAATATAGACCTAGAGATTTTGTGACTTCGATTTTTTCAATTTGTGTGTTCTGATGACTAATTTTTAAATTGCATTCTAAGCTGTTAGTTTGTTTAAAAGTCATAAACTTGGTTTTATTTGTATTAATTTCTAAGTTATTTTCATTAAGCCAAGCTATTACTGATGTCAAAGATTCATTAATGTCAAGTTCCAATAAATTTAAATGTCTTCCTGTATACAATATTGTTTAACGTTTAACAGTTGCCATGAAATAGAATTGTTATACTTACCTATGAATTGAAATGTATTAAATTTATTACTTAGTTTTCTTTTTATTATATGCCCGGTGACGGCAATAGGCTTGCCCCCTATTACGTGGGACTAAAATACTGGCAAATTGTGGGTGTGTAATGCACCTCTGCCTACGCCTTTGGGGATTTAGGCGTGATATATGTGTGTGTGTGTTTATTATATTCACAAAACGCGGTTTACACTTTTCTCTTCTCTCTTCAGTATTAAGTGTATAATAATATCTCCTCTATATCGCTGGAAGAAAAGCGATTACTGGCTTAAGCACGCCTTTGTACATGTTATTTATAAGTTTAGTTACCATAATATGTGTTTTAAAATTTGTACAATAAAGAATAAAAAAAATAGTTTTCTCACATTTTAACCCTACATTGCACTGCCAAGAACATTTCGAACCAAAATCAATAAATTTGGTCTACCCGTTTCCTGTTTTAATGAAACTAACAAACATCAATTCATTTTTATATAGGTACTTAGATATAATATATTGTGGTATACTAAAATTCTTTGATAATAATTTAAATAGGAAGTACGTAGGTATATTTGAAATGATCAGCATATTATACATTTTCGTCATGCTCTAAATTTCATAATAAATGAGGCCAATATTTGGTTCTACTGAAATTAATGTCCTTCGAATTTGCCTCCCTAAGCAACCAGTTATTGTGTTTGTAACTGTTTCTCCTCTATCAGTAATGTTAAATGACTATTTATGACGCTTTAGAAACGTGATCATCACTTTCTTTGACCATAATGTCTATAAGTAATGTGGTTAGTGGGTTACATTTTCTGTCATGTTTACTTGGATAAGTGAAAATGATTTATAAATAGAATTGTATTAATTAGAAATTTAGTTTACAGGTGATATATTGCAATGTATTCTGTTAATTATTTGAATTACAAATTTGAATTCATGAGTGTTAAACTGGATTTTGAATTAACGTTAATACTATACTAGGGTTAGGTCATGTTGTCGCCCGCGTTTATTTAAAAATCGGCTTTATATCTAAAATGATTTCCACACCAATTTTTCATCAAACTCCTTGTAATCGTTTTTTGTAAAGCGCGAACTTTAAAGGTTAACAAGAATACAAAAAGTCATCCTGAGCACATCTGAGATAGTTTTTTTTTAGTTTATTTAACACGTACATACCTATATATGTATATCATGCCTATATCCCCGAGGGTGCAGGCAGAGCAGCATTACATATCTACCCACAGTTTGTCGATAGTTTTGTTTATCCCACGTTCTAGGCTGCAACTGGCTGCAAACCCATCGTCGTTACCAAGCACAATACAATTGGATATCAATAGCCATTCTGTATTCTGATGTACCGAAAATTTACGACTTGATATAATGGTATTGGCTGATTACCGGGGCGACCCCGGGGGATTCAATTCTTCCTTCCTTATCCCCACGGTAATTCATTACCGGGATAAAAAGGAGCCTTTAGCATTAAGGGTTAATGTAGAGGTACATTATTAGGCCACCTTCGAAGTTTAACAATCCACGGTACCTAATAATTTTAACCCGACTAAACTGTAGGATATTATTTGCATATTTATCTATTAGCTCTACTTGAAATGTAATATCATGTATTTCGAGAACCCCATAACTGTCATGTAGTCCAAGACACCTAGGACTTTAGTTGGCTGTGTCATAGCGGCTGGCACGTAAGATTTTGTTGCTTTTCATCGCAAGGAAACGGGTTTAAAATTTATTTTCAAAATTATAATATAGCTGCTACTTTTTATTAAATTCATTCTGCCATTACGGCAATAGGCTCGCCCTCTGTTACGTCGGACTAAAAATTCTGGCCCATTGTGGGTGTGTAATGCGCCTCTGCCTACCCCTTCGTGGATATAGGCGTGTTATATGTGTTTGTGAAATGTCATAATTTAATTTTGCTGGATAATACATTAAAATTTATTAAAATGTCAATGACAAATTAAACAGGAGGTTACTCTCGTATAAATTTCAATATCGATTTAGTAGTTTTGGAGCCTGTTCATTACCAATAAACAAATCTTTCCTCTTTATAATATTAGTATATATAGAAAGAATCATAACATAGTATAAAACAAAGTCGCTCCGTCTGTATGTATGCTTAGATCTTTAAAACTAAGCATTGGATTTTGATGGGGTTACCACCAATGGATAGAGTGGTTCGCGAGGAAGGTTTTTGTGTACATAATTTGTCAAGCGGGCGAACCCACGGGCGTCTGCTAGTTCAGTAAAAATATTAAATAGGTATGAAGTGTTGTGCTGTTGTGCTACTTTACACAAAATGCAATGGGTAAATACTTTCATTTTCATTTGTTTATATGACAAGGCGACTACAGTAAAAAGTATTTGAATTTCAGTAATTATTTATTTTGTGTGTTGTGACTGAAGTTTTAAGTTGGTACAGAAAGGGTTTACAAAAATAAACAGAAAATTACATTTACCTATTAATAAAAACATTACAAGTTTACCTTCAAATTTTTAAACGAGTATTAAAAGAGAAATTATGTATTAAATCCGTGTTAACGATTATTATAAGCTCAGACGATATGGCTTTTTACCAGTGTTACTAAACACAATAATGATCATATTACTTTATATCCACGGTTTCACCCGTCACAAGTTATACGAGTATACTTAGTACCTTCCTCGAGAACCACTCTATCCATTAGTTAAAGCAGCATGAAAATCGGTGCAGTAGATAGAGCTACATATATTGCTGTATGCATGCACCCTGTTTAAGACCAGTGGTTGAGGTAAAGTTATATTAACGGGCTAGACTGCGTCACGTAGTTATTGATGATATTAGTAAATTATTGTCAATATCTCATCAAACAAGTAATTTGAGCTGCCATTATGAGTATGTGGTATCGTCTGCTGTGGGTGGACATGTAATTTTAATACTATGATAACTGTATAACGGGCACACGCGGTTCAATACCACCAAAATTTGAATCATTCGAATCACCAGACTGTTTTGGTGCTTATCTTTTGAAACAACTATGCTAATACGAAGATAGTGTCAATAAGTGCTTCAGACCCTTAGTTGGGACAATAGACGTGCATTACAAGAGGTTACCTTAAGTAGAAATAAGTCATTAGAAAGATTTGTTTCAATTCCCACACTGTTTGAGGAATATTATTGTTTAATGTTGGGTGGTTTAGACATGTTTAGAAAGAAAAAGCTTAATGCACTTTTATTCGTTTTGGCTCAAAAGTCACATACCTAAGTTAAAGTTTATTTATTTGTATATTAAACTGACGAGCAATAGGTAAGGCGTTGATCTTGCGTTTCAACAACGTGCGTTCAATCCTCGACCACCAAACTACGTGAACCCACACCTCTAACACAATCACTTGTTGCTTAGTAGTAAAGGTTAACGGGAATATTAGTAACTCGTATTATTTGTTATTCTATACCGTAATGGTCTGTTATCAAGAAGAGCATTTATTATCACTAATTGGGTGCGTCGCACTTGTCTCATCAGCATTGTCCCATTTTGGGGCAAGTGCTTGTTTTGGCATTGTGGACTATTTTGTTTTGTTAATCTTTGCCAAATCATCAACGGATCCTATTTTTTTAATTAGTTCAAATACACATAACTGTAATGTACAGCTAATTAAATTTCAAGCAGTGTAAACTGGATTAAAATCTGCCTTTTTTTTATATTTTTTTTTTTATATTTGGTTCGCCAAATTGACGCCGCCCCCCTGGTGGTAAGTCGTGACGACGTCTAGCGATTGTGGGCCACTCTCACAGCACACATTACTATTGAGAGTGGCCCTCAACTTGACGACCTACTGATGTGCCTCTTCACGCTCCGCTTAAAGAACCCAGGATTATATGTGGGAGGAAACACGTGCACAGGCAGGGCGTTCCAGGCCACTATCGTTCGGCAGAGAAACGAACGTTTAAAACGTTCGGTTCTCGCGAACATGCTATCCACTGTGTGGGGGTGGCATCTCTGCCCGGCACGAGTCGTTCGGGATCGGAAGGAAGAGGGTGGGATCAGATTGAAGAGCTCTTCAGAACACTCGCCGTGGTAAATACGGTAGAATGCGGCCAAGGAAGCTATTGTTCGGCGCTGAACTAGCGGCTCAAGGCTTCCCGTTACCTCCGGACAATCTATAATACGGATAGCCCGTCGCTGCATAGCGTCGAGAGCGTCCAGCAGATACTTCGCGGAGCCGTCCCAGAGGTGAGAGCAGTATTCGACGCAGGGTCTAATCTGCGTCTTGTACAGCAGACACCTCTGGTCCGGTGTAAAGAATCTCTTTACCTTATTCAGTATTCCTAGTTTCCGAGAAGCTAGCCCTATACATCTTTCGATGTAGTTTTTATTATTGAGCTCTCGACGAACGTCTATGCCAAGGATATCAAGGTTGTCCTTCATTGGTAATAATGCATTCTGAAGAGAGGGTAGGGGAAGGAAAGGGGATTTCTTCGCAGTAAATGCACACGCCTGTGTTTTGCGGGCATTGAACTCGACCAGGTTCTCGGTACCCCATTGAGAGATACTGTCGAGGTTACGGTCGAGATCAGCCACGAGTCGTCGTCTCTCCTCCTCAATCTCAGATCGCCCCGCCGTCGGACGAACCGAGTAACTCCCGTGCAGTGTGCTGTCATCTGCATAGCAATGAATGTTCCCGAGGGATAGCATATCATTGATATGCAGAAGAAAGAGAGTTGGTGATAGTACCGACCCCTGCGGTACCCCGGCATTCACTTGCAAGAAGCGAGAAGCCTGGCCATCGCAGAGGACCCGCACTCGGCGCTCGTTTAAAAAGCTGGCAATCCAGCTGCACAGTTGAGGAGGTAGACCATATGCCGGAAGCTTGGAAAGGAGCGAAGCATGCCAGACCCTATCGAAGGCTTTGGCGATGTCCAGGCTAATAGCCAAGGACTCGCCGTGCCTTTCCATAGCCCCACCCCAGACATGCGTTACGAATGCCAGAAGATCACCCGTTGATCGCTTTGGCCTGAAGCCGTATTGTCGATCATTGATTAGCGAGTGATCCTCTAGGAATTGCATGAGCTGCTTATTTATAAGGAGCTCAAGCACCTTGCAAATGACTGAGGTGACAGCTATGGGTCGATAGTTGCCTGGATCGGACCGATCCCCTTTCTTGGGGATCGGTTGTACGTTCGCCTCCTTCCAGACCTCCGGCACGAGCCCTGAAGAGTATGACAGGCGGTACAGACGCGTTAATACTGGAGACAACTCAGCTGCACATTTTCGTAGCACCACCGCCGCAATGCCGTCAGGGCCACTGGCTTTCCGCGTGTCGAGTGACCGCAGCACTGCCCGTACATCACATTGCCTGATAACAATATCAGGCATTGTGTGGCCACAGTTGGCGATGGCGGGGGGCTGCAGGCCACGGTCGTCGACCCGGGAATTAGCCGCAAAGAGGTCTGCGAGCATATCCGCTTTCTCTTGGGCTTTGTGAGCCAGTGTTCCATCTGGGTAACGCAGCGGTGGCAGCGAGGGCTGACAAAAGTTAGATTGCACGGCTTTGGCCAGTTGCCAAAATAAAATATAATATAAAATAAAATAAATAAAATAACGTTTATTATCTTTGAAATTTTCAGAAAATTATTTAGATTCGTCAGAAGTTGGTGTGACTCTACCGAGGGTTCCAAAATGCAACGAGACTGAGAAGAGCCCTCAAGAAACTCAGCTCGGCTTTTTTCAAAATATTTCATCTTAAATCTAATACAGAGTTATTTAGAAAGGAGCAATTCGTTACGTTGTTACAACCAGGCCGCCTTGTCATCTAAGAAATCATTAATACTATAATAAGCTTTATGGCACAATTTACTTTTTATTAGTTTTTTAAATTTATTGACAGATAAATTTGCTATTTCGGTTGGCAATGTATTGTACATTCGAATAAAGTTCCCCGCAAAAGAATTACTCACTTTATGAAGCCTAAATTTAGGAACAGCCAGTTTATCCTTATTTCTTAAGTTTAGATTATGATTATCACTATTTTTCACAAATTTACTTTTGTTCTTGTGGGTATACAATAAAATTTCATAAATATACTGTGAATACACTGTAAGGATGTTAATATGCTTAAACTTATCTCTTAATGACTCCCGAGACCCCATTCCATAGATAGTCCGGATAGCCCTCTTCTGCAACACAAAGATGCATTCAATATCGGCAGCGTTACCCCACAGTAGTATGCCATATGTCATGATACTGTGGAAGTAGCTGAAGTAGACAAGACGCGCCGTTTTAATGTCTGTAAGTTGTCGGATCTTTTTGACAGCATAGGCTGCTGAACTAAGCCTGGCCGAAATTTTCCCGATATGAGGCCCCCATTGCAATTTGGAGTCTAACGTTATGCCCAGAAAGACAGTGTCATCGACCAATTCTATTATATCATCCCTAACCTTAACACTGGTTTTAACAAGTCTTACATTAGGTAAGGTGAATCTTACACATTTAGTTTTATTTTCATTTAATAATAAATTATTAGCACAAAACCAGTGGACTATCCTAGAGAGGGCAATGTTTACATCGTCAAGTTCGCGCTGTCCACGTTTAACTTTAAATATTAAAGAAGTGTCATCAGCAAACAAAACTACCTCGTGGTCGTCTCTTATGAGGTGAGGGAGATCATTAATATATACTAGAAAAAGAAAAGGTCCCAAAATTGAACCCTGCGGTACCCCCATTGCTACAGGAGAACCAGGTGACTGTTTACCATTGATCACTACTTTCTGGACCCTATCACTTAAGTAAGAATTGACGAAATTCAAGGCCGTCCCCCGGATTCCGTAATGATCAAGTTTCTTAATTAAAGTCTGGTGCTGAACGCAATCGAAGGCCTTAGATAAGTCACAGAATACACCATAAGCATCATATGACTCATCCCAGGCCCTGTATATACACTCTAATAATTTAATACCGGCATCAGTGGTGGACCGACCACGAGTGAAACCGAATTGTTTTGTATGTAATAGTTTATTAACGTTAAAGTGATTTTGCATTTGATTAAGCATAATTTTTTCAAAAAATTTTACTAAATGTAGGTAGTACAGAAATGGGACGGAAATTGGACGGATCTGAAGTACTACCCGATTTAAACAGGGGAATTAATTTACTAGATTTCATTAAATCAGGGAACACACCACTATCAACACAATTATTAAATATTATTACTAGTTCAGGAGCAACCATTTCAATAAAAGAATTTACTAAATACACAGAGATGCCCCAGAGGTCAGCTGTTTTCTTGATATTTAAAGATTTAAAAGTTTTTAAGATAGTGTTTATGTTAACTTTACTGAATTTAAATATAACGTTACAACAAGGAACGTTTGCTTTTAACAAAGATTCAGCAATGGGGGTTGAAGAGCCTAGGGTTTTTGTCAAATCTACAGGAATTCGGGAGAAAAAATTTTCAAATTCGTTAGCGACCTCGAAGTCTGATGTAGTTATTTTACCATTTATATTAAGTTTAAAATGATTATCATTTAATTTTTGTTGACCTCTTTCCGCGTTTATAATTTTCCAAGTAGATTTAACTTTGTCTGCACTATTGAGAATTTTATCACTTATATATTTTGATTTAGCTGCTAAACAATCTGCTTTAAACTTTTTTGAATAAGTTTTAACATAATCTAGAAATTCAACTGATCTATTAAGCTGTCTTTCTGAGTATAGTTCATAAAGTTTTTGTCTACTTTTGTGTATACCCTCAGTGGCCCATTCACTGAAAGTAGGACTATCACTAATCATGACCTCCTTAGACTTGAATATGGAGTTGAACTCGTTGTAAAAAGAATCAAAAAATAATTTATACATTACATTTGGATCTAAGCCAGTGTCTAAGAATGGAATTTTATTGCAAAGTCCAACCCTCATACGTTCCAAGCGGTCACCAGTTATTGGTCTACATAATATTTTACGTTTTATAACTTTTTCTTTAGTGATTTTAAAAGATGCTATTTGCCCACAATGGTCTGAATCTAGCTTTTTTATAATACTTTTACTTTCTGGCAACATATCGCTGTATATATTATCCAGGCAAGTGGCTATTGTATTACAATATCTAGTAGGCTCCAAAAATAAGTTTGTAAGATTGTGTGATTTAAATAAATTTAAAATATTATAACTCATAGGCGTATTAACAAGTAAATCGACATTAAAATCACCACATACTATTAGGTACTTATTAGTTTTTCCAAGTTTACATAGAACTTTGTCAATAAGTTCCTCAAATTCGCAAAAGGGTGAGGTTCCAGGTTTATACACGCATACTACTATGAATTGCTCCATTTCCACGCACGACAGTTCGACTTTACACTCTAGAGAAAGAGACACAATATCTTTCCGTTCTTTAAATTTAAGTTGTTTATTTAATAAAATCAAAGATCCCCCCCGTACTGTGGTCACCCTGCAGAATGCACTACCAACCCGGTGATTACTGAAATTGAACAAGAGCTCATACGGCTTACGCATATGTTCTGTAATACAAAAAATATCAATATTATCTGAATTCATTAACAGTTCCAACTCTAACTCTTTGCCATGTGTTAAACAACCAATATTTTGATGCCCTATGTTGATATAATTTACATTTTTTGATTTGGTTTGATTTGGAGGGCATTTTTTAACATAATTAATATTTGTAACTAAATTTAATTCAATTAATTGACTATGTCTGCTAAAGGGTAATATTGCCTCTGTTGTCGTAGAACTTAATTTAAATTACTTGGAACAGATTCCAAAGTCTTAACACTAAATCTACATTGCTCAATAAAAGCAGTTTTGTCAGCCAAGTTCTTGGCTGAAGTGTAAAAATAATTGAATAGCAAACTTGCTATTTGTCTCTTATAATGCTTTGGTAGAAAATACCTACCTTTGTTTACATAAACAATATGTTTGTTATTGTTAAAGTTACTGTCAGAAGTTGACAAATTGTATTTATATACAGTTCTCTTAAAAACAGAATTAAAGTCAATTACATGGAATTTATTATTATATTGGCTAGTTAAATTGAGTTGTAAATTTATCTTATATCTAAGAGAATTTTCCACGTCTGGCACACCTTTTATGTATGGTAATGTAAACATTACTACATGTTCAACATTTAAGTTTTGCATTTTGTCAAAGTATAGGGATAGTTCATTTTTGTTAATTTTACCCCTGTTTGAGCAGAAAATAATTATGTTACTGTTTGAGTCAAAATTATATTCTAATATCTTTTGCATAATTTCATTTAAAGATGCACCTGGATAACAGTTATTAATAATTGAATAACAATTTGAATTAAATTGTTGTATCAGAAAAGAACTAAAATCAGTTCCAATATCATCACTAAATAAAACTAGTTTAGTATATCCAGTATGACTATTACTTTTTACACTGTCACACAATTCATACACTAATGAAGTAGAAGGTGAGCAAGTTGTAAGGGAAGCCTGGTTCTCCAATGATTGAGAAGGACTTGTGCAATTGATATTGCATGAGTGGTTATTTATGAAGGTATTAAGGCGCTCAGTATTATAATTAGATGTTTTGAGTACCTTATCTATACTTGATGAACACTTATTAAAGTCTTTTAGAGACCATTCATATTTCTTAGTTACATACTCTAATTCAAATTGCAAATTTTTTATTTGTGACTCTAAGCGTTGTGTGTCAGTGTAATATTTTAAATGACTTTGTTTAAGTTCTAACATAGATAATTTAGCTTGTTCTCTTAATTTTAAACTAGAGTTAACATTTTTACACTTTTTGATTAAGATTCTATGATATTTTAATTGTTTCTTTGATTTTAAAATGAATTTCTTTATTTTTAGGTATTTTTTTAGTTTATTCCTGCTGCAAAAATAAACTGGCTTGTCCAGTTGGTATGAACTGTCATTGGTAAGATCTATAGTAGACAAGTCCAGGTTTGGAACTGTTGCAGAAGGAACAAACTGCGGAGTACCACTCATTAGCTCGTTATAAAGGTTATCCGTTTGTTGGACTACGACTTGCTTGGCAGCTGACTCCAAGTGTAAGATGTGCCCCTGGGCATCCCGTAGCTCCTGTTCCAGCAAGCCAGAATCCACGGCTGCCCGTGGGATGGGAAGTGAGCTCCTGACCAAGCCGCGCAACGCGCTGGGCATCCGCTCTCTTAAAGGCCCTCTTACTCGACTTTGTAGCCCGGTTGTACGCTGCTTTGAGGTGGCCCACGTTTGGGTCGCGCACAGCCCGGGCCCTGATCCAGGCGCGATATGCCGACTGTTTTTGTCGAACAGCTTTGGCATAATCTCGCCCGAACCAGGGACGGGCTCTGCGGATACTGACGACATCAGTGAAAGGGATGTAATAATCCATCCCTAAACTGATCTCGCCAGCAATAGCAGAAGCACTATCCGAAGGAGCCTTTCCTACAAAGCAGCGCTGGCTCCAGGGGACGGACGCATAATAATTGCGTAGACCGTCCCAATCCGCTGACGAGTAGTGCCATAGTCGTCGTGACGTTTGTACAGGACGTGCAGGAGGTGACACCTTCATGCCAGCGTGAACAACACAGTGGTCGGAACTACCCAGTGGGGCTCCTACCGAAACACTGTACTGGGCTGGGCGACTCGTCAGCAGTAGATCCAGCAGAGCGGGCGCGTGATCTGACCTGTCTGGTATCCGGGTGATCCCGCATACCATCCTTACTTTAAAGAACGATGGTCAAGATTACTGTCATTATCTACTTAAAATTCAAACGCTAGCTACATTTGGTTTAACACCTACAAGCCTCCTTTGATGATGGTCACCTGAATGCTAATGTCCTCAGCCTGTTATGTGTAAACAGAACATACGGAAAGTGGAACGACATAAAACTAAAGTGTAGGAGTTTTATCTTTAAACTTACCGTACAACCTCTTAAAATGTATACTAGGCAATTTCTAGAAACTTTTTAGTGAGCCTAACCGTCAGTAGGTACTAACTAGGCGTCTAGTGATCAAGAGAAAACTAGAATCTACTATGGTATCGTCCTCTATTCCGGTATAAAACTAGAATTATCATTAGTTATAGCAGAATTGAAATATGACTACTTGTTACTACAAAAGCCGACCTTGTTAAAAAGTATATCGTTAGAGAACCTATTTATTTCGACACTGAGAGTTTATCGGAGGCATTAAGTGCCCTTATCCTGTCATACGTTTTTTCACCAGCTTGAGGATCTCGCCCGCAATGTGTGTTGATTTCAACGTCAAATCAATTGGCGGCTAGCTTCGTTACCATAGCAACCGGCCTGCGACTGGCCCGCGCGACAAGAAACGCATTTCGCAGTTGACA
This sequence comes from Nudaria mundana, assembly GCA_963556515.1. NCBI lineage: Eukaryota > Metazoa > Arthropoda > Insecta > Lepidoptera > Erebidae > Nudaria > Nudaria mundana. The sequence goes on along the minus strand of OY748305.1, from coordinate 9,776,111 downwards.
TTGACATCGACACGCATTGCGGGCGAGATCCGCACACTGGTTTCAAAAAACCGCTTGGCAGGAAAACCGCTCTATAAATGGTACAGTAAATTATCGTGTCCGCCTAATAATTACATCATATAAGGCACCCTAATGTGACAGGAAAACCGCTCTAAAAATTATACAGTAAATTATCGCCGTGTCCGCCTAATAAATACATCATATAAGGCACCCTAATGTGACAGGAAATCCGCTCTAATAATGGTACAGTAAATTATCGTGTCCGCCTAATAATTACATCACATAAGGCACCCCAATACGCAGACCCCCCCAGACGCAGACGCTGCAGCTGTATCGAGAGATCATTAATCTATACTATATCTATTGTATTGGAAATATGTGAACAACAGTCGCTAGGGCAATATCAGTTATGTAGGATAGTCCCATTTCTTACTATGAGATGGGGCAACTGTATATACCTATACATGTACATAAGTATTCTTATAGCAGTAGTTCTGGTAAATCCTTCATGATACATAATATATGCACGGTACAACAATTATTCTGTCATTATAAGAATTATAATTATTACTATTAATACGCAAATATTGCAAATATTTAAGGTTATTTTACTCAATGACCTTAACATTTCATATCAAGGTGCTTTTGTTACATTTTATTGTACCTACCTATATATTGTTTTTTTACAGCGGTTACGTGTTCATGAATATGTTTCTTATAAGTACCTGGTTATTTGTTTCAGGTAATTACTCAAATGTGTTAATTGGGTGCGTATACGCTTCAAGACCGTATTTCTACCATGTTAGATAAGAATTACGTAAAATAGTGTTATTCATTAGATTCAGTGAGTGTACCTGATATCACTGATGCGTTCCGTACCCAAAGAGTAAAACGGGAACCCTATTACTAAGACTCCGTAGTCCGTCCGTCCGCCCATCTGTCACCAGGCTGTATCTCATGAACCGTGATAGTTTGACATTTGAAATTTTCACAGAATAATTATAGTAAATATCTCCCAAACAACAAGTTTTTTTTTTGGTTCGGAACCTTTTGTGTGCGAGTCCCACACGCACTTGGCCGGGTTTTATTACTTCCCGTTCTCTCAACCCGATCAAACTCACTTGCACTCTTTTCTAATTACCCGATCCGAAATCGGTGTCGGTCGCGTACCCGATATCGGGGTAAGTAAAATGTATGAAATACGTACCTGTCTTTCATTTTATCCGGTCTGATATCAGAGATTTAGTCCACTCTCGACCCCCAATAAATAATGTGTCCACTGCACCCCTAACTATAGTTTACTCTGGATTTTATTTTCCAGTCAAGTTTTAGTTTCCTCTCGACCCCCATTAGTACACTTAGGATGATAAATCATTCATCAGTCTGTACCCCATACTCTTTAACTAAAGTACACTCAATATAATTTGTATAATACTTAAGTAATTTGCGTTTTAGTAGTTATCAAGTGATTGATGGATACAGAAGTTCTATTTGCAAACATGTCTGATATACCAACTTACAAGGTGACAAAAGGGCGCATTTAAAATTTATTACTTCGGATTTATTACTATCGGAGCCGACTTATTTCATACATTTACTGACGTACGCGTCCGATACCGATATAGATGACACCGGTAATTTGAAAACGCTCTAATGAGTTTTTTTTAGGTAGGATATAGGTGCATATTTGATTTTGAAATAATGTATTACCTACGTGTGATAAATAAATACCCGCTACTCCTGGAATATTGTGCCAGTTACAGCTTTGCTTCGGTGGCGTGGTCGGACTCGGTAGTGCATCGGCTTTCGACTCCGGAGTCTCGGGTTCGATTCCCGAGTCGAATCAAATATTTCCACAAATGTTTATTTCGGAGTTTGGGTGTTTTCTATGTATATTATGTATTTATTTAGAAATATATAAGTATGTTTATCAGTTGTCTAGATCTCATAGAACAAGCTTATAGCTTATAATTAGTTTGGGCTAGATGACGTTGTGTAAGAATGTCCAAAAATATTTATTTATTTATTATTTCTTTTATTATTATTTTTACAGCTTCGCGTTAAATATTCAAACTTTGACACATTAAACTTAAATCATATTATCTTATTAAAGCGGGAAGTATATGTATCTTACCATCCAAAGCTTCGTCTTGGAAAAATAAACAAAAGTTTATGGCACAGATATCTATTATATAACTTATATAAGACTCTTATACAGGTAGTGAAAAACTAAAGGTCCGGGTCAAATTTCACTGTCATACAAATTGACAATCAATAACTTCATCCTCTTGTATTTATTGTTAACCTTTGTCTTACCTACTTACAAGTTTTAAGTAGCGGTTTTAATATAAAAAATCGTTAAGAAAACTCTAACAATTCAACGTGATTGACTGTTTAAGCACTAATTACATCCAGTTAACTTGATCATAGTCCGAGACGCCCAGGACTTTAATTGGCTGTGCCACAGCGGCTGGCACGTAAGATTTTGTTGCCTTTCATCAACATTTCATCGCAAGGCAACGGGATTCAATTTTTTTCAAAATTACAATATAGCTGCTACTTTTTATTAAATTCATTCCGCCATTTTGGACATAACCCATTATAAATGTGCCCGGTGACGGCAATAGGCTTGCCTCCTATTACGTGGGACTAAACATACTGGCAAATTGTGGGTGTGTAATACACCTTTGCCTACCCCTTCGGGATATAGGTGAGATATGTGTATGTCTGTCTTAACTTGATCATAACTATATTTCTCATTCCAAATAAGTTTATAATTAACATAGTACTAATAAGAAAATAATATGGGGTTACAATGTCATGTACAAAGTAGGTATTGTATGTAGGTGTTTTATGGTCCGCTGATTCTCCAATTCAGCAAACTACTAATGATTGCATTATTGTGTGTACAACCTTTTTTGGATTGTAGAGATACTAAATATTTGAAATCTAATAAAAAAGCATACTAAAAAAGTAAACAATGAACGGTCCCGTTTATAAAAGTCATAAACATCCGCAAAATGTAAAAGAAGGTCTAGTATATAATTTTATTAATGCTGCGGTCTTGAAACCTCGTAAATGTATTTAGGAACTGGCTTTCTCTATACCTGTTGGCAAGCTATTTCAAATTTAAAATAATTGATGACATTACCGTTAGATAATCTAACTTTGTTAAAAACCGATAATTATTGTAAGTAGGTATTTTTAGTTTTAAGGTATGTATCTATGGGCCGTATAATAAGTTAATATAAGATCTGTAACTTTTCTGACGTAGCCTGATAATAAATGAATAAATAAAAAAAATTAAAAATATTGTCTTTATTTATTAAAATTTGTAAAATACCATAAATACCGGGTTATCATATATCACAACCTGGTATTAGGGTGTAGAATATGAACAGCAGTGATCTAAGTGGTCAGTTAATCAAAATATACAGTCTGAAAGGAATCTGACTCTATTTTGAGTTTTTATAGTAAAAATAATTAACAATGTAATTAAGATTAGATAGGTAATGACTATATTACTCAGAGATGTTTTTTATCTTGTTACGTTATAATTTCTAATAATTTATAACTTCTTATAAAAGATAATTAGAATGACTTTCACCAGTTGTAACTAACCAAAATGTCAAGTAAATAAAGAAATGTATATACTAATTTGTTCGTTATATAAAACAAAAAAAGTAGACACGCACAATGGGTACGTAAGTATGATAACTTCCCTTCTCCAAATATGTACCGTACACGGAACACTATCACTGAACTGCGATTACTTGTTCCACCTGTTGTACCTATTTCCTCCAAGGAGTTTGAATGTTTGTTTGATATCGCATCAAGTTTTGACTACTATGGCTAAACGTGAAAAAGCATAGGTGTGAACATAAACTTAAGATTAGCCGTCAAAAGGTTTAGTTTATATTCACACCTAACTTTTGCTTTAGTAACTGCAAATCGGAAAGACACTTTTCATCTTAGGCGAAGGTTAATGCAGGAATCGAAACAAGAAAGAATAAGTAGGTAAATTATACGGGCTGAACCGCGCGGATTTGCTAGTTTACCAAACAAAGTACTAATATGGTAAACCAACCATGGTACCTACGCTACCTATCTCTCGTCAACCTGATAAGCCGACGTATTCTGTCTGTCCTATATTACTGTGGACACCACTTTGTTTACCTTCAAAGATATCGATTCAATTGGGAGATTCACAGAATTCTTGGACAATATTTATTTAATGATAGCCATAAGAAATAATAATATATCTGGTAGATAAGTTGCGTTGTTGGAACTTTTGCTATTCAATATGTAACATAGATCGTTAAACATAACGTAAGTACTTACTTGGACGCGGGATAAAACCCGACCAAACTCCAGCGCAGAGGCCACACAGGCCAAAGTCCGCCCGGGGCCACTGGAAATTCCTGGACTGTTCACGGGCCTCGGCAATGGACGTGGTAGTGCAAAAAAGAATAGAATAGAATAAAAAGTACTTAATTGCTGTTAATAACTTCTGTTAAGGATTTTACTTTGCAGTTATTTCTTTTATAAATGACTGCCATCGTTCAACGCACATCGTCCATTGTAATTTATTAGTTTTATGCCTTTTATGTATTCGCAAATATGAAAACACAACTAATGTCAGCAGACTTCAAATTAAGGTGTGCCGTCTCAGTGTAGATACATTGTTTTATATTTGAGCTGACATTGACACCGCGATGCTCTTCGAAGGCGCATCGGTCATTTTACTTATTACTTAATTTTAAACTAGTGCCATCTGAACTGTGGATTACTACTACCGGGAAAGAAAGGTCAATTGTGAATTACTATACTCGTAATTAACAATAAACTAGTTCAGTGATTGTTTACAACTCTAGATCTTTCACTTCTGCACTTCAACAACATCAAACTACAAGCGTACTTACATAAGGTATACTTACAGCGTCAGGTAAAATAATTCAGCTCATTCTGATTTTAAATCATGAGCCAGATAGTTCATAGATGATTGTCAAAGGAGTAGGGTTATTTAGTGAATGTGTTGGTTCAATGAAATTATCTCTCTATACATATTTATTTTCATTCTCGATTGTCTGAATGCATAGATTTATGTGTTGGTATTATGTTTGTTTATCGGCACAAGTACGAGTCTGGACTATCAGACATAACCGTTGTTTTATTGCCTACTTATATCCATTTCTCTGTATATTAATAACTTTACTACAACTGATGGACGTTCTCAACATCTACTGAATCTATAAATGCATGATTGATTTATCGTTAGTACCTTTTATGTTTCGGAAATTCTCTTTGTAAAACGACTTTGATGCAATGCCGAATAGAAGGATTACTTATTCTCAATTGATGGACTATTCGATAAGTATATAAAGTCCAAAGTTTTTAGTAGCTTTATTTTTTTTAGTTCCGCGGCCCAAGGCCCTGGCCACTCTAACGTCCGTTGCCGGGCGTCTCTGGTTACAAGCAGAACGTTTTTCCAGTGGCGCCCGGCGGACTTTCACCACCTCTGTGGTCTCTGTGGGGGTTTGGTCGGGATGAGAATCCCGCGTCGTTGGGGTAGGGTTTTATCCCGCATCAGTGAGTGAATCTGGTTGCGTGCTACGGGGCAAAGGCCCCGCAGCACACAACCCTTCTAGCCTGCTTCTGTAAGGACGACGGGTGGCGATCCCGCCGCCGCCGTCCTCAGGCCCCGATCATGGAGGTCGATCGTATCTTCTATCTATCGGTCTTGGGCGTAGAATAGTCTGCGGCGCCCTCGCCGCTGACTACGGAACTCGGCGGGGAGGGCACGCTCCCTCTCCCTCTCGGCCGCCTCCTTCGCAAGCATGACTTGCCCGCAGAAGGACACGGCCGCGTTCCACCTACTTCCGCTGGAGACCATAACTTGAAGCATGGTCTCCAGCGAGAGGATCCACGCCCAGACCCACTACGAGGTCCCGGCGCTGACTCGCCCACGCAGAAAGTTTTTAGTACCTAACCTAAATTCGGTATTTCACTTATATACGTGTAGTTTATTTATTTAAGTACATGTTGTGAACTTATATAAATCACTTAAAAGCCAGACTTTCTTCGCATAATATGATCATAATTATATGACCTTGAAAATAGACAAATAAATAAAAGGAAATAAAAAATTTATAATTCGTTTTTATTACAACCACAGAAATGTTTTGACTTTATGACTTCGACATTAAACATATTGTAAATCTCTCTTTTGAAATATGTGGTACCTACCTAGTCTTTAATTCATAAGCTTTGAAATCAACAAGTTGGAAGTGTTTGAAGTCAGACTACAGTTAAATATTAAACGCCAAAAAATGTTTATCAGGTGCTCAGTATTTTATATTACGAACTTTTTATATGAATTTTAAACACTTCCTAGTTCGTAGTAGTGACTGTTTGTATTGGAAACGCATATATATTATGCGATAAGCTTACGTAGCAGTATCTATACATAGTATAAAACGCTCGCTTTTCCTGTCTGTCTGTCCCTATGTATGCTTAGATCTTTAAAACTACGCAACGGATTTTGATGCGGTTTTTTTTGATAGATAGAGTGATTCAACAGAAAGGTTTCAATGTATAATACATGTATAACATACTAGAGTAATACCGATTATTTTAGAGGTTTCTAATGTAATGTCGTAAACAAACACATTTTTTTGCGCTTTCATTGCAAACGCTGACGAACAGATCAAAATAATGTACTACAGTATTGTACACCATAGAAAGGTCTACAAAAAAGTCCGCGATAGCATATGTCTATCTCTTAAGGATAACGCACAGTAACCATTTTTATCTTTTATAAATGACAAAAAAATAATGAGTCATTTGCCAAGCTATTTTTACCAATGCAGTATTATTCCTTATCTAATTGAATACTTTACATACGTTGTGCATTTAATGTAGACCAAAATTGCCATTAAAACTATATAATTTGGACGAATGACTTAAGAGATATTTCGTGATGGAAAAAAAATACGAGCGCGGCGACGCAGCCGGGCTGTGGCCAATGACGGCAGTGAACATACAGAGATTTTAAGCAATACAGCATAAATCCTTATCCAATTAAGTACCTTAAATACAATTTTGTTTTTAATATAGATCAATATGGCCCTTTACAGTATGTAATTTTAATGAATATTTTCGAAGATATTACAGATTAATAGATTATATCATAGGCTTTTTCATTAAAAATTCATTTTCATTCATTCAATTCATTCGATAGGGGTAGGCATCGATTACAGAGAGCCAGAACTAATTTGTGGGTAAATAAAGAAAATTCTGCCATGAATTACGATCCATCGATTCCTTACAAGGACGATCGATAGTATCAATTGATAGCATGTCAATAGTGATTGAACATTGTTTGGCATTGAAATTCAAAGACGAATCTAATTCCACAATTCTAATACCACAGATAAAGACAATCATTCTACCACAGATAAAGACAATCATTCAACCAATGCAAATCATACACATATTTGCATTGAGATATTTGAATTTTAAGACTGACATGCTACATGCGAAACCAGTGTTAAGGTTAGGGATGATATAATAGAATTGGTCGATGACACTGTCTTTCTGGGTATAACGTTAGACTCCAAATTGCAATGGGGGCCTCATATCGGGAAAATTTCGGCCAGGCTTAGTTCAGCAGCCTATGCTGTCAAAAAGATCCGACAACTTACAGACATTAAAACGGTGCGTCTTGTCTACTTCAGCTACTTCCACAGTATCATGACATATGGCATACTACTGTGGGGTAACGCTGCCGATATTGAATGCATCTTTGTGTTGCAGAAGAGGGCTGTCCGGACTATCTATGGAATGGGGTCTCGGGAGTCATTAAAGATAAGTTTAAGCATATTAACATCCTTACAGTGTATTCACAGTATATTTATGAAATTTTATTGTATACCCACAAGAACAAAAGTAAGTTTGTGAAAAATAGTGATAATCATAATCTAAACTTAAGAAATAAGGATAAACTGGCTGTTCCTAAATTTAGGCTTCATAAAGTGAGTAATTCTTTTGCGGGGAACTTTATTCGAATGTACAATACATTGCCAACCGAAATAGCAAATTTATCTGTCAATAAATTTAAAAAACTAATAAAAAGTAAATTGTGCCATAAAGCTTATTATGGTATTAATGATTTCTTAGATGACAAGGCTGCCTGGTTGTAACACGAATTGCTCCTTTCTAAATAACTCTGTATTAGATTTAAGATGAAATATTTTGAAAAAAGCCGAACTGAGTTTCTTGAGGGCTCTTCTCAGTCTCGTTGCATTTTGGAACCCTCGGTAGAGTCACACCAACTTTTGACGAATCTAAATAATTTGCTAAAAATTTCAAAGATAATAAACGTTATTTTATTTTATTTTATTTTACATAGTCTACATTGCACCCGTGCGAAGCATGGGCGGGTCGCTAGTATAATATAATTCTGTATGATAATGATAATTTTATTCTCAGATACAAGGAAGTCAGTCTTTCCAGAAATTTCCATGTAGGGAGAGGCTACGCTGGCTCCGCTTCGCAAAGGTGAAGGAATATCTTACCTGGTAGTCGATCTGAGACCTATGTAGGTAGTAGGTATCCATATTGGGTGGGAGATAGAGACTACAGATTAGATTTTTTATTTATTTCATCATTTTTACAACATTCTTACAGTTTGCACTAATACGATATTGCAAGTTACTAATTGTATCTTTCTTAGGCGACTCGTGTATTTCGTTCGTGATCGAACTCCTCCTAAACGCCTGGACCGATCTTTTTGAAATTTGGCACGGTCATAGTGACCATCACCGTGAGTGCATATATATGAATTCATAAAGGTCGGTCCAGTCGTTTAGGAGTTCGACCCGGATCGACAAACTCAGCTCAATTATTGCAACAGCATAATGCATTGCATACCTAACTAGGTACTAGGTAACTGTATCTATCACTAATAGCTAATGTAACTACATTAGCTATTAGTGATAGATACAGTTAACAAAATACACACACAGCCCTTCGCCACGAGGCCATCACATTCAGCCTGTGAACGGCAGGCCATAAATAAGGTAATTTTACACGTTTAAGGACAGTCCCAAAATTGTAACTATTATAAGGAGTTCCAGAACGTTTCAAGATATCGTTCCTCTCTAGAACGATTGAGGCCTGGAACACACTGCCCACGCACGTATTTCCTCCTACTTACAACCCAGGGTTCTTCAAGCGGAGATACAGTTAACAAAATACACACACAGCCCTTCGCCACGAGGCCATCACATTCAGCCTGTGAACGGCAGGCCATAAATAAGGTAATTTTACACGTTTAAGGACAGTCCCAAAATTGTAACTATTATAAGGAGTTCCAGAACGTTTCAAGATATCGTTCCTCTCTAGAACGATTGAGGCCTGGAACACACTGCCCACGCACGTATTTCCTCCTACTTACAACCCAGGGTTCTTCAAGCGGAGCGTAAGGAGGCACATCACTAGGTCGCCAAGTTGAGGGCCACTCTTAATAGTAGGTACATATTGCGTACTGTGAGAGTCGCCCACAATCTGCATATAAAGCGACCTGATATAAAACAAAAGAACGTGAAAGTCTAAAAACCATTATTATAAAAATACTATACCAATGATGTACTTACTAAAGTCTATCAAGTTGATTTTTTACGCGATGGCCAATGAAAGGTTATATTTGAAGTCGTTTAATAAATTAGGTGAGCTACTTATTCTTTCGCTACTAGATGGCAAGTGTTGCCATGCGTGAATAGTTCAACAGTTCTAAGTAATGTTAGTGTATTGTGATGGTGCAAACACTTTAGTTGTTATTGCAAGTAATAATAGGCTGTTGACATTTAGAGATGTTATTGTGAAAGTTTCTATAACCATTTTTATTGGGATATTAAATTGAGAGGTACCTATAGACTGGGTTTTATGGTTTCACACTCACTTTTGTGCATCATCATAGATGTTTTTAGCTGTGCCTAGTACCTAGACGCACATGCAGATTCCTACTCACAATTTATTTTCTGGTATAGTGATAATTAAAAAGGAGTTTTTCTTTCACCTAAAAAATCTACAATATGAAGTAAGTAGATATCTTTTTTTGCTCTGAGATATGTCGTGATTATGTAATCAGGAAATGGCAACATTTATGTATATCGATGATATCGGTACTCTTTGCATGATACGTGGTTATTTTAAACGTTATACTTACACGCGAACAGTAGATTACTGTAATTTCTAACTGTTGCACATACAGACTCTATCAATTATTTATTACGCTTCAAAAAACCATCACAATAATATGGTTGCGCACTAGATTTTTTTTTCATTTAATTACATTTAATTTTCTAAAAAACTCACTTGTCATCTTATTCCACTGATGAGCTGTCACGGCTTATAAAAAAGCCTATTTTACTCCTTCCTTTACACCAGCCTTCTCGGAACATTGCCAGTCGGCGACGAGGCGGACGAATTCTTTCACGCATGTTAGAATTTAGATGTAATCTCAGTTAGGTATAATTAGAATAGGTACTAAATGTACATATTTAGTTAGTTTAATAATTTAATAGAAAGAAATAAATTTACTTCTACCTCCTACATATACTAGTGGTTCTGTGAACCGTAGACTTCGGGAGCGGCTTTGTTTAGAAAATTTCTTCTTCAATTTTCTTTATTACTCTTTCATTTGTCATCCAATCCAAAAAATATCATTCAAATGTTATTCATTGTAAGCAAGGAGTGTGTGTGTAAAGTTTCATGCAAATCGGTTGATAAATACGGCCTCAAACATGATCTGACAGAACCCCTAGATGGGTACAGACGAAAGAAATTCTCCCCAGTCTGCAAGTTGAAACGGAGCCTAAGGTCGCATCGCTCCCTCAGTCAATTAATAGTTTGTTAATGTTATTTTCTTTTAGGCTAGCTATGTAATAGGGTTGTTTGTTTACTTATAATATTGTTATTTATTACATAGTATATATAAATATTAAACTGACATGTCTAACATGCGTGTATTGATAGCGATAGCACAGTGTAAAGAAAACCTATCTAAGTACTTATGACCTTTAGTTTGTGGCCATCGGCGCCATGCATACAATTAATTTGTCGAGATTAGTTTCTTGGAATACATATATGACAGATCTTTCTTATCTCTTTGTGTACTGCACGCATGCATAAATGTTTGTATGGGTACCAATACATAAATATATAATTGAGAAGTAAAATTGTATGCATTTGTGGTTGTTCTTAGTAACTTAAACTTTATAAAGATATACTTACATAGTAATTTTATTTATAGTAATGATAGGCTACCGGTTGCCACACGTGGGTACATTTATTGCAATCGTTACGGGTGACTGGAGCCCTAAAAAACTGCTCATTGGCAGTATCGAACTTGTGTAGTTCGATATTGCTAATGAGCTGTGGAGTCAGATGGTAGTCGCTTCTCGGAAAATATCGAAGTCCCCCCACGCATCGCAGTTAAACTGGAAGGCCGACTCCAACTGGGTTGGGTTGGAATTCAGTGGAAGACGATGGAAAAGTAGGCAATGTTTGTGTAGGTACATATTTTTCAAACTATATTATAAAACTTTATGTCACGGATTTCACGGAGAATACCTACTATCAAAATTGGATGCAGGGGAAACGGCGGGCGCAGGCAATACCTACTAATACCAATATCTACTTTTTAACTGATATTGTACATCAACGCCATTCAGAGTTCTATCCAAGGCTCTATCTCATATGCTTTGCATTAGAGCTGCCTTGTCCTGAAATGATTTGTGACGTATGCTACGCGATATCACTTTCTGTATTTAAAACATATTTATAATATTATCGCCAGTTTTCTTAAAGAGAAAGCAGGGGTTATAATATGCACTTACATTTCCCATTTAAACTTTTTGTTCATTTATTAATCAAAACAGCAGCCTTCACCAAACTTGTAAATGGTACCTACTATTATACGCGGGCAAAGCCGTGGACATAATCTAGTGTTATATTTGTATTTATTGTGTCAATGTAAAAGTAAACATTTTTCGCTAGAGTAAACAAAAAATAAAAACTTATTTTTCACGCATTACGTACAATTCGGCGGGCGAAGTATTGTACGTCATGCGTGAAAAAAGAAAGGTTTTTATACAATACATTGTATTGTATATGTAATTTTGTGATTACTATTACCCAGATAAAGTTGTAAACCCACTACAAATTCATGGTGTAAGGAAACACTGATAAATACCTAAATCTAGAATTATGGTACCTCAAACCCCCAAAGTGGACCAAATGCGAAGTGGACCGAATGCGACGAAACGGCTTATTAATTTAGTCACATAACTTTGTTACTTACCTAAATATTTACGTCATATCTTTTTTCCCAAAATGGTCAATGCTTTGTTTTATGATTAGTTATACGTTTATCTTAGTATAGTAGGTTCCTACTGTTACACTCAGCGATCCAAAGCACAGATTAATAAATAGTTACTTGTCCAAAGTGACCTTAAAGGTGAAAGGGACGGGTTGAGGAAAACGCGACGAACTAAGTAACTCGAATGCTCGTATGCTTAAAACGTCATTTATGCTCTTAACATGGTGAAATTGGCGCGATCTGTTGCTAAATATCGAATGCATTTATTAATTTATTACCGTCTTGTGTGTGGCGGGAAGTAATAACTCGAAACGTTTTAGGTACGCTTAATATTAATCATATTTTAATGTGAATAACTTTTAACTAATCACATCACAGGCAACATAAGACTTTGTTTCATACCTAAACTCGCCTGTCATAAAAGATTTACGAACGCGAATACCAGTCTTAATACAGTGCATTCCGTTTTGTTTTGGACAGGTTCTCTATTACATGTTTGTCACGATAATTGTGACTACCGCATTACCGATTACTTCGAGGTGTGCTAGATGTTATCTGGTATAATACATGTACCTTGTTATGCATTGCATACTTGCACAAACATTTTCCTGTACTGTCACTTCACTATTTATGAGGGCTCAACAACCTAGTAAGCCGTGTCGGGAATATAGTTTTTGAATTTCTAACCCATATATAGGGGATTAGTTTTAAATATATTACACACACTCATATCACGCTTATATCCCCGAAGGGGTAGGCAGAGGTGCATTACACACCCACAATTTGCCAGTATTTTTAGTCCAACATATAAATATTTGAAAAAATTAAATTACTAAAATATTTCATATTTAATTTTTTTTTAATCTCCTTAGCCGGGTGTCCTGGGAATGCCCTCGTAAGGATTGCCTCAGAACTATTTGAATATTTAAGAAACTTAAGTTTATATTCGGAATACTTAAGTACAAGCTAGGTACATCTAGAATCCTGTGAAATGAAATTAATAGAAAAAGTTACCAGGTGGAACATTTTTCTCATTTTAAACTTGTTGGCCTTCATGACAGAATTCATCTACCGCTATTTTTCTCAAAATAATATCTCAGAAATCCCATTTGGTCTTTGACTTATTCTAAACCTATTAAATTAATAGGTATTATCTAGGAGCGGCATTCTCAGAAACCGGTATACTGGTTTAGCTGGAGACGGTACATAACAACAAATAACTTCTGAAGCAGTAGTTGTCAAACTTATAGATTGACTAGCAGCTGTTGGATATTTGTATACCTATCTATGTATAACTACATGGGGCACACTAAAAGTTTTGCACTTCTAGCTAATCGGAACTATTTGAATTTCGAATGTTATATTTTTTTAAACGTTGCAACCTTCTTAGTAATAAAAAAAAACAATTGGAGGGAAATCATTTGTCAATTGTTTTTTATCACACCTCAAAGTTCTACGTATGCAACGAAAACGGAAAAGATTTTACAGCGATGATTTTTTATGATTTTAAAAGTTCTCTCTCTCCGCAAGACTGTGCCGCTCGTCTTCAAAATGCTTTTGGGAGAGAAGCACCTTGTTTGTGAGGCGATGGTTTGCTGAATTTGAGAGAGGTCGAGTTTCTTTACATGACGAATTTCGTGAAGGGCGGCCTTCAACTGCCGTCAACAAAAATAATGTGGCGACTCTTAAGCGGTTAACTGAAGAAAACCCGCGGATTACCTATGAGACAATTCGAGGACTATTGGGGATTAGTATGAATCAAATCCAGAAAATTTTACACGAAGAATTGAAAGTTCGGAAACTTTGTTGTCGTTGGATCCCTCATGAACTGACAGCGAAGCAGAAGCGGGCTCGCGTGGAATGGTGCTCACAGATGCTACTGAAGTACGACCACGGACATTCTAATGCTGTTTATGACTTTGTCACAGGAGACGAAACGTGGATTGATTGTTTTGAACCCGAAAAAAATAGCAATCTTGTGAATGGGTGTTTGAAAATGAGAACAAGCCAACAAAAGTGAGGCAGGCGAGAAACGTTGGTAAAAAAATGATCGCGTTTTTTTTCTCAGCTACGGGTCCCATCTGTACAATTCCACTTGAAGATCAAAAGAGTGTTAATGCCGAGTGGTATTCTACCATTTGTTTACCCAGGGTGTTAGAAAAAGTTCGCGAAAGACGACCCAAAAGCCGCGTTCTCCTACATCATGACAACGCTTCTTCACACACGGCCAACAAAACAAAGTCATTTTTAGCTTCCGAAAAAGTACAACTGGTCACCCATCCTGCGCATAGCCCCGACCTAGCACCCTGTGATTTCTTTATTTTCCCCAAAATCAAAGAATCAAATCTTTGATTTTGGTTGGTGAGAGGTTTCACTTTTACCAACTCCGAAGAGGCAGTGATAGCGTTCAATCGGCACGTAGAAAACATGACTTCAAATCTGTGGTCCTCCTGTTTTAAAAAATGATTCGATCGCATGAAAAAATGTTTAAAATGTAAAGGAGATTATTTTGAAAAGCAATAAACATAATATTTTGGTTTTAACATGTTGTTTTTTTAAGTTACGCAAAACTTATAGTGTGACCTACGTATCTACAACTACAAATTCGTAAGTATTTTTGAGTAATGCCCGAGAATTTTCAGACATTCAGCATAGGCATTGACTATTATAACAAGTTCTATGGCAGAGGTAAGAAACTAATATTTCTATTTTTGCAGACTGAAGACAACAAGAGCTGCAACCATTGCACTGTTTAGATTATACAATACTAGTCGTCGCCCGCGACTTCGTCCGCGTGGTAATTTGGATTTTTTCCCGTTCCCGTCGCGCCGCGTCATATTTTGAACAATTCACATAATATCTTTATAAATTGTAGCCTATGTGTTATTCTGCTGTATAAGCTATATTATTGTAAAGTTTTCCATTCAGTAGTTTGAAAGAGTAACAAACGTCCATCCATCCATACATACATACTCACAAACTTTCGCGTTTATAATATTAGTAGGTTTCTCAAAGGTTTTAGTGTTTTTAATTTGAAATGGAAATTTTAAAGAAACTTCGATAAATTAGCCAATTTTTATTATATTCAATACAAAACATTCAAAGAACTGGTTTGATAAAATCTGTGATCTAAAGGGGCCGGAATTATATGAAGCTTGTATTAAGCTGTATATAGTTCTTTTTAGCCAGAGAAAGTATTATCATCAACATAAAATTTTAAGAATTTTATAAAAAAAACATTTGTTTGTTTTTTTTCAAAGTATCATACTCTGTGTCGGTTCTGTTATCGAAACGGAGTTCAAAATATTTTTTTTGTAAACGGTGGTACTTTCACTGTGTATTGCCTATTATGCCTATTACCATATAATGTGAATAATAATGTAGGTAACAGACAATTTGAAAATTAGTGGCCGTGAGATTTCTTGCCAGGTTCCTACTCACAGGCTCTAAGTACCTGTAGCTTTACAAATCTGGCAGACAATGTAGGTCCTACATGTAGAATCACTCTTTTTAATTTTTCGTAATTGTTCATAATACTATTTATGATTTCGGGACTTAAACGCGTAATTTACGTCTGTCACGCTAACAAATTGCAAGGTCACGCAAAAACCAATTTCCTATATATAACGAATACGACATTACTGGCCATACATAATATTTAAAAAAAAATTGATATTGCTTTCAAGGGAAAATTCTTATTAGAATACCATAAAAATGCCGATATCAATGTTCTTAATTTATGACTTCTCTGAGGTCGATGAACTTCATTAGTTATGTTTTAAATAATATATTCCAAACTGGTCATTGTTTATCGTCAGTTGATGAACTAAAAGTTGCCAAAATAATATAATATTGCTTTCGTAGTAGCAGTTTTTAATAACGGTAAAGGACTTTTCTATAAATAAATAATATTTTTTTGGATGTTCTCACACAACGTCATCTAGCCCAAACTAAGCCATAAGCTTGTGCTATGGGCTCTAGACAACTGAGAAACATACTTGTATTTTTCTAAATACATACATAATATTCATAGAAAACACCCAAACTCCGCAACAAACATTTATGGATCACACAAATATTTGATTCGACCCGGGAATTGAACCCGTGACTCTGGAGTGGTAAGCCGATGCACTCCTGACCACGCCACTGAAGTCTCAGTCTATGTCGATAATATTATAATAGATCTGTCCCAAATTGTATAGAGTAACGCACACGAAGAACAAAAAATACGGCTAAATTTGTATAGAGACAAAAGTCCCGCGGAAAACGTCTCTCGTCGTCGTCTATGTAGGCCTTAATAAGTTGACTCCTTATGTAGAACTTGCAAAATGAAAGACTATTCTAACTACCTCCATCAACAGACTGATTTTTAGGGTTCCCTAAGACTCCGCTGTCCGTCAGTCCGTCCCTCTGTCACAAGGCTATATCTCATTTGTTTTTTTTGGCGTTGTGTGCGCTAGACTCTTTTTGATATAAAAAGTAACCAGGCAGTGAATTTTTAATATAGCGAATAAGCTGACATTGAAATGCAGAATGAGATTTCAAACATTGATTGCATGAGTTTACACTAACTGCATACAACATTGGTTACCAACCATGACTGATTTGATAGTAGAAGTTCCATACGCAACTATTCAGTGACCGATCACGGAACATAATGGGACAAGTGGTTATGAAATATTATGTAGTCAAAGATTACTCAATTGTTACATTGAGATATCGCAGTTCGAAACTCTTCTTCCTGTTCCCATGGGTAAGAATGAACCAAGTGATACAATTATAGCAATTATAGTATATTATTTATCTAGTGTAGTTCGGTGCTATTCAATGTCTAAGATACATGCTTAATCATAACATAATATAGAACAAAGTAGCATTCTGTCTGTCGGTTCGTAGGTATGCTTAGATCTTTAAAACTACGCTAGGGTTGATGCGTTTTTCAAAGGATAGAGGGGTTCTCGAGGAAGGTTTTATTATAATAATTTGTCACGAGCGAAACCGTAGGTGTCCGCTAGTATGTCAATAAAACCAAGATTTAGTTAATGACGTGCGCCATTAATCTACAGTTAGTAAGGAATATGAGTAAAGTTGTAGAAACAAGAATACAGGTAGGTAGGTATCTAAGGATAGCGGGTGCTAAATTAAAAAAAAAAACTTTCTGGCATACCCATTCGATTGTCAGCTCATCTAACACGGTCCAACCAGTGTAGTAGGTATAGGTATACCTACATACTTGGATAGCTTTATAGGAGACAGGGGAACGGGAACAGATAACCATGTGTGAGGATCTGTGCGCGTTCGATAGTGTTTAATATTACTTTAGCTACCTAATACATTTCAAGTACACAATAATACAAGGAATATTCAGTTAGACGCACCAATCGTTGGCAAATTAACTGCGTATAGATTACAGATATGTAAATATTGAATACCTAGTAAGTACGAGTATCTATGACATAACAACTATGCGCGATCATGCATAGAGATCTAGTTCCACCTGAATGAGTCATCCTCCGTGTCCCGTTTCCTATTCTAATACAAAATAACATTGTATTGACCATGAATGTGATGAGTCAGTATTCGATGTTTAACTATAAGACTTTTGACCATAAAGCACTGGATTCGTCATGTCTAGGTGTATCACCAAAGACATTATATACAATGGACGATGGATCTAGAACGAATCCCAAGAAAATAATGTCCCGAGTCGACCTATACATTATACATAGGCATACATAGATATAAACAAATTTCATATTAAAATTTAAACCTTGAATCAACGGAATAGTGTTCACTTTTGTTAGCACTAATTTATCGCATTACGTAGCTTCTATCTGTTCGCCTGACTAATTCACCTTATCCAGCTTTAACTTGAGCTACGTGAACATAGAAACAATGGAGTAGGTTTATTTTGTAAAGTCTTTTAAGGATTCCATGCCATGTAGGTACCTACATACTAATTAATGTAAGACTATAATAAATTCCATAATCAAAAAAGTGTAATTATTTGTTTATATTAGACGAAATAAACTGAAAAACTAAGTAACGACTGACAAAGATACGTAGAAAGTATTTTTAATATCGAAACCCTTAAGTATTTTTTTTTCGAGTCAGTTTCATAATAAGTAACTGTAGTGTATGAATAAAAAAAAGGGAATTAATGAATTTAACTAATTATAATATTATAAAGGCCAAACTTCCTGCGGGTGTCAAAGTTCTTCAGCTTTCATTACTATTTTCGTAACGCTATTTCACTACGTCTACTATAAGATAGCCGTGTTTCAAGTGACTCAATTAGTTGCTAAAACTGCGCGTCATTAATTTATTTTTATCTTTATGGTTAATTTTTGGGATTCGAAATTATTGGCTACTAGCTGATCACCGTGACTCCGCCCGCGAGATATAGTTATCTAGGCCCCGATTCCTGTGGTAATACATTACCGAGTATCCAAATAAAAAAAATAACAGGTACATACACAAAATAAAATGACATGTGTAATTATGTAATTATATTTATGACAAAACAATGATACCCTGTGAAAATTAAAAACATTTTGGGCTTATCTCCTCCATGCCAATCAAAAGAAAAAATTGTATTCAATCAAGGGATTATTGTACAAGTTTCATAAAGATCGGACCTCTTTTTGTTATGTCCATAAAATGAGCCGACCAAACAAGATTGTTATTTTTTTGGATCAAAATATTCTTCTCGCCGTGCTAGGGCAAAAATATTTTTCCATTGTGCACAGCGTACTAGATCCCGAGGAAAACTGAAATAGATGTTGGTTCATATAACGAAAAAAAAATCATAAAGAGACAAGGAGTCTCCACTATAATCTTTGTTCCAAATAGTTTCATCGCTATCGGTAATCCGAATAAATCTGAATGGTCATTTTGTTAGTACATTATTCAGTGAAAATGAAATGGTCTCTTTCTTTTTACTGAGCTTGGGATGAATTCGAAAGAGACAGAGAGATACTTCGGTATCGGACTGGATTGCAATATTTACTTTTGTCTTTTAATTTATTATCGACGAAATACTGTATTTTAAGTGAAATAATATATTGCAAATGATAAAACAAAAGTTTATTTACTAAAAATATGATACACCGTCTTCAATTTGCTTTGTTTCGTAGTTTTTACACGTTTTTACAATACAGTACGGCATTGTGCAACGTGTTGTCGTTCAGTTGTCAAAATCAAGACTGGCGCGCGATTGTTTCTCTTTTAGCGTTTTGTTTCTCTTTTAGTTCGGACACTTTTGAGCGATGATCCGAAATCCATTGTATATAAGATCATTGTGTATCACATAAAAATGTATTGTAGTACACATGTTTATCGAATAACTATTACTCGTATATGAGCTAAGGGGCCCCAAACTATTCTCACTTTCCGTGATGGTAACGGCTAACCGACGGAAGAGTCTGTGTCTTTACCAAACGAGCACGGTAACGGCCATAGGCTCGCCCCCAAATAAATGGAACCTTTAGGGTGACAAGCAAGGAAATATAACGATTTTGTGTTACGAAAGACAAACAAATTTTTTTTGAAACTCACTGAAATCTGTAGAAACGATCTGTAGATTCTTCTAGTCTATTTACCTGAGGAATCAGGTCTTGGAGTCTGTCCGATATTGTTCACATTGTGAAAGCGTGACGAACTCATTGACAATCATTCAATACACAGAAATGTAGGACAGACGTCAATCTTTCGGGTGAACGAATTACGACAGTTAACCAACGAGACGCATAATGTTCTTTGTGTAAATTGGTCGATATGTAAGTAGGTAGGTACATAGGTACATACTTATCTGATAAATTAACGGTCGGTTTCTGAATTGAGAATTTGAAGTTAAGTATCTGTTGAGCACGTCAAATGTCAAAATTTGTTCCTGAATCTTGACATTTGGTGTACTCAGTGGATGCTCAACTGCAAATTTTCAATTCAGAAACCGGCTGTCAGCCTCTGTAACTGTAAATGATTAATTCGTATTCCAATTACCTGCTCTTAAAATATAAAGATAAAAGAAAATTAGAAAAATTAATGTGGTAAGAAGTTCGCCGGGACAGCTAGTTATAAATAAATAACAAAAACTGATGTAAATAAAAATAAAATAAAATAAAATTTTTTCCTGCCGCTGACATCAGTTTTTGCGATTGTCTGACTTTCATAAAAATATTAAGTACTCATTACACAACACAAAACACAACTTTGTACACGAAGGGGTCGACCTAGGCGTAGGCGTTCATTACGTCCAGTCACAAGTAATAGGGGGCGGGGTTTTTGTAGTTTTCAGGCGCTTTGGGTATTTTATAAAAATATTTCTAATTACGTTAGGTAAGTGAATTCGTGAATCACATAAAACAGTTAACAGATCTTAGATAAGATAAGCTACAGAATTTTTTGCAGCCTGTGTTATTCTCGCGAACACTGCAACTTTATATTAATGACTAAAAGTGATTAGATGAAATCTTATCGTGTACAAGTAGTAGCTGTTTATATTTACGATTATGTATTTGTATGACACAGGAGCAATGAGAGCGTGACTGTGCCCGTCTGTTGCCAAATGGTCTTAGAAAGTGACCTGTCGACTGTGGTATAACTCGACAAAGGTCGGAAGTGTTTTCCAATAGTAACGTCCCTCGAAACCACAGTACCGATTATGTGAAACTCAATGAAAGTGACAACGATGATATCTTTGGTTATTTTCTTTTTGTTGTCAAGTTGCTGCAAATAGGATCCCAGAATTCTATGGTCATACCAAAGAATTGATTTAGTTTTCATGGTTTGATAATTAAAATTTGCAAATAGCTCACTACATCTGTGAGCCTCACAATATTTTGTAATACCTAAGTACCAGTAAATAAGATACAAAGATTTATCAACATGTCTCTACATCTGTATTACACAAGGAATTAGTCTAGAACGAGTCTATGTAAGGTCGTCACTACTTTCAAACCATACTTTACGTCCGGGTTTGACTCTCTCTGACCCCAATTAAAATTAAATTTATAATTTAACATTTATAATTTGTACTAATCTTAGACTATATTTATTTCCATCGTTTTAAACAAAGATAGAGGAAAAACAAAGAGTACCGGATTTTCTATCCAGACTGTACAAATGAATTAAGTTTTCGTTTCTAATACTAGCCAAGAATGAATTAATGTTTTAACTTGAGGCATTCATAAAAACATTATTAGTTCCAGTGGTTGCAGCTATTTTAAACGACTCATTTAGATTTTATGACACTTTCACTGACTTAAACTTGTATTAAAGCGTATCAGGCCCGTCCTCCATCACTGATTTTTATTATTGGGTTTTACTTGCCTAAATCAGACCCTGAACAAGCAGGTAATAAAGCAAAAATAGTGGTATTCTTTACTGATAAGATAAATTGAGAAGTTTGAGATTTATGTTACGGTACAGTGCTGAGTCGTGTATATGCAGAATTGTCTGTGGCCCTTATCATATCAACATCTTCAGAACGCAAGGCATCCTGATTTTTTTTATAGTTAACCAACGTATCCTTTTAAACTTCCTGTTGTACTATTGTTATTGCGCAACTTGTGTATTTTATATGTTAGAACAAATTAGGCTGAGAAACTGTGCAAACAATTAGGTATGTACCTTCTGAATATCTAAATAAATTATTTTTTTTATATTTAATTGCTGGCCAATACATCAAAAGAGTCCAGAAAAGGCAATAGGCACAATACCTATTAGGTACACAAACCATAAAAGTGCCTGCCCGTTGGAGGATAATTATTGAGCGGAGCGAAGTGTAGCGTATCTTAGACGACAAGTGTAAATAGTTTGTGTGCCAACTCCTCCGAAACGGCTCGATCGATTTTGACCAAATTTGGCATGCTGGTCGACATCATACCCTAGAGTGCATATCTCTGAAATCATGAAAATAGAGCATAAAAAAATTAAGAAAATTTGCTCCGCTCAACATTTGCAATTAGTAGCATGCATTGCATACCTAGTTTATGTAAGTACCTACTTAATTTTGTTTGTGGTCTAGTAATGTAAGTACTGCAATTCATTTCGTGACCTTCTAAGTACCTTTACCTCACTCAAGTTACGCGTTCATAATATCCTTCTTGGACACTGCAAGTATTACCGGCAAGAAAATGAAAGTGGTATGACGAAGCGTACCAGTGCATTGTGTTTACTGGACCTATTGAGGTTTCAAGGCCCCATTTTTAATAAAATTTTCTCAGACATGTGCTCTAAACATTGAGCTATAATTAAAAAATAACATTAACGATGTCATTACCAGCGTTATTATATTATATTCTTTGCTAACGATTTACTTTTTATTTAAAGTTGTTCTAATTAACCATAACGCACAAGAAAGTTCAAAATTCGTGTCAATGTGAACGAAAGTGAAATGTTAGGTATTTAATATACATTTATATAGAAGCGAAACGCGTGCCATGTGTTTAAATATTGATAAAATAATATTTATATATATTTATAGCATCGTTTCATGGGTGAATTGTGAAAAGTGTGTCAGTCGGCGAACGCGGCGACATACAGCGACATAGCTCGTACTGCTCGTAGGGCTGTCACGCCGCTACATTTTAGCATAGTATAAAACAAAATTCGCCTACATCGTCGCTGTCCCAAAAGAAAGGCAGCTAGACACAATCATTTTACTACATGTTAATTCATGGAGTCAGAATGTAACCATCATTATAGGTACTACAAACAGATAATTTTACGTATTATAAAATAGACAGACAGACAGACACATATTACGCCTATATCAGGTAGGCAGAGGTGCATAATAGGGGGCAAGCCTATTGCCGTAACCGGCATTTATAATGGGTTATGTTCAAAATGGCCGAATGAATTTAATTAAAAGTAGCAGCTATATTGTAATTTAGAAAAAAAAATTAAACCCGTTGCCTTGCGAGGAAAATTTATAAAATAGTTTTTAATTTATAATATTTGCCATTATATAGATTGATAAACATTATCAATCTATACACAATGTATGGTAACATCTGTGACTCAATGTTAAACCTAAACTAAAACACAGGTACACACTGTAAGTCTACAATTATATGAGGATTCTGTAAAATTGGTTATATATAAGACTGTTTGTTTCTAAATAAATGAAATAAATAAACCAACAATTGGTTTTCTTTCAGTACCGACATTATATTTCGTAAATGTTTAAAGGCCTTTTTAAGCTGTCGTCAAGACTGAACGTTTAACGTTTGTGTATCAGAAGAAATTGAAGAAAAATGCATTTTTACTAAATACCTATAGGTACATACCTAACCTGTGGTGAAGTTACTCTGGTGTACTCGAATAATAGATCAATATTTTTCCCAAAGGTGTGTGGGTGGTAATGGTCACCTCAAACGGTTTCTTACACAATTTAATAGGGATTTGCTAATGGTAGTAAAAAAGAAAATAGTTGGTAGATCGGTATCTAAAACCCTACTCTAAGTGATTCTGATTCCAAAATTATGATTCTTTGAATCCCACTTCTTAATTGAGCGGATTATATTTAGAATCCAAGTCCAGAAGCAAAGTTACAAAAATCTCATTACATTTCAACCTCAATTTGATAATATCAAGCCACGACGAATTACTTACTTAATGTTCATGTTGATTATCAGATGTTTTTAACCCCCGACGGAAACCCGAACGGGGTGTTATTAACCCCCGACGGAAACCCGAACGGGGTGTTATAAGTGTTACGTATGTGTGGGTGTGTGTGTGTGTGTGTGTGTTTGTAAGTCTGTCTGTGGCATCGTAGCTCCCAAACGGATGAACCGATTTTGATACTGTTTCTTTTGTTTGAAAGATGGGTTAGGGGAGAGTGTTCTTAGCTATGTTTTATAAAAATTGGTTAAGCCATTTCAAAGATATGAGGGGTGAAAGTGGTGATGAATAGAATTCTATTCATCACCACTTTCACCCAGAAAGACAGTGTCATCGACCAATTGGTCGATGACACTGTCTTTCTGGGCATAACGTTAGACTCCAAATTGCAATGGGGGCCTCATATCGGGAAAATTTCGGCCAGGCTTAGTTCAGCAGCCTATGCTATCAAAAAGATCCGACAACTTACAGACATTAAAACGGCGCGTCTTGTCTACTTCAGCTACTTCCACAGTATCATGACATATGGCATACTACTGTGGGGTAACGCTGCCGATATTAATGCATCTTTGTGTTGCAGAAGAGGGCTGTCCGGACTATCTATGGAATGGGGTCTCGGGAGTCATTAAGAGATAAGTTAAAGCATATTAACATCCTTACAGTGTATTCACATTATATTTATGAAATTTTATTGTATACCCACAAGAACAAAAGTAAATTTGTGAAAAATAGTGATAATCATAATCTAAACTTAAGAAATAAGGATAAACTGGCTGTTCCTAAATTTAGGCTTCATAAAGTGAGTTATTCTTTTGCGGGGAACTTTATTCGAATGTACAATACATTGACAACCGAAATAGCAAATTTACCTGTTAATAAATTTAAAAAACTAATAAATCGTAAATTGTGCCATAAAGCTTATTATAGTATTAATGATTTCTTAGATGACAAGGCTGCCTGGTTGTAACACGAATTGCTCCTTTCTAAATAACTCTGTATTAGATTTAAGATGAAATATTTTGGAAAAATGCCGAACTGAGTTTCTTGAGGGCTCTTCTCAGTCTCGTTGCATTTAGGAACCCTCGGTAGAGTCACACCAACTTTTGACGAATCTAAATAATTTTCTAAAAATTTCAAAGATAATAAACGTTATTTTATTTTATTTTATTTGATGAAAAATTGAATGTGTTCAAATATACCCGTGTTGGGTATCAAATGAAAGGTCATAACTTATACATCACTTTTTTTGTGAGTCGGGGTTCTTTTATATTTAAAATTAATTTTGACTTGTTTATTTGTGAGTTAATGTGTGTAAATCTGTAAATACTTGGTAATATGTGTGGACCATAGAGCAACGTGGACGTCGTATACTACGAGTGGACCTAATTAGACGAGTTACGGACTGAATTTCGACAGTACAATACTACTTCGTTTAATTCCGACAATAAGTTCCCGGCTCGTGAACTACACACGCCACGCGGTCTTGAAAGCGTCTGTTATTGATATTAAGTAATAATATATTAGTACTATTACATACTTCATTACATTGTGTACATAACGTAGGTCTCTCTCTCTACAAACTGTATCTTTTACGTAATCGATACCAGCATTTTACCACAAAATTTGCATTTTCAATGTTTCTGTTGAATTTTCATGTGATAATTCTAAAGCAGAAAAATTTGACACAAAATGTTTTGCAATTTTTCTTTAATTATAACGGGAGTGGTTACCATTTGTTCGGTTTTTGTTACACGATTTTACGTGACCGAGGTTATTAGTGGTTTCTTTTATTATAAGCAGGCATTGTTATGATTAGGAGCATTGACTCATAATCGGCGAAGCAGAGAAAGAATACGACAGAAAAAGACTGAACAGGTTTTACAAACATTGAAACTTGAATTCCGAAGTGATACTACACTCTAGAGTTAAGGATCTCACCCGTAGGTAGGTTAAAGTTGCTTACAATAATTAGGTAATTACTCATATAGGTATAACCCGAGACCCAAGAAACTTAACCGAAAGCAAGATACGAAACCCGGACTAAAGCAATACGTTCTGGTATAAACTAAACAGATGAGATTAGTCGGGAGCAGGAGTAGTAAGGTAGTAATCCCTGGACGTAATTCCAATAAACTTTACGTCTTACACAAACTTGAAGTAGGTCTGAATAACAAAAGTGGGTCGTGGGCTACTACAATATGAAAATGTTTAAGTGGTAGAGCCGTCCTTTCCCGGAATGAGCTGGCGCGACCAAGTCATTACTCTCATCTTACTGGCTGACATCCAAAGTTTATGTTACGTATTTGAGTTTCAGAGGCCTACTACTTCCTCGGTGCCAAAGGTACGAATAATACTTCTGGTAGAGTCCCGATAGTCACAATAGTAGGTAAACTACCTACTATTACCTACCTACTACCTACATGAAACCGGTAGTTTACTAAGGCTCGGATAATACATAAAGAGTTGTTTTGTTTCTGTACCATCAACCACTAACCCGTAAACCAACCCATTAACCTACCCCATTCTAGTCCATCCAAAGGTTGCCTAGAAGGGATCGTTGTAGGCGAGAAG
Organism: Nudaria mundana; assembly: GCA_963556515.1. NCBI lineage: Eukaryota > Metazoa > Arthropoda > Insecta > Lepidoptera > Erebidae > Nudaria > Nudaria mundana. The sequence continues at coordinate 9,749,533 of OY748305.1, read as the reverse complement.
GCCACTCATTAGTCATTAGTTCATTACACGTAACTGCTGCTTTGTTCAATCGTTTTAGTCTTCAATAAAGAGATTTTATCTATCTTAAATACCTATCTACCTATCCTTGCGTTTTTAATTTTGTGAATCTCTATTCACGGGTTTGATTAACCACAGAATATGGAATAGTTTTGGTCTAAAGTCTATCCAAAAGTACTACTTTATTTAAGTAGGTATCGAACATAATAAAATGTGAATTGATATTGACTAACTTAGATAGTTTGACTTTATTATTTTTCACTCTCATTGCCACAGTACCTATTTATGATCGTAAAACCTGTCGACATAGTCTAATCAGTGCTGATTGCTAATAAGTATAATTTTAGTAAGTACATAATATTTGATACAAATTTGCGGTAAATGTTGCAATTTGATATCGCGATCACAAAAATAGGTTGAAGTTAATTTGTTCTTGTCAGTAAAAATAACAGCCAAGTGCGTTGACACGCACTTGGCTGTTATTTTTACTTGCTGTTATTTTTACTATTCTATGCGTGACCTGACGGTCACGCATAGAATAGGGTTCCGTAGTCAGCCTAATGACCTCTATAACTTCTGAACTCATAGAGTTATCTAAGCTTTTATAGTTTTCCTTCAAAGTTTGGACATGGACTACCATCGTTTATATTTTTAGATTGTTTCAAAATCAAATCAAAATCAAAATATCTTTATTCATGTAGGTCACAAAGTAACACTTATGAACGTCACGAAAAAGAAAATTCTTCTACATTTACATTTACCGCCAGATTCGCAACGCAATAGGTAGAGCCTGTGAGGAAAGAACCTGGCAAGAAAAACTCACGGCCACTCTTTTTATTCGCCAGTAAATACAATGATTCTGTTTCAACAATAAAAAGAGGGCAAGGGCAGTACGTGACAATGTGTGGACCAAGTAAACTTACAAATTATGGATCTCTGTTATTCACAATAAATTCAAATACTAGTTATAGGTGCCACATAATCTCAAAGTACCCATACCTAACAATATCATAATAATAATAATTTAACAATAATAATTGAGTTTCAGCAATAAAACAACATTTCAAACAGAGTATCAAACAGAAGTAGCACCTAAGTAGCTCGAGTGATGAGCAAGCAACTCATTGCCATTTCTCTGTATCGTTTAGATAATCCTTTAATAGCATAATATGCCTTTCTTAGGAGGTGTGTCTTAACAGCCACTTTGAATTTATTCAAAGGAAGGTTCATAATGTTTAGACGAATTTTGTTATAAAAACGCACACCGAATCCTGCAAAGGAGTCATGAACCTTCTGTAAACGATAATACGTCCCAACCAATTTATGCTTATTTCTAGTATTTATTGCATGTATGTCACTGTTCATACTGTATAAATGTATATTCTGTTTAACGAACATAATATTCGCATATATATATTGTGATGCATCTGTTAAAATGCCTATTTCTTTAAATCTTTCTCTAAGATAAACTCGTGCATTCGCTTTTGGAGTATAAAAATTATCTCTATATCAGCTGCCTTACTCCACAGTAAAATTCCATACGACATGACACTGTGAAAATATCTAAAATAAACCAGCCTAGCAGTTTCTACATCCGTGAGATGTCTGACTTTACGAAGTTTCCCCTGCAAGACCCGACATTTGGGCGTTCCACTGTAATTTACTGTCTAGAGTAACACCCAAAAATACGGTTGATTCTACAAGATTAAGGGTATCACCGTTCAAAATAATATAAGTACCGTAGTTCTGAACATTAGGCATACTAAATCTAATAAATAGTAAATTGTTGGTTGTAAACCAATCCAGAACTAGTGCAAGTGAACTATTTACTTCCTCAAAATTCCTCAGCTTGCGATCAACTTTAAAAATAAGTGATGTATCATCGGCGAATATAACAATGTCGCACAAGTTCTGTACATCGAACGGTAGATCATTAATGTAAATTAAAAATAGAAACGGACTTAGAATTGATCCTTGTGGCACGCCCATAGCTACAGAAGCCCCTAAAGACCGACTAACATTGATATCAACATGTTGTATTCGATCACTGAGGTATGAGGCAACTAGGTCCAGTGTCGAATCTTTGATACCATAATAATTGAGTTTCCGTAATAGGGTATTATGTTCAACGCAATCAAAAGCTTTGGAGAGATCGCAAAATATACCAATGGCATCTTGCTTAGTCTCCCAGGCATTGAAAATATGCTTCAGAAGCGTTACTCCTGCGTGAATGGTAGAACGACCTCTTGTTTAAGTCCTCCGTTTGGATTTTAGCATTTATTTATAATATTGATAATATCAGCTAATAGCAGTACCTAATTAGCAGTACCTACGCACCTACCTTTAGTAAATATTTGGGTAGTAGATATACTTACTATATTTGTTCAGTTTGTAGCTAATACTTATTTCATTTTTCAGTACGTAAGTAAGTAGGTACCTACCTAGGGTATCCTAGATACCTACCTAAGATACCTTAAGGAAAATCGTGAATAAAACTATACATTTATAATATAACGCTAAATCGATGCTTCTCAGGATCAGAAGGCTGGCTATTTTCTGGCCCAAAGAATAAGTATCGCCATCCAACGTGGCAACACAGTCAGCATTCTGCGAACTTTCCCAGTCAGCATTGACGCGGATTTGTTAAACGACTTTTTATGGTGTAAATATTGTTTGTACATAATTATGTAAATTATTGTAAATAAATTTTCTCACATATAAAAAAATTAAATTATAATATTATATGTATGGTTATCGTTTTTTAGCATAAAATGCATCTTGTAATACTAAAATTGGTCCAAATTTTAATTTAGAAAAAAAGCGTAATTGCCCAGAAAATAATGACAGTTCATTTAACACACTTATGAATTAGCTATCACATAAACAAGTTGTCAAAATTATATAAAACGCGTCAATTTACGTTTTGTGCTATCGTCACGCAAATCACAGCTGCAAACAATTAGCTCTTACCTCGCCCGTGGGAGGTCGATTGAAATACGAATCAACTAGTTTTGAGGGTCTAGGGTTCAAAATATGCATGGGGAGGGGATGTGACCCCGAGTGTCCGTTATGCCCCGCCCCGGGTTCCCCTATTTCTAATAAAAGTTACAAAAAATAGTTACTTATTTCGTTTTCCCAAATTATTTAACTGAATTAAAAAATAATCTCTAAAATACACGAGAGAAACCTTCAAGGCTGGTTAAAGACAGTTGACGTAACGTAGCTTCCTAATCGATTAGCTGTATGTATGTTAACCACGAAGTTAGATTTTAAACTTCATGTCTAAAACCGTATAACCTATTGTCGAAGCTTTCACTTCAGCTGGTCACTTTTACTACTCACTTCCTTCATAAATACTCATAAGTACCCAATGATAATGACTGAGGTTCTGTTTATGCAGGTTACACTTTCCTCTTGTAACATGACAGGCAAAATTATACGTGTCTACCCCGTTAATTAAATGTTGGTAAGTACATTAGGTACTTACAATAATTACTAAGGGGTTTCTGGGTCCAGGTCATCTTCACTTGCACTGTACCACTGTATGGGGTGACACTGAAAACCAGATGTACTGAAATAGGCAATTTGTGCTCGTCTCAGTACAATATGCTGAGTGTTATTCCATATCGTGCGTCGCAATTTTTACAAGTTGCTTGCTGTACGTTACGTGTGTACGTGTGAGTGGATTTATTTTGGCAATAAATGTAAACAATTATAAATAATTTATGTTGTAAAAAACGGGGCACGTGCTTGACACGTATTTCCTGCCACACACACATTACTCATAAGTGTCAAACCAAACCACACTGTCAGTTATTGTGACACGACCGTGTCACTTACGTCAATTTTACGTCTGTGGCCGTTATGACCACAGATAAGTTATATTATTTTTTGTGTAACGTTGAGTGTAAAGTTGTGTTGCAACAATAAAAAAAAATCTTTCTTTATTCTTTCATTCACCCGGACACGGCAATATACCTACTCGCCCCCCTAATCGGGACAAGCAAAGAATTTCGGGAGAAAAGACTTTATATCATGTGATACCTACTATCATCGAAGTTCAGCCGCTTTGCAGTTAGACTAGAATGGCAATCCCTACAGGGTCAAGCCAGTACTCAACTGCAAACACAAACTACACATTACAAACAAAACAGAAACTGTAACTACCAATTTTGACTTAAGTAAGTACATATGTTACTTACATACTATTCCCTATTCTGTGCCTATGTACCTACATAGGTAGGTATAATCAATAACTCATAGAGAGACCACTCAGGTAACTTAACTTCCTCAGCGTACAAATATATATTGTCATCAAATTGTCATTAATTGAGTATCAGTACGTTTTAATTAAACATGGGAGTTAGTAGGTAGGTTAACCTACTTTGTAAACGGACATTGATTTTCAATATAATTTTGGACGTTGTGATGATTAGATACTATAAGTAGGTACAGTTCGCGAGGGATTTGCATTTGTGTGAGTGACCACAAAAAGTAGAGTAAAAGCCATAGAGATATTATATAAGAGGTCTCTTATAATAGGTCCATGGTAAAAACTCTTTTTGTAGCTGTGTGTACAACATGGTACAACACGTGTGTGTAAAAGAGGTCACATATATCTACGTTCACGTACACTGCACTCACACAAATGCAAAACTCCGCTTATCCCTCGCGAACTGTAAGTACCTACCTATATTGTCTTCCTGAAGTAGGTAATCGAGTTTTCATTGACCTATCTATATTTCTACCCCTCCTGACTATGAACGTGAACATCAAGATGTTTGAAATGACCAAAAGTTGTTGCCTTTTAGATAAAAAAAAAAATTCTGCAGTTAAATCTGCGCCGTGGAGTTGTTTAAGAGTCGACATGGAGGTAAGTCCCTATAATATCCCTTATGAGCGATGCTGGGTGTTGTTGTGTTGTGGATGTTTTGTCTAATTTGATTTTATGTAAAAGGCTCAACGTGTTCGCAGCAGATGCAGAGGCTAACAACTTTCAAAAGGACAACTTTCTTAAACGGAACTATGGTGCAATATATTTTTGAAATGGAGTTATGAATTGCCAATACCTAGACGACGATTATTTTAGTTTCAGTATCTTACTTTGATTTTACAGTTACAACGCCATCTATTCTCAGTATTAAGTACTAAATATGTAGACGCTTACAGTCGTAGTACTAGACACTCTAACAGATGGCGTTCGGTATCTGGCAGTCAGCAGTGCCGAACAATACGTGTAGATGGCGCTAGTAGATAATAATCATCATTTTTCATTCGAAATGATTATTCAACGATTCAAATTGTATAATTATTGTTATCGGAGTCGTACGATGGCGTTTTTTTCAGCGTCTCGTAACTTAAAGTTCGTGTAATAAAGATTGTACTGGTACATTGTATCTTTAAATAGGTACTTGGTGTTGCTCACGGCGCGGCTTCGCCCGCGTGGAATAATTTCAATTTCAAAGTTTCTTTTAGATCGGTCCAGCGGTTTCAGAGATTTACTGGAACAAACAGACGACAGAGAAAATATTCGGTTTTGTTATGGATGTATCTAACGTACTATAGGTAGGTACTTCCATTGATGTATTAGTGTAAGCTGTTGTAAGCTTTTTAGTAGGTATGTAGTGTAGTCCGATACACCCAGGACTTTAATTGGCTGTGCCACAGCGGCTGGCACGTAAGATTTTGTTGCCTTTCATCAACATTTCATCGTAAGGCAAGGTTTAAATTTTTTTTTTAAAAATTACAATGTAGCTGCTACTTTTTATTAAATTAATTCGGCCATTTTGGACATAACCCATAACAAATGTGCCCGGTGTCGGCAATAGGCTTGCCCCCTATTACGTGGGACTAAAAATACTGGCAAATTGTGGGTGTATAATGCACCTCTGCCTACCCCTTCGGGATATGTGCCTATATAGGCGTGATATGTGTGTGTTGGTGTGTATGTATGTAGTATGTATGTTGGTAAATATGTATGGATTTTTTTTATTTCAATACAATGAATAATACGTATCAATGTTGATGTTGGGTTAAGTTATGTTCTATTTAGCCGACACAAACAAACATTATAAGAACAGTAACTTTCGCATTTATAAAATACCTAATAATAATGGATTATTGCATGATACATAAGCATCTACCTATGATCATCCGAGCCTTTTTCCCACCTAGTTGGTGTTGGTTTTCTAGTCTAACTGCGATTCGGCTGAACTTCGATATTTTTCGTGGAGCGACTGCCATCTGACCTCCACAATCCATGGACCCTTTAAAAAGTCGTTACAAAGCTAAATTATACGCTCGTTTCACTAGGATCCCCCAAGCCAGTACCCCAGGGGACTGTACAACACTCGCTATTCCACTTCGATCCCTCAGGGGATTGTTTAGTTATAAACAACGATTAACGTAATAAGGTCTTTGATAGATTTATTTACGGGACTTTTTATTGTTACGATCATAAATTACGATCTACTGCTCAGTGGTTGTATTTGCACTGTGTGGGCTTTAATAAACAACTCTTTTTCCTTCTTAGAAAAATGTGCAAAGAGTAAAGAGTCAAGGAGTGTGACCTATGGTTCTGTAACTTATTGTTAACTCTGACTGTATTGAGGTGAGGTCCCTCCAAAATCTTAGGGTGGGTTCCTAAGATTTCCAACCTCAGAAGCAAGTGGTGCACTTGCCAAACGAATGCAGCTCTTGCAAACATAAAACGCTAGGCTTGCGTTTCGTGTTTGCGTGTTACGCAGCACACACAAAATTAGTGATGAAACGAAAATGTAAAACCCTCTCTGCCTTGCGGGAATCCCGCGTTGGTAGCTAGGTACCTAATTTAACCTAATTAACATTAATTTTGTCTAGCCAGAATTGGCCATTGTCCGTTTAAGATATTTGTAAGTTGTTGTATTTTCCTTTTGAGCCAAAAAATGTCTTAAATATTAAAATAATATCGGATAGTTACTTATATTCATATTATCATAAACCTTTGCATATAACTAAGTATGTAGTACTGACACAGTACCGAGCCATCCATCTTTCTGGTTTTGTAAGGCCAAAAAACACGCCAACCGTGTAAAATCGACTGTCTACCTCTTCTTGTCCACTGGATCTTGTTTCAATACTTTTTTCTCTTTGAAGACGTATCAAGCGCATTATCCTGGAGGTTTTGTATTGAGGTGGGAGGGAGGAGGGTAACAACGAGCCTGACTGGGCTCGTTCGCATAACTATAACGTGACGTCACACCAGAGCCCGATAAAAAATGCCATGAACCGTGTCGTCAAGGCTTCTCTGATATTGCATTAAAAATTTACATTTAAACTAATACATATTATGAAGTTGAAGAGTTTGTTTATTTGTTTTGTTGAATGCGCTAAACTAAAGAGCTACTGATACGAATTAAAAAAATATTTTAGTGTTAAATACTTATCTAATTTATCGAAGAAGGCTATGTAATATCATGCTATGACTAATAGGAGCAGATCATCAATGAAAATTGTTTAAAAAACTAACCATATTCTTTATTATTACTATAGATGTATCAGATATATAAATGGCGAAATTACACTTAAGTATAACCACGTGTTTAGCTTGAGCTAAGCCAAGTCAGCCTATAGGTAAATTCCATATCAAAGATTGTATTTACAAATGCTTAGCTAAGATTTTGCTTAGCCGAACTTGAGCTGAGTCCAAGGCACGCTCTGTAAATCTCACCCTAAATGCATTGCATTGGTACATAAATTGTATAAGATGGCGATTCTGTCAGTGGGTACGTATTTATATACGACTTAGCATAACTTTAGTTTACACGGAACTTAGTGTTGATCTTTGTTAAACTGAAGGGGATTACCGGAGTTCCTTTTTAATGTATTTTAGTATTGCTTTTTGTTTTTCGGCCTTTAGAAATGTCGGCTACTTATCCTGCACTAGAGCCTTGTTTTTTGGCTTGCAACACAGGTGCAATTCTTACTAGTGATATTATTGCATAAAACCCGCCAACCCATGTCATGCAAAATAGGAGTAGCGATTGACTATTTTCTTCTTATAATATGCTTTCAGTTTTCATTGAGACGAAGAACGAAAGATGTACTTAAAATAAGTGTTCAACACATTATCTTAACACTAATAAGTCTAATAACCGATATCTGTGACCAAGTTGTGAAGATCAATTTTCTTACAGTTAGCAGTCCTGTATAGATCAGAATCGATCAATTTGAGATATCGATATGAGTGTAATATAGAGGTAATGCACGTTTTTATCAGAGGCCGTTAGATAAACGGCACTGTGATTGAAAATCCCACATTTTCAACTAGGTGTATTAAACAAAAACACAGGTTTCACAGTTTTACTAAGTAAGTAGGTACCTATTTTACACTGACCATGTTCGCCTTACGGCATCGTCAGAGACTTTAACTGCTACGGTTACCCATAATGATTCCTATTCTAGGTTAACAAAATCCCACTCATAACTAAAATGTCACAATTACTTTTGAATGTCAATGTGTATTTTATGATTATTGATTACCTTGCGCATTGTTTCAAACACACCTATTACAGTTCAACCTACAACTTAAATCATTGCCTACTGTTAGTTTGATTTGAACTTATTCACAAAGATTCGATACATATTTATATGTAATTTAGATGTACGAAAAGGTCTTTGAATTTCAGGAAACCTCACTATTTTCGATTAATTTTTCGTAACACACAAAGCCTTTAAAAGAATCCTAAGAATGAGTCACTTAGTGTAATACAGGACTATCATAAGCTGACTATCATAAACTGACCATCAGTGTACGCTTGTTTTATGTTATAACTACATAACTGAAGATAATTAATTAACCTAATCCAACACGTAACACAAATCTTTTGATATTTAGAAAAGTACTGTTATGGAAAAATTTTGATTGACACACAAAATATACCTAACATCAAATTACTACCAACACGCAGATAACTTCTAAGAAATCCAATCACAGGAATGTTTACAATTCTTTTATACGTATTATCAATCTTGGGCTTTAATATCTCCAACCGTTCGTGAGTCATGTTTAAAACATTCAAAAACATAAAAAACTAAAGAATATGTTTGTAATATGAGTGTTTTTTGTCCGCAGGTCGCAGTATGGGGGAATAGTACAGTAACTGAGATAGTTCGTGAACCGCTGAACGAAATCGGAGCAACAGTAGCTGGTCTTCCGTCAGCGCCTATATCAGCCCCCTTACCAGTACCTATGGGAGGCTCTTTACCCACACCAGATTTATTTACCACCATACCAGCATCTCCACCAGTAGCACTATTATTTTTAGGGGGTTCAAAAGCCCCTGTAGAACCAAGAGCGTCTGCTATGGTGTTGGAAGGAGAAGTGCTTGTTGTAGAATATCAGCCACCGCAATGGGATGGAAGGGATTTGGAGACATTCATTGCTTGGGAAAAGATGTATGGTAAGTCTAATTTAATTTAATTTATTCATGAAATATCTTAGAAGCCTATTTTAAGAAAATTTATTAAGATGGAATTATTTAGCAGGATAAAAACATCGGTGTTTTGTCCACGATATCACTGATGTAGGTAGGGGAGATGTGTATATAATGACCCCTCGAGGTAATATGATCCCCCAACGTATACCAGCGACTATTAGAGCCATCTCTATGCAATGGCGTAAAAAAAAAAACTTCAACCACGCAACAACGACAGGTGACTTTCTGAGTATCACTGAAATAGTGTTTACAGACTTTAAGACCAAATAAACTTTTTTGTAGTTTTAGGACTTAATTAAATAATAAATTAATTACCGTTAGCAGTTCGAGTAGCACGTTAAAATATAAATTTATTAAATTCAAACTTTCCTAAAAGGTTTCTACACACTGCATCGAAGCACGAAGCAAGTTCATTCAGTATTCAATTGGCAGGCCCAGCGATGTTTGTAGAAAGCTGTTTGGCAATAACACACTCGTATCGTATTGTTTGTCAGTTTATCTTTCCTAGAACGCGTTTATGTATTACGTATGCTGCCGTGGTCAGTGTCGCATTGAGTTGACTGTAGTTTCTTTTGCGATTACAGGGGTGATCCTTACGTTAAATTGTAGGATTAGCCTGTTTGCAATTAAAAAAAACTTTTATTCCGTTGCTGCAATTGGAAAAAAAAATTGGTATCGATACCAATAAACATGCTGCGTCTCAACTTGTCTACCAGTTTTTGAACATGCATAATTGCATTATTTATATTAACATGTGGAATTTGGTAAGAGATCAAAGTGGAATGGACCACTTTATCACGTCTAAGTTTATTGCCAGTAACTTCGTTAATCTCATGTAATAGGGGGTGAGCCTATTGGCACCCAGACACTTTTATATTTGTCATAACCCAGCCAGTGGATTGAATGCAAGGTTGGCTTTGGCTTTGAGTTGACTTTTGCAATTACAGATACGGCATAATGTAAAGTTTAATGAGGTTTCTCCATCCAAGCGTAATTCACAAATATGTCACTAATGCTAATAATAATTTAGAAGCATTCTACTAAGCTGCGCTAAATTATTATTTAATATAAATAGTTACACTAATGTAATGTAAGAGTTTATTCGAAACATTAATTTAAGATGAATCATGAATGTGCAAAATGATTTGATTAGTTTGCGCCTACACAAATTCTCCTTTTATACGTTTAAAGATTATGTACATTACACGTTCTTGAACTGGTGCACTTATAAGTACTTTCTCTTTTATTACAGCTTCTACTCTATTTTCGGCTGTGGAGTTGTATGGAAAACCGTTATTACGGGCCGCTGTCATTTCTAAAGAAGAATATCACCTGCTGTTCTACTATTTGGAGTCTGTTTCTGAAGCTAGTGAAGCTCTCACGGAACGCATGAGAAAATATATAGATTCGGGGTTACTGATCGGTGATGGTAAGTTCGATGATGACGATGCAAACAGTTCAGATATGTCAGTGAAAAAGGAAGATGAAAAGAGTAGTTTATTAATTGAATTAATTCAAGAAGGTATACTCACACAACAAGACGTTGATGCCTCATCAATGATAACTAGCTCTGAATTTAATGACTCTCATGTGACTGACAATCAAAAAGTAGACGACGATAATCGTTCTAGTGTTTCATCAGTTAGTCTTCGTAAAGTGATCGTCGACATCTCAATAGATTGTAACGAATCAGTGGCTGATAGTTCGGTTATAGAAAGTAATGATAATGTTACGACAGTAACTATTAAAAGCGGTGGCCAATGTTGTGTTGACCATAGAATTTCAGCTGATGTCACCGATAACGTGTGGGCAAATGTCCGATGGGATTTTCTAAATCCAAACGATTTTGGCTATGACCAAGTTCCGAGCGTAAAACGTAGTCGCTCAGATTCAGCCATAACACCTGTATGTCAAAGAAAAAATGAGGACTTGTACGAAAAACTGCACAAAAATGACGTGGAAACCGAATCTTGTGGGAGTATAACTCCATATGAATCAATAGAAGATTTGTATGATTGTATTAAAAATGCTCAGTATAGTAGTGCCGCCGCTGAGGAGTCCTCGCCGTCCACTGAGAGTCAATCGGAGCCTCAATATCCGGACTACTACGAAAAGGCGAGCACAACCCGTCAGAGTTCTGTGAGTAGCGAAAAAAGTGGAACCTCATCCGCGTTTCCGTTTTCGAAATGTGGTTCGAGCGATTCCGCGGACGTATTTGTATCGTGTGAGTCGACAAGTGGAATAAGTACTTTCGCATCCAAAAGCATTCCAGATACTTTGAAAATTCGAGAACTTCCTCTACCACCTGCCAGTGGAAATTCAAGTGAAAGTGGTATTCTTTTGAAACAATTGTTTAGTGGTGAACTCATGGACGCCTATGGGGAATTTTTGACAGCGTATCCTTATGCGAGAGCTCTGTTGCGAAGAAAGATTCGTCGGGACGAACACTTTGCAGCCCTTGCAGATATACGTCGAGGCGCTGCTAAGTACACCATTGGCGACTACCTCGAATTACCGGTAAGTGCACTATCAAGTATAAACACTATGCATATCATTACAGGCAATTGAATTAACGACAGCACGTCTTGCGAGTGACATGTGTTACGAAAGTCAGTATGTTCCTTCATTGCACTTGACCTTTCCTAGAGTTCATTGTAGCTAACGTATCAAATGTGATCGTTATATTTAATCGGCGATGAAAATGAGAACAATGAGAGGCTGAAGGTAGATTGATTTGGATCGAGAGGTTTAATCGCGAGCAAACGCGACAATGATCCGTACAACACGCGCAAACGTAGTCCATTCAATGCTAATGGACCGGAAGAGTGTGCACGTGTAGCTCTCTCTCGTGATTAGGACACGCATTGTTCCCTCGATCACTCGTTGCCGCTGTAATTTCAGTTTCAAATTATATGAGCAATCAACATTTTATAACATACTCTTATATTCATATCTCTCTATAATAAATAGTAAAATATTCCGACTCTTCCTTTAGATATCTGTATGCATCTTGCGGCCACTAATCTACACAAATGTGTAAAATGTATTCGTGATTCTGATTCTATCAACACGACTCAATTTAATAAAAGCCTCGCAGATAGGTCTTACCTGTCTAGGGTTGGCAAAGACACTTAACTAGTCATAAAAGTTCCGGGCGCCACTGGAAATACCTTCTGCGTGTGAACCAGAGACGCCCGACAACGGACGTAAGAGCGGTCGCAGCCTTGGGCCGCGGAATTAAAAAAAGAAAAAAAATCATAAAACTTTTATTTTTGTAAAATTTTAAGAGTTGCAACTTTTGAGTCAATCAACTTAAAAAGCTGCTGAGTGGATATTGCATTCAATCAAAACGTCAGGATGTTGTTCGAGATGAAAAATATTATTAATTGTAGGTACGATAAGTATTTTATGTTCAACCCGTGTACATTGTAATGTATGTTGAATAACTGTTCTTAAGGTATAAACATCACAAACATATTATGCACTCGTTTCTTCACATCACACAAGACATTAATAGTAAAATAATAATAAATACAGTTATAAATGTTCCAGACAGTTACATTAATTGAATGTTGTCCGTCGAATGCAGTTTAACCTTAGTGCACGCCCACACTCGTGTATACAAATTACTATAGGTACTTGACTATTCACAAATAAACAAACTTTAGCTGTACTTACAGGAATCATAAAGTAGGTATGATACTCGGTATTTGTTGCTAAAATTTACTAGGTCATTTTTATTCCTAGAACGGGATTCTACGGGTTAATAAAGATACTTGTGACATTTTAGCTAACTAGCTATTTACTTACGGGCGTTCTTTTATTTATATGGTTGCCTTACCATTGCTTCAAGAGAAGTTCTCGCTGAAGGATAACTACTAAGGCCATGATTAAAGTTTAGAAGTTCGTTAACAAATTTGAAAGATGATGCTCCTACTACCTCCTAGCATTAGTTAAGTAGGTACTGTTATTGTTAATAAGATCTGGATGTTTTTTTGTTCTCAAAATCTTGGTAATTTTAATTGTAAGCAATGATTTTAAATACAATGGATTTCGGATCATCGCTCAAAAGTGTCCGAACTAAAAGAGAAACAAAACGCTAAAAGAGAAACAATCGCGCGCCAGTCTTGATTTTGACAACTGAACGACAACACGTTGCACAATGCCGTACTGTATTGTAAAAACGTGTAAAAACTACGAAAAAATAGCAAATTGAAGACGGTGTATCATATTTTCAGTAAATAAGCTTTTGTTTTATTATTTGCAATTTATTATTTCACTTAAAATACAGTATTTCGTCGATAATAAATTAAAAGACAAAAGTAAATATTGCAATCCAGTCCAATACCGAAGTACCTATCTGTCTCTTTCGAACTCATCCCAAGCTCAGTAAAAAGAAAGAGACCATTTCATTTTCACTGAATAATGTACTAACAAAATGACCATTCAGATTTATTCGGATTACCGATAGCGATAAAACTATTTGGAACAAAGATTATAGTGGAGACGCCTTGGCTCTTTATGATTTTTTTTTCGTTATATGAACCAACATCTATTTCAGTTTTCCTCGGGATCCAGTACACTGTGCACAATGGAAAAATATTATTGCCCTAGCACGGCGAGAAGAATATTTTGATCCAAAAAATAACAATCTTGTTTGTTCGGCTCATTTTATGGACATAACAAAAAGAGGTCCGATCTTTATGAAACTTGTACAAGAATCCCTTGATTGAATGGAGGAGATAAGCCCAAAAATGTTTTTAATTTTCACAGGGTATCATTGTTTTGTCATAAATATAATTACACATGTCATTTTATTTCGTGTATGTACTGTTATTTTCTTTTTATTTGGATTCTCGGTAATGTATTCCCACGGGAATCGGGGCCGAGATAACTATATCTCGCGGGCGGAGTCACGGTGATCAGCTAGTAGCCAATAATTTCGTATCCCAAAAATTAACCATAAGATAAAAATAAATTAATGATGCGCAGTTTTAGCAACTAATTCAGTCACTTGAAACACGGCTATCTTGTAGTAGACGTAGCGACATAGCGTTATGAAAATAGTAATGAAAGCGGAAGAACTTTGACACCCGCAAGAAGTTTGGCATTTATAATATTATAATTAGTTAAATTCATTAATTCCCTTTTTGTTATTCGTACACTACAGTTACTTATTATGAAACTGACTCGAAAAAAAAATCTTTGTCAGTCGTTAATTAGTTTTTCAGCTTATTTCGTCTAACATAAACAAGTAATTACAATTTATAAGATTATGGAATTTATTGTAGTCTTACATTAATTATTACGCCTACGTAGGTACATATCATGGAATCCTTAAAAGACTTTAACAAAATAAACCTACTCCATTGTTTCTATGTTCACGTAGTTCAAGTATAAGCTGCATAAGGTGAATTAGTCAGGCGGACAGATAGAAGCTACGTAATGCGATAAATTAGTGCAAACAAAAGTGAACACTATTCCGTTGAATCAAGGTTTAAATTTTAATATGAAATTTGTTTATATCTATGTATGCCTATGTATAATGTATAGGTCGACTCGGGACATTATTTTCTTGCGATTTGTTCTAGATCCTATGTCCGTTGTATTATAAGGTCTTTGATTGTAAGATACGAAATACATTACATTACTTATCTTAAAACATTTGTTGATAAAAATAAAGCAATAATGATTCTTGATTTCATTCACAGATTATGTAGGTATTAAAACCTTCCTCGAGTATCACTTCATTGGTAAAAACCGTTGCGTAGTTATAAAGATCTAAGCACTGTACCTATACATAGGGTCCGACAGACAGTGGAGCGACTTTGTTTTATACTATGTTACGATTTATGTAAATTAAAAGCTAACCTTGCTTAAAATCTGTTATATAACATGTAAAAACGTTAGGTTGGCGTCTGTTAATTGAATAACCATCTAATATTTACGTGTAAATAATGGTGACTGTGTTTTAGCGCTTGCTGCATGTTCGAGGATGCACTATAGTTAGTCAATGCTGTATTTTCGATTGTAAGTATATCCTGTGGATATCCTATCGTAGACTATTGTCAATTGTCTCGTGGACTATTGGGAAAAAATCCAGGCCCAAACGCTAAATTACAATACCGAATAAACCTAGTCCTGCACTGCGAACTAGTTCAGAGTAACTAGTTCTTTTGTGCAGGAAAAATCAACCTTGACATTGGCGAAATCATCGATGAACATCAATGGAGCCATGTTTATAAAAGAAAAGAAGACGAAAAAGAAAAAGAAGAAGATTATTGTCAATATCTATGGTGATACAGTATTGTATTTGTCCGTGAAATGTTACCCGTTTTATACAAGAACATAACCAACTATCCAACTAAAGAGTAAGAAAATATAAAAATAATGCAACAATAACAATAAAACATTTAGTGCTTAAGTTCTACCTACTTAACTTGCAACTACTGTGTCGTTAAGAATTAAGAGTGCAAGAAAGCATAGCATAACCACAGGAATTTTTATAACAAGCAGTTCAAAAAACTATCAAGGAACTTAAATGTGTAAGTACTAGTGTAATAATCTTCGCCATGCCACTGTAATCGTCAGGTCGTCGGCTATCGAGTGTGAACGCCGGGTCTCGCGTCGTGCACGGAATGCTAAAACGTTTCGGTGTGAGGTTAAGATTTCAGATAGGCTTTTGATACCGCTGTTATATGGATATGGTAATATAGTGTGTTTTCGCGATGATGAGTAGAATATATATATATTTAATACGACAATTTGTCTGTCCGTCTGTCCGTCCGTCGCGTTTTTCAATTTACATACTTCTTTTATATATATATTTTTTTTTAACTTTTTTTTTTAATATTTTAGGCGATACAAAGTTCGCTGGGATAACTAGTTTATGTTTATTATTAGGTAACTAGTTGAAATTGCAGAGATTAGGTTTATTTGACATATAAACTCTATGATTATGACACCAGTACCAGTAGTAAAAAAAAATAAAAAGTTAATTATGGATTATGATACAATTTTTTTGCGAATCTGTATCATAAAGTGACTTTTTAGTCCGTATCTAAAAATAACAGGCTAAAGTCTGTCGCCCATACCGCCTTGTTATGTTTTGCCGCCATTGTCGATAACTTTTTCAAGTTTGTGTTTCTCAAAATTCCTTAAAAACATAACTAGGTATTAAAACATTTGCAGGATACTATAAAGAAACTCGCCAATGCTCGTTTGCTTAAAACCTACTCGTGTTTTAATACGGCTAATTATGCCACAGTTTCATAAACTACTATTTTAACTTCAATATTTTAACAGTCAAA
This sequence comes from Nudaria mundana, assembly GCA_963556515.1. Classification (NCBI taxonomy): domain Eukaryota; kingdom Metazoa; phylum Arthropoda; class Insecta; order Lepidoptera; family Erebidae; genus Nudaria; species Nudaria mundana. The sequence continues at coordinate 9,732,729 of OY748305.1, read as the reverse complement.
ACAAACTCAAATACAGAAGTTAGACAGTTTTAATACAGAAATAAGTAAACTATTGTAACATCGATCAGAATAGAATGCTAAAAACGGTGCCCAATACCATAGTAAAAACTAAATACTTGGCCGATACCAAATGGGAAAACTGTAGCGAAATGTGGGTCTATAATTCACCTCTGGCCAACTCGTCGGGGATATAGGCGTAATTGTATGTATGTACCTAATGGAACTAGCTGATTTTACGGATCGTCATATGTGTGTGTGAAGTGATGTGAGGTAACCATAGACCAACGCGGTCGTCGTATACGCTGTCGCCGTATACGACGAGGTAACCATTATTTATTTACAAGCTGTCCCGGCGAAATTTTTTTTTTTTTTTTTACTTTTAACAAAAATATTTAACATTTTTTTCCTCCACAAGACCCTCCTCCTGATAGTAATGATCACAACAAAAAAAGAATTAGCGAAATCGGTTCAGCTGCTCTCGAGATTTGCGCTTAGCAACACATTCAGCGATTCATTTTTATTATAGATAGTATATTTTATTACATAAATAGATTTTTGTATTCTCAGTAGTACCTATATTAATAACACTGATGTCATACAATATTTAAACTAGACTCAGAGTCGAGTCTGTGTAATATGACCTCCGTCGTTTGACCTCATATTCACCTCTATTCCACCCGTGTCACCCGTCTAGTTCCACCGGATGTTACGCTATGCCTAATACGAAAAACACTGACGACGACACTGACACTGATCTTCCTGAATGTACCGAGTTTGTTAATTATACTCGTGTTTAAAATTTATGACAGCCATATTAGCATAGTAATTATTTTCGTAGTAGTCTGTCGTTATGAATGTTCTAATGGATGTGAGTAATAGTGCACGATAAAACAGATTATATTTCATTATTTTTCCAATGCCGCCGAGGCGCTGGAGCGGGACCACAGGCCTACGTCTCGAGAATTCGAGGACCAGCAGTCCCAACACCACCAGGATCTCATGGAGTCATGGAGGGTGCGACTTGAGCAACCCAGGTGGGGTACCACCATCATCGCGGCGGTGAGACCGATCATGGACGATTGGCTGCAGAGGCAGCATGGTGACCGCACGTATCGTGCGACGCAGATCGTCACCGGGCACGGATGCTTCGGTAGCTATCTGTTTCGCATCCATCGTTAGGTCACACCCCGGTGTCAAGACTGCGAGGTTTCCGACGACGACACCGCACTCCACACGTTGGTGGAGTGCTCTGCGTGGGCGAGTCAGCGCTGGGACCTCGTAGTGGGACTGGGCGTAGATACCCTCTCGCTGGAGACCATGCTTCAAGCCATGGTCTCCAGCAGGAGTAGGTGGAACGCGGCCGTGTCCTTCTGCGAGCAAGTTATGCTCGCGAAGGAGGCAGCCGAGAGGGAGAGGGAGCGTACCCTCCCCGCCGAGGTCCGTAGTCAGCGGCGAGGGCACCGCAGACTCATCTACGCCCAAGACCATAGACCTCCATGATCGGGGCATGAGGACGGCGGGATCGCCACCCGTCGTCCTTACAGAAGCAGGCTAGAAGGGTTGCGTGCTGCGGGGTCTTTGCCCCATAGCACGCAACCAGATTCACTCACTGACGCGGGATAAAACCCTACCCCAACGACGCGGGATTATCATCCCGACCCAAACCCCGCAGAGACCACAGAGGTGGTCGAAGTCCGCCGGGCGCCACTGGAAATACGTTGTGCTTGTAACCAGAGACGCCCGGCAACGGACGTTAGAGCGGCAGCGGCCTTAGGCCGCGGAATTAAAAAAACATAGTAAATACACATATGGATATGTCTATTTAGTACGTTGATATATTTATTTTATGTTTCTAACACTCACTGTTTAAGAGAAAGGCCGAGGCCAGAAGGACGGACAGATATGACGAAACTATAAGGGTTCCGAATCTTGAACTACGGAACCCTAAAAATATTTAGACTTGAATTATTCAATTTATAAACATCACTTGATTGGTTTAGAAGTTGACCTTCAGATAGGTGACGAAACAGATTTCAAATTACTCTTCAATGAAAATATATTACCAAGAAATGGTTCTTAAGTTCTCTCCCTCTTTGCCTGATCTTGTCCCTTGTCAGTTGACGCAAGCTTTCCTCATAATTTACCATGCAATACGGTTTTAGGTCGTATCATATATCTACTTTATCTTTTTACGATTTTATAATATAGAAGAGATACAAACTGGTCGTCGGTACCATTCAAACATTGTGCGCTCAGAGTAGGTAATAAACTTTGACACATTATTTGATTCTATTGCGGTACGAAGTTCGCCGGGTCATTTAGTAATTAATAGCTATATTTTTATACAGTGTTTCGCAATAGGTCAATGAACACAACATTTCACACACAGAATCATGGTTTTGTCTCCGAATATAATAAAGGTGTTTAAGACGCCCACATTTTGCTTACATCACTATGGCACAGAATAGGGAATAGTACTTATACATACAGAACTTGCACTCCGACGTTAATTAAAGCACATTCGTTTGTTTACAGAGAACATCATTCCAACGTTAGGATTGTCCAGTAAAATAAAATATATACCAGCATAATTTGAGCAATAATTATGACGTTAATGCCTCAATATCAACTGGTCAATGCCGTGTCACAAACAAGCAAAAACCCTTACTGACTTACAACTTCAAGTTGTCGCTGACGTCACGTACTTTTTGCGGTTGTTAGGCGAGTGACATAGGCCTAACTGTGGATCCTACCACGTGATAGAGGGCGAGCTGGTTGTCATTTCCCGACGCTTTGTCACACAAAATGTCAGTAAACATAAATCTTATTAAAATGACAGAGCTAATTCTGGACCTATTGAACGTGATTAACTGTGAATATTCAACGTAGTATCTACTATCAAGTATATTTATGTAAATTAAGTAAATTGCTACCGCTTCAAGCGATTTCCGTCCGCACCTCCCACTGCTTGCAACGAGCCAAGCTTTACATTCCTATTCCACACTTATCCGCGTACATACCAACCATCTAAGATTGCGCTGATTACCTTATAACTTGCAAAGTAGTCGTATTGAGGACGTTCAGATGCTATTTAAAGTATTCATTGATTAAAATACTGTAAGATACTTTTTAATCTACATCACGAGGTGAGTTTATTTTGTCAATTTTGATACCTGCGTCTCTTCCTGTGTTTTACCACAGATTACTAAATAGTTACTACGTAACAGATGCAAAGGGAACAAAATCTCAGTTTAAAAGTAGTTTAAGCTCTGACCGATATTAATGTTTTTAAAATCGCTCCAGAGTTTTTTGTGATGACCGACCTAAAAACAACAAGACTTTTTATAATATTCAGAGTAAATGTGTGACTTACCTGGATCGGTTTCTAAGTAACACTTTTCATCAACCACAGTTAGTTATAAAAATTTTCATACAGGTACTTATGTAATTAATTCCACTGTGTAAACGTATAAACGTATCATTATCGTCATTTACTTTCGATGACTTTATGATTTTTTAAACGTGAGTAGTTAAAATATTTAAACTTTACGGTTAGTATGATGAAAGTAATGTGGATTTTATCCACTTTAAAATAATATTTTGATATTTACAGCAATATAACTTCGCAATGAATGTAAATTAAAAGTAAGTATCTCAAAGAGCATTGCCAAGTATTTTATTGAAGTATTTTAATTTGTAGAATAAAACTTCAAAGAAAATTGCGATCTTAAATGCTAGAGACAACACTCTTTTGCGTCCGTTCCAAGCATATTGGTGTATAAATAATCATTGTGACGACCTTTATTCCATGCCCTATTGTAAGCGAATAAAGATAAATATCGATTGATAAAATATAAAGAGCATTAGCGTAAAGACTAAAGAGTTACAGTGATAAGTGACCAACAGCGATTTGGAGTTTTAAAGTGTGTATTTTAATAAAACCGCCAATTGCAAGTCCGTGCCAATACGGCGAAAGTTCCTTTTTTAGTATAGGAGCCCCTTAAATATTTTTTACTAGCTGTCCTAACGAAATTCGTACCACCTGAAATTTTACTTTTAAACCTTCCCTGAAGTTCCATCCATTTCAGAGTTTTAGCGAGACAAACGAATGGCGATTTATTTTTATTTATATAGATATTCTGTATTTTAGTATTTGTTGTTATTGAGGCACCAGAAATACATCATCTGTGAAAATTTTAAATTTCTGAATATCACAGTTCATGAGATACAGCTTGGTTTCAGACGGATGGACAGACCGCGGAGTTTTAGTAATAGGGTTTTCGATGTACCCTTTGGATATAGAACCTTAATAATGACTAATGAAGGCCTTCGACTAAGAAGGTTTGTGTATTTTCTATAAAACACGGAAGAACAATAAAAGCTGGTAGTACCAGCTTTTATTGTTCTTCCGTGTTTGTTCGACCAATTTGCCTTGGGCCGCGGAATTAAAAAAAAAACACTTCCAGACAAATTCTGTGCATCTGCCAACTACGTGTTTACCTAGCACGAATCACCGATCGCATAAAGACCCCAATTAGCCTTGCTCTTGATTTTGAAAATGATAACGAGCTTCACGAACATCAACTTGTTGCATTTTACCAATTTGGGTACTTGCCTACATACTGTGTCGCCTTACAATTATCACTAGACAAGAGTAATAACTGTATTACTGTTACTCTACAAAAAAATCCTAGGTATTTCATGGAAATTCCTATCTACAGCACGTTCTTTAAACCGTTTTGTGAATAACAAACGTTTGTTGCTGTATTTATGATAAGTAGAGGTACGTAAAAGGTTGCCAGAACCTGTGTTATAAAATGTCTGGACTATAAATGGCGCCAGCCAATACTATCTATTTCTAAACTATTTTATATAGTCTCTAGAGATAAGATGCGAAGGCAAAAATTGACTTTGACTTTGATATCTCATATCCCTTATTTTAATACTAGCTACAGATGTCCATGGCTCTGCCCGGGTCGATTTCATAAATAATTATAACTTTTTTATTTTTTTCTGCTACAATTTTACGATTCGATTTCGATGAAACACAGCATCATGTTGCCCCAAGCTGAGTTAACTATATCTGTGATAAACGCAAGATAATCTTTTCAGTAATTTTAGTGACCACCGTGTAAATACAGACAGACACAATTAAAAAATACGTTTTTGTGTTTGGTACCTCATATCTTTTTTTATTGGAAGCTACTACTTCCCAAGTGGTACCATTCGGACAACTATTTGGTCCCATTTCGGTAGTTTGAAGTCGGTTGCTGTGTCAATTTTTGACGTGTATTTTTTTTAAACACGATTTCTATATTATAGTAGGTATAGATGAAGAAGAATTCGTGTTAGTATGCTCAGATACGATTGAAAACTTTGCGGAATTCAATTTGAATTTTTATTGTGACATGTGAAAACCATAAATCTGCCAGACATGGAGTATTTTTATGACACTGAATAGGAACATTATGTTTTATAGTGGCTGGAATATTTGAACAAAGGGACCTTAAATTGATTGGGTCATACTGCGATTCTTTAGTATTATTGACAGATTGACAGTTAACGTATTGAACGAGTTTTATTCTCTAGTAACATAATAAGACTATAAGTATTATAATTATAAGTATACCATTGTCGGTATACTATTACATGACGCCAGTTGCTCGTGACAAGACTTGCTGACTATTTGGCAAATCTGTTTAAAATGACAACATGAATCCAAATTATGAATCCAAGTACCTACCTACCGGTAAATACATAAATACATACATACATACAGTCATAGCAACAAACATCGAGATAAAAGGTCCTAAATTCGAGAAACACATTAGACTTGTAGACCAAGACACAGGTATATTACTACTATACTAGTAACCAAGTTAAATTTAAAGGATGACCTTTAAGATCATGAGTGTTACAAGCATTCACTATTGATCATATTTCCCGACACACTGCCCTGTTCTCGTATCATACCTTTTTACGTTTTATATGGTGTCCTATATATTTTATTATTGAATATTTTAAATCTGAAGAATTGAGGTGCGACTTGGAGCCGAGAATTATCTAAAAATTAACGGTAAAAATGATAATTAACGTAAAACAACCCACATGAAGGTTTATTACATAACTGAGGTTGTCAGCGGCCTAATGGTTAATACGTTAATGGAGCCAGTTCAGACTCTGGTAATGGTGAGAGATGTAACGGTACGAGAGTGCCACAATTCGTTGATTGATGAACTTTTAGTTGGTGACGGACGCTCAAAATGTTAACAACTGCTACTTACGCCTCTCACTGTCGAGTGATCGTACTTATATCTTGTCACTTGAAACTGTACACTGGTTACTGCTTTGGACGGTATGTACCATAGTTGCTATTATGTAGATAAAGACGCCACAGCATATAAGTTACCGTGAATGAGGAAGCGCTGAGTGTTTTACCTCATAGGCACTTCGCTCTTCACAATTCTTACACTTTTAGACGTTATTATATTGATAACGGAAAAGAGTGCTGTTAAAGTCCAAACTATTTTTTTTTTCTTGTTTATGTAGTAACATAGTAATAATATGTTACTTCAAAGCTATAATTACAATCTAGCCTTAATACTAATATGTAATTTGTATCTAACTTAAATTTCTAAATAATTAAGATGTAAGAATGTGTCCATCGGCACTTTTCTTATTGTCTCTATAATTTATGAATAATGACACTATGTTCTTATTGTCTTAAAGTATAGCACTGACTGCACTATAACACTACACTAACTCGTAAGGTTTAGTCCTTCTCAGTCTTCTCGCTATATCCGTGGTATCGAGGAGCTGGATGGCCTCGACATTCACATGGTGAATTTAGTCTATTGATGAGCGAGTCCAAACTGACGTTTCTTTTCACGACTACATAGATAGACTGCACGTATACGTATACCTACGAGGTTTTGCTAAAAAATACATTTAACTTTATTTCCATACTATTGTGTTAGTTTGCAAAAAATATACCTATTTGCTTTTGCTCTTCAAAAATATCAATAATATCCATTCAGGTGTTGAGGTTGAGTTGTGAAAAGTAGAACATAAACAAACAAAATACCTACTTTCATATTTGGGTAAGAAACCATGGATTTAGTAGTTATTAAGGGTAGAAGTCTGGACGGTGATCATTACTAGTAACATTATTTAATAAATCAACAAAACTTCCTTCCAAAATACATGTTAGCAAAACAATATGAGTAGTTAAATGTTGCAAACAAATCATTAAACAAGAGTATCAATAGCCACTGCATTAGCAGCTGTGCGTGTGGACTGGCAGGCCCCTCCCAGTTCTGCTTTCTACACGCGCGATTTCACTGTCGGGTGCCTGTTTGGCCCGCAACACCACAACGATGCCAACTGTCTTTTTATCTGTGGTTCCTTCGTGAAATTTCCACTTACCTGTCTAAATTTGTAAACAATGGAAGAAGTTTACATGGAAAATAGCACTATTTATAGCATCACTGGATTTTACTGACACTTTTATTCCAGCAATATGTTTACATGTTAATTACCATGAAATATTTTAGGCTTAGGAATAGGTTAGATAGGTTTAGGAGTAGTTTTCTCGTTCTTACTTACCTGCATGATGACATTGTGACTTACATTTAAATAATAGGATATATAGGCAAGTACTCGAAGTTACCTAATTTAATTTTATGACTCTTGCATAACTAAGACTCGTGTTTGATTGTATATCTGTTCATCTTCGCAACGGCCCGATCAAACGTTAACTGTTGATTATAAATAAAAATCAGATTATAAATCTCGGTAAAAAAACTCAAACTCTTACACAATTTGTACATTATCTCTCTAATAGAGAAGCATATAACCAAAGTTTAAAGTGATCTATTAGTATTATGTACCTTTCGTTTATTATATTTATTCAATGATTTACGACACTTACGATTTATTTTTTATTTTATCTTATATCTTTAAGATTTTGGATAAACTATCAGGATCATAAGTATCTAAGTAATTATTATTCACATTTCGGAACAAAACCAAATCTTTGCAGCCTCTATGCCGTTTTTTCGCTTTACAAATTTTCAAGGATGTATTTCACCTCAATTTTTATGACAACGGCATGGTTAAGGTAAGTATGCCTTTGTAGTTTTATATAGTTCTAGAGATTTGTACACAAACTCTTACCTGTGTGTTTATATTGTCTTTGTGATCCCTCAACAACACATTCTTTAACCGGAATTCAAAAACAATGAACAACATTTTATCCCCATTTAACTTAAGTATGCCCGGTAGTATCAATGTACTAGATAAGGCAATAAATACTGCGGGTCTCACAATAGGATTCCTCTTACATATCTTGCGCCTTAGCTTGCGCTCCGGTATCAATTCCATCGAGTCTTGCGCTGAGATATCATGACTCACAGGTTCTGATTCAGGATTCAGATCATCTAACCACGAAAGCCGTTGGTTATGAATTTATGATGTTTCATTTTATATGGTTTTAATATTGTGATGCCCGTAAGCACCTACATAATCAATTTTAACTGACTTCAAATAAAGAGGTTTCTTAATTCGACGTATATATGTATATTTTTCTATGTTTGTTCGCGGATAACATCGTCGTTTATGAACCGTTTTTAATTGTTTTTTTTTGTTGGAAAGAAGATATTTCCAAGGTGATCCCATTATAAGGAAATCAGGATCTGATGATCGGATCACGGAGAAATCAAGGGGATCCTTCAAAAATTGTAAGGGCGACTAGTGTGTTTATTAATTCATTAGGGAAGGGAGCCGAAAGCCTAAAGGGAGAGAATTCATCATCGATTTATACCTGGTACATTATGTTTGGGTTCGATTAATTTGTATTGAAGAGAACTTTACATATCCCAACTTTTTAGTTTACAGTTTCTTATAGATCGTTTCTTATAGATCTAGGCATTTTATACTAGTTTAGTATGTACTTATTTCTTGTAGATTCGTCTACTTGTTAAGCTTGTTTCTCGTTTCTTCAATTTAAATAATTCTAATTTTGGGGCACAATATCGTAAGCGCCTGTTTTTGCTATTATTTTTTTTGAGTTGCATTAGTTATTTTTTTCCTCTTGTAAACCGTATGTTATACAAGACACTACAACAATATACATTAGAACAATGCTTCAATCATGATTCTCTAAGGTTTTGAAACAGGTTCTGAGCTCATGAGTCATGTAGACTTGTGTCGTTTAATCGGTTCTTTTTAAGTAGTTAGGTAGGTACATGTTCTGTGGCTGATTCATCGAACTTATTAGGAAATAAACGTAATGTAACTACCTATGTATGGACTGGACTGTTCGTACATAAAGATGGTGTTAGCCGACTTCAAAATACATTCTAATTACACTTATGTCATTATGTTGAAAGTTGTGAATGGAAGACTATTTTAATATTAACTGTTTTATGAACAATGCTCCAATGAATGGAAGTACAATTTAGCAATAAGTAAAGATTTATTGTTAGGTTATTTAAAATGGTGACTAGTGTCTTAATACCTGGCGTTGGTTACTTAACTGTGAAAACTCTAAATCTAAAAACGATATTAGGATTCTTCACAAAGACTAGTAAGTAAGTAGGTACTTACGTATACAACTTATTAAATAAAGTTTTAACCTAATTATCGAAGGATCAACTAGACTTAGAGATAATCTTATTAAAACAAAGTACGAATGTGGTAAGAACGCGTTCAGAGCATAACTATGGGGACATAGGTAATCATTTTAACCGAATTACAACCAACATGTTCAAACACATAAAACAAAGTAGGTACATACTTTTATTATGTCGATTACGCACGTGCGCAATAAAGATTTATGAAGTGTTGGAAAATGAGATCTGAGACAAAAAACTTGGTTCCAAACAACCACATGTTTTTGTGCAAACAGCGCGGGATCTTCAAAGTAAATCAAACAATTTGAGTACACACAGAATGAAGGACGACCGACACACGTGGTCTGCAAACATTTCCGAACTTTGTTTATACAAAATTGAGGTCTTAATTACCTTTTAAGGTTTTCCTAAGTATTTTAATACACAATTTTTACTGAATAACAAGTAAATTTTGCCATAAGTTACGTTTAAGAATACCAAGAAATAATTCATTACCCTTTAAATGTAATGTGTTGTCCTTGGTGTACACTTACAAAGCCTTTTTTTGAGCAGTACATACTCGTAGCGTAGGCGTTGGATGCGTCAATGACCCGCAAAACTTGCGAATCCACATTCAGCAGGTAGCCCAACGGTTATGTTCGATTTAAAATAAATCGATTGAATTATTTGTCTGATAAATTGCCATCAAAATCAGTTGTGATGTTATTGTTAGCAGACAAACGCTTTTGCTTCTGTAGACTTGAGTCTTGATAACAATAGGTTAGTTTTCTGTTAGCTAGAGTTGGATGTTTTCACAACTTACATTAACACTTACCTACGATTTTATTTAAATAAATATTATGTATAATGTTTTTCGCTAACTGGGTTTATAATTCAAGTTTCTAGTATTGCTCGTCAGAAGGCTTGTCATTTACAACTAGTTCCGTGACCTCGCTCACGCATTCCCGCGCCTGCACCTAACTGTACTTTCCCATTCAATTTATATTGACTTTGGGACAGAACCTGATCTTAGGCAAGTGAACATTATAATGTTCAGATGGTGATCGGTTGTTGCAATTTAATTATATTTTGTGTATGCGAAGCAAAACAAGCGTTGCGTTGATCTCAACAACGGATCCGAAGCTATAGCCTCTGGGCCTGCGTTCCGAGCATTCCATCCGAGTGCGACCGAGGCCAGCCGAAGCGGCCCGAACGTGGTGTAAGTAAAGTAAACTCATGGGACCGCGGCCGACTTCACACCGGAGTATGCGCGAGCGCGGCGCGAACGTCTCGTTTGTCTGCACACGTAACCTGTCAACAAACTACTTCGTCGAAAATAGCTGGCAGTTTAGCTGAGTGATCGAATATTAACTGAATTCTTGTGTTGTGTGAAATCTTAGTGAAAAACTTGTACTTTAAGTTAGCCAGTGACTTTGTGAAGGAACCGTGGTATTTTTTCTTTTGGATCGCGTGCAACGCTCTTAGCCGTGAGTTGGAAGCCGCGGACGTGTGTGAGTGACTGTTCCGTCTACCTACATGGAAAGTAGCCCTTGATGAACCCAGTGCTCAAAAGCTATCTACTGGATTTTGTGATGACTTATGAATATGATATACGGTAAATTCATCTGTCTTGCGCAGGGTTATTTTGTGTTAATACAGCGTGTGACGATTCTATGGCCTCGATGTCTACTAAAGTTATACAGTTAAAATAAATAAACAACAATTATTTTAACAAATGACATGTTCTATGAATTGATAATTTGTTGATTAATTAAAGAAGCACGCGATCATAGCAGTGTGGATAGTTAAATATACTATTCAAAATTATAACAAGAAATCAATATAATCTCACAATACTCATTACCTACTTTTAAATTATTGTAAAAAAAGTTCGTGTTACCAGTATTTTAGACAATAAAATTTTTAAACGATTCTTCCAGACTATTCAACCTACTGGTACAGATATTTTGAGGTTATGTTATTAATAATTTACATAGATTCCTTCGTAAAAATCTTGGTTGGAAATTAGTTTTGTTGTTTATAAAACATAACAATTAATATCTAATAGTCAACCGTATAACTTGTATGGTCATCAAGCCTATAATTTTTCTCGTAATCTTATTGAGACAGGTTGTGGTCGCTGCGCCTGCGTCGATCAACTTAAACGGACAAACGGTCATCGTTCAGTAACGGAAATATCTCGTCCTGTCTGACGTTTACTATATCTGTAAACAAATTGTGCCAATTTGCACTTCTGCAAATCTGCACTTGATTCTATGCACAAACATATGCAATTAAAGGGTTAAAGTGTTAAAATATGACAATGGGCGAAAATTTATGGCTCTTGACCCATCAGCGGCCACATTCGAACTATTATGTATTTGTATATACATACAATTTGACTTTTTTATAGTACTCCTTGATCCATTTTTTGTTCTAAAAGACCTCCCTTTGCAAATGACACTTGTTTCATGGCTGCTCATGGGCCAAAAATCCTATTAACCTTTAAATTAGGTAAATAGATACCTACCAATCGTCCTACTTGTTATAACCTTCTCAATTTGATTTTCCTACTGGGTAGCTGGTTATTTCGATATCCACAAACTAGGGTCTGTTTAGATATAGACTTTTTAAAATTAGAACTGGTTGGGTGCCAACTAGTTCTAATTTTAAAAAAGTTTTGAGAATGATCAATGTCAATCGATCTCTGAGTTAAACCGTGACATGTGCCCACCTCGATAATAGGCTTTATAGCACACGTCGTTGGGTAAAGAATTCTGCACTTAAAAACTCTACCGTGCTATGCTAAGCCTGCGGTTGTATGCTTTGCCTACGCATAGATACCTACTTAACACGTTACATAATTATGTTTGTTGTATAACAAACGGATCAAGTAGTCTCATGCTACTAAATCGGTAGTTAGAATGACAATTTTAAGTTTGGCAAAGTTATTCAGGAGCATGACTTGAAGTTAGCAACAATATATTATGTTCCTATATTCAGTTTAAATATGCTAAGGACTTGGTATAAATGATGATGATGATACTTATCAATAAAGGCCTGAAAATTAAATTGTTATTATTGACCCGGGAACAAATAGGCCTAGTAGGTAGGTACCCTATATTTTTCTTATTTTTTGTTTGTTTGACGAAACCCTTTTTATCGAAAGGGGTCTTCACGGATTACAAACTTTGTACCTACACCCGTTGTTGATTTTTAAATAGATAATAAGTATAGTGAGAGCAAAAGCCTTGCCTTCACACGGGAATAATAACACTATTGGCAAAATGTGTAGCTCTATCGACACTGGTTTACATTATAATTGTATAATAATTACTCCTATTGCAAGCATTTTTGTCGATATGAGCGAATTTGCTTTGTTCAAAACTAATTAGTTTGCATAATATAAATTAAGGCTTTGTCTTACAATAAAGTAGACATGGCACAGACAGAGTCGACAATAATTTTATTTAAGTTTGCATTTCCTTCTTCGGTTTTGATATGTGATTACAAATAGGTATTACAACGTATTTTTACACGTCGTCATTACTACTCAATTTCACATTATAATGTGGCATAAGATTTTCTTGAACTTATTATAAAGATATCATAATATGGATATTCTCTCTTTTTTCTGCATAAATTAACATAATCATCACGATTAGAAGAAGACCAAAACAGCATATATTTAGTAGCAGTTAATCTATTAAAAAAGTATAGTATACAAATAAAGAAGTAGGTAAGTACAAGGAATTTCTTTTTAAAACATCTATCGTCTATTTTCTTACGCTAAGGCCAGCATTTCTATTTAAATGAGATTAAGTTTCTTTGTAACTTTCAGTCTCGCACTTTTTAATCTTATACTTACCTAATCTTAATCTTATTTTTAATCTTATATATACCCTATAAATTACGTTTTGTATTAGTATAAATTCCTGCCAACCTTATCCTTCGACTCATCGTTATATTTCCAATAAATATTGTAAAAAAAAAACAATTATTATCTGTCGAAAAGCAAACTGCTTATCGAATTTGTGTGTCAAAACAAGTAGTAATAGCTAATACTTTATGCAATAAACGTGTTTTGATGTACATGTTCATCATTACATCGTACTTAGCACTGCACAACTACAGCGTTCATAATAATTCGTATCTTGCATTTTCTTACGTGGCTATACTCAAAGTTTGTCGAGCCTAGCATTGTATATCGCGCCACATTACATTTTTGCAAGCTAGGTTAATATTCAGTATTTTAAACTGTTTGCCAAAAATTGCAATACTTAAGTACAACATTTTCTGTAAGTTTATTCAAATTAGCAAACGAGATCAATTTCTATAATAATTACTCAATAAGGGGAATTCCGTAATTTCCCTGCAACATTCCAAAAAAAATTGTACATTAAATTGAGCATGAAAAATAATTTGCCATTCTATGGGACCCTAATAAGTGCTGGTTCGACATTTTTGAAGGACGTGTCTAAAGGCTCAGGCTGAGAGGGAAATCAGAGCCATTGATAGACGAAGAGATAAAAACAGGATGCCATCAAATTGACGGCTTAGGAGGCAACTAAGAATTATGTCCAGACTACGTTGATACTCAGAATTGCGAACAAGCACTCGTTAAGCAGCTTTATCCAAGTACTAAGCGGAAATCAGATCGAGGAAGTGAATGGCTAATACTATGACTTTCTATTCTTTCTAAACCTTTCACTGGCTTCGTTTATACCCTATAGGAATTAACTCAAAAGGTGTATGACTTGTACAGATATAGGTCGTACTGCTTGGTCTAGTAAATAAGGTTAGTGAAGTAAGGCTTCACAAATGCACGTGTGTATAGTAGACGCCTTGACTATAGATACTCTCGGCATGTTTACTCACGCGTGATTATTGTTATCCAATGCCACATTGAATTACCCCATTCAATCTATTCTGAACACAGAACTTGACAAACCTATGACCACATAAATAATGCGAAAAATAAACATTTCACATAAAAAAATTAAAAAAACTACTGCAGGGCGTTTAAATAAAATATTTGTCTCTACTGTTGTTGATGAATATTTTAAGAAACTAGCAATTAAAATGACCAAACATGAATACTAACCTATGTGTGAGTAGATGAAATCACAGACGTCTACAAGTGTGAAATAAACAAAATGTCTACAAACCATTTTGTAATGCAAGACATCGTAGTGATTATAATATTTAAACAAATTAACACCAAGTGATACAAAAAAAATAGTTGTTAATAATGACGATTAATTAACACGGAAGTTTAGCTTGTGAGGTACATCACAAGAACAAGTTATAATAATTCCAATTATAACGTTCGAGCTACTTAGCAATTCAACATAAATATTATTATAAAAATGGTTGTATAAAATTGAATTAAGTACCTAGTGATATTAAAACTAGAGTTACAAATAAAACAGTGCGTCAGGAAAATGAAATGAGATTTCTTGATTCCCAATTCCTAGAGAATACATACTACCGAAATAAAAAGTACCTATCTCGCCAATTAAAAAAAAATATCCATCCATTTACAAATTAAAATTTTCATCCAGATATTTTCAACGTTTACACTTGATTGTAGGAACATACTATGTATTTGGGCTCTCTGTATCGGCAATTGAATTTAACTTGTTCCGCTAAAAGTAATTAAAAATGCCTGAAAACCAGTCCGTGTTCCCATTTAAGTGGTTTAATATTAAACCTAGCTATTTCAAAGGCAAAATTATCGCGTAGCAGAATGTACAAAAAACAAATCCGTGTTGGATCCCAAATCTTCCCTAAGTGAAGATCAGAGAGACCCAAGGTCTATAAATAAAACAAGTACATCTTAGGTTTTTGCTTGAATTTAATGAGACCAACTCATTTTTTTCACTGGCGGTAATCACTTTAAAATCTTTTTGTACTATATTTGTCATTGACACAACGATTTCTCTAATTAACACAAAGGTCAGTCCAATTACATATTCGCAGCTGTAATTTGTGAATGCCATTTATGAAGTATGATTTTTTTTATCAGTGAACATTCCGTTGTTTGATTACTCAATTAGTTGAACTAATGGATCTGACTGAAGTTTGAAATGTCTCAGAAGATTGACTGTTATGTTGTGTGTAGTTGGTCTGCTTTTTTGTTATTTTCGGTCGAAATTTAGAATTTCTCTAAATACTAAGATAATATTTGACAGATAAAACATACAACACTTTTTGTTTACTTATTACTTCACATAAAATTAGACGATTTGGAATAGATACATTGAATGAAAAAAAGCGTTTTAAGTAACCTGATTTTTGTGGACACAAGTGGGTGGAGATAATGATAGAAGATAAGATATAAATTGGTCGCAGTAATTAACAAATTTCACGCGTCTCGCTATTTATCGAAACACAAATATTGTTAACCTGATTTAATCTTTTACGACATATGCCAGTTTCACAACTCAGGCTCACGTCAACACATAGACACGACGCCTATGTTGATTTTACGTAATTTTTTTTAATGACGAATGTTAAAATATCTCATTTTTAGTGGACTTTACAAGTCTTATACATGATTTATCATAATAAAAGAAGAGTTAAGAATTCGACAAAAAACACCTTCTCCTATGAATTATGAGACTACTAACTACGACAGAATTCACTAAAAAACTCATGGAACAATATTTGTGAAAGGTATTAAAACAAATAAAACGACTGCAAGGTATGTTTTTCTATAAAAGAGAGGCAGCTTAACTTGTCTGACTTTGCTCCTTCAGGATGTTATTGTTAGTTCAAAACGAGAAACAAATACAATCGAATGTTGCTGTTAGTAAACAAAGGCTCTTTTCGTAGTTCTTACAAAAGAAACAGTTTGTTAACGATAACGACTAAAGTCGATCAACTTATTCAACCAATGATATCGTAAATCTAGTAAATATTTCAGGTAAATAGTCAAATTTTTGTGTTGATTCCTGTTGAGTCAGAAGGTACATGAAATAAGCAGAACAACGTTATGTACTAATAGTATGGTACCCCGTGATAGTTATAACCGGGCGCCACTTGAAATTTTTCCTAGTGCTCACCAGAGGCGCTCGGTAATGGACTTAAAAGGCGTCGATCCGCGGAATTAAAAAAAATGCCCATTATGGTTAGTTACTGTAACGTTACCATTAGAATGTTTTTAATAAAACAATATCAGAAAAAACTGACATCTCTAACAAGAAGTCTTTCATTTTACTACTTTTGCGTATTGCACCCAATGAAAAGTAAAGTAGTTATACTGAATCGTGACGAAACTTCGACTGCATTAGAATATGGTATAAAATGGTTGGAAAGAATGTTTATTGCTCTCCTAAATGGGACGTAAAATTTTATTATTTTGGAATGAGAGACAACATAATTAACAGCCATATAACTTTGGAAAGGGTAAGTTTGGGAGATATTGTTTTTGACAGAAGTTAATAGAGCCGACGACAATGAGGAAAGATTATAAATATTGCGGTATGTCAGGTTTACTTCTACTGCAATCATTGAAAAGTTGTTAACAAAAAGTTTTAATTGCTTCGGGTCAATACTTTGTTAAGACTCATTGACCCATTGAACTCAATTCAAACAATCGAATGGTTCGATTTATTTTCGTTCTGTGCACAATACGATTGAACGTTATCAAGAGATAACATAAGGAATAAATCACTGGTGGTGGGTGCTACTTACAATACAACAGTAGTCATCAAGAAGTGCTATTCTGTGGACTGTAGAGGCTGCCTGTATTATGGACCGTGGAATCCAAAAGCAAAAAAGTGACGCCTGTCCTGTGACCATGGCAGTGTTGACTTCAGTCGATAACCAATGATTTGCAGAAAATTTCGGTCACGTGACCCAGTTAACACGTTTTTTGAAATTTCCTGCATTATTGGTCATCGATAAACTCTTTCTTAAGAGGGCTGCATTTCAAAGTGAGTCTATTTAAAGCGGAAACTAACCGTTGGATAACGATGATGGCATACCTGCTTTAATGATATCGAGTTACAAGTACAAAGTTAGTTTGACCTACAGAAGATGTTGTCCTCCCGTTACAAATAGCTAAACCAGTGAGCAAGCGACCTAGAGAAAGCAACCTGGCGTACAAGGAGCATAATTTTGCTATTGAGGCGAATTCCTTGACCTAGTCAGTTCTACGATAAACGAAGGTCAAACTAAAAGTAGATGTTAATTCAAACTATAAAGAAATTAATACTTGTTTAAAATAATTCGTGCTCCAAATTAAAGTTAAAATAAAGCGTTTTTTTTTTTTATTAAATTGGAATATTTTGAAATTATAAAAACGGAAAAGTAAAATACGAGTATTTTTAATCGACGTCAGTTTTGTAACGTAATCTTCAACTAAAATCCGTTGGAAATTTTAATGAATAACATGCAAACGCCTGCGGCTTCGCCCGCTTTTCAAATTATATAGGTACTAAAAACCTTCCTCAAGAACCACCTTATCCTTTGGTGAAAACCGCATCAAATTCTGTTGCGTAGTTTTAAAGGTCGAAGCATACATACGGACGGAAGCGACTTTGTTTTATAATATGTAGTGATGTGTAAGTTCGAATCTCTCGGGACCTTGAATTCTCTCTAGCACCAAACTGTTTTTTTGCGAGATCTACAATATCAGTAAAAACAGATATTTGACGAATTCCGAAAAAAAAACGATAAAGCTTCGGTGTCAGTCGATGGGCATACTTATTCAAATAACTGGTCATTAGACTTTGTTGTGTATGCATTTTTACAAAATAAAACAGAATTGATAGGGTGATTTAAAAAGAGTTGCCATAAGCATCCCAAAATAAATAACATAAGTTATGATTAATTTCTACAGAGGTGTTTCACGCGGTGATTTATAAACCTTACTTTCATAATATTTATTTAGAATGCGATTTAGGGTATCCACCCTAAATTACTTAAATTAATTAACTAAATAATGCATAAATAGTTAAATAAAACTGATGAAAATTATAGCATAGAGCGCATATTATATGTATAGACTATACGAGTACTCCTGAATGAAAAGGATTTTTATCCCGGTAATAAGACAACTGTACAAATTAGGAATACATTTCCAACTATATATAAACGCCTAATTAAATCTGTACATGTAAATGTATCACAGTGGTAGCGACCGGATGATTGCGTTCTCATCAAAAAACAACAGTTAAAAACATGAAAAATAACTGCAACTAATGTAGACTAGTATCTATAGAGTAACGGGGCTGTGGCTGTGCCCTTCATAGTATCTTGATTGTTGTTCGCAGTACTCAACGAGCTAGGCTCCCGAAGTCCCCTTAAATAATCACTGATTGACACACCGTTGTGCCCACGGTGCAGATGACAAGTTGTTGACTTACCTCGTGAGCTCAGCACAATTCAAGTGCGCTTAGAAAATGTCAGCACTTAAAGTATTTATAAATTGAACATGTACACGTAACGTTTCATTATTAGATCATACATAAGTTTACCGTGTCTTTAAGAAAGAAGAAATTTGTTGAAAACAATCCACCGCCATCATAGGTAAATAGTTACCAAATATAAAAGTAACCAAAGGTTATGGATGGGTTAGGCATTAAACATTAGTGTAGAATAGAGGAGGTAAGGTATCACAAGTTACTAATTAGTCTCTATTTCAAAATTTACAATATTATTGATAACAAAATAAGCTTTCACTCACGTCTTATCAGTAGAGTAACTGAAACCGTGCTCTGTTGTTACTCGTTTACTATTAAGTAGTCCAAATTTGCTAAAAAATGAATTGAACAATTTTTATAAAGACGGAAAAAATACAACAAATGATCTGCAACACAACACGTAATAACGAATTCTTCTATTTCCTCTTTTAAAAAAATATTGAAATGTAGTTAACTGTCTTGGAATTGATTCAAATAGTTGATTCCCACAATAGTAATTCCACGGTGAACATAAAAGTAATTGTCCGAATTAAGTTGAAGGTTCTATGTGATTTTACGTGAGAGTCGTTATTTTGTTCGGCGCGGTGGCGGTGGCTAGCGTCACTAGCGTGGCGGGTCAACGGAACGGATAGCGTGGTGGGCTGAGCGTGACGTCTGCCATCCGATAGCCCATCTCACGAATCACGAATGGCCTACTTCCAGTCCAAGGTCACCGCTTAACCTATACAGTGTAACATTTACTTAACCTGCACCTCAAATGGGACCAAGTTATATAACCTTTAAGTAGTATGAAATATGCTGACTTTGACCTCACCCCATTATTAATCGTGTCATTTCTTGGAACGTCAATATTCTGACATCGCTCCACATGTAAGAGGAAATAAGAAAGGTACAAATAAGAAGAAATTTATTATTCGGAATGCACCATCGATCATACAAAATGACTGGAGTGTTTGTGTCAGTATATCTTTTTATTATTTTGCCGCGCTACTTTTTGTCCAATGAATATGAGAAGATATCACGGTACAATAGTGATATGATGTTTACGGTTATTTTTTGTTATGATTTCATTACAAAAAATACTTCTTACAGAATATTATTTGATCCAATGATAGATCTATACTAGGTATGCAACATGCAACAGCAGCATGCATTGCATACCTAGTATGCAATGCATTCTGCTGTTGCAATAATTGAGCTGAGTTTGTCGATCCGGGTCGAACTCCTAAACGACTGGACCGATCTTTATGAATTCAGATATATGCACTCACGGTGATGGTCACTATGACCGTGCCAAATTTCAAAAAGATCGGTCCAATCGTTTAGGAGGAGTTCGATCACGAACGAAATACACGAGTCGTCTAAGAAAGAGCTTCGTAAACTCCGCTCAATGACATGATTGATAACGCAAAGAATTTAAGGGATTTATAGTTTGTAGCTATAGACTTTGCATGCTACTAAATATGTTTCCATGTTTTAGTAACTTGTAAAAAAATGGTTAAACACAATTTAAGATTGTGTGTAGATTGATGTTTGCGATATTTTAAAATAGGAAGGTAGGTAGACACAGGTGCCTCTCTAATTTCAGAACATTCTTCTCATTAACTTTTATTCAAAACTGGTAGGTACCTGGTACCTACCTACAAATTTTAAATTAAGCCTTGTAACTTTTCTGTGAGTTTTCAAATTATGGCGTGTTTCAAAAATAAGAAATTTTGGGGGGTAGTTTACAGATTTTATAAAAATACACTGACAATCAAATCGGTCAATAGGTACGTATTTTTATTTTCAATTGTTAGCTAAGTGGGTGTGGGATTAGACAATTAGACATCAAAATAGATAGGTAGTTGGTTATGGAAACATGTTTTGTTCGTGTGACAGCTACGCGACAGATTTGTAGATAGGGCGCCAATCAGAGCGTGTGCGCTCCGTATCACGCGCTTTCTTATACACAACACAACACACTTTCTAATCTACGCCTTTGTCACTGCGCTCGGCTATTGGCTAACTTGTCTTTATGTCAGACTTTCGCCAATTGTTTTCACGCTACATTAGATTTCTTCACAGTTTTCTTGCATAAAAAAAATCGATATTATAGCACAGAATAGGGAATAGTACTTACATACAGAACTTGCACTCCGACGTTAATTAAAGCACATTCTTTTGTTGACAGAGAACATAATTCGAACGTTAGGGTTGTCAGTAAAGTAAAATATAAACCAGCATAATTTGACCAATAATTATGACGTTATTGCCTCAATATCAACTCTTTGGTCAATGCCGTGTCACAAATAAGAGACAACCCTTACTGATTTACAACTTCAAGTTGTCGCTGACATCACGTATTTTTGCGGTTGTAAGGCGAGTGACATAGGCCTGATTATAGTATGAACATTGTGTCAAAAGGACGAAGTTTAATTAGTTGCTGACAAGTGTATAAGCGACATAACTTTACACTTACTAAGAAGCGAGAGCAATGTTGTTTCTTTGCTTTAGAAGTAAGTGTTTAATCTAACCTGCGGTTAACCATACCGGAGCTCACATTATGTTACCTGTTGTTTATATTTCAACGATGAATTTGATATGAGAGTCTTAGGAACTGAATGCTTTATGAAATAGGAGAGCAGATTGACAAGAAGCTTAGCCGCAGTGGCTCTCTTGATAATGTGACGTGTAATGCGTGTATTTTAGAAGTGAGCGGGGATGTGGTGATGTGAGCGGGAGGGTGGGTGTGTAGGACCGGTCCGCGTACCGGTTTGCATCGACGTCGCCGACTTAGGACTAACCGTTTTATTAGCTGAGCCATGCTCCATAAACGACGGCTACCGACTTGAGTTACTAGCACGACAACGCGCACTCATTGTTCGACACCTACTAAATAGCAATCTGACGTTGTAATGTAACTACAATTAGATATTATGCCGTAGAATGTTATGAACTTGAGAATTTGAGTTGTCACTTGCCAATGTTTAAGCTTTTGCCAGGTGGCCTACATTGTTACTTTTGTGGAGGCGGTCGCGCGGCGGCGGCGACGTGATCACAATTGTCATAAAACGAAGTAAACAATCGTCTTGACTCAGGTGTAAAAGTGAAAATATAACTAACTATAAATTATTTTGTTGCTATTGAGTGAAGTCTTGCACATTATAGCAAGAGTTCGTTCATAAAGACAATCAATACTTTTTATCCTTTCTTGTAATAGAGTCACGTTAGTAATCGCATTAGTTAATTTTTCTAATCTATTTTAACGAATGACTGTTAATGAATTTTGTTCTAATCTATTTTAGAATGGAAAAGGTACTATGATATATAGAGTAGACTAGGGAGTACGAAATCTCTCATGTTCATTTATTAGATAATGTTATTAATTAAATAATGCATTTTGCTGATTTATAATTGAAGACAGCTATCATATCTATTAGGCAAGTCTATTTAATGTCTGTTTATTTTAATAACAAAAAAGGTAGATTTTACCACTGTTCTATCAAAATTCATCTTCAGTGTGTAAAATTCTATTGTGAGAATGATCTTGTAAATATGACAGGAGTCTATAAGTTTCTATTTTCGCTTTCAGTTACGGCCTTGCGGTTTTATTTCGGTAAGTCGATGGCAAGGTGCCACGACAATGTTTTGGGCGCCTGACATGGACAGTGGCACACTTTCATCTTTTCGAACACACTGCTTCGTGTGATAACTCTCAGATTCGTTTAATTACAATATTAACTCGGTAACTAGGTTAACGAACTTAAGACTGTTCACATACGTGTGAATAAAAATAAACAATCAGCTGGATATCTTTCATTTCAACATCTTTGTTGCCACATTTTATTGTATGGTAAGGTATGTACCATGAACTTTTGATGTAAAAGTTTACTCTGGAAAAGCGATAGTTGACTGCAAATGTGGACGTATTTTGCCACTTCCGTCCGTCACGCTACGCACACTTTGTGAATGAATTACAAACAAAAGCTATTTCGAGAGTCACTATCGTTCAGTGGAATGACAATGCCGACGCGGATCGGTCAATGATCTATATTAGCTATACATTAATAAAAATCTCACTGTGATCGCGTGTTTGTTATTAAACTTATGACAAAGGCCATAGAGAGTCACTACCGCTGCACCTAAAATACGTCACAAATAGTTATGTTTGCTTGTAGGCGTATCATCGAATGGGATAAATCGAGCTACTGCACATTATGGCTTTATATGAAGGAAGACTGAGTACCAGCCGTGATTGGTCATCGGAGTATCATAGCGGGTAGCAATCGCAGACATGTTCGAATCACTGGTGTCGCGGTTGACATCCCCTCCGGTGTCGCGGCGTCGGCACACGGTGCACGCAGCTCGAGAAGTATGTAGTGAGCCGGAGGAAGATGCGGCACCAGTACAACGACGCTCACGCACTGCCAAGCAGCTACTGGACAAACGGCGGAAGGCGCGTCTTTCTTGCGCTGATCTTACCGCCGCTACTAATGCTGAACCGGAGCGGACCTCGCGTATGGACGCCTTGAAAGCATTCTTGCCATTACGCCAATCCAAGTCTCTTGGACGCTTGGATGGGCTCAAAGAGGTAAGTTTCATTTATTAAGAATTAAAACAGTTTAACGCAGTATTAGCTTTAATAGTTGCATGGTACACGTAGGTAGATAACATGTTAAACGTGATTTATTGCGACATTAAAATACGACAAAAACACATATGTGATATATCTAAACGGCTATAAAACTGTTCTGAGACAAAAGCGTAACGTTAAACTATCCTTGACAGCATCAGACTCTGATGTTAGAATGATGAAGTTACGGTAATGAGTCTACTACTTGCGACATTTGAGAACGTTGTGAGTTGTGGTGGCCTTCGTGTAGTTCCCATGCGCATGCGCCGGCCTCGTACACCTGTTCAGGTGCCCCTCCCCACATACGTTGCTTACACAATACATTACTGACTGACCATTTTGTAAATATCTCAGTGACTATAGCCCGCTGAGTGCGACGCACCCAACTCTTAGCACACCCGCACCTACAGTACCTACATCCATCTGATTGCAAAACTGACAGTTGAGGGCGTTCCTATGAACTATGACATTCCTACACATAAATGGGTAAGACAATACAAACTATACAAGAGACACGGCATTTGATGGCGTGACTCGTCGGATCTTAGACATGAATCATAATGCAATACTTAGATGTCATAAACTAGACAGTTACGGGTCAATCGTTGACTGAGATGTAACTCCTATTAATACCATCTCTAATAACAGTTTGTTTCTTAATTACACGTAGCTGCTCTATAAAACATTTAAATATTGATGAAATTATGTAGATTGTACTGGACTAAATAGACGTCATTTTCATATGGTAACGGATTTGCTTTGCAATGTTAATTTCGAATAACCTGGTCTGCATGTCCTTATAAAGGTTTTGAGGTTGATGACCCGCGACCTACAAAGGCGAAAATTTAAGAAGGGACAACTAAGTAATCAATCATTGAAGAATTTGACATGTTTGACATATTGTATAAGACAAGCAATAAGTTAAGCATAATATTCATTAACATGTTCGAAGAAACGCAGTCAAGGTTCAAACTAATACTAAATGTTATATCTACGTGACTAACTACGAAGAGTGATTTATAGATAAATAATCTAAGAGATCGCTTTATGGTTGTAAGTCTGTCATGGTCGATAAACCGAGATATATGGATTGTGCTAACACTATTCTACGTACAAAACATAAAGCCAAGTAGGTATTTTATCTCAACGCTCATATAGTTCTGTCAACCGATGACTTTATGAAAATATAGTTTTCTTGATGAAGATTTTAATAGTTTTCATGTCAATATGGATTCTATTTGCAAGGACCCTTTTACAGCCTAAACAACTTTTTATTGCAATTTTTTTCTATTTTACTTTATTGCTAACTCAGAATATCTTGTTCTGTGGTAATGATAACCGTATACAGTATGTAGCGTATATGTAGGTAACGTATATGTAGGACAGTCATCAAGTTTGTCTTTTATTAATATACGCAGTTCAGTTTTAAGTGTTAAAAATACTGGCACACCACATTATAATATACATAATTGCAATGTCAATCATCAAGAGCTGGAACAGATCAGAGTGATATGCAATCGAGGACAAAGTTACGAGCCGTGTAAAGTTCAATTTGAGAACCTGGTACGCCGGCACCGTTACGACACTCGCGCCGCAAACCTTCCGATAGTTTGCAGATAGTACAAGAATGTGAGATAGGCAGGTAGGGGCAGGTATGCTCTGTACGAACACAGCCTTGATACCAGGTATACTTACACACACAACTTGGTCGTATACCTATTTGGAGTGATAATGTGTGCGTGTTGTTTGCCCATGTGATTTACAGACAAATGCCACGACTACTCGCGCATCTGTTCGTCCGTTTCTTTGTGCAGGGATCTTTATTTCGTTAACACCTTTTGTCTGCTCACTGGAATAGGGAACATCTGTGATTAAAAAAGTCTTATTAAGATTTCTCGTGAATGTGTTCTCATGTGCGTTTGGATCAAGCGATAATTGTAACGCAGACGCTTTATATACGTTATTCTTTGTTTAGTTTCGATGCCTATCGTGCGTGACTCAATAAATCTATAACAACTAACTGTAGTAATAATACTCCATCAAGTGTATTACAATAAGTAGTTATCATTTAACAGACAATACAGTTTATTACATGAGTACTTAACTGTACCCAATATTAGTTTTGGTTCTGACATTGAAAGGTTTGAAAGGAGATCAGTTTTATTGCCATGGCTGTTTTTTTACACATACTCGTACCTACCTATATCAAATGAGGAAATTACGTTGTAACTGTACTAATTTAGTAAGGTCAGGTCTTATCTCTTGTCAGCTAACACTTCATCATTGCAGACATAATTACCTTCGTTAGTCAACGTGATGGAAATTTAAACCGATAGGAAAAATTAGTTACATTTATTTTTACATTCATTAGTTCTTTATAAAATTACGACTAGCTAGATGAGGAAATGTGTAGCAGTTTTTATTTTTTGTGTTTTAGCCCGAAATTTGTTATTTATGTTCTTGTCTTTTTTTTTTTTTTTTTTTTTTTTTTTTTTTTTTTTTTTTTTTTTTTTTTTTAGTTCCGTGACCAAGGCCGCGGCCGCTTTAACGTCCGTTGCCGGGCGTCTCTGGTTACAAGCAGAACGTATTTCCAGTGGCGCCCGGCGTATGTTCTTGTCTGTCTTATATTGATGGTTGATGACTGATCGAAATAAGTGTTATTATTGTTCAAACAACTATTTTATTCTTAACTGCAACTGGCTTCGGTACGTTGAACATGATGTGGTGGTTTAATATGCTAATACTCGTGTATTTCGCAGCGCCTAGAAAAATTTATGAGTGTGTGGTCACCAAGTAGCTACAATATAATAAAAACATGATCAAGGCGATATTCCCGACATGACTCCCGAACAAATGAACGATGAACTAGGTACATACTACAATCATTAATTAACCTGTCAAAATTGGAAATAGAGATAGACTTCTACTCGCGGCCGACGATCAAATTATTGAAATCATTGCCAGAGATGCATGTCTAACTAGCCTTCGTATATCTACCTCATTAAATTTTTCTGCCTCGAATATGGTATTGACCGTCAAATCTAATCAGTTGCTTTTGATGTACGAGTATGTCGAAATGGAATGTCTAATGGAAAAATGTATCTATAAAATAGCATATAGTAATAATCATACACATTTCAAAGTATGGATCTATTTGGCTAGTGTTAAAATTGATAAGAATGAAATTATATTTGGAATGTATGAAGATGCGAAAGAATATATCTTAGGAATCCAATCTGCATAAGGTTCCCCCTTATGCAGATTGGATTCCTAAGATCTTGGAAGGATTACCAAGATCTTAGAAGCCCAATCCAACCTTACACTCATACATCATTATCACTACATATTATAAAAAAGTCGCTTCTATCCGTATGTATGTTTAGATTTTTAAAACTACGCAAACTACGATAAAGTGGTACTCGTGGAAGGTTTTTATATGACAAATTTGGGCGTCCGCTAGTTAGGTATATAACACTCGCACCAGATTAAAATCTCTCTCATTTCATGCACTATTTTATTCATTTAGATCTAATCTTAAAGTTGAACTTCAAATTTCATAAATCGAAGCTATAAAATTTAAATAAAATAAAATGATCGTTGAATGGTGTTAAACGACCATCATTTATTCTGATCAGACAAACCATCCGTTTCGAAGAATCGCCTCATCTGCAATTCGCGTTTTCTTTTATTTTTGTGCGATTCGTTTATTTTTATTTATTACATCGTTAGCTTGAAGCTTTGTCTCGCCAACAGAATCCAATACATCTTGTAGATTAATTTCCACCACACCTACGTCACTCAAACCTGATCAGAGTAATATGTGGCGTTCAATTTATATTGTTATTTTGCTATGTTAAAATATGCAGTAAAGTAAGATTATACGATTATCTAAGAGATAATATTTTGTTGTCTTTGTATTAAATGATGGTCCATTTTATACACATAATATTAATAAGTAGGTACTGGAGACCATGCTTCAAGCCATGGTCTCCAGTGGGAGTAGGTGGAACACGGCCGTGTCCTTCTGCGAGCAAGTCATGCTCGCGAAGGAGGCGGCCGAGAGGGAGAGGGACCGTTCCCTCCCCGCCGAGTTCCGTAGTCAGCGGCGAGGGCGCCGCAGACTCATCTACGCCCAAGACCATCGACCTCCATGATCGCGGCCTGAGGACGGCGGGATCGCCACCCGCCGTCCTTACAGAAGCAGGCTAGAAGGGTTGCGTGCTGCGAGCCGGATGCCCCATAGCACGCAACTAGATTGACTCAACGACGCGGGATTCTCATTCCGACCAAACCCCCGCAGAGACCACAGAGGTGGTCAAAGTCCGCCGGGCGCCACTGGAAATACGTTCTGCTTGTAACCAGAGACGCCCGGCAACGGACGTTAGAGCGGCCGCGGCCTTGGGCCGCAAAATAAAAAATAAAAAAAAAGTAAATTGGTATGCACTGAAAATGCATTAATTGTACTGTCTGTCTCTGTATTGTGTCTACTGGTCAATAATATATCTGTCTATAAATAGTTTTATAATAATAGTTTGTATAAATACAGACATTCGTTGTATGAAATGTATAAGTTCACATTAAATTGAAATCTTAATTTATATTAATTCCATCTATTCCCCAAAGTTCAAATATAAATAATTTATGAGTATGTTGATAGTATTGGTTGTATATATTTAATGTGAAATGTACTACATTTCATATCAACAACCTGTCATAGTAGTGTACGTTAACTTTCAATCTTACGCTAAGCTTCTGTTGTTGGCATTGATACTTTAATACCTATTGAATGACTTCCAAACCAGATAATATCACCTTGAACACTATTTAGAATTCATTCCTTTGCCAAATACATAGGTATATTCAGCACTGAAATTTACGTAACAAAAATGCAATAAACTTCTTATAGTTAACTATACCTATTTAAAAATTCAATTTTGTACATTAGTTACCAACGTTCTATTCTTTCTACTTGTCCATCCAAATGTTGCCTGTAAGAAATCACTTTTAAGTGATAAGGCCGCCATTTGTACATGTTTAACTTTTTTTTATATTATGTTGTATTGGTGTACAAATTAAGTTTTATTCTATTCTATTCTATTCTACGAACGAGACAAAAACATAACACATGCTGGGTAACGGGTTTCAGAAAGTACTGATTATAATTTCACTTCACATTAACTTATGTCATGCTAACGTAACTGTAGTAATTTAGCGTTACAGTTAGTTACTCAGCTATTTCGTGGTATATGGACAGATGTATAACATAACTTGATTTTTTACGACCTTGTGCTTGGTCCAGAGCTACTGCTATATACACTTGTTACAAAATAAAGTAAAATAAAATAAAATTAACTTAACTTAGCAGCTGTCATTAAAAACTAATCAAGACCTCTTCCCGTTTGTTATTTGCATATCCTTAAAGAGGAGTAATTGCCAATAGGAGTAATATGTATATAGCCACAAATGCTATTGTGATAAATTGTTCTGTAATAATGTTCTATGATGAATTCTTCTGCTGCATTCCAAGGTACCTCTGTGATAGTCGAAATGTTATACTAGCCTCTAGATATCCATGTTGAGTATATATTTAGCCAGTCAAACCAATCTTTGTAGTATTCAAAACGTAAAATATCAACTGTCATAAAACTTTCTTCCTTTATCAGTTTCCTGAAAAGCTACTCGCATATTTCTCTATAACTATATCGTCTCGCTATTTACAGCTGTTAGGTATATGAACAAATGTATTATCGTAACTCGTAATTTGTCTCAAGGCGACAACGCGACGTCGCAAGAGTATGCTCAACGTTGCGTGTATCCTATTGTATATTCTCTTTGTAAATATTAACATATACCTAGAAAACTTCATAAAATAATATTTTATAAAGTTTTTAGAGGTCTCTATTTTCTTTTTTATCGCATGGTGTGTCGTTAACAGTCACTAGAGTGGGGCCCCTAGCTTGACACAAAGTCGGAACAGGTTTTTGATATTCACTAAAAGTAAATAAATAAGAAAATCTGTTGTTCAAAACATTTCGGATAGTGCTAATGTTTTTTCTCCGTCAGTCCTAAGCCAGTCTATAATCTAAGTACCAAAGAAATTTTTGATTAAACTACAACTAATTGATAAAAGTAGAGTAAGATTTCTTGTCACTTCTCCTATGTAGAGAACTTCTCCTAAGAACTCCAGTTTAAATATGATGCTCGACTCTGGCATTTAATTATCATTAACATGCGGCAAGTGCCAGCGAGACACCATCTTTTTGGGCACAGTTACCGTCTACATTAAATTGTTTAAACTTGCATTGTACTCTCCAACCATATTTTTGATTAATATTTATCTAAGTGGAGTAAGTAAAAGTAAAATAAATAGTATAATTGAATTGTCACGATAATATCATACGAGTACTATCAAATTACACAACACCGGTATATTTTCACGAAGACATAATAAGCTACAATTCAAAAGTATTAAAAAGCATCATCATGGTACTAGCTACATTCAACTTTCCATTGTTTCCTGCTAATTTATAAGTTGTAATTTACTGTACAAGATTGAATCGTCCACTTGATTGCAATTAAATAATAGCTGTTATACTAATGGACCATCGAGATGGCTAGTGAATGGATGATGCAACAATGGTTGTCAATCTCTGTCTACGGTGCATTAAAAGAACGTAGTCTGCGCAAACGCAGCGTTAACACGCCTATTGTTGCGATGTAGGCAGGTGTCGATAAACGCACTAACTTCTAATTTTTTTTTTAAATTTTGCATACTTTGTTACTCACATGCGTTGATGATTTGTAATGTTATTGTAATGTGGTGAGAGAGTAAAGGTAATAAATGAGTATACATATAGGGGTGGCAGAAAAGTTTTCTAAAAAGTTTTGCTCCAGCTCGGTTTGATGATATCCTATAGTTTTTGTTTTTTGCAAATATTTTATACCTAATACGGCAGAGATGTTCATGTACTTAATTCGATTGCCAGAAGAGCTCGCGGATGATTCAGTGGACAGATTATACGCCATTACCCATACTTCTCAAAGGAAGTTTACGACTGATTCATTCGACACGAATGCATTCATAAATATTTTATTACAGAGCGCTTTTAAACGGTCATATTTCTGAGAAACCTCCAACTTTCCTCCTATGTAAAGTTTGCGTTGGTTTTGTGTACTTACACAACTTTTCTCTTATATAATCGAGAAACTTCAACGACATGGAAAACCGATGCTTTTCATTCTGTTACGTAATAGATTCGACACATGATGGGCGGTTGATTTCTAAAAGACACGTACCATGTAAGTAATTTATGTCCACTATATCGATGATGCTCTTGGAACTTTGCTAGGGCTGTCAAAGAAGCAGGGTGCCACTGGAAATGCCTTCAGTGTTACCAGAGACGCCCGCAGCAATGGACATGGGAGAGGCCGCTGTCTCGCGGAATTAAAAAAAAAAAGGAAAAAAAAAAGAAAAAGGGCTGTCAAAGAAAAAAAAAATTAAAGAACTGAGAGCGAGAAACGTGTGTTTGAAAACAAAATTATCGAGTGTTAATAACCCATAAATAATAAAAGCAAAGTTAATGAGTTAGAAATTTGGCCTTCCCTAGTAGTTTCACCGAGGCTCCACGACTCCAGACGTTTATCATAGCTAATGTTTGACATCCATTTCATCAACTGTTTTGTTTTATTTCAGAACTTTCACTAACATACTCGTAATGTAATTTGCATGAACAAAAATTGTTGTACACCTCCGTACATAGTATAGTTTTTATTCTTAAATTTTATTACGATTGAAACAGATGGACCTAAAATTAAACTTCCAAGTTCTAATTAAATAGTCAATATAAGTAGTCATCCATCACAACGAGAATGTTGAAATTATTCTTATACATATAGGTATTCTTTAGAATTTCGCGAAGCACCTCCTTGACACTGGTCACCCCTTGAACAATAGTAACACCTTTAAAGTTTTACGTTTATGTGAGAAGGGGTTCAAGCTGAGTGTTTGGGAAAGGCTAGAAATAGTTAGAAGAGATGCGGACACCTTACTCAATGAACAAATAGATTTTCACACGTCTCCCTTACTTAATCTGGTTGTAAACAGACAGACACATTAGTTGGTTGTTGGTTTGTATGTGTCATTTGGCATTTCTACACAATTTGTTGAAAATTAATAGGATAGGGTCTTGTATTGGTGAATACCTATTTTTGGGTACTTAGTTAGCAAGATCTGAGGTTTCTACCCACGTTAGTTATTGTGAAAAAATCCTACATCGCGATAATGAAATTTGCACACGTTTACTTATAAGCAAATATGTTCTAACCACAAATTTTGCTGTTCTCTCTGAGACAGTCTTGATAATGCTTCGTTTAGAGGCGAAACAATTGTCGACGTTTGGTTGTCTTTTTAATCCTGCGAAAAATAGTGTTATTAAGAAATTTAAAATAAGTTTAAAACGTTTTTTTTTAAATATTTTACTTACCATTGCTTTGTCATTCTTTAGAATGTTTACTTTTTACAACAATAAGTAATGGATTGCGACGTTTGCGCCAAGTCCCGTGTCGATAGCATTCACGTGAGTTGACCAGCCCTGCACATGGTGTGGGCGCGACACGTGCGCACTTGCGACACGCTCGGAAGTAGACTGTATCAACAATCATTACGCCCACTACAATTGTTGCCAATTACAACTCGGCTACCCTGACTGTTACGTCACAACAACTGCAGAGTAGTTAACATGAAGGTTAAATGACACTACTAGGTACCCACCACTTTCTTTAATAGTAATTATTTAAATGCCGACGGATATCCCGCTCCGGTCACTTTCTTCGATTATCATAGCAATCGATTTCCCAACGCTCTACTCAGCAGGTTGTTTGGCGATAGTTTTCATTAGTGTCGTTAATAAAGCGGTTAGATTTCTTTTCACCACACCTTTTGCTATGCTATATTTACGCAGATAAACATCACGAGTTGAATAACACTATGGTACTCGCGCAAACAATGCCTAGCTACCGACAAGAACTAAAATAACATCTGAGTAGTCGTATCTACTCGTATTATGAAAAACGTTTTCCCAGCTGGTATAATTGCTGTTATAGTATGGTGAGAGTTTTTACACGGTGAGTTACTTTCTTATGGTGAACGTGACGCCAAGCCCTTAGTTAGTTTAGATCTATTCATGTAGCTCGGCCCTGTTTTGTCGCCTTATTAGTAGTAGATATTTACTGACAGCAATTACGCAGTGAAAGTTTTATAACTTTTATCTCACGTCGATCTTGTCTGTATTTTCTTGATTTAGCGTCACTCAGACGTGTAATTACCGTTTCAGTTGAGTTTTTTCCCCTAACATTTCAATACATAGTAACATAAAAATTAATATCGATAAAGAGTATCATAGGAATAACTGTAATTTCACAATACCTGGATTAACTATTATCGACGGTTATTCCATTTAAGTTTAAAGATTAATCGAACTGCGGTTTCTTGGTAGTCGATTATATAAATGCGCCATAATAATAATAGACCGGGGGGTTTAATTTAAATTAGCTGGTAACTTTACTACTACTCGTAATCTGAGTAATCCCGAAGATAGTTCTGGTAAA
Source organism: Nudaria mundana (assembly GCA_963556515.1). NCBI lineage: Eukaryota > Metazoa > Arthropoda > Insecta > Lepidoptera > Erebidae > Nudaria > Nudaria mundana. Next base: position 9,699,466 of record OY748305.1, on the reverse strand, counting down.
TATAGGGAAGCGGTCGTAACGTTGCTTACCAGTAAGCGAGATCCTGTAGTTTGAAGTGCGATGACTTAGATTTTATGATAGACTCGCTTAGTCTGCATTCTAACATAAAACGGGAAATTCTGTTACGGCTAAAATATTATAATTTAAATATTGTATTTAGTACTTTTATCTGTCGATGCGAGTGTTAAAATTTATGTTTCAAGATTAAACCTATTGCATAAAATGTAAGGTTTTCGTTTTGATACAGTACTAATACGCAAAAGTAGTAAAATACCAATTAGATATTACGAACCTAGTCTTTATTTTTAGAGGTCGCCAAAATCGAAAGTTTCTTTTTATTGGTGAAATGCAGTTTTTGCGTTTGTTTTTAATTACTCAATCTAATCATAAGTTGCACGCAGCGTCTAAAAACAAGTTTGGACAAGATCATGTTTACTTTCGATTCTTAACTTTTTTACAATTCTAGATATGAGGCTTTACGTCTTTTATATAACACAGCAGATACCTAGGTATCTACACAATTATCACAACACAGACTAAAGGTACTTGAGTTTGGATGCCGTAACTTCAATTACTGTGGAAAAATCACTTTTTATGTTGCTACTACCATTTACTTTCTAGAGTCTAATCTAGCGCGTTTTAAGGCTTTATAAGGCTGATGGCTAGTTTAATGAAAGCTAATCTATTGAACGCATTGATTCGCAGATAGCGAATATTTTATATCGTGGAACTCAAAGTTTGAATTAAAGCTACAAATGTAGTGAAGTTTATCTTCGAATTTTACTAGGTACTAACAAGTAAAAGATTTATATACTAAGGAACTCAAAGTTTGCATATCAAAGTACGTACCTACCTAATTCGTTTTTTTTTGGGTGAGTCAAGTGAATGTTAATTTGGTTACATACAGCTATTGTACGGTAGGAGGATTTTTTAATGAGTTATTGGTTTGGAGGTCGATGTATTCCTCGGTAGTATATATTTCGAGGAAGGTTATGGGCTCTCGGAGGGAGGAGTGAAGAAGAGAGGATGGGAGAGCGGGTATCAATTAATACTGAAAGTTTTGTACATTTCCTTTTTAGGTGGAACCTGTTAAACGTTGTACATATTATTCGTAAATTTCTATGGTCATTAACCCCCATTTTTCAGTCGAAAGCTTTGTTATACGATACTCTGTGCGCGGCGGCTATACAAACGTTTTATCACGCACGACGTATCTCTGTAACTTATGAATGTGCATGTTTACGACAGTTCTCTGCTGGTGGTCAGCCGCGATTTGTCCACTGTAAAGGTCGATTTACACATATCAGTGAAGCCTCCGACACAGTTCAGTGTCAGTGATTTATCGTAACAAATGTTTTTTTATAAATTTTCTATGTCAGTGTCAAATACCAGACATTACTGACACTGACTCTGACATGTTCATAGGAAATTTATGAAATAATATTTTGCACTGATATTGAACTGTGCCAGTACTGTGTCGGACGAAACTGAGATTTCAGTGATATGTCTGAATCGACCTTAATGCTAACCACCTGAAAGGTGGTTAACCAGACACCATTAAGTAAGGAATCCCAGTCTACCATTAATATTGATGCCAATTCTTTCCGGGCGTATTTTATCATTGGTTTATGCCACCCGGTGGGCAATTACTACAATGAATTTAACTACCTTAGATCAGAATACATCGTATTACACATACATCATATAACACGTTTTATTCGCATATCGTAGTATTAAAGCACTAAATCCTCTATTTATATCTTAAATCCAATGTCAAGTTAGAGACAGCAAAATTATTTTAAATCTAATGTAAAAGTAGACAGTAAATTAAACATTTATCCTTTATTAATTTTGATTTAGTTCTTTTAATTTATGGCTCTGATTATGGCTATTTTCTTTCATTTATCCACACAAACAAGAAAATAAGTGCCTTATTAAAATACTTACAATCATTCGTGATAATTACTTCGATATTTTTACTAATGATTGGTTCAGTTGCTTAATCCCTAGTAACATTACACATACTCGTATTTAAGCTTAAACCATTGTTACTTAAGTACTATTCCCTATTCTGCCCCATAGTACTGATGTGGTGTGACTGTGGCACTCGCATGCCGCGAAAACGTCGATACACAACACTTTTCGGCCAAAACTCTTCCTAGGGACACCCACTAATTCTTATACTTTGTACTGGGAAAAAATCGAGCTATACATTCTCCTAAACTAAATCTGAATTCTAATAAAATATTTACGTTTAATTTGTAACAACAATTATTATCAATAACCCAATCTAATCAAGATACAAAAGGTAGCGCAGGTTGCATTGCACGGAGATCATAGGTCGTGTGTTGCATCAACGCTGCACTTTCGATATGCGCTAGTGAAAGGTGCATTCTCATCGCAGGTGGATCTGCAATACAGATCATAGGGTTGCCAACAATCAAAAACATAAGTGTTTTGAGGTTAAGAGGACATGAAGAGCCATAAAGTATTTAAAAAACTTTTTAAGCTAACCTTTATTGACCATTAATCGTAAATTCGTAACCTTGTTTTCTGTTCTATGTAGTGAAAAAATTTGAAGGTTAATGTTGTCGCATCAACAATAAATTATTTTTATTTTGCAGCCAAACCCACATTTTTACATGTGACGCATCACCTGGCCTTGTCCTTGTATTTGTGTCGCTGTTTTATACGCTTTGATCGATTACTTTTTACAATAATTGTAGGGCTCCTGGTTCCATCCGCGTGGATAGCTTACGAAATCCCACAGGAACCTATGAAATTTAAAGGTATACATTATTTCTAAATTCTTTTATTGATGACAGAGAAATAGCAAAATTTTCTTTTGATACCTAATATTTGTAGGATATAGGATGTTAGCTAACAGTTAAGACAAGATCTCTTATTTATCGATGCTAATTTTGAATTGCGTTGGAGGAGTAGGTTTAAAGCTACATGCCAAAATAACTTTGAGTCATATTGAGTATGTTTTTTCCTTTTATCCCAGCTAATTATCGACCCGATTATACACTGGTACCAGTTTTATTGTTGAATTTCGCGTCACGTTGTATATACTATTCTATTCACTAGGCGCATTTACTTTGTTTAGTCGGAGGACATCCCTTTGTTAAACATCCCAACCATTACCACCACAAGAAAAAATTATTCATACTGTTTTTATCCTTACTGACAGCCCTACAAACGGCTTTATTCGTCCTTTTCTGCGGTCATGCTAGCGCAATAACACTTTACTAGAGTACTGCTAAGCTTTTGTGCCCACCCAGTAAGTGCAAGTTGCCTGGAGAGTATAGAACGCGCATCACGGCAACTTCAAAGACGGTTTTAAGTGTGTAATCTCTTAGATGTAATTATGTACCTATTAACTTTTTTAGCACGTAAATGTACAATCATTCTTGAAGTCATTGAATGACTCATGACTCGCAAGAATTTTATTTAAATTGAAATAGTTTGATATATGTATTTTTTTCTTTTTTTAATAATAATAATTTGATGATATAAGTGCCGTGCTAGCCTCACAAGAGATTTTGACAAGAGAGACAAGAGAGATTTAGGTACACATCGCATTAGGTATAAGTAAATATAATAAATTCATAAATCCGTTGTTATGATGAAAAATACAATACATACAGTTAGGTACGGCGCAATATTAAAATGTCTTGGTCATTTCTTTAATGACAATCAGTAGCCTTTTTTGTAGTAGTACATTAGCGAAGTTGGTACTTATTGTATCATTAAAATGGCCCAGAAGCATGCCAGGATCGAAATATGTCGATCAACCTATTAAACAAATGATACCTATCGCAAAATATGACGCTACTTTTAGGCACATAAAACCTTTATGCTGGTTTTAGATAAATTGACAGTTGTCATTATAGAAAACTATATAAAAATGTCACTAAGAAAATGTGTGGTTTTGTTGTAGAATTTAGATAATAGTTTGATTGTGTTTACTAGAATGGATTGTGTTCGTGATTATTTTGAATTATTGGTTTAACCATGAGGGTTGTGGTCAAAAAAAGATACGTTTACATATATTTATAACTTATTGTTAGGATTTTACGGAATTTAGCTAGGTTAAGCGGGGAACATGTTTAGTGAAGGTAAGCGCTGACTAGTCGCAAGGTGGCCACCCAAAATTTACAACTGAGTCGTAAGTCTCAGTCGCCTGCGATGTATTCCCTACATTATCACATGGGTGCTTAGTATTAGATCTCTCGCGAGTGCTTGTATTTAGCCGACTTGACTTGCCCTTTTACTACTTAACTTGTCTTTTTAATTTTTTTGCGAAATCATTTGTTTAATAAGTCGACCGACATAATGTCGACACTGCTACGCTCGTGCTGCAGATCACTCATTCACTAGACAATGTTTAATGGATGATAGACTCTGTACACGGCTGACTTGACATGAACGGTTTAATTCCCTCTCTCTATATTTATTTAACATAATGGTTCTATTGTACGTAGTTAAACTTTGTGGATAAGTCGGCAGTCGACCGCAATTGCCTTGGTAACTTCCCTAGTTCCCTCTCATTACAAAGTCACAATGTTATTGGCAGTCTGTTGTTTCATGATTCCCGTACTGTAATTACGAGATGTCTCTGAGGTGCTGCATGGAATATTGTCACGGGTGAATGTGGCTTAAGTAACGGGAAATGCACCGAGTAAATTATAACGTCCGCATTGATGTTTCCACTTTCATACTCGGAGCTGCTGTAGAAGGAACGACCTACACTGTATAACTGAGTGCTTGCACGATTTCATTGGTATTTCCGTTAACAGCAGTTTTTTTACAATCTTAGATACCAATAAATTTATTCTGCACCTGAAACTAGTAGTTCTGCGAACAGTAGACCTCGCCTTATTTTCGGGTCCCTAACATCCTTTTGGGACAATAAACTCCGAAGCAAACATGTGTGGATCACACAAATACTTGATTCGACTAGGGAATCGCACAAATCGCATCAAAAATATCCGAATCGTCAAAAGTGTTTAGTCGTGTTGATTACTTCAAGATTACAACAATGCAGTTAGTTCCCTTCTGTAAGTCTAACTGTACCTACAATTTATTCTTACTTTTCGATAAACTATTACATAATCACTTTTACTTCCTACTATTATATACTCTTTTGATTATAAGTACCGACATTGTTTAGATTAGTGATAAAAAATCTCACGATTAAATATTGTGGCATAGGGACGTAGACAGTAACTGAAACGGTAAGAAAAAAAGATATGAAATACTTGATAAACAAGTTTAAACAACTGAATGTTTCTGAAAACAAATAATGAAATAAAATAGGTTTTATACTTTTTTCATAGTGATTGCGAAGAGTGACGTTTATTTTTCAAAAATTACTAAGAAACTTATTATAGCTAGACGAATTGTGGCAAAAAATTATTGATTTTAGTTAGCTGGTGCTCGGCACAAACTGTTTGGAACATTGTTTGGTCTCTTATGTTCCATATAAATATTGTATCTATTATTATATGCTAACCTAGCAAGTGATTACATATTTGAGCCGTTTGGGGTTGAGACACTGGGGTCATGGGGTCCGAGTACTCGTCGCCTTTATAGAGACATTGCTAAACGCTTAATCGATGCTTCTCAGGACCAGAAGGCTAGCTATTTTCTGGCCCAAAGAAAAGTATCGCCATACAATGTGGCAACACAGCCAGCATTCTGGGAACCTTCCCAGTCGGCAATGACGCGGAGAATTTTTTAAACGATATTTTGTAATGTAAATATTTTTAGTATATAATTATGTACTTATATTGTAATTCTTATTGTAAATAAAATTCATTTTTATGAATCTAGAACCGTTTATCATGAAATGGTGGGTTTATAATTTCTACAATAGGTAGGTACTAAAGAAAAAACCATGCGCGGCGGCACTTATGTGTACAAATCAGACATGTTGGAAAAATTACCGGAAATACAAAACAAACAATATCATCGTACCGTAATAGGCGCAGCCTTAAATGGTGAAATGGGTCATATGATTAGAGAATTCGTGTGGGGAAATCACCACCTATAGTGCGTAAATTACTATGTATTGTCATTATATAACAATATAGGTTAATTTCAAAGTTAATATATTTTTTGGGCCACTTAAATTCTCACCATTAAGTGGTTAGTAGGTGAGTTATTTAATGGGTTTATTGTTATAGTATCTCTCTAAGGTTGCAACGCTATAACAACATTTTAATGTCTTAACTAGCGGACATCCGCAGCTCTACTTGAGAGAAAAATCGTAACAAAACAAAGATTGTAACTACATGGTGTTCTATTCCCAACTTGCGTCCTGAAACATTTGGTTGAGAGAACGAATATCTGCATATTTACGGTATGTTGGTACTTTTTTTTTTTTTTTTTTGGACATTCTCACACAACGTCATCAAGCCCAAACTAAGCTATAAGCTTGTCTAAATCCCATTGCAAGCAATGGGATTTAGACAACTGATAAACATATTATAAATTTTTAAATACTTACATATTATAACATAGAATACACCCAAACTCCGAAACAAATATTTGTGGATCACACAAATATTTGATTCGACCCGGGAATCGTACCAGGTACTACCGAACAGGTAAAAATATTATGGCCCGGAGCTTCAAATTAATCATTTTAACTGTGATTGTTGTATAACATCGGTTAATGAGTAGGTGTGTACTTCCCTACTGTAAAACGACAATGCTTGTTATTAAAAGGCTGTGTGAATGTGAACGCTTTGAGTGATGGGACGACACCGCCATTTCTGTGTGATGCGTACAAGGCAGGGTTCAGAATAAAATATAAACTGCAAACAGACGCGCTGTAAATTCGCAGAATGTTCTACACGAAATAACAATACGCTAATTTAGCAGATGATTAGGAATGACTCATAGTTGCACTGTGTATACTTAGTGTAACGGTGACCTGCACACTTATGTCATATTCTAAATCGTTATTGAAGTTATTTTTATTTTTCATCGCTTTCAATACCTACCGTACCTACATCACTGAAAAATATTGAAATAGATATTATTTTGTTTTTCGTGTCAAAGTTTGCCGGCAAGAAAAGAATATAAAAACCGGCCAAGTACGAGTCGGACTCACGCACAAGGGGGTCCGGACCAAAACAGCAAAAAAAAAAAACGGTTATATGACGGTGGCGGAGATACAGCACAAGACAGACGGGCGGACGAACGTACAGCGAAGTCTCAGTAATAGGGTTCCCGTTTTACCCCTTGGGTACGGAACCCTAAAAATGAAAAGTAATATAATTACAATTCGGTCGTTTGGCGTTGACACGCCGCCGGGGTCATACTTAGGTTGGAGTGCTTGATGTGTTATCACAAATTTAACAAAGCTGCTGATCGACTCTTCTTAGGACCAGAATGCCTTTCTGGCTAAGAGAATTTGCATTCCCATTCATCGTGGCAATACTAAAAGCTTTCTGGGAATAATTCCAAGCTTTTTTTCTTATTTTTGATGTAAGTTATTTGTTTGCGAAGAACTAGTTTTAAACTGAAAGTATGTAGATGTAGATATAGATAGACTTGTGTGTTTGTGTGAACTTGATGTTTAGTAACTGGCGTAGTCATTTAAATGGTTGTTTTTGTTTTTACAACCATAATGTAACAGGTACAACAATAATGGTCTCCTCATGTACAGCATGATTCCTACTCTGAAGATTTTTTCAATTGACTATGATATCTCCAGCAGGTATATTATGTGCATTGTATATCTATAATATATATTCGATAAATAGATAGCTCTAATTGATGCCGAATCATAAATACGATCGCAAGTTTTGAGCTCGTAAGTTGTAGGAGAGTGGGGACTAGGTCAGTTGGTAGAATATTCTTCCTGAAAAGTGAACAGCCACTGGTTCGCGTCTGGCCTAAGACTATTGTTTTTGCAATTTATTTAGTAAAATATTAGTTTTCAAATCACATTTAAATATTAATAGAATAGTAGGAAGGCAATTGAGTTGTAAAAGATTATAGTACTCGTAACATCAAACAAATCAAGTTTTGTTGTGTGGGCAGATCTAAATAAACGTTTATCAACCTACTGAATCAAAAGAAAATCTACGGTGGGTGAATTTACGGAGGCGGAATGTTTTAAATAAAACTGTTTATTTGAAAAACAAGGTTTAGTTTACGACTTTATTTTTCACCTATTTTTGAAACCGTTATGAAGAAACATGTAAACACAAACCTACGTACAAAATGCATAGGTATAGGTACCTACCTAATAATTTAGGATTTATAATCATAATTGTTGATGTGACATAATAGGTATATCTTCATCGTGTACAATCCCCAGTCCCCTCCGTGTCAATAAAACAACGAGATGAAGTTGATGATTAATGTAATAGAGGTCATAATTATAAATTATACAATGTATTAACACATACTATTGTGAATATCAATAGCGCAATTCAGGAAGGGTTTGGTACGCCATCTATTGAGCGATCTTAGAACTAACTTATCACTGTTATAGTTTGCTGCCTTAACACATCGTGCATTGAAAAAAAAAGTTGGCTGCAGTCTCAGAAGTCGTAAGACAAATTATTTGAGTTTATTATATTGTTTTGCCTATTTGGAACCGACTCTTATAATATGTAAATTACGAATATGCAGTTTTTTTCTTATAATGGTAGATGTTATGTATGATGTACCTGTAGTTGCGTGTGAATCAGTTAGCCTTTACGCCTGATTAGATATTTCCATTTAAGGGGAATGTTAACAAGTAATTAGACCTCTACGATGAAAAGATACATATTATAAGACCGTATTTGCTTACAACTGGTACTCTTAATATCTTAAATGTTTAAATCTAATGTCATCGACAGAAGTCTTTAGCTAGTGCTGTGAATAAAACTTATTTATTTTGAGTCATACACCTGTAAAGAAATTCACCATCCAGTGAAAAGTAAAATTTGTTTATACGTATGTACCTATATCTAACTATGTATCCTATTAATATATTTTATAAGCAGTGAAGTATGCTAACTTTTTCTTTACGACTTTATTCCAGGAGGAACGTTCTACCTACTGACCAAGACACCACTGGCGGTGGTGGTGGAAGTGGTTGGTAGAACGTTCCTCCGTTCGTTCGAGTCCAGCCCAAGACTATAGTTTTTGTGATTCATATTGTAAAATTATATATGTATGCTATACCTATATAACATGCACTAGAATTTAATAAGGAATTTAAAACCTCATGGGATTTAGGCCACAGTATTTTATACATAATTAATAGACCCCAAATATGGACGGATTAAAAACGTCCTTATTGGCGTTCCGTATTTAGCAGATGATTAGGAATGACTCATAGTTGCACTGTGTATACTTAGTGTAACGGTGACCTGCACACTTATGTCATATTCTAAATCGTTATTGAAGTTATTTTTATTTTTCATCGCTTTCAATACCTACCGTACCTACATCACTGAAAAATATTGAAATAGATATTATTTTGTTTTTCGTGTCAAAGTTTGCCGGCAAGAAAAGAATATAAAAACCGGCCAAGTACGAGTCGGACTCGCGCACAAGGGGGTCCGGACCAAAACAGCAAAAAAAAAAAACGGTTATATGACGGTGGCGGAGATACAGCACAAGACAGACGGGCGGACGAACGTACAGCGAAGTCTCAGTAATAGGGTTCCCGTTTTACCCCTTGGGTACGGAACCCTAAAAATGAAAAGTAATATAATTACAATTCGGTCGTTTGGCGTTGACACGCCGCCGGGGTCATACTTAGGTTGGAGTGCTTGATGTGTTATCACAAATTTAACAAAGCTGCTGATCGACTCTTCTTAGGACCAGAATGCCTTTCTGGCTAAGAGAATTTGCATTCCCATTCATCGTGGCAATACTAAAAGCTTTCTGGGAATAATTCCAAGCTTTTTTTCTTATTTTTGATGTAAGTTATTTGTTTGCGAAGAACTAGTTTTAAACTGAAAGTATGTAGATGTAGATATAGATAGACTTGTGTGTTTGTGTGAACTTGATGTTTAGTAACTGGCGTAGTCATTTAAATGGTTGTTTTTGTTTTTACAACCATAATGTAACAGGTACAACAATAATGGTCTCCTCATGTACAGCATGATCCCTACTCTGAAGATTTTTTCAATTGACTATGATATCTCCAGCAGGTATATTATGTGCATTGTATATCTATAATATATATTCGATAAATAGATAGCTCTAATTGATGCCGAATCATAAATACGATCGCAAGTTTTGAGCTCGTAAGTTGTAGGAGAGTGGGGACTAGGTCAGTTGGTAGAATATTCTTCCTGAAAAGTGAACAGCCACTGGTTCGCGTCTGGCCTAAGACTATTGTTTTTGCAATTTATTTAGTAAAATATTAGTTTTCAAATCACATTTAAATATTAATAGAATAGTAGGAAGGCAATTGAGTTGTAAAAGATTATAGTACTCGTAACATCAAACAAATCAAGTTTTGTTGTGTGGGCAGATCTAAATAAACGTTTATCAACCTACTGAATCAAAAGAAAATCTACGGTGGGTGAATTTACGGAGGCGGAATGTTTTAAATAAAACTGTTTATTTGAAAAACAAGGTTTAGTTTACGACTTTATTTTTCACCTATTTTTGAAACCGTTATGAAGAAACATGTAAACACAAACCTACGTACAAAATGCATAGGTATAGGTACCTACCTAATAATTTAGGATTTATAATCATAATTGTTGATGTGACATAATAGGTATATCTTCATCGTGTACAATCCCCAGTCCCCTCCGTGTCAATAAAACAACGAGATGAAGTTGATGATTAATGTAATAGAGGTCATAATTATAAATTATACAATGTATTAACACATACTATTGTGAATATCAATAGCGCAATTCAGGAAGGGTTTGGTACGCCATCTATTGAGCGATCTTAGAACTAACTTATCACTGTTATAGTTTGCTGCCTTAACACATCGTGCATTGAAAAAAAAAGTTGGCTGCAGTCTCAGAAGTCGTAAGACAAATTATTTGAGTTTATTATATTGTTTTGCCTATTTGGAACCGACTCTTATAATATGTAAATTACGAATATGCAGTTTTTTTCTTATAATGGTAGATGTTATGTATGATGTACCTGTAGTTGCGTGTGAATCAGTTAGCCTTTACGCCTGATTAGATATTTCCATTTAAGGGGAATGTTAACAAGTAATTAGACCTCTACGATGAAAAGATACATATTATAAGACCGTATTTGCTTACAACTGGTACTCTTAATATCTTAAATGTTTAAATCTAATGTCATCGACAGAAGTCTTTAGCTAGTGCTGTGAATAAAACTTATTTATTTTGAGTCATACACCTGTAAAGAAATTCACCATCCAGTGAAAAGTAAAATTTGTTTATACGTATGTACCTATATCTAACTATGTATCCTATTAATATATTTTATAAGCAGTGAAGTATGCTAACTTTTTCTTTACGACTTTATTCCAGGAGGAACGTTCTACCTACTGACCAAGACACCACTGGCGGTGGTGGTGGAAGTGGTTGGTAGAACGTTCCTCCGTTCGTTCGAGTCCAGCCCAAGACTATAGTTTTTGTGATTCATATTGTAAAATTATATATGTATGCTATACCTATATAACATGCACTAGAATTTAATAAGGAATTTAAAACCTCATGGGATTTAGGCCACAGTATTTTATACATAATTAATAGACCCCAAATATGGACGGATTAAAAACGTCCTTATTGGCGTTCCGTATTATAAGGATTTGTCTACGTGTTGCCCTGCTATTTCCCAGAATCACGATACACTATCATCAAAATTATTATTATGTAACGTTCACATACGAGTATATAACTTTAATATAAAGTAGGTAGTACGCCTGTAGATACGTCTCGTGTGATCAATCCGCTTTCACGTTGACAAGTACATTTTGAAGTCTTATCATTGTCAGTATCTCGTGTGCACTGTAATTGCATCCCGAGTTCTCGCCAGACATACCCGACTATTATCATTTATTGTCAGACATGCAGTGGTATTTCAATCTCTAAGTATTAAAATAATGAGCTTACAAAGCTATAGAGAATACTTTGAAGATGTATTAATGAAAATAAACTAGAATTCGCAACTTTTCGAAATGTGAAAAATGTACTTCGTATCGTCATCATAATATGTTTCGGCTTTTGTCGGATATCCATCCGTTTGCAAGTATACAAAGTTGTTAATACGATTTTTTTTTAAATACTCTTAGTTAATATTTGATATTTGATACGTGTTATTTAAAGAAGTAAATAATTTCACAGCTCTATAGAGTTACACGCCTAGATCAAAACAAACAACAATAAAGTACGTAGTTCTAAATTCAAGTAAAATTTTAGTTTTTGCATGATAAATCTAATAATTTACGGACATTGATATTAATATTCGGTTCCATTCGGAAAAACGACAATTGCCGATGGCTATTAAGAAAAATAGAAGCACTGTACAATGTGCTAACTTTAAAATAAATTCAGTTATTCATGTATTTTAATCAGAGTTGGGAAAGTACAAGAATATATTTCTTCGGGCAGCTGGTAACGGTCGTTTTATTAAATGATAGTGCATCGAGATGTGGCCTGCCGGACAATATATTTCAGAAGGTTTTCGCACGGAGGCTAGTAATTAGTCGTAATCGATCTCTCAGTTTACGCCTGTTCTTATATGGTAAGGGCGGGGCGGACGCTACGTTTGAGTGCATTCACTCGCGCACTCCTGCACAGCTAATTTTTCTATCTTTAGCACGGTGTTACTGACCGCCGCTCCTGCAACCAACTCAAGAGAAACTGCATTAGATGCATCCGGTTTACGTGTACTCGCCAAATAGTTGATTTTTCCTTTAGAGCTTAGTTTAAGTAAAAAGTTGTTTTCACTTATCGCACTGGAGGTAAATGTTGTACTTATTTCACTTGTACTTATTTGATTGAAAGTGAATCTAGTAATGAAGTACGACATAGCTTGGCAACTATAATTGAGACTAGAGAAATCTATTTTATGTTATCCATTCCTTACTCTTTTTGGCTAATTTATTGTATCTTCTACGAAATACGTTGACAGAAAATTAATGAATAATTTTGTAATACATCTACCTTCCTAGTAAAGTTAACCTTCGAAGATCTCGCTCCATTTAACTTGCGACATTGCTTAGCGATCTAGGTGAATGATTTCATTGACACATATCGATGCTATGTAATATGAATTTATGAAGATGCCATAGCATATTAGGACGTCCACCTTACGATCAAACACCGTGAATTCGAAGTTTTAGCTGTTAACCGTAAAAATCGAAAATTTTATCATTTTATTACGGCATGACTTCTGGAAATCGATTCAGCATGACTACGTATGTCAACGATGTAGTGAGTTGACAATTATATAAATATTTACTAAAACATAAATGGTCTCAAAAACATAATTATGATATTTTCTCAATACTATGTTAGCATCATTGAATATTATCAGGTGTAATGACAACACTAGCTGTATGTCACATCCCTTATGATTCTCGATGGTCGCGTTTATGTGTCGTGGCTAGAGTGACTGAAAATGTGCTGATTTTCAGTCATACACTTTCGATACTATTTCAGTGTTTTATTAAAAGAATTGAGTGATGGTAAACATGTTTACCTGCATTAACCTATGGATGTTCAATAGTAGTATGTTTTTAAATAGTTGATGGTTTCGATTGTCGGCACTTGGTGAAACTTATGGCAATACATGCTAACAAAAACACTTGTACACCGTTTCACTTTAATTTAATTTATAGGATTCAACCTGACCGGTTTCGCTTTATAGCATAATCAAAGGTTGTTATTCACTTTACATATTTATTAAACAAGTATATTACTACACTTCTAACATATCTTCAAGCCATTGTTGAACTAATAACATGTTTTTTACATAAACACTTATTATTATTTACTTTCTTCTTGCTAAAATTAAATGTGTATTATTATAATTTGTAATGTCATTGAGTTCGTGTCATGGCTTAAATTACCTATTTTGCATACTATTGACAGATGTCAAGCTAGTGTACATCTTACGTCAGTTTGTTGTTATGACAGATGTCATTATGATGTACCTACCTGGGAATTTGTCAAACTACTCATATTCATACCGACTTTCACCTATTCAGTGAGAGTTTCCAACAAATATTTTCTATGGTAATGTAACAAACATCATTATAATATTTTATACAAATCGATTTTTAAGTTTCGTGCAAAACTGATTTGAAGCAAGTTAAGTGTAAAAGTGTTACTAATTTTCATTGGGGCACGCGTTAAAAAGTATCTAATAAAATAACGTGTCTTAGTCTTCCTTTATAATGAAAATATAATCAAATTATATTGAATTAAATCAATTGTCTACATTTTATACTTTTGACAAAAGCATAAAATGTACACAATTTTCTTTATTCGATTTCGGCGCCACTTAGCACAAGATTTCTTGACTAAAAAAAAGCTCACATAGTGAGCTTTTTTTTGATAGTAAGAGAGAGGGAGGAGGGGTGATGATAAAGAGTGCAAAAAGCCCAGTTCTTGTTTTTAATGTAAACAGGGGTGATATTACATTTTTTTCTGTAGAAGTCTCTGGGTGACATAAACAAGTGCGATTTTTATTCTTAAAAAACATTATAGTAGGTACCATAATACCGTCTAATGTTGTCTACATAATGCCTTTCGTGTGCAATATGACTTTTTTTTCCTCACATAAGCACTGAAAGAATTTCCAGTGGCGCCCGGTGGGGCTTGGCCTGTGTGGCCGCTGCGCGGTGGTCGGGTGTTACCTCGCATCTTTGGGGTCGGGTTTTATCCCGCGTCGGCGAGTAAAAGCGTGCGTGGGATAAAGACCCACAGCACGCAGCCCTTCTAGCATGCTTCTGTAAGGACGGTGGGTTGCTAATCCATCGTCCTCAGTTATGTCTCGGACTGCACCGGTTTTAAATACCTAACCATCTTTCGAAGCATGTTAGCTGAAAAGCCTTCAGTAGAAAACTGAAAACCCAATTTTATCTATCTAAAAGACTTGGATACTTTACGAAACCTTTTCTAGTTCTGAACAGGATTTTAAGTTATATCAGTTCTACTTTTTATTTCGTAATGTACATAATAAAATTATGACAAGGTATATGAATAAATATTTTGCTAGAAAAAGCTTGTAGTGAGTGATCATACTAGTCTAAATGTAAACTTTAAACGATAAAACGGAGTTGGATTATAATATTTTCCATAAGTGATTAATTTACTTAAAACGTAGGTAACACGTGTATTTTAGTGGGTTTTAGACTGACATTTGAGACGATATTACTCAATAACGAGTAAATATGTATAAAATTCGGATAAAAAATTCTTCATTTGCTGATTATGTCTACAGCTGCTGAACCGATTATAACAGGACTTTTACTGGCAGATACTTAGCTGATGTCATAAGAAGTAACTCATGCTACTTTTTATAGCCGGGAATGTGTTCCCGTGGGAATTGGGCACTAGAAAACTATTCTACGAAGACAGAGCCGCAGATTTCCGCTAGTTGTTACTAAAGTTACTTGTTTGTTTTTGTAGAAATACGAGTATAATGTTGTTTACAAATATCTCGTTAAAGTTTTTACTTCCATGTTATATAAATATTAAGATTATCTTTAGAGGTCAACTCTTGAATTCAGCTATAGAAACAAGTCATAAATTCTTATAGGTCGTTAATAAACATTCAAATGGCTCAATTTTTTAGTATTAGCTACAATTATACGAAATATTTCCGGGGTTTTTGTGACAATATTAATGAATCAACCTAACTATAAGTAGGTGAAAGCTAAGTATGACCAACCTACTAATAACCTATAATAACCATTATTATATATTACTTTTTGCTACTTTAGTGTATATATTTGTCAAGATTTATAGCTATTGTTTTCTTTTTTTATTACTAGATAAAAACAGGTTACCTTTTTTTAAGAACTTCCACTCTACTGTATAAGGATAACACCAGAAAAAAACACTCACAGTCCTAGCATACAATAAATAGCAGGCCTATATCACTCGCCTCGCAAAAAATACGTGACGTCAGCGACAACTTGAAGTTGTAAGTCAGTAAGGGTTGTCTCTTGTTTGTGATACGGCATTGACCATAGAGTATATATTGATGTCGGAGTGCAAGTTCTGTATGTAAGTACTATTCCCTATTCTGTGACAATAGGTACTTACTCATATCTAGAGGAATAACAAAATCACACGGTCGATCTTACACAATTAATTTGCTTGTAACTCGAGTAATACTGCATATATTTTGTGAAAGATTTTAATATTATTTTTATTTTTATATTAAGTTTATTACAAATAATATTCATTTAAAATTATTTTATTAATATGTGTATATTTTATATTTGTATACATTACGTGTAATTAATGTTAATATTATATAAATTACAAATTACCATCTAATTTACACAATCCACTTGACAAAATCTTAACTTTATTATAAATCTTATGGTTCTGATCTGAGTCAATATTTACATAATATAGATTTTATTAAGCGTAGGTACCTACCTATGTCATTGGGTCGGTGTATGTCACACGGCGGATGTTGTATGGTTTCGACACCTTTCGACAGCTTCCATTTGCGAAAGAGATTTACGATTAGATTGCACACCACTTAAATTATTCGTTTTATTAAAATAATTACTTTGTGTCACGCGTACTCATCTACTATTTTTTTAAATTAAATTACTTATCAATTAACATTCTGTTACTTCTTTTGAACATAAATCTTATGTTGTAATAATATAATGCTTATATAATGCTTGTTGTAATTTTTATCTTTTCAGGTAAGCATCTATGTTTGGCTGACTGAGCGCTGCTCGTATGTTCGCGCTGTTATGGTATTTATTAGCTATATATAGCTAATAAATGGAGCAACATGTTCGCTTATTAGGACACGAAGTACGGCCGTCAAAGTGTATCAATTGGACCTCCCTTATAGAGCCTTGTTGGGTTTTCGGGTAACGGTATTTGGCAAAAGTATTTATTTAAACGGCAACGTTTTGCATCATAAATCTAATGTAGGTACTTACAAACTAAACACTTATGGAGAAGAATAAGGCTGTACAGATTTGGAACAAATCTTATGTAGGTTCGAATAAAATCGTAGTACAACGAGCCTTTTTCCCAACTCAATTGGGGTCGGCTTTCCAGTCTCACTGCGATTCGGCTGAACTTCGATATTTTCCGTGAAGAACTGCCATTTGACCTCCACAACCCATGGGCGATAACGAAGTTCTGTAGTTAGGACCGGTCGGATTTTTGATTTAGGGCTCCAACAACCCCTAACGACTGCCATAGATGTTCGTATGACAACCCGGACCGACGCGACGGTTTAACATGCTCTCCGAGGTACTGAGGGGTCTCAGTGTCTTAAGAAATGGTCACCCATCCTAAGACCGGCCTGACTAGATGTTGCTTAACTTTTGCAATATGTTAACATTGTCGGTTACCATTTCGGTATAGTCGGTTAACATTTTTTTCGAATAGTACAGGCACTTTAATCTCAGACTCCATTTATTCAAGGAGAAATCTACTCGAAAGATAGAGACTTAGAGAGTCAATGCACCATGCACGTGTTATGAACGGTCTCTACCTTATCTCAACAGAGAAAATAGGTTTTGTTCACGCTTAATCACAAACCTCATTATTACGTAATCGTACTCTAGAAGCTGATAAAACTCAAGTTACGTAAAACCTTCATTGCATCTGTCTGCGTTAACTTTATCTTCAATTTACGTAGAAATGTTGATTAGCTCAGCACGTGTCACGTAATCGCAGTTGGCGGGTTACTGCACCCATCAATTTGAGAGCTCATATCGTTCTCATTACCGACATTATTACTCCGTGTCACTAGTTATCCCAACTGTAGAAAGTCTAGGAGGTAATTAATAATGGAGAGAGGTTATTATTACGCGATATAGACGCGGCTCGTCACCACTTTAAAAGATATTACAGCAACTCCCACTCGGCTTCCCATACATTATCAGAGAAAGTTCTCTTAAAGGAATGTACGATAAGTGTATTTTATAGTTCAAATTATTTGTTTAGATGGGAAACACATGCCTTGAATATAAAACACGATAAACAAAAATCTTTGACGTCGGAGGACGCCTGATAGAGAACTTTAACAAGCGTAGGAATTAGAAAGCATCGATGGAACAGGAGTAAATAAATAAATTAGCCAGCAGTATTGAAAGACCAAGTTTTTGATGACGTTATTAAGTAATAAGTAACTTGTAAGGCACTGGTTTTGTCCACGCAGATATCGTAAACGCCTCCTAAAAATAGGCAATGGCCTTCCACAGAACATACTCTATCTTCATGTCAAATTTTACTACAACATTTGCCTAATATATCAGTCATTGATCACCCGTTAGTTTTAGCTGCGAGAATAAACCTCTTTCCTAATTGAAATCGTACCATTATGGGAGAACCGAAAAGCTTTTTGGGATATAATATTTCTCTTTCCCATATGCACAACTACCCAAAAATAGCTCATATCAGTAGACTGGTGGTTTGGTGTTCTGTGTAATCAAAGTCAAGTCAAAGTTTATTTGTTTCTACAGGTCAAAACGTAACACTTATAAAAATCAATGCTATATAAATGTATATTTAATTCCAAATTCGCCACGCTATAGGTAGAACTTGTGAGAAAAGAACCTGCCAATAAAAACCCACGACCACTGTTTTCTAATCGCCAGTAATTACATTAATAGTGTTCACAAGTTCACACGTATAAGATGCTACAACTAATAGTAACGTATCTTCACATAATCATTTTTGTATAATGATTTTGATTAAACTTGGAACCTTAGCAAGAACTTCGTGCATATTTAACTGTGACTGTGCTAAATGTTAGAATTTAAAGAGGATATTAAAACAAACAATTTTAAAATTAAGTATTGTAATTACTTACAATGTCTGTTACAAATTAACTGGAAACGTGTGTATTCTTTTTGCATTACGAAAAACTAGAGCTTTATGGCTGCAACTACCTACGACAAAAACGTCGGCAGGCATGCGCGGGCGCTGAGGTTTAGTAACACAAACACGCGGTTAATTGCGTGAATTATCAGCCAACTGTCTCCAGCTGTGATGAAATGTGTGGAAAAAAGACATTGCGTAACGTGCCATTTCAAACCTCTTCACTATGTGCGTATTTCTTAATGTCGCTTTTATTTAATTATAGCTTTTTACAATAACATCGCTTACGAGATATTCAGCAGATTAACAATTTTAAAAGTCTTTTATTCTGACTTTCTTAGAATCTGACTTATTGTACCTCTACTAATAGTAGAGGTACAATAAGTCAGATAAGTAAAATCAATATGTAAAATACTTATATGATAAAAGCACAAGTTTTGTTAGTTAGTGTTGTTACTCATTCAGTGAAACTGCAAACGACTGAAACAATTTAAATAAAATCAATCGCCGAAAATACATACTTAGAATTATTTCAATCTAATCGTATCTCAAGATGTTATTAGTTTAAATAAATTAAAAAAAACTTTTATTTTCAGGCCCATAGTATGTTAGTGTACAATGACTTAAAAACGCTATGTTAGTAACGGCATAAATTATTGAATACAATCAAAAATAAATTCAAATCTAATTTAAATCCTTAACTGTATAACCTGTTTTACTGTTTTATAAACATTTGTAAGTAGTACATTTTCATACTTATTGAAATTAGGGTTATTTGCCGATTAGACTCAGTTGACCTCACACAGATTACCAACATTTTTATATTGCTATCGTTATGGACAAAACTTTTTTAATAATGACATTCTGCGTGAACACAAAGCAACTTTGGTCCCTGCGGTACTCTGCGTGAATGAACTTGAAACTGAACTTGTCTTATTACGAAAAGTAAATAATTTAGCCCTAAAAGTGAAAGCTATGAGTTACGATCACTGAAATGCTTATCTAATTTGCCCCACTCAATCATGGAGCACTCGAGACTGTTGAGTGTACTTCACTAAATGCGTGTCCCATTATATATTTTTATGTTGACTCGTTACCTATGGTTACGTGTGTGATATCGTGATGGATTGAAAATATAAATGGTAATAACTAAATGTGTTTGATCTATTCCTCTAATTTAACTTCAACATGGTAGCAGAGCGTGGTTGGAGACAAAACGATGTGAGATATTCGGTACCTAATTATTTCCATACGGATAAAAAAAATTAAGGTGCCTGTGTGTAATTTCCAATTAACAGCTTTTCTTACTTTTTAAAATTTTTGTCGGCGTGTGTGTTCCCGCTAATCTCTAGAACGGCTGGACCGATTTTGACAGGACTTTCATATGCAGTTAGCTGATGTTATAAGGTATAATATAGGCCACTTTTTATCCCGTGAATGTGTTCCCGCGGGAATTGGGAACCATGAAACTATTTCACGCGGGGAAAGCCGCGGGCGTCCGCTAGTTATAAATATAACTTGTCATTAGTATTATCCATTATATTATCTATTACCCACATTATATAACAAAATCGTGAGGCCTATTGTACTCGTACCTAGTGGCACTTATTTATAGTTCAATGTACAGACGTCAACGCTACAATGCTATTATATAAGAAAATAAATCATGCACACTATTTTAATCTTTAGTTACTACAGTATACCGGTTAAGTTACCTTGTACATTTTCGTATAATTTATTCATTTTGTACCTTATGTAGTATTTTTGCTTAGGTAATGATGTGTGCAATTGACTATTTTGTAACAAGTAGCAATGTAATTGTATATAATAGCATTATTTTCTGTTATTACTAAATGACTCTGTAAATGGGACTCAATACATCCTAATTAATTTACTACATAATTTAGGTACTAATGATCTTTCAAGTGATTAGCGTCGACTTAAAATAGAAGTAATAACAGTTTTAGTAACTGTTAAAACTTGAAAACACCAGTAAAATCATCCTGTTATAAGGAAAAGACATAGGTAGGTACGAGTGCTACGACTGGATAATAACTACTTAGCATTACCTGTCAAGCTACTTAGTGGAGGGGCTCGTGGTCTAGTGGTAACCGACAATGTTAACTCATTGCAAAGCAACATCTAGTCAGTCCGGTCTTAGGATGGGTGACCATTTCTTAAGACATTGAGACCCCTCCGTGCTCCGAGCACGATAAGCCGTCGGTCCCGGTTGTCATACGAACTTCTATGGCAATCGCTAAGGGTACTTGGAGCCCTAAATCAAAAATCCGACCGGTCTAACTGCAGAACTTCAATATCGCCCATGGGATGGCAGTCGCTTCACGTGAAAAATCGAAGTTCAGCCAAATCGCAGTTAGACTGGAAAGCCGACCCCAACTACGTTGGGAAAAGGCTCGGTGGATTATTTTATACTGGTCAAGCTTATTATAAATAACTTGCAAGCTGATTAACGTGGCTTCGCCCTCGTGATATATGTTTCTCGATCCCAATTCCCTCGGGAACACATCACCAGGATAAATAGTGTCCATAGAATTAAAGGATTATGTAGCTTATTGGTGAAATAGTTTGGCAACTAAGTAGTCAACAGTTTCGGAGACTTTTCAATTCAAACATCAAATTTCCTCTTTATCATATTAGCAGGTAACTTAAGTACTATAAATCGGTATAGGATTAGGTTTAGATAGCCTGTCTTTTTATATTATTAAAGAAAAACCTGAGGAGACGAAACGACGCGTTTAACGACGATTGTAATTTGCACAAAATAATAATTTCGTCAACATCCAAAACCTTTATTAAGAACGGTTTTTTTTTATTTGGATGTCTTCGATGTTTGAAAACTGCAGTGCATTATCAGTAACTGTCGTTGTTTTTTATTAGGAACTAGGTATATCTTTGCATATACAATCACCATTTTTTAGTATACAATTACGTATATTGTAATTCTTATTGTTGAGCGGAGCTCTCAACGGGTGACTCAAATTATTTTTCAAACGATTTATGTTAAATTGTTTCTCGGCGAATACTCGGCCGATTTCGAATTTTCTTGCACTCATCAAAAGCTTACAGAATTACCCAGGTTATTACGATGCCAGAATTTTGAATTTAAACTCGCTTCGCTCAAATATATGCTGCAGCGTAACGGTACGTTTCGCGACTGCGGCGACCTAGTATAATACCTAGTAATAAATTGAAATAACAAATATCTGCATATTGTCCCGAAGTAAACATCTATGTTTATTAACCTACATAGTTTTGGATAATGTACCTACATTTTAACTAAAAAAAAAAAAAAAAAAAAGTTAGTATTAGTTGGAGTGGAGTAATCTTTTTCGTTGAAATCTGAATATGGCGTCAATATGACAAATTATGAACTTAAATGTGACCTGCCACTGATAGTTCTAATGAGTTGAAGCAATAAGTAAATATTTCTTAACGCCTAAAGTTATTAAATACTCGTATTATCAACATTTTTCATTGTACATCACGACAATGTTATCTAACACTTTTGTCGATATTAACCTTCCTACCTTTGATTATAAAAAGCCTTCAAATTTCGGTATTACCCTTCAGTGTCCAAAACAAAGTGGTCTACTCGTATACTGAGAGATCAAATGAAACCTTTTATAGATTATTTAGTTTTATCTCTCGCTAACTCAGCATCATCTTAAATTATACATAATCACAGCTATATACACTTTTGTTGATTATAACCTTCTAACTTTGATTATAAAAAGACTTAAAATTTTGGTATTACACTTCAATGTCCAAAACAAAGTTGTCTATACTGAGAGATCAAAGGAAACCAAAAGATTATTTAGTTTTATCTCAGCCTCATATTAAATTGTACATAATCACAGCTATATGTATATTTGACTAGCGGACTTATACTATTATTATACTACTAGTGTAAATTTTATACACAAAAACCCTCCTCGAGAACCACTCTATCCATTGGTGAAAACCGCATTAAAATCCGTTGCGTAGTTTTAAAGATCTACGTATAGATACAAAATGGGCGACTTTATTTTATAACTAGCTGTTGCCCGCAGCTCCGCCTGCTTGTTACTTTAGATCTACATAACATTTTTATTTATGAAGCGAATGAAAACCAAACCGCAAATTCAAATCAAAAATTCAAACCGGTTAAGCCGTTTCTGAGATAGCGTGTCCAAACATTCGGACAAACAGAGAAAAGTTCTAAAAACCATTGTTTTGGGTTTTATTGCGTTCATAAAGCCCTTCTACAACAGTTTCTCTATTATATCTTCTATAATATTCTCTGTTATACCATAAAAATTCATCTTAAGATACGAAAATATGAAATATTATTTATTATCTAGAGGGGCTCGTGGTCTAGTGGTAACCGACAATGTTAACACATTGCAAAGGTTAAGCAACATCGAGTCAGGCCAGTCTTAGGATGGGTGACCATTGCTTAAGAGACTGAGACCCCTCCGTGCCTCGGAGAGCATGCTAAGCCGTCGGTCCCGGTTGTCATACGATCATCTATGGCAGTCGTTAGGGGTAGTTGGAGCCCTAAATAAAAAATCCGACCGGGCTAACTACAGAACTTCGTTATCGCCTATGGGATGTGGAGGTCAGATGGCAGTCGTTTCACGGAAAATATCGAAGTTCAGCCGAATCGCAGTTAGACTGGAAAGCCGACCCCAACTGCGCGGGGAAAAGGCTCGGTGAATGATGATCTTCGTCGTGTGTGATAGTCCATTGAATTGTATGGCGAGCGATATTGTATCTTAAGTAAAAATATTATATGTAGTATCTTAGCCGTGTGCAGCGCCCCTTAGTGAACTCCACTGCGGGTGACGTAACCTGTTCTGAAGAGCTCTTCAATCTGATCCCACCCTCTTCATTCCGATCCCGAACAACGCGTGCCGGGCAGAGATGCCACTCCCACACAGTGGATAGCATGTTCGCGAGAACCCAACGTTTTAAACGTTCGTTTCTCTACCGAACAATAGTGGCCTGGAACGCCCTGCCTGTGCACGTGTTTCAGTCCTCCCACATATAACCCTGGGTTCTTTAAGCGGAGCGTGAAGAGGCACATCAGTAGGCCGTCAAGTTGAGGGCCACTATCTATAGTATTGTGTGCTGTGAGAGTGGCCCACAATCGCTAGACGTCGTCACGACTTACCACCAGGCGGGCGGCGTCAATTTGGCGAACCCAATATAAAAAAAGAAAAAACCTAGGACAAACTTATTATTTGCGGTTGGTATAGTTATCGGGTCTACGGATCGAACCGCAAAATTAAGTTTCTTTTTTATTGTATGTACTTTTCCCGGGATAAAAAGTACCCAGTGTGGTGTCCAGGATATTAAAGAATAATTATACCAAGTTTCATTGTAATCGAACCGGTAGTTTTTGCGTGATGCCTGAACAGACACACAGACAGACAGACAAAAATTTTTAAATCACATTTTTGGGTTTGGTGTCGGTCTAGTAACACCCCCTGACATTTATTTTTTTTATATTTTCAATGCACAGAATTTTCACTTCTACAGATTTATTATAAGTATAGGTATATGTAGTGATGTCCGTATTATTTTTTCATAGTATTAAGTAGATAATATAGATGAATAACTACGTAATCTACGTATACTAAATCAGAATCTTATAATGTCCCTAATGTTTTTAATTTGATATAATATATTGTGAAATGGCTTTAAATAAATTATTAAGAAAGTATCAGTAGCATTGCATAAAGTAATTTACTTCTACATTTATTTAAAACTGTAATATATCTCTCATATCTGTAAGATTACGATGAGTGTTCCATAATTTATATTCTTAACGTTCTAATGCACAAATTGCGTCACAGAACAATCTCCAGAAACAACTTTCTGTGGGTAGATGAGTAGATATGTTACGTAGTTGAGGTGACCCATCTTTCTCAACAGCGATAACCTGCCTGTAACTAATAAGTTACATTAATCTTGTCTCAGTCAAAGGGAATCACTTTCACTCTGCACTCGATAATATGAAGCAAAAGTTCAACAGCTTTTTAATTACTTACAGTTTTCTCTGGTGTGTAAATGGTATCTGATTTACATGTTACCGCTTTGTGTCAAACGTGTTACGTAACAGTGATACCAGGTCAAGTTAAGTAGTGTCGAACTTACTTCAACATTAATTGGAACATTTTGCATGAATCGGATTCGGTCCTGGCTGTTGGATTTTAGGCTCAGACTGTTGGATTTTGGGCTTAGATTACAAAATGGTTATTTATTTTCTATTGAATAATTTGAGCAATTTGTGTCCGGTAACGTTAATAGGATACCCTTACGTGGAACGAACATGTACCCACTGGCAAAATGTGGATTTGTGATGTATTTATACTTAATTGCTTATTGTGTGATTATGTATGAAGGTATTATAGGACCGTAAACCGTTACCGTCGTTCAAAAAGTTATGCAAAAAAGTGACTCACTTTACTTACTTACCATGCTCGTATTTAAAAAAAGGCATGGGTATAGTACATATTAATCAAATTCAGCTATACAGCTGCAAGCTGTCCGGTCCGCATGCCAATAAATGTATGGAAATGAACTTTTTCCTGAGAACTCTAATGGAATTACCAAGTATTTTGTTATATGCTCTTCGCAATTATAGGTTCGACTGAAATGATTAAATGCTCAGAACATTTTTAATGAAGGAGATTTAATCAACCACTTTGCTTTATCAGTAATCTCTTTGACATAACTGATGGTACAATTTGTCCCATTTGTCTTTGCCATTCATTAACATAAAATAACTATAACAAACTCAAAGTTTTAATAAGAGAACGAGCTGTTTTTTATAAGGAGAATAAGAGAACGAGCTGTTTTTTATAAAGAGAATACTCCAACACTGCTGGGTAGACATATAAATGTACTCAACTACCAGTAGTACTCAATATACATCTTTATTGTTTATAATTAAACACTTAATTGAAATTCAACCAGTTGTATTCTTGTGTATAGCATCAAATTTTTTAATATTTTAGAGAAAGTACATTGCTTCTATTTTCTTAATGTATATAAGGTTGTTAATACCACTTTTTTTATTAAATAATTTTTTAAACAAAACAACAATAAAGTAGTTAGTTCAAAATTCAAATAAAATTTTAATTTTACATGATAAATCTAATAATTTATGGACATGGATATCAATATTCGGTTCCATTCGGAAAAACGACAATTGTCGAGGGCAAAAAAAGAAAATAGAAGCACTTTAGATATTAGAAGTCATGAGTTTTGAACTGTAGAGTGTATATTTTACTCAAAAAGTTAGACTTTTTTCGGCTAGCTCGCACAAAGATACCATACAGCATCTTTAATAGTTCGTTTCAACATATATCAATATAATGCAGTTGCATGTCTAGTTAAACACAATTACAATAGCAATAAATTAAAATGTTACTTGCCCTTAATCCTACTCACGTTTGACAACGATGTTGCATTAGCAAAAACGTACGTATCCATAAGATACAATCTTAAATCAATAAAGCTCATAAGCCAGCAAGCATGTCACGTAGCACGGACCACGCGAGCTCTGGTTTAACATTAAAATAGTCAAGAGTAGCACATTCGCCAATTAAGCCTTCTGATGGACATGATAACAACCGTAGCTATCTAGAAAGTCATCGTCTAATGCCTCTAACGATTGCTATGACACATTCGGTCCACATCATAATTCTTCGCCAACAGGTAAAAGGTTGACATCACGTTGCTCGAAATCACCGAAAAAGGAAAAATATGTAGGTAATAATCAAATTGAAAACTCTTATTTCTTAGAAAAGAGGTGGTCAATAAAAAGTTTCTCCACAACATTTTTATGGCACGAAAGTTTGTCCTTTGAATAATTTATGATACTTATACTACATTCACCTTTTAAGGTAATACGGTCTTTCTGTTATCTTATCATAGCCAAACTGTTTTGTAAAGTATTTTATTGCTAGATTTGTAGTTTAAATATCTGTCTCTTATCCCTTGGTCATGGCTTTCATCACCAATGATTTGACGAGATGAGCAAGGCTGTGCTGATAAAAGAAAAGTAAGTAGACATAGGAAGTCATGATTGGCTAACATCCGAGAGTGGATATGGACACATGAGGCAATTGAACAGTTCCGTCTAACCAGAGCCTGAGAGAGTTGATCAAGGCTGATCGCTAACCTTTACTGGTTGGACAACTACTTCAAGAAGTCGAGTATTAAAGTTGTATCTACCAATGAAGATGAAGTTATTGAGATGACTTATTTATGACTGATACAATTTCCTGTTATCATATTTACGGACTAAACAAAGTTCTCACAGTCTATAAATAAATAAAATTATTAATTTTACTTATACAAACCGCTCTATAGCTGGAACACATACCGAGGTCCCAACACTTTTGCACTGAATTACCTCTGTTAGTGAGACGAAGAAGTCCTCTATATCTGGCATTCGTTCTTTCGATTTTATCGTCATAGTTACCTCTATAACTGAGGCAGCAAGTGAATTTTATATGCATTTACCTCTGTAACTGAGATAACATCGTTTTGTTTGTTTACTTTATATCTTATTCTGCTTGCAAATTCCTCACTCACAGTTTTAGTTTAGCTTTAACATCATATGGTTGTTTATTTGAAAAATGCACAGGCCTACATAATTTAGACGGAGCGTAGCGGAGTCTTCTCTAAGATGGGCCCAATCGAAAATGTATGTAAAACGATACCGATCGCTATCCTATATATAATAAACCTATCGACTTGAAATTTGGCTGCAGATAGAACACATTAACGTGCTTTGCTGTATAGGTTTTGGTGTATGTGGCTTTTATAGTTTTTGAGTTATTAATTACGTTCTCCGTCTTATTTATTTCGACGTAACCGCCCGCGTTCCGGCGAATACCTAGTTTTATTTAATATTCGCACCTCTATAACTGAAATAATCTGTATTCTAACCTCTATTAGTGGAACCCTCTGTAAATAAGAAATATATTTATTTGTGAGACCAATTTGCAGGTCCCTTGAGGTGTCACTTAACCAGGTTTCACTGTATATGGTATTTTTCCTCATTAACTTTTTTAATATCAAATATACTTTCTTATTGAACCACTATGCGTTTAAGGAATTATTTCGTGGGTCACACATGACAACAACAAACATTACAAAGGCTAGTGAGAATACATTGTGATTCACTAGTAGTATTACATGTACACCTCCAATTGATAAAATAAGTAAACAGCACCCAATATGTGTATTTATTGACCTCTAGGCAATAACTGACTTGGTAATGTAACACTGAACTGCGATAATATCAGAGGTGTTCGTCTCCAAATATATTATGTAAAGACCGCTGTTACACAATACATTCACTTACATTGTAACGCGCCGTAGCTATATTTGATTATTTTGTTTTGGATTTCGTACCCAAAGGGTAAAACGGAAACCCTATTATTGAGACTTCACTGTCCGTCCGTCTGTATTGCGCTGTCTCGTGAACCGTGATAGTTAGAAAGTTGAATTTTTTTTATTTTTTATTTTTTTTTATATTTGGTTCGCCAAATTGACGCCGCCCGCCTGGTGGTAAGTCGTGACGACGTCTAGCGATTGTGGGCCACTCTCACAGCACACATTACTATTGAGAGTGGCCCTCAACTTGACGACCTACTGATGTGCCTCTTCACGCTCCGCTTAAAGAACCCAGGATTATATGTGGGAGGAAACACGTGCACAGGCAGGGCGTTCCAGGCCACTATCGTTCGGCAGAGAAACGAACGTTTAAAACGTTCGGTTCTCGCGAACATGCTATCCACTGTGTGGGGGTGGCAACTCTGCCCGGCACGAGTCGTTCGGGATCGGAAGGAAGAGGGTGGGATCAGATTGAAGAGCTCTTCAGAACACTCGCCGTGGTAAATACGGTAGAATGCGGCCAAGGAAGCTATTGTTCGGCGCTGAGCTAGCGGCTCAAGGCTTCCCGTTACCTCCGGACAACCAATAATACGGATAGCCCGTCGCTGCATAGCGTCGAGAGCGTCCAGCAGATACTTCGCGGAGCCGTCCCAGAGGTGAGAGCAGTATTCGACGCAGGGTCTAATCTGCGTCTTGTACAGCAGACACCTCTGGTCCGGTGTAAAGAATCTCTTTACCTTATTCAGTATTCCTAGTTTCCGCGAAGCTAGCCCTATACATCTTTCGATGTAGTTTTTATTATTGAGCTCTCGACGAACGTCTATGCCAAGGATATCAAGGTTGTCCTTCATTGGTAATAATGCATTCTGAAGAGAGGGTAGGGGAAGGAAAGGGGATTTCTTCGCAGTAAATGCACACGCCTGTGTTTTGCGGGCATTGAACTTTCACAGATTATGTCTTTCTGATGCTTCTATAATAACAAATACTAAAAAACAATATAATAAATATTTAAGGGGGCGCCCATACAACAACGTGTTTTTTCTTTTTGGTACGGAACCCTTTGTACGCGAGTCCGACTCGCACTTGACCGGTTTTTGTTTTTTCACCTTTCCTTATAAGAGTGTTTAGAGACCGCATATCAAGTAACACAATTATATATACCTAATTTTACCAAGTGTGATCTAATATCTGGAAAAAACCGGACCTGTGAGAGTGATCCCTTGTCAACTAGGAAGTTAGCTTAATGATCTTCAAAACTTGTAGCTAAGAAACATATCGATACAATCCGCTTTCAAACAAAAAAGTCAACATCAAAGTTGGTCAATCCGTTTGGCTCCTATGATGCTACAGATATAAGCAAGATAAACATGTTAAAATAAACGACATATATATTTACAATATATTTACAATAAGAATTACAATATACAAAATAAACATAATTATAGACTAAAAATATTTACATTACAAAATATCGTTTAAAAAATCCTCCACGTCATTGCCGACTGGGAAGGTTCCCAGAATGCTGGCTGTGTTGCCACGTTGGATGGCGATACTTATTCTTCTTCTTATTCTTTCTTATACTTATACTTATTGTTAAAATTATAACACCTTTCGGAGGTTAACCAGATATTTATTAGACAGTATTCTTAGTCTATGATTCTCGATGGTTAACAAGAATTTTTAATAAACTATATTCTTAGTTCATTACTTATTATAATAATGATGGACACATAGCTTCAAAAATATATTTTACGATCATCATCCGCCAATTGCTGATCAATGAGACTCGGTGATAAAGGTCAAGCGTTATTGGTTCCTAAAATTACTTTTCATTCATTATAATAGCTAAATACGTAGCAACGTAAGCCCCAGGCTTTGAAATAAGGACTTTGAAATTTGCACAAAAGAATATACACGAATAATGTACTCAATGAACTAGCAAATCACATGAGTTAATGAGTATATCTAATAAAAAGATTTAATATAACTAAGTAGATTGCATAGAGCTTGCGTGTTAAAATCCAATAACTTACAACATTCTTGAGTAAACAAAAGAATTAACTATTAATAATTTCTTCACTGAACTCTTATTCGCTTTGTGTATTCATGAGCTAATTACTCTATTCAAAGTTATTCTAACGTCATAAGCATCGGTCAAAGTCGATATCCCCTTCTAAAGTGTCGTGCTAGAGTGCGTACGATCGTGACTTAACTCCTGAAATGGTCATATCTGTGTGGCCCTTG
Organism: Nudaria mundana; assembly: GCA_963556515.1. Lineage (NCBI taxonomy): Eukaryota > Metazoa > Arthropoda > Insecta > Lepidoptera > Erebidae > Nudaria > Nudaria mundana. Next base: position 9,668,807 of record OY748305.1, on the reverse strand, counting down.
GTTGTAGCTTTATGCTCTAGACCCGCACATATTATTCCCTTATCACAATAGTCTTAAAGCCTTATTTCGGATGACAACTGACCTTGAGTAGCCGATATGTACGTGTATGTGTAAACAATCGATAGTACAGAGAGCCGGCGTGGACGCATCTAACCCATCGCGCATTTATAATGCGTGCGCGCAACTACGCTGCATAATAATAAGGGGGTTAGATACCGACCAAACTCATCGACTATCAAATTTTATTTGTTACAATGTTTATTGCCTCATTTGTATTCAATACTTCCTTTATTAAAATACCAAATCCTTAAACCAAAGCGTGTATGTATTTGGAAGGATACACTTAAAGCGGTGTTGTGTACTAATTATATTTAATTCCCAGACATAAAATAATATATTGTCGGTTGTTCTTGTACTAGCGTGGAATAATTTGTATTTGTAGGAGAAAGTAATGTTTTACGGCGAGTGGAGACGCTATTGAGTACGTAGTATATCAGAGAGTTTAACATGAGAATCATACAAATAAGATAAGTTGTAAAGGCTTCTACTAAGAGCTTTTTTTCTGTTATCAAACTTACAATTAACTTTTTTAATTTACTCACTATTTTCATATGATATGAATAGGTGGAAATAAGTCGTATGTATTTGCAAGCATATTGATCTGACGGGTAACTGTAAAACCGCCGACATATGCTGTCCCCATACTATCAAACATTTAACTCGGATCCCATTGTTTAAAACTCGGTTAAGTCCTAGTACGTACTCTGCAACTTCCCAAAATTTATGTGATGACCAGTGATGAGTCACTGTTCCATTGTAATCATTTTAATCTATCTATTTAAGTACTTGTTCCAGTAACCTCAACATTATTTGTGATGATCCTTTTGTATTGAACAAAGAGAAATGTCTGGGACGTTTAATAAGTTATAATATTCATCATGAGATTCACAATTACTACGACGAAAGTGGAGGGCACGCCTCTACTTATACGTTCAGTTTTGAATTTGTTGACAACGGGTTATGAGGTCATGTATCATTTACTGTCTAGGTCAATGTTATCTTATTAGGTCCCAAAATCTTGACGAATCATTTAATTATAATCTGTTATAATTAGTTTCCTTTACATGATAGGGTTCATGATGATTAACATACATAAACTCAGATTGAAAATAAAAATAATATTGCGTAAAATGAGTAGATAGGTATATTTTTTGTAGTAAATAAACTCAACTATAATTATGACATAATAATTCTAAAATGGTTTTATTACAAAAGAGGTTTGGTTTTATCTTAATAATACAAAATGTTGCCTAAAAATTTGCGGTCGAAAAACTTAACTAATAGCGACAATTTTCGTGATAATAATATTTCTTAAAATATCGTGTTGGCCGCAATATTTCGTCGGTTAGTTGCTTTGTAAATTGTGGTGCACAAGTACTTTGTGGTGTCGAAAGATGGCTTTGCAAAATCCCATAAAATATATCTCATCTTTTGCTACGCCATACATTTTTTTATGAAGTATATTAAAGTTAACACATTAGAAAGTAAAATCATCACAATCGATTTTTTTCCGAAAAACACAGGTCTTACTTCGAGTAAAAATGAATCGTAAATGAGTTTTATAGATATGATTAGACATAGTAATAACATTACGGAAGACTTTTTTACTTAGAAACAACTCGTAAACATATTGTGTACCTTTTAAAATACAAAAAAATAGCTATCGGTAGACAAAAAGTGTGGGTTACATATAAAAAATCCATTATCCTATCATTATGTTCGTCTGACGAAACCCTGACCCAGCAGAACAAAAAATGTGGATTTCCATGTAAAAAGTATTTGTAACTCTAATTATAAAAATAATATTCTTATTCTTAATTTGATCGTCGCGTCGTCGACTGGTATGATGTCCTAAATACCCTCAATATTAACTAATTATCTATATTAAGTTAAATAAATTAACGGAGCACCTTTAGGCACCTTGGCTGTGGCATTATAATCTTTTCTTGCGTGAGTTGGTCATATATCTGCAACATCTGTTAAAAAGAAATTAAATAGGTACTCACGCGCGTCATCCAGAAATACTTGTCTCATATTCAACCTTCAGAAAAGATATTATGTTTTGTGAAACGTGACACTTACGCGCATGTAACTGCTCTGCCAATTCTGTTAGGAAGAGAGACGTGTCTAGTATTTTTATTTAGTCAAATATACCACACGTGCTGAAAATCTTTGCGCTATTGTGACCTAAAAACAATACAAATATGTCTACTACAAACGTAGTAAGCGTTTTGATTGTATAATTAAATAAAGTAGATACTTACGTTATTCTGTTTATAGAAAAAATTATGCAAATAGGCAATGCCGATTCAGCGTGTTCAACACATGAGTAGGCACATCACCTGACTAGTTACGGATATGACATATGTAAGAGTACATGTATGTGAGCTAGTATGCACACGATCAGAATTTTAATACGGCTATGTGCAGATATGCGACTTACCATTCATATTGATATCGGTCTTCTTTTGTAGGTAGTTCAGAATATAATAAGGCATTCCTTTCAACTTGAAAGGGTTTAGTCATTATTTTCAGTGAGTATACTAGGACAGATTGGTTATCTATTTTGTATACATAGTCCCAGTTTGCTGAGTTGTTAATTCAGCATTACTTTTCGTAAAGTTTTCAAAATAATAAAGAAACACTACACAGAATCTGGTCTATTGGGAATGGAATGGGTAGGCAAAGCCATTCATAACGCCTACATTTCACCGTTGGTTAGGAGGCGAGCCTGTTGTTGTTTTCGGGCATTACAAGTTATCTGCCGAGCTTCGTCTATTTGTCAGGATGTGCACCGCTTGCAGATGAAGATGACTTGGGCCCCGAAAGTATTGATAGGGCCCTTTATCACCTACATAATGAAAATAATCATCGTCAATCAATCATCAATTTCTAAAGAACTTCAGCCTATTGAAAGATAAAGTGATACAATAATAAAGATCCTATTTTATTGTTAGCCAAATAAGACTACAATTGAACGCAATAAATTGGCTTTCTAATTGAAGCGACGATATGAAACACTAGTATCTATAATTGCTTTCGATTTGTGAGAGAAGTTATAAAAGACAAATAGCTGTCCTGTTCCCATCGAAGCATGGTTGGTGGTTAATCGAATTAAATGTCGACAGTCGACCGGCAATGATATAATTTAACTGGTTTAATTTAATCGGACACAGATGGGCTCGGTGAATTCGGGTTACTCTGTAAGAATTACTCCTCACTGCGTAACCAATTTTTTTAGATTCTTTCTCTGGTTGTTGTTACAAACTCTCCTATTATATTTTTGTATTTCAAAGCTTGCTTAAACTAGGTAGTCTTAAAATATTAAGATAGAAATTATAAACATTGGTCATCGTAGCTCAGTTGTCAGCATTCCCCCTGTAAGGGAAAGGCCGTGGGCTCGAGTCCTGCCGATGACATCAGTTTTTGTGATCTGTTTATAATGTCTTATCTTAATATTTTCAAACTTTCTTATGTTTAGTGTAAGAAGCGTCATTGAACTATTGAATATGATCCTAATAATAATTGTGTTTGAAACTTATAATGCTAAAAACCAAATTTGAAAAGATCGTTTAACTTTTTAAGCAGTTGCAAAACGTAAAAAATATGGCTTTTATTATGTCAGTTATAGTAATTCCAAAAAATTTAAACGGAGGATCGGACTCGAAACTGCTATAACGTAATTCAAACGTTATTGTATGATTTTTTAATTTCATATTTTCTTCCATAGAAATATTATGATAATATTTATTGTATATAGATATTTATCGAGGATTAAAAGCAGTTCAGTATGTCATGTCTTGATTCTAGATATTTATGAGATAAGCCTACCCGCTACTAGGTTATTGTCACAAGCCTAGTATTTATGTACAAGATTTACCTTATATTTAGAATATCAGTCCTAAATTGAATAAGTTCCTACACGTTTAGAATCCAGATGTTGTGGATTATTTTTCTCGGTTCAAATGTCTGTTCAAATGTTCAAACAAGAATCCATTATCGAAAAAATATTCCACAGTTTACTTGAGATTGAGTAAAAAACATAATTTCCGAATTTCTTTGTATTTAAAGTAAAATTAAACGTTTTTAAACTTTCGCGTTTTGTACCCATGACGTTTGTAACAGAGTCGAAACGTCGTGTAATAAAGAGGTATGTTTATATCTCAATAATGGCGTAAGAACCCGTTTGTCTTAAGTTTATAAATAAATGTTTATTTTCAATAACTAATTTATTCAACATTTTGATATCTCGACATGTACTGATGACTGCAACTATCACTCCACATGTCACCGTTCATAATTTAAAATCGAATAAAACCTATTACTCAAGAGTCGTTATCCAACTGGTTAATGTGACAACTGAATAGCAATCGATACCTACAAACGTTGCAACACTGCGACGGAAGTTGCGACACATTGCGATTATTAGTCGCTGAATTATGATAAACATCGTCATTACACCAATCAATCTGGACCAATAACGATTTGTCTAATTGGTACTTTGAGAGCTAGTTTCACAGGATTTAGCATATTTGTTGTTATCTATTACATATTGAATTTACTAAATCGGTTGTAAAATTTGTTAAATTCAGAGTTTACTCTTTGGAATACAAGTACCTATCACAGTTTTATGCGTACGATTACATATACTTTTACCACAGAATAGGGTATAATATGTACCTAAGTACCTACATACTCTTTTACCCTGTCTTTTTATCGAATTTGTTTGAAGACATCCACGTCTCTACGAATGCTTCTGCTGACGGAGTATGTTGTGACCCGCATATATTTTTTAATGAAGTTTGGGTCTTTAATTGGATCATATGAATTTGGTTACAAACAAATAATTTATATTAGATTTTTAAAATAATAATTAAAAACGTGACACAAATTCTTACATACTTTGTTTAACACAAGCATGCTCAATACTTAAGTCTAATAAAAAAAAGTAATCGCATTGTGTCCGTTGTTAAATAAGGTAGGTAACTCTTAAGAGCCTTCCATACTCCTTTAATCTAACCTCTGTCAAACAATAGCAGTAACCTTTTTTTAAAAAAACCTTTTTAATTGAATATACGTAATGTACGTTGTTATCGTGGTGATGTTAACAAGATCTCCGATGAACAACCGTGAAAGCTCTTAAGCGTATGTTGTTATGCAATGGTTGAATAGTAAAACGTAGTAAATATGTAGTTGCATAATTTAATGATGTGTCATCATTTCCGACAAGCACAAACATGAGATAATTAATGTAACATGCAAGCTAGATCAACTTTTTATTGACCGATTTAAAAAGGGGGTTGCTTTATATAACATCTTTCTTAACAGAATTAGATGGTTTACTTGTGTATAATGTATTACCAACATATTTGCTATGAGCCACACACAAGCTGCCCAGGGAAGAAGCCCGAGGCAATAGCAAATGCAATACGCGTTGCATAGCACTGGGCCAAGACAATATAAAACAATTGTAGTGTTGTCTACCGAGACAAGATGAATATATTTAAAAAAAATTATAGCATTGTAAGATATCGTATTGTATCTGAGGTGTTACTTCTGAGGATTATGCGCCTGGAATCTGCAATGTGTATAAAATCTATACTTACCACTTTTACGTCTCTAATACGAGTTAGTTCTGACCTGTATGCTGTGTACCACGATATCAATTATAATGACACAAAGAGTTTGGTAAATAGAAAGGAAGAGGCGAAACCAGTGCTGCGTTTATTCGCAATAACGTCAATTCAAGTTATTGCGCCATACAGTCAACATCGTTATAATGTGGCTCATGATGTCGTGTACCTATAGCAAAGTAGATATGTGAGTACATGCGGTAATGATTGATAAATCGTGTGACACACTCCACTTCCCATCGCCGCGGGCTCGGTATATCGGTGATTATGAACGCGCGTGCCGCCCGGCTCACTATCACGAATTCATGATACTCTTTTTAGATAATGCAGTTACATTCATTTATTATTACATACATAATATTCGTATATGTTACACAGATGATTTATGCACTCCCCGTTATTCTTAAATCACTACTGTTTCTAGGACTGATAGGTACATTTGGTCAATAGTCAAAACTATGTAATGACTAACTGTATCAGTTATTATTTAATTCTGAGTTGTAGGTCGATTAAATCACCTATTCAAACATAGAACATTGTAATAGATTATTTTAAGGATTTAAATGGTTTGGTTTTTTTTCTGATAGTTTGGACAAACGTAAAGTCTTGAATCTCTTAAATAATCTTAGCCGTTTTGTCAACTGTCCTTAAATCACTGTACCAACGTAAGCTTCCTCTTCTTCATTTATTTGTAGAATTATAAGTAAGTATTAAACGCGGTTCAAATAACTTTCTTAACCTTGAGCTACATCATACCTATATATAAAACACAACCTACCACACTACTACCACCTCTCATGCAAAGTAAGTTTTGCAATGAGAAAAGAGTTTTATTTAAATAACAAAGACTTTCATAAACCACGTTTCTACGCATGCGTGTAAGTAATATACCTATATATATATCATTCTGTTTGTATAACAATTTCTATTCAGATAACATTTATAAAATATCGGTTAAACTGTTAAACTACGAGTACTATATTTTTATACAATAGTTTTCTACAGCAGCCATTCTATTTATGTTACAGAGACCGTAAACTGTTTATAGAACGATAATGTCGTCGTACCCTAATAAGTATTAAGGGAATTTGATTTCTAATAAAATTTTGAACGATAATTTGAATGGTTTTATCGCTTGATAGTTTTATTTGTTAACTTCTATTGTACGAGGATTACCTGGACTATACTACAACTAACCGTTAATAATATACCTTAAGCAATTCTTATTTTCGAGTGGGATAGCTACTTACGTGTGTCGTATGAATTAAGTAAGTATTAGTATAAAATTATTTAAAACCCTTAGGTACGAAGAGAATAATACCACTAATAAAACCATAATATTATGTACATACCTGCACATTATACCTACCTATTATTACACTTAGTTAGTACCACATAATATGAAGTGAGCCCATTACTCTTCCGAGGTACCTACTCACTAAGATAATATTACCAGAGCCTTGTACGTTTATCAGCAGGTGTCTCGTCTGCAGGTGACTTGGAGTCCTTTACACCCTGTGTGGCTCATAGAAGTGAAAAAAAAACTATGTACCTATTCAATCAACAGAGTGTCGTTACTGCACTTTGCGTTGCTTTGCTCGCTAGACTGCGTAAACGCGTGCGCGCACGCAAAGCGGGAGTTGAGCGGACGCTGACACTGACGCGTTTGTTCACAGTATTCGTTGCGCTGCGTTGCTAGACGCACGTCATAAACGTCAGAGTGACTTTTCCGTAAAACATAAACAAGGGTCGGACGTGACCTGTTCAGTGATGTTCCCATGCTAGTGAGGTTTTAAAGAAGACAGGGTCTGCAAATTCTCTGGACATATGATGCACGTAAGTGCTTTAGTTACAGTTTATTGTGAATAATTCTCATTTTAAAAGAGGTACGACCGCTGGCAACTATCTTCGATCATGTATCCAGCTATGGGTTCTCATTACTGTCACTTGGCAGTGTGTGTGGCAACCAGCAGAACTAACTCTTAAAATACCAACATAATACAATAATTATTTTACGACATAAAAGTGAAAATTGTTTTATTATGAGTAAATGGCAATGAGAAAGTAAAGTTATAAAAAATATGAGCAGTTAGTCGTAGATTTAGACATTGTAAAGAAAACAATAGTAAATTTAATAAATTTCTATTACTCACAAGGCCGGTTATAATCGATTGCTTATACGGTAGATATGTTTCAATAGTGTCGACAATCGTTAAGTTTCGAGTATCCTGTATTTGCAATAAACTAACGGCCTTAATTGGTCCAGGGTAATGTTAGCTATTAAACCACCTGCCGCGGTATTTTCCTTCACATTAGGCGAAGTATATTTATTATTATTTATGTTGTTATTATATTCTCTTGTAATTATCTCCTATACCGATAAAAATGTTTTTTAATTAAATTACGATCGTCAATAATTTTGATTGCAGGTTATTCTAGCATAAATTAATTAATCACCGTTGATTTAACTTCGATTCTTTTCAGACTAATAGTCTGCTAGGACTAGTAGGGTTATGCTCCGCTGTACCCCTGGTTTATACCACCGGTGGTAGAACGGGTAAAATTGGTATGCTCCATGGTCCCCCTCAGTGGTACAGTGGAGAAAATATGTATGACCCTTCATTCCCCTCCTGAGTTCTTCTCTTAAGGTATATATATACATAAGGATCCGTCATGGGTCGTGGTCCACCTGCTTAGTTCACCTGGGTGGACTACGGGCACTTTTTCTTGCCGGTGGTTCACCTAAATGTTGAGTAATGTGCAAATCCAAAATGACTATGGGTCGTGGTCCACCTAAAAGTAATAGGTATTAAAAAATGAATACGAAAGAACAAATTAAACTCGAAAAAACAAATTAATACCGAAAAAAATTTATGATAAAAAATTATGGTCAGTCGCTCTAATCTTGAAGGCTATAAGGTAATTTGTGGCCTTATTTACCGTAGGTACCTATTTCTATAGAAATTGGGAACGAGAAAAGAGTGGCCGTGAGTTTTATTGCCAGGTTCTTTCTCTCGGTTCTCCCTATTGCTTTGCGAATCTGGCAGTACATGTTAATATAGAAGCAATAATAATTTTTATTTTAAGTACTTACTGACGTTTGTAAGAGCCATTTAATGATCTATACAAATAAATAAATAATTTCATTTCAAGACGAAGAGAATTCAATGCTGGCCAAACCACGGTCATCAGCTAATTCGGAATAATATACTTCTATTCAATATACCTACACTACTGTATTGATATTTTAATTGCTCCTGTGTTAATAGTAGTAATTAAACATTAGATAATCAATCAAACATCTCTTGTCTAACAAATTAAAAGAACTGGTTTAGACAGGTAAATTTATTTGTCTTATTAACAAGTTTTTCTAATGGATATAAAAACGACACACACACATATCACGCCTATATCCCCGAAGGGATAGGCAGAGGTGCATTACACATCCACTTTTTGCCAGTACTTTTAGTCCCACGTAATAGGGGGCAAGCCTATTGCCGTCACCGGGCACATTTATAATGGGTTATGTCCAAAATGGCCGAATGAATTTAGTAAAAAGTAGCAGCATTAGTGTAATTTTGAAAAAAAAATAAAATCCGTTGCCTTGCGATGAAATGTTGATGAAAGGCAACAAAATCTTACGTGCCAGCCACTGTGGCACAGCCAATTTACAGTCTTGGGCGTCTCGGACTATTTTCTTCTTTCTACTATTCTTGGCGTTATGGTTTCTAAACGTCGTATTTGGATTAATAGAAGCGTGTTCATACCGTACTTTGATAACATCATTTGAATACCGTTTATAATAAACTAGCGGACGTCCGTGGCTTCGCCCGCTTGACCAATTATAGACTAAAAAGCTTCCTCGAGAACCATTCTATCCATTGGTAAAAACCGCATCAAAATCCGTTGCGTAGTTTTAAAGATCTAAGCACACATACGTAACGGGCGACTTTGTTTTATACTATGTTGTAATGATTTAAGTACTCGTATTATGAGTGAAACTCGAAAAGTTAAACAAAAAACTTCAATAGCAAGCAAAGTAGTTTTCCTCACTTGATAATGTGTTGTGTTATATGTAGTGAATATTATACAGTAACACCTGCATATCAAAGAAGATAGGTAAAGGTAGATTTAAACGCCAGAATTCACCGATCTATGAAACCATCATAATAAGGGGAGCAAAACAATATCGAGTTTGTTAGCGTAAACTAACCGAGAACTTATGTACCTATGTTTTGATCGTATTATAATGATAAATAAACACTAGCACAATGCCTTTACACCTTCAACTCAAGAGAGCTTGACTTTCTCCACAATAATTAGCTTGTCTAATACTAAAACAATGATTATATTTTGTAAATAAACATTGTTTATGTGTTCTCAGTATGAAGACCTGTGCAGTGTCATGTGTATTGTTAGTTGACGAACCTGAGCTGTGCTGTACAATTATTATATGTACCTAATCATTGTATGTGTGTGTATTGTGATCATGAGACTTGCGATCACTATCACGCCACACAATGCCTCTGGTAATTCAACAGCAATTTATATATGTAGTGGGTAGGGTATGAGCTGATGTGAATTGTGAGTAGATGCTTCACATTCTGAAGTGGTGTCATACTTTACAAAGGGAATAAATATAACATTCATACATATTATCATGCCTAGCTGGGGCATTTTGTTAATTCAGTTAGTCCCACGTTGTAGTGGGCTCACTACTACTGGGCCTGGGATTTGAATTTACTGGGTCCTATAGGAAATCTATAACCACTCTGCAATACCAATCACGTGTATTATGTAACATGAAAAATTCCAACAGAATTCAGACCAAGCAAGACTTACACTACTACTACTTACTATAACAATAAAAGAAGGTACTATACTTGTGACTAATCATGAAGGCTCTTATCCTAATTATTAGAGGGATGGTTGACGCCAAGAAACTGAACAATGAATCACAGTTAGCTATGAAAAAGGTCGTATTCTTGTCCAAATTATTTGCTGAACCAATCTACTCTACACTTGACCGTTAATGTATCTGGGGCCTTTCAAACTCAGCAATAGGAATGACGCATAGCCGAAGAATCTTTTAGTACGTCTCCTTGTCGTAGACATAATACATTACATATTTGCACAACAGGATGAAAAGTTCAGCTTACGTTTCATTATTACTCTGCTCAACAACGCATACCTAAGATCTTTTGAGGAGGTAGGAGCTTTTAGTTTCCTGTGGTATTTCTCGATCACGCAAAAATGATGTACTGGCACTCAGATACTTTATTACGAGTATTTGGGTTAATTAATACTTAAAATACTACGTGTCTAATTTATTTAGGATTTACACGAAATTCGATGGCTCGCAGAAGCACATAATATATATATTAATTGTAATTATATTTATTTATTTATAAATTGTGTGTGAATAATTAAATATTATAATATTTATCTATTCAATTAAGGCGTAGGGCGTTCTTAAATTATAAGTAACTAAATAAAATTGTACGGGATTAAAATATACGTATGAATTCTACTTTGCATTAGCTACAAATCATTGTAACACGAATGATTCCTTTTTAAAGCTGTTTGAAATTTTTCATGACTTATTGAGTTCATAACTTAAATTAACTTCAATAACTTAAATAACTTTAGTGTAATAATAATAACACACAAAAAAGATATTTGATTGATTGATTTGATAGAAAAGAAAATACCGTACCTATAGGTAGAGCCACAACGAAACGAGGCAATATTTTTTGTAAATAGGTATTCATGATTGATTGATTGATAAGTATTACCGCCATTTTTTCTATGACCTTCACAACCTATACCCACTTCAGACTTATTGATATCTAAACTTGATGTAAACATGGAATATCAAATACATCTTCAACAATAAATAAGTTATAATTTCACAGGGCACTACTTCTTAAAACAAACCTTGACTACAAAATACTTTATGTCACACTTTAATTATGAATTCGAAATGTATTATAATGTTGAGTTAAATTCGTAACCTCTTGTAAAACAATCTGTTTGACGAATAGCAGAATCGGAGTTAACAAAAGCGCTATTTTGGGTAACAAAACACTCTTCGAAAACAACCGCCAAATTTTACCTGAACCTTAGCTGGTAATTACGTATGAGGAGGAGCAACTTTAGAATATACGTACATATATGCCGAGTAACAATATGATACGTACATTATTTTGTAGCATTCCAAAGAATTTTGAAGTACCTATAGCGTTGTAAATGAGCAATAATTTAATAGAGATTATTATCTTTTTATTGAACGTAAAACATTGGTCTTATAGAGTATGAAACAGAGGCACGAATTTTTACTATTACTTAAATAAATTATTATGAGTGGTTAGGCGAGTACAAACTACGTATAACAGCTGAAGTGATTCTAAATAAATCACCGATGTGGAATCCCCTTTATGCCGTAATTAGTCGGATCGCATCATGTTACATAATATACGTAATTGGAAAGCTGCGTACGTGCCATCAAAGTTTCGATAGATCGAAACGTATTTCATAATTGATCCGTAATTATCCAGTTCAAACCAGATTTATGGGTAACCTTAAAGTCCTATATTATGTAACTTGATTGACTGACACGGTTTGATTTAATTTAAATTGCTCAATTTAATTAAAAACATCCGATAGTAGTCTACAGGCGGTTTACTGGTAAGCCTACGTACCTTGACATATAGAATTCATTGAATATTAATCCAAGTAATTTATGCATGTTTGAAGCCCTATAACTAGGTCAACTTACCAACTAGATCTTCAAATATCAAGAACTTTTTGCAAAATAATGAACAAACCATTACTGTTTTTATTACGTCAACAATTAATATCAACTTTTTGGTTAAAAATATTAATAAAAAGATATACCAATCGAATCGAGAACCACCTCCTGAAGTCGGTTGATAACCAGACTGCACCCGTCAACTACCACTTGATGTACAATTAAATATGGTCACAGAAGTAATAAAAAAATCTACTAGGTACGACAAAACTAAGGTATGAAATTTTGTTCAGTTTCTTTTTATGCCCACCTTAAAAGTTTTGCAAACCCATTAATATAATGGTGACTTTCAGGTAGTGTAAAAATATGCTGCAAAAATGTATTAAACGATGCGCGTGCTCGGTGAAACATTGTTGAAATACTAATTAAGAACTCATGTGTTTAGAGATGTGCACTTAATTGTCCACGAGTAAAACCACCGTTTTCGAATGGACATTCACGCGTTCTTCTGTTTCTCTACGGACCTAAATACGAGTACAATGTTCATTAGCCGACTTTACGAATTTTGTGACATAGTTTTAAAATAATAACGATAATGTTGGTCTTATGATTCTACTTATAACATCATTACTTAGTTAAGTAATAAGGTAATTTCGAATGCGATTCAATATCATAAAACAATAAAACTAACTATTCCATGGCAATTCTCAACTGTAATAATCCTATGAATAAATAGGTTCTATGCGTACGAGAGTGCATTGTGTCATGCATGGTAATAAGAAGATATTACTAAATTACCCACTATTGTTCTGGATTCGTGGAACACTGCTTTCTCGGTGGGCAACCGCCGATCGGTTGTTAATAGAACTCGCATTATTATTGTACATTAGAGCAAGTTCCCACAGCTCACGCACAAAATCTTAGCGTAGCAATAACACCATGTGAATTCCTTGAACCGTTTTGTACAGGAAGTGTTCGCCGCTGTAGTCCATGATTCGGCAATCATTACGTTACAACGCGGAACTAACTAGTCACGTACGCAACGTTCCCAAAGGACTCGTATAAATATAATGTTCTCAGTACAATATGTGCTGCAGCTTTCGGTGTAAAGATAACATTGCACGAATACGCGTATTGTAAGTTTAGTGACCCCCTGACGTGTGTGACGTGACGTCAGGATTTGACGTCCTGTGGTGATCCGGCATTTCTTTGTACTGTCGCATGTCAGCTAAAACATTTAATAAATGTTTTAGCTGACATGCGAACAGTAGGTAATTTTTTTAGAATACTGATATTTTTTTAAATTTTGAAAGAAAATATGCATAATAGTAAATTCCCATATGTTCGCAAATTGTTAAAAGCTTCCTGTCTATTCATTTTGACTTTTACTATTGAATTTTTTTTAAATTTTGATATGCATTTCTAAAGATCATGTCGTTGCATTTTTCATACTAAAGTTTTACTCTTACTAACTTACCTATTTCATCAGCTTCTCATAATCCTTCAATAAAGCCTTCCAGCGTTTAAAAATAACAGAAATAATGTAGAAGTCCCCGAACCCTGTCCGTCCGTGATGGAGTTAAAATGGTACGTTTTTCCGATGGTCAGTGACTTACATCTCGCCACAGGCACGTCCACCGCCCGTGCCGCTTGCCTACGATTACGTGACTCTGAATAGTACTTTGAACACAACATCACTTTTATCGAAAAATCTTCCAAATTACCCTCATACCGCTGTTAAAATGAGATTTGGCTGGAATGTTTGTTACTCATTCACATGTAAACCATTGAATAGATTTAGATGAAATTGAAACTGAATTTCCCAAACCCGGTAACGTGTTCCCGTGTGAATTGGAAACAAATGAATTATTCTACTGAATCTCATTCTAAATCCTAACGCTTGTGTTATTTTATTATATTTATCTAAAACAATATTAAAGTTTGACTGTGTAAGTTTCAGTTAAATTCCACAAAAATTGTGTGCAAAATTTGTGTCGTCATAAACGAACGAGGCTCTGGCAAGTCCCTAGTCTCGTCTCCTATTAAGTCATCAAAGTATAAATTGGCGAAATATGGACAAATTAATCAACTCTGACTATTCCTTCTGGAATGATTACCTACGTGATTTTGAGTGTTTGTGCGATAGAATTTTAAGGTAATTAAATGAACCTGATGCACCATTTGTCGCCTTTTCGACATGTTAATTATACGTGTTGCGTTTGTTGCGTGTAAGCAGCTTTTAATGTGAAAATTCCGGGAAGTATGGTGCAGTGACCATGACTCCCTTGCGTCCTTGGACATAGGACAGTAGTACAATGCTTTTAACTTCAAAACATGTAAAAAAACTTTCACTTTATAACACATTCGTAACAAACAGTTTGGTTTCACTAAAGGCAGGAACACAACGGATGCAGGAGTTGCACTTGTGAAACATATATTTGATGCTTGGGAGGAAAAGCAGGATGCCATTGGTATATTTTGTGATCTATCAAAAGCTTTTGATTGTGTTGATCATGAGACTTTGCTACTAAAATTAGGTTATTATGGTGTTTCGAACAGCTCACTTGGCTTACTTGAGTCTTACCTCACTGGTAGAGTACAAAAAGTAAACATTAATGGCACCGACTCTTCTGGCGCCTCATTAGTCATGGGAGTACCCCAGGGCTCGATATTAGGACCCCTTTTATTCTTAGTATACGTAAACGATCTTCCTTATTTCACTAAAAATCTTTGTGAGATAGTATTATTTGCTGATGACACATCATTAATTTTTAAAAGTGATAGACAAATAGTAGCACTTGACGATGTAAATAATACCCTTTCGAAAATATTGCATTGGTTCACAAGTAACAACTTGCTGCTCAATGCGAAGAAAACAAAATGTGTAAAATTTACTATGCCCAATGTTAGACAGGTGGCTACTCATATTACTATGAATAATGAATTAGTTCAAATAGTCAATACCATAGTTTTTCTTGGGATAACTCTAGATAGTAAACTACAATGGGGTCCGCATATCACAGCCTTGGCAGGAAGACTTAGCTCAGCTGCCTATGCGGTTAGAAAGATAAGGTCACTGACTGACGAAAAAACGGCACGATTAGTTTATTTTAGCTACTTTCATAGCGTTATGTCATATGGTCTGCTGCTGTGGGGCTTAGCTGCCGATATTGAGAGAATATTCATATTACAGAAACGAGCTATACGAGCAATCTATAGACTCGGACCCCGTGACTCGCTGAAAGAACTATTTAAAGAAATTAATATTTTAACAGTTGCTTCTCAATATGTTTACGACAACATCTTATATGTACGGAAGAATATAGATCTCTTCAAAAAAAAATTCCGATAACCATAGTTTTAATACAAGAAATAAAAATAAACTGGCAATGACAAAAATTAGACTTCATAAAGTTGGTAATTCGTTTGTAGGCAAATGTATAAAAATTTATAATAAAATTCCTCAGGATTTGGTTGACATGCCTCTTAGTAAGTTTAAAATAGTAGTTAAAAAATGTTTGATGATGAAAGGCTACTATAATGTAGACGAATATCTTAATGATAAAAAAGCATGGTCACCCTAATCTTCTGTTGTTGGCCACTCGTATAATATAATATAATATAAACTAATTGTAACAATGTAAACAAAACAATATTAAAAAAGAAAATGGATAATCTACCTGAGTTTCTTGCTGGTATCTTCTCAGGAGAACCAACTTACCGAACCAGCGAAAGAATCATTTTCTAATGGTTATTTATGTACTTACTTAATTTAGTATTTTTATAATATTACTTGACAAAATTGTAAAATTTTGACATTCATATGTGCTCTTTATGTACATAAACTGAATAAATGAAATTGATTGATTGATTGATTGATATAAATAAATAGAATTTAAAGAGGGGTCACAATTTCTCAAGAAATGGTCACCCATCCTAAAACCATCCTGACTAGATGTTGCTTAACCTTTGCAATGTGTTAACATTGTCGGTTACCACTAGATCACGAGCCTCTATCTATAACAACAAATACCAAAAAATAAAATAGAATAAATTGAGCTCCAAAACAACGTGATTTTTTCGCCGTTTTGGTACCTTTGTGCGCGAGTCCGACTCGCACTTAGCCGGTTTTTTACGTTTTTTTTAAAATTAATATTATCAAATTTTTTATACTTTTTCATAAGTTTACGCTTAATCAATGATTATTTTCATTACACAGATGCATTCAGCCTTTATTCACAATGCCACTGGTTCTATTCGAAACGCACGACTTCCAAACTATAACTAACATTTTTTCCTCGCCTATTTTTTACTTTATGCTATGACCAACGCGATTATTATATACAGATAAATACAAATGGTATTTATCTAAGTTTAATCGAGATAACATCATGTAATCGAATATAATTATTGGTATTTTGCCCAAGGTAAATCTGTGTCCTTAGTTATTTACTCGTACATTAGCACAGAGCCTAATATGCTTAATAAAATAAACTTTGTTAAATTGTTATTTGATGCGGTTTTCACCAATGGATAGAGTGGTTCTCGAGCGAGGTTTTTGTGATATATGTAATTTGTCAAGCGAGCGGAGTCGCGGGCGTCCGGTCGCTGAAATGAAATTACATGATTTATTTATTTGTATAAGTCATTAAATGGCTCTTACAAACTTAGTAATAATATAAAGTATAGATTTATTTAAACAAAAATAGCACGCCAACGAAGTATATCTTCCAATAATGCACCTAATTTGTTAGGATACTCTCAGACTAAGCATTTCTTCAGGTACTAATTAACTAATAAATATACTTGAAATTCTAGCATCTAATAAACGAACACAGAAACATTGCTCTTTCTTTAATTCTTCTTTATTAGGCCTCAAAAATTTCATAGAAGTAGTATACTTATTCATTCGCTGTTAGATCTGAACTATATCTCAACCATCACTCCAAACATCACTTCCAATTCTCATAAAATAATGTAACTTGTATTTCACTATTTATATAGAACTATTTCAAGTATTATATTCTTATCTATTATATCATAAAATCATTTTATCTCTACTTACTTAAAAAATTAAACTACCAATAGTCAAAGTGAATAAAGTTTGAGATCCATAGCATAAAACCTCGCGATCAATTAATAAAGATTCAATACTATCTCCATTCATCATGTTTGCCCAATAATCTACTTTAATGTTACGTAACGTTTTATCTCAAGTGGGTCATCAGTTATAATATTGACAGGCCACGGTTCTACTTCCTTAGCGGGCTCGATACTTTCTCGAGTTTTATGTAATTTCATTATCATACCGCACAATAGTATAATTATAGGTACATGGTAGAAATTATTGTGCTAACTTCTTAGTACATTATGTTCTCACGCTAACATTGACACGTCATTCAGTACTTACTACATACCTATTGAGTTATTACAAAATATTTTTAGGTAGGTAAACTTAGCTATCTAAACAGGTCAATTTTTATAGCAAACGGCTAATTAAAATATGTAGTACTAGCAGTAGGTACCTGATGCTCTTGGCGCCGCTCGCGTCGAATACTTTTTAGAACACATTAAGATCTTTAATTAAGTTAATCTAAAGAAGAGGAATCAGATAATTTTATTAAAATAAGTTTAACCCTGCGTGTTGGAACAATGACACAAACACACACACATATACTTTCGCCTTTCTAATATTACAAGTGATATTGATGAGAGCTTTTTAATTTACCAATTAAAAAATAAAAATTTGTAAAGTTCGTGTTTTTGACCCAATTGTAACTAATGACCAACTTAATAGATTAGTTACCAATGAGTTTAAAATGTGTGTTAAGTTCACCTACTTACACAAAACGAGGTTAAGTTTGTAAATTACTAAACAAATCTATCGAACAACATTACAAGTACTTAATGTGTAAATTGATGTTGCAAACTGGTAAACGATGCTGCACATTACCCAAAGGGAAAGCGGCAAACTGAATTATCTACAGGTTACTTAGTTTTGCACCTCTGACCAAAGGTTTTGGCCTCTGTGAACATAGTCGAAGACGTTAATATATTACACACCTATTTAATATGAAACGGCTAAAAGTGCAGATACACTTATATGGTCGGTTCTAAGTATATAAGTACTGTCGCAATTTTCCGACTCGGATATTTGTTAACCACCTTACTGCCCGAAATCAGTGTCAAATTCGTACAAATTCTGAAAATTTTACGATACAGCCTTGTTTTAGTCACACTTCGGGCTTTAGCCGTAACATATACCTACATAAAATATTTACCTATTCACTTAAAGGTCCATTAGGGACAAATTATATTATACACTAAACTTTGCACCAGTACATAGACACATATAAACCTCTTGATGTCAAGAGGTTTTAAATCTATTCACCTTGAGCAAATATCTGGAAAAATAGATATTCCAATATCTATTATTTTTCTCATAGGTACCTCTTAGTATGATTAACGTATTTCAAAAATAAATAAAAATATAACCTTCTCATCTTTTACTCTCACTTCAAGTTCAGGAAGGTCAAAAAGTTTGGTGAGAGGTGCACCTCACAATTTAAAACCTCTTGACATCTGACAATTGGAATTTGCGGTAGAGGTCATACTCGTAACTTCCTTTGATACTGTGGTGTAACTGGTGCTACCTCGAAAATAAATTGCACCATTGTGTGTGAGGTGACTGAGATGTTGACGTTGATGGTTCGATCAAAATAACGAAAATGAACTATTCGTACATACATAGGTACATATAAACATACCTGCTTCGTTAAATGGGTAGCTGCATAATACACGCTTATTTTGATAAATCTAACTTCAGGAAGCGAGCGTGAAATTGCATTTGCTACATTATGTACTAGCTGATATCCGAAGGTCTTGTTGAATAGTTTCTTATTATCAATGCCAAAGGGCTATTACCAGGTTAAACAACATTGTGTATTAATTACAAATAAATAAACTAACTTTGTTTTAAATTTCATCAATATCACTTCAGCACTTATGGAGTAATAACAAAAATACTCACACACATTATAAAATGTTATAAGTATGATAGGATTAGTTATAAATCAAAATAACTGTTATCTCCTTCTTAACCTTACAACCAGAAACTATTAAAAATAAATAAACAAAAGTTAAGAACCTTATGCAGGTAGCGAGTGTCAACTTCGGTATCCCATATATCAAAATTTGACGTAAATCCGATCAAATATTTAACGGGATTCGGATTTCAATAGCTATCCCATCGAACATTCGTTTATAGTATACCTGGTTAATACGATTATTGTACAAATAATATTTCCCCACTTCTAGGCTCGTAAACCTCACTCTTGTTGGGTAATAGTCGCAGTAAATGTCACATACGCATATTATGAATATTTTTTATGTTAAATTTCATTATGCAACACCTTAGAAGGGCCACAAGGGAATAAGTACCTAATCAAACTACTGCAACTACAAGTGCTCATTATCATTTACTAAATTTATTAAAAAGTAGAGGATGGCCGCGGCTTCGCTCGCTTGTAAAATTTATAACTTGTATACTAAAACATCTATTGATGAAAACCGCATTACGTTGCGTAGTTTTAAAGATCTAAGCATACATAGGGGCGGACATACAGTGAAAGTAACGTTGTTTTATACTATGTTATGATAAGTGGAGATGAATTAATCACAGCTAGAAAAGCTAAGCTTCATTTTAGGAAAATCTATTGTCATGTAAGGTTATTATCAGTTTCTTACGCAAACACCAGCTAGCTCCTGATACCTAAATATTTAATGTAACAAAAGATACTGTCTTTCCAATCAAGAGTCATAAATGCTAGTTTGGGTGTGTAGTAAAGGAGAAATATGATTTAATGCGTTCATTGAGTGGGGTCAGGCAGAATGACCCGCGGGGGCGAGCCGTGCGTCGCTCGCCACAATTAACCAGCCTATACATGGATCATCGAGGCAAAGTGTCCGGCGCAGTTACGAGCAAGCCTCGAGCTGCACTTTCTCCCTTGGACTTATTTAAAATCGTCTCCAACGCGTGATCGACGAACTATTGTTAAACATAGATCATTACGTAATAATGTTTGAGGTGCCGTCACTCAATTTACAACAGAGACGGTTTCTTTGGTATGTAATGATGCGTATTCTTTACGGTTGCCATTTAATTGTTAGGCAATACATGTAGATACATCTATTTAACCTATGTATGAATATTACCAAAGATGTTCGCTGATTTTCACGCTTCGTCTACGGCTTAGTCTCATTGAAGCTGTCTGTCTTCCTTTCAACGCAATCATAAGTCTTATAATTCCCTCACGTTGCAATAGAAGTTACAAAAGCAATTGCAGTCAATACATACCTACATAAGTGGTAAATACTGACGAAATAAATAAATAACATAAATTGCATTCAACATGCCCACTACAACAGTTTAATGGCTATTACACAGATTTTCTCATTTTATTCTTACTAAATTGCAATTTACTTTTATATTTATTTAACACCACATTCGGAGGGCCGAGTTAAATTGTTCTGAATGCGAACAAAGTTTTACGAGGCCCATTAATTGTTAACTCCTCGACTGCAATACATTTTGGCATCTCATTTATGAGATTGTTAAGTTCTATATAATTTATTGTGTGTTTTAAAATGTATTTGAGGGTTGTGTATGAGGGTCATTGACCTCGATTTCGTGCTTCGACCTAAAATGTATTATTCGGAATCACCGCAGCAGTCTTCATTATTTCCAATCGGAAATTCCACGCTTGATGTCTTCTTTGGTAAGTGCGCTGCTTTCGTTATGATTTATGAACGTTGCCCTCCGACTGGTAATTACACCTGGTAGATTACAATTGGTCATCGTGATAACATCAATGTTAAACAACTATCACTCGTATGTTGAACTTGAAGAAGTGATTGATTTGGAAATGACTTAGGTATCTTTCACTCAATTTCTGCGGTAACTCTTAACACAGATATAAGAATACTATCCGGTATAAAGCAATGTAGCCATTCTTTTTTTTGTTCGCATCCCATTTTGACACCCACTGCAGGTTTCTCCCACAGAAGGGGGAATTTAGCCTACATATACCACACGGCCGTTCTTACGTTTAGTACTTTTTATTTACGGACTGTTATTTATCTAAAATTTCTAACAGATGTAGATACAGCGTCTGTACATACATTGGGGTTCTTAGTAGGGTATAATAACTTAGCAGTCACGATAAGTTACTACTTAATGCACGTTTAATGTTCACAATGTGGCACACAGTAATAATAATAATAGAAGAACAAAGTCTTCTATTATGAGTACTATATAATAACAATTAGAACTATTTCTTATTCAATTAAATGTTCATAAAATATCACCATCCAAAAGACTTCAACGCGTTCTTAAGTTTACGAAGCAGTTCTGTTGTACTCAATGTTACGGAACATCCCGTGCCCTAGTAATAGTTTAGCACTTCTATTAACACAATTAACTTAGTTTTTTAAACAAACACTTCACTACTGTATCAGTTATCACTTGTTATATTAACTTGCTTTGTAAGTACAAAGTATTAAGTAAGTTACTTTTGGTATTTGGGCCACTTTTAGTAGTTTCATAGTTGAGGTCCTGTGGCTTTATCCACGTGAAAAAGTTTTAAAAGTAAGTCTGTCACATACCATACTAACATAAACGATTTGTTGGTACCTTTCAGTTATGCACCGCATGCATTATGGGGTGCCCGGGAAGGGTAATGGTACTTTGATAATGGTCTTACTGGGACTAATAAACTTATTGGTAAAATGTGGGTAGGTATATAATTCACATCTTCCTACTCCCTAAGAGATAATGTATCACTGACTCACGATCTTATCCATTCATAAAATTTAAAAAAATCTTTCACTTGTCTGCTGACCTACATGACTGATATGGACCGACCTCTCCCAATTAGGTATGTAGTCCACGAGTTCAAATCTTGATAACGCTCAGAACACAGCAATGAATAATTACAAATTCCCTTTCGAAATTTCAAAACGTCGAACTGTAGCATGAAATTAATTATCACTTTCAAAGGTCACTTGAAAATTTTGAGAAACAAATAGTACAAATTATTTTTAGAATTGTGTCTAAGTTCAATTAATAACATAGTATATTTACTTCACTTCTTTGCTTGGCCATCTGCTGTCAATGAAATATGACGGCAATAGAATAAAAACTCACGACGTTAATGTCGTAATAAGTGTGTTGATGTGTGATTCTGCCCACCCAAGGGCACATAGCGTAATTATGTAAGCCTGTATGTATTTGATAAATATTCACACACCTTCAAATTATATTAGACCTCTAAACTTCAGGTAGAATACGTATGCATTGTGGATTCAAATAGAATCATTGAATTAACCTTTTGTAGTAATAATATCTGTAAATCTATGGATAGTACAAATTGTACTCACGACTATGTGGCTGTATTGCAAGCACATCCTTATTCCAAGCCTCTCTGAGTCACGCGGCGATTGCATTCTGTGAATTGGTTTGCATACCGTATTACCGTTAAAATTTCTGTGGTATTCAATTTGCCGTAAAAACCAATGTTAAGTGATAATCCTGCCGTAATTATGGCGCCTCTGAAGATTTGTACGAAGTGGCAATCAGTCGTTTGGATAACAAAAGTAGGTAGGTACTGCTTTTGTTGAAATGGGAAGCGGTAATGATATTCAATTATATGCTCGGAAACTTGTGTTGATTTTTTTACTAGTTGCAGTTGGTTTTTAGATGTTTTTAGATGCACGTAATTTTACTCTCGTTTGAATCTGTTTAATACACATAATAGTCACACACATAATCCGCAATGAGAGCCTCATATATGCGGATTTAAATTACTTAAAGCACATCATCGCAACTGGTAATCATTCTTTCGTAATTACAGTGTTCGATACCTACCTACTCATAGAGGATGTTGCAGCAAGATACACAATATTCATTACACACCTTACAGCAATTATACAAGATAAATAAATGATTTACGTAACATATCATATGGCAAATAACCAGTAACAATTAAGTAGGACATCAATGGTTTTTATTGTTATTATATTGCACTCTAAGAATAATGAAGGATCAAATAAATGGTAGTTTCGATTATAGAATGATCTGCCGTTATTTTATTTAACTTTTTGAATATCAAGATGTACTTATACATGGCTACGTCATGTTTCAATACCTCTAATAAAATCTGAAATCGCAAACCTAATATAAATGATTATATAAATAAATTTACCTTACGCTTGGAAATTAAAACAATCTGTAAAAAATACTATACAAATAGCTACTTACAACAGATTCCTTCTAGGTCTTTAGTAGAGAAAATTATAGAAGGCAAGACATAGTCATGGATAAAACATGATGAACAAACACACACACTATTCCACAACTTAATTATTTTTTTAAATGGTTTGAAGATATGTTAGACAATGAAGTAAAACACTTTTAATAATGCTGAAAAGTGAAACCGGTAGGTGAAAATAAATCAAATAAAGAATAGTGAACAATTGTGTTTGTTCATCATGTACGAGTATTACTAAAGGTTCCACCAAGTGCCAACAATCGAAAGTATAAGCTACATAGTCATGGGTCCCTAACTCCGATAACTAAACGCACTTTAATAAAACTTAGAACATCTCTAGTACCACTATATAATATGGAACAATCGTGCTCGGATCACTTATCAAGTTTTTTGTAGTCTCGTTACTCGCGAATGTTATCTAATTTAACTTATCAATTATAAATATCAGTTATATAAATCCCGATACAACACACGATGACAACTTTCATGTTTCACCTGCGTTTGCGCAATTTGTAGTGACAAGTTATGTAAGGACGCTTGCGTTTAAAAGAGTGAAGAAAAATAACATAGTCCACTTATCCTACTATCCTACTAATATTATAAACGCGAAAGTTTGTGAGTATGTAAGTATGTATATATGTATGGATGGATGGATGTTTGTTACTCTTTCACGTAAAAACTACTGAATGGATTTTAATGAAACTTTACAATAATATAGCTTATACATCAGAATAACATATAGGCTACAATTTATAAAGATATTGTGTGAATTGTTCAAAATATGACGCGGCGCGACGGGAACGGGAAAAAATCCAAATTACCACGCGGACAAAGTCGCGGGCGACCACTAGTCTACTTATAAATGTATGTCATCAACCTGCTAATTGGTTGTGATAGTTGTTCTTTATTGGTTTTCTTAATGGTATAGAAGCCACTATTATTATCCAAGTTAGGGGACTAGGTTTAGGTTACACTTTTTACTCCAGGATTTTGTTCATGTGTAAAAGAATCTCAAATTCAATTTATTCTTTGAATCTAAACTGAACATTATTTTATTTTTATTCCTAATGACATTATGAGCTCCAATCATCGACACGTGATAGGTTTATAAGTGATAGAATTTCGGCCATGATGATTTCGGCCTCGGTAATGATGCTTGTTTGAATATATCAATAACAAAATATAATGGGCTGTATTATGACCACATAAGCCTTCCCCATCGCTAAGTTACGGGTAGCTTTTATGACGAATTACCATAAAACTAGGTCACTTAAAATTCTTTAGTAAGGCACGTCCACTAAACCTTTAACTTTTTAGATAAAGATAATTATGTGTAAAAAGCGTTGGCGAGCACGGGCGGGGCAGCACGCGCAGTGTTATCTCAAGTTAGGACAGTTTACTCCTTATCTAAAAACTTACGTTCGAACCCACTTACTCTAAAGCAAACATTTGACTTAGAAAGTGCAGTTCCGTGTAACACGTTCATAGATAACACGCATGCTAGTGATGCTTGGAAAGTGGAAACACGTACTTTGAAAAAATAATTCGAAATGAATACTTGTTCATTGAGAAGCAAACATGTTATCTCCCGCTTGACGAAGGATTTATAATCACTTATATTTTTTTACTTTTTTATCTATAACCCAAATATTTGTTAGGTACGTCTACTAACAACTCTAATCTGTATTTAATTAGAAGTGTGATTGTAAAAGAAAAAGTATTGAAAGCAATAGTTTAACTACAAACATCTTTAAAAAAATCTACAATATAAGTAACAGCTAATTTTCATATAAATACTTTGACAAATAATTTACTATAGGAGGTTATTTCATCACGAGTTCTTCACGCCGGGTATCAAAACATACAAGAAATAGCGTTTAACACTCTCATAAAATCGGAACATGACTCTTCATGATGGCGCATGGTAGGCTGATAGGCATAATGACGTTACTGCGTGTTGGTTTAATCTGCGTACAAAGATCGTGTAACGGTACCAGTGTTGCGCTGTCCATTCAAATAAAATCACCTCTATAGCGTCAGGTCGCGGTTGTACACATGCGCACATTAGTATCCAATTATTTACAGTAAAATAACTACATCACTCAAACACTGTGTCACGACGGGTGTGGCTCAAGTCGTGGGTCGGATACGGCGGCTGGGACTGGAGGTGGCCTTGCACAAGTCCGAGGTTCTGTGTTTTCACAGACCTCGGAACGGTCCACCTGAAGGTTCCAGCATAAATGTGGGAGGCGTTAGCATCCGCATCAAGCCCTCGATGAAGTATCTAGGGATCGTACTTGATAGCCGATGGAACTTCGGACCACATTTCCGAAGTTTGGTCCCCAAGGTGACACACAATAAGGGGCTACCGCACGATCTCCGGAGAGGCTGCATGTCTCCTAGCCGGGACCCCTCCATGGGACCTGGAAGCGAGAACCCTTGCGTCATTGTTCCAATGGCGCAAGGAGGCGCTGGAGCGGGACCACAGGCCTGCGTCTCGAGAAATCGATGACCGGTTGTCCCAACTCCGACAGGATCTCATGGAGTCATGGAGGGTGCGACTTGAGCAACCCAAGTGGGGTGCCACCATCATCGCGGCGGTGAGACCGATCATGGACGATTGGCTGCAGAGGCAGCATGGTGACCTCACGTATCGTGCGACGCAGATCGTTACCGGGCATGGATGCTTCGGTAGCTATCTGTTTCGCATCCATCGTGAGGTCACACCCCGGTGTCAACACTGCGAGGTTTCCGACGACGACACCGCACTCCACACGTTGGTGGAGTGCTCAGCGTGGGCGAGTCAGCGCCGGGACCTCGTAGTGGGTCTGGGCGTGGATACCCTCTCGCTGGAGACCATGCTTCAAGCCATGGTCTCCAGCGGGAGTAGGTGGAACGCGGCAGTGTCCCTCTGCGAGCAAGTCGTGCTCGCGAAGGAGGCGGCCGAGAGGGAGAGGGAGCGTGCCCTCCCCGCCGAGTTCCGTAGTCAGCGGCGAGGCCGCCGCAGACTCATCTACGCCCAAGACCATCGACCTCCATGATCGGGGCCTGAGGACGGCGGGATCGCCACCCGTCGTCCTTACAGAAGCAGGCTAGAAGGGTTGCGTGCTGCGGGGCCTTTGCCCCATAGCACGCAACCAGATTCACTCACTGACGCGGAATAAAACCCTACCCCCAACGACGCGGGATTCTCATCCCGACCCAACCCCCGCAGAGACCACAGAGGTGGTCAAAGTCCGCCGGGCGCCACTGGAAATACGTTCTGCTTGTAACCAGAGACGCCCGGCAACGGACGTTAGAGCGGCCACGGCCTTGGTCGCGGAACTAAAAAAAAAAAAGAAAAAGAAAAAAAAAAAAAAAAAAAAAAACTCAAACACTGTACATGTACTACTTACACTATCCCAATGACGCTGTCAACATCAAATAAGTTTTTGTGAACAACAATCATTCGAATGACAAAAAGTTGTACATCGGTTGACGTCATTTAAAGAAGTGGTCTGTAAATTGTTTGTTATTTTTATTAAAACCACATAAAAGGTTTAACGGTGGGATAAGAAATAACCACAGCTGGAGAAATAACGGAGGCTCAGCACGTAACTCAAACGAGTGAAATGTTGGTAGCGATGCAAACGCACAATTTTACGTCCGACTGAACACGAATACAAACAATCCGAATCATCCTCTGATTATACACCGAAATAGAAACGTCTACATACATGTAATTATCGCGCATGAAGACAATATTTTATAACTGTTAAGTTTTGTATCACTCGTAAATATTTGATATATAAATAAATGGCTATTAATAAGTTACTGATGTAATGGAATATAGGTACTTTAGTAAAAGCGCCTTGAAAATATTTTTCGTCTGTTCTGTTTGTTATGTTATTATGTACCTACGGGTACTAGTTTCCAGTAAGCTATACATACCAAGATGAACACAATGACTAATAACATTCTCACGATCCTTTGTCCTGTTATAATAAGGTATCATTGTCGTGGACACGGTTCAGTGCGTCGGCGTGAGGGAGCACCCTCAGGATTCTGCGACATCATGATAATTTAGATTACTTTCCACGTTTCAATAGACTTTAATAACTTATAATGTATGCTTGAGTGGATATAAGCATAACCCTTATAAGCATTATAAATGTGACAAGTAGTTGCTTACTGAGATACGAGATAGGGTATCAGTGTCGTTTTTAATTAAAATACTGAATGAATTCACCCGTAAAAGTGAATATTTCAACCTACTTTAATATGTAACCAGATACGAGTGGTGTTAAATTATAGTGGTAATATTTGAGGGCACGAAAATATTTTATTAAGCTGGCTACACAGAGTTGTCACAGTAAAGTAGAAATTGTTCTTTAGCTGACTTTTCATCGTTTTGTCGCTTCAACGCTTCTATGAAATATGTATTTTTGATGTCTATGAATTAGAGGTAAATGTGTTAGTTATTTTGTTAAGGATGCGAAAATAATGTGCGAAATTACATTCAAAATCGCGCATAACCATTGTGAAGTAGAAATAATAACATGTATTCTTAATTACCTGCTATTGGACAGTAATAACTTTGAGAGTATGCTAATATGTGTTTCTCCTTGGTTTCAGATTGAGCGGTTAGCGCAATACGAGCGTCTTGTGGGAGGCGGGTGCGCTCGGCGTCGTGCTTCACGTCTCTCAGACTTGGAACGAATCCAGGATCTGTTCCCGCACGATTACCTCGCGCTCCACGATGCAGACGCACCCACCGCACTCGCCTTGCACCATGCACAGGTAACTTATACACACACCTACAGCACAGATTAGAACAAACGGAAAATAGTTTCAGCTAGGAACAAACGTTAAAATCAGCCGCTCTACTACAAGCACGAGGGGCATGAGTAAGTGTCCACTGGGCGCTTGTCTAGCCACTGGACTTATTATAACGAACTTTGTATTATTTTGTGTAATTTTGCACGATGTAAAGAAACTGAAACTCTAGCCGAATCCTTCTGCAAGCAAGTTATACTGCGGCCGAGAGAGAGAGAGGAAACGTACCCTCCGCGGTGAGTTCTCAGACTCATCTACGCTCAAGACTATCGACTTCCATGATGGTGGCCTGAGAATGGCGGGCTAGCAACCCGCCATCCTTACAGAAGCAGTCTAGAAAGGCAATACTCGGAAATATGGGGCGCTGGGGCGCCCGGCAGTAGACGTAGGGGTGGTGACTAAAAAAAAGGAAGCTGAAACTCTGTTCCGTTAGTTCTACTCTGCTTACAGTAAAGATCCTTTTAATAGTCTTATATTCCTGCAAAGATAGGGTGCGCTCAGCCGCATAGAGTTTCTCGTGGTTACATCACAGGTCTTCGTAGCATTGTGGCGCAAATGGTATGTGTCAAGTTAACACGGTTACAAATGGACCTAGTTCAGGTTAACAACCGGGCGGCTTGTTTGACGTCAAGCCTATTAAGGAATGGTTTATTAGTAGACAGCGCACAAAAACATAGGCGCTTGCAAAGTGATGTCTCACCTTCTGTGCTATAATAAATATTAATAAAACAGTTGAAATGGTGTGTCAATAAAATTAACAAAAGTGAATTGAGGCGTATAAAGAGATTAATAAAACACTAAAAAGCCATATTCTTTCCTGTCTTGCCTATTTATATTTCTATCTGTCTGTCTGAAGAAGTTGCCATACGAATTTTCACACATAGGCTCAGGGCTTTGTTTTATTAAAATCGGATGTCAGGAAAAAAAAATCATCTTATAAGTTGATTCAAGGGAAGGGCTACGTGACGTATAAGATCAAGTAGCTCTGCTCTCTACTGTAAAAAATGAATTTAGTTATTGTCTTGTATTGACAATGCGTACTAAAATATTTTTTAAAGATTGCTTCCACTATCCTTTTGTGTTGGCACGCGGTGTATTCAAAGACGTACAAATAACGGAGTCTACAATGTAGGTGGATAATATACCCTGACCTGGGACAATGATCTATGAATCACGCAAAAAACTAATAACGTCTTTGTATCAGGTAGTGGGTGAACAAAAGAATTGAAGATTGATAGAGTAGGTACAAGTTTTAAATGAACTAAAATTTCCGAAGCAATAAAAAACACAGGACGAGTTTTACTTCCGATAACGTGAAGCTGACCTTGGCCTCGAATATTTAAGTGAAAATTGCCATTGAATTAGTTTTTTTAATCTAATCTGTTTTGTTTTTTCAGAAACAAAAGAGTTTACGAAAACGACCGAGTTTGGATATTGGAGGGCCACTTAGTGCGAGTAGCACCAACCTTGCACCTCGTACCTTTATTATGGAAGCCCCAGTCCAACTTAGCCCCCTAGGCACCACCTCCCCACCGCTAGATCGCCATTTATTTCTATTCAATGACCTAGTACTTGTTGGAAAATCCAGAGGAACGAACTGCTTTAAGTTGAAGGAGAGCGTCAGACTGGCTGAAGTGTGGCTTTCATTGAACGATGCAGATGATACAGGATTTCTATTTGGATGGCCGACAACCACTGGAGTTGCAAACCATCTTGCCATTTATCCCACTCAAGCAGCGAGAGACACTTGGTACAGGTAAGTGTCAGTCAAGCTTTCTAAGTAACTACTAAATAATTTTGGATTATGAAAGACTGTAAGGCATAACTATCCAGAGGGCATAAAGCGTTTCAAGGGATATCATAAAATGTTTAAATCATGTCAACTCTTTGGAATGTTTTTACCAACATATATTACTATACTACTCGTACTATTACTTTACTATAAGTACGGAAGCAACGACTGAACGAATTGTAATGAAATTTGGCAAAGAGATACATCTTTACCCTGGACTGATATAGGCTGATGACCACCTTCAAACTAGTTACTAACTTTATTAAGTAATTCTAAACCTTTTATTAACAAAACGTTTGATTTCGCTATCCTTATTTTCAGGAAAATTCAAAATGCTTTAACCGCTCAATTGACGACAGAACCAAAGTCAACTAATATACAAATCTTCTACAAAGACTTGACCAGCTTGATTGAATTTGTAAGTATCTTCTATCTTAAAATCTATACTAATATTATAAAGCAGAAGAGTTTGTTTGTTGGTTTGTTTGAATCTATACTCATCTCAAAAAGTACTGGTACGATTTGAAAATGTTTTTTTTTTTTGAGAAGTGCATTTATCGAGGAAGGCTATAGGCTATATAACACCACGCTAAGATCAATAGGCGCGGAGCAGCAGTGTGATATGTTTCAAAAACGGGGAAAAAAAATATTTTAAGAACCTCCGTTGCATGCGCTGGCAAAACGGTTAATGTTATGTTAAAATAAAGTACTAAAGAATTTTTCCTTTTTAAAAGATCAAAAAAAAAAAAACTCTGCCGTAGCATATATCTATCTTTTAAGGTTAACTCACTATAACAAATTTTATGTAAATGTAATTCGTCTAAAATAACTATTTGCGAAGCTAGTAAATATTATATGCCGGCAAGAAAATACACTTAAGTGACAATTGGATGTCTGAACGACTGTCGTCGTCTTCGCCTTATTTCGTTAACATGTATCAGACTATTAATAGTTTTCTTTTTATATTATGTAAGTACTCGAAGTGGTTTAGTTGAAAATAAAAATAATTTATATTATCCTCAGTGTAAGACTGTGTCTGTAAGTCCAGACATGAGCGCACGTTGCGTAGTTCGTCAAGCGTTACATGTACTACAGAACGGTAGCTCTGAGGGAGACGATCACGAAGCAGAGACTGAAAATGAAACAGAAAGAAGATTGGGACTTGCCAATGAGTTCACCCTTTGTGTTAGAACGGGAAGAGATGCGCCACCGACACCGCTGCGAGGTATTGAAAGGCCTCATGCTATACAGGTAAATTCATATGACTCATTATTTTCTATTCTACAAAACATGACAAATAATCACGCCTATATCCCCGAGGGGGTGACAGAGGTGCATTACACAACCACATTTTGTCAGTACATTTGTTGGTCATATACAATAGAAAATCAATGATTATTATCACAGGTAAATAAGACTGACGCAATTATCTTTTCTAATAAAAATATTATAAAGAAGCGTGTTTATTTATAACGCACATAATAGAAGTGGATATATAAAAAATATACAATTTAAAAAAGTAGTACGCGCTTGTTTATTAAAAGAACTATGAGCAACCACCTCATTATGAATGCCGACGAATTCAAGGTTTTTATTTAGTTTCATTTCTACTTTATTTCTTTTGTTTGTTTCTCTGACCGCCCTAACATATCCGTAATAGGCGTCAAACCGATTACACTTAAATTAAGGTATTATCTTTTTATTATTTTATTTTGCTCATGTGCTATTTCCATTTCAGATGTCTAGAATAAGACAGACGTTATCAAACGAAGACGGATTTGACTTGGAGCACGTGAACGCCAAAAATAATCCTTGCGGATTGGTCTTTGAATTGAAGAAGAAGAACCAGGGATTAAAAAAGTAAGCACTAGTTGTAATACGCGAACAATGGGCGATGGCACTTTCTTTTTTAATGCCAGTTGTGAATTTATTTGAGCATTGTGAGGGCGTGAATGCTATTTATATCATTTTAATGGCCTATCTGGTGACAATACTGGATGTACCTGAGTTGATTGTATATTCCAGTCAAGAGGTTGCGAGTCCCACCTACGTGAAGCAAATAATTTCAAGTGACCTACATAAGTACCCACTTATATAGGCAATGTTTGCAGCAGGTATTTGTTTTATGGCATATTGTTCTGTGAACCTTTGCCTTTTATAAAACATCTGAGAAGTACTTATTGGAAACGTGTTTTATATACAGGAATTTCAACATTATTTATATCTCAAGATTCAAAGAAAAAATCATACCAAATATAGCTTTTCGGTCCTAAACGGACTCCTAAAGGGACTTAACGAATGTCGCTTGTTTTAATACTTGGATGGTAGTTACTCTCAATAAAAAGTAAAAGATAAGTTCGTAATATTCTACGGAACTGTTATATATTTATTTATATTTTAACCATCTCAAACATTACTGAACGTATTTCTACATCGCGTTTTTACGGTAAACGTTAGAGACCCATCTATTGGAACCCGCAATTTATTGGAAATCGGTAGGGTCATCGTTCCCTAGTGGTTATAGCATTATTGTTAGGGATAGGCCGCAAGTTTGGGACCAGCAGATATTTGAGCTTGAACTTTAAATTATTTATTTCAGCGGTAACCCCGCGGGGCGTGGCCTCCGTCTCCTTCGTCGCGGGGGCCGTTTGTTCGGCGTGGCACTCACGCGGCTCTGCGGCGGCGCCGTGCCGCCCGCGCTCATGCTCGCCTTGAGGAGGTTGAGAGCGCTCGCGCCTAATACTCATGGGGTATTCCGCAGAAGTGCTAACGCTAAGGCGCTGAGGCTATTGAGGGATAAG
Organism: Nudaria mundana; assembly: GCA_963556515.1. Taxonomy (NCBI): domain Eukaryota; kingdom Metazoa; phylum Arthropoda; class Insecta; order Lepidoptera; family Erebidae; genus Nudaria; species Nudaria mundana. The sequence continues at coordinate 9,635,628 of OY748305.1, read as the reverse complement.
GTAAGGCGTTTTATAATTTATATATTTTTCCGATGTTACTAGATATAACACTTTATTCAAGAGCTGGCAACTATGTGGTGGCAACAGTAACCAAGTGATCAAATATCTCGTGTACAGTACCCGGCTATAAATATTGCACATCGACCTTTGAAAAGAGACACAGTTGGCTAATTTCAGTTTCGAAGAGCGTTATCTCTGTCGCACGAAATATATAAATAATTTTTCTATAAGTGTTCGTGTTCACTGACAAAACGTCACATTATAGTGTGCGACAGAGATAACTCTCTACGAAGCCGAAATTAGCCAATTGTCTCTTTCCAAAGGTCGATTTGCAATATTTATCGCCGGGTACTGTACAACTACATAGTGTGATTGAGATTTCGTGCCAGAATCTTACTCACAAGTTCTACCTGTTTCTTTGGGAATCTGGATGTAAAAGTAAAGGTGGAATTATACATAATGACGTTCGTAATAAGTGTGTCAAATACGAGTTAATATTTTGAATTAGATTTATTGACAAAATCGCTGTACCCGAAAAGTTCTAAAAACATGCTCTCGCGGGGATCGGAGAATCTAAACCACACAGGTAGAGCAGTGGGTATATCCATAATGTTTACCGTAGGTTAATAATTTCTAAACTAGTGGTCGGTGGTTTGGGCTGTTTCCTCCCATCTCCCCTCGACATTGTGCAATCTCGAAATGTAGATTTATTATTTAAAAATTTCACTCAACAGTTGGACACACTCGGCCCATGGGCGGAAGGTTGCCCTGAGCTAGAAAGAGCTCCGGTGCTACTTCTAGCTGCGCTCGTCAAAGAGTTCTTCCGTGCTCTGCCACAGCCGCTACTTGCCTCAGAATTGTACCCCGCCTGGCTACAAGTTCTTAGTAAGTATCTTACCTGTCTTCTAGTCTACTCATAATATTATAATCTGTGAAGCAACGTTAAGTTTGCTCATCTTAAAATGTATTTTCAGTTTTAAGTTTTGGTACTTATTTTTAATTGGCTGTCATATTATGACCTTCCAACTTCCCATACCCGCTTCAAAACATTGTCCATAATCAACAGATTTAGAAGTTAACACACCTGTGATTATGACCTAAGGTGTTTAGTAAATCTAATTAGCTAGATATCTCAAGTGAATGTTCTTTTTGTTCCAGCGTTATCTCAAAATGAAAAAGTAACAGCCGTACGATCCCTGCTGCTGAAGCTACCGAAATCTCACTACACAATGTTGATGTACTTCATATGTCTGCTGCAAGCGATCGCTAAGAAGTCTACCATAAATCTTATGTGTCCCATGAACCTGGGGGTATGTGTGGGACCAAGTCTTTTGTGGCCTAATACACCGTGCGACAAGGCCCCCAAAGCAGTGCCATTAGTGGTTGAACTATTAATAGTCAAAGCCGAAGCTTTGTTTGGACCACAAATAACCAGTCTTCTAGGAAACGGCAGTCCTGAAACATCGAATGCTTTACTTGATTCCGGTGCTGAAGAAAGCGACAGCCTACATTCTGTAGGTATATCTTTAGATTCCATGGAACTGTCTACGCCACGAAAAGAAAAGTTATCACTCAGTCGAGATTCAGGGTTGACGCTTTCGGAAGATGATTCAAACAGCAACGGAGGGAATAGTCCTGCACCACGTAATATACTTCATAGCTTATCGACACCAAATTGTAATATACAACAAGATCCGAAGCTAATGCGCTATAACGTCAACAACCATAATGTAAGCGGTCTACCTCAGATGGCACAGAGGCAAAATATTTACTCCAATAAATCTGATCTTTATAGCACTGTGAACGAGGATCTGTATACTACTCCATACATTGGAGAGCGATATGTACATAATACTATAAATATTGGAATCTCAAACGGAATCGATGAAAGAAATTATGTATCTAAACCTGCTCTTCAGCGTTCAACCGGTGACATATATGAGCAAAGTCCAGCCAAATATATAACTGGCTTGGAGCCGCAAAAACCACCGAGAAGTAACGTTTCTAAGGCAGCCCGGACGTCAAAAGTCTACAGCATGTTTGCTGAAACTCAAGAACCAAATAAAAATGAAACTAACAAAAATTTTAACCGCGCAAAGAGTTCAGACAACCTTTTAGAATCCAAACAAGAAAATATCGACAACAAACGGGACCTAGTTTCTAGTCAAGAAAATATAGTATACAGTAACATACACGATCTAGCGATGTTCACAGAGAATATTCAGCGGCAAGCTCAGTATCAGACGCACGCAGAAGCAGTGTCTAACACAAACTACTCAAGAGTGTACACAGGGTGGGAGAAAAAGAGCTCCAATTACAACAGCAAGTCGAACAATGGTCCTTCAGAAAGCATCTACGGACTTATGACTAAACAACAGAGTGAGGTCTCGCAGAGCAAAGTTGATGGGAATGTTACACCGGCAGCCACCATTTTTACAAGAAATGACTGGACTCGTCAAGCAGCGAGAACAAAAAGCTTAGAAGTAAGCGAAGAAGTAGCAGCTAATTCGGAAAAAATACGCAACGGAAACTACGAAATAAATTCTACAAATTGTTGTCGAAAACGACGATTTGACCCAGCGCATATGTGCACAAAGAGCTGCTCTTTACAAGCAACTTCTACTAATAGGGAACAAGAGAAACGTATGAACCCATTGCAAAATTCTTATTCCTATGCTGAAAACATACATAATAACAACACCGAGGAAAGCAAGAAGTCAAGATTACGCAACTACAATTTAAATAAGCTAAACCAATCTAAATCGTTAGCGAACATAATACTCCAAAGTGACTCTAGTAGTAGCGACACGCTGTATCAGCCACCAAATTCCTATAACAGCAGGTCAACGGAGTCGCCTGCAAGCGAAAATTCTTTCGAAAACTGTTACACCACACAATACATTGACCCCTTATATATGTCTGTGTACAATCGCCGAAGGGACATTTATCACGATATGAAAGCACCTAACATGTTCCCTTCTGATATATATAAAGCGACACCAACGGCCGTCCAGCCGGAATACAACAAACTTGGAAATGATCAAAACAAGAAGCCACCTCATATGCCCCCACCAGTCCCGCCAAGAAAAATGGTGTATCAGAGGGTGCTAAAAAAGTTCCAACCAGTCCATGTAAATAAAGATGATAAGAACTCAAGGTCTAAATCTGTGCCAAAACTATACAGAGAACCATCGAATGGTGCCGACAAGGGTCAAAATAATGTTATTGCTCTGGACGGTTCTGAGTCAGACACAGAATCTGAATCTTACGTATAAGCACAAATATAACATATATATTTAAGTGAAGTATAATATAAATTATTAAGAACACATACGTGTCAAAATAGTTATGATCTGTGTTGAACAAAATTTGTTATAAATTTAGTTTAATTTCGATGTTTGAAACTTTAATTGAACCAGTTTGTATACAACGTATCTACTATTAAGATGCTATAATTCGATAGCTTTTATGTAAGTAATATTATATGTTTTGAATCCCGCCTTAAAATGATAATGTGACCATAACCAGAGTTGTTTTGGTGATGTAATTCCAAAGACGTAAGAATAGTTTCAATCTAATGGTATTATGTAGATGGATGTATTGATGATCGGATAATATTATCTTTATTACTTCTTTTTAATGAATTCTAATATGAAATGTTTATAATGCCAACAACTCATTATTAACATTAGATATTTCACATAGAGTAACTAATGATAGATTTCTATAGAGCTGTTGAAAAAATTTAAAATATATTTTTTATGAATTGATTGAAACTAAAAAGTTCTGGATTTATCTAGTTACATGACGTTAATTAGTATTCAGTTTTTATGTATTAAAGTATTATAAATGTTGCCTTGGATTATATTATCTACTTTTAACATTATTTCCTTTCTACTTTAGTTGAAACTGGTTAAAATTAACTGACTTGAAGTGCTATATTAAATATTTTTATGAAATAGAACGTGTGTATATACTGTATGATATATTACCTAATGAAATATTAAACGGTTTTAATTATTGTCAATTTCTAATTTGTATCCTTGTCTTGTAAAGCTGAAGGGTTTGTTTTGTTGAGGACCTTAAACTCAGGATGGTTCGTATTTACAAAAATATTTTTTATCTCTGCTCAGATGCTCTGCAGAGCATGCTCTGAAAGTGGGTGGGAAGTTACCTAATATGCGGGTTGAAAGTTATACATTTCGGCCCTAGGGCGAAAAGTAAAAAAAAATCATCAACGTATCTTGAGGCGATGGCATAAAACGTATACAGCCAAAGTTCGATAGTCAATACAACATTCTGGTTTTTGAATGATCATAAACAAAAAAAGAGTTGGGTTACAATAAAATAAAACGTAAATAGCACAAACAATAATTATTTGGACAATTATACCTTAAAATACTGAGTATTTTACTCAGTATTTTAAGGTTGAGACTCCGACTAAAACTGACTAAATTGCCCGCCGTAACGCGTCAAATAATAAAAAAATACTCTATAGCGCTTCAAAAAAATTTGTGCGTATAAAAATTACCTGAAGAAATTAAAAAACTGAAGACTATTTTGTATGGAAAAATATAACTTATGATAAGGCGGTATGATCAAAAGACTTGCCTGCCATGAAAAAAGTGCGAATAAAACCAAAAATTAAAAAATAGGTGGAAAGTACAATACTTGATACGTGATCAATCTATATTGTTATAATTTTATTTTTAGACTTTTATTTGCTTTCCTCGTATTCGAAATGAAAAGTAGAGTGTTTAACTCGGGTGAAAACACCCATTTCTGCCTCTAACTATATATAGATAACTATATATCTCGTCAGGAAATGGGAAGCTTTCATCCCTTGGTTAACAATCTACTATTTCATCTCTCATGCTCTGAAAGTCGGTCATTGCTTACCTGATATGCGGATTGAAAGTGATACATTTCGGCCCTAGGGCGGAAAAGTAAAAAAATAATATATCAGTACATCATGAGGCGAGGGCAAAAACGTATACAGCCAAAGTTCGATTAAGTCAATACAACATTCTGGTTTTTGAATGGTCATAAACAAAAAAGAGTTGAGTTACAGTAAAATAAAACGTTAATAGCACAAACAATTATTATTTGGACGGTTATACCTTTTTTTTTATTTATTTATTTAATAAGTACATATTAGTGCTTATAATTTAATACTATGTCCCACAAAACTGTTTTCACAGTTTGTCTGCGGGAACGTGTTAAATACTTAAAATACTGAATATTTTACTCCGTATTTTAAGGTTGAGACTCTCAACTAGACCTGATTAAATCGCCTGCGTAACGCGTCAAATCATAAAAAAAACTCGCGCTTCAAAAAAATACGTGCATGAAAAAATTAACTGAACAAATTAGAAAACTGAAGACTATTTTGCATGGAAAAATATAACTAATGACAAGGCGGTATGATCAAAATACTGCTGGCTGAAAAAAGAGCTAATGAAAAACAAAAGTTTAAAAAAATAGACGTAAAGTACAATACTTGATACGTGATTAATCGCTATTGTTATATTTTTTTATATCTGACTATTTATTTGCTTTCCTCGTATTCGAATGGAAAAGTAGAGTGTTTAACTCGGGTGAAAACACCCATTTCTGCCTCAAACTATTGGCGATCTTACTACGTTCGAGCGCCAAAATATCTCGTCAGAAATGGGATGCTTTCATCCCTTGGTTAACAATCTACTCTTTAACGCGTAACATTACCATACAGTCACAGGCTGACAGTTAGCCTGTGACCACGGCCCGATGTAACTCTGTCGAAACGTCAAGTCATAAATAAGGTAATTTTAAGCGTTTAAGTCCCGAAATCATAACTATTAAAATGAATGCAGAACGCGAAAGTCTTAAAACCATTATATTATTATTAGACCATTTTTCTAGGAAGAATATAGGCAAGCATCAGACTACTTCCAATAAGAGCGAAGCAGCAGTGAAAATAGTTCCAATTCCAAAAATGGTCCCATTTTTGGAATTGGAACTATTTTCACTGCTGCTTGCAAAAGAAGTCTCGGTTATTTATCTAAACTTGTTAACACTACATCGAGGCAGTGGTATCTTTAATAAAAACAATTTAGTACATTGGAAATAATTTATTCTTTTATTATTCTTTATAAAATAATTGTAATTCACTCACATCATCATAATAATCACAGTCGTAAATTAATAAAACTTAAAAATAAATATCGTTAATTAAATTGTAAAACTTGTGATCATTAATTATCTAACTTAAGTAATACAAATATTTCATCTATTTACAAAATAATATTTCTGCTTAGTCATTTAGGACGGACACTTTAGATGCAATCATGCAAGTATGACGTCACATTTGCAACTTGCAGACAAGTTGAAAAAACCTGTATACAACTTGAACAAACATGTATACAAGTTGAACAACCCTCTATACAAGTTGAACAATCCTGTATACAAGTTAAACAAACCTGTTTACAAGTTGAACAAACCTTTATACAAGTTGAACAAACCTGTATACAACTAGAACAAAAATGTATACCAGTTGAACAAACCTTTATACAAGTTGAACAAATATAGTAACAAATTATTTTGCTATTTTTAAATTTTGGCATTATGTTAAACCCTATGTTAGACAAACTTACAGCAACATTTCATTGTGTATGAGAAACTTGAATTTCGCGTATTTTATCTGACGTTTAAACCATATTGCACCGGCCGGTGTCACAGGCTTAGCTTATTTTTGAGTTGAGTTGAATAACTTTACTTTTTACTGTGAGTCTAACACCGTCTTTAGTTTAACGAGTTTTTTTTAGAATATGAGCTATAAACTTCAAGTCAAATAATACTGTAGGAACCTATGCGTCCCTAGCTAATTACAATAACGTAAAAGACCTGCCAACTACAAATATAAAGATCTCTCTGTATAAATATTATTTAAATACTGTTATAAATGCTCCTTTCGCCGATATCAATGATTTAACCATATAACTGTAAGTGGTATTATGTAGTCTTAACATTAGATCTAGTTGAAGGTTGCTAGTAAGCCAAAATACTAATGTTTATTAACGAATTGTACACGATTTTACAATTAAACTCTCTCAACAAAATCCCTCTGATATTGATATTTGTCAGGTCAAAAAGTGGAGTAAAACCATTGAATATCAATGGGTGAAACACTATTAATTATTATATATTAATTCGTAGTGGTAGGTTCTCATGGTCTTGGATCTTCATGGTAGTAATTTGATAAAAATGGAATGTATTAAAACTAAAACACAAAAGGAACATCAGTACATATTTGATACAAAACAAATTGTTTATACTTACAATATAAAATTTTGTCCTTTATCTACAGCACAGTAACATCAACTCACTGTGCCTACAGCCTTACGGGCTATGGTAATCTAGAGTTACTTTGGGTATTGGGTACTCTTACCTAAACCCTTAAATACCTAATTAATATGGCGACAAAAATAAACATAAAACTATTACTCAGGTCCTAATAAGCTGGTACCTACACCGCAACCAATGGAATTCGGTTTCGCAGGATCCCTAATTTCGATTCCTAGAACAAGTCTTGTAATATTTAGCTACAGATACAGAAGTTATTTACTAACCGAGAACATGATAATAGCGCACTATCTACAATCTAACTTGCTACGGTTTGATAAGCTGGGATACTGCGACGTGGTTTGAAGTAGGGTGCAGTAAATGTGCATGTGTATCAGTACCCTTCTACATTCTTTCCTGTCACCTTATTCCATACTTGCAGTATGGATCTAGTTCTCTGAGTGAAATAAATTATGTTTTAGGGGCAACAGTATCTTCCGTATCCGTATTATTCGTACTGTTCTCCTCTGGTGATCGTTTGTCCTCTTCGTCCTCAATCGGAGCGACATAGTTCCATGCCTGCGTCTCACCAGTGCCGAACAGAATAAAGTAGCATGCAGACGCAATATATAGTGACGCGCCGGTTATGAATACTGGACGCCATTCCGCGAAACCATTCTGAAATGAGCATAAGATAACCATGAGACAGATTTGTTGCAGGATATGACTTTGTAGAAAAGGAGTTTCAAGACCGACTGTTTGATTGACGTCGCTAAAATAGGTACTAGGATTAAATTTGAAGCGATTACTTTTTATTATATTGATTAAATTTGAACTGTATGAGCACCTCACCAAAGTGCACCGGCACCCTGGGTTATGTCTGTCCGAGGGTGCACCCGGGATCCCCGGCAATAGACGTTAGGACGGACGTATAAAAACTTAGTTTAAAGTGGTCAATGGTAGACAGATATTTAATAGCACTCCTTCGGATCCCTTCTAGAACTTACAAGATCACTGATTGGATTTCAATACACTGGCAACTATATTGATAAGCAAGGGATTAAGTAAATATTCGGATAATCTCCAAAAGACTCACCCCATTCTTAGTAAAATAGGCAGTCACGAGCGGCGTCACAAAACCAGCAGTATTTCCGATTCCATTGGCGATACCGTAAAGTGTACCAGCGAAGTTTGGTGCCAGATCCTGGTGGTTCACCAGGTTAGTGAGGGTCGCGGCTCCGTTCGAGCCCATGGAGAAGGAGATTAGAGCCACAGAGAGGATCGGAGCACATCCAGTGTAACCCAACGCGATGAGTAGCAACCCAGGTACCACGTGGGAGAATAAACAGAAGAACTTCCTCATGAATGTCGTGGAGACCACGTTCTGTTTAACTATCCTGTAAAAATTAAAAAATATATTAAAATGGTAGGTACCGATTTAATAACAGAATCATTCATTTACGTAGCTACCTACGTAGATACCTAAATGAATGATTCTGTGTCACATAGATATCAAAGGGTATATTATTTTAATCACTACGTTTATTCTAAGCTAGTATATGTTAGGTAATTTATCACAAATTCCAGTGTTTAGTTTGAAATAAGTACTTATTACATCTGCAACACCACAATTTTAACCAAGGAAATGGAAAATTCCAGCAAATATTTTCTGAACAAATGAAACCGCAGTGTAATGTAGTCCCATTGTTGTTTAATAATGACCGACCTACCGCAGGCAGACTAACAGTGAATCATGACTATCGCACAATGACATACTGTAGATCCGTATAATTTTCTGCACTTGAATGCATAAATATCAAAAATAACATGCTAAAAGTAGCATTTTACTTGATCGGTAAATCATATTTGGAAATCATTTCGTTAAGATTCTACTGCTTTTTTATGTTGTACCTACCATTACGAATTTTATGAATAAGTAATCTAAAACAATGGCATCTGATTTAAATAAAAGCGGTTTCGTACCTGTCACCGATAGCTCCGAATATAAGTGAGAAGATCATTCTAGCGAGATACGGCAATGAGGCCAGAGTGCCCGTAGACGTTAGGTTGAAGCCGAGAGCGCTGGATACGAATTTGGGTGCGGCTGTCATCACGAAATACAGTCCCCAGTTGCTGCCGTAATGTAAGACAACCATAGCGAGGAAAGGAAACGACCTCAATATCTGTCTGAATGGTGGTACGATCTGGAAAGAAAACCATTATTTTGAAATAATTTATGAATTTATGACTAAGTAATTTATGAACATAAAAAAACGAATTGAGAAACCTTTTTTTGAAGTCGCTTAAAATAAGTAAGTTGTAAGTAACATATTATACTCGTAATAAACACCGGAATACTTGAACAATCCACAGACGCTTCCTCGTCGAATGACCTACAGACGAATCAAACTTACCATTAATCGATTCTTAGATGTTTGTTACTTAAATACATCACGTTAGGTTAGAGGTAAGAAGGTTCATTCATTTAATTTACAGGGCCAGGGTTTTGGTACCAAGATTTATTAAGGCTATGTCGTAGGTAATTTTAGAAACGTATAACGCTGATCAGTTGCTCATTCAATGACAAGGAACAAACAACAACTAAAGACTTAAGCATTCTGAGAACCCCCCGGTCAGCAATGACGTGGAGGATTTCTTAAACGATATTTTGTCAATATTGCTAGGACTTACTTAATTATGTAAAATAATAATAAAGGCTTAAGTATTGGCATTCTATCGAAAATTCCCAAAGGAATTTCAGAGTGATGTTAGATGTTTGAATGTTACTCACGCCAGGGTGATATACGGTAGGTGTACCTATCTCTTGTTCATATTGTATGTACCTACCTATAACTTTATTGGTTGTATAAATGTATGAAAGATATCATTGCATGAATGGAAACATCTTATTCCAAGTACCTACTTAACAAAATATTTGTAGGTCAAGTGTTTCCGTCGCGAACTTGTGACCTGCATAATTAAGTAAACCTGGTGTTACCGCAAAGTACAGTTATATACCTTTTAAAGCTATTGCATTTTTATATTTACTTTTCAAGAACAGTCCTTATTAATATGTACTTTTATCTTCACAGTGACACACTGCCACAATATCAGCAAGGCAATAATTGTGAATACAGCGTAATAAGAGAGCTGGGTTTGATTCTTGTTTTCAATAAAATTATATATAATAAGAAGCGTCGAAAACACGCAAGCCTACGTCACCTCTACAAGGTTATGGTTTAAGGTAGTTACTTAATTGTGAGCATTTTTGAATATTTAATTACTTATACACATCAAGATAACAATTATGGTCTATTGAAAATAATGCGCATAAGGAAAAAAACAGACACGAAACATCAAAGTAAAAAAAAACAAAAAAAAAATTGTCTGTTGTACAGTACGCGAGGGATAAGCGGAACTTTGTATTTGTGTAAGTGCAGTATACGTGAACGTATAAATTACCTCTTTTACACACACATGTGTTGTACACACAGCTACAAAAAGAGTTTTTACTCTACTTTTCGCGGTCACTCACACAAATGCAAAGCTCCGCTTATCCCTTGCAAACTGTACATACCTGGTTTTGATAAAACTACCAGCACTTGTATAAGTACAAGTTCCCATTGATTTCAGCGTAGAATGTTCCTATATTTAACTAATTGTCTGCCATTACTCCTGCCGAGCAGGAATAACACAGAGAGACATACATCACACCTATATCCCCGAAGAGGTAGGCAGAGGTGCATTGCACACCCACATTATGTCAGGACAGATGTCACATACCTACATAATGCATAATGTAGCATTCTAATTTCTAATAGTAAAAACATTTTTGAATTCGATCCAATAGTTTTCGAGTGTCTTCGTACAAACATACAAACGCACTGACGGGGAACCTGTCTCCGCATACTTTTGCCTGTCCGTCGACACAGATCTCTATATAAATTACCGGGGTACTTTTAGTTCGTCGTGTGCGTTATACCATACAATTTATAAGAGATCTATTATCGGTGGACAAAAGTCCCGCGGGCAAAAATTCCACGTCTGTGCAGGGCCTTTACCGGGCAATACTACATGTACCACAGCCTAGAATCGTCCGTTAATCAGCAGTTGCATCACTTGCAAGTAGCTTGGGTCGAGAGCCTTCTATGCAACATGATAAATATTGATAAACTAAACTAAACTAAATAGTCCTACTGTCCGAAAATTTCTGCTCTGTACTATAATACACATTGCAAATTGCTGTACCTATCGACTTACCTTATCTTTACTTTGGTGAACTTTATCACCAATCGCTTCCAGAATATACTTCTTCTCGCTTTCAGATATGCGGGGATGTTGAACTGGAGTGTCGTACACCAAATACCACCACAACAGACACCACACTATAGTAATCACGCCTGGGGAATAAAAATAAATAGATTTATAATATACATCAATTATCATGTGATAATGAGTCCGGAGTCTCGGGTTCGAACCCCGGGTCGAATCAGATATTTGTGTGATCCACAAATGTTTGTTTCGGAGTTTGGGTTTTGTCTATGTGTATTATGTATGTATTTAGAAATATATACATATTATGTATATTTATCAGTTGTCTAGATCCCATAGCACAAGCTTATAGCTTAGTTTGGGCTAGATGACGTTGTGTGATAATGTTAAAAAATATTTCTTATTATTATTTATTAAAATGTAGTCTTTAAACATAATACTTTTGAGCTCTGTACTACTAAGGTAAAGGCACCTAATTCCGTGGTATTTTCACCAAATCTCGAAAGAACCTCAAAAATTAAGTATTCATTGCGCCTTTTTCTTTTTTTATTAGAAGTGACAATTTGACTCTAAAAGTTCATTAAAACTGTTAAATTACGGTGTCACTTACTGCCGCACCAAATATCGCCCTGTCTTCACGCTTCCCCATATTTCAAAATGACAGTGCAACAAGAGAATAGACGGTACACAGCGGCCCCTAGAAACCCCACAAAGTTGACTTCGTTTGAGGTGGAGTTCGCGAATATCCGCGGACTCCATGCAAACCTCGATACCGTCCACCATCACCTGGAGTCGGCACGGCCTTCTGTGATGTTCCTAACGGAGACACAGATACGCCGCCCTGACGACACGTCGTACCTCTGTTACCCGGGCTATATCATTGAAGAACAATTCCGCGACAAAGCCGGGGTGTGCGTGTTCGTTAGGGCGGATGTTTGCTGCCGCCGGTTGCGCTGTCTGGAGAACCCCTCCTACTCCGTCCTTTGGCTGCACGTGGATCATGGCTCCATGAGCCAGATCTACGTGTGCGTCTACCGCTCCCACACAGGGGACACTGGGACAACAAGGCTTTTCGAATACCTCAGCGAGATGGCTGACGATGCGCAGGTGCGGTTCCCGAACGCTGACCTTGTTTTCCTGGGGGACTTTAACGGTCATCACGTTGAGTGGCTGGGGTCCCTTAGGACCGATCATGCGGGACGAACCGCCCATGCATTCGCTCTCTCCCTCGGGCTGACCCAGATGGTACGGGGGATCACCCGGATACCTGACAGGTCAGACCACACGCCCGCCTTGCTGGATCTACTGCTGACGAGTCGCCCAGCCGAGTACAGTGTGTCGGTACGCGCCCCACTGGGCACATCCGACCACTGTGTGGTGCACGCCAGCTTCCAAGTGCCACCGCCTGCTCGTGCTGAACAAATGACTCGACGACTATGGCACTACTCGTCGGCAGACTGGGACGGTCTCCGCGATTACTTTGCGTCCATCCCGTGGAGCCAGCGCTGCTTTGTAGGGAAGGCGCCTTCGGATAGCGCTGCTGCCATTGCTGGCGAGATCAGTCTAGGGATAGAATATTATATCCCTTTCACTGATGTCGCCAGCATCCGCAAAGCTCGCCCCTGGTTCGGGCGTGAATGTGCCGAGGCTGTCCAGAAAAAACAGTCGGCATATCGCGCCTGGGTCAGGGCTCGGGCGGTACGTGACCCGAACGTGAACCGCCTCAAAGCAGCGTACAATCGGGCCACTAGGTTCAGCAAGAGGGCCTTCAAGAGAGCGGATGCCCAGCGCGTCGCGCGGCTTGGTCAGGAGCTCACATCCCATCCCACGGGCAGCCGTGGATACTGGCAACTGGCCAAAGCCGTACAGTCAAATTTTTGTCAACCCTCGCTGCCACCACTGCGTTTTCCTGATGGATCACTGGCTCACAAAGCCCAAGAGAAGGCGGACATGCTCGCAGACCTCTTTGCGGCTAATTCCCGGGTCGATGACCGTGGCCTGCAGCCCCCCGCCATCGCCAACTGTGGCCACACTATGCCTGATATTGTTATCAGGCAATGTGATGTACGGGCAGTGCTGCGGTCACTCGACACGCGGAAAGTCAGTGGCCCTGACGGCATTCCGGCGGTGGTGCTACGAAAATGTGCTGCTGAGTTGTCTCCAGTATTAACGCGTCTGTACCGCCTGTCATACTCTACAGGCCTCGTGCCGGAGGCCTGGAAGGAGGCGAACGTACAACCGATCCCCAAGAAAGGGGATCGATCCGATCCAGGCAACTATCGACCCATAGCTGTCACCTCAGTCATTTGCAAGGTGCTCGAGCTTCTTATTAATAAGCAGCTCATGCGATACCTGGAGGATCACTCGCTAATCAATGATCGGCAATATGGCTTCAGGCCAAAACGATCAACGGGTGACCTCCTGGCATTCGTCACGCATGTATGGGGTGAGGCTATGGAAAGGTTTGGCGAGTCCTTGGCTATTAGCCTGGACATCGCCAAAGCTTTCGATAGGGTCTGGCATGCTTCGCTCCTTTCCAAGCTTCCGGCATATGGTCTACCTCCTCAACTGTGCAGCTGGATTGCCAGTTTTTTAAACGAGCGCCGAGTGCGGGTCCTCTGCGATGGCCAGGCTTCTCGCTTTTTGCAAGTGAATGCCGGGGTACCGCAGGGGTCCGTACTGTCACCAACTCTCTTTCTTCTGCATATCAATGATATGCTTTCCCTCGGGAACATTCATTGCTATGCAGATGACAGTACATTGCACGGGAGTTACTCGGTTCGTCCGACGGCGGGGCGATCTGTGATAGAGGAGGAGAGACGACATCTCGTGGGTGATCTCGACCGAAGCCTCGACAGTATCTCCCAATGGGGTGCCGAGAACTTGGTCGAGTTCAATGCCCACAAAACACAGGCGTGTGCATTTACAGCGAAAAAATCCCCTTTCCTTCCCCTACCCACTCTTCAGAATGCAATATTACCAATGAAGGACAATCTAGACATCCTTGGCATAGACGTTCGTCGAGAGCTCAATAACACAAAATACATTGAGAGATGTATTGGGCTAGCTTCGCGGAAACTAGGAATACTGAACAAGGTAAAGCGATTCTTTACACCGCACCAGAGGTGTCTGCTGTACAAAACGCAGATTAGACCCTGCGTTGAATACTGCTCTCACCTCTGGGACGGCTCCGCGAAGTATTTGCTGGACGCACTCGACGCTATGCAGCGACGCGCTGTTCGCATTATAGACTGTCCGGAGGTAACGGGAAGCCTTGAGCCGCTAGCCCAGCGCCGAACAATTGCTTCCTTGGCCGCGTTCTACCGTATTTACCACGGTGAGTGTTCTGAAGAGCTCTTCAACCTGATCCCACCCTCTCCCTTCCGATCCCGAACAACGCGTGCCGGGCAGAGATGTCACCCTCATACCGTGGAAACCGTCTTCGCGAGAACCGAGCGTTTTAAACGATCGTTTCTCTGCCGAACGATGGTGGCTTGGAACGCCCTGCCTGCGCACGTGTTTCCTCCTACATATAACCCTGGGCTCTTTAAGCGAAGCGTGAAGAGGCACATTACAGGGTCGTCAAGTTGAGGGCCACTCTCTATAGTATTCCTGTGTACTGTGAGAGTCGCCCTCAATTGCCAGACGTCGCCTCAGCTTACCATCAGGCGAGTGGCGTCAATTTGTCGACCTAAATATAAAAAATAAAAAAAATAAAAAAAATAAAAAAAATTAATAAAAAAATCACAAAAGTCAGAAGCTCCTAATTCCGTGGTAAAAATTCTAATTCCGTGGTATTTGGATTCTAATTCCGTGTGTAAACATTATAAACGAAATGACGTGGAGAGAATAATACATGGTGTTCAAAAAATGAAATGTATTTATTTTACCTTTGTATTTCAAATCAGTCTCTATCATTTATGTCTTACAATATAAAATCACAATTGGCAAGCATATTTATTTGTATTACTTAACAATATATAGAACACTAGTGGTCCTCCGCGACTTCGTCCGCGTGGTAATTTGGATTCTTTCCCGTTCCCGTCGCGCCGCGTCATATTTTGAACAATTCACACAATATCTTTATAAATTGTAGCCAAACAACAAACATCCAACGTAACAAACATCCATCCATCCATACATACATACATACATAATATTAGTAGGATAATATTATTATAAAACAGATATAAAATATAATTAACAAAGTAATAATCGATATTGATATATTTTTTGTATTCTTTGGTTTTATATTATAACAAGCGGACGCCCGCGGCTCCGCCCGCGTGGAATAGTTTTTCATTTCCCAATTCCCGCGGGAACACATTTCCGGGATAGAAAGTAGCCTATGTATTATTCTGATATGTAAGCTATAGCTACAGAGAGAGAGAGAACTACTCTCAATAGTAGGTACTTAAATAAAAACAATGACGCGAACAGCCGTAGCACGCACACACACAAATAAAAAAACACATTCATACATACATATTATTGTTCTCTCTGAGACAGTCTTGAGAATCAAATATTGGATAGAAACAGGCGTTACCTGGCGAAAATCCATGACAAAGTAATGGTAATTAAGATGTTAAAAACTTATTAAATTATAATAGCATTATTTTCAGCCTTTGGCTGTTCTCTTTGAGATAGTCTTGATAATGCCTCGTTTAGAGGCGAAACAATTGTCGACATTTTGTTGTCTTTTTTAACTCTGCGAAAAATAATGCTATTATAATTTAATAAGTTTTTAACATCTTACTTACCATTACTTAGTCTTGAGAATGCCTCGTTTAGAGGTGAAACAATTTTCGACGTTTTAATGTCTTATATTTTTGCGAGAATGGCTGTTCTCTCTGAGACAGTCTTGAGAATGCCTCGTTTAGAGGTGAAACAATTGTCGACGTTTTAATATCTTATATTTTTGCGAGAATGATACAATTATTTTAAAAAGTTTGAACATCTTACTTACCATTACTTTTACATATCTTTTTTTTGGAAAGTGTTGAAAGAACTGGTGGTATTTATGTGCGGTGGTGGTCGTCAGAGGCGTCTCGTGACAATTATTTTATGGGTGTTCATAAAAAAACCCGAAACGGTAGCTTATCCAAGTTTATACCTAGGTAAGCTACCGTTTTAAATACCCACTAGCCCCCGCTGGTAGTAGTAATATCTTTACAATTTCCTAATAATACTAACACGTCGAGTAAAATAATGAACAGACTGTATATAACAGGTGTCAATACCATGGAGTTGGGCCTCATGTAACCTAATTACCGTTGTAAATACCACGGAATTAGGTTTTATGATACAAAATCAAGTTTTTCTAATTCCGAGGTATAAAAAATTAAAGATTTTTTAATATTATACATCTAAGTTAACGTTTAATTGTGATATTTTCGACATAATATATAAAACATACTCAGGAAAATATCAGAACACATCAAAAATCTCGTTTTCTGTACTTAGTTCTTCCATACAAAAAAAATAAGAAAGTACCTAAGTATACAATGTTTGACCGGCTATAATTAGTAAATGCGACTCCAAAGTATGCCACGGAATTAGTTTTTTGTATTTATTGGTTATTTAAGTTATCAGAACTGAAATATGAAGTTTGTAATAAAAAATCTACCACTAAAATTTTCAAAAAAGATAAGCTCTATAAAATTGTAATTCCGTGGTATAAAGCGGTAATTACGAACCCACTAAAATATTTGGCACCTAATGCCGCAGTATTTTTAACACTTATTTTCTCCTCAATTTGTTAATAGATTACTCAAATGTTAAGTGTATTCGATACAATGTATTACCCTTTCAATATCTTACCCTAAACCAATCTGTTCATATAAATATGAACAGATAAATTATTATTTGATTAATGGGTCTTGCAGTCAAAAATAACTAGTAATTTGGTTTATAAAGCTGTTTTTCTAAATATCACGGAATTAGGTGCCAATTTCTGAACCCCACGGAATTAGATGCCTTTACCTTAGTCTATTACAGACGACTAGGGTGTAAAGGCTCCGCCGGGCGCTACTGGAAATACCTTCTGCGTGCGATCCAGAGACGCCCGGCAACGGACGTGAGAGCGGCCGAGGCCTTGCAATTCAAAAAAAAGGGTGTAAAGGCTGTATTAGTGCAACATTTGTAATAGGAAATAAGGAAACCACTATAATGGATAACCATCTTCTCTCACGATGTATTCAAGGAAATAAAAATAATAAAATATATTCATGCAACTATTATCACAATGCCATCATAAACAAATGATTCAACTAAGTATATACCTATCTGCAAAGATGCTAATCAGATATGTGTCACTATTACTATGGGGAGTAGGGATATGGTAGACTTCAAAAATAATGAATGACTTTTTAAATGTATTCCTTTAAAAATTTAAATCTCAAAAGACCTAAGGAATCTTTGACCAGACTCAGCGTCAACCATCATTCCCTTGAGCAACCAAGATCACACCCAATAACTTCGAATGTTGATATGTGTATGAGTCAAAAGTTTTATAGTCAAAGATTACCCTAAATAGACAAACTGGGTATTTTCTCGTAGGCCCACTATTTTGTACCACTGTTATTTCTA
The DNA here is from genome assembly GCA_963556515.1 of Nudaria mundana. Classification (NCBI taxonomy): domain Eukaryota; kingdom Metazoa; phylum Arthropoda; class Insecta; order Lepidoptera; family Erebidae; genus Nudaria; species Nudaria mundana. The sequence continues at coordinate 9,617,448 of OY748305.1, read as the reverse complement.
CGAGAAACAGACGTGTTGTTAGTTCATTGATCGTTAAAACTTTTTGGTAAATTAGTAAGAGCTATGAGATAACGTAATAAAGTTATCTGTACTTTTTTTTAAGAACGATGTTTCGTGATGTGAGGGGCTCGTGGTCTAGTGGTAACCGACAATGTTAACACATTGCAAAGGTTAAGCAACATCTAGTCAGGCCGGTATTAGGATTGGTGACCATTTCTTAAGACACTGAGACCCCTCCGTGCCTCGGAGAGCACGTTAAGCCGTCGGTCCCGGTTGTCATACAAACATCTATGGCAGTCGTTAGGGGTAGTTGGAGCCCTAAATCAAAAATCCGACTGGTCTAACTACAGAAGTTCGATATCTCCCATGGGTTGTAAAGGTCAGATGGCAGTCGCTTCACGGAAAATATCGAAGTTCAGCTGAATCGTAGTTAGGCTGGAAAGCCGACCCCAACTGAGTTGGCAAAAGGCTCGGTGAATGATGATATTTCGTGATGTCATCCCACCATTGACTACTAGATATCTGAAGGAGTTTACTTAAATAAATAAAATTAATAAGTAGTACATATTATACAGGTGTACCTATTATTTGTACCTATTTTGATGTCGATGACCGAAGCAGCTGATTTTAGTTCTAGTGTTGTTAAACAAGTGTGTATTTTATTCGGTAATAATGTTTTTTTATGAACTTTTTTTTTCTTCTGTGGCGGTCGCTACATATCGAAACGGGTTCTGGTCGACCAGCTGATGGTGGTGGCTTCGGGTTGATATAACCCTTACGTAACACCCGGTATAGCAGAGATTTGCAGTGCCTAATGTAGGTAGGTACCTAATTATATTTTAGAGAGGTAAAATTTGTTTGTACGAATACTTGAGACTTCTAGTCCAAGACGTCCAGGACTTTAATTGGCTGTGCTATAGCGGCTGGCACGTAAGATTTTGTTGCCTTTCATCAACATTTCATCGCAATACAACGGGTTTCAATTTTTTTTCAAAATTACAATATTGCTCCTATTTTTTTTTAAATTCATTCAGCAATTTTGGACATAACCCATGATAATGTGTGTCCGGTGACGGCAATAGCCCCTATTACGTGGGACTAGAAATACTGACAAGTTGTGGGTGTGTGTGTGCGTACGAGTGTGTGTGTGTGTATGTAAGAATACTTAAAACGACACAAAATTAGGTACGTTTCCAATTTTTAACTGCATTATTACGGAGTGCTTGCTCTAGATTCCTTTAGGCGCTTTCACACTACCACGATATCGTGCATTTTATTGTGGTGATATCGGGGCGATATCGTGACGATATCGTGACTAAACCATGAGTCACTGTGATTTCACCGTGATTAATCACAGCATAATGAGCATATGATTCGTCACTGTTCGCATCTGTTATCTCGCTCAATTTAGTCTACTAATAAATATTAGTAAATTACATATTTAAACTGCAACAAAAATGTTGTATTACCAGGATATAGCCCCCAGACCTACTCATAGAACCTAGATATATGGGGGAACATAGAAACACGTCCAACTGTCACCAGTAATATCATAGTTTTTGGGAAGTGGGATCGGAATTGGGATTTTTTTTTATAGGTAGAGATGGAGTTTTGTTACGTGAAGAGGGTTCAAGGGGGGTCCGAAAAAGAAGTCAAAATTGACCTGAGATGCTTACTTTCCGAGATATCAGGTACTAGGAATTTTGGGTATTTTTGTGGGATGGGAATTCCCGGGATTTTTTTTTGTAAGCTAATAGAATAAGTCTCATTCGAGGTGCAGGGGAACAAAAATTTGCTCAGAATTGAGCTGGGAAGCTCCGTTACCGGGATATAGGGGCTTCAAGTTATGTGGAAAGTGGGATGAGAATTTGGAAGAAAAATTTTGTGGGAAGATGGGGTTCAAATACTTACATAGGGTACTATGGGGCCGGAAAAATGAGGGTGAAATTGACCCCATATCTCGAAAACTAAGCATCCAATGCTTAGTTTTCGACATATGGGGTACTGGGAATCTGGGGTATTTTTGCGGGATGAGAATTCCCCGGGATTTTTTTGCAGGCGAATACTCTGCAGTCATTCGGTTTGGTGCCTTTCTGAGTTTCAGTGACTGCAGAGTACAATCATCATTAGGTTAATTTGGATTTAGTTACTCCCGACATTACCAACTTCCCAACCCCTATATCCCGGGAATCGAGCATCCCACCTAAATTTTGGACAAATTTTTGTTCCCCCTGCAACCCCTCCCATCACAAGTTTCATTCGGCGTTAAAAAAATACCCGGGAATTCTCATCTCGCAAAAATACCCAAGATTCCCAGTACCCATATCTCGAAAACTAAGCATCCTAAATTCAACTTAGCCTAATGATAATTGTACTCTGCAGATTCGGTTTGGTGCCTTTCGGTTTGGTGCCTTTCTGAGTTTCAGTGACTGCAGAGTACAATCATCATTAGGTGAATTTGGATTTAGTTACTCCCGACATTACCAACTTCCCAACCCCTATATCCCGGGAACCGGGAAATTTTGGGCAAATTTTTGTTCCCCCTGCAACCCCTTCCATCACAAGTTCCATTCGCCGGTAAAAAAAGTCCCGGGAATTCTCATCCCGCCAAAATACCCAAGATTCCCAGTACCCATATCTCGAAAACTAAGCATCCCAGGTCAATTTTGCCCTCATTTTCCGGCCCCATAGTACTCTGTAAGTATTTGATCTTCCCACAATATTTTTCTACCCAATTCTCATCACACTTTCCACAAAACTTGAAGCCCCTATATCCCGGTAACGGAGCTTCCCAGCTCAATTCTGAGCAAATTTTTGTTCCCCTACACCCCTGCCGAAAGGTATTCTATTCGCCTGCAAAAAAAAATCCCGGGAATTCCCATCCCACAAAATACCCAAGATTCCCAGTACCCGATATCTCGGAAACTAAGCATCCCAGGTCAATTTTGACTTCATTTTCTGAGCCCCCTTGAACAACTCAAGTAATAAAACTCCATCTCTTCCCATAAAAAATTCCCAATTCCCACCCCAATTCCCAAAAACTTTAATATTACCGTTGACAGTTGGACGTTTTTCTATAAGTAGGTCTGGGGGCTATATCCTGGTAATGCAACATCAATCACCCACCCCTTAAATTGCTTAACAACACATATTTTAACGAGGAGAAACATATTTCTGTAGAAATTAAAAGAGAAAAAAATGCAAATTAATTGTTTCAATTCAAATTTTGTGCTAAAACGCGACCAAATATATAATATCTATGTATTTACAAAAAAAAAATATAAGTATCACGCTCAGTCACCTCTCTCGCTTGGCACCGACCGATTGCAGGTAGCACATGCAAATAATACTTAGTATTTTATTAATATTCAAAGGTACTACATATTAGGTTTGCATTAAAGTGATAGTAAATTAAATTTATTAAGTTATGTTACTGCTGCTACTACGATATCGTGACGATATCGCCACGATAAAATTCTATAAAATCCACGATATCGTGTAATGTGAAAGCGCCCTTTATTTGCCGGTAATGTAAGTACCATGGTAAGGAACAAGAAAACTACTACACGCGAACACAACCGAAGACAATAATATCTTACTTTTATTTACAGTACTTATGTACCTATTTAATTAAACATGAATTTCTAACAATTTTTAGGTCACGGCTTAAGATGAACTACATTAAAGTATTATTTAACCTTGTTCTGTCAACTCATCAAGATTTGAGAAATGACTTGCAATATTGTAGGTCAGCTTATCTTATAAATTATCTTTCTGAGAGAAGTACCTATCTATACATATCATTGCACCTATCTATATTTACACAATGTCATGAAAATTGTTCAAAATTGTATTATTCGAATATCAAAATATATCTCAACTACATAGTATAGTTATCTGTGGATCTCAATCTATTTAGAAATACAATATAGAAAATAAACATAATTATAGACTAAAAATATTTACATTACAAAATATCGTTTAAAAAATCCTCCGCGTCATTGCCGACTGGGAAGGTTGCCAGAATGCTGGCTGTGTTGCCACGTTGGATGGCGATACTTATTCTTTGGGCAAGAAAATAGCCAGCCTTCTGGTCCTGAGAAGCATCGATTAGGCGTTTAGCAATGTCTCTATAAAGGCGGCGAGCACTCAAACCCCATGAAGAAATTCAAAATGTTTCGATAGCCATCAAAATTGGGATATTGGCCTGTCAATTTTGACAAATGATGGTTGCGAACTGCGATGGTTGGGACCTTTAATTACCGAAATAAAACCAAATAATGGTAGGAATGGAACCCAATTGAAACGGTCCCGTTGAGAAGTATTTGCTTTTAATTCAAAAAACTAAATTTAAAATCGATTCACCCGGTCGAAAGATATGGGGTAACAAACATAAAACATCTTATGTAGTACCTATATTCACATCTGTATGTAGCATGTAGGTATTTAGCTTTAGTCTTATATTATTAAGTTATGTGTATGTATTTAATGTCTGTTATATGTATTAAATTTATTAGTTTAATTTATATGTAATGTTGTATGTAATAAATGTATACGTAAGTATATCCTGTACCTATTTAAGAATAGATACGCGTTTACACTTTCCTCTTCTCTCTTTAGTAGTATCTATCTCCTCTATACCTCTAAGGTCTGCTGGAAGAAAAGCAATTACTGGCTTAAGCACGCATTTGTACATTTTGTAATTGATTGTTTTGTATTTTGTAAATCTGTACAATAATAGTAAAAAAAAAACAGAAATCCAAAGAATAAGAACTTTTTCCTGTTTTGAAAGTTGGTTAAAAATAATATTATAGGTTGTGTAGATACTCGTAGGTACAATAATACATGAGGCACACTAAAAGTTTTGCACTTCTAGCTAATCGGAACTATTTGAATTTCGAATGTTATATTTTTTTAAACGTTGCAACCCGCTTAGTTATAAAAAAAAAACAATTGGCGGGAAATCATTTGCAAATTGTTTTTTATCACACATCAAAAAAGTTCTACGTATGCAACGAAAATGGAATTAAGTCGAAAAGGTTTTAGAGCGATGATTTTTTATGATTTTAAAAGTTCTCTCTCTCCGCAAGACTGTGCCGCTCGTCTTCAAAGTGCTTTTGGGAGAGAAGCAACTTGTTTGAGCACCGTGAGGCGATGGTTTGCTGAATTTGAGAGAGGTCGAGTTTCTTTGCATGACGAATTTGGTGAAGGGCGGCCTTCAACTGCCGTCAACAAAAATAATGTGTTTAGCGGTTAACTGAAGTAAACCCGCGGATTACCTATGAGACAATTCGAGGACTATTGGGGATTGGTATGAGTCAAATCCAGAACATTTTACACGAAGAATTGAAAGTTCGGAAACTTTGTTGTCGTTGGATCCCTCATGAACTGACAGCGGAGCAGAAGCGGGCTCGCGTGGAATGGTGCTCACAGATGCTACTGAAGTACGACCACGGACATTCTAATGCTGTTTATGACATTGTCACAGGAGACGAAACGTAGATTTATTGTTTTGAACCCGAAAAAAAACAGCGATCTTGTGAATGGGTGTTTGAAAATGAGAACAAGCCAACAAAAATGAGGCAGGTGAGATACGTTGGTAAAAAAATGATCGCGTTTTTTTTTCTCAGCTACGGGTCCCATCTGTAGAATTCCACTTGAAGATCAAAAGAGTGTTAATGCCGAGTGGTATTCTACCATTTGTTTACCCAGGGTGTGAGAAAAAGTTCGAAAGACGACGCAAAAGCCGCGTTCTCCTACATCATGACAACGCTTCTTCACACACGGCCAACAAAACAAAGTAATTTTTAGCTTCCGAAAAAGTACAACTCGTCACCCATCCTGCGCATAGCCCTGACCTAGCACCCTGTGATTTCTGTATTTTCCCCAAAATCAAAAATTTGATGAGAGGTTTCACTTTTACCAACTCCGAAGAGGCAGTGATAGCGTTCAATCAGCACGTAGAAAACATGCCTTCAAATCTGTGGTCCTCCTGTTTAAAAAAATGGTTCGATCGCATGAAAAAATGTTTAAAATGTAAAGCAATAAACATAATGTTTTGATTTTAACATGTTGTTTTTTTAAGTTACGCGAAACTTATAGTGTGACCCGTATAAATACGTACGTAAATACTCCTCTTAAACTTTTCGAACTTGGGATAACATCAATCAATCTCGATCGATTAAGTAAATTTACGTTCGACTCTTTTTGATTTTTTATGGTACTAGCGAAAGCCCAAGATTTGCTCGCGTAACAAAAATTTTGTAAAACCTTCCTCGAGAACCTCTCTAGCCTTTGGTGAAAACCACATCAAAATCCGTTGAGTACTTTTAAAGATCTAAGCATACATAAGGACGGACAGACAGCGGAAGCGACTTTGTTTAATACTATATTATTATGCACAGTAACGGTAATACGTTAAGTATTATTTATAGGCGTGACTGGGAACGATATTTTGTCACTCATCAAAAGGGCGCCGTTAAATAAATAAATTACCTACTCCATGGATGAAAAGCACTTATACTGTGTCATTAGCCTATGTACCAACTGGCTGCCAATTCCGTATAGCTATATTGCGTAAGTAACATTGATAAAAACATACCACGTTCTAAGAAAACTAGTCAAAATCCGATGCAAAAACTTTTAGCACGTAATCTTACTCATCCTCAGATTAAATGAACTAAATTGTTTTTATAACACACCAAGAAACCTGTTCTTTTGATAAGTATGATTTGGAATACAAAATTCGTCATACCATTATGTCATTTAGATTCATAAAAACACCACGCAAGTGCGTTATGTATAGCCTGTGGTTATAACACATTGCTTTGCAATGTGTAAGAATACACTACGGCTTGTGTTGAGTACCTACTTTTCTGTTCACTACTTTCAAATGTGACTTGTAAGTATGTATATGTGTAAGTATTGAAATACATAATTATGTAGTTCTATGTGGTTCTATGTGCCTAAATAGGATTATAGGTAGCAACATTTTTTTAATGCTGCTTCCACGACAATTGCCGAACACAAGGAATTTCCAGTGGCGCCCGGGTAGTTACCAACATTTTGAAAGATACTCGTTTATCATAACATTGTATTAAACAAAGTCGATTCCGTTCCCTATGTATACTCAGCTTTAAAACTACGCAACGGATTTTAATGCGGTTTTCACCAATGAATAGAGTGGTTCTCGAGGAAGATTTTTGTGATGTGAATTTGTCAAGCAGGCAAAACCACGGTCGTCCGCTAGTAAATTTATAAACTAAAAGTAATTCCCAAGTTATCTTAATTTCACTACTAACATAATAAAATTACGTCAAAGCATCTTACGTTATCGATAAAATTAACATATTACCATCTACCCATTAATACGAGTTTAAATGGAGAAGTGTATGGAACGAATCGATTAACAGTTAATTATTCAATCGACTCAGCAGCCAAGATCGAATCGTAAATGAACACTTACCGGGGACATAAAACGCGTAATCCCATCCAAAGTTTTCAATTAAAGGTCCTGTTAGCGACCAGGTGACGACAGTTCCTATTGCACCACCGAGTAATGCACTCACGAACTTGCCCTTCTCTGCTGGTGGGGCCCAGTGGGCGACCAATGCGTGCAGCGATGGAAACAAAAAACCCTGTAACAAAATGTATGGTTTCATTGCTTATTCTTATACGTACCTATATTGGATAGTCATGACATGTTCTTTTAATAAAAACCTTACCCTTCTCTACCGTTACTCCTGCTGAGTAACGGAAACCTAGACTTACCTTAAATGACGCCCCTAAAACATAAAATCCCTCGTGAATTGTGGACGTCCAAAACGCCTTTACTATTTCGGAGATATAGAAGTAACCTTCTTTCTAATTTCTATTCAATAAAATAATTTATTTAAGAGTATTGGTCGGATTCAGGTTACATTATTACTGACAGTAGGTACAATAATGTACAGCTATATTCCACCGTACGGCAATTAATGAACTTTCTATAAACTTATAGGGTTGAGTTTTGACTTATGGCACTCTTGATACTCGTACCTAAATCTGTCAGCCTCCGTTTCATCCGTTGAAGCACTTGTGTATGCAACTGTATACAAGGCTATTGGTTGTCAAGGTAAAGGTCCCTTAACATTTACATTTAATTTTCGAGGAAGAAATATAAAAAGGAATAAACCTGCTCTACAGTGCTTGGTCAATAGAGATTAATATTAGATATATTAAAGAGAAAATACGAAAAAGAACATAAAATCAACTTTTATTCTAAGTAGTTCAAAAATTATTTATCATAATTAAAAACAATTAACTTTTTGTTTTCTTCATATTATTTACCAATTAATATTCTTCACTTTTATTTTTACAATGTTTACGTTGTATATTTTAGCATAAATTCACAAATATAAACTGTTACTGTTAAGAAAACTTTTTAAGTATATTTTTACATTTTAACTTTTTAGCAGATTTTAATTGGAATCAACATTAAAAATAAACATACAAAGTTGATACTCTCACTGTATATTTAAATACAATAAGTTTGTAGATCCCGACTTTATTAGGCGACGTTTTGTCCTGGGAATTGAGACAAGAAGATTATTCGACCGAAACGAGCGAAAGGTCTGTTTCCCTGAAAAGGTAGACAGCAATACACCCCTACACTTCGCAAAGAACTTTCAAGGTTTTTGTTACTCTACGTAAGATCATACTTACCTCCTCAGGGATACAGGCGTGATACTTAATACCTAAGTATGTATGTAACCAAGTATTTTACACCTAATCATTATAAAAAAAAAACAATTTACTTCCTTCCTTTTTCCTACTTCCTTTTGTGGAAAGGTTTACGAGCAAACGGAAAAAATCCGTATCGGCCATTATACGGATTTTTTTAGTATTATCAACCGACTTCTAAAAAAGGAGGAGGTTCTCAATTCAACTGACTTATATCTTCGGAATGGGTGAACCGATTTTGTTTTATTTTTTCAATTGGAGGCTTCGTGGGACCTAAGGTGTCCCATTTTAATTTGGTCTCATTCTGACAACTATTTGGACTCATTTCGGTAGTTTGTAGTAGGTTGCTTGTGTCAATTTTTGACGTGTAGTTTATGTAAAATATTAATTGACATTTAGGTGTTTTCTGCCTCCTACTGCTCTAGGGATACAAGTGTGATGGTGTGCATCACAGAGATGTCTGTCATAAGGGGTTCGATTATTTTAAATTAGTCATTGCATTATTTCTAGAATGTTCAGACATAAATATTATGTATACATAGATAGAGACTTGTTCTTCAGCCGTCATTCAATAAAGAACTTCATTATAATGCATAATTGGCACTTCCATAAAAATATAATGGCCGTGGGAAATAAATGAATATACATGGCAGTTTGTGGGCGTATTAACAGCAATTTAATAGTAGAGAATCGTAATGTGTTTAAAATTTATATACAGGTTTATGCCTTAATATATCTTATAACAAGTGGGTCCATGGGTTAAAGCATTTAATACCTCATTTTAAACGACTTAAAAAAGAAGGAGGTACTGAATAAAACACTTTTTAACGGATTGAATAGCGGGGTTTTTGGAACACAGTTACTTAAGTTCCGGATAACGGGTAGTGCGATTGGAAGAAATCGTCACATAACGAAATGCGTTCTTCGATGATTTCGCCAATGTCAAGGTTGATTGATTAGTTGATAGTCCCGCACAGAAGAACTAGTTATTCTTAACTAGCTCCAGGTGCAGGACAAGAAATGTTGTTCGGTATGAGAGTGTTTGGGAACCCGATGTTTGCGGAGCGCCAGAGGTAACCTAATAAGCCACCAGCCACGCGCTCAGCAAAAATCGATTTTCTATTGGTGTTATTTAGTATTATTTATTAGTTATCTTTTTTACTGTAGTTACAGTACCACTTAAACCACTTTTATAATATAAATTAAGTACCTACTCTCTTCTTCTACTATGAATTTTGGTAGCCAAAGCACTCACTATCTTATTTTATTTACTTACAAATTTCTCATAAATGTAAATTAGGCTCTTTTATAAGTTATCTAAGTAAATGTAAGTTAAGTTTTATTTTGTATTTGGTAAGAAAAAAGTGATGTTACGCTCAAAAAAGTTTTATTTAATTTTATTTAGTTAAATATAAAAAAATGTAGGTCAGTGTCGCGAAGTATTTTCTTCTCAGATTTTTAAATTTTAAAAAGAAATTAAAATAAAATAACTAAAAAAACTAAGTCAAGGCGAAAAACAACTGTCTGTTTATTGCTCTAGTTTAATTTAATAAAATTTTGAACTTTTAAACTTTCGCGTTTATAATCTATATTTAACTTTAACACGGGAGTTAGGACGAAATACGGCGTAGATATAATAATGTAACCATATGTACGCCGAAATTTAATTTTTGCAAATGAAAAACATAGATAAACATATTTTGCTTTTAAATAAAACCTTATTATATATACATATAAAATCATACTTTGTTTATTTTCATATTATGTATCCGTTACAAATAGATACCTAGTTATTTGTTAGAAATACTGTGGCCCCAACCTATTGAAAATATATGTGGAATGTACTGCATATAAGAATAGGAATTTGTAACTATTTCTAATTCAGATTGGTATTACACATTACATACATTAGGTATTATGTGTTTTATCTACTTCAACAGTATCGTAAACACATTGAAATAGCCCGTAACTAAAATACAAAAGAAACTAATGTGACATCTCTGACTCTACGGTATGTTTATAGTTTTTACGATAATTGTGACGAATTGCCGAGTGTTACTGATCGTGAATGGTAATAAACTAGTTCTGTACAATACATGGTGAATATTAAATGGGGCCAAAAGCCTGTCGGTATCATAACAATACTTATATTGTTATTTATAGCAACGGAAATAGTGGACACATAACTATACTTAGGTAGTAACAGCTGTATTTTGTCTGATGATGTAATTTACTAGTCTCGCGGGGTTACTTACTTACTTAGGAAGGTATTATTACTAGGTAACTGATTACTGCGTGATATTGTTGTCTCATTCCCAATTCCCACTGTGATAAAAAGTAGTTCTCACCTAGACAGACACTCAGGAATATTTTTTTTTTTTAAATTGGTTTAATTATTTTGTCAGCCATCATTACAAAAAGAATAAATCTTTCCTCTTAAAATATTCGTCTCGTTTTGAATATTGACATAGCTTTCGAGTTTCGAGGTCCTAAATATGCTTAAATGTTCGTTGGTGATTGAGTCTGCTCAGCTAAGTAGTTCTTGGAGATTCAATTGTCGTGTCTCGTGCCTGTGTTTACAAACACCCGCAACAACAAACGTATGCCTAGGTAGCCACACTTTCCTCTTTCACATTGAGTTCAAGGAAACCAGTAACACAACCAAACATAACAGTTTAGATTGATGTTATATAATTGCAACAAAAGTACAGCAAACTATTTTATTTTTTAAATTAGTTCCCTAATAGATTTTCTTTTCAAGAGAAGAGTGAAGGTCATTTTGCTGCCATTTACGTACGTTGTTATACGTTAAGATAATATCATACCAAAGCCTTATTCATAGGTCAGAAGGTGCACCGGCTTGCGTATATCTTAACTTGATTCTCGCAGATCACCATAAACTACAATAGTCTAGCCACGCTAACTTTGCAAAGGAATGAAGTGGCAACCCCACAGAAAGACTAGTGTAGCAATATTTGTGTCTATAAACAGTTTTGATACTTTGAATTTTGAATTATAAATTATTATCTAAAGTTTTAATTATCATTATTTAAATTACTATATTTTCCTAAAAACCTTTATGGTATCACCTAGTTCTGTGTCTGCATCACTTAATCCCTCGAGTATCCCAGGTTTATGGCGGTCGTATTTAATTCCATAGGAATAGCGTGTCGTGCCTTTAACATACCGTAGAATCTTTTTTGGCTACAATAGTCTTAGTGAGGATGCTTTCTTTGCAAAAATACTTCACACTACCAACATTAATAAAGATACTCCTATACCTAGACTTGAGAGAAGCTATAATACACCGTTTAATAGTAGCAGAGAAACATGTTTTATTAACAACCGTTAATAAAACACGTTTCTCTGCCTTTAAAGTTCCATCCAAATACCTAAATATACATTTTAAGTAATAAATGTTTACTTTAGAAAGAACTAGAAATATAACAAAAAAACCGGTTGAAAGTTTCTGATTCACAAAGAAAAAAATCAAACTATCAAGACTACACAATTGTGTAATTGAGGTTATAAACATAGGGATACCAAACCCTTATTTTTTAAATCTACCACATTTAGGTCTTTGCCAAGTTAGCGTGGCCAGACTCTCTATATGAAAAACTTAAAAACTCACCGCTGCAAGTCCGTTGACGAATCTCAATGCTACCAAAACCATGTAGTGAATCCTTGCTGCTTGAGGAGCCAGAATCGTAAGGATGGCGCTTAGTAGCATTGTGATGAACACCAGCTTCCTCGTGCCCCAGAACTCCGCAGCCGTTCCTCCGACTAGACTGGTGATGGCATACCCCCAGAAGTATCCGGAGAGGACGTACGCTTGTTCTTGAGCCGTCCATTCGAAGGTGACCACACCGTCTGGCTGTGTAAAAGACCCTCGTTTTAGTACGGTATAATATCATTGCAAATAATTGATTGATTCTTTGATTGAATATTCAAAAATTCAGCAGACTTAGCTCATATTTTCGGAAATTTCTATAATGTTATTTGTTGAGTATGTCGACCGACAAAAAGCGATGCTACTATGCTCTTAAGGTAAGAGACATAAAATAGAAAAACAGAGTTTCGTTCCACTTTTCCGTTCTGTTTCTCTACTTTGTAGTAGAGAGTCGTAAATATGTGCATCTAGAACGAATTGTTAAAAAAAACTCACTTGTTCACTATTCCACAAATAGTGTACGAGTACTAGTAAGTTTTTTTCAAAAATGTTTTACTATAAGTTCCACCAAGTGCCGATAATGGAAAGTATAAGTTATAGAACGAATTGTAATTGTCACATTTTTGAAATTGTACAGGTAAGCCATGCACTAGGAGAACAAGACATACTAAACATATTGATCGTTGAAGAAGTGCATTTAACCGGTAATCTACACTACGATGAATAAAATAAATGTACTTGTTCTATGTAAATTCTATTAGTAGCAATGCGGTTTCTAAACCGCATGCCATCATTGAATTGCAATAGGTTGTTGCCACAAGGTCGTTTATTCGAGATGCTAATGTATTTGATTGCACTGTTTGTTTACTACAAAATACTTAATACATAAACACAGCACAGATAGGTGAGGCTTTATTTGCGGATAGTTGACTAAAGTGTACACTTTTTGCAACAACATTTTTTATGACATTTTGTGAGCCAAGTCACATATACCTACTGGAATTTGATCCAAAATACATACATTATAAACCTATTGCCACTACCCAGGACCTTTTATGTTTGTCAGCTTCATGTGTTAGCTGATCGACAGGTTAGGATGGCTGCCTTTGAGATCTTAGTGGGAACCCTATGTATCCCTATTTTTTAAATAAGTAATAGGGTAAGTAGATACTATTATGTCATGAATGAAAATAATATATAATGAATATGCTCGGACTGCAGAAATTCTATTTAGTGGTCTGTAACTCTGTCCTGGCTGTTGGAGTTTTGGTTTGAATTAGAATGGTTATAGTTTTCTATAGTGCCCGGTAAACGGCAATAGGCTTGCCCCCTACCAACGTGTGGGTGTGTAATGCACCTCTGCCTACACCTTCGGAGAGCATGATTAATGTCTGTGTGTACAGACATACTGTAAATATAATTCAAAAAAACTAGTTTAGGTAGAAACTAGTTTCCACATTTCCAAAGACGTAGATTATGAACAGCTGAACACATAATATGAATACATTGTAAACAACACTAAATTACAAGTTTTTTGTGTTCCTTTAAAAGTTTTTAAACCAAATATAAGACAAATACTAGAATGACGTGGGAAACTGTAACCTTAACTCACTTGTAATATTTATAACCTTTCTTGGGCATTGGTTGAAAGCAAAGAATAGTCCAAAATTATAGCAGTTTTATAATGAGATTCTGTAAAATCAACTTCGGCAATTTCAGCAGTGCGGTACCGGTGTCGTACCGTTCGACCAGTGTAGGTCTCACACAAGAGCTACACGGGTCGTACGTTACGAAATATTACTTTTTAATTTTCTTGAGTTTTACTCACGGGAATTAATCATAAACTAGTTCAGGTTTATGATAAAATAAAGTTTACATTATGTCATCCTCTGGCGTTTGATCAAAAACCCTGATTTTACCATAAACCTATATATATATATATATATATATATATATATATACAACGTGTTTCATATTAGTGTGGTCATATTTGACCCTCGTTACACATGCGCGTTGAGTTAACTATACGCACGGACAAAATTGCAAATACAAGTTTAGTTAAAACTTTTAAGGTGTCATGTAAATTTAATTGATTTGTTCATTTAATCGATATTTTATAAACCCAACACTACCTAGGGTCAAATTTATTCGTAAGGTTCAGTCCTCTTCGATGAATCGTAAACAACTCTTATTTCATATGCTCCTGGTACAGAATACTATTTTGTAGTAATTATAGGTTGTGGACTTTAAAACAACAAAAACTAACCGATTTCATTGTGCATGTCATCCTGGTAGATAGGTAGGTACCGTGTTCCACAATAAACACAACTAACTCACTAATATCACGATACTTAGATAAACATTATTGAATTTAATAAAAAATACACTTCCTACCTCTAATAAACACAAAACTAAAAAGTAGGTACTAAAGTAACGGCTCGAAATGTTCGCCGCCTTGATCAATGCACAGTTGGGTCCGTCGCATCATGCTGGCAGTTACATTACACAGCATGTCTGGAGTTACACTGCTAAATGCATCAAATATTTTAGACTCAATATCTTCACGCGTGAGACATACCGCACTGTACACTTTGTTTTTGACATAGCCCCACAAAAAAAAGTCAAGTGGTGTGAGATCCGGTGACCTCGGAGGCCAAGGTATGGGACCACCACGTCCGATCCACTGGTTAAACCACTCATCTAAATACGCCCGTACATCTCTCGCATAATGTGCTGGCGCCCCGTCTTGCTGGTACATCATATTTGTGTACAATGTTACAGGCAAGTTTTCAAGTTCGGGTTCTAAGACGTTTCTAAGGAACGCGAGGTAATTTTCACCGTTTAGCGAACTCGGTAGCACGAAAGGACCAATTAAAATATCTCCGATTATTCCCGCCCAAATGTTAACACGCCACTGATGCTGAAAGTTGTTTTCTGCAGATGCGTGTGGGTTCTGATGAGTCCATACATGTTCGTTATGTTGGTTACTGATACCAGCACGAGTAAAAGATGCTTCATCGGTCCATAAAATACGGTTCGCGAAACTAGGGGATCGTTGTGCTTCCTCTCGGTACCACTGGCAAAAGTTGAGACGTGGTACGAAATCAGCCGGTGTCAGTTCTTGGGTGTGCCTGAAGTGGTACGGATGTTGACCATCTGCTTTTAGCACGCGCCATACTCTCAAGTGATTCATTCCCAGAACAATTCCAGCGCGGCGAGTACTTGTTCTGGGATTGGATTGAAAATGCTCGAGAATACTTTCTTCTTGCTCTGGTGGTACAACAGATGGTCTGCCTTCTGAGCGGGAACCACGGAAAGAACCAGTGTCATGTAAACGGTTCACCATTTTTCGGAAGCACTCCACAGATGGTAACCGCCGCCGTTCACCTTCGAGTCTATTGTCCACAAATCTTTCTCGATAAAGGCGACGAGCTTCACGCAGACTGCCATCGGCTGCCCCGACGCAAAGTATCATTTCATAATATTCACTATTACTTAAATACGCCATGATCGATTAACACAGATTACTACGTACGCCTAATATCAAAGTTTACTTGCAACTGAAAAGAAATTAGATAGTTGTAAGTGTTGCCCAAGTGCAATGTCTTATTTCCTTGAATTACGTCGTAATTTTGGTAAAAATCTAATAAAAGTACCAAGTAGGTACTTAGTTTTATTTATGAAAAAAAGCTAGTAGGTACCTAGTATAAAATAATTTAAGAGATAAATAATAACATAATTATTATTTACCATAAACACAGGATATTTCCCTAAGACCTATGAAATAAAATAAAATTGTTGAATGCCAGCGCGGCGTCGCTCGCATGATAGTATGCATGTAAATACATTTCGAAACCTACTTAAACCCATTTAAAAAAAAACCGCTTCAAGATCCGTTGCGTAGTTTTCAAGAACTAAACATACATTAGAACAGACAGACGGAAAAAGCGACTTTCTTTATCCATGTAGTCTAAGATTAGTAATTTATTACCAATTGCTAAAATGAACAAATATCCAGCATAAAAAAAGCTAATAAAGTCCCCGTTTATGAAGAACATTGCGTTAACTTGCAACACCGGAATAATATGGGTTTTGCGGTAAAATTTACGTGTTGTGACGTGTACGTCTTTGATATATGCCGACATCGCTACTGATACCTAGTTTCTTCAAAGCAGCTCCAATCAAAAAAGTGGGCGGTTCTCTTTGTTATTTTTTAGGGGTCCTTAAGATACATATTAGTGAAACTGACACCAACACCTCCTACTTTTTCTGATATCCTCGTTCAACCATAAAAGTTGCCACTTTTAGCGATAATGTTTTATGAACTTTTATGCATCACATTATCATGACGAATCGAGAACCTAAGTACCTACTCTTTTTTAAAGTCGGTCAAAAATAACCAAACACCTTGCACAAAGACCTTATAATACAACGGACATAGGATCTAGAACAAATCGCAAGAAAATAATGTCCCGAGTCGACCTATACATTATACATAGGCATACATAGATATAAACAAATTTCATATTAAAATTTAAACCTTGATTCAACGGAATAGTGTTCACTTTTGTTTGCACTAATTTATCGCATTACGTAGCTTCTATCTGTCCGCCTGACTAATTCACCTTATGCAGCTTATACTTGAACTACGTGAACATAGAAACAATGGAGTAGGTTTATTTTGTTAAAGTCTTTTAAGGATTCCATGATATGTACCTACGTAGGCGTAATAATTAATGTAAGACTACAATAAATTCCATAATCTTATAAATTGTAATTACTTGTTTATGTTAGACGAAATAAGCTGAAAAACTAATTAACGACTGACAAAGTTTTTTTTTTTCGAGTCAGTTTCATGATAAGTAACTGTAGTGTATGAATAACAAAAAGGGAATTAATGAATTTAACTAATTATAATATTATAAATGCCAAACTTCTTGCGGGTGTCAAAGTTCTTCCGCTTTCATTACTATTTACATAACGCTATGTCGCTACGTCTACTACAAGATAGCCGTGTTTCAAGTGACTGAATTAGTTGCTAAAACTGCGCATCATTAATTTATTTTTATCTTATGGTTAATTTTTGGGATACGAAATTATTGGCTACTAGCTGATCACCGTGACTCCGCCCGCGAGATATAGTTATCTCGGCCCCGATTCCCGTGGGAATACATTACCGAGAATCCAAATAAAAAGAAAATAACAGTACATACACGAAATAAAATGACATGTGTAATTATATTTATGACAAAACAATGATACCCTGTGAAAATTAAAAACGTTTTTGGGCTTATCTCCTCCATTCAATCAAGGGATTCTTGTACAAGTTTCATAAAGATCGGACCTCTTTTTGTTATGTCCATAAAATGAGCCGAACAAACAAGATTGTTATTTTTTGGATCAAAATATTCTTCTCGCCGTGCTAGGGCAATAATATTTTTCCATTGTGCACAGTGTACTGGATCCCGAGGAAAACTGAAATAGATGTTGGTTCATATAACGAAAAAAAAATCATAAAGAGCCAAGGCGTCTCCACTATAATCTTTGTTCCAAATAGTTTTATCGCTATCGGTAATCCGAATAAATCTGAATGGTCATTTTGTTAGTACATTATTCAGTGAAAATGAAATGGTCTCTTTCTTTTTACTGAGCTTGGGATGAGTTCGAAAGAGACAGATAGGTACTTCGGTATTGGACTGGATTGCAATATTTACTTTTGTCTTTTAATTTATTATCGACGAAATACTGTATTTTAAGTGAAATAATAAATTGCAAATAATAAAACAAAAGCTTATTTACTGAAAATATGATACACCGTCTTCAATTTGCTTTTTTTTCGTAGTTTTTACACGTTTTTACAATACTTTACGGCATTGTGCAACGTGTTGTCGTTCAGTTGTCAAAATCAAGACTGGCGCGCGATTGTTTCTCTTTTAGCGTTTTGTTTCTCTTTTAGTTCGGACACTTTTGAGCGATGATCCGAAATCCATTGTATTTAAAATCATTGACCTTGCAGATCATTTACTTCATGGTAAATGAGTCGAAAGAGAGTTCACGATATGGTAGTGCAGTGACTGGCATCCACGATCTCTCTATCCCGAAACTGAATACCTACATACTACTATACCCACCAGCGTTCTCAACAGCTACAACATAAACTTCTACACAAACAGCAGTTGTATTTTAAATATCTGTGCGGAACCAATTTATAAAAAGTGTAAATTTAAGGAAGACAAGAACATAAATGTTTCTTCTCTTTTCTTCGACAGCAAATGCGTTGCTCCTGGTATTTGAGTAGGTTGACAACAAATTACGTGTGAGTTGTGACATTCACGACAATCACGTGATACATAAATTCATAGAAAAACTTCAAAAATCTTTATTTTGACTCTTTATTTTGACTCTTTATTTTGACCCCAAGTTGTGATTCGGAAACTATTTTGTATGATAACTATTGATAAAGTAACTTTATCTGTTGGTTAAAATTTTGAGTAACAACGAGACTGTCCGAATCTATTTCACTGTTTGGCAAACCTACTTGAGGTCAAATCTAGAGTTCATTCTAATCATATGTTTATTTTGTAGTGCAGTCTTAGAGCTTCATTTCAATGAGCTATCGATAAAAAGGAAAATTTATCGACTACGTCATTATAAGTCAATATTTTATTAAATTAATTAAAGACCCCGCGCAATATATTATTTAGGCCCTACCCAATGCAACCTTGAGATATGACCACACTAATATGAAACACGTTGTATATATATATACATGTTATACAATATAGAATATCAACTTCTCCGGAGCCCAAGTCACCCTCGCCTACAAGCGGTGCATCTGCTGATAGACTTCTGATTCTGGCAAATAATGGGTATATGTATTTGCGAAATATTAAATTTTCACAGACAGAATTGCTCAGACTGCAAAGACTGTAAGTAGGATGTAACTTGGGTCGTGGCAGTTGGAATGTAGGTCAGAAATGGCAAAAGTCTCGCCACCTGTTACTGACGAAATATGAGCGTAATATTCGCCTGTGTCTACTACTTCACGAGGATGATTTTGTGTTGGTGTGAAAATATAAACTGTCAGTAATTACCTGCCGTAGTTGTCGTTTGGTGACCACAGTATTGTTGTATAGTGAAGTGTCGTTGGTCACGATGGCCTCGCATTCGCTTTTCACCCTGTGAAATGGAACCATGATTGTACTATTTAATTATGTACGTGTAAGTACTACAATACTACATTAGTAGCATAATTTGTAGCATTTTCAATCGATCAATATATGTACTTCAGTCAATGATGTCAGAAAATTTGATCCAGACAATAAGTAAACACTATTTCGTTACATGATCATATTGGTTCCGTGAATTGACCGACGAATATCAACCCGACTGACTACCAGACTGCGTGCGTACCAACGACGCCCAGCAACGGACGTGAGACGGGCCGAGGCCGAGGGTCGCGGAATTAAAAAAAAATGGACGGCTTATGTCACTTATTTGTAATTTGGGTTGATGTCAAATACATAAATGCAATCCGTAGTAGTAAGTAAGTAGATGGAGATCCAAGGTTCGCCAGACATTTCGTTCATCAGAAAGTAAGTGATGTCTGGCGAGGCTAGGATCTCTATCCACAATCAAAAAGTTAGAAATATAAATAGGTTAAAAATATAAATCTTTAACACTGCAGCTTATAATAACCTTATACGTAGGTCACACTATACGCTATCACTGCCTCTTCGGAGTTGGTAAAAGTGAAACCTCTCATCAAATCTTAGATTTTGGGGAAAATACAGAAATCACAGGGTGCTAGGTCGGGGCTATGCGCAGGTTGGGTGACGAGTTGTACTTTTTCGGAAGCTAAAAATGACTTTGTTTTGTTGGGCGTGTGTGAAGAAGCGTTGTCATGATGTAGGAGAACGCGGCTTTTGGGTCGTCTTTCGCGAACTTTTTCTAACACCCTGGGTAAACAAATGGTAGAATACCACTCGGCATTAACACTCTTTTGATCTTTAAATGGAAAAAAAACGTGATCAATTTTTTACCAACGTTTCTCGCCTGCCTCACTTTTGTTGGCTTGTTCTCATTTTCAAACACCCATTCACAAGATTGCTGTTTTTTTATGGGTTCAAAACAATAAATCCACGTTTCGTCTGCTGTGACAATGTCATAAACAGCATTAGAATGTTCGTGGTCGTACTTCAGTAGCATCTGTGAGCATCATTCCACGCGAGCCCGCTTCTGCTCCGCTGTCAGTTCATGAGGGATCCAACGACAACAAAGTTTCCGAACTTTCAATTCTTCGTGTAAAATTTTCTGGATTTGACTCATACCAATCCCCAATAGTCCTCGACTTGTCTCATAAGTAATCCGCGGGTTTTCTTCAATTAACCGCTTAACAGGAGCCACATTATTTTCGTTGACGGCAGTTGAAGGCCGCCCTTCACGAAATTCGTCATCTAAAGTAACTCGACCTCTTCCAAACTCAGCAAACGATCGCCTCACGGTGCTCAAACAAGGTGCTTCTCTCCCAAAAGCATTTTGAAGACGAGCGGCACAGTCTTGCGAAGAGAGAGAACTTTTAAAATCATAAAAAATCATCGCTCTAAAATCTTTTCGACCTAATTCCATTTTCGTTGCATACGTAGAACTTTGATGTGTGATAAAAAACAATTGACAAAAAATATTTCCCGCCAATTGTTTTTTTTTTATTACTAAGAAGGTTGCAACGTTTAAAAAAATATAACATTCGAAATTCAAATAGTTCCGATTAGCTAGAAGTGCAAAACTTTTAGTGAGCCCCATGTATCCCCATGTGCCACAAACGTCCATGTCGTGCTGGGTAGCCAAAGGTTAGAATTTGTAAATAACACTACCTTTTTAGGAATAACAATAGATTCTAAATTACAATGGGGTGGCCATATCACCATTTTAGCTAATAAGCTTAGCTCTGCTGCATATGCTGTGAGACGGATTAGACAGTTGACAGATGTAGCTACTGCTAGGCTAGTTTACTTTGGTTACTTCCATAGCTTGATGTCCTATGGAATACTACTTTGGGGAAATGCAGCAGGTATAGAAACAATTTTTATATTACAAAAGAGGGCAGTCCGTGCCATTTATTGTTTAGGTAAGAGAGATTCTCTTAGGGAGCTATTTAAAGATATTAATGTTTTAACTGTAGCTTCCCAATATTTATTTAATAACATACTGTATGTCAGGAAAAATATATCTAGCTATACTAGAGTAAGTGACGTTACAGACTGAAATCTACGTAATAAAAATAAACTACTCCCTCCGTGTTATCGGCTTAGCAAGGTTAGTCATTCTTTCAAGGGGGAAGGTATACGCTTTTATAATAAATTGCCTGAATCGGTCCTTTGTATGCCCGACAGTAAATTTAAAACCTTTATAAAGACCACTTTATGTCAAAAAGCATATTATAAGACAGTTGATTACCTTAATGATAAAAGTGTCTGGCTTGAGCATGGTGCAGGCGCCTCCTAAAATGCCGTAATTGTAGCATATTTTGTACTATACACGCTGATTTTATCATCGTCAGCAGTCGAAAGGGTTCGCTCTCGGAATAATATTTGGATTCCTTTTTTATCATCTAAATTACTGTACTGATAATAATAAAAAAGTTAGTCATTTCTGTAATTCTTCTCACTCGATCAAGTTTAACATTAGTAGCAGTACGATATTTCATTGATGAATTGACGCGGACGCACGTATCGCACACACACATCCATCCTTCGAGCGCTTCTAAGTACCGCGCAAATCATGTGTTAGGGAGCAATGACCCCTCGCAGCCGATATGGCCAGTATCACTACGAAACATACCTACTTGAACATAAAATACACACTCCAATTTCTCCTTCGTACTTTACACGGGCTTAGGACCGTCTGTAATACCTACTTTATTATTAACAATAGCGACTTAATGACTTTTGAACTATGTAATAATAATAATAAAAATACACTGAACTACAACTGACTGCGAGGAGGTATTTCAGGCGTATTTAAAAAATTGGAGCTATTTACAAATAAAATCAAACTTACATACCTATTTACAGTTTATTTACACTAATTTACAGTTATCTGTATCGAAGTAACTGCTCGATATGGAGTCCATTCCTTTCGATACACAAACGTGCACGTGTTAATTGATTGTCTTTCAACTTTTCGATGTGTCTCTATCACTTTTCACAATATCAAAAGCGTCCACTGCGTAGTTCTTCGCGGGTTTGATGACTTCCATTTGGGAATAATCATTCAAACATACTCGGGCTTGTGCATGTAACGGTGTCCGGAACTGTCCGTGGTCGAGTAAGTGCTGGGTTGCGGCCAAGATGGTCCCGCGTGTCGGCACTTGAAGATCACTGACTCCTCGTAGCCGTAACGCATTTAAGTGCTCCGGCTGGGAGTACAATCGCCTAGCCTCTTGTAGGTTGTGGTTAGCAATGGCATACAATTGTACCATTGCTAGATACTCGTTCGAATATTATTATTATTTATTATACACATAAACGTAAAACTTTAAAAGTGTTACTATGGTAGAAAGGGTTAAAGTTAAGTGTTTGGGAAAGGCTAGAAATAGTTAGAAAAGATGCGGACACCTTACTCAACGAACAAATAGATTTTCACACATCTCCCTTACTTAATCTGTTTACGAACAGACAGACACATTAATTGTTGTTGGTTTGTGTGTGTCATTTGGGTTTTCTACGCAACTTATCAAAAGACAGTAATTAAATCAAATAGATAAGGTCAAGTATTGGTGAATACCTATTTATGGAACTTAGTTAGCATGATCTGAGGTTTCTACCCACATTAGTTATTGTAAAGAATCCTACATCGCGATAATGAAATTTGCACGCGTTTACTTATAAGCAAACACGTTACAACCACGAATTTTGCTGTTCTCTCTGAGACAGTCTTGATAATGCCTCGTTTAGAGGCGAAACAATTGTCGACGTTTTGTTGTCTTTTTAATTCTGCGAAAAATTAATGCTATTATATAATTTTAAAAAGTTTTTTCTTAAAACATTTTACTTACCATTGTTTTGTCATGGATTTTCGCCAAGTAACGCCTGTTTCTATCCAATATTTTTAATAATTTACTATGTAAAAATAAGACTAAGCATGCGTCCATTAACCCTTACTCAGTTTTTGTTAAGGCGAAGACACTTTGTTCATGTGTTCTTTGTACGCAGCACTTATCACTACATTTATTTAGTTATCACTAAAAACACTACACTAATTCGAACGGTTTCGTTCGTTTTAGTCTTCTTACTATATTAGTGATGTCAAGAAGCTGGATTGCCTCAACATTCACGTGGTTATGAAGTCTGTTTTCGTGAGCTTCTGCATATTTTTGTATAACTCGATCAACGTCGTCCATATCTAGGTCTCGGTGTAGATCGCAGTTGTGAATATACCAAGGTGCATTAACTATGTCCCTGAGCACTATATTTTGGAATCGTTGGATGATTTGACGATTGCTCTTACTGGTACAGCCCCAAAGCTGGATACCATAAGTCCATACTGGCATCAATACCTGTTTGTATAATAGGACTTTGTTGTGTACTGATAAGGGAGAGTGTCTTCCAAGAAGCCAGTACATTTTCTGGTAGCGTATTTTCAATTCTGTTCTTTTTTTCTTGACGTGAGCTTTCCAGCGCAGCTTAGCGTCAAGTGTCATACCCAAATATTTAGCAGTATTTGCGTATGGAACTTATTGGCCATTAATAAATACAGGAAAATATTGTGCTCTTTTATTTGTGAAGTCAACGTGAATTGATTTGCTTTCATTTAGCTTAATCCTCCATTTTTTAGTCCAATTAAGAACTTGATTAACTGCTATTTGGACTTTTTCAACAGCTTCTTCATGATTATTACCTATCGCCATTATAGCCGTATCATCCGCAAAAGTGGCAATATGATTTTCGCTAACTTCGGAGGATCGGCCCTAATACGCTTCCCTGTGGTACCCCAGCTTTGATAGGCCTTATTTCTGAGAAGGCGTCTTCGTGTCGAATGCGAAATGCTCTATTTGTTATGTATGACTCGAGAATGTCCGCAAACTGCCTCGGTAACATAAGATTTAGTTTGTGTATGAGGCCCTCGTGCCAAACTTTATCGAAAAGCTTGTGCTACATCAAGGGATATGGTAGAACATACTTTCTTGTCTTCTAACGCTGTTTCGATTAAATTAGATATCCTGTGTACTTGGTCAACAGTTAAATGTGATTCTCTAAAGCCAAACTGGTGATTAGGTATAAGATTACTATTTTCTATAACTGGTTTGAGTCTTTTTAATAATAGTTTCTCAAATAGTCTTGCTATTGTTGGTAGTAGTGAAATAGGTCTATATGAAGTTGATTCCTGTGGTGGTTTGCCAGGTTTTGCTATCATGATTATTTCAGCTACTTTCCACAGATACGGTACATACTGTAATCGAAATGCAGCATTTATAAGAGTGGTTAATTTTACAATCGCTTTACGATTTAAATTCCGTAGGATTTCACTTGTTATTAGATCGTAACCAGGGGATTTTCTCGAGTTCATATGGCAGCTAATCGTATTTATTACTTCTTTTGGTGTGACGAGCTTTATTTCTGAATTGACATTTCGTAATTTGGGTGGGGTATTCATAATTTCAGCGGAGTTCGATGATTCCACTTTGGGCTGAAATATGAACTCTAGGTAGTGAGCGAACCTATCTGCTTTTTGTTGGTTACTAATAGCCCATTTCCCATTTTCTTCTCTTAAAGGAGGAATTTGTGTAATGGGTCTTTTAATGTTCTTTGTCACTTTCCATAATGAGTGACCTGACTTACAGTCAGTGGTTAACTGACGTAGATAGTTATTTGTTAACAAGTTATTATGGCTTATTATTTCTCTTTTAAGACGTTTAGTAATGTTGTTAAGCTCAGTTTTATCTTGAGGATTTCTGGTCAAGTACCGTCTTCTCCGTTGTCTTCGTTTAAGCATAATTAGATTCAAGATATATTCAGGGTAGACAGTTCTTTTTATGATTTTTGGTTTGTCAGGAGTGTTTTTCCAAGCTGCCTGTTGAATATTTACGATAAATTTACTTACTTGTAGGTCTAATTGTTCAGCAGTTTTAAGTTGAACTCTTAATTCTATACTACTGTCTAGGTCTAGTCTAAAACTATCCCAATCTGTCAATATTTATTGACTAATATCGGTTGTTTTTCATTATATGGTATACGTCTACTTAATGTAAGTAATATAGTGGAATAGTCCGAGTTCAGGTCATGGCCCTCGTCTATAGTAAAGTCACCCCTAGATATATTTTTACAGATAAAGAAATCAATCAGGTCTGGAATCCTATTAGGGTCTGTGGGCCAGTAGGTTGGTTTCCCTGTAGATACAACTTCACAATTTAACTCCTGTATGACTTTGTATAATTCTCGGCCTTTGGTACTAATAAGTCTGGAACCCCAGTGCTTGTGCTTAGCGTTGAAATAACCGCCCACAATAAATCTTTGCCCGTGTTGACTTAGAAAGTTTATATATTCTTCTTTTTTAATTGAGTGTTTTGGAGGAGAATACAATGCAGCTATGGTGAGAGGGTAAAGGTTACACCTGACTCGTACTGATACTGCTTGTATTTCTGGATGTTCGTGTTTTGTTTCTTCGTGGTGATAGATATTTTCTTTTATTATTACTGCACTGCCACCATGAGCACTATTACTAGGATGTAATGCATGGTAAACTTTATATCCTTTAAATGTAATATGACATTGTCTGGTGAAGTGCGTTTCTGATATTAGACATGTCTATATTTTCGAAATATAGACATGTCAACTTGAAGTTCTTGTTGGTGTTTAAGTAGTCCCTTAGCATTCCATAACATGATTTTAAGTGTATTATTCATTTTTTATTTAGTTTTTTACTAATGGAAGTATTGGCTCCATTTTCTAGTTTTTGCAGTCGGCCATCGAAAGATGATATTATTTTTATAATTTCATCCAACTTTTCTGATAAATTAATCTGTGGTTGGATTATATTACTATTTACGTCATTAGACTGATGTGTTTTAGCAGTGACTTGAGCGTAAGTTATTCCTTCACTTCTGTCACGGGCTGGTTGTCTTTTTGGGACAACTCGCTGCTGAGTCGACGCTGTTGTGTTTTTGATGGTTCTATTTTTTAAGTTTTGCATTTCTTTGGCAACTATGCATCCCCTGTAGTTAGCAGAGTGTGCTTCACCACAGTGCACACATTTTGACTTTTCTTCTGCAGGTTTTCTGCAGTCTTGAGTGAGGTGTTTGCCTATACACTTCACGCATCGCGGCTTCTTAGAGCAATATTTATGCATGTGGCCATACGCCTGACATCTTTTACACTGTGGAACAAGTGTAGATGTCTTAATAGGCTGCACTTCAACTTTACATCCTAGTATATACTAGTAATGAAAAAAAAATGTCATATAGATTCCTAGTATATACCGTAGATCTTGCTGATATCCTCGGCATTGCTAAATGTTAGCATGAACATGTTGAGAGGTTATTTTTTGTTCCAGCTGATTTTATTAGCTGCGGCTACTATTTTTAAGTCCTTGTTTTCAAGGTCTTCAATAATTCTCTCCGGCTTAAACGTATAATGTAGATTTTTAACCATAACTCTTATAGGCCTTTCTCGTTTGTTTTCATAAGAGTACCATAGATGGTCACTCGACGTTATTATGCTTCTGAGAGACTTGTAGGAGTCCTCACTGGTAGCACTAATTTTGACATACATACCATTCATAATCTTAGTAGTAAATGCGTCTCCTTGGGTACTGGCTGCTATTGTGTCAAAGAATGTCTGATAGTCCTCAATACCATCTACTATTATAGGTGGAGGGGGTGGAACCTTCTTAATTTTAACGTTTTTGGTAGTTAATGAGTCGACCTTTTGGGGTTCTTCCACTTGAGTAGGTGATGAGCTCATTTCCTCTTCTTTTTACTTTTAACGCGTATCCACTCGGTTTTTTTGGCCAGTTCTTCTTCATCTGTACAGTATTCCGAGCATTGGGTGGAACTATCCATTGGTGTAATTTTGGTTTTAATGGACGTGGCTTCTCTTTCTTGAGTGAGGGTTATAATTTGTTTCTGCAGTTCAGCAATTTGAGTCTGCATATTTTCAACAATTTGCCGAAGATGGACATTTTCTGCTTTTTCTTCATGTAAACTTTATACAGTAAATGTTCATTCTCCGTTTGGAGCTTAATTGGACTTGACGTCATTTTTTATGCTAGTGGAGGGCTTCGCCTTAACAATAATAATTTATATTACCTTGCAAAATGATGAGTGCGTCATCGTGGATATCTAATCCTTTATTTAAAGATTTTAAAAACCTAATCTGTATGGTATATATCTCGTGTACATTGATTTCTAAAGAATAATTTAAAAACAATACACACGCACATACAAAGCGGACGTTCCGGTAATTTTAATGGGTCATTTATCAACTCGCAGGTGAGAAACTGGTGCGCACCCGCGAGTTAGCACATGCTGAATTTACCTACTTTTCTTGTCATCAACTCGTGCGCCCGTTTATAGTACAGTCATATACAGAATGCTTTAAACCAAAGCACTAAAGACTGTTTGTATTTTGATGGCTGTGTTCAAAAGTGATATAGTTAGTATGCTATCGTTACGCTTTGTTAAGTAATCATGTAGATATATGTTATTTTTATAGCAAGAATCTTCTACATATAACTTATACATATAGTAGATACATAGTTATATTATGAGTATGTACCTACAAGTTTTTTTAAAAAAAAACCCATATACATTATATTTAAAAGTAATATATTATGATTTTAGGTTATGTATGCTTGTTAGACTTCAAAGAATCATGAGTTGCTTTTATTGGAATAATCTTATAGCAACACCAATAATCTTATAGATACACCAAACATTTTTTCTAGATTTTTTGATAACCCTTGTAATGAATCGTGAAGGCTCTTATGTTTTTACGTATTCCTGGTACATTTGAGGTTTGTGTCTTTTATAATGGACAATCATTTTCATCTTTACTCGGTGCACCCGTTGACACATTTAAATAAACTAAACGGATCGAGATTCGAATGAGATTTCGAAAGTGCTTATGTAGTGCTTATGCTATTATATGCAAAGCATTCATTAATTTTTGTAATATTGTTGATTATTTTTAGGAATATACAGTTTATACTTTTGACGTGTTGTTTTAATTATTACTAATACTACAATACTTATTACATAATAAGAGAAAGCCTCTCTTTCTTTTATTCTCATCTCTAACTATATTAAATATCTTAACAAATATAGGTAGGCATATAATACGTCATACAATTGGGGTAGGCAGAGAAGAATCCAATACATTTAAACTAAGTAGGTAAAATATATATATATGTTTTAAAAAATTTGTAGCCAACTGTACTTATTTTAATCTAATATCACGCGCGCACGAGTTGATGACAAGAATAGTAGGTAAAATCAGAAGGTGCTAACTCGCGGGTGCGCACCAGTTTCTCACCTGCAAGTTGATGAACAACCCACTTTAATAGGCATTTACCGGGGTAGGGCTGCTGGTCAACACAAAAATACTATTTCTATTTAAAACATATTAAAGCCTATTTAAGACGAAAAATGTGTTGGGTGAATTTCCTTGAGCCAAATTATCATCATCACACCTCTGTTATTATTTATTACACCTGCTATCAAAGTTTTTTAAGGATCTCGCATCGTACGATATCTTCTAAACGAATGATGATGCAGAATTTCTTTAAAACGCTTGTCAATTAGTGACCCACCTCAGTCTAGCTGCTTTTTTGTGGATAAATGACATTACAGACATACATCACGCCAATATCCCCGAAGAGGTAGGTAGAGGTGCATTATACACCTTTTGCCAGTAATTTTGTCAGTCCCAGGTTGGTCAGTAATAGAATATTCAAACCCACTCTGTAATTACAATACACAATACATAGATTACATTATCGATTTTTTCTCGAATTTCATTTTACCAAAGAATATTGATTTTTATATTATCGAAGTCATACGTATTATTTTACCGAACTACAAAATAGCTTTTGGCAGTAGCCATGTGGACTATTTTTATTTTGCAAAAAAATAATTATTATATTTATTTAAAATAAGAATTACAATATACAAAATATACATAATTATAGACTAAAATATTTACATTACAAAATATCGTTTAAAAAATCCTCCGCGTCATTGCCGACTGGGAAGATTCCCAGAATGCTGGCTGTGTTGCCACGTTGGATGGCGATACTTACTCTTTGGGCCAGAAAATAGCCAGCCTTCTGGTCCTGAGAAGCATCGATTAGGCGTTTAGCAATGTCTCTATAAAGGCGGCGAGCACTCGGACCCCATGACCCCAGTGTCTCAACCCCAAACGGCTCAAATATGTAATCACCTGCTAGGTTAGCATATTTATGCCGTTTAAGGCCTTCAGCCGATGCAGCAGCAGCGCCGGCACATCCGGATGTGCTTGGAAGGTGTGAAGGTGCTAAGGTGTCAACGCATGTAGCGTCCAACACCAAAGGTCTTCCCATCTTCCACGGTAGCAACGATATACCGTCCGGTCTCTTTCCATCGCTTCGTGCTAAACCATGGGGTTCACGTACGGCTGGAAGACCTGCGGTGGATAGAGCCCTACGAATTATGTCGTTAATACTTTAAATACTTTATTTCCCATATTATGTTCACCACACCGAAACAACATTTTGGTATAAATGAGTGACTATTATAATCGTATTTAAATATACCTACACACTGTCTAATCTAGGTCTTCACATTAGTACTTATTTAGTTAACTGTAGCACAAATAAAGATTATTTTTATATCACGTGTTGGGGCACGCGTGACGAAGTGCTGCGATTTGAATTCATGTATGTCGCCTGCACACGTGCACATCACCAAGTTCACAACATACAATGGTTATAATTGATATAATACGAGGACTGACCTCTTTGACCTCGTCATTTGTCAAAAATCTTTGACCTCCCAAGTGTTTTTTTAGGTTAGGGAACAGAAAAAAGTCTGACGGTGCCATAAAATTAAAACTAATTATCGCACACGTTTCAAACTTCACACAATTAACAGGTCTGAACTGAACTAAATAATGTGGGTAGATTTGATTTAGAACTAAATGGATCAGTGTTAGGCCGACTACTTTTCAATCCACCCTCGTATTATAGAAATACCCAAACTCCGAAACAACATTTGTGGATCGCACAAGTAGTTTGGTTGGACCCGGAATGGAACCTGGGACCTCAGGGACGGCAGTCGCATACTCAAACCACTGCGCCACCGACAAATGATTTAAACAAAAACCTTCCTCGAGAACCACTCTATCCATTGGTGAAAACTGCATTAAAATCCGTTTTAAAGATCTAAGCATACGAGTACATACGGACCGTATGGGCAGCGAGACTGACGGCCAACAACGCTTCTATACTACACAGAATGTTGAGGACCTTGGTCGTCAGGACAATAAGAGGGTACCGCACGATCTCCCTAGAGGCTGCATGTCTTCTAGCCGCGACCCCTCCATGGGACCTGGAAGCGAGAGCCCTTGCGTCATTGTTCCAATGACACAAGGAGGCGCTGGCGCTGGAGTTCTCGAGACGCACGCCTGTGATCCCCACAGGCGTGCGTCTCGAGAAATCGAGGATCAGCGGTCCCAACTCCGCCAACTCCGCCAGGATCTCATGGAGACATTAAAGGTGCGACTTGAGCAATCAAAGTGGGGAACCACCACTATCGTGGCGGTGAGACCGATCATGGAGAAGTGGCTGCAGAGGCAGCACGGTGACCTCACGTATCGTGCGACACAGATCATCACCGGGCACGGAAACTTCGGTGAGTATCTGTTTCGCATGCATCGTGAGGTCACACCCGCGTGTCAACACTGCGAGGCTTCCGGCAAAGACACGGCATTCCACATGTTGGTGGAATGCTCAGTGTGGGCGAGTCAGCGCCGGGACCTCGTTGTGGGCCTGGGTGTGGATACGCTCTCGGTGGAGACCATACTACGAGCCATGGTCTCTAGCGGGAGCCAGTGGAACGCGGCCGTTTCCTTCTACGAGCAGGTAATGCTCGTCAAGGAGGCGGCCGGTAGAGTGAGGGAGCGTACCCTCCCCGCTGAGTTCCGAAGTGGTGTGCGGCTAGGTCGCCGTAGACGTGACCCATGATCGGGGCCTGAGGACGATGGATTAGCAACCCACCGTCCTTACAGAAGCAGGCTAGAAGGGTTGCGTGATGTGGGGCTTCACCCCACGCACGCCTTCACTCACCGACGCGGGATAAAACCCGACCCCAAAGATGCGGGGTAACACCCGACCACTACGCAGTGGCCACACTGGTAGCCAAGGTCCGCCGGGCGCCACTGGGAATCCTAGCTGGGAATCGAACCCATTGATTTATAAAAAAAAACACAGCCTTTATTACATATACATAGACAAGCCGTAACATATACATATATATATGTTACGGCTAATACTCGAAGTGCGGCTGCACCTAGTTTTAGCCGGTTAGAACTAGGTGTAGCCACTTACTCTTGGTTAAACCTAGTACGAGCCGATAACCTAGCCTAACCTAACCTTTTTTTTTTTTTTAATTCCGCGGCCTCAGGCCGCGGCCGCTCTAACGTCCGTTGCCGGGCGTCTCTGGTTACAAGCAGAACGTATTTCCAGTGGCGCCCGGCGGACTTTGACCACCTCTGTGGTCTCTGCGGGGGTTGGGTCGGGATGAGAATCCCGCGTCGTTGGGGTTGGGTTTTATCCCGCGTCAGTGAGTGAATCTGGTTGCGTGCTATGAGGCAAAGGCCCCGCAGCACGCAACCCTTCTAGCCTGCTTCTATAAGGACGACGGGTGGGGTGGCGATCCCGCCGTCCTCAGGCCCCGATCATGGAGGTCGATGGTCTTGGGCGTAGATGAGTCTGCGAAGCCCTCGCCGCTGACTACGGAACTCGGCGGGGAGGGTACGCTCCCTCTCCCTCTCGGCCGCCTCCTTCGCGAGCACGACTTGCTCGCAGAAGGACACGGCCGCGTTCCACCTACTCCCGCTGGAGACCATGGCTTGAAGCATGGTCTCCAGCGAGAGGGTATCCACGCCCAGACCCACTACGAGGTCCCGGCGCTGACTCACCCACGCTGAGCACTCCACCAACGTGTGGAGTGCGGTGTCGTCGTCGGAAACCTCGCAGTGTTGACACCGGGGTGTGACCTCACGACGGATGCGAAACAGATAGCTACCGAAGCATCCGTGCCCGGTAACGATCTGCGTCGCACGATACGTGAGGTCACCATGCTGCCTCTGCAGCCAATCCTCCATGATCGGTCTCACCGCCGCGATGATGGTGGTACCCCACTTGGGTTGCTCAAGTCGCACCCTCCATGACTCCATGAGATCCTGACGGAGTTGGGACCGCTGGTCATCGATTTCTCGAGACGCAGGCCTGTGGTCCCGCTCCAGCGCCTCCTTGCGCCATTGGAACAATGATGCAAGGGCTCTCGCTTCCAGGTGCCATGGAGGGGTCCCGGCTAGGAGACATGCAGCCTCTCCGGAGATCGTGCGGTACCCCCTTATTGTTTTGACGGCCAAGGTCCTCAACGGTCTGTTAAGGAGCGTTGAGTTGTTGGCTGTCAACCACGCCGCCCATACGGGAGCCCCGTATAGGGCCATACTCCGCACGATCCCCAGGTACAGTCTCCTGCAGGAAGCATTGGGTCCCTTTAGGTTGGGCATCAGTCGCGAAAGCGCGACCGATGCCTGTGTCACCTTGGGGACCAACCTTCGGAAATATGGTCCGAAGTTCCATCGGCTATCAAGTACTATCCCTAGATACTTCATCGAGGGCTTGATGCCGATGCTAACGCCTCCCACATTTATGCTGGAACCTTCAGGTGGACCGTTCCTAGGTCTGTGAAAACACAGAACCTCGGACTTGTGCAAGGCCACCTCCAGTCCCAGCCGCCGTATCTGACCCACGACTTGAGCAACACCCGTCGTGAATTTGAGTGCTGCCTCCTGGTACCTAACCTAACCTAACCAAGTTTTACCCGAAAACAATCGGCTCGTACTAGGTTTAACCAAGAGTAAGTGGCTATACTTAGTTCTAACCGGCTAAAACTAGGTGCAGCCGCACTTCGGGTATTAGCCGTATATATATATATATATATATGTATACATTAACCATATGAAAAACAAGGCGGATTGTCATACTTTTAATAGTATATCTAGTTATGTGGGCAAACAATTTAAATTTTTGAACAATGATTAGTTTATTTTATTATAGTTTAGAAGCTTTCCTTTTGCCGTTTATGAGAACTTGTGTTTGCCACAGTTTCGTCCTTCGATCGACAAGTCCACGGTTTGCATGTGAGGTAGTATCTTATATGTTAATGTCTACATAATTAACTTCAAATACTACAGTAAATATGTGACCAATATTGCAGGATGTCAACTAACTTGTAAATATGTGACCAATATTGCAGGATGTCAACTAACTTGTAAATTGGACCAAGGTTATTTTCAATGTCAAAGTGCTTGCTTATCTTTCTGCAGAGCTGTTACGACTGTTACTGTATTCTTTATGGTTTTAAGTGAATGAAAAACATGTTACCGATGTCACGTGCTTGATACTTAGCTGAATTTACTGAAGACAACCTTTCCAATGGGTTATTGACAAATAAGAAGTAGAATCCAATCTCATTTTAGACTAACTGACAGCTTCGCCTATGTGACATCGTTTCATAGTCCCCATTTCCCACAGGAACACTTTCTCGGGGTAAAAAGTTACCTAAGTTACTCCTTATAACATCATCTATCGACCAGTGAAAGTTTAGTTAAAATCTGTCCAGTCGTTTCAAAGATTAGCATTTTAAAAATTGTTTATTTTATAAAACTTTTATTTACAAGAGGTTTTACTTACAAAAGATTCTATTTTTATGTACTTACCTAATTAGGTATATTGTAATACATATATGCACATTCACAGCTTTTCTCTTAATGCAATTAAGAGAAAAGCTGTGAATTTGGAATTACAAACAGATAAATATTGGATAGAAACAGGCGTTACTTGGCGAAAATCCATGACAAAACAATGGTAAGTAAAATGTTTTAAGAAAAAACTTTGTCTCAGAGACAACAGCCGGCTGTTCTCTCTGAGACAGTCTTGATAATGCCTCGTTTAGAGGCGAAACAATTGTCGACGTTTTGTTGTCTTTTTAATTCTGCGAAAAATTAATGCTATTATATAATTTTAAAAAGTTTTTTCTTAAAACATTTTACTTACCATTGTTTTACAAACAGATACTTCAATTTTAGTCAATTGTAAAGCTATTTAATATAATTTATATTATTAATATGTAATACAACGTGATTTTTATTTATTGGGCTTGTTTGGATATTTAATAGGTGTGTTATAATAAATTAGTGATAAAACAATTGCGTTGTATTTGTGGAATGTGAAGTAAATGAGATAATAATGAAATAAGTATTATTTATAATACATTTGCAGATATAAATGCAGCAATTATTAATATAAAGTAAGTCAACATGATACTTACGACGTAGAAGTTGAAGTATCGGGTACCATCGCGATGATATTGACACTCATGTTGACCCTCATCATGTAGTTGACCCAGCAAGCGAAAAACATCATGATGGCCACGTTGAAACGTGCCGGAACCAAATCTGTAAAGAACAACCCTTCCATTAACACAACGATAAACTGTTATTGCAAAACAATTCAAGGTATTCGAGGAACAGATGCGTTTTTAACATAAGGTCAAAGGCATTTTCCTTATCGTCTTCACATGTAAATCAGTTACCAAATATTTCTACAACCAATACAATCGAAGGCTGAACGACTTTAAATAAATTTACGCAGTAAAGTTTGAAATCGACTTCAGATTTTACTGGCCATCTTTATAACTAAAGGCAATACCGAATTAGGTTCATGTATCAATCTGAACACGATACATATATATCCAAAAACTACAGAATAGGTTTTCATGTGGATTCACTAGTTGTAGATTCATGCATTTCATTTGCTTGTATAGATCTGCAAAACTAAAGCGAACGTACATGGATCGTTAATAAACACATTGCAATCTCTATTTACCTAATAGTCATAAATTACTCATAAAAAATAACTAAAATGCAATCTAACTATCCTCATGAACGGTCTAACGAAGTTATGATTGTCACCTTACCTTGAGTATTTGTTGCTTAAGGTTGTGTATCTATTAAGTCGGAAACGGTTCGATACTGAACGGAAACATACATTTTAAGCACATAATTTATAAAATCTGTATCTCCGCTTAGTTTCTATTGAAATAAATTGAATACTAAGTACCAAGGCCTTTTTTATTTACGTGGCAAATCCTCATGGATTTTACCCTGTCGCGAGCCTCATACAGTCGGACTATAACCTATACACTTTGCCTTGCCTTTTGTTCGAAGACCTGGGCATTCCCTTAAAAGACTTCCCAAGGAGTTTAAAGGCTTGGCCGCAGCTCATTAAAGAAGTACGAAGGGTTCATGGATTCAGTCAGACCCATCTACGGTCTACCGATCTACGATAGGGAGTAGTAACAGCATCAAAGCTAAAGGGTTCTAAGTGAAAACTTCGAATGCTACATACAAACACACACAATTATGTCTTGATCTATCTAAAGGCACTAACAATTGGTGGACAAACGTCGTAACCTGTCACATTTCAACAGTTTCTTTGCTGGTGCCTCTTGTGAGATGAACAAAGCGACATGTAGGAGCGAGCCTACTGCCTTTTCTGGGTGCTTTGGAGAATTTATTTGCAACATCCTCCGTTGGTTGGCAGGTGCACCGCTGAGAATACGAGAATGACTTGGGTCATGATGATGTTAATAGGGCTTTAACAATTAATAAAAAATAAATAGGATAATATGGACATTTCTGCAGATAGTTTTTTATTCTACATTATTAAATACGAGTAGGTACCTAACGAACACCACTATGAAGTCAGTGGAAAAATAAATAATTTAAACTTGATGGAACACGGAAATAGTGCTCTGAGCAAATAGTTTTGTACGTTCTCAGGAATGCATGACCTCGTACAACCTGTACAGAAGATATAGGTACCTAGTAGATAATACTTTCATATTCAATCTCAATACACATTCGCAGATCTGTTTTCCAGATGACTATTCATGTCAAAGAATAAAAGTTAGTAAAAAAATTAAGTGAAGTGAAAGTAAACCATTATTGGAGCGATAAGATTATGACGAGAAAGGTATAAAATCTGGCTCTACAACTTCACATCAAATACAAAGGAAACTCGATAAGACATGGTGATGGTTAAATGAGTGATTGGAAATTATATTTCAAAATGCGTGTAATGGGGTACCACCAAGATCTCAGAACCCAAATCCAATTTCACGAGCTTAATTTTTTTTATTTCCTAGAGGAAATTTAAAAGATAAGCTCGTCCGTTGCTGGGCGTCTCTGGTACGCACGCAGAAGGTTTTTCCAGTGACGCTTGGCAGAAATTTCACGACCTGCAATTGGTGGTGCCTCCTGCCGATCAATGGTCGAAAATGCTCTGAGAAATATAAAACTTCCGATCTAGCGACAATAGCTTCCTACAAACGTGAGATCCATCTAATAACTGGCAAAATGTGGTCATAATTTATCACTGCTTACCCCTTTGGAAAGAAAGGCGTAATTTTTTGTAAATAAGTG
Organism: Nudaria mundana; assembly: GCA_963556515.1. NCBI lineage: Eukaryota > Metazoa > Arthropoda > Insecta > Lepidoptera > Erebidae > Nudaria > Nudaria mundana. The sequence continues at coordinate 9,580,308 of OY748305.1, read as the reverse complement.
TTATTTTTACACCCAAGGTTAGAAATCAATAGCTATAAGTATACATTGTTCTCTTTTAAGGACAGGAGGCCTAACTAATGTTACACGATTAGAGCTATTATCATTCTGCGTACTCTTTGTGTTCACTATAAATAGCGTACATTGTACTCGTACATTTAATTCATGTGATTACTCCACAGTCAGTACTTCATGTTAAACCATAGGGTTTGAGAAAAACACTTAGTTGTTTGCCTTTTGTACAGCTCCTACTTCCTCCTACTACTAAATCATGAATTGTTGTTGTGCTAAGCTGTTAGTAATTTTGTCTTGCAGAATAACAATTATATGTATAACAAAGGTTACAAGTCGACATAATTGTCAAAAAGTGACTTAATTGTCAAATTGTCATGCTGAGGCTGTTCCTAAGTACCTACGCCAAATCGTCTTATAGATTTACTGTGAAACAACTAAAACAACAGCTACCAAAATTACCTTAGTCACAAAATACTCTTTTTGTTTTATTAGAATTAATATATTTATTTAACAATTACAATATATATTCTCAAGACCAGAAGGCTGGTTACTTTTTAGCTCAAAGAATAATCCTTGCGGCAATGCTGCCAGCCTTCTGGGAACATTGCCATTCGGCGACGAGGCGGAGGAGTTCTTTGACGCCTGTATATAGTGTAGATTTTAATGTGTATAGTATAGTTTTTAGTAAGTGTAAATAGTATGTTCATCTACTTACATTTAAATTAATATTCTGTGAATATTTTAGGCTACTATTCTGTCTACCTGTTGCTGTTATTAATATTAAGAAAAAAAAATACGTTTGTCGTATGGGAGCCCCTTTAAATTTTTATTATATTCTTTTTATTGTTGTTATATAGGCAGCAGAAATACATCATATGTGGAAATTTCAACTTTCTAACTATCACGGTTCACGAGATACAGCGCAATACAGACGGAGGGTCAGCGAAGTCTCAGTAATAGGGTGCCCGTTTTACCCTTTAGGTACGGAACCCTAAAAAGTTGCATATAGATCTCATGAATATTGTAGCTACATGTTTATTATTTATTTTAACTGCTTCGATGGCGTAGTCAGTAGTGCATTGGCTTACAACACCGGAGTGTCGGGATCGATTCCCGGGTCTTTCTTTTTTAATATTTCACTGAAGTCTTTCATAATAATGAATAAATTCGCCGAAATAAATATATTTTCAAAAATAATTATTTTACGGCAGGGGAAACAATTTTTTTTATGACTCGGATTTGCGTCAGGACGAACGCCCCGCCGCGCCGCACTCTTCAAGTATATACTTCTTCTTTATTAAAAGCGTGGCTCAATCGATATTCCTTGATGATTTCGCCAATGTAAAGGTAATGCTTGATTTTTCCCGCATAGAAAAACTAGTTACTCTGAACTAGTTCGCGATGCGGGACAAGGAAACGTTGTTCGGTATTGCAATTGAGCGTTTGGGCCTGGATTTTTGCCTAGCGCCAGAGGTAACCTAAAAGGAAACCAGCCACACTACTTCATGAGAAAATTATCTTTAAGGTAAAGATTGAAAGAAGACACAAATTAGTATCCAAAGTGAGCGCAACCTAAATACTCCAGTCAGAAATTGTCTAACGATTCTACAAATATGTCGTGACGTCATGACAGTTTTCTGTGTTAGGAAGCAGGCGACAATTTCTTTGTATTAAACTTTGTGTTTATAAAACACTTTCTAACACCTACAATATTCACAATATGATTTGGCGACAGAGACCTATCAGAATTGTTGGACACTTCTACAAATATGTCGTGACGTCATGACAATTTTATGTTTAAGGAAGCAAATTTCTGGACAAGTTTTTCACGAAAAATTGTCGCCTTTCACCTGTCGCTCAAAAAGTTTTATTGAACAGAAATATGTAGGAATATCATGACAATCCGACACGTTTGTAAATTTTCCACCTTGACAAATAAGTCGCCTATAAGTTATATTAAAAAGAAAAATTTACAAATTGTCAGTGACAGACATATGTCCGACTTGTCGGATTGTAACCTTTATTGAACAGGGGCCAGGTACCAGAAGTACAAATACTTAACAGTACGAAAGATATATTGAACACGAGACGGAGGGACGGACGCGTGCGGAGGCGGCGGCATGCGGCACCCTCATGGAGTATTTCTGCCCTGCTTATCGTTTCTGCAGTAATCGACATTTTGGCGATTTTCATTTTTTTGCAAAAACGGCCTCTCAAGGGGTTATTCTATAGGAAAAAAAAATATTTTCATTTTTTAAGCAGTAATCAGCATATACTAGACGCTTATGCAGTACTTGCTTCGTTTACTACAAATTCATTTGGCAAATCATTATTTATTACGTATACATACTAAAGCCAAACGAAGCACTCTACTTGATTACTTTTGGATGTAGCAAGTACGAGTACAACAAAAGATGTTCGCTCATGCTAAGGCCAAATGTAGTACTCTTCTATTTTGCGTTAGACTGTATCAAATACAACATAAGCAACGCACACATACTAATGTCAAACGTAGCACTCTACTATATTTCGTACTATAACTATATACTATACCACTTTTAACTATCCGGCATAAATATTACACGATTGCTAACAAGAAACGTAGTATTCAATACGTGCTAGGCAATCATGCAGTAATAAGCACAAGTACTGCATTTGCGCAAAGCAATACTGTGGTGATCCTAAGCTAAAATGGTAGATGAAAATGCAGTAATACGCATTATGTCCAAACTACACAACAAAGGAAAGCTAGATTTTTTTTGCTAATTTTAGGTCAACTTCAAATGTTATATAATAACGACTTGTAGTTCAGATATCAAAATATATGTTTTTCGCTCTTATCTCGAACCCGCTTTTATGCAAGTGCTGCATAAGCAATAAGCAGGGCAGTTTTATCGTTCTGAATTCTCACGGATCCCTACATATAACTGGGATTAATTAAGTACTTATATTATTGTAAAGTTTCATTAATAATCCATCAATTTCATTAAAAATGTTTTATAAGAAGGACCTATTTTAGTGTTTATATTATGTATTTGTTGGTTTTTAGTTCGCTAGCAATATAATGTACCCCATTTGTCGGTGAAAGTATAAGAATCCACAACGTGGACGAATTACTTCCATACGCCTCGGCGCCATAGGCGGCGCCAGCCTGTCACACTAATTAGACCTATAATACCATCTCGGAGCTACCAGGAGTACCTCGGAGGTACGCGGATTAAATAACCTAAGAATACATTACTGAGAACTACACATATTTCAAATTGACATTTAATTACTTGCTTACATACTTTACATATTTTATAATCGCCAATAAAATCTTTACAATTAATGGTATGTTGCAACTTAGGTCACTTATAAAAATATCAATCTTTATTAAAATTGCAATTTAAATACAACTTTCCATTATGTATGTATTGATTTGTATTTATTTACTTTATAATTAGTGTCAAAGAGAAAGATTTAATAATGAAACCAAAAATTTCCACTCATTACAAACTCTTTGTCAAATAATAAAGTGACAGATGTCGAACACAAGACGTCCGAGATTTAAACACACTCTACTTGTTACAAGTACCTACAATAACGGTACAGCCTACTTATATTAAAAGTAAAATTAATTCTTTCATTTCGCACACAGATTTGCGGTTGAGATACAATAAAGGTCATTACACTTTCCACTGATCCGAGGAACAACGACGTATGTGTAAAATGTTAATACACACACACACACATATATCGCCGATGGGGTGGGCAGAGGTGTATTACACACCACCAATTTACCAGTATTTTTAGTCCCACGTAATAGGGGGCAATAATAGGGGGCAAGGAATAGCCTATTGCCGTCACAGGCCACACATATAATGGGTTAAGTCCAAAATGGCCGAATGAATTTAGTAAAAAGTAGCAGCTATATTGAAACTTTGAAAAAAATATGTGATGAAATGTTGATTAAAGGCAACAAAATCTTACATGCCAGCTGCTATGGCACAGCCAATTAAAGACCTGGGCGTCTCGGACTAATATAATTATTAACTACTTAACAATAATGTTAAAAAATAATGCACTTTACAAAGTTAGTAAACACCATATCTATCCATTTAAACTATGTGTGTCCATACATACCTACGTAGTATTTTAATGTGAAGCACTTAAAAAGTTATTGCTACTGTAATTTCAATGGTTGTGAATTCATCATCGTATGACTAAAAATCTTTTTTGCTAGTGCTACAGTTACCTTGGCGCGGTATCTACAAGGACTTGTGACAGTATTCAGCCGATAATAAATCTAAAGTTCATAGTATGTATGTTTTAGAAAACGTTTCTCTGAATATTAAAGTAGGTAAGTATATTATTTTCAAAGACTGTCAATGTCAGACACCTATAAACTTATGGAGTACAAAATGCCTGTGATGTACAAAAACCTAAAAAGCCAACTTTGAGCTTTTCAGTGGAGAATTACATTTGTCTAATGATGATGATCAATTTACTTACTGAATTCAGATAGACAGTGATGTAATCATACTGCCGCCTGTTATTAAAAACTTGAAGTGAAGAACAGGTTAAATCATCGTTTTATAGTGGCTAATTTCTTATGGCCTTCAATCATTGACAAATAATTACAGTAGTAGAAAAAATTCTCCGCAGACCACAAGGTAAGGAGTTCCCCTTACCATCTATTTAAATAAAAGTTAGTCGCCGTTCGTTTGTCTCGCTAAAACTCGGGAACGGCTGGATCGATTTGGCTCAGCGTCAAAGTTCAGGGAAGCCGGGACAGCTAGTTTTTTAAAAAGTTTAGTTTGTAGACCTTATAGGTTAAATACTTATACAAAGGCGAAAAGGATGTATGATTCAAAGTAAGTACCTACCTAAAACAGAAAAACTTATAGAGGCACACTAAAAGTTTTGCACTTCTAGCTAATCAGAACTATTTGAATTTCGAATGTTATATTTTTTTAAACGCTGCAACCTTCTTAGTAATAAAAAAAAACAATTGGCGGGAAATCATTAGTCAATTGTTTCTTATCACACATCAAAGTTCTACGTATGCAACGAAAATGGAATTAAGTCGAAAAGATTTTAGAGCGATGATTTTTTATGATTTTAAAAGTTCTCTCTCTCTCCGCAAGACTGTGCCGCTCGTCTTCAAAATTTTGGGAGAGAAGCACCTTGTTTGAGCACCGTGTGGGGATGGTTTGATGAATTTGAGAGAGGTCGAGTTTCTTTACATGACGAATTTCGTGAAGGGCGGCCTTCAACTGCTGTCAACGAAAATAATGTGGCTACTGTTAAGCGGTAAATTGAAGAAAACCTGCGGATTACCTATGAGACAATTCGAGGACTATTGGGGATTGGTATGAGTCAAATCCAGAAAATTTTACACGAAGAATTGAAAGTTCGGAAACTTTGTTGTCGTTGGATCCCTCATGAACTGACAGCGAAGTAGAAACGGGCTCGCGTGGAATGGTGCTCACAGATGCTACTGAAGTACGACCACGGACATTCTAATGCTGTTTATGACATTGTCACAGGAGACGAAACGTGGATTTATTGTTTTGAACCCGAAAAAAAACAGAAATCTTGTGAATGGGTGTTTGAAAATGAGAACAAGCCAATAAAAGTGAGGCAGGCGGGAAACATTGGTAAAAAAATGATCGCGTTTTTTTTCTCAGCTACAGGTCCCATCTGTACCATTCCACTTGAAGATCAAAAGAGTGTTAATGCCGAGTGGTATTCTACCATTTGTTTAACCAGGGTGTTAGAAAAAGTTCGTGTAAGGCGACCCAAAAGCCGCGTTCTCCTACATCATGACAACACTTCTTCACACACGGCCAACAAAACAAAGTCATTTTTAGCTTCCGAAAAAGTACAACTCGTCACCCATCCTGCGCATAGCCCCGACCTAGCACCCTGTGATTTCTGTATTTTCCCCAAAATCAAAGACTTGATGAGAGGTTTCACTTTTACCAACTCCGAAGAGGCAGTGATGGCGTTCAATCAGCACGTAGAAAACATGCCTTCAGATCTGTGGTCCTCCTGTTTTAAAAAATGGTTCGATCTCATGAAAAAGATACGCAAAACTTATAGTGTGACCTACGAATATTAGATTGTGTTGCCTTTCATCAACATTTCATCGCAACGGGTTTCAATTTTTTTTTTAATTACTATATAGTCGCTACTTTTTATTAAATTTATTCGGCCATTTAATATAATGAGTTATGTCCAATAACTCATTATAAATGTGCCTGGTAACGGCAATAGGCCTTGCCCCTTAAAACGTGGAACTAAAAATACTTGCCAATTGTGAGTGTGTAATGCACCTCGACCTACCACTTCGGGGATATATGCGTGGTATGTGTATGTATGTATGAATTCATGAAAACATAAACAGAATAAAGGAAATATTGTACAATCCACAGTAATAAGAAGTAGCTGAAATAGTTTTAAAGTAACTTTACAATATCACAATGTTCCCACCAGATGAGATCGTTAACTCTTATCATTTAAAAATATCTACAAAATACCTAGTAGATATGACATTGAACTTGAATTTTGTCAAGTTACTACTTTTTTATTTGCGTCCGTAGTTCATTATTACTTATTTACATGCTTTACGACCAAATTCTGAAACGTCACTCAAATATTTAGGAGCTGTTTAAATACTGAATGGAGTCAGGCGTTACCTGGCGAAAGATATTAATATTTTAACTGTAGCTTCCCAATATATATTTAATAACATACTGTATGTCAGGAAAAAATTATCTAGCTATACTAAAGTAAGTGACATTACAGACTGAAATCTACGTAATAAAAATAAACTACTCCCTCCGTGTTATCGGCTTAGCAAGGTTAGTCATTCTTTCAAGGGGGAAGGTATACGCTTTTGTAATAAATTGCCTGAATCGGTCCTTTGTATGCCCGACAATAAATTTAAAACCTTTATAAAGACCACTTTTTGTCAAAAAGCATATTATAAGACAGTTGATTACCTTAATGATAAAAGTGTCTGGCTTGAGCATGGTGCAGGCGCCTCCTAAAATGCCGTAATTGTAGCATATTTTGTACTTAGGCGACTTTAATTTTTTTTTTGTTGTATTATACACTCTTTTTGATTTTGACACGAGACCAATGTACATTCGTCCACATTTAGTCTTAAGAAAATGTGTAAATGAGTCAATTATTTGAAAAGAGTTACCGAGAGTTTTATTGCTAGGTTCTGTCTCTCGGTTCTACTTATTGCTTTGCGAATCTGGCAGTACATGTAAATATAGAAGCAATGACATTTTTTATTTTAAGTACTTACTGACGTTTGTAAGAGCCATTTAGTGACCTATAAATAAATAAATCATTTCATTTCATTTCATTTCCATGATAAAACAATGATAAATATGATGTTGAATTTTTAGATAATTGCAATGATTTCGCTATATAGAAGACATTATACACGTCGACATATGTTTCACGTACTCACGAGGCATTATCAAGACTGTCTCAAGACTGTCTCTTTGAGACAACATCATATTTTCCATTGTTTTAGCTGTTTAAATGCTTGAGCAGCTCTTAAACTTCAAGTTATCATGCAAAAACGTCATTATTGAGTATCTGAATATTTTAGCCGTTAGTCGCTTAAAATTTAGTTAACTGTCCCTCTCTGAAAAACAGCGCTGTCCAACAGCATCAAGCTGAGAGTGGGCCTAATTTTTGCACATATCAGGCACTAGGTAGTTGCACTGGCACTGGTATCTTCACAAAGGCACTTTTATATTTATTTTATTTTCTTGCATTTTTTTTTATGTTTTGTTTTTGTGTGGTACCCTGTATTGTATCAGTGTAGAGATTAAACGTATTTTCTTTCTTTCTTTCTTCTTTCTTCTAACTGTTTCACAACTTAATACATGTAAGACGGGCATACTTAGTGCCTTTGATAATATCTTAGTAAGTTCTGTTTGGATATCAGTTATAAATTTCATTCGTAAATAAAACTATTAAGGATTCCCCGGTTTTTATACAATGGAATTAACTTTTTTGTGTGGATCTTTGAGGTAATACTTCCGTCTAGTTTTTCATTTTGATACCAACTTTTAATTCTTAACTTCTTACAGATTTCGAAGATATGACGTCACAATAATTCTTAGAACTAAGTATAACAATGTAACATTAGCAATTAAGTATTAAAGATGCATTTAAATTAAAAAATATGATTTCCTAAGTCCAGTATGGTTTAATATACTAGTTACATACTAATGTTTGTTTACATAATACGAGTATATGGTATTTTCTATGTATAATGTGCATGTATTTAGAAATATATAAGTATGTTTATCAGTCGTCTAGATCCCATAGCACAAGCTTATAAGCTTAATTTGGGCTAAATGACGTTGTGTGAAAATTTCCAAAAATGTTTTTTTATTTTTTTTATTTTTATACGAGCTATATACTCGTAGTTTACCGCTTTATAGCCTTCATCCATCGGAACCTTTTCCCAACTCAGTTGGGGTTGGCTTTCCAGTGTAACGCTATTATTATAATGCTGAACTTAGATATTTTCCGTGAAGCGACTGCCATTTGCCCTCCACAGCCCATAGGCGATACTTAGTTAGACCAGTCGGATTGTGTTTTAGGGCTCCAAATACCCGTAACGACTGCCATAGATGTTTGCATGACAGCCGGGACCGACGGTTTAACGTGCTCTTCAAAGCACGGAGGGGTCTCAATGTCTTAAGAAATGGTCACCTATCCTAATACCAGGCTGGCTAGAAGTTGCTTAACCTTTGCGATAAGTTAAATTACTCGGTTACCACTAGGCCCTGCGAGTTTAACACATATAGTGTAGTAAAAATAAATAATTAAACAACAAGAAACCCGATATATCCAGATATTTAACTAAGTATAAGTAGGCGGGACTAACTTTGTATCTAGGTTTGAACTAATATTATTGTATATTATTGAAGTTTAGTAGTATTAACATGGTGTCTGGCGAAATATGGGCCTTTCTGAGTGTGTAAACGTGTTAGTATTTCATACATAATTATCTGCGAAGTCAAGATTATGTCCTTAAACTTGTACCATGAATGACTGTGGTTGGTATAAACAGATGATAAGAAAATCGCCATGTTAAGGAATATTTTAAAATCGAAACAACACAATATTAGTTACGGCTTTCGCCACACTTATGTCCGTACTGAATAATTTGTAGATACCAATATATATATATATATATATATAATGTTACGGTAAATGTGATCAATGGGAAAATTATGAAAAATAACCGATTATTATTAATAATTACCTCGTGATTTGGTAATATAATATTGAAATTCATCACATTGGCAATTAGAGGTACTATATTACTTAGGTAGGTACACGTATTACCGCCACCGCCACCGCAGACGCATATAATGGTATTACAACAAAAGAAATCATAACGTATGTCCATGCGGTGGCATTCGACTTCATTGGTGGCGTACTCGGTAGTGCATCCGCATTCGACGCTGAAGTCTCGGGATCGATTTCCCGGGACAAACTTTGTGTGAAAACATTTGTACCGAACTCGAAGTTTCCTACGTATAATATGAATGTATTTACAAAAATAAATGTATATATAGTATTTATATCAGTTTATCTAGTACTCGTATCACAAGCTCTGCTTAGTTTGAGACTAGATGGCGTTGTGTGAATTGTCCTAACATATTTATATATTATTTATTATTCATACGCAAGTACCTGTTTACCGCCGGGCGCTACTGGAAATACCTTCTGTGTGTGTACCAGAGACGCCCGGCAACGGACGTAAGTTAACTACTTCCAAATTCATTAAATAAAATGAAATCTATACAGACGTTCTAACATGACGCAAGTTCAACAATTGGTCAGTTGTTATTATGTTATATACTTGTAGTTATTATGCAAAACAAAGAAAAAAGGTCGCAAATGACAAATGGGAAATGGTAAGATAAAGTGAAAAACCACTACAAACCTAAGTACCTACTAAAAACTCCATCCACTATTTAAAAAAAAGTTTCATTTATATGAAAATTTCATTCTTACAACACAAGAACAACACAAGTGACATCAATTGCAACTCATGTCCTTCTTAAGAAGGACATGAGTTGCAATTGATGACTAGAACCTTAAGGTTAACCTTCCATCTAACAGTTGGTTAATCTATAGCTAATCTAATCTGCGATACGTTCGCGACCTTGATCTGCTAAGTCTTTCTCTTAATGGACATTCCGTTAGTCAATATCTGTGTCCCTCTTAAATAACATCCTATTGGTTTTATAACAGTAAACTATCAAATTATGTAAATTTCATTCACATGCTTGAAGTGAATGAGTATTCTTAAGCTCAACCACATAGTTGCTATTATCGCTAACTAGTTTAAAATTAACTTGGTCATGAGTCTAAGTTCGTGTTATGACAGCACTTCTAACCACAGATTACAAGATCAACCTTAGATGAAACTTTACTTAGATATTTAGAAACGGTATGTTTTTCTCATAAATATAAAAAAGTGTAAAAAAACCAATTATAATAGCGTTGGATTTGATTTCCGTTGGACATCCGTGAACAATAAAAGTTAAATATTCTTTTTTGTTAAGTATTTGGAAAGTATGTCAATAAAAATATAATTTAATTACGAAGAAGAGGCACATGCGCATATGGAAATTTCTATTAAGCATGTGAGATGACCATATAATGTACTAGCGGACTCCAGTGGTTTCGCCCGATTGATAACTTAAAAGGGTACCAAAAGCCTTCCTCGAGAACCACCCATTGATGGAAACCGCATCAAAATTCGTTGAGTCGTTTTAAACACAAACACACACACACACACACACACACATATCACGCCCATATCCCCGAAGGGGTAGGCAGAGGTGCATTAAACACCCACAACTAGCCAGTATTTTTAGTCCCACGTAATAGGGGGCAAGCCTATTGCCGTCATCGGACACACATATAATGGGTTATGTCCAAAATGGCCAAATGAATTTTATAAAAAGTAGCAGATATATGAAATGAATGAATTTAAAAAAAAAAATTAAAACCCGTTGCCTTACGATGAAATGTTGATTAAAGGCAACAAAATCTTACGTGCCAGCCGCTATGGCACAGCCAATTAAGGTCCTGGGCGTCTCGGACTTTTAAAGATCCAAGCATACGTACGGGACGGGCGACTGTGTTTTATACTGTTATGATTATGATATCCATTATACTCGTACTCCTTTAGTCCTTTTATTTCGGTAAACGTTTTCATTGTATTTGGAACGAATACTATTATACCTGGACTGCAGAGATGTTATGGTATGTATGTTTTTGGCTTTAAGGTACGGTTTAAAGAATGGTTAATGAGTTTCTATTGTATATAATGCCCGGTAACGGCAATGGCTTGCCCCTTATGATAAATTATTAAAAAAACGAACACAGGCTCCGAATGATGAGAACAACCTTAGTACATTGACATAACCCGTTTATTAGTCACCACTACTGTACAAAGCGGGTAATTAATATGTACACAGACTTACATACAGTTGTAGTTCTCTACATGATACCTTTAACTAACAATCAACCGTGGCGCTAAGGGGTGTTATCAACATCTCTGGGGCGCTAAGAAGTCAATTAAGCGGTTCAATAAGAACTTCACTTTATACGTAAATAAATTAAATTTTATATAGGTTTTATAGCCCTAAATATGCTATAAAAGCTTGTGCTATGGGAACTGATAAATATTCTTATTTATATCTAAAAATATACATAATATGCATAGAAAACACCCAAATCCCGAAACAAACATTTGTGATCATACAAATATTAAATTCTACCCGGGGATCAAACCCCTAAAAACCCGATGCACTTACGACCACACCATCGAAGCAGTGCTTTAGGTACATCTGAGAGGTCAAACCGTAACTCTTTGGCTATTATAACATACTATACTTTCAAAATTAATGTATTGATTATTACTTCATAAAAAACTGTAGTGTCACTTTTATTATAATTATACAGATTAGCACAGCGTTAAAGACAGCAAAATGCATAAAAGAAATAAAATCTGGTCAAGGGCAGTTAGTAATCAAATTGCACCAGGTCGATACCACATAAACATGCCACATTGACTACAATAATACCTGTATTATTGTCATTATAATCAAGAACAACTACGTAATTAAACCCCAATGAGGTCGTCTTTAAGAAAAAAGTACAGTTGCATCAAAGACAAAGCAATAACAACTTGATGGCCATTGGTGCTAATAACGTTTGAATACATTGCTTAAGATGCCTACCAGTGATAAGTTATTTAAAAAAACCTCTTTTTGCTTTTTAAGTATACCTATACCTACGTAGTTCAGAAATTTATTTAAATACTTATTTCACATTATCAACTAAATAACATTCATTTCGTTATATAAAACTAGTTACAATTATAAGTTATTATTCCAGCTATCAACTCTGCTGAAATGCAAACAAAAACCAGAACTGGACATGCAATATTGGCTGCTATTTATGAGATAAACGACGATGATTAAGTTTAATTTGTTACAATGCAATTTACCTAATAATTAGAGAAATCGTCGTGGCATTCGACTTATTGTTAATAGTTAAACTCGCAACAAATAGTTAGCTCATTTAATTAAGTAATTAAATATCTTACGACAACATAAAGGTAAAATTAATTATATCGTAAATATTTAGATGGAAATTATAAATCACAAAAACTGAAATGTCATCAGCAGGACTCGAACCCGTGGCCTTTCCCTAACAACCACAATAACAACTTACCAAAACATTTAATATGAAACTTCATTTTGAATAATCACGATACACGTTAGGAACACAAACTACTGCCACACGCGCGGTATTTAGTAGGCACGCGCGTCGCGATATACCTATTGCGAATTAGCAAACTGGCGAGCTGCGCGGACGCTTGTCTTTCCACAACTGCCTTCATTACCGCGGCTACGTTGTCGATTGCCTGCTTTTAGATCCGCACACCGCATTAGAAGGCCTCACCTCGACTTGCGTGCCACTTCAAAAACATCCCAACACGAATTAAAACTCGAACACCACTGATAACTACGCACCTACATGGGTTATATTAGTTTCTATTCTTTCGTAATCATATGTTTTATCTTAAATTGTAAAATATCATAGTTATGTAAATAGGGACACATACCTACATACTTACTTTTGTTTTCTTTCATAATCATGATAGTATTGTTCATAGATAACAGATATAAATTAGTAACTCATTTCTCTCGCAAGCAATGTTAAAATAGTCTTGAATCGGGTTTCATAAAGCAACTGATCCCTTTCCAGAAGGAACGTTCTACAAACTGAACAAGATCCCATTAGTCTGGATATCGAAATATGCGTTCATATTATAAATCAGTGTGTGACTTAGGCCGCCACCAACTTTGCGACCGATTTTTGCGATTTCTATTTTAAATATTTTTTGAGAAAAAATAGGAAAACTTGGGCCTCGAGATTTTGGTTTGATAATTCAACCGTAACGCGTTGAAGTCTTCCTTAGGGAGCTTTTCCTGTAGCCTTTTTCAATGGACATTAGAGACAATAAACACATTTCTCGCTCTCAAAGCATTGTGCTTAAGTGAAATATAGGTAAGTATAGGAACATAAACATATTACAGTAAACATGTACACGTAAATTGACCCACCACATATATAAAAATACTAACACTACCAATATTTTTTTTTTTTTTTTTTTTTTAATATTATGTAACATCATTTCAGTCGGTTGACGCCTACTGCTGGACGTAGGACTCCCCCAACGAACGCCACAACATTCGGTCCTGCGCTTTCCGCATCCAGTGGCTTCCTGAGACCTTTACGATGTCGTCGGTCCACCTTGTGGCGCCTACCCGCGCTGCGTCTCCCAGTACGCGGTCGCCACTCGAGGACTTTTGCCCCCATTGTGGGACCAATAACATTAGTTCCAAATTTTACTTAATATTACTAGTTCCAGACAATTGTACATAGGTACTTACTTGTATTCTTTATTTCAAGTATTATAAACTTATACTCGTATTACAATGTCAAATGTCAATGTCAAGTCAATAAAGAAGTAAGATTAGATTGTTTGTTGGTTTGTACGTTAGTCTGAATTGACTAGGCTCCGTAACTTCTGAATTACTTTTCGAAATTCTTTCACTGATATGTAGTTACATTGTCTCCGAGTAACATAGGCTATATCGAAATTCTGTAGTTAGACCGGTCGGATTTTTAAGGGCTCCAACTACCCCTAACGACTGCCATAGATGTTCGTATGACAATCACGGAGGGGTCTCAGTGTCTTAAGAAATGGTCACCCATCCTAAGACCGGCCTGACTAGATGTTGCTTAACCTTTGCAATGTGTTAATATTGTCGGTTACCACTAGACCACGAGCCCCTCTTATCATTCCTATAATATGTAATGTAATGAGAAAAAGTCAAAGCCATTAACCCTTGATATTAAAATAAACACAACCTTAATCTCGCATCAGCTGAAGAAGTCATCTTTGACGAATGAAACGCGTTATTCGGGTTCCGTACCCAAAGGGTAAAACGGGACTACTAAGACTCCACCGTCCGTCTGTCCGTCCGTTTGTTACCAGACTTTATCTCATGAACCGTGATAGTTAGACAGTTAAAATTTTCACAGACGGTGTATTTCTGTTCTGTTGCCGCTATAAAAACAAATACAAAAAAAAACAGGAATATTCAACAGACAGTATTTTTCGCCGTATTTCGGTCCCAAAATACCTCTAAAGAACTCTGAACTCTTCGTGCGTGAGTCCGACTCGCACTTGGCCGATTTTGATATAACTACGTATTATCGCCGGGCGCCACTGGAAATTCTTCCTAGTGCCAACCAGAGCCGCTCGGTAATGGACTTAAGTACGGCAGTGCGTATGAAAAATAAAACACCTTCAGGCTGCCGTTTTTTCACCAGCGTGCACAATTATGACGTGTTTTTTTCAACCGACTTCCGAAAAAGAAGAGGTTCTTAACAACTTTCAACTGCATGTTTTTTGTTATTATTTTTTTTGTTTGTTACCTTATATCTCTGGTCTGAGTGAACCGATTTTGATTTTTTTTAAATTACATCTACTACTTCCGAAGTGTCCCATTTCAATTTGGTCCCATTCCGACAATTATTTGGTCCTATTTCGGTAATATAATTTGAAGTCGGTTGCTGTGTTAATTTTTGACGTGTATTTTTTTGTCTATTCTTGTCTACGTTAGTAACGAGCAGATGTACCCAGCTCCACCCACCTGGAATAACTTTCTCGATCTCGATATCCACAAGATAAAGAGTATCCTATGTAACTATTAATGAAATTCTATAATATATTATATTTCTATTATAGCGCAAAAGTTCAAATTTCATGCTAGAAATATCTAAAAAACACCTCACAGATTAAAAAGGAAATTATTGTCAATAATTATTGTGCATTATTTGCTTACTTTACTGTATTTATCTATGTGTGTGTCAAACAAAAGTAAATTGCTAATTCTATGCTAATAAATGTTCAACTAAATATCAACAGTTTACGCATGATTGTGTAATAGATACCTTCACTAACTTTCACATTTACAATAGGTTTTAGTAGGATTAGAGGTAGGTACTACTCGTATTATGTAAGCGTATTCAAGAAGTCGTCACTATTTTACACATCGCTCGCAAAAAATACAAACAAACAACCTTGCCGAACACTGCATTGTTTAGTCGCTAGGGTTTTGTGTACTAAATATAACGTAGGTACCTACATACATATGTTTTATCATGCCTATATTATCTAAGAGGTGGGCAGAGATGCATTATTTACACCCATTACCCACCAATAAATTTGATTCTCCCAGGTAATAGGGGACGAGCCCTACTAGACGTAGAAAATCTATAACCACTTATAACTATATATATTATACTAAATATACACTTATACTGACGTTACCTGGCCGTTGGAATTGTGGTTTAAGTTACTATAATATAGTAACTTAATCTAAAATTCCAACAGCCAGGTAACGTCTGTATGTTTTATGTATAAGTGCCTACCACTAAATATAATTCGACTGCTTCGGTGGCGTGGTTGGTAGTGCATCGGCTTTCGACTTCAGTCTTGGGTTCGATTCCCAGATCGAATCCAATATTTGTGTGAACCACAAATGTTTGTTTCGGAGTTTGGGAGTTTTCTATGTATGTATTTAGAAATATATAAGTATGTTTATCAGTTGTCTAGATCCCATAGCACAAGCTTATAGCTTAGTTTGGGCTAGATGACGTTATGTGAGCATGTCCAACAATATTTATTTATAATCTTTGTATTCCGAGCATTAAGTAGCAAGGTAAATAGGTAAACGCAAACAGTGATTATTACAAATACCAAATAACAAATGGCCACCATATTACAAAGGTCTTAAATAAAACGAGGCGTTGCTCTCAAGTCTCGCATCGCCTGCAATGTTGCATACCTAACTCTTTTTATTTCATTTGACATTACACAGTAAGGTTTCACATTCATTAGCTCAAGACCAGTTCTGAAACGGGACGAAGACCTGGGTATAAATTGAACTCACTGTTAGTTATTACAATTTTTATCTTCAGATGCGAATATTTTTTATTCTGATGATCTATCTGATGATAAATTGTTACTGTGTAACCGAATAAATGCAGATACAATTAAATTAGTTGACCGACCGAGTAAAACGAGCGAAGCGTCTACATTTCGATAATGGACAGTTTTGCTTTCGTCCATCTGTCTGTCGGTATGTATGTGTTCCGGGCTTGCGGACACATTTTCCGATCTACACGAAATTTCACAGGTGTTCCTTGATTAATAAAACATTACTAATGGGGGACAAAAATGTTCGCTAGTTCGACCATAACGGTGACCACTGGTAGATAATTTATTTATATTTCTAGTAGTACCTATTACTAGACTAGGTCATGTTGGTGATAATTACCGGCAGTAAGTACCTACCTACGAGTTCTTGCACCCATCCTACTTACCTACTATGCAGATTATTCCTCGAAAGTGGTAGGCATACTCATATGGGAGCATTAAGTTAGTTATTATACTAGCAACCCTTAGCGCAAACTGCGCAAGTAATAATTTTGTCAAATTTCTAATCTTATCGCACCACTTGAGACCACGACCTTTCCAACGGTGTGCCACACTTGACTGTGCGACTCTTAGTTTAGGAGGAGAAGCGGCTTCACTGGCGTATTATATATATATAGATAGATTAGTTCTCATTATACTATGCATCTGCATAGTATGCTGCCCTTTAAAACATTCACGGCTGTGTGAAATACCTACTATCGGACGCTATACGGGGTAAAACCCGACCAACACGAAATAGGCTGCATAGGTGGCCTAAGTCCGCCGGCGCCACAGAGCAATTCCCTAGGGTGCGTACTAGTAAAAAAAAAGTAGTAAAAAAAGGTGGCTGTGCCCACAACCTTTATTGAGGCTGGATCCCAGCCTACTTCGTTCATTGACCCATTTTTGCAACGTTTCTCATCACTCTGCTGTGAAGGTACGATGTTCGCCGGGAAGCAGCGCCACTTACCGGCTCCAATTCTATATTTAAATCCACTCGAACACGCAATCGGTCCATTCGTTTAGGACGAGTTCAGTAACTTACGACCGATGTGGTTAATTTTGATCTTAGAATTCAGAACATAGGTAAAAACAGACATTTCCTGCGTTATCATTGGTTAGCCTGCTGGAATAACAAGAAACGCGGTCGTCAAAGGAAGGTGGCCCTTCCTTTTAGCTTCAATTGCTTAGATAAATAGTCCGTCATAAGTAAACTTTGATGAATCAGATTTAAAATAAAATGTAGGATTAAAAAAAAATACAGTCATATAATATTAGCAGAATATATTAAAATCTAATGATGACAATCATGACTAGGTATTAAAAATAACTACTATTTAATAGTAGATACAGTAAGTACAGACACGTGTATACTAGTAGTATACTAGTCTTCAAATTAGGTGTTACATTGTATAACAATAATATAATAGGTATCAGAATAACGATGGGACAGTCAGCAAAAATGTCGTTTATATCAATAATTACAAAATTTTAATATTAAATTATTTACTTTATTAAGTACATAATAATATTTACCTACATATAAAATCTCAGCCCATTTGACACCCGCAAAGAGGGAAATTCAGCCTACATATTTCACGCTGGCCGACGGGTTGGTATAGGGTTTTGAGTCGAGTTTTCCTTCTCTAAACATACTTATATATTTCTAAATACATACTAAACATAGAAAATATCCGAACTTTGAAAGAAACATTTGTGGATCGCACAAATATTTGAGTCGACTCGGGGATCGAATTCTGGACCTCAGGGCCTTTTGAATAGGAAAGAATATTTATACTTTCACGATATTTACTCAAGTCTCGATTCGGCTGACCACTGAGTCAACCTGTAAAAATAGTTTTTGTACTTTTGATACTTTAACGATTATAAGTCTCGTTTAGATATGATAGCTATAGCTGCATACAACATACAAGTATCTACTAATACAAAATAACTAAATGTATTGCTCAGTTTTAATGTACCTTTCTATTTAACGACTGCGGTAGGTAACCGCTTACCATCAAGTGGGCCGTGCGTTTTAAATCTAATGGTCTTTAACCACAAATGCTTTCTTTATAGAAATCGATCTGAGAAATTTCCCTCGAAGTAATCGTCAATAATTGTTCCTTACAAGACAGATATTAGAAAGGAAAAGGGCGACTGAAATGCTAAGTAACTTCATACTATAGGTAGATTAATTTAGTACTCTGACAATATGTTGTACGGTAGTACTTTCACTTAAAAAATTTCATCTAAAAAATTCAAATTTTCATCATTCATCATAACAATGCTGTAAGTGATTTATGAAAGTTGATTGCTCGTAGCGTGGGCAGATTGAAAATTCAGCAAAATTTAGAAGACGGAGAAAGAAAGGTCAAGAAAGCTGGTGGTCAAAAATAAAAATAAAAGTTTAAAAAAAAAATTTGTTTTTTGGCTCTCAAATAAGTAGAAGGAAATAATCTCTAATTACTCAGCAATAAGGCTTGGTAGTGAATGAGATCTCTTAACCTAGGAAGTGAGCTAATGATAATTAAAATTTATACCTAAGAACTAGCTTAATCACATCGGCTTTCGAACAAAAAATCTTCATCAAAAATAGCCCATCCATTCAGCATATAACTACACAGATACATAGGTTCAACTTATAGCTATCCTTGTTTTCCGTCCCAGTGGGTTA
Organism: Nudaria mundana; assembly: GCA_963556515.1. Taxonomy (NCBI): domain Eukaryota; kingdom Metazoa; phylum Arthropoda; class Insecta; order Lepidoptera; family Erebidae; genus Nudaria; species Nudaria mundana. The sequence goes on along the minus strand of OY748305.1, from coordinate 9,561,013 downwards.
GAAACAAAAAAGTTCTTCCTATTAGCCAATAGTTTCATGTCCTATGCCTACGTCGAAGTTCTTTGCGTCACACACCGGTGTAGTGCGGTTGCGGTACAAACAATCCCTTTATAAGGTCATTCACCTCATATGACATTCTTATATGTCACAAAAATAAACTGGTCGTAAACTAAGTTTAGTTCAGGTTTTTCATATATTATTTGTATGTACGACTCATATTAAGAAAAAGCACATCAAGACACTAAAACAGACTTTAAAGTACTGGGAAGGAACATAACAATAGTACAGGAGAACCTCCTCCTTTTTTAGAAGTCGGTTAAAAGGTTATTGTGGCAATTATTTAACCCTCAATGATTCCTAGATATTAAGTATAATGATTGTAATACGTTGTTTAGTTTATGATGAGGATTTTTATAGTTATGCGTCCAAAGGCCGCGGCCTCTCCTAGGTCCATTGCCGAGCGCCACCAGGCGCTCGGCAATGGACCTGAATGGCTCATCATAACCTAATCCACCAGGATTAGGTTATGATGAGCCCGACATGTCTATTTAGGACAAAAGCCTCGAAATACATAACGGAAAAAACTCATGTTCATTTTTTAACAAACACAAAACATTGTTTAGGCACAAAATTATTAACTATTTATTTATGCACATAATACAGAATATTTAAGTCCACTTTTTTTACTAAACTAAAAAAAGTGTTAATCGTTTTAGATTAGATCAGTCGACTAATATTCCACACAAACCTAAGTTTCCTTAGAGACCTAAATCTCATTGAGCATATTTTATTATGCAAAGGTAATAAGGGACGGTCAAACTCATCCTTCACATGCGACGTACACCACGCATTATGACATCTGAACAGGATCTGGCCTATACAATTCGTATGGTAACGAACACACTGGTCATTCACCACGCTGTCTCTCGTCCCCGCGACAGACTCGCGTGTTCCCATGCTATCCCACGCGTACGACGCTGTCACACACGTGTAGTGTCATAGCGCGTAGATAACGTCACACGTCGAGGACGTAGGACCAGTGTGTCGCTGTTTCCCACGTCGCTCGCCGCGTCGCGTGGCGTACGTCGTATGTGAAGGTGTGTTTTAAGCTTTATCAACGCAGAACAACATGCAATTATGTTAGGTCTATATACAATAACTTAGCGCAAACTTAGCGCAAACTGCGCAAGTAATGATATATATGTATTTTTTTCTTTTTGTCAAATTTCTAATCTTATCGCACCACTTGAGACCACAACCTTTCCAACGGTGTGCCACACTTGACTGTGCGACTCTTAGTTTAGGAGGAGAAGCGGCTTCACTGGCGTATTATATATATAGATACCTTTGCACTCTGTATATTATTGAAACTATAAGTTTCTTTAACACATAGGTATAATAAATCACATCACAATATTAAAATATAATTATTACAATTTCATACATTTTCACATGCATTTTGTATCCTTCTATCTTCTTGTATCCTGGTTTGGGGCGAAACACGTGTCGAGGTTTTTATTATTTTTTGCACGATAACACAACTCTCATATTTATTCTATTTTCAAAATTATTTCTCTATTCTTTCGGCCTAAGTGGGTTTGGAGGGCGGACTTGTGAATGAATAAATACGAGAATTGGGTAATTTGCATGTGGCGGAATATTGCAAAGTAGTTAGATTTATTTAATTTAACCATGGACTTCCGAAAAGTAACGCCTGATAGTATTGTAACGCCATCTCGTAGCGAGTAATAAGACTACCAAACTCGGCGCCATCTAGTAGCAAATCGCAGTACTACTACGTAACGTCTTTCGGGAATGTTCTGTCAAGGTACTTCTATGTAACGTGTTATCTAGAAGCATCTCGAAGGTGTGGAATGTTCGCGATAATTCTTCCGTGAAGATTCTAGAGTAATCTAGAGTAATGACCGTACTATAAAGGCGGAGCACTTCGGTGGCGGGGGATCAGTATTTCCAAAGCGATAATACGAGTTATACCTGCGAGTTCAAGTGCGATTAAAAGTGTTCAGTGAAGCTTATAGTGAAGTGTAAATTAGTGTTGTAATAAATAAAGTGTTTTGTGGTAGTTTGATCGGCATTTTCCATTCCGTAGAACCCCGGCTCGTAACAATTGGTGTCAGAATTGGGGATTTGGACAATGCCGGTGTTACCGAAAGAAGACACAGAGGGCGTCCGTACCAGGGGTCAGCGCCAGCAGGAGTTGGACAGCAGGCGCTTCGGAGGTAATACGCCGGAGAGGTTGGGTGGTCAGGAGCAGCCAACGGTGGAAGCAGGCCCGCCCACGGTATCTCCAGCGCCAGCACCTCCAGACTTTGCTGCGCTGATGGCGATGCTACAGGAGCAAGCCCGTCGCCAGGAGGAGCAGGCCCGCCACCAGGAGGAGCAAGCCCGTCGCCAGGAGGAGCAGGCCCGCCACCAGGAGGAGCAAGCCCGCCGGTTGGAAGAACAGCTGCTGCGGGATAAGGAGGAGCAGGCACGCCGCCAGGAGGAGCAGGCACGCCGCCAGGAGGAGCAGGCACGCCGCCAGGAGGAGCAGGCCCGCCGGTTGGAAGAACAGCTGCTGCGTGACAAGGAGGAGCAGGCACGCCGCCAGGAGGAACAGACGCTCCTCATGAAAGATCTTCGAGCGACTTTTGGCAAGGAGATGAATGTGATGAAGGATCAAGTTCATCATGTTGAGAACCGCATCACGGAAGCCGAAACTCGGATTGAAGATGTAAAAAACCAGATTACAGATGTGAGGAAAGAGCTGGGAAATCTGAAAGCTGGAGATGGGATTGCGACTTCCTTACCTGCCGTACCTTCAGCGCGTGGATTTAAAGTACCGCCATTCGATGGGACATCTTCATGGTCAGCCTATAAAAAGCAGTTTGAAGCCGTTAAGAAGGCAAACGGGTGGAGCAAAGCCCAGGCCATGACTGCGCTTACATTGGGTTTGCGAGACAAGGCGTTAACCATCCTAGAAGCTCTCGGAGACGATGTTTCCTACGAGCAGCTACTAGAAGCCTTGGAAACCAGATACGGTGACGCTCACCTGGAACACGTGTATCGTGCGCAGCTGAAGGATCGTGTCCAGCGCTCTGGTGAAAACTTGCAACAGTGGGCCCTGGAAGTTGAGAAGCTGGTACGGAAGGCATACCAGTCGGTACCTGCGCTCATCGATGGGAATCTGGTGCAAGTATTCATCGACGGCATCCACGACCTGGAAGTCAGGGCCGCTGTCAGACTCGGGCACCATGAGACTCTCAAAGACGCCTTGGCTCATGCTTTGGAGGTCGAAGCCGTACGGAAGGATCATCGATCTCACCGTGTCAGGGAAGTTGTAGCATCACCGGCTCGCGACCGTTTCACGAGGTATAGCCCTAGGTGCTACACATGTGGTGAGAGGGGCCACCTTCGATCCAGTTGCCCAAAGCGGACTGCTGAAAGAGAAGAAAGTCGTTCCCAAGAGGATAGGGTGGCTAATGTCACCGCCCAGCAACAGGAGGGAAACGAATAAATGCCAGGACTGCGGGGCGGGTGCTGGCTGATTTTAGAAGAGCCCCAAGGGTTTCGATCTCACAAACCCAGGATGGGAACAGCCTGATCATCAAGGGCGAGGTAAATGGAACACCATGCAAGCTGACAATAGATACTGGAGCATCTCGCACGGTTGTCAGTTCCCGACTTGCAAATCGGTTCCTTGGGGACTCTGCAAACCGTGACCGCATCAACTTGGTAACGGCCACGGGTCAGCGCATACCCGTCCGAGGAGAGAAAGAGATGCAGTTAAAGTTGGGCAATGGAATTTACCTGCATAATGTCATCGTGGCTGACATAATGGACGACTGCATACTGGGCTTAGACTTTATGAGGAAGAACTCTTGTGAGATCGACGTCAAGCAAGGAGCGATGAAATGTGGTCAAGAGGAACTTTTCATGGAAGGAGCGTTATCAGGAAAAGTGTACAGCTTGAAGAAGGTCGTGCTTCCTGCCAGATCAGAAACGACTGTACCAGTTAGTCTCCCTCAGAATTCTGGGCGAACACATCGATGTGTACTCATAGAAGGGATATACAATGAACTTCCATGGAAAATGGCCCGAACTCTGGTAAGAGCCAATGAAGCCTCAGTGGTACGTGTGCTGAACCTTAGTGATAAGGAACACGTGATAGAAAAGAGCACATTGATTGGCACTTGCGAAGAAGTAGATTGGATGCGCCGATGCCAAGAGTTGAGTACTGGGAACATCGTCAACAAGGACGCTAGAAACAACGTGTTGACACTTTTAGAAGACTGTCGTAACATCTTAACGAAGAATGAAATGGACAAGGCTAAGAAGATGTTACTCAAGTACGCCGATATTTTCTCTTCGAGTGATGCTGACATTGGGAAGACTGGATTGGTTCAGCATAGAATCAATACAGGAAATGAGGCACCCATCCGTCAGCGACCAAGGAGACTGCCAGTAGCACGAGAAAAGGAAGTTGAGACCATGATTGAAGGAATGGTAAAAGATGGTGTGATAGAACCATCGTCAAGTCCATGGTGCTCACCTGTAGTGCTGGTGAGGAAGAAAGATGGCAGTATGCGGTTTTGTGTCGACTATCGTCGTCTGAACGACGTTACGAAAAAGGACAGCTACCCTTTACCAAGGATCGATGACACGTTGGACATGCTGACAGGGGTGAAGTGGTTTAGCACGCTAGACCTGAAAAGTGGCTACTGGCAAGTTGAAATCGATCCGAAGGATAAAGAGAAGACTGCATTTTCCACAGGAAAGGGTTTGTGGCAGTTTAAAGTTATGCCATTTGGTTTATGCAACGCCCCGGCTACTTTTGAAAGATTAATGGAAATCGTACTCGCCGGATTGACTGGGGACGCCTGTCTTGTCTATCTAGATGACATTATCATCGTGGGCCGTACGTTAGAAGAGCATCTTCAAAACCTGGAACGCGTGCTTGTAAAGATCCGAAGCGCGAACCTGAAGCTCAGCCCGAAGAAGTGCTCATTCCTCAAACGGCAAGTAAGCTTCCTAGGCTACGTAGTGTCTGAAGATGGTATCCGCACGGATCCAGAGAAAATCATCGCCGTCAAGGATTGGCCGGTTCCAAAGGATAAGACGCAGGTCAGAGCATTTTTGGGTTTGTGCTCATACTACCGGCGATTCGTCCAGAACTTTGCGGATATTGCCAAGCCCTTACACAAGCTCACGGAGGAGAAGCGACAATTCTGCTGGGACGGAAGCTGCGGCATCGCATTCCAGGAGCTAAAGAATCGTCTGTGCAATACACCTATTTTGGGTTATCCTGATGCGGAAAATGAATTTATAGTTGACACAGACGCAAGTGATATCGGACTCGGAGGTGTGTTATCTCAAAGGAAAGGAGATCGAGAGGTCGTTATAGCCTACTTCAGCAAATCCTTATCGAAACCTGAAAGGAATTATTGCGTCACGAGGAGAGAATTACTCGCCGTGGTGAAGACATTGCAGCATTTCAGCAAATATTTACTAGGGCGAAAATTCCTTATACGTACCGACCATGCTGCATTGAAGTGGCTATTACAATTTAAGAATCCAGAAGGACAAGTCGCCAGATGGATTGAGCTATTACAGGAATATGACTTTGTAATCGAACATCGCAGTGGGAGATCCCATGGCAACGCAGACGCATTGTCAAGAAGACCTTGCCCTGAAGACTGTAAGCACTGTGCCAAACAGGAGATAAAGGAAGCCATACCTGTGAAGATGCTTAAAACGGATCTGAGCGACGAATGGAAAGAAAGCCTACAACATGCTCAACAGGACGACGCAGACATCAAGCCAATATTTGAGTGGATTAAAGCAAGTGCTCCTAAACCCATGTGGAGTGACGTCGCTTCAATGAGTTCAATCACAAAAAGTTATTGGGCGCAATGGGACAGTTTAGTTATTCAGGATGGAGTCTTGTGCCGCAAATGGGAAAATGCTCGAGGAGACAGCTGTCATTTGCAAATGGTCGTCCCTAAAGTTAAGGTCCCAGATGTGCTACAGCTCTACCATAATGGATGTTCAGGGGGCCATATGGGAGTAAAAAGGACTCTGTTGAAGATACGTGAGCGGTTTTACTGGATCCACTGTCGCGACGACGTTGAGGACTGGTGTCGCAAATGTACGAGTTGTGCTGCTGTGAAAGGACCTCATACACGGAGCAGAGGTGCACTGAAACTGTATAACGTTGGGGCACCATGGGAAAGGATAGCCCTAGATGTTGCGGGACCGTTTCCTGAAAGTGAAAGCGGAAACAAGTACTTCATGGTTGTGATGGATTATTTCACGAAGTGGCCAGAAGTCTTCGCTATACCTAATCAAGAAGCTACTACGGTGGCAGATAAATTAGTTCACGAAGTCTTCTGTCGTTTCGGGGTGCCTCTAGAAATCCATAGCGATCAAGGAAGAAATTTTGAATCTCAGGTGTTCCAGGAAATGTGTCGGGTCATGGGTACTCACAAAACCAGAACGACCTCTTACCACCCGCAGTCAGATGGAATGGTGGAGCGATTTAATCAGACATTGGAGAGATATCTGGCAAAAGTTGTGGAAAGCAGGCAAAAAGATTGGGACAAGCACATCCAACCGTTTCTTTTGTCTTACCGAAGTGCGGTTCACGAAAGCACGTCAGTGACACCAGCTTATGCGAACTTTGGAAGAGAATTACGGTTGCCTGCCGACTTACTAACCGGTATACCACCTGACGCTCCACGCAATATCACTGATTATGCGAATGACTTGCGCAGCAGGATGAATGACATTTATGAGCATGTCAGACAATCAGGTCAACAAATGTCTGAAAAGATGAAGACCCGTTACGACCGAAAGACAAACAATAAGAGCTTCGATGAAGGTTCGTTAGTGTGGTTACATAACCCAGTCCGCAGTAAAGGGAAGTCTCCTAAGCTGCAAGCTAAATGGGATGGACCATACCGAGTTGTGACCAAGATTAACGATGTCACTTACCGAATACGGAAGAGTCCAAGAAGTGCGCCAAAGATAGTTCATGTGGATCGATTGGCGCGATATTATGGGCCTGACAATGCTCGGGACGAGCATGTCTTAGGAGGGGGCAGTGTAACGCCATCTCGTAGCGAGTAATAAGACTACCAAACTCGGCGCCATCTAGTAGCAAATCGCAGTACTACTACGTAACGTCTTTCGGGAATGTTCTGTCAAGGTACTTCTATGTAACGTGTTATCTAGAAGCATCTCGAAGGTGTGGAATGTTCGCGATAATTCTTCCGTGAAGATTCTAGAGTAATCTAGAGTAATGACCGTACTATAAAGGCGGAGCACTTCGGTGGCGGGGGATCAGTATTTCCAAAGCGATAATACGAGTTATACCTGCGAGTTCAAGTGCGATTAAAAGTGTTCAGTGAAGCTTATAGTGAAGTGTAAATTAGTGTTGTAATAAATAAAGTGTTTTGTGGTAGTTTGATCGGCATTTTCCATTCCGTAGAACCCCGGCTCGTAACAGTATTAACTTTATCCTTCTATACTCAGAGTACCTACTTAGCATTTCGTACCTACAGAACAATTATGCTCATTTATATTATACCATTAAAAATAAGAAGGCTAGGACATAATGTATTTTTATAATACATTTTTTTTATATAAAACTATATTAAATATTTACAAGCAAGGATTCTGTAAAACAAGCCAAAGTTTCAAAGTAAACTAATAATCGAAACAGAAGTATCAGAACCTTAATCGATGTCTAAAATAATACCTAACAGAACTAAAAGTGCAACTATAACTTGTACTAAAATACTATCTAACTAAAATCAAGCTCTTAGCCGCTTTAGTACCAACTAATGCTGCATATTCTTTAACATGATCCTCTTGAACATTTTTCTTGGCCGAACGTCGTTTATATGCTTTATATAACATCACAACGCTATTAACCCAAACAGGAATATAATTTATATCACTATCTGTTGGTAAATTCTCATCAATACTATCAATATCGGGGTTTAACCTAAAATATGGTCTTGAATCGAGTTTTGGTATACATTTTTCTATTGGGAACCATTTGTAAGTTTCAGGGCATAATAAGTCTGATGGATAGAAGTTGCCTTTATATCTCATCTTGCGACATGAATGTATGTAGTACCCCATGTAGTAATATTGGATCTGTGGGTATATAGTGTGCAAGTGTCTCGTGAACTCAATCTCCCTGAAATAAAAGTATACTAATGAATATTTCCGTTTAAACTGTCACGAATACTGAATGAAATTAATTGGGTCTATAATATGCAATACCTGAAATTACATTTGGACTGAATCAATCAGAACGTCAAGAAACAGTGTAATTTAAAATAAATCATATTTGGGTATCTAGATTTATCATTCTGCCAATTGATGCCCACTACTAGATCTAAGCCTGCCCCAAAGAAGCCACCCTCAACATTCTCCTTAGTTTCCCGCATCCAGTGGCTTTCTGCGACCTTGAAGATGTCGTCAGTCCACCTTTTGGCCTACCCACGCTGCGTCTCCTAGTAGGCGGTCGCCATTCAAGAACTTTTTGGCCCCATCGGCCATCGATCCTAGGAGCGATATGTCCTGCCCACTGCCATTAGAGCTTGGCGACTCTTTGGGCTGTCGGTGACCCTGGTCCTCCTTCGGAACTTATCGTTTTGAATTCGATCGTGAAAGATACTCCGAGCATAGCCTGCATGATGCGTGCTATCAATGGCCATGTCTCCGTACCGTAAGTCATCACTGGCACCACACATTGGTCGAAATATCTAGATTGTGACGGATAAACTGGGATTTGAGAGTCAGGACTGGCGCATCTAACAGACTTGCTATAGTATAGCCCATCGACCAGAGACTACGTAAGAACATCGAAAATATTACAACTCGCGCCAACATCCAACTATATTGAACATGACATAAGTGGACAATTTAGTAATGAAATCCTTACCTCAAAGCGCCATAAGTTCCTACAGTTAAGTGCATATACTGTGGGTCATAGAAGAAATACACAGATGACACACATTTGGGCAGTATATCAATGACCCCAACGGCTAGTAGTTTCCCGTCCAGCCAGTATTGTTGGTGGAAGGACCCGTAACCGCAAGGGGGACCATTCTCTTTATGCTCCTCCTAGAAAATGGAAACGGCTATATTTTGACTGTATTACTGTTAAACGATTTTGATTATTTTTTATAATTGGAAGCTACTACTTACCAAGTGGTCTCATTGCAATTTGGTCCCTCCCATTTCGGTAGTTTGAAGTCGGTGGCTGTGTCAATTTTTGACGTGTATTTTTATAATATGAAGTGATAGTGATGATAGTGATAGCGATGATGAAACGAAAAACTTTAACAGTGAATATTAGGTATACTTACTATAAGCGGACTTTGTACTAAAAATTCTCTAAACTTGGACTCTACACATTTGTCAGGTTTATCATTGTGTATGGTTGTTTGATACTTTACATACACGTCGTGGGTTTCCTTAGAAGTTGCCAACCATTCAGGGCTCTGTGGTGCAGTTCTTACCAACTTGATCTACAACAAACAGTTTCATATCAGTTTCGTTCAGAAACATATCACTTTCGGAGATTTCATTCAATAGTCTATATAATAATAGAACTATAAAGAAACTTGGAGGTTAACTAAAAATACTTGAAATGTGGTTTTGATCGACGAAAGGATTTAATCGACGTTTTCGCCTTCCCAATTCCTAATGGAAAATAATACCAGGATGTATCTTGAGGTAATTCAGGAAATTCTCTGTACATATGTACTCGTTTTTACCTAAATCTATTCAAGCATTTACGCGAGATTCCGTAACAAACATCATACCTAATCAGAGAGAATTATCTATATGATAAAGTAGAATCAAATCAATTTGTATATTATTTATTAGTCATAGTCATCCATCAATGACATAAGCGAAGTAGTGGAAATACGTCAATTTCCTTCGTTAAGCCTCAAAATCGATGACCAAAAAAAAACAAAACAATAGTTTATGGAAAACATTGAAAACTCACCTCCAGTTTGTGTTTAACATTATCTGGCAATTCATTTATATAATCTTCGATACGTTTTACAGCATTTTTACATCCATTGTTCACAGGAAGTATCTCAACACCCTTTTCACGTAGTTTTTCAAGCTTCCTCTCTCGTCTTAATTGTTTTGCTTTTTTGCATGGCGCTCTATCCGGGTCGGGACCGGCTTCTATAAATATGGGAAAAACATACTCTTTTGAAGTGAAGACTTCTTCGATTTCTGGTTCTAAGAAACTTGATGTATAATACCTGGTTGGAAACCACTTGTGATCGCTATGTTCTCGATGGGTTTTAACAGATTATGGTGTTGTCATATTCTCAATCATTCATAGAAACCATAGAACAGGTTTGGAAGAAAATTAAACAAACCTTTTTTAATGGTACGCTGAACAATCTGTGGCGCCGGTTGGATCTTTTCCACAACACTATTAGTCATGGGGGTCATATCTGTAAACATAAGGCGCTATTGTAAATTTAAAGGTAGTCATCTCATGCGTGAAAAGTTTTAGTAATGCAGTGGTGCATTACTTCTAATTTGATACACTTCAGAAATTTATTAAAATGTCTGAATCTGATAATAATAGGTAACTATTGCTCTGGTCTTGGTTAAGAGAAATACGGGTGCGCCAAAGTTTACCTAAATTTTCAACTCCGATAATTGGAATTCCGAAAATGTTCTTCCTAACATTTTTCGTCCTAACAATCACAATTCCTAACTACTCGTTCTCTAATGTTCATAATTTCGAAGCATTCAACTTCATAATGTCAGTCAATAAACATCTATTATACTTTTATTTGTTTTCCTATATTTTTTCAATATAACCATCTTTTAAACTATTATTCAAATTCATATCTTTTTTATTTAGATTTCTTTGGTTTAGGTTAGATTAGAACTTTGACCACAACGCAGGAGCCGAGCGAGCAAAGCGAGCGTGCCGCGGCAGCGGCCGGGGAAGTGCCAGAACCGAATTGGTCCTAATTATGTTTAGGGATAAAGGCGTTATGATAAAAAACAGTAGGAATTTTAAATATATTTACATTAATGATATTATTAATTACAATTTTCGGAAACATGTGTTATGAACATCGCTGGTAGCACTACAAATAGTATGAATGAAAACTTAAGGTTGAAAAATTTTAGGAAGAGTGATCATTTGGATTACAAATCATTAGGAAGAACAATTTCGGGTAAAGAACTTTAGGTGAGCCAATATGGACCCGAGAAATACACGAGATTTGATATTTATGATTGATGGATATGCTTAAAGACCCCACCAAAAACTCTAGGACACACGGCTACATTATGTGTAATTAAATACTAATAGTGAGTCAACTCGGCGGTGGCAAGAAGTAACTGTGAGTGTATAACGATGTGTTATGTGCATACAATGAACCAGTTTCATATATTCTATTAAGTTCTAATTTTGGAAGTTTGATTTGTCTTATTTAGGTAGGTCACACTATAAGTTTTGCGTAACTTAAAAAAACAACATGTTAAAACGAAAATATTATGTTTATTGCTTTTCAAAATACTCTCCTCTACATTTTAAACATTTTTTCATGCGATCGCTATCACTGCCACTTCGGAGTTGGTAAAAGTGAAACCTCTCATCAAATCTTTGATTTTGGGGAAAATACAGAAATCACAGGGTCGGGTCGGCTAGGTCGGGGCTATGCGCAGGATGGGTGACGAGTTGTACTTTTTCGGAAGCTAAAAATGACTTTATTTTGTTGGCCGTGTGAAGAAGCGTTGTCATGATGTAGGAGATCGCGGCTTGTGGGTCGTCTTACGCGAACTTTTTCTAACACCCTGGGTAAACAAATGGTAGAATACCACTCGGCATTAATATATATATATTAATAACACTCTTTTGATCTTCAAGTGGAATTGTACAGATGGGACCCGTAGCTGAGAAAAAAAACACGATCATTTTTTTACCAACGTTTCTCGCCTGCCTCACTTTTGTTGGCTTGTTCTCATTTTCAAACACCCATTCACAAGATTGCTGTTTTTTTTCGGGATCTAAACAATAAATACACGTTTCGTCTCCTGTGACAAAGTCATAAACAGCATTAGAATGTGGTCGTACTTCAGTAGCATCTGTGAGCACCATTCCACGCGAGCCCGCTTTTGCTCCGCTGTCAGTTCATGAGGGATCCAACGACAACAAAGTTTCCGAACTTTCAATTCTTCGTGCAAAATTTTCTGGATTTGACTCATACCAATCCCCAAGTCTTTGAATTGTCTCATAGGTAATCCACCGGTTTTCTTTAAGCGGTTAACGCTTAACAGTAGCCACATTATTTTCATTGACGGCAGTTGAAGGCCGCCCTTCACGAAATTCGTCATGTAAAGAATCGACCTCTCTCAAATTCAGCAAACCATCGCCTCACGATGCTCAAACAAAGTGCTTCTCTCCCAAAAGCATTTTGAAGACGAGCGGCACAGTCTTGCGGAGAGAGAGAACTTTTAAAATCATAAAAAATCATCGCTCTAAAATCTTTTCGACTTAATTCCATTTTCGTTGCATACGTAGAACTTTGATGTGTGATAAAAACAATTGACAAATGATTTCTCGCCAATTGTTTTTTTTTTTACTAAGCAGGTTGCAACGTTTAAATAAATGTAACATTCGAAATTCAAATAGTTCCGATTAGCTAGAAGTGCAAAACTTTTAGTGTGCCCCATGTAGTCTTGACAACATTTGATTTTGTTAGCTCATTATTAGTTTCCTCTTTTTAATTTCAAGGGCATGTGGCCATAGTGGTTGCTAAATGTTACTCTTTAAGTTTGGGCTATTATGGTAGCTTGAGGAAAATGTCATAAAGTAATTTATGAAGGATGAAACACCACACCATCTAGGCTTAAATTAACATAGCTAAAACTAGATAAGTGATAGAAACACTTAGGTTCCATAATTATAGTTTATATTTAGTTTTCCTACCTATAACTACACTACACCACATGTTGTTTTTAAACAGCAAAATAATATTAAAATAATAAATAAGTAATAATAAATAAGTAATAATAAATATTTTCGGACATTTTTCACACAACATCATCTAGCCCAAACTAAGCTATAAGCTTGTGCTATGGGATCTAGACAACTGATAAACATACTTGTATATTTCTAAATACATACATAATATAGATAGAAAACACCCAAACTCCAAAACAAAAATTTGTCAATCACACAAATATTTGATTCGACCCGGGGATTGAACCCGAGACTCCGGAGTAGTAAGCCGATGCACTACCAACCCACGTCAATGAAGCAGTTAAAAGAATTCATTATCATAACAGTAATCATACATTTAAGTGACAATCACCTTTTGTAATTGAATGTCAGACTCAAAACTAGATCAGATTAGTATTTGGTCAGTTTCTTTTATACTCAAACCTCAAGTTGTTAAACATTAAAAACTCAATGTTCACAGCTCAATTGCCACGTGCATAGTAACAGAGGGAGATCTAATATTAAGCACTCCATGGATTCACTATGCAGGCGGTCCATAGTGTGATAAAGTGGGGAACATATCCCAGAGGTGACTGAGACTTGAGACTCAGCTGTAGGTTTAGGGTGGTCACCTTAAGATTAGTCAGAAAATCGTACCGTTTCAGTCGTAAATTATTGCGTATAAAATAATAGAAACTGAAAAATACCTTGCACTTTATCACCAGAAACATCTAAATTTTTGCTACTTCTAAAAGTATCCAAATTAATGTCCTGGTGTTCTCTCGTACTCTCAATATACTGTTCCCCGCCTTCCTCAAATCCTTCCCCAAGGTTTTCACTACCACTACTACATGTAGACATTTTCCTTTCTGCTGCCATTGTTGATGAAAGATCATGGTCGTTCAAATATTTGTTAAATCTTTTCAATACTTTCTTTTGGGATCTTGTGGCTTTAAATTCATTAGATCGACATCTAAACAAATAACAAATCAATGTTATACACAGTGGAAGAATTGTTCAAATACATAATTATTCCAACCGAACCTATAAAAAAAAGTTTAATATGTCCAGAATAAGAAGTTTGGGACTTTTTGTTAAAGGTTTTATGAATTAGAGTACAGTTCATTTGATATTACAATATTAAAAAAGCAAATTTATTTACCTTATTGTGTACATAGGACAGCAAGTCATGTCCATAGTAGGTTTATAACAATATTTTCCTGACCGTCTCCATCCTCTGTCAATCAAATCTTGATAATCATTTACGGTCATGGCATGTGCCCACATACCTAAAAGATGAATGTAGGTAATGTAAAGAACCAAACAATACAAAAGAACACAGGTTTATAATTGTACTCACCATGACTAAAATTAGTATCAGGGCTTTTGCAGTAGCCACATTTGTAACTTTCATGTTCAGCAAAATATTCTACTAGGCTGTGCATTATCAATAATATTTGCAGCTATTTTAAAATGTACGAACACAAGTTACGATAACTTGCGGCGTTCAATATTATAAACTTTAATTTTTTATCAGACCTTCGTTGATTCATTGGTTGATGAATAAAATCGACTTGACAGCAAAATGTAATCATTTCATTTGACATTGACATTGATGTTCTTGACTAGTAGTTAATGTTGCCAAGAACATATCTTAATAAACTACTTAGTAGATATTTAAAGATTTGGACGGAGAGCAATGATAAATGCTTACTTCCATACTGTATTGGGCCGGTTCGCAGTGCCTTGCCAAATTTTTAGTACAGTTGCAATCTGCTTGCTATCGCCAAAACTGGGCCGGTGGCACCATGCCGGGTGCGGGTCACAGCCTCAGCAAAAAATCCGTCATTCACTTAGCATATAATTTATGATGCTACTTCTGCATTTTGAGTGAGCATTATAAAATTCCGAAGTGATCCTACCTGAAGTCCCCTCCTCATAGGTACGGTCCGATATTTGTTGCTCTGTGTACCTAAGTACCTGTATGTATTTCATACGAATTATACGATTGAATTGTTTTGTTTTTGAAAATGAGTACAGCATTAAAAATAATATGAATGCAGTTTATAGTTTTACTAAAATCGATGACATGGTTCCTAAGAAAAGACCGTCGCTGATTGAACAGACTATAATTTCAGACTTTCCCATACTGACCTATTTCAATGTTACACCCTGTATATTTAAATAGGTAAATAGGTAGGTATCTACTTAGATAGCTAGCAATTGATTATACTAATAATAGAAATAAATAGTAAAACTATAGGTACGGCAAACATAATTTTAATAATTTATATTTTTATCTCAACGTAAATTCGTTGTCTGAGACATTATTTGCGAAGACCTACTGTCTTCTTCAACTTCTATAATATCTGACATTGTTGTTGGTGGCTGGGTTATTACCTTACGAGGACGTCTGTAAACGAAATTGCAGTTAAGTAGCCTATTGCGAAACCCTTAGATTAAAAATACCTACTATGTCGTCGATGTCAATGATAGTCTTGGATTGCCCGCGGTGGATGGCGTGGGTCGACCTGCCGGCCATGGAGACCCTTAGAAACAGTGGTGCCGCTGGCCATCCGCAATATAGCCATGGGGCCTAAATGGGATCTACCACCCCAGGAGGCTGCCCCACCATGTCGGACATAATCGTGTTGTAGGTCGCCGAAACGGGTGGTGAACGGCGCGGGGTCTCGGTAACCAGGCATCAGGGGGGTTTGAGAGCCCTTCCGTCCGGCGGCGGTCAGCTTGTACCTAACCACACGGAATAAGACGAAACCCTACGCCTTGTCCTTTACTGCTGCACCAGATGTCGCCCCTTCTTCACGCATTCCCTTGAACTTTACTCCTTTGGAGTTTACAAACATCCGTGGACTCCATACAAACCTCTACACCGTCCACCATCACCTTATGACGGCACCGTCCGAAGTGATGTTCCCCGTGGAAATATAAATACGCCGCCCTGACATCTTACCTGTGTTACCCCCGTTATGTCATCGCGGAACAATTTCGCGATAAAGCCAGGGGTGTGCGTGTTCGTTAGGGCGAATGTTTCCCAGCCCAGGTACAGTGGGTCGTTAGACGGTAAGTACCCTATTGGGTACCTCCGACCACTGTATGGTGCATGTGCTGTGCAAATGACTCGACGATTGTGACACTACTCGTCGGCAGACTGGGACGGTCTTAAATAACGGAACTTTAATAATAATCGACGGATAACTAACACATTTAAATATAGAGCATCTTTGTAAAAGATTTCTCACAATAGATTTTTAACTTAAATTAAACATACGTTACTCTTTGTGTAAAGTTCCATGGCTGTACTTCAGTTTTACCAAATATAAGGAATATACAACCAGTAATAAATAGAACAGTGCCGTGAACACACCAAATGTGCTTCCATACCGAAGTCGAATTCTGAAAACAGCATGTCGCTAATTAACATCCCTAACTTTTTAACTCACTGGCAAATTGAACATAGGTAAGTATTTACAAAATATAGGTACCTACCTTATATTTTTCTGTTACTTGTCCAACGGTTAGAGATATGATAATACCAGACGTGTTTCCAATAATTTTAATAACCGTGTTAATTGAATTCTTGAACGTGGGTGTTAGATCCTGAAAAAAAAATACTTACCTACCTTTAATATAATAGGTATTTTACAAAGTCGCTTACCTCTGTCTGTCCCTATGTATGCTTAGATCTTTAAAACTAAGCAACGGATTTTGATGCGGTTTTTTAATAGGAAGGAAATTCAAGAGGAAGGTTTTAGTATATAATTTGTATCGTGAGCGTCCGCTAGTATTATATAGGTATAATTACAATTATATTTAAATTATGTCATTCAATTTAAATTTTATTAGACATTAATATACTTAGCAAGAACAACTGATTGCTATAAACGAAAAGAAGCGTTATGCAACTTGAAGCGAATGCGATGGCATAAAGGCCTTTAAAGCAATGTCAAAAATTCTCAAAAAAAAAACGAGTGCAAAGCATGATGCTTACGGACCCCTCGGTGGTCAATCAATGTTGCATACGTAGTAGGTACCTAGACAACATGTGAGTTCATTCATTATATTACTTACTTTTTTGTTTTATTACCTACTTAATAGTCATGCCTGTTTCCCAGAAGGAGTAGGCAGCAAGCAGGCTTTTCGCCGGTTATGTTCTTAATCCCATCTAATGGGAGGTGAGACTATTTTCACCAACCAAGCCCTTTTCAGTACGGTGACCGGTTTTATTCAAAACCTTAACTATTCAGTTACTTACCTGTAATTTTTTTATCGACCACGAATCTCTGATAAGCGTAATCTGTTACATTACAAAATGTTATAACTCACATGGCAAAGATCTAGTGTAAGATCCATTCCAGCTGCTGTTAGGGCCACCGCTATACTTAATAGAATCGGTCCAGGAACAGCATGAAACATCCATGTGATACCGAGTGTAAGGCCAGGAATCACGTGAGCTAAACCAACATAATAATATATCTTTCAAATTTTATAGGTACTAAAAAATAGTTTCATCACACATATTTAAAGAAAACACCGGTCAGGCCACGCATAATAGCCTCTATAACTCCTGAACCAACAGAGTCATCTAATCTGTTATATTATTCCTTCAAAGTTCATTACATGGACTACTTATCTTGATTTTTCATAGAAACCCTACCAGGGAACACAGTAATTTTTATAGACTTTTTTATTGACATTGAAATTGCTTCGGTGGGGTGGTCGGTACTTAGTGCATCGGCTTTCTCGCATGCGGCGGGTTCGATTCCCGGGTCGAATCAAACATTTGTGTTATCCACAAGTGTTTGTGTGCTATATATTATGTATTTAGAAATATATATGTATGTTTATCCGTGCCTCGGAGAGCACGTTAAGCCGTTCGGTCCCGGTTGTCTTACGAACATCTATGATAGTCGTTATGGGTATTTGGAGCCCTAAAACAAAATCCTTGTGGTCTAGCTACAGAGCTTCGATATCGCCCATGGGTTGTGGAGTTCAGAAATGACAGTCACTACACGGAAATTATCGAAGTTTAGCCGCATCGTAGTTAGATTGGAAAGCCGACCCCAAGTAGGTTGGGAACAGGCTCGGAGGATAATTGAAATTGCATTTTAATTAGTAACCAACTTACAGACGATAATGAAATATTTTCTTATATTAGTAATCCGTTGTACCTGCGGTTTATATTTGTAGTAATGAAACGTATGAATTAGAAGTGACCCTAGTAATAAACGGAAGAAAAATGGTATTGAAGTCAGTGCTGATGCCTGAAACAATAATTACATTTTAGACGTTCTCATAAGGCCTTATTTATACTCGTATTACCTAATCGAAGTGCTGTTTTTAGTTATGCAAGATTTACACATTACACAAAACTATAAACGATTATTTTGTGGACATTGGTGTGGGTTACCTACACGTTCACTCGAAAGACTGATACTTATTTCTACATTTTTATAAACTGTACACGCCTCTTTCCCATTGTGTTAGGCCGAGACTATGGAATTCCACTTGCTACAATCCTGTCATACTTCTTTCGCTTCCTCCGCTTTAATTACTATTTTCATGCACGCTCTCTGGTAATGGGTACTCTTGACCAGCCCTTTTAAAACATCTCCGATTTAATCGAAGTACCTACGTTCGTCGAGATGGACCCTTGCCTGCCTGTTTATTCACGCCCGCCTTATGTATCTGTTTTGTCAATTTTATTTCATCCATCCTTTGTACGTGCTCGAACCAACTAAGCATTCCTTTTTCTATCTTCACCACATCTTCTGTCACACCGCAACGTTCTCTAATCACGCTGTTCCTCACTTTAATAGTTCTACAAGTAAGTAATTAACGTGAAACTATTTAATATCTCTTAATGCAAGGAGGCGGTGAAAGTCAAAAAGTCTTCAAAAATATATGAACTCATACTACCACACCACACCACAAATACCAGTTATAATAATACTACTAACTTACACTATATATGTTGTATTTGGCAACCTTAGAGTAAAATAGAGGGCCGTACAGGCACAGAATAGTAATCATCGATGTGTAACCAAAGTTAAGGGCGCAAAGTGCCCAGAATGGCACAGACGTCAATATCAACATCCAAGGTGCTTGAGAATTTCTAACCTAAAAACATACTCATACTTATTGATATAATATAAATAACTAGCTGCTAGCTTTGGCAGCGAAGAGTAGTTTTTTCTTCCTATTCCTATACCCATGGTAATGGGGAATGAGAAAACTAATCCCTTTGGCCTTTAGATAACCATTTTCAAAAAGTACTAACGCAATTTATGATTTTAACTAACTCGCCTAGATAGATACACACAGTGAATTTAAGTAGGTAGGTAGGAATTTCTTTATTGCGTGAGGTTAATAATGTCATACTTACTTTAATACTAAAAGTTGTGCCTATAGCACTAATCAAATACGTCATTTCCGCCTGAGAGATATACGGGTGATTCCTAGGTACATCGGTGATGATAAAGACCCATACCATTGCCCATAGTATCTGCATAGCACCTGCTAAATAGAATCCTACCATCCATTGCGAGTAGAAGTGAATTGCAGCACATATAAGGAATGTAACGAAAGTTCCAGTGGTAAAACCTAATTACAGAGATACATAGAGAATTATTACTTAACTAAGATTGCATTATAAGGTAAACATGGGTAAACTAGACGTTTAACTTGATACATTTCTAAGTAACAGTTCTAAAGTGGTTTTTGAGTGGCACGATGGCGTCGAGGAAAGCTAAGACTTGTTGTTTTATATTAGCGTAGACTTTAAATACTAGGTATCCGCAGGCGCCCGTCGTAAATTATATGGCGTCTCGGTTAGAACTCAAACCTTCTATGATTACCATAATCATATTACGTTTTCTATGTACATAATCGACGTGGGAACTACGACACGGGAAATCCTAGAACTCTTTTCAGTTAGGTATAGCATCTATTCATTTTCCTAATATTACAGCACATAATATAATATTAGTAAAATAACCGACTTTAAATTACCTCAATGGCACCAAATAATTGTTGGAATAGGACCAACAGGTGTGTTTACACAGCAGATTTGATTGTTTGTTTGTTTGGACCCATTTAAACAGTATGTACCAACAACTTTCTGCTGTGTAAACACACCTGCTCCGCGCCACCTTCTTGCCACGCGGTGAATGTGCGGTGCTCGGCGCGGAGGCGTTGTCGTGTGCACAGCTTCGCGACGTGGACGCGAGTTGGAGGCGGCACGGACGCGTTGTCGTGTGCATAGCTTCGCGACGCGGACGCCAGGTGGAGGCGGCGTGGACGCGTTGTCGTGTGCACAGGGTCGCGACCCGGACGCTAGGTGGAGGCGGCGCGAACGCGTTGTCGTGTGCATGAACGGTAAATAGAGGACGAGCCTAATATGACCGTTTCTTTGCATTTGCCAGAGCCTAGTTTGTTTGTTAGCAGGTGCACCGCATGCCGTTGAGGATTAATTGGGCAACGTATATGTTGACCCTTCGCACCCACTAAATCTGTGTCATAATCATGAAAATTATCTAATCCACAAATACAATCTTACCACAATAAGCCCACATGAAATGATTCCTTTCAATAGGAGGTACCCAGTTCATTAATACTTGTATCATATTCGTCTGCATAGCACCCTAGTATCAAACATAATTCAATACATTATCACATATAATCGATTGCGAATAAAATTGGAGAAACAGAAACACGACAAAACAGGACAGAACAATTTAATTCACTCAGAAGTTGTGACGATTCATAAATTGTTGAACACTTTGTTGACTATCGTGTAGGTATTTGCAATCTTTGGACATTGCCCAAAGTTAGGTACCATAATTTCGTGAAACAAAAGAGGCTGATATTATTATAGAAATAAATACTAACAGCACAAAATCCTTTTAAAATACGGACTGTAAATAGCAGCCAAAAGTTGTGATAAGCTGAAGCTGGGGTAAGGCAACACAATATTCCTGAAATCATTCCAGAGATGCCGACTACCCATGTTGGACCTAACCTAGAACAAAAACGACGATCAATTGCTCTAGGGACTTTGTCATGATTTTTTTTTTTTTTTTTTTTTTTTTTTATATTTGGTTCGCCAAATTGACGCCGCCCGCCTGGTGGTAAGTCGTGACGACGTCTAGCGATTGTGGGCCACTCTCACAGCACACATTACTATTGAGAGTGGCCCTCAACTTGACGACCTACTGATGTGCCTCTTCACGCTCCGCTTAAAGAACCCAGGATTATATGTGGGAGGAAACACGTGCACAGGCAGGGCGTTCCAGGCCACTATCGTTCGGCAGAGAAACGAACGTTTAAAACGTTCGGTTCTCGCGAACATGCTATCCACTGTGTGGGGGTGGCATCTCTGCCCGGCACGAGTCGTTCGGGATCGGAAGGAAGAGGGTGGGATCAGATTGAAGAGCTCTTCAGAACACTCGCCGTGGTAAATACGGTAGAATGCGGCCAAGGAAGCTATTGTTCGGCGCTGAGCTAGCGGCTCAAGGCTTCCCGTTACCTCCGGACAACCTATAATACGGATAGCCCGTCGCTGCATAGCGTCGAGAGCGTCCAGCAGATACTTCGCGGAGCCGTCCCAGAGGTGAGAGCAGTATTCGACGCAGGGTCTAATCTGCGTCTTGTACAGCAGACACCTCTGGTCCGGTGTAAAGAATCTCTTTACCTTATTCAGTATTCCTAGTTTCCGCGAAGCTAGCCCTATACATCTTTCGATGTAGTTTTTATTATTGAGCTCTCGACGAACGTCTATGCCAAGGATATCAAGGTTGTCCTTCATTGGTAATAATGCATTCTGAAGAGAGGGTAGGGGAAGGAAAGGGGATTTCTTCGCAGTAAATGCACACGCCTGTGTTTTGCGGGCATTGAACTCGACCAGGTTCTCGGTACCCCATTGAGAGATATTGTCGAGGTTACGGTCGAGATCAGCCTCGAGTCGTCGTCTCTCCTCCTCAATCTCAGATCGCCCCGCCGTCGGACGAACCGAGTAACTCCCGTGCAGTGTGCTGTCATCTGCATAGCAATGAATGTTCCCGAGGGATAGCATATCATTGATATGCAGAAGAAAGAGAGTTGGTGATAGTACGGACCCCTGCGGTACCCCGGCATTCACTTGCAAGAAGCGAGAAGCCTGGCCATCGCAGAGGACCCGCACTCGGCGCTCGTTTAAAAAGCTGGCAATCCAGCTGCACAGTTGAGGAGGTAGACCATATGCCGGAAGCTTGGAAAGGAGCGAAGCATGCCAGACCCTATCGAAGGCTTTGGCAATGTCCAGGCTAATAGCCAAGGACTCGCCGTGCCTTTCCATAGCCCCACCCCAGACATGCGTTACGAATGCCAGAAGATCACCCGTTGATCGCTTTGGCCTGAAGCCGTATTGTCGATCATTGATTAATGAGTGATCCTCTAGGAATTGCATGAGCTGCTTATTTATAAGGAGCTCAAGCACCTTGCAAATGACTGAGGTGACAGCTATGGGTCGATAGTTGCCTGGATCGGACCGATCCCCTTTCTTGGGGATCGGTTGTACGTTCGCCTCCTTCCAGACCTCCGGCACGAGCCCTGAAGAGTATGACAGGCGGTACAGACGCGTTAATACTGGAGACAACTCAGCTGCACATTTTCGTAGCACCACCGCCGGAATGCCGTCAGGGCCACTGGCTTTCCGCGTGTCGAGTGACCGCAGCACTGCCCGTACATCACATTGCCTGATAACAATATCAGGCATTGTGTGGCCACAGTTGGCGATGGCGGGGGGCTGCAGGCCACGGTCGTCGACCCGGGAATTAGCCGCAAAGAGGTCTGCGAGCATATCCGCTTTCTCTTGGGCTTTGTGAGCCAGTGTTCCATCTGGGTAACGCAGCGGTGGCAGCGAGGGCTGACAAAAGTTAGATTGCACGGCTTTGGCCAGTTGCCAGAATCCACGGCTGCCCGTGGGATGGGAAGTGAGCTCCTGACCAAGCCGCGCGACGCGCTGGGCATCCGCTCTCTTAAAGGCCCTCTTACTCGACTTTGTGGCCCGGTTGTACGCTGCTTTGAGGTGGCCCACGTTTGGGTCGCGCACAGCCCGGGCCCTGATCCAGGCGCGATATGCCGACTGTTTTTGTCGAACAGCTTTGGCACAATCTCGCCCGAACCAGGGACGGGCTCTGCGGATACTGGTGACATCAGTGAAAGGGATGTAATAATCCATCCCTAAACTGATCTCGCCAGCAATAGCAGAAGCACTATCCGAAGGAGCCTTTCCTACAAAGCAGCGCTGGCTCCAGGGGACAGACGCATAATAATCGCGTAGACCGTCCCAATCCGCTGACGAGTAGTGCCATAGTCGTCGTGACGTTTGTACAGGACGTGCAGGAGGTGACACCTTCATGCCAGCGTGAACAACACAGTGGTCGGAACTACCCAGTGGGGCTCCTACCGAAACACTGTACTGGGCTGGGCGACTCGTCAGCAGTAGATCCAGCAGAGCGGGCGCGTGATCTGACCTGTCTGGTATCCGGGTGATCCCGCATACCATCTGGGTCAGACCGTGGGAGAGAGCGAACGCATGGGCGGCTCTACCCGCATGATCAGTCTTGAGGGACCCCAGCCATTCAATGTGATGGCCATTGAAGTCCCCCAGAAATACTAGGTCAGCGTTCGGGAACCGCACCTGCGCTTCATCAGCCGTCTCGCTGAGGTACTGGAAGAGCTTTGTTGTCTCAGAATCCCCTGTGTGGGATCGGTAGACGCACACGTAGATCTGGCTCATAGAGCCATGGTCTACGTGCAGCCAAAGGACGGAATTGGAGGGGTTCTCTAGGCAGCGCAACCGGCGGCAGCAAACATCCGCCCTAACGAACACGCACACCCCGGCTTTGTCTCGAAATTGTTCCTCGATGACATAGCCGGGGTAACACAGGTAAGACGTGTCGTCAGGGCGGCGTATTTGTGTCTCCGTGAGGAACATCACAGCGGGCCGTGCCGTCTCAAGGTGGTGGTGGACGGTATCGAGGTTCGCATGGAGTCCACGGACGTTAGTGAACTCCACCTCGAAATGTGAAGTTGTGGGGTTTCCTAGGGCCGCTGTGTAACGTTTATTTCTTTTTTGTTGCACTGCCATTGTAGATTTTGAAGAAGAAGCGTGAAGACAGGGCGACATCTGGTGCAGCAGTAAGTGACAAAGCGCAGGGGCTAGCTTTGTCTAGAACCGTGTGGTTAGGTCGGAGCCGACTCGCCGGACGGAAGGGCTCCCAAACCCCCCTGATGCAAGGCCGCCGCTACCCCACACCGGTTACCACCCGGAGCGGCGATCCCACATCAGGATTATGCGCAACATGTGGGGCAGCCTCCTGGGGTGGTTGGCCCCAGGCGGGCCCCATGACTGTGTTGCGGGCGGCCGCGGCAACGCCGTTGCTAAGGGTCTCCCTGGCCGGCGAATCGACCCACACCACCCACACTAGACTCCGTTTCGCCCCCACTGGTCCCATGCCTGCTGCACCATACATCGCCCCGGGCCCGGCGGTGCAGCTGCTGAACCCCTAACGCAACCCAGCCTGGGCTGGGTTACTTGGGGGGCTTTAGCACAGCTGCACGGTGGTACCCCCCCGGACCAACACTGTTGTACCACCTGGTACCCACGTAGGGGCCGAAGCCTCTCCATAGGTACCGTAAATTAACGAGCCTCGTCCGTTTATCAGCAGGTGCGCCACTAGCAGGTGAGGTCGCTGGGGCCCTATAGATGTTGGTAGAGCCCCTAGCTACTAGACATCTCTAAAAGACGAGGACTGATACTGGTCCTATTACGTGTGTGGAATTCATAGGACGTACGTAGTAGGAGACCTATAACTTTGATGGTATTCTATGGCGGAGAAGTAGTTATACCTGCTAAAAAACTCGGTCAAAGAAATATATATTCCTCCTCTTTTTCTTGTTTTAGGTACGTGGTTCCATCGTTTATCGATAAGCTTGCCAATGTCATGGTAATGCTTGATAGTTCCCAGCAGAGAAGAACTAGTTACTCCAAACTAGCTCTCAGTGGGGGACAAGGAAACATTCGGTATTGCAAGTGAGCGTCTGGACCTTGGTTTTTGCCGAGCGCCAGAGTTAACCTCAAAAGCTATCAACCATGCGCTCTCCTAAAACCCAAGTCCACATATTGCTCAGAAACTGTCTATATGATTATGAACAACAAACTTCTTACCTGTCACCAAGACTGTGAAATATAGGGAAGCACACACAGTATCCTATGTGATATGCAGAAAATAGTTTGCCCATTTTCATACAATCCCAACTTATTAGGTCAACCATCTGAAAACATGTTTTGTATATCTTTTTAAGTGCGTGTCGGGACATTAATAGAATAGAGTTCTGTAGTCACTAGTTCTGTAGGCTATTATGGGTGAAATAGTTCAGACAAAGCTATATAATCCGTTATAGTTTTTCTTCAAAGTTCATTACATGGACTACCATAATGAATTTTATCAGCTTATTAGTGGGGGGGGAACCCTGTTTTGACAAAAAATGCGCTTTAAACTTTTAATTATTCGTTACAAACATACAAATCAGTCCTCTATAAAGGTAATATTAGTGTAGATATAGGTACAAGTCAGAGGCCACACAGGTATTTGGCAGGCCACACAGGTATTTGGCAGGTGTATTTTTGGCATCGAGCAAATCTTCATCATATGTATGTTATGTAAAGACTCTACAGCCGAGGAAGTCTCTACACCACATACAGGTTACTTTTTTCACATTTTCACGTTCCTGATTTCCACAGGAACAGTTGAAACTACTTCAATCAAGATCGATTCCGTAAACACGCTAAGGATCGACTTAAAACGCTCACAAATAACACTCAACAAAATATCACAAAATACGAGAACAACCTACAGAAGTCTGTCTACCTATGTAAAAAAAAAATCGTTTGTTCTACACTGTGACAATACGCAGTAAGGTCCTACCTTATATTGGCCGTGTCATTGAAATTAACGCCTGCCTACCGATACTTGCTTCGATAAACCACATACTCCTGGTTATGTTACATCTGAAAATTAAAATATTCTTACCCCAGCCCTAGCAGTAGGCATTCTATAGTATTTGGTGTGGTTGTATCGCAAATGTAAATGTTCTCTCTTCTCTAACTGCGCCATATCAACAATATGCACACTCAAATTAAACCGCACGACGTACATTAAAAAATACCCGAGGAAGATCATTATTCCCACCTACAAAATAACAAACTTGTTCTTTAAATTGCGTTTTACTTTAAGAAGATTTGTAGTTATTACACTTACTATTGCACGAATCCTAATTTTGCACATTACTAGGCCTAAACATAAACATAATGACAAATATCAAGAGTACGGCCATAACCATATTGAATTTATCCAAGTCATCTAAATAATTAGCTCCAATATAAAATGGCAATATGCTCGCTTATTACGTGGGGGTTAAAGAATTTACTGGTGAAATGTTGGCGTAATAAAAATCCTTATTACTTCATCTAGGAATCTCTGAAAATGTTTATGCCGCATTTCTGATACCAAAAGTCATGTATGACTTGTTATTGCAGTTTTGCCATGCATAATTTTAAGCGCATTTGCAATCCAACTAAAAATAAGACCGAGATGACTATTGAACATAGCAATAATCAGGGAAACTCCGTACCCACATTATGCATTGAGCAGTGAAGGAGTAGCGGAGGTGTATTGTTCTCTAATTAGATATTTTCAAAATATATAATATATATAAATAGATATTTAAATCGAAATCCAGTGGATATTAGTGCCACGGGTAATTAAGAAGATCACGGGTAATTATTTTGTATGCGCAATCAGAGTAGTAGTGTCATGCAAAAACAAAATTTCCCGTGAAGCTATTAGTAGTGCCAAGCAGTTGTGTCAACGGTATTAAACGGGATCTTAATAGTCACCCGATTCATCCCATGTTACATTTCATTATTGTATCTAATGGCCCTTTGTCCAGAAAAATCCATTAAAAAGATCCATCACGGATGATATTTTTTTGGATATATGGCGTCCACTAAAATCCATTAAACGATCCATCATATGATGGTTGTCATGAAATAATATCAACCATTAGTTCCATTATGGTGGAACTAGTTTTTTTATCGCTAGTACCATTTTCAAGGAATCTGGAAATTAACGGAGCTAGTGGTGATTTTTTATTATCCCTAGTCTACTTTAAACGAATTGTAAATTCTTGTAAGACAACACTTGACAACCCTTCGTATGCCAGCCAACCCCTCTTTCAAATTATCTACCTATGAGTTCAAAACATATTCTCCATTTAGAAACTAATATAAATAAAACTACCTTTGAATTTACATGTCGGGTTTAATTGTCAATATATTAATACAATCAATTTGCAGTATCTAATATTATAATTAACATAAACCTTAAATCAATTTAAATCGAAATACTGTGACATTTTTAATAAACTGGGACACAAATATCGCTCCCTCGCCAGATAATTATGGACCTAGATGCAAAGGATTTTATACTTTAAATCTTCTAGAGCTGATTAAGGATTTACATATTGATCGCGCTATTATTCGAGTAAAATCAGCTAACTCGTGTTGTAAAAATACTATACATATAGAAATTTAATTGGAAAAATATAATGGTTAATTTAGGTAACCATTTAATTCTGTGAAAAGTTATGGCTATAACTTATTCAACAATTCACTGAGGCATATTTTACTTTACTCTTTACTCTAGCCACAACTAATAAGCTACAATCTTTTTAGTTTTAATATTACTGCTATGTTTAGTGGCAAGATGCTGATAATACTGAGCAATAAAAAAATGGTTTTATAAAACTACCGAGTTTGAGGAATTGTTGATTGTTTTGGTTCGTACACCGGGAATGTACCAGGGTTAAGCTCTGAAATTAGTAGGTTCCTATCAATATAGATTCAATTTGAATTTATCGATAGCGTAAGTATTCGGTGGGGGAGCAATATGTAACACAGCAAGAACTTACTTAACCTTCACTATGCTAGGTATTAATACATTGGTCGTCGGATACACTCCCAAAAAGTCTTTGGCTGTCATTTTGTGCTATTGCTTTCATCGCCTACTGATTTAAGGGTATTTTTAACATCTTTTGAGCTGTCTCCAAATCATGTCTCCTGGGTAGCTGATGCACACGTTCTCATTTAACGAACCCGAAGACGCTATGATTCAATTATAGAAATCTGGACATTAAAGCCAAAAAAAGCCTAATCAAAATTTCATAAATTGAGCCCTTTCCACCGAAATGGTCGAAATAAGTAATTAACTAATAATTTCACGTATTTAAGCGTAAAGAAGTAAATTGACGTCTGATATCTGATACTGATGTTGCATTAGTAAAATATGGCATTCAAATATACAGTGTGTCCCAAGATCATGCTACATGGAGATTCCTAGAAATAAATAAGCCTTGAAGCCTTTTGATCGGTGTCGTAAAATAACATGTTTTGTTTTTTTACCATTTGGTCGGTTCGAAGTTCACACAGGTGATTTTTCAAAAATCTATGAATGCAGTTAAAACTGTTTATTATAAATAAAATAAAGTCTCCATTCAGGAAAATTGTCTATCTACAATATTTAAAGTACTTTCCCTCCATCTAGCATAGTTTTGGGACACCTGTATAAGTGAGCAAATGCTACTGGATTTTGATCGTTTACTTCATTTTTTTTAAATCGCAGTTAAAAGAGTACAACCACATTTATCTATAAAATAACATGATTACAAATACCTTTCTACCATTTTATTTAACTTTTAATACAATTTTATATAAGAAAATACATTTAAGATCACAGCATTCATTTACCCAATCACAATTTTTCACCTCTAAGGCAATTTTATGTCAGTATTCTTAATAAAATAATCATTTTAAGGACGGATCTTAACCAGTTCTCAATAACTAAAGTCTATCACAATTTATGTTCTTCTGTAAGTACAATTATAATAAGTACATTGTGATACCTTATATATTCTATTTAAATACATAGTTAAAGAATTGTGTCAATGGCGACTTTTTTTTTTTTTTTTTTTAATATTTGGTTCGCCAAATTGACGCCGCCCGCCTGGTGGTAAGTCGTGACGACGTCTAGCGATTGTGGGCCACTCTCACAGCACACATTACTATTGAGAGTGGCCCTCAACTTGACGACCTACTGATGTGCCTCTTCACGCTCCGCTTAAAGAACCCAGGATTATATGTGGGAGGAAACACGTGCACAGGCAGGGCGTTCCAGGCCACTATCGTTCGGCAGAGAAACGAACGTTTAAAACGTTCGGTTCTCGCGAACATGCTATCCACTGTGTGGGGGTGGCATCTCTGCCCGGCACGAGTCGTTCGGGATCGGAAGGAAGAGGGTGGGATCAGATTGAAGAGCTCTGCCGTGGTAAATACGGTAACGATCTATTAAAAATCTTTAACTATGCTTTTGTTATTATAAATTCGATAAGTCGCTGTTATTAATAATTATATGCAAGTCTTTTGCAGCATGCCATGACAATGTATAAGTAGTTACATACAAAGACAAACAACATATTAAAATGTAATTTTGCTAGTGGAACTCACATTTTATGACCAGTATTTATATGAAGTTACAATACTCATTTAAATAAAAATAAACACATCTGCAACAGGCGGTACATTCTTTTTAAAACATAATATAAATGAGAACTCCTCTATCACGTTTTGTATAATTTGTAAATAGATATAAAGTAGCATCGATAGTATCGATGTTCGAACTACAAATATCTGATATAAGTTGTGCCTGACGCTATAACGGATACCTACCGTTTACGTGGCAACATTTAATGGTGTTTCTTTTATATCCTTCGCATCACCATTTTTTACTTTCGAATTACTTAGTTCTTTCAGATCGCCGTTAGTTTTATCGTCTTTTACGTCTTTATCCTCCGCTGCAGAGTTCCATGGTTGAATATTAGCAGTGCCGAAAAATGCAAAGAACACCGCAGAAATAATATAAACCGATGCACCGAGGAAAAAGACTGGTCGCCAGCTCTCAAAACTGTTCTGAAAACGAAAAAGTGACATGTTAAATATGAATTTAAAAGGAAATATGAAACGTGTGATCAACGCATGTCAGGACCGAGACTGCGGTTACTTTCTGGCTTAGAGAATGATCATTGCTATTCAACGTGGCAACAATGAGAAGATTCTGAAACCTTTCTAGTCAGCAATGAAGGTGGCCAAATTGTTTTACGAATCCTTGTAAATATTGTAGGTAGATATCGACTTATTTTTTTGTTTCTTCGAATAAACGACGAGGTTCATATTTAGAAGGAAGAC
This sequence comes from Nudaria mundana, assembly GCA_963556515.1. NCBI lineage: Eukaryota > Metazoa > Arthropoda > Insecta > Lepidoptera > Erebidae > Nudaria > Nudaria mundana. The sequence continues at coordinate 9,530,645 of OY748305.1, read as the reverse complement.
TTTTTTGAGTCTACGTAGTTTAGTATTCATTCAGATTAGTGTTTAAATAATAGTACACCTGGCATGTTGAATAGAATATTGTGTAGTATTTTTGAACATTGGCTTGAATTTGCATATGAAATCTTATCACGGAATTCTAACAAGAATGCTTACCCCTTTACTAGTAAAATATGCCGTAATCATGGGTGTGAAGAAGCCGGCAGTGCTTCCTACGCAGTTTGCTACACCGTATAAAGTGCCTGCGTAGTTAGGTGCCAAATCTTGATGATTCTGCAGATTTGTAAGTGTAGCTGCTCCATTGAAGCCCATTGACATCGTAATCAATGTCACAGATAATACTGTGGAACATCCTGCATAGACCAACAACACTAGTAAAATGCCGGGTAAAATATGAGAGAATAGGCAAAAGAATTTCCTTATGAATGTCGTCGTCATAAGTTTCCTTGCCACTATAAAGTCTCCAACCACTCCAAATATAGTCGCGAAGCATAACCTCGCAAGATATGGTAGCGCAGATATCACGCCAGCGGCTGATAGTTCAAAGCCCAATACACTTGAAACAAATTTTGGTCCAACTGTCATTATGAAGTACAAGCCCCAAAGATTGCCGTAGTGAAGGACAACCATAGCCAGAAACGGTAATGACGTCACAATGCTCTTGAATGGTGGCAAACCCTGAAAACAATAAACGGGCACATTTAATTAAACCTTTTAGTTTTTTAATTTGTATACTTCAAGTATATAACTCAGAGGTTTTTATGGGTTCTTTGACTGTACCTAAAAGTTTTGTATACATTACAATTAATTGTGGTAAGTAAGTAGGTAAGTATAAAAATGTTTAGCAATTTTTAAATGAATAAATCAAATAAATACCTAAGTAAATCCAACACGCTACGCGCGTCAGCAACGCGACATACCTACTTTAGACTTTTTAAAAATGATTTACTCACCTTTGAACATTTAATTTTGCCTCCTAATGCTTCCACAATGTATTTCCTTTCTGCTTCTGCAATTCTTGGGTGTTCTGAAGGCGTATCAGCCACTAAATACCACCAAAATCCACACCAGACCAAAGTCATGATACCGGGCACATAAAAGGCAGATTCCCATCCAAATTTCTGCATAAGTGGTCCAGTGAGTGACCACGTGACTACCGTACCCAAAGTACCTCCCATCATAGCACTCACAAACTTGCCCTTCTCAGCTGGTGGAGCCCATCGAGCTACAAGCACGTGGAGGGCTGGATATATAAATCCCTGAAAATATAGCATAATTTGAAGTAATAAATTTAATTTATAAGCATCTCATAAACTTTTTTTCAGCAAATATTATATGCGCAAATTGCTGCTAAAATGAATATATTTGCTGCGCAAACAGTATTTTTGCTTAGGAAAGAGATTTAATTAGTACAAAATGAAGGTTTTTGATTAGCAAATCAAATCAAATATTTATCTGATGTTGTATTGCTTGATATTGTAATTGTTTGTATTTACTTAGTTATTTATTACTTTATTAATAATATATTTATTTCACACTTCTTGTTAAACACACTGCTTCTCTCTACAATAATCATCTTTATCCTCTAAACCTCTAAGGTCTGCTGGCAGAAAAGTCATCTTTTTAACTTAAGAACGCCATTATAAATAAATAAATAAATATGTTAGAACAATCCACACAACGCCATCTAGTCTCAAACTAAGCAGAGCTTGTGTTATGAGTACTAGATAAACTGATATAAATACTTATATACATTTTTTTTTCTTTGTAAATACATACATATTATACATAGGAAACATCCAGACTTCGGTATAAACGTATGTGTCATCACACAAAGTTTGGCCCGACCGGGAATCGAACCCGAGACTCCGGCGTCGAAAGCGGATACACTACCGACCACGCCACCGAAGCAGTCGAGCATTGTGCATATTGTTTTTAATAATTACCGACTTGTGTATATATTACAGTTATGTACAATAAAGAATTAAAAAGTTTGCCTTAGGTTATTTTTCCCCTTGGAAATAAACAAGGAAACTGTATGAATAACACGTATAGATACCGTCATCTACTTTCTCTTAGGACAGACTTATTCCAAGAAATGGTGTTAATTAATCATAACTGTCCCCTCTTTGACGGACATTATGCATGGAAAGTTACCAAAATTAAAAACAAAGACGTCCAAAATCTAATACCCTGGCACCGACCGGTTGGCCTCATTATGTTAATAAATGAACATTAGTGTATGAATTTATTATATTATGAATCATCGCGACTTCATTAAATGCCTCTTTTTCTAACTGCAAAATATGAACTCTCCGAGCGTATGCCAGTGGTGGCACCTGTAGTTTCACATTCATAGTTAATGTGTTTTCACAACTTTGTGTTTTGATAGGTCTTTTGCAATCAGCCCTGATAGTATCGAGAGTCGTCGCCCATTGGCCGCCATACCTCACCTTAATTGAGACTGGGTTATAGTAAATTCGTGATTGTGACTTATTTATCTGACGAAACTTAACCCTGGCACTATCTTATTGGTTTGAGTCCCAAAATCATTGTACTATTGGAATCTTACCATTAGAGTAATTAAATCTAATGCTATATTACTTACCCCAGCAAATCCTAATAAGAATCGTACAACCACTAAAGCCATATAATCTAGTTTAGCGGCCAAAGGGCTTAAAGCTGTGAGTATGCCACTGACGAAAGAGGTCCATAGCACTACATATCGGGGCCCCCACCGTTCAGCTGCCATCCCACCAGCTAACGATGTAAGTGGATAGCACCAGAAATAGGAGCCCAAAATTAAGGCTTGCTGTTCTGTAGTCCAATTGAATGATGCACCGCCAGGGACCTACAAATGACCAATTATGACATTAATTGACATTAATACCACTATATTCAGCGCATGGTAAAGAAACGGCAACAACCCTCATAGAATCAGACCTCCTGTCAAGTATAAAGGGGTTCAATAATTTTCCAGGTCCAGTAAATGGCTCACGTCAAATATACATGCAAAATATTCTTTGGCAAATACTAAAACGAGTGCAAGGCAGATATCAACAAGTTCTTAATTTGTATATGGAAACCATAAAAAAATCTGGGCATGTGATTATTTTCACCAATGATTATACTCGTAATTATAAGATTATTAGTGTTCCGCGACGTAACAACGTTACAGCGAGCACTGATAATAATAATTATATATCCAAGAATATAAGTACCTACTTTACATGGTTTTCAGACCAACTTTCAAATGTGGAAAATTTAGAAAATATTGGCAACTGAACTAAATTCCGCGGCACAGTGCTGCGACCGCCTACGTCCATTGCCGAGCGCCTCTGGTGCAAAAAGACGGTCGCAAAAAAAAATCCGTTAACATGTTATATACACGTGTGTAGATCTAGTATTTACCTACTATTCTGCCACAAAATAAAAAAGCAGGAAATGTGTTATGTATACCTTTATTGGTGCTGCTTCGACGTCAGCCGCACGGTCTTGGCGAATAAGCGAGTAATTTCCAACAATATCGTCCGTCGTTCCACACTGAGATCGTGATCTAATAAGTATACATAGATAACACATTAATTATCACAGAAGGATTAAAATAATTATGATTTAGAAAGAATTTACTTAAAGTAAAATTTGTTGATACAAGAAATATCTACGTTTTTAACCTAATTCATAAATTGATTGAAAACTCACATATAAATATAAAAACATCTCTAAAAGCTTGTACTTTTTGTCTGAGCTAAATCAATACCTACCTACATTATAATAAATTTGTAAGTGGTCGATGTCTGTACATCGCAGATATAATAGAGAAACTGTTGTAGGGTGCTTTATGAACGCAATAGTACCCAAAACATTGGTTTTTAGAATTTTTGTCTGTTTGTCTGAATGTTTGAACACGCTAATCTCAGAAACGGCTTAACTGATTTTGAATGCGGTTTTTAGTAATGCGTTTTGGTCGTCTCGTCGCATAATGTCCTTTTCTCGAAATGTCCTTTCTCTTAATGTCCTTTCTCAAAATGTCCTTTTCCAAAAATGTCCTTTTCTCGAAATGTCTTTTTCCCAAAATGTCCTTTTCTCAAAATGTCCTTTTCTCAAAATGTCCTTTTCGCGAAATGTCCTTTTCTCAAAATGTCCCTTTCTCAAAATATGTGCACTACAGGATTACAGTCTTTATACTAAACATGTACATACATGTAACTATAATTTTAGACCAGAATGTGAATTCAGAAAAAAAAAACAAAATGTTATTACTAATAACATTTTGTTTTTTTAACAAGATAGTAAGTACGAGTATATAATAAAAAACATGTACCTACATATATATATTATATATATTTGAACATTCTCACACAATGTCATCTAGCCCAAATTAAGCTAATATAAGCTTGTGTTATGGGATCTAGATAACTGATAAAAATACTTATATCTTTCTAAATACATAATAAATATACATAGAAAACACCAATACTCCGAAACAAATATTTGTGGATCACACAAATAATTTGATTCGACCCGGAATCGAACCTGGGACCTCAGGAACGGCAGTCGCATACACCGAAGCAGTCGAACATACATGTAATTTGGACAGCGCCATCTCTTGTCGTTGTGATGAACTTTCTTGATGTGTGCTATTGATTGATTCTTGATGATTACTGACGTGTGTTGATTATTTTGAGAAAATAATATTTTCATTCATCTACATTTTTGTCGGAATATAAAGAAGCTGAATACTAATAACATTTTGTTTTTTTTTCTGAATTCACATTCTGGTCTAAAATTATAGTTACATGTATGTACATGTTTAGTATAAAGACTGTAATCCTGTAGTGCACATATTTTGAGAAAGGGACATTTTGAGAAAAGGACATTTCGCGAAAAGGACATTTTGAGAAAAGGACATTTCGAGAAAAGGACATTTTGGGAAAAGGACATTTCGAGAAAAGGACATTTTGGGAAAAGGACATTTTGAGAAAGGACATTTCGAGAAAAGGACATTATGCGATGAGACGCTCGTGGTTCATTCAACTTAGCATTTAAGGTTTGTTTTATATCAATCGGTTCATAAATAAAAAGTTATATCGATCTAAAGTACCACGCAGGCGGAGCAGCAGCAAGCTGTAACTGGTGATCAAAAAAGCTATACATAAATCAGTAACTGGTGATCAAGAAAACTATAACACGCAGGCGGAGCTGCAGGCAACAGCTAGTAAAACAATAAAATTTAAATGATTTAGTTGTTACGGTGAACTGCTGAAATCGTTTAAAAATATTACTGGAAAGTTCCTTTCAACTATAAGAACAATACATTTGCTGGCACAATTTTCATAACTAATGTATGCCAAATAAAATAAAGTAAAATAAATAAAAATTAAATACAAGACAAATTCGGAACATTCATTAGTTACATTCTTGTGTCATTATTTCACGGTAATACTTCGCTACGGTACCATTGAGCTTCCTTTAGCTTTACAAAAGAATAACAACAACAAAAAATATAATATAAAATGCTTACAAAATGTAAGCGAAAATCAGCGTGACCAATGAGCAGATAAATTTTACATTTACTTATAGTGTTGTGTGGTAAATAAGTTACTAAGAAATTACCGTAAAGACAATAACCTATCATTCTTACAATCTAATACTGTAGGATACCAGTTATTCATCAGTTTTGGTAAGCAAATAATGCACTATTTTATTGTTAGTTTAATCAAAATAGTGTGTAAAGTGGTTCCATCAAGACACCCACCGAACAGACGAGGCTATAGCAGCAAAAACTCCCAACAAATGGAACTAAGCTAGCAACCTATTCCGTACCACGTAGGACCAATTTAATTACAAATTTTACCTTTTAAACCTCCCTCAATCTTCACGAATATTTCAAGACCGGTTCAACCGTTCTCAAGTTTTAGCAATTACATTTTTACTTAATATAGATAGATAAAGATTAGATAAAGAGGGGCTCGTGGTCTAGTGGTAACCGACAATGTTAACACATTGCAAAGGTTAAGCAACATCGACTCAGGCCAGTCTTAGGATGGGTGACCATTTCTTAAGACATTGAGACCCTCCGTGCCTCGAAGAGCACGTTAAGCCGTCGGTCCCGGTTGTCATACTAACATCTATGGCAGTCGTTAGGGGTGGTTGGAGCCCTAAATCAAAAATCCGACCGGTCTAACTACAGAACTTCGATATCGCCCATGGGTTGTGAAGGTCAGATGGCAGTCGCTTCACGGAAAATATCGAAGTTCAGCCGAATCGCAGTTAGACTGGAAAGCCGACCCCAACTGAGTTGGGAAAAGGCTCGGTGAATGATGATAGATGATGGTGTCTCAAAACGGAGTATACGATGAGTATACGTATGGTTTAACTGGGGGATCGAGTCTCTCTACAGATTATCCAATGTTTCTTTTTCACTATTCCCTATTGCGTTAAGACTAAATCTAAAATAAGTATCCAACCACTTACGTTGAATTACTTGGGGCTTGAGGAACCATAGCAATGAGGTTAAGACTTATATTGACTCGAAGCATGTATACCACCCAGCAGCTTGTGAACAACATCACCCATAAGTTAAAGCGCACCGGGATCACATCTGAAATGAAACAACTTTGATTACTCCTCACAGAATATTATATAGGTAGTGTTCTTACGTGAAACTGGCAGTCGTCCAAAATTACATTTCCACATGTGCATAGGTAAGTGCGTATATATAATATGATTGACGTATTCAGATCAAGCGAGATAGAATGATAAGACTAAAATTGGACCACCTTATAAAAATACTTAACTATCATAAATCAATACTATCAGGCGTTACTTTTCGGAAGTCCATTGTTAAATTAAATAAATCTAACTACTTTGCAATATTCCGCCACATGCAAATTACCCAACTCTCGTATTTATTCATTCACAAGTCCGCCCTCCAAACCCACTTAGGCCGAAAGAATAGAGAAATAATTTTGAAAATAGAATAAATATGAATCCGGTCGCCGTGCACCGAGCCATCGACATCTCCTGATGATGCCCCTGGTTGGGGGCGAAACAAGTGTCGAGGTTTTTTATTATTTTTTGCACGATAACACAACTCTCATATTTATTCTATTTTCAAATTTATTTCTCTATTCTTTTGGCCTAAGTGGGTTTGGAGGGCGGACTTGTGCATGAATAAATACGAGAGTTGGGTAATTTGCATGTGGCGGAATATTGCAAAGTAGTTAGATTTATTTAATTTATTATAAATCATTTAAATAGAGAGAGGTCAACAGACCAACGACAAGAACAAAATTGATGCCTGAAAAACTTAGTTAAAAAGTAGTAGTACTTAGTTCTTAAACTTTTAAGACTATTATTATACTCGTACGAGTCCCGTCTACGAATGTTGAAGTGATCTTTGGGGAAGGTTTTCGTCCACGTCCACCAGTTTTCGTCAAATGATGATGTGTCATTATGATAGAGAATCACCTCGAATATTCCGCGGGATCTTAGTCCTTAGCTGCCTGCTTGTGGTAGTTTCCGCAGTGGTATCACTTGAAAGGGCCATGAGTATGTGAGTCTATTTTATGGCCATTGATATATTAAATAAATACAGTAATATCTCTCATAATTGAACATTATAAATGAAATTGGGAGCTTCATGTACGTGTGTGACCAACGCGATTTTATTAGACAACAAAAAATTACAATGCGTATCGTGTACTCTTTCTCTCTTTCTTTATGAGAATATTAGGCAATAAAAACCGGCCAAGTGTGTGTCTGACCACGTATAAAATCGGTTCCGTAGTCACCTTGATAACTCCTGAACTAACACTGTTATCTAATCCGTTACATTTTCGTTTAAATTTCATGACCACCATCAAGAGTTTTTTACCATGAAAAGTATAACGGATTAGTGAGATTCTATTGTATTACTTAGAAATAACACTCAATACTTTATCGATATTTTACGGCTTATTCCATAGCGTACACAACACTATTTTACCCACACATTTGCATTTTGATTTTGGGATCGCCTCTGAACTGTCTTTGTGTATTTTTCTACATACTACGAGTATATCTATGGGCCTGCCCATACGCGGACAGGTCACCGGTTACGGTAGAAAATCTAACCACGATTGCCGGCTCAGCGATCTGAGCCTGCAGAAGATATTTTAGTGTATGGGCTGCTTTAATTACATACTCAGCTCTGTCATCACCTTTAAATAAGGTGAGGTTATAATCGAGTAGACTTCATCCTCACCTGCATGCGGTGCACCTGCTGACAGACGGACAAGGCTTTGACGTCCTCTATTAAACAGTGAACGAAAAAACATACAAGCATTTCTCGCGCTCGAAACGTGGAAATCTTGCCGCGAAGGTGTGCAGTTCGGTACCTTCAGCCGGCCTGTCATTCACGCGCTAATCATGCGACAGTTAGTACACTGTTACATTGCGAATAAAAACTGATTGGTGAAATATGGGCGTACTAACCGCCTCTATCTATCTCTTCGGGGTTATAGACGTGGTGCTGCGTTATTATTATCTAATAAATATTTGTAGAGTATAAAGTCCTTCTATAACTCGGGACAAGCAAATTACTAGCTCAATGTAAGCATATTTTATGCCTCTGCCTACACCTTCAGGGAAACAGACGTGATTTTATGTATGTATGTAGAATATTATACTAGCTAACAACCGCGATGGTATTCCTGATTCCTACATTAACCTATTCTTGGAATCAAACGTCTCTGTAGTCTGTTTTACAAGTTAAGTAGCTCTTATTAGACTAATCAGTGAGTGTACAGGTCGCGTCAGATAAAAAGAACGCTAACCTTCAACTTGCCAGTAGGCGATTTATCGATCTACGAGTATATGGTAGTTACAGCGAGTCCCACTGTCGTCCAGCGTTTACAAGTTAAGTAGCTCTTTTCAGACTAATCAGTGAGTGTACAGGTCGCGTCAGATAAAAAGAACGCTAACCTTCAACTTGCGCAGTAGGTGATTTATAGATCTACGAGTATATGGTAGTTACAGCGAGTCCCACTGTCGTCCAGCGTTTACAAGTTAAGTAGCTCTTTTCAGATTAATCAGTGAGTGTACAGGTCGCGTCAGATAAAAAGAACGCTAACCTTCAACTTGCGCAGTAGGCGATTTATCGATCTACGAGTATATGGTAGTAACAGCGAGTCCCACTGTCGTCCAGCGTTTTTCTTACGCGAATTGAACTATACTTAGTAAGAAACAAACGCAGTTTTCCTGCTTCATAAATAAGTGTGCAATCAAATGAATCTAAAGGCCCGAAATTGGCAACTTCGAAAAGAAAATAATCCTTGAATTATTACAGTAGATAACGCGTAGTCATCTCACGGGTTTGTAATAAATAATGCACAGTGTGTTTGTTCATGTAGGTTTCGTAATGAGAACATTTTTATTTACTATTCTTATTTTTATGTGTATTTAAAAAAAGCAATTCTGTAGTCTACAATTCTGACAACGCTGGACCTAAGTATTTGAAGTTATTATATTTTGGTAGATTAGTTGAGTCTTATTAGTAACTAGCGGACGCCCACGGCTTCGCCCGCTTGACAAATTATATACACAAAAGCCATCCTCAAGAACCATTCTATTCAGTGGTGAAAACCGCATTAAAATCCGTTGCGTAGTTTTAAAGATCTAAGCATACATAGGCAACGTAAGCGACTTTGTTTAATACTATGTTATTAGACTCTACCCAGGGGTGGTGGAAAAGATTTCAACGCGTGCGGTGAGAATCATGGATTCCAGATGATTACAATTCAATTCATTTTAATCATATTTTACTTACTAGCTCGCTTTTACCAGCAATTAACCAATATCGGGTAAATTAACGACGCTAATTGCACAGATTATTGTGATACTTTATGTATTTAAATAGGTATAGGTATTAATCACAGGAATAGGTACTCACAAACCATCATAGTAGTTCGTTTTTCCGCTAACAGTTGCATCGCAGGTCGCAGCTAAATTGTTAGTTTTAATTTTGAAATATTGTATTTCAAAACTTTACTTTAAGCAAAACTATAAAAACACAAAATAAAAATTCAAAACTGAAATGAGGATTATCCACTGCATTTTAAACTGCATCTCTCAGTACATAATAATATAATTATTAGCTTGGAATATTTATATTATGAATGATGAAATGTCAACCTACATTTAACCAACATTTAACAATGTCTTTAACAATGTCATCAAATGTCATAGCTAAACAAGGCAGGTTTTAATATGGGTAATATACATGGAGGTTTCTGTTTTTTTTTTCTGAAACCTCCATGTATATTGACGCAGATTATAACCGTACCCTACGGCACAGAATAGGGAATACTTAGTACTTACTACGGTTACAATCTGCGTCATTACCTTATTTGTAATGAGAGAACGGGAAAGGCCTTTTTTTTAGTAGTGAATTGAAGTGTACTGATGATGATGTCATCATCAGAACACTTCAATTCACTACTAAAAAAAGGTCATCACATGATGACAGTGAGTAATAAAAATCTCAAATCAGGAAATCAATCACAAAATATAATAATATAACAATTTCCTAGTAGTTTAGTGTCCCATGAAAAGTTAGATGCGATTTAGATGGATCATCCGACCATATCTAATAAGCAGTGATATTTAATATTATGTCGTTTAGTCGCACGCCATATTATAACTGAGTACCTATCTATCTGCTAGTTTATATTTTATTCATATAAGATTTCATTGTTTGAATTTTAAAATCCACATGGATTTCAGGAATTCTTCCAAACAGCTTTTTTCATTAACATAAGACCACGGACATAGCAAGGAGACTGAAAAGGACTAGCCCTTTTGAGTTAGTTTAGTGAAATTAGGGTTACGGAGTCCAGTGAATGCTACTAACCTTGAAGAACACAAGAACAAAGTGTCTTTTCATTATAATAGAGACTATAATAAAAGTGCCAATGGACACATTTTTTACATTGTAAGTTTTTAGCAAATTAAGTCATATTTAAATTACTTATTATCCTCAAGGCTAGATAGTAATTGTTATGAGGTAATCATTAAGTTACATCATAATGAAAAAAAATTAACATAAGAAATGTTTTAACAGCTATGCCACTGAAACGATTTATATGATAGTTCCAGATGACTTTAAAGCTCGCATCGATCAAAGTATGTTGTCTTAATTAATACTTAACAATAAAACAATGAAACAAATCATTTCTCCTGTCACTTTGGTCCACCATTATTGGGGAAACAAATAAGTATTTTTGTAAAAGTCTCGTCCAATTGCCCCTTGGCACATCTTAGAAAAAATACAAATACTATTTTATGCCGGTCAAATATACCTACCTAACTGCAGATACTCTATTTAGTGGTATGTACTTAGCACCTGTTTTAGCTGTGGGAATTTTGTTTGAAATTACAGAGTGGTTTTATTATTATTTTATTTTTATTCTATAGTGCCCGCTGCAATTGCCTCCTATTACGTGGGACCGACAAAATTACTGGCAAAGTGTGGGTGTGTAATGCACCTTTGCCTACCCCTTCGAGGACATAGGCGTGATATGTATGTCTTCTATAGTTAACATTTAGCTACAATACAATTCTAGGAATTTGCTACATATAACCAACTGTCGACGCCTAGTACTTATAAATATTGTTAATACAATTCATCAAAGGATCTTGAAGCTTACAAAAAATAAACGAGTTAGCAATCAATATACCTATCAGTAATTATAATTACCGCCATCATCTTGCCAACATTAATAGTGGTTAATATACATTTAATCGGTGTTACTAATAAATAATTACCGCAAACATCAATTCAATATTAAAATGATATGTCATATATCAATATTATATTTAAACATGAAAACGTACCTAACATGCATTATTTATTATAATATAGATTAGATAGATTAAATAGTGTATGTGTAAGGCCTGCCTATCCCTTCGGGATATAGGTGTAATTATATGTAGCTATGTAATATGTGTATGTAATAATTATAGCGGTTTCGTATTTCTGAAGTCACTTTAAAAACACTCTATTCATATCTGGCTATTATAAATTGACGATAAAATAATAGCAAAATACAGAGTTAGAACTTGTTGAGTTGTGTGAATGTTTTTAAAAGACTTATCTAATGACACCCCACACTTTGAGTATGACGCGAGAAAAAAAATCATCCCCACTTTACATGTAGTCCGAGGTCCCCAAAAAAAAAAAAAATTTCATAACTTTATTTTAGCACTATTCATGCAAATTCATCTTGCTAGCAATAACCGTTTGTGAGGAAAGCCAAGGACGGACGGACAGACGGATGGACATAGAAACTATAAGGATTCCGAGATTCGAAGTCTCCTAAAAAAATTAATTTTAATTTGAAACTTGTAATTAAACTGAAGAGCCGTATCCAAAAATTGATTAGTCTTGGAGACTATACCTTACAGTGACGCGTACGAAACTTGTGAATTTAGTTGGTATGAATCGTACATCTCCACTTTTGGTCTTTATACAGGCATGGCTTGTGGTATGGTACCCATAAGTGTCCGCTACAATAGGTATACCTACTTAATTTAAAATTATATAACCACTTATTGCGAATACAATTTAGAAACACTTTATGTGTAAAGTTTAACGTTTTAAAACTAATTGTAAAATGAACATGTCATTTCCTACTTCGCTAATCTACAACGACAATTTTATTCCATCTAGAGGTATGAAATAAATATGATGGTGCGGGTATAACTATAAAACGATTAGGGCAAATTTTCAAGAGTATATAGTTACATGACTAAGTTGTATATCATTCAAGGTGGCAAAAACTATTTTTTATACATGTGTTATTGTAAAAAAGGTAGACTTTGTTCCCATTAGAAAAGAGTTGAGAATCTTCAGAATTTTTTGAGAAATAGAGATATTGAAGTACTTTCAAAGTACTCGATCATATTGACTGTTTTGGTATATTTTGTAGGTACATACAGGATGTTACATAAGGGTTATATCAACCTGAAGACACCCCATCAGCTTCTCGTTCAGAACGCCTTTCGATATGTGTCGACCGCCAAAAAGAAAAAAAAGTTCATCAAAAAAGCATTATTACGGAATAAAAAAACTCTTGTTTGAACAACACTAGGAGAAATCAGCTGATTCGATCTTCGACATCAAGTAGGTAGAACTAGTATTAGTTGGTACGTCAAGCACTAGTGTGGGGACACGTTTGTTTTAATTTGAAATAACGCATTAATAACTTTATTTATGAACTTTTTTCTTGTTTTTCTTGTTTGGCGGTCGACACATATCGAAAGGCGTTCTGGTCGACCAGCTGATGGGGGTGTCTTCAGATTTATATAACCCTTATGTAGCACCCTGTATACTTATTTGTTATATTTTGTATCATAATACAAATACAAGCAGTGTAAGTTGTACACACTTACGGTGCCGAAGGACCCGTATTCGATACTCGGGCCGAAACAAAACTAGAATGACGTGTCATACTTGGGCCGAAACAAAACTTATTAATATGGCGTTCATACGTCATCCTAGTTTTGTTTCGACCCGAGTATGACAACACCAATGATTGTTACGGAGTTTGGGTAATTTCTACGTAGGTATCATGAGTATGTTATAATATGATATATATAATTTTTTTTCGTGTCGTGTAGAACTATCCTAATATGTTAAATAGAAGGTATATACCTGATACACGTTATTAAGTAGGTACATAGATAGATAGTCTGGTAACATCTATGTAGGTACATATAGTGTACGTAGATGTTACCTGATCAGGATCAGTAGACCAGGAAGATATTCACCTGCTTGCATTACTGACCATGTAAAACAAACTACATGACAATCAATACGCTTCATTTCAATCACTTGACAAATTAAATACACAAAAGCCTTCCTCGAGAACCAGGTTATCCATTGGTGAAAATTGTATCAAAATCCGGACATAAGGAACGGAAGCAAATTTGTTTTTTTACTACGTCATGTTTAGACTATTTTATGATGATAGAAGACTGTGACTGTGCTGCCATTAGCGGGGAAGGTGTTGCCGTTCATGGAGTTATTCCCATTCGTCCCCGCCTTGATTGTCCCCGGCGGTGACAAATGGGATTTTTTCTCTCTTTCTCTGCCTACCCACTCGGAGATATAGGTGACTATATGTACCTATGTTAAAAAAAGGTAATCAATGTCTAAAAAATCATACGATATAGTAAACATCGATATAATAAACCAATATTTGTAATACGTCTTACCTACTCACGGAAATAGTCCATGAGTTGTGCGCACGAAGCAACGAATTTCGGACCTGCACTGTCGACGTATACGACGTAAACGACGACCGTGTAGCTCTATGCTTGCGCGGTTATGTAATACATATTATTATTGTAATGAACCGGGAAGGTTCCAAGAATGCTGGCTGTGTTGCCACGTTGGATGGCGATACTTATTCTTTGGGCCAGAAAATAGCCAGCCTTCTGGTCCTGAGAAGCATCGATTAGACGTTTAGCAATGTCTCTATAAAGGCGGCGAGCACTCGGACCCCATGACCCCAGTGTCTCAACCCCAAACGGCTCAAATATGTAATCACCTGCTAGGTTAGCATATTTACGCCGTTTAAAGCCTTCAGCCGATGCAGCAGCAGCGCCGGCACATCCGGATGTGCTTGGAAGGTGTGAAGGTGCTAAGGTGTCAACGCATATAGCGTCCCACACCAAAGGCCTTCCCATCTTCCACGGTAGCAACGACATACTGTCCGGTCTCTTTCCATCGCTTCGTGCTAAACCATTTGGTTCGCGTACGGCCGGAAGACCTGCGGTGGAAAGAGCCCTACAAATTATGTCGTTTAGAATAGCGTGCCGAGGTATACGACCTGCGCTTCTGCTACAAGAAAGGCCATGGTGTCCCAGATTATCGACGGCTACTCCACAGGTGCAATGATGCGGGGATACACAAGGTGTACCCAGCCGAAGGCAAGTGGCAATGCGGAAGGTAGTGTCGTCCAACATTGTACCGATGTTGGGCGATGGGAGCGCCTGGATCCATAACCCTGACTCCCATTCTCCAACAGCTAGTAGGCGTGCACGCTCTGAAATATTGACAGAAGTGTCAATTAGTGTATTAATTCTCAATTTACAGAGCGGTGAATCCCACAGTCGCTGTGAGCCTAGGCGTGAGGGCAGGTCAGTGTCGGGGCAAGACATCCTCCAAGCATTTATGGCATCGGTCTTGCATCGCACCTCGGAATCAATCAGTGTATTTGACAAAATTTTCCTGACTAATTCTTCAGTGCTATGGACCGACGGCAGAAATGCTGGCAGACTGACATCTGTGACTCTGCGAATACCTAGCCCGCCCAAGCGAACTGGAAGAGACGCTTGGACCCAGGCCCGGTCATTAATATTTACATTTAAAATTTTACACAAAGAATTTTGTATTAAGTTGTCTAGTCTGCCCAACATTTCTACATTTTTCCAAAATTGTCCTGAATGGAGGGCATGTGTAAATTTGGGTACGAAAAGACAAAAACGAAGAATAGTGAAAGCTGAATGAATACTGATATTACATAGACTATCAATAACCCGATCAAAATTTTTTTCCCAGTCGGCAATGACGCGGAGGATTTTTTAAACGATATTTTGTAATGTAAATATTTTTAGTCTATAATTATGTTTATTTTGTATATTGTAATTCTTATTGTAAATAAATTATTTTATTAATGAACCGTATCTATAAAGTAAATTTTAACGTTTTGTATTTTGACAATTTATTCTCGGAATGCGATCATTCCATATTTGCAATGTTTGACTTCTGATATTGACTCTAGTCTGGGAATTACCATAGTATTTTTAGTATAGATATCTCAATACATTTTGTTTACTTAGAAAACTAACTAGATGGGAATAGGTTATCTCTTTCTGTTTCACAGATCTCCATCCACTGACCCTGTTCTCAACCCAATTGATGTAGGTTTTTAATCTAACTGTGAAGGCGGCTGAAATGACGGTCTCTCTGACCTCCATAAGCCGTTGGCTATATCATCCATCCTTACAGGGCAACCTCAATGTAATAGATTATGATATTATAGACCTGTGGAATGTTTAGAGCTCCTACTACCCGTAACGTTGTTGTGATGATAGTTGTAGATGAACGTACGGCAACCGGGGCTTAAGTAAGACATTACGTGTTCTTCGAGAATGGTACTCATATTTAAACTACTGCAGCCCTGGAGTTATCCTACTCAGAAGCTCTTAGAACCGACCTGGCTAAGTGTTGCTGAACCAAGTTAGTTATCTACTCGACAGTTTTTTTAATTAGTTATTTTCGCCAACTGGTCAGTTTCTGCAATTGGTAAATTTCATTAAAATCCTTAATTCGTTACTATGCCTAATTCGTCAGTTGGGTTATCAGGTCAATGTATAAATCTCGTCAGTTATTCTAGTCTAGTCATTTTGACTAGATGTACAGTCGTTAATATCAGCAAATCGAATTTTTATATTAAGTATAAACTTAGAAAAATGGTAAATTAATCTTGGATAAATTTGTAATTTGTGGATAAAAATGTAAATTGATTAGTTAACACGTTTAATTATTTCTTATAGTATTAATAAGACCTAATTTTGTAAAGCAATCCCAAACTTCTTTCCTTCCTTCTTAAAATAGATCTTCTATCATGAAAGTAGAAACTATATTTGTGATGCGTTTATCCAATGCAATCGACCACCGTTTTCTATTTTTGGCTGGTATATATATGCCTGTTTGTCTTGTTCTAAAATCAGCAAATAGTGCTTCTTTTTTTATAACTGAGACAAAATAATATAATTTTTTTCGTTTAAAATAAAATAAAATAAAATAACGTTTATTATCTTTGAAATTTTCAGAAAATTATTTAGATTCGTCAGAAGTTGGTGTGACTCTACCGAGGGTTCCAAAATGCAACGAGACTGAGAAGAGCCCTCAAGAAACTCAGCTCGGCTTTTTTCAAAATATTTCATCTTAAATCTAATACAGAGTTATTTAGAAAGGAGCAATTCGTTACGTTGTTACAACCAGGCCGCCTTGTCATCTAAGAAATCATTAATACTATAATAAGCTTTATGGCACAATTTACTTTTTATTAGTTTTTTAAATTTATTGACAGATAAATTTGCTATTTCGGTTGGCAATGTATTGTACATTCGAATAAAGTTCCCCGCAAAAGAATTACTCACTTTATGAAGCCTAAATTTAGGAACAGCCAGTTTATCCTTATTTCTTAAGTTTAGATTATGATTATCACTATTTTTCACAAATTTACTTTTGTTCTTGTGGGTATACAATAAAATTTCATAAATATACTGTGAATACACTGTAAGGATGTTAATATGCTTAAACTTATCTCTTAATGACTCCCGAGACCCCATTCCATAGATAGTCCGGATAGCCCTCTTCTGCAACACAAAGATGCATTCAATATCGGCAGCGTTACCCCACAGTAGTATGCCATATGTCATGATACTGTGGAAGTAGCTGAAGTAGACAAGACGCGCCGTTTTAATGTCTGTAAGTTGTCGGATCTTTTTGACAGCATAGGCTGCTGAACTAAGCCTGGCCGAAATTTTCCCGATATGAGGCCCCCATTGCAATTTGGAGTCTAACGTTATGCCCAGAAAGACAGTGTCATCGACCAATTCTATTATATCATCCCTAACCTTAACACTGGTTTTAACAAGTCTTACATTAGGTAAGGTGAATCTTACACATTTAGTTTTATTTTCATTTAATAATAAATTATTAGCACAAAACCAGTGGACTATCCTAGAGAGGGCAATGTTTACATCGTCAAGTTCGCGCTGTCCACGTTTAACTTTAAATATTAAAGAAGTGTCATCAGCAAACAAAACTACCTCGTGGTCGTCTCTTATGAGGTGAGGGAGATCATTAATATATACTAGAAAAAGAAAAGGTCCCAAAATTGAACCCTGCGGTACCCCCATTGCTACAGGAGAACCAGGTGACTGTTTACCATTGATCACTACTTTCTGGACCCTATCACTTAAGTAAGAATTGACGAAATTCAAGGCCGTCCCCCGGATTCCGTAATGATCAAGTTTCTTAATTAAAGTCTGGTGCTGAACGCAATCGAAGGCCTTAGATAAGTCACAGAATACACCATAAGCATCATATGACTCATCCCAGGCCCTGTATATACACTCTAATAATTTAATACCGGCATCAGTGGTGGACCGACCACGAGTGAAACCGAATTGTTTTGTATGTAATAGTTTATTAACGTTAAAGTGATTTTGCATTTGATTAAGCATAATTTTTTCAAAAATTTTACTAAATGTAGGTAGTACAGAAATGGGACGGAAATTGGACGGATCTGAAGTACTACCCGATTTAAACAGGGGAATTAATTTACTAGATTTCATTAAATCAGGGAACACACCACTATCAACACAATTATTAAATATTATTACTAGTTCAGGAGCAACCATTTCAATAAAAGAATTTACTAAATACACAGAGATGCCCCAGAGGTCAGCTGTTTTCTTGATATTTAAAGATTTAAAAGTTTTTAAGATAGTGTTTATGTTAACTTTACTGAATTTAAATATAACGTTACAACAAGGAACGTTTGCTTTTAACAAAGATTCTGCAATGGGGGTTGAAGAGCCTAGGGTTTTTGTCAAATCTACAGGAATTCGGGAGAAAAAATTTTCAAATTCGTTAGCGACCTCGAAGTCTGATGTAGTTATTTTACCATTTATATTAAGTTTAAAATGATTATCATTTAATTTTTGTTGACCTCTTTCCGCGTTTATAATTTTCCAAGTAGATTTAACTTTGTCTGCACTATTGAGAATTTTATCACTTATATATTTTGATTTAGCTGCTAAACAATCTGCTTTAAACTTTTTTGAATAAGTTTTAACATAATCTAGAAATGCAACTGATCTATTAAGCTGTCTTTCTGAGTATAGTTCATAAAGTTTTTGTCTACTTTTGTGTATACCCTCAGTGGCCCATTCACTGAAAGTAGGACTATCACTAATCATGACCTCCTTAGACTTGAATATGGAGTTGAACTCGTTGTAAAAAGAATCAAAAAATAATTTATACATTACATTTGGATCTAAGCCAGTGTCTAAGAATGGAATTTTATTGCAAAGTCCAACCCTCATACGTTCCAAGCGGTCACCAGTTATTGGTCTACATAATATTTTACGTTTTATAACTTTTTCTTTAGTGATTTTAAAAGATGCTATTTGCCCACAATGGTCTGAATCTAGCTTTTTTATAATACTTTTACTTTCTGGCAACATATCGCTGTATATATTATCCAGGCAAGTGGCTATTGTATTACAATATCTAGTAGGCTCCAAAAATAAGTTTGTAAGATTGTGTGATTTAAATAAATTTAAAATATTATAACTCATAGGCGTATTAACAAGTAAATCGACATTAAAATCACCACATACTATTAGGTACTTATTAGTTTTTCCAAGTTTACATAGAACTTTGTCAATAAGTTCCTCAAATTCGCAAAAGGGTGAGGTTCCAGGTTTATACACGCATACTACTATGAATTGCTCCATTTCCACGCACGACAGTTCGACTTTACACTCTAGAGAAAGAGACACAATATCTTTCCGTTCTTTAAATTTAAGTTGTTTATTTAATAAAATCAAAGATCCCCCCCGTACTGTGCTCACCCTGCAGAATGCACTACCAACCCGGTGATTACTGAAATTGAACAAGAGCTCATACGGCTTACGCATATGTTCTGTAATACAAAAAATATCAATATTATCTGAATTCATTAACAGTTCCAACTCTAACTCTTTGCCATGTGTTAAACAACCAATATTTTGATGCCCTATGTTGATATAATTTACATTTTTTGATTTGGTTTGATTTGGAGGGCATTTTTTAACATAATTAATATTTGTAACTAAATTTAATTCAATTAATTGACTATGTCTGCTAAAGGGTAATATTGCCTCTGTTGTCGTAGAACTTAATTTAAATTACTTGGAACAGATTCCAAAGTCTTAACACTAAATCTACATTGCTCAATAAAAGCAGTTTTGTCAGCCAAGTTCTTGGCTGAAGTGTAAAAATAATTGAATAGCAAACTTGCTATTTGTCTCTTATAATGCTTTGGTAGAAAATACCTACCTTTGTTTACATAAACAATATGTTTGTTATTGTTAAAGTTACTGTCAGAAGTTGACAAATTGTATTTATATACAGTTCTCTTAAAAACAGAATTAAAGTCAATTACATGGAATTTATTATTATATTGGCTAGTTAAATTGAGTTGTAAATTTATCTTATATCTAAGAGAATTTTCCACGTCTGGCACACCTTTTATGTATGGTAATGTAAACATTACTACATGTTCAACATTTAAGTTTTGCATTTTGTCAAAGTATAGGGATAGTTCATTTTTGTTAATTTTACCCCTGTTTGAGCAGAAAATAATTATTTTACTGTTTGAGTCAAAATTATATTCTAATATCTTTTGCATAATTTCATTTAAAGATGCACCTGGATAACAGTTATTAATAATTGAATAACAATTTGAAATATTATGCACAACTTTTCGGAAACACGGGTGTGACTAATAGTACCTAAGCACAGTCGAATGATACTACGAAGACTTTAGATACAAAATCATATAATTGACATAGCCTTGTTCAACTATATTTTGATATCGAACCACACACTCGCGTTCAATAGCAAGGTTTTGTAAATAGAACCACTCGTAGTAATGTCATGGTAGTTTCATACAATGACATCGATTACACATGGCTACATTTTATTGTGTTTATCAGCAATAGGCCATTATATGTAGGTACTCTGATGGGTTAGTACTATCAATCACCTTATTGTGCCAGTTAACTGCATGAGTCAGTTATCGGATATGTAACTATATTTAAAACGTATGCTATCTGCACATTTGAATCTTGCATATTTAATCACACCTTGCCCGGCTCTACAGGGAATTCTCTCAAGTGCGTACCTGGGGCTAAAACTGGCTAGCCTAGTCTAGTCTAGGCCATGCATAGAATAGGACGCTGGGCGCCACTGGAAATACGTTCTGCTTGTAACCAGAGACGCCCGGCAACGGACGTTAGAGGCGGAATTAAATAAATGCATAGAATAGGACCTAATTTTTTTTTAATTTTTCGAGCTGGCCGTTTAGGTTTTTAAAGGGGGGACCAGGGGACACTCTGTTTTAACAAAACAATTACCTTTTAAGTTAAAAATGTTGCAAACGGATACTTAAATCAAATTTTTTGTCAACAACCTGACAGTTAGGAAACTCCAGTCAGACTACAAAACAATACCTATAATATAATATGGGAAGTCCAGCTGATATCAGGACTAGAAAGAAAGAAAAGTAAGAATCCTTTCCTGTTCCACGTAAGCTTAAACTAAACAAACAAGGTAAAGCGATTCTTTACACCGCACCGGAGGTGTCTGCTGTACAAAACGCAGATTAGACCCTGCGTCGAATACTGCTCTCACCTCTGGGACGGCTACGCGAAGTATTTGCTGTACGCTCTCGACGCCATGCACCGACGCGCTTGTCGCATTATAGACTGTCCGGAGGTAACGGGAAGCCTTGAGCCGCTAGCTCAGCGCCGAACAATCGCTTCCTTGGCCGCGTTCTACCGTATTACCTCGGTGAGTGTTCTGAAGAGCTCTTCAACCTGATCCCACCCTCTCTTTTCCGTTCCCGAACAACGCGTGCCGGCCAGAGATGTCACTCTCATACCGTGGAAACCGTCTTCGCGAGAACCGAACGTTTTAAACGTTCGTTTCTCTGCCGAACGATAGTGGCTTGGAACGCCCTGCCTGCGCACGTGTTTTCTCCAACATATAACCCTGGGTTCTTTAAGCAAAGCGTGAAGAGGCACATCACTGGGTCGTCCAGTTGAGGGCCACTCTCCATAGTATTCCTGTATACTGTGAGAGACGCCCACAATCGCCAGATGTCGCCACAGCTTACCATCAGGCGGGTGGCGTCAATTTGTCAACCTAAATATAAAAAACAAATACGCTTACATACATATGTTACATCTATACAGGGTGTTACGAAAGGGTTATATCAACCCGAAGCCAGCATCTTCAGCTGGTCGACCATAACCCGTTTCGATATATGGCGACCGCCATAAAGGAAAAAAAAAGTTCATCAAAAAATTTAAAAAGATATTTCAAATCAAAACAAACGTGTCCCAACGCTACGGCTTGACGTAGCTACACATTGATGAGAAAGGAGTTTAAAAATCAACAAACCTAATTGCCAAAAATAGAATAAAAAAATAAATCAGTAATGACATGACATATCATGTCACTCAAAGGTATGTATACAAACAAGATATAAAAAGAATGAAATAATTACAAATAGTAAGTAATTATGCACACGACAGTACACAGTATTTTTAGGTATCAACGCTCACGGTACAACTCCCGGGCAGCGCTCAAATTGCCTTCTGATGCTCCTACACAAAGCATCATCTCGTAATACTCTTCGTTACTCAGAGCCATTACTACACAACACAATCACTATCACACACAACTTGACACAACTCACAAATTAACACACTAAACAACTATTTAGCTACCTCACTGCACAAAGCAAAGAATGCAACTGAACTGACCTGTGACCTTGCTAAATGATTTTAATTAAAATTCTAGGAAACTTCAAACGCCGACCGACGCTGACCGAGCGCTTCGCGCGGCATCGCTTGATGCGAAACAGAGACAAAATGTTCCTACCAGGAGTGAGACGGAAGGCTTTTCACAGGCGCGCATTATTTGTACCTATTATTTGTACCTATTTTGATGTCGATGACCGAAGCAGCTGATTTTAGTTCTAGTGTTGTTAAACAAGTGTGTATTTTATTCGGTAATAATGTTTTTTTATGAACTTTTTTTTTCTTCTGTGGCGTCGCTACATATCGAAACGGGTTCTGGTCGACCAGCTGATAGTGGTGGCTTCGGGTTGATATAACCCTTACGTAACACCCGGTATATAGAAATGGTGAATGTAACTTTTGTCTCCCCTTAGCTCTCGAGAACTGCTTATGCTCCAATGATGGTTGACCCCTCTATGGATAGCCCTCGATTTGGAGGCAAGCCATAAAAATTTACCTAGCCCTGGTCAAAAGTTATTGGCCAAAACCTATGGCGTGGTGCGGCGCGAAGCACCGCGCAAGACACCGTACTAGTAATTAACAAAAACACAAAGACTAAAAACATACATACAAATTACAGACATAAAAATAAAATTGAACCAATGTTTTACTGACAATAATAACGACGACTACGCTTGGGCAATAAGATTATATTGTCTACCAAATAAATAGGTAGAGTAGCAAGCAGTAGCTTGCTACTTTGTTTCTACTATGCTATTAGGAACCTACCCCTGCACCCACAGACGCGAATTTCTGTTAATCTACTACTACATCTATGTATGTAATGGTAATTTTACGTAAATAACAACAGTCGCTATATAGGGAAGTAGCTGTAATATACTTAGTTTGCGTAAGAACGGTCCTATTTATTTGTAAATAAATAAATAAATATTTTCGGACATTCTCACACGACGTCATATAGCCCAAATTAAGCTAATATAAGCTTGTGCTATGGGATCTAGACGACTGGTAAACATATTTATACTATATGAAGCATCTGTACCTACTACCTAATTTAAATTTATCAGTGTCATGGATAAAATTTGTATTTTCATCATTGAAAGGTTTTCTACGAGTATTATAAACGAAGACTAATGCCCGGCGTATATATGTCTAACGAAGACATGGAGACATTTTAGATTAACTACATTATTGGAAGACATTTAGATACATTCATTTGGACACGACAAAAATCGGTCAGTTATAAAAGTAGGTAAAGCATGCCGCAATAATACAATGTGTTTATTTATTGAGCATCTCTACTCAGTTATGTTCAAAATTTGGTCAAATATTTGCCCAGGGTATGCTTATATAGTTACCCAGGGTCACTAATTATAACAATACTAAAAATTAAACTAATTAAAATTAAACTATTAATTAGTCCGAGACACCCAGGACTTTAATTGGCTGTGCCATAGCGGCTGGCACTTAAGAGTTTGTTGCCTTTCATCAACATTTCATCACAAGGCAACGGGTTTAAAAAAAATTTTCACATTACATTATAGCTGCTACTTTGAAATAAATTCATTCGGCTATTTTGGACATAACCCATTATAAATGTGCCCGGTGACGGCAATAGGCTTGCCCCCTATACGTGGGTTTAAAAATATTGGCAAATTGTGGGTGTGTAATGCACCTCTGCCTACCCCTTCGGGATATAGGCGTGATATGTGTCTGTGTCTGTCTGTCATCTCTACTCAGTTATGACAAAATTTTGTCAAATATTTGCCCAGGGTATGCTTATATCTGTACCCAGGGTCACTAATTATCACAGTACTAAAAATAAAACCTGTACCGCCTTTTTTGCTCGTGTAGGTGCTGTATTTGGTTACTTCCTATATGTTAACTAAGTAGTATACCTATTATCCTAAAATTATTTTTAATTTTAACAATTATTTTGTCTTCTAGTACTTAAAATGCAAGTTTGACGTTGATTATTATTTAATTTAAATGTATAAAATTTAATAAAGATACCCTGTCTTATTGTCAATTATAACTGTCATTAAAGTGTCATATCACAATAGTAAAAAGATAATAGTTCAAATCAGTTTGCAGTGCCTAAGCGCAGATATAAGTATGACTAGTAAGTATGAAATATTTTATGGTGTAGGTTCCTAACAATCTTGTTGGTCCTGTCCCACGAAAGGCTGTCAGCCGATGCTCTAAAAATGTTAAGGAAGATGATGCATTAAATTATACGACCCGCTGACATATTATCCACCACTTTATCGTCAGCTGACTTATTTTTTCAAGGCTATAAATTGACGAATTTACAACCAACAGGAAACGTCACAAATTACGTGTTTGAGCGGTTACCGCTGCTTAACCCACCAACGGAATCGCAAATGATGATCACGGACCTTCGTAACGCAACTTACTGAAGCATTTTACGAGTTATCATCTGAGAGGATTGGTCAGACAAACCTGTTGCTGGATTGCAGACTTTATGGACTCTTATTTGAATACCAGTTTAGCTAAAAAGTTATCCACTTGGTATAGCATATGTAAGTATATATGGGTATTTGTAAGTACTACGAGTATACTCTATTCTGTAGGTACGAGTATACTCTAGGTTCTAATACCAAGATCGTAGCAAGTGGAAATACATAGCATCTGTCTAGTCCAACTGGAAGAGGTGTGACGTACCGTCAGCGACTAATGTATAATTGTGTACCTACACAAAGTCCACTAAGTGTCCACTATAGATTTATTTTACATATTAACAAGTATCAGGTATTTATTATACCTGATAGCTGATATGTTAGTATACCTAATTATCATGTAAATGTACTTCTTTATTTGCTTTTACACATAATTATGACGAATGTTAAGAGGCCCCATCAAGATTTCTGATACTCAACTCTTTATCTGCGAAGACGAAGGAGCCTCTGTCTGACATTACTTACACTACACACAAATGTCTCGCAAACGAAACTAGGTTTGTCTATTAAACTGGATCAATAAAACTGACTAAATGTAGGTCTTGTTTCAAATTGTCTCTTCTCTTCACTAAGTTTTTATTTAAGTACGTACGATGATCTTTATTTATTTGCTTTTCAGGTCCTCTAAAAAGTTTCACGCAAACAGAATAATGGGTTACAAATATGTAGCCCGAGTGGCGTATTAACACGAATTTATAACATCGCGATAGCAATCTTCACAGCTCCATGCTACGCGGTGAAGTGCACGTATTTGCATCGGTATGCAATCAGTGTGCTGTTCATTTGATTATGAAATAAAAACAAATCAAAGAGTTCTTTCGCGTCAAGATAAAAGTCTTTATAAAAGACATTCAAACGACCGCATGGTGTAGTATAATGTAGATTTTTTTATCGGCCGCGTCCTTTCAATAACGTCAACATCGTCGGGTATTTGATAACACTGGAGTTACGGTCAGTCCAAGAAATCACTGTTGACATAACTAGCTCGTCGATCGAATCGAATGAATCGATACATTTTCACAAACATTATTATTTCATGTCTTCAATATGCCACCTATTTATCGAATAAACTAGTCATTATTTTTGGTTAAACTATGCATTATAGGTTTGGGTTTGAGAATGATTAGTTAAAATGGTAACAGAAATATGGCCATCTATAAGGTGGGAATAACAAAACCACTGACAAAGTGTAGGTGTCTAATACACCTCTGCTCACCTCATCAGGGATATAAGCTACATGTTAACATCTTATTGCAAAGTGATGGAACTGTAATTACTTTGCCATTCATTTAGCACAGTATACTAAATTAACTCGGGCCTCGACTGCTGGGGCTCTTTGGCGCATGCCTCGAAAGGGGCCAGTTTCCCAAGGTGTGAAGGACGGGGAAACTGGTTCTGATCCGTAAGGCGGGGCGGCCGGTGGACTCACCGTCCGGATACCGGCCGATCGTGTTGCTCGACGTGTGTAAGCTCTTTGAGCGAATTATCGCGGAACGCCTCGTCGAGCATCTCACGTGTGTGGGGCCAGACCTGGCGGATTACCAGTTCGGTTTCCGTCGGGGACGCTCCACCGTGAGCGCGATCATGCGCGTGAAGAGCCTGACGGAGGAAGCAGTCTTGCATGGCAAGGTGGTGGTGGCGGTGTCTCTTGACATCGCCAACGCTTTCAACACCTTGCCATGGAGCTGCGTTAGGGAGGCGCTCGTGTATCACGGAACGCCTCTCTACCTCCATCGTATTGTCGGGGCCTATCTCTCGGAGAGGGCCATAGCTTTCCCCAGCTGGCTCGGGCCAGCTCGGCGAGATGTGTCGTGCGGTGTTCCACAGGGGTCGGTTCCGCTTCTGTGGAACATCGGCTACGACTGGGTGCTGCGGGGTGCGTTGCCTAGGGGCGTCGGCGTAACGTGCTACGCCGACGATACCCTCGTCACGGCGCGGGGTACAACGTACAAGGAGGCAGCACTCAAGGTCACGACGGGTGTTTCTCAAGTCGTGGGTCGAATACGGCGGCTGGGACTGGAGGTGGCCTTGCACAAGTCCGAGGTTCTGTGATTTCACAGACCTCAGAACGGTCCACCTGTAGGTTCCAGCATAAATGTGGGACGCAGTAGCATCGGCATCAAGCCATCGATGAAGTACCTAGGGATCGTACTTGATACCCAATGGAACTTCGGACCACATTTCCGAAGTTTGGTCCCCAAGGTGACGCAGGCATCGGGCTCGCTTTCGCGACTGATGGCCAACCTAAAGGGACCCCACGCTTCCTGCAGGAGACTGTACCTGGGGATCGTGCGGAGTATGGCCCTATACGGGCTCCCGTATGGGCGGATAGGTTGGCGGTCAAGGGGAATGTGACTCTGTTAAACAGGCCACTTCGAACCTTGGCCGTCAAAACCATACGGGGGTACCGCACGATCTCCGGAGAGGCTGCATGTCTCCTAGCCGGGACCCCTCCATGGGACCTGGAAGCGAGAGCCCTTGCGTCATTGTTCCAATGGCGCAAGGAGGCGCTGGAGCGGGACCACAGGCCTGCGTCTCGAGAAATCGAGGACCAGCGGTCCCAACTCCGCCAGGATCTCAGTCATGGAGGGTGCGATTTGAGCAACCCCTCGTCCTTACAGAAGCAGGCTAGAAGGGTTGCGTGCTGCGGGGCCTTTGCCCTATAGCACGCAAGAGGTGGTCAAAGTCCGCCGGGTGCCACTTGATATACCCTCTGCTAGTAACCAGAGACGCCCGGCAACGGACGTTAGAGTGGCCGCGGCCGTGGGTCGCGGAATTAAAAGAAAAAAAAAGAATACTAAATTACCACCGGGCGCCACTGGAAATACCTGCTGCGTGTGAACCAGAGACGCCCGGCAACGGACGTTAGAGTGGCCGCGGCCTTGGGCCGAGGAATAAAAAAAAAAGAAATAGTAAAGTATCTACCACACTACGTACCAATTATGTGTGTATTTAAAAATACTTATGTTAGGTAAAATCTATAATAAATGTAGATAGGTGATATTGAGAATAAAAAGGCAATCCTAAAGATTTGGAATTTTAACCAAGAGTGTGAAGTTGATATGAATACAAAAGATTCCTTCATTTGTGTATAATTATTTACAAAGGATTGCATTTATTAATTTCAACATGGGTAAGACATTTATTCCGTATATTAACACAGAAACGTGTAATAACTTTTTTTTATTTATTTATTTGAAGGACCAACAGCCACATAAAATGTATAATTTAAGTTAGTCACAAACGGCCAAATAAATGTCCCCACTTATATTATTCAGACTAATGTGTACAATAGTGTTACAGTTACAGTGTGAAACAAATGAGCGGCCGCAATCTCGCGGAATTAAAAAAAAAGCGTTAAATATCTCAAACTGTAAATGGTAATGTGAAACTAGTACTAGGTACCAGTATTAAGCTGTATAGATAGTGTATAATCACTAATCAGTAAACAGAAACCAATCAACATGCTTGAGCGTACAAATTATACATAGGGGTGCAGTAAACAAACGGTAGAAAACCCCAACTGGATGGGATATTACTTTCTAAATCACGGGACTCTCTAAAACGAGAGTAGGTAGGTAAGCTTAAGTACCTTGTTAAGTAGCAATGCTTTCTGCATAAAAATGCACTATCTACGCATTTGATGCGAAGGTAGTTTTATGGTACTTGTAAGGTACTAATATGGTTGACTATCCAATGTAATGTAAACCAGAATGTAGTTACAAAGACAAACTAAAGAACCTACCACATAATGTGCACCTGCTCTGTTCTGATATTCCCTATTCTGTGACTGTGTGGATAGGGATAATTTAATAAATACTGAATGCATACTAACAAATAGTAGATTGTTAACCCGTGTTAAACACTCTTTTCATTTCGAATACGAGGAAAGCAAATAAATAGTCAGATAAAAAATTTATAACAATAGAGATTGATCACGTATCAGGTATTGTACTTTATGCCTATTTTTTTAAATTTTTGTTTATACGTTATTATGTTTTATATTACTGTTCAACTCTTTTTTGTTTATGACTATTCAAAAACCAGAATGTTGTATTGACTTAATCGAACTTTGGCTGTATACGTTTTTGCCATCGCCTCAAGATGTACTGATATTTTTTTTTACGTTTCCGCCTTAAGTCCGAAATATATCAATTTTAACCCGCATATCGGGTAAGCAATGACCCACTTTCAGAGCATGAGAGATGAAAAATAGATTTACCGCTATTTGCTTGGTAAACTGGCATTAAAAATTTCAAAAATTCATAACTCAAGTTTTCATAAATTTGATTAACTTAATGTAAATTAAAAGAAAACCTTTCAAGACGTTTTTCAAAGAAAATAAACGGGCGCCTATTTTTGCGGTTTTTGACTCCTCAATTCGGCCCTGAAACGGTTGTTTGTGAGCTTCCCCGTCAGCTGTCCCACTATTCACGTTCATGCTAAAAATGAGCGAAATGTGCAGGCTCTAGTGCTCTCTGTACTACGTATACATAAATAGGTACTCAAGGGAGCTTAGGGAACATGGAAAATTTTAAATATTTTATATATATACTTCTGCACTTATAGAACATCATCATCATCAGATGAAGTAAGTAAGTACCTACTTTTTGTAAGTTTGAAGAAACTCGTTTAAAAATCCTCCGCGTCATTAAAAAGGTTCATAGAACGCTGTGGGTTGGCACACCGTCATCGCCTCGTTGAATAACGATAATGCATTAGGACGAGTAAAACACCTTCATAATACAATTACAAAGAAAGAAAAAAGGTTTATGTACTTATGAATATTTACATCCGCATATTATTAGTATTCTTAGTATTTTTGATCTAAGCGCATATTATTACCTGTTGATTACGTGGAGGTCAAGTTCGAGGCTATCAATAAACCTTGGCCTCTCTCAACTACTCGTAGAGGAAAGTATTCTTTACGAAAAAAATAACTTGTTCAACTACGTGCGAAATGTTTTTTTTCTCATGGGTGATTATGTGAAGGACATTACATAATTAATGTAATGTCCTTCACATAATAGAAGGATCTCTGTGTACTCTGGGTTCCGTAGTAAAAGTCTCGGACGGAACCCTTACAGTTTCGTCGTGTCCGTCCGTCCGTCGGTTCGTTCGTCCGTTCTCGGCTTTTCTCCCAAAAGGTTAGTGCTAGAAACATGAAATTTTGCATGGATATGTATATTTACCACGCCGACAAAATGCTAGAATAAAGTTATGAAAAAAATTTATTTTGGGGTACTTCCGCTACACTTAAAGTGGGGGTGGTATTTTTTTCTTGCATCTACCCCATGGTGTGGATTAAATTTGTATTTTAAAAACATTGAGAGGTTGCTATAATGAATTTTTGATTTAAAAAGTTTTAGGGTAACTACGGAACCCTATCTTATGCATGGCTTGACACGCATTTGGCCGGGATTTTTTGTTTATTTTCATTAAATATAGAGAGACATGATTTGTATTGTTTTATCATAATAATGACTAATGACTGTAGAAACAGTAGAAGATAGATTTGTATCCAAAAATACCTAAGTAGTACGAGTATATCCTAGGAATATTTGTATTAGTATTTCTCTTCTTTAATCTATTTGTATATGGGTTGTGGAGGTCAGATGGCAGTCGCTTCACGGAAAATATCGAAGTAAGACTGAAAGACTGAAAAGCCGACCCCAACTGAGTTAGGAAAAGGCTCTGTGAATGATGAATCTATTTGTATATAGATTTAAACTTGCTATGTTTATGTATATATGAGTGTTTGTGTGTTTGAGCGTGTGTATCTGTGTGTGTGTGTGTGTGTGTGTGCAAGTATGTACCTACCTTTACTATGTATTCATATTATGTAAGTTTATTTAACTACGCCCACTACTACCTTTTCGTCCTAAAGATCGATAGATCTTCCATCCAAAGGTTGCCTGGCAGAAATTGCTCTATGCAATAAGGCCGCTCATTGTACTGCTACTAGAATTTTAAGCTCCTTGTATGATTTAATACTGTATTGGCGTACAATAAAGCATATATAAATAAATAAAATAAAAAAATATTTGTCTCAGAGTATTTTGTGATGATTACTTAATTCAGCCGAAGCTTGTAATCGCGAGATCGAAATTTGTTTTATGTAACACTAGCGGTTGCCCAACGCTTTACCCACTTTACAAATTAAGTACTAAAACCTTTCTTGAGGACCACTCTATCCATTGGTGAAAACCTCATTAAAATCCGTTGCGTAGTTTTAAAGATCTAAACATGCATATTATGGTCAGACAGACAACGGAAAGCGACTTTTTTGACGAAAATCGAAGAACATTCAAATTAATGGTGAAAAAACTGTACTTAATGGAACAGCTGGAAACTGCATAGCTCTTCAGTCTTTAAACTTATAAATTATCTCCTAATTTTATAACTTACTAAATTGATACTTACCCTTGTTTTTTATTTTATCTCTGTTTCCTTGTACCTTTGTGGGTGCATGACTTCGATTTGTTTAGTGATTTTGTATTGATTTAATTTTGTTGATGTATCATTAAATAATGCCGAGAATGATTGCCGCGTGTCGTGACGTGTCATCTCATCTGTCTGTTATTCTTGTCGGTCTGGGTTGACGGATGACAGTACTGACAGCTGGCAGTTGAGTTGGTCTCGAACGCGAAGGTATGGTACCGAACCTATGAGTTTACCATAGACACGGCTTGTTTATTTTTTTGTTATACAGGGTGTTACTTAAGGGTTACATCAACCTGAAGACACCCCCATCAACTGATCGCCCAGAACGCCTTTTGATATGTTTCGACCGCGAAATAAGAAAAAAAAAAAGTTCATCATAAAAAAAGTTATATGCGTTATTTCAAATCAAAACAAACGTGGCCCAACACTAGTGCTTGACGTACTTACTAACAGACAATGGTGGGAGGGGCGAAAGGCGGCGTCGCTCACCGACCGACACGCGACCTTGGTGCGAAACAGAGAAAAAATGTTCCAACCAGGAGAGAGATAGAAGGTTTTTCATAGGCGCGCTTTATTTGTACTACTTACTTTGATTTCGATGACCTTATCAGCTGATTTTAGCAAGTGTTGTTCAAACAAGAGTGTTTTATTCGGTAATAATGTTTTTTTTTTGTATATTTTTTTTTCTTGTTTAGCGGTCGACACAAAACGAAACGGGTTCTGGTCGACCAGCTGATGGGGGTGTCTTCGGGTTGATATAACCCTTACGTAACATCCTGTATATAGACACAAACACACGACATATTATTATAAATTTTACATACCTACACTTATTTATTTTATTTGTGTATTTATGTATTTGATTTATTTATTATTTTTCTTGTGTGATGGCATTTGGCAGCACGATATTGTGTTAATTGTGATGGGTGAGATACTGCATGGGTGCGCCATTTTCAGTGTCACTGGCCTCCTCTGAAAACCAGCGCTGGCAAATGTGGGTCTGCCCACGTCAGCATAACCTGAGAGGAGACCAATTTCTACGCAGATGTGGCGTGTACTAGCATACACCTACGATTTTCCTGTCCTTAACCTACTTCTAATATTTTACTTGTGTATTGTTATCGCCATGTCTGTTTAAGAATAAACACATTTTTCTTTCTTTCTTTCTTTCTAACTTTGTTTTATACTATGTAATGAAGAAGGAATTATATTTTTCTTCATAAGAAGTTCATATATTAGCGTGGGAGTTTCAGTGCTACGCAAAGAATATTTATGCAATAATTGTAATATGAAAAAAAATCAAAATGTCATCCATTGAATTCTAATCTAACAATTATGAATTTATGAGAGACAATAATTATGTACTTATGTTAACAAAGTGTACTTCATTCTATTATATTAGTCAATTTCAATTTTTAATTTATTTATTTATTGCAAATATGGGTTACAATAAGATGTTAAAGATAGTAGGTAGGTACAGAATCACCATATTTCACCATTAGGCATGCAAACTTAGTCGCTAAATCAGAAGGAAAACATGTGGATCAGATATTATAAACCAGATTTTATAATTTTCAAAATACTCTAAAGATTAAAATTATCAATGTCACAGTATAGTGGACTCTCCGTGTATATCGGTAGGTTATACTCGTAGATTACGATGATATGATTAAAATGGATAAATTAAGACCATTATACAATTATTTCATATATTTACCTTTTCAACCGACTTTCAAAAAAGGAGGAGGTTCTCAATTCGACTGTACATTTTTTTAATGTTTGTTACCTACCTCATATCTTTGGTCCCATTCCGACAATTATTTGGTCCCATTTCGGTAATTTGAAGTCAATCAATCAATCAATTTATTTATGTTTATTTGTGTTTTATTAAGTCGGTTGTTATGTCAATTTTTGACGTGTATTTTTGTATGTTGTTAAGAGATGTCATCATAAGTCTATCATATAGTTTACACTTTTGATTGTCGGCACTTTGATTGTGGAACCTATAGCACAGAATAGGGAATAGTATGTAAGTACTTATTTAGTAATACATCTGTTCCACTAATTTATTCAATTTGTTTAACAGACCTATTTCATCTAGTCAGGCCGGTCTTAGGATGGGTGACCATTTCTTAAGACACCGAGACCCCTCGGCCCTCCGTGCCTCGGAGAGTACGTTAAGCCGTCGTCGGTCCCGGTTGTCATACGAACTGACTGGAAAGCCTACCCCATCCGCGGAAAAGGCTCGGGGGACAGTAGTTAATTTCAATGTCTATCACTTTTAATTGGTAATACACGAACGGTAGTAATCCTAAAAAAAAATTCATTAAAAAGCTACAAGAAATACTCACCTATAATCTCAAGCTTGATAATCATGACAGACAATGATGATGATACTAATCTCTGTAATGGTAATAAGTGTACTTAGTGATGACACGAGAAATTTCACGAACAATGTGATTAGAAAACTACGCAATGATATTTATCATAGCTTGGTGAAGTGAGGCAAAAAGCACGCCCCCTATAACGTGGGACCAACAGTGACTGGCTATATGTGGGCTAAAATAAACACCCCTGTCTATTCCGTCAGGGATAAAGACGTGATTGTTATGTGTGTGTGTGTGTGTTTTGCCGTTTGACCTCCGAAATCCTGGGAAATGAGGTGCCTACCTAAATATTTTAGTTGTGTGGTTCGTGACATTAGGATGAGGATCAATGCCCAGCTAAAAGTCCTATTGAATTAGAAAATACGATTATTCACATAAAAATCCTAAAAATCATTCAAGCGTAGGTTATACAGATTTGCGATAAGAAACGTTAACCATTTTCTGAAGTGAATAAATTGAAAATCACGTTCTGCATTCAACACACGTGACGTGAATGTGTCGGATTTTCATTTAGTACAAGAGTTTTTGAACAAACACATCGTCAAGAATTGTAAAAAAGTGTCTTACATTACTCATTCTCAAACAACGTCAGCAGCACGTCAGTCCAACCTATTCTTTAGGTAAACTTGTGCATCTAGACAACTAACAAACATACATACTTATATATTTCTAAATACTTACATATTATACATAGAAAACACCCAAACTCCGAAACAAACATTTGTGGATCACACAAATATTTGATTAGACCCGGGGGAATCGAACCCGAGACTAAAGGCGTCGAAAGCCGATGCACTACCGACCACGCCACCGAAGCCGTTATGAGTACCTATAACACTTTTACATTATTATTATCGACGCATAAATTTATTTAATTGTGATTGTTCCTTTATCGTACTCTATACTACTACGTTCTTTCAGGTATTATTGTAGTATTTGCACTTGCTGCTAAGAATTTGAAAATAATGTAAGTGCTATAAACGACTGCCCATTACATCATACCTAAGTACGTTATTTCGTTATTATAAGTACATCCGTGACGTGAATAGATTAGTCGGTAAAATGATAGGTATAACGTGCCACTATTTAGTTGTTTTATTGCATACTAATAATAGAGGTATAGTCCTTTTTATTATCTACGACCCTGTCAGTAGTCACCGAAACTTTGGCTCATGTACTTCTTTCAAGTTTAGATATCATAAATAGTCTGAACCTTAGAGCAACTATCAGATAGATAGGCAGATGGCGAGTGACACGTGGGTATAGAGATAGTTGCCCTGAAGTCACAACAGTCCATGAAGTCACCAGGGTGCCAAGTCCCGTATTTGAATTGTAGCAAAGTAGCATCGTATTTGCATGTCGAAGGCAACTTTACAGTTTGCGTAGTCTACTAACACAAACGCAGTCCAGTGGCGAACGTGCGTCTGCCTGCTAGCTTGTGACGCGCAAGTGGCTGTTCACGTGGGTAGTCTCCTAATATTAGACAGATTTAAACTGCGACTTTGTTTGCAACATAACATAGCGGCCTGTGAGTGGGGAGGGGGGAGTTTTGTATATATAAGATAAGAGATAAGAGAGATAAGAGGCAATGAAGTTAAAATTGACTGGGAATCTTGGGTATTTTTGTGGGATGGGAATTCCCGGGTTTTTTACCGGCGATTAGAATAAGTCTCGGTTGGGGGGGTGCAGGGGAACAAAAATTTGCTCTGAATTGAGCTGGGTTATAGGAGCTTCAAGTTTTGTGGAAAGTGGGATGAGAATTGGGAAAGAATTTTTTATGGGAAAAGGTACCAGGGGACCGCCAAAATGAGGACAAAATTGACCTGGGATGCTTAGTTTTCAAGCTTTGGGGTACTAGGCAGAATCTGGGGTATTTTTGCAGGATGAGAACTCCCGGGAATGTTGCAGGCAAATGGAACTCGTGATGGGTGCAGGGAGAACAAAAAATTGCTTAGAATTTAGCTGGGAAACTCGGTTCCCGAGATATAGGGGCTGGGAAGTTGGTAATGTCGCAAGTAACTAAATTCAACTTAACCTAATGATGATTGTACTCTACAGTCATTCGGTTTGGTGAGTTTCTGGCGCCCGCACCACCACGGTGGGGCGGCGTTGCTTATGAATTTAGCAGACTACAGATTTTTTGACCAATTGCAGTTGTAACGAAGTGGTATAGCAGCACAATAGCGTTTTACGTCCATTTACGCGACTTGTTACGCGCGAATGTATCCTCGGTATACAGCTCAGAAACACGTTTAGCCTAAACAATATTAATCTCAAAAAAACATCAATTAATACGTGCGGTCACGTGCTCTATTCTATTTTGAATGACCTTCACATTGTATACTAAAGTATTTATACAAGATTAACCAGTTAATCGTAAGACGTTAAACTTACTTACACTGGATTTTTGGCTATCCTTATTTGATAATTAATAAAAACTACGACCTTGTTTTAAATGATGAGTAAGTAGTAAAACACGAAACGGATACTCTACATTCTTAATTATCCGACGAATAGACTACACGTGACGTCTTTCAAAAAAACCGGCCAAGTGCTTGTCATTCCACGCATAAGATAGGGTTCCGTAGTTACCCATAAATGTCTCTATAACTCCGGAACTAACAAAGTCATACACTCATACCATCCGTTATAGTTTTCCTTTAAAGTTCAGTACATAGACAACCATCATGATTCAGGTTCTTCACGCCAGCCGTTTCCGCAAAACATGCTCTTCAAAGCTGAATATGTCGCAAATGGATACTTAAATCAAAAAATCATCTTAGCATCTTCTTAATGTTTTTAAAATACCTACCTAATGATACCTCACACGACGGGGTGGACGTGGGAAAAAAATATCATCATCCCCACTTTACTTTTCTTTTTAATTCAACAACACAACATTCAATTTTTTATATCAACTTTACGTGTAGGGAATCTACACCCCTACACGTAAAGTTGATATAAAAAAAAAATATTTATCAGAATTTTATTTTAGCACTTTGTAGGCGTAATAAATATACATATCCATGCAAAGTTTCATGTGAGGACGGACGGACGGACATGACGAAACTATAAGGGTTCCGAGGCTTACGTATCCGATACAACGTCACAACAGGAAAAAAGCTCGTGTAATTACAACCACAATTCAATAATAATCGTTGGCCCCACGTAATAGGGCCTTAATAGGGTAATACCTTAATAGGGTAGGGTAGAGATGTTGATAGAGCCTCTTACCACCCTATATTATATAACTATATATAAGACTATAGGTTCATGTAGGTAGGACAGTGTATGTTTTTGACTGAGGGAGCGAAGCGACCGAAGTCTCTATTTTAACTTGCAGACTGGGGAGAATTTCTTTCGTCTGTACCTACCTCTACATCTCTACATCTACGGGTCACACGGGTCACACCCGTCATCTGACGTACATCTGACCGACAGATCATGTTTCCGGCCGTATTTACCAACCAATTTTCATGAAGCTTTACACACACACTCCTTGCTTACAATGAATAACATGTGAATGATATTTTTTGGATTGGATGAAAAATGAAAGAGTAATAAAGAAAATTGAAAAATAAATTTTCTAAACAAAGCTCCCGAAGTCTACGGTTCACAGAACCACTAGTAATAGATATCATAATTACCTAAACTTATGTATAATTGTGAACTTTGGCCGTTGTATCAACATTTATACTTAGTCATTTCATTATTTTTTACAGACTATATAGTCGTATTTTCTGAAATATTTGTGCAAAAATGATTTAAATACATACGATTTATTAAAACCTGTTGCATATCAGTAGTGTGCAGAACAGGAGTACCTCATGTGATAAAAATAGAAAATGAAACAAAAACTACATTCTTATCAAGAAACTGGTCTAGAAGTTTTATTAACTTCTTTATCATTTGCCAACATTCTTACATTAACACTCTTACATGTTAACACATTACTGACTTTCTTTAGTATAAAATTAACCTCTCCAGACCATGGCTTGCAGCATGGTCTCCAGCGGGAGTGGGTGGAACGCGGCCGAGAGGGAGAGTCCTCGTCGTGGCGAGGGCGCCGCAGACTCATCTAATCCCAAGATCATCGACCTCCATGATCGGGGCCTGAGGACGGCGAGATAGCCACCCGCCGTCCTTATAGAAACAGACACGGGATAAAACCCTACCCCAACGACGTGGGATTCTCATCCTGACCAAACACCCGTAGAGGCCACACAGGTGGTCCAAGTCCGCCGGGCGCCACTGGAAATACCTTTTGCGTGTGAGCCAGAGACGCCCGGCAACAGACGTTGGAGTAAAACTATAAAGTTAAAGGTAAAAGGTTTGGTTGAATGCGCTAATCTAAAAACTGGTCCCGGCAATTGGAAAAAATACATCTCCAAAAATAACGGAGCAGTAATGAAAAATCTGTCAAAAAAACCGCTAAATTCTCTTTTGAGGTTTCTATTTCGTGCTCTACGCAATTTGTCATATATATATATATATATATACACATACTATTTATACAGTTGCAGCAGTAGCAGGTTTCTGCTAATAGGTATGAGATAACGCTAAGTGTGTTACCAACATAAAGCGAGTGGCTTGCTAGCTCTGTGGTTACTTGGTTACCAATAATTATAGGTACTAGGCAAATAACTACCAAATACAGCGTGGAATCGACACAAAAATAAGTCATCGAGATTTTAAATTCCATTTTTTTGTGCCATTATAATGTTAGGGAAAAAATCCTGTTATGTGTGTGTGTATGAAAAATTTTGATGTTGATGACAAATGTTTTTTCCTCGTTCTTATAATAGACAACTGTATTGCAATAACAAATAAAAACCTACCTACCTATTGCGTGGATTTTATTAGGATATATCGTGGTGGGGGGGAAAAACTCCATGCGACTTAATACTCAATCGCGAATCTCATAGGTACTAAGCAGAACTTGTGCTACAGGAACTGGATAACTTATGCAAATGCAACATACATACATAGGTAGGTAGGATATACCTACTTATAAAAATACACAGGAAAAATCCAAAATAGGTCCTGTTTTCATTTAACGTGTTACACACAAATAAACTTCACTAAAAGAGTGAGGTTAATAACCTAAATGAAGTAATAAAGTTGAAGGCTATAAGAGCAAC
The DNA here is from genome assembly GCA_963556515.1 of Nudaria mundana. NCBI lineage: Eukaryota > Metazoa > Arthropoda > Insecta > Lepidoptera > Erebidae > Nudaria > Nudaria mundana. The sequence goes on along the minus strand of OY748305.1, from coordinate 9,491,540 downwards.
TACCTGCCTCGGTGGCGCAGTGGTATGAGTATGCGGTCCTTAGGTCCCAGGTTCGATTCCGGGTCGAATCCAATATTTGTGTGATCCACAAATATTTGTTTCGGAGTTTGGGTGTCATCTATTTAGAAATATATAAGTATGTTTATCAGTCGTCTAGTTGGGCTAGATGACATTGTGTGAGAATGTCCCAAAATATTTATTATTTATTATTATTATTTATAACTACCGCAACCTAGCTATATTATTATAGATTTTGAGTTTTATCGAGTCTACATCTACCGACCCCTACTAATGGGTAGGTAGTAAATTGCAACATATAACTACCTATAACTACCTATGTAATGTTAAACAAGTATTTTTGCAAAATTTCATCGATTCATAAATGAAAACTTTTTTGTTAATTAGTTATCAGTTATTCCGTTTATCTGTTGCAATACCATACTTATTAATAATCTTCCTATTTTTCTATGGAAAAGGTTTCTACGCAAAACCTTTCTACCTACTCTGATCTCTCGTTTATAGCAGCGCGACAGATGCGCAATAATGTCATGGCCTATATGTAACCCACAGGCTAACATATTTATTGTTTTATTATTACTATTTCAGTGAAACAATGAGGCGATTACGTGTTCTAAGTTCTTAAACAAACCGTAAAGTACCCATTTAGTAGCGTTTATAGCAATGCAGTACTTGGTGGTTAAAGACATAACATTTTTTGCAAATTTTCGCACCATTGCAAAGTTCAATCAACAACCACTTAAACAAGATTTCAAAGGTCCACACCCAAGTGACGTCTCAGGTAAACTTCCCATATAGATTGCAAATATTCATTGTATCTTGTATCCGCACCCGCATGTTCTCAATGTGAATGTCATCATGGCGTGGCATTCTTCATTGTCATTGACTCAATGAACGTGAACAATGTAAAAGTTGACATTGGAGGAGAAAAATTCCCAATTCAATCACACCACCACTATCAACGACCGAGGGTCTCATAAAAACAGCAACTATATCTCCTCTTTTCAACCGACTTCCAAAAAAGGAGGAGGTTCTTAATTCGACTGTATATTTTATTTTTCTTTATTTTTTTATGTTTGTTACAGTGTTATATCTTTGGACTGGGTGAACCGATTTTGATTTTTTTTAATTGAAAGCTCCTACTTCCCAAGTGATCCAATTTCAATTTGGCCCCATTCCGATAATTATTTGGTCCCTTTTTGGTAATTGGAAGTGTTGTGTCAATTTTTGACGTGTATTTTTTTAGAATTAGACGTTAGGCACCTCGACACAGTTTTCCCTGTGTCGAGATATTACTATCTAGTAAGCTAGTAAGTACTAGGTAAACTCGCGGAAAAAGAGCTATTGCAGAACTGTGACTTCTAATTGACCAAGCGAGCGAAGCCTCTGCCTTTCGAGACTGGACAATTTTGGTTTCGTCTGCCTGTCTGTTCGTCTACCTGTCTGTTCGTCTGTATGTTTGTTGTGGGCTAGTGTCCATCCGTCCATATGTCCTCGGCTTTTCTCCCAAACGGTTAGTGCTAAAAACACGAAACTTTGCATGAATATGTTTATTACTACACCGACAAAATGCTGTAAGAAAATTATGGAAAATATTTATTTTTGGGGTACCTACCTCCCCTACACGTCAAGTGGGGATATTTTTTTCTCGCGTCTACCCCATCGTGTGGGGTATCAATAGGTAAGTCTTTAAAAAACATTGAGAGGTTACTAAAATGATTTTTAGACATAAGTATCCGTTTGTGAAATAATTAGCTTTGAAGAGCATGTTTTTGCGACGACAGGGCTTCCCCCTCCAAATTCATGATGGTAGTCCATGTAATACACTGTAAAGGAAAACTATAACGGATAGTATAACTCTGTTAGTTCACGAGTTATAGAGGCTTTTATGGTCAATTACGGAACCCTATTTTATGCGTGGCTCGACACGCATTTGGCCGGTTTTTACATTGGGGGGAAATGGGGATAAAATCCCAAATAATGTTTTAATATTTACTAAGTCTACTGTTCGACCATATGAGCGACAACTACTAGTTATCTACTAGTTATTCAAATTTCTATCGAGAACTTAAATGACTCAACAAGTTTGTGAAATCGAATAGGATCAAGTCTGTCCACGTAGCTGGTCAGTGGTTAAAGGAGGTATATTCAAATAGAAGTAACATCGATGAATATGAATGAAATACCTACATGTGTTTCTTGAAGGCATCGTATGGTATAAATCAGGGCTGGCCTACTTGATTGGACCCAAGAACTACTGTTTCCTAACCGTGTGTAATCTACTATTACAATTTATTTTATTGTGTAAATAAAAAGGGTAATATCGCATAAAGATCTGAGGGTCCCAAGTCAACCTCACCTTCTAGTGACAAAAGTTCCCGATAAGTGGCAATAGGCGAGCCCTCTATACGTGCGATCAACAAAGCTACCGACGAAATTTGGGCGTATAATATGTCTCTACCTATCTCTCTGGAGAAACAGTCGTGATTATATGTAGGTACCATAAAGTATAAGTACAACTGTCATCAACATAGTAGTCCAAAAAAGTCATTCTTAGTATCTATATATATATAATACGCCAGTGAAGCCGCTTCTCCTCCTAAACTAAGAGTCGCACAGTCAAGTGTGGCACACCGTTGGAAAGGTCGTGGTCTCAAGTGGTGCGATAAGATTAGAAATTTGACAAAAAGAAAAAAATAAAAATTACTTGCGCAGTTTGCGCTAAGGGTTGCTAGTTTATTATAAAAGGTATATGTGTGTGCATATGTGTTGCTAACGTGATTATATCTCTATTATTTTTTGCTTTGCCACTGCTTGTACCTACTAAAAGAAGTAGCTTAAAGCAAAAAATACTCCTCAAACCCCACTTTCTCATCCCCCTGTTTAAAAAGTGCACATACAAAAGAAGTACCTATTTTGAAGACACATAATTACGAGTATAAAAACGATTGACGTCGATAACTACTCAGTGTGACATAATTTATATGAATTAATATGAATGTATACAGCAATTATGATTTAAAGATACTATTTACATTTAAAATAAAACTTTAACATTCTAAAATTATCTAAGAGCTAATTCCGAGTCTACATAATTAAAAATCAGTGAGAATTTTACAAGACAGTAAGAATAACGGTTAACGAGGTTAACTAACTTTACCTTATTCAATATCTATACTATATTTATATTAAAATTTAATTAGTTAGCTACATTATCGGAGAGGGGCGAGGAGCGGCTCGTGGTCTAGTGGTAACCAACAATGTTAACACATTGCAAAGGTTAAGCAACATATAGTCAGGCCGGTCTTAGGATGGGTGACCACTTTTTACGACACTGAGACCCCTCCATGCCTCGGAAAGCACGTTAAGCCGTCGGTCCCGATTGTCATACGACCATCTATGGCAGTCGTTAGGGGTTGTTGGAGCCCTTAATCAAAATTTCGACCGATCTAACTATAGAACTTCGATATCGCCCATGGGTTGTGGAGGTCAGATGGCAGTCGCTTCACAGAAAATATAGAAGTTCAGCCGAATCGCAGTTAGATTGGAAAGCCGACCCCAACTGCGTTGGGAAAAGGCTCGAATGATGATGAGTTAGCTACATTATCCCCGAGTAACATAGGCTACTTTTTATCCCGGTAATGTATTCCCATGGGAACTGGGAACGATGAAACTGTGGAGCTGCGGTGATCTACTAGCCTTTAATAATTCGCGTAGGTAGGTAATTACTAATTACCTACAGTACATAATATATATGCATTAACGCTTCATCTACGACTCTACATACGAAGGGTCGGTTAATGTCATAGTCATAATAATATAATTGACACATTATTCTAAGTAAGTACTTCTTGCTTTCTGTGTGCACATAGGAGTCCCATCAAGGTCTTAGAGGTTGGTATCATGTGGAAGTGGTAGAGATGCTCTAACGATTAACGGATCTCCGAAGCTCTGATACACAAAAAAGTTACCTACAAAGAGCTGGCTCCATATTACGTGAGTGAGATCGACAAAATTACTAGCGAATAGTGGGTGTGTAAAACCAGTCTGCATACCACTACTTATATAGAAACAGGCGTCTTATATTTATATAGTACAATGTAGTACTATGTATGTTACGAGTAGGTATGTGAAATATGCTATTAAATAAAAGGAAAAAAAATTACAAATAACTGACAAACAAATTCACAGCTCATAGTAATACATTTTATGTGGTATAACCATCAATATTACTGAAATGGCATATTGTCGTTACAAACTAAACTAAAGCTATTCGGTACGATTAACAAATGACAATAGTGGCACGAAGTATGATGCGCGTGGCAAATCTTTTCAGGCTCCGTAAGCTAGAAAGGGATAGAAAGAAGTAGAAGGCTCTGCAGTTCCGATTATATAAGTTTTCCTGAAACACCAAGTCCATGTCATACACTCGGATAAGTATAGTTTTACCTACGGCAAGTACCGTCACTTGGTTTAGCAACCTATTGGTACTGTTAATGACAATGAAATAAAAGGGGTTGGACTTGCATTTCGCCACATAAGTAACGAAATACAAAAAAATTAATCGTGAAGACGGGTTGTTGGGTATTTGGCAACCAGTTGTCAGTTTTAAATGCAAAAATAAACAACAAGCTACACCAAAACCGCGAGTAGACAAAGCGTTGTGTGTCGTGATCGAGTTTTTAGTAAAGTGAGGACAATAGTAGTGGTCACACGCGTCACAAAAGAGTGAGAAAGAGGGTAGAACGATACGGTTTACTTTAAAAACTATCCTGCGATGTATAATGTTACTCTGGAAATAGAAAATGAATCTTTTATATTAAGTAAGTAAGTTTAATTATTGCTTTTCATTAAAGATGGTAGGTAACTAAATATTCTTATTAAAGACGCCTTTAACTATAGAAACTTGCACCTGTGCATACATTGAATGATCTATTTTGTCAAAACTTGTGACAGTGTCAACTTCAGTCGATAACAAATAAAATTGCAGAAAATGTTGGTCACGTGACCAAATTAACACATTTTTAAATTTCCTGCGGTATCATTGGTTATCGACATACTCTTCCGTGAGGGGGCAGATGTTTCACCAAAGCCCCGCAGAGACCACAGAGATGGTCAAAGTCCGCCGGGCGCCACTGGACATACCCTCTGCTAGTAACCAGAGACGCCCGGCAACGGATGTTAGAGCGGCCGCGGCCTTAGGCCGCGGAATTAAAAAAAAAAAAAAAAAAAAAAAGGGGGCAGATGTTTAAAATCTTTCGTTTAAAAGTCGAAGAAAAGAAAAGAGGTTTGGTAGGCACTTACTTATAAGTAGTTTTGCTATAACCTCTAGTAGCTTGAATAGAAGTTATCCTGCCAATGTTGTTAATTATAGTCGTACGTAATCGAAAAAAAAACAAATTGATGACTATTGTATACCATCTTAATTATTATTGTGACGAGTTTAATAGGAATGCATTTGTTCAGGTTATAAATGGTCATTAACTCCACTAGAACTAAGATTTAATTAATGATAATTTCATTAATATTATGTAGCAAATTCAAAAGGGTAAAAAATATTAATGTAGACTTAAAATCGAGCGAAGACTTAGTTTTTACGATAAAGTATAGGCTACTTATTGTAAAATGTCCGATTAGTACATATTATTATCGTGATTTAAATATAAATGTTATTCAACGTGAATTCAACAGTGAAACTTTATCGTTCTTACAATATAGCACTTTAGACTTTAGTACAAGTACCGTTGCAACCTATATCGCAGTGAATTACGATTTGGTAACGTGACCGTAATTCGGCGACATGTTTGGTTAAGAAAGCGATCAAGAAAATTTTAAAGAAGTACCTACTACATTACAGATTTAATTGCAAATAAAGTAGAGTTATTATATGGTGTCATAATAATATTGGATTATTATTATTACACAATATCTTCATTATCATATTTTGTTTAACCACCTGTCATCTGTACCTACACCACAAGAACATGTACCTACTGTACCTACCTACTTTAAGTAATAATGATATTTTTATCTGGATAATAATGGTTTAAGACGATAACAATTAATTACGAGAAACATTAATAAATCTTCGGAACATTAGGGTTTTTTTTTCATATTAACTATTACATTTAACTTGTACATACCTAACTAGTACATTTGTACTTAGTACCTACGTACGTATATGTTATAGCTATACCCGACATTTCGACTGCTTAGCACCCGTTTTCATCTTTCTGTTGTAGCACAAATTGTTAGAAGGGTTTTTTTTTATTTAAACCGCGAGACCGCGGCCTCTCCCAATGTCCATTGCTGCGGGCGTCTCTGGTGAGACTAGAAGGTATTTCCAGTGGCGCCCGGCGGGCTTTGGCCACACATGTGGCCCCTTCGGGGTGTTAGAAGGGTTAACGTCAACACGTTAATATTTCAATAATTAAGTAGGTATTTTGTGTGTTTTATTTTTGCTTTACAGAGATATACCTACATAGTTATATTTTCAGGGTACCTATATAGTATGCAATAATAGGTACTTAAACTTAGAATTAAGTTAACGCCTAACTAACAGTTATGTTTGCGAAATTATTTAATAAATTAAACTAATAAAATTTATACCTAATAAATAATTTATTACTACTTAAAATATTTACATTAAATAAATCACAAATAACTGAAATGTCCTCGGCAGGTCTCGAACCCATGGCCTTTCCCTAAATGATTACTACTTATTAGGTATGATTTTTTTTTTAAAGTTACATAAGATTAAAAACTGAGTATAAATGATCCCAACGCTTCGAAAGCCAATCGTCTGTGGTGCTTTTGATCAGTTTGAAAGAAGCAAATATTTTTTCCATATTCACTTATTTTTAAAACGACTGAATAAATCCAATCTTGTGCCATAACTAAACATAATAGTCGAGGTAATGACAAAATTATTGTTACGTCTGGTTGCACCTTATTAGAGCTAAAATACTATACTATACAACCATGGTATATAATACATGATAGAAAAACACATTTGGTTTGAAAAATTTAAATGTAAAACGCGTCTACAAATATTTACAAGTATTTTCAGTTGGTGTTGTATACTTTAAATGAACATAACTTTAACTAAATCCACAGGAATACTAAATAAAAATAAAAATTACAACAGATAATAGCACTTACCAAAAAGTTTGATAAATATCACTGCCATATTTAACAATTTATTTTCTTTCAATATAATAGTCAATCACAGAATAGTCTCACTTTAACATACGTGCATGTTGAGCACAAACAATTGGTGACAGTCGAGTGTGGTAGACAGATCGAGTCGAGTGTAGACTGCGGAATAAACAAATCGCAAGCAATACCGCGTAAGTTCACCGGAGTACGGACGTTGTTTCATCAACAACCACCGAGGAGGCTTTGAATCACACTATCGCTAACTTCCGCTGATACAAACTACGTGACCAATGTTCTACTTCTGCGTTGCTGTTGAACATATGTTTGTGTCCGAAATTATGCTCACCACGCGTTAAAATATGCAACAGAACCACAATCGTGTGCTAGACCACAGATAGTTTTATAGTTATACAACCAACCATACTAGTATAGTTAGTAACGCGTTGCCAACTCTGGTCTGTGCTAAGTGCATGTGATAGTGTATAACTAATGGAGGTAGTTACTAATGTGCATTAACTTATGGGCTAAATATCGCAGTGCATTCGGTTTTAGAATAATATATATAATAAATATTGTATAATGAATCCCTTGGTTACGACATTACTCATCATCACTTGGTCCGCACATATTTCGAAAACGGCACATGCTATTTAGATAATTCTATATTATGGTCCTGCTTGATTACAATAAAGGCCTTCGAAGACGGCAGAGAGCCGTTCCCCGACGACTTATTTTATTGTTGTGTTTATTATTTTCAGAAAAAAGACACTTCTAAAACTGACTTCAAATTACCGGATTGGGACCAAATTGAAATGGAACCACTAGGGAAGCAGTAGCTTTGAATTAAAAAAAAACTAAATTGGTTCACCCAAACGTAAAAACAGCTAGTCGAATTGAGACCTCTTACTTTTTTTGAAATCAGTTAAAAGGAGTATGAAACTATTTCTAATAGAATGTATGTCCGCGAACTGATTGGGTATGATTCATCGAAATATCTTAGTACGGACTAAATATATATACCAACATACATAATTATCGTAAGAGCCCAAACCAACCTGCTCTGCATGTAATAAGATTTTGGCAGACACTGCATATTGGGGAAAATGCAGTGTTTGCTAGAATGTTTTACATAAATGTATGACAAAATGTTTGGAGTTTGGACACACCATACTACTCCTGTCGTAATTACTAGCAGTGTACTCCTACACTCAACAAGTATAAACCTGTATGCTAATGGACTGACGTGGCATAAGACGAAGAGCGACGAATTGAGAGGAATGGTTATGCTTTACTCCTAGCTTCTCCTTCCTAGCTTATTTTCTAGGAGTGCAAACTTTTTAGAGAGTAGTCTCAATTTTCATTGGATCACCTATCTATCACCAGTCAGAGTAGGCAATGTATTCCATGATTCCATTTTGAGCTGTGTTGCAAATGTCTTACTTTACATTATGTTATTGACGTGCCAGTTCAGATATTTATAAACTTACAGCGCCTGTTTTACAAACGTTTTCCGCACTTTTGTTTAACATACACACATTCAATCACGCCTATATTTCCAAAGGGATAGGCAGAGGTGTTTACACATCCACCTTTTGCAAGAAATTTTTGTTGGACACAGAGCTGCAAAATATGGTCTGCTTACCTCTTTAGGGAAATATGTGTCATGATGTCATCATCATCATCTCAGCCCATTTAACGGCCACTACTGGGCATAGGCCTAAATTTAGCCTACATATACCACGCAGGCCAGACGAATTGGTTTAGGGTTTTGTCAATGATTTTATATACAATGGATTTCGGATCATCGCTCAAAAGTGTCCGAACTAAAAGAGAAACAAAACGCTAAAAGAGAAACAATCGCGCGCCAGTCTTGATTTTGACAACTGAACGACAACACGTTGCACAATGCCGTACTGTTTTGTAAAAACGTGTAAAAACTACGAAAAAAAAACAAATTGAAGACGGTGTATCATATTTTCAGTAAATAAGCTTTTGTTTTATCATTTGCAATTTATTATTTCACTAAAAATACAGTATTTCGTCGATAATAAATTAAAAGACAAAAGTAAATATTGCAATCCAGTCCAATACCGAAGTATCTATCTGTCTCTTTCGAATTCATCCCAAGCTCAGTAAAAAGAAAGAGACCATTTCATTTTCACTGAATAATGTACTAACAAAATGACCATTCAGATTTATTCGGATTACCGATAGCGATGAAACTATTTGGAACAAAGATTATAGTGGAGACGCCTTGGCTCTTTATGATTTTTTTTTTGTTATATGAACCAACATCTATTTCAGTTTTCCTCGGGATCCAGTACACTGTGCACAATGAAAAAATATTATTGCCCTAGCACGGCGAGAAGAATATTTTGATCCAAAAAATAACAATCTTGTTTGTTCGGCTCATTTTATGGACATAGCAAAAAGAGGTCCAATCTTTATGAAACTTGTACAAGAATCCCTTGATTGAATACAATTTTTATTTTTATTGGGATGGAGGAGATAAACCCAAAAATGTTTTTAATTTTCACAGGGTATCATTGTTTTGTCATAAATATAATTACATAATTACACATGTCATTTTATTTAGTGTATGTACTGTGATTTTTTTTTATTTGGATTCTCGGTAATGTATTCCCACGGGAATCGGGGCCGAGATAACTATATCTCGCGGGCGGAGTCACGGTGATCAGCTAGTAGCCAATAATTTCGTATCCCAAAAATTAACCATAAGATAAAAATAAATTAATGACGCGCAGTTTTAGCAACTAATTCAGTCACTTGAAACACGGCTATCTTGTAGTAGACGTAGCGACATAGCGTTATGAAAATAGTAATGAAAGCGGAAGAACTTTGACACCCACAAGAAGTTTGGCATTTATAATATTATAATTAGTTAAATTCATTAATTCCCTTTTTGTTATTCATACACTATAGTTACTTATTATGAAACTGACTCGAAAAAAAAAACCTTTGTCAGTCGTTAATTAGTTTTTCAGCTTATTTCGTCTAATATAAACAAGTAATTACAATTTATAAGATTATGGAATTTATTATAGTCTTACATTAATTATTACGCGTACGTAGATACATATCATGGAATCCTTAAAAGACTTTAACAAAATAAACCTACTCCATTGTTTCTATGTTCACGTAATTTTAAGTATAAGCTGCATAAGGTGAATTAGTCAGGCGGACAGATAGAAGCTACGTAATTCGATAAATTAGTGCAAACAAAAGTGAACACTATTCCGTTGAATCAAGGTTTAAATTTTAATATGAAATTTGTTTATATCTATGTATAATGTATAGGTCGACTCGGGACATTATTTTCTTGCGATTTGTTCTAGATCCTATGTCCATTGTATTATAAGATCTTTGGGTTTTGTGTCCAATTTTTCTTTCTCTAAACTATTTCGATAAACATACATAATACTTGTATATATTTTTAAATACTTACATAGGTTCCATTGAAAATACCCAAACTCCGAAACAAACATTTGTGGATCACACAAATATTTGATTCGACCCGGGAATCGAAGTTCAGCCGAATCGCAGTTAGATTTTAATTGCAGCATGATAGATTTTAATTTTTTGCTGAATTATGTTCTTCAATCGATGACCAAGACTCAGCTTGGATACACAACTATAACGACGCCTCACGCTCACGCCCGAGGTGTAGGTTAACAGATGTACATTACACGCCTGTAGCGGCAAGCCTTTTGCCATTACGGGGCAACAAATACAATAGAACCTTAAAACCTAACCCACTCTATAACCCGAATCTAAACTCCAACAGCCAAAACTGATGGTATACTAATCTATACAATATCTACAGTTCGGGCTCAAACCCATTATCGGGATAAAAATACAATTACATATAAAAGTAGTCTGAGGATATCCATCTTACGACCGAATACTGAAACGTCTCTCAAATATTTAAGTGCCGTTTAAATGCTTGAGCAGCCCTTGAACTTAAGTTTTTCATTCCGTAACGTCATTTGAGTGACGTTTCAGTATTCGGCCTACATATTATTTAATTTATTTTTTTTATTTTTATTTTTTATTTATTTTAATTTATTAAAATCTGTTCAGCCCATAGATATAGTAAAGGAAGCGAAGCGAGCGCCATCCCAAGTCTCTGGTCCAGCCTAATGCCCGAGCAAATAAACGGCAGTGGTTTTAGTTTGGTATCTTCACTGCATTGACCTTTGTCTGGTTAAATGATTGATCAACATTTTAAGATGTCTTATGTTCTCAGAATAAGCTTTGGTATAAAAGTTGCAACGGCACTTTGCAACTTAACGTCCCAATCAGGAATAGCGGTTCTCTCAGAGGGTCTGACCTACAAACCCCGTACAAATATTTATCACTGTTACTTAATGTAACCTGAATGCAGGAGGATATCTTTTTTCAAAATAACCTTTATTTATAACCGGTACGTAAGTAGAGGTTCATCTCTAACTTAATTACCAGTAAAAGTAAAGCCTCTCTACCAGTACAAAATTTTTGCCATTAGGTAATTTTGTACAACGTAGGTAATAGGGGGCAAGCTTATTGTCATTACCGGGCAATCTAGAAGTCTAGACAATAAAAAAACAAATAGCATTCGTAATCCTAACCTACATCCCAACAAATACTACAACATAACAAAACAATATTATGTAGCCTTAGAAATGTATCATTACCAAATAACAAGAGTAATCAAACAGTTTTACTCTGTTGATCCTAGTAAATTTAATAAGATACTTAGACTCTATCTAATTAAATTCTAGAGCACTTTATTAATCTCTAATAGACAGATAATCTGAAATGAATGGTATACGCAAACCGTCACTGACGAATGTTAATGTAAATAACGTCGCAAGGGAAATAGCCTTAAATATGAGTCTTCTTAAAGAATAAAAGAAGAAAATAACGGCCATATTTCTTTGTATGGGATTGTGTCTTTCGATCATTCGATCTTTTATCTGTGCCATTTTACTCGAATATAAAGGGATAATATTAGGAGGGAGGGAGCTTAAAATTAAAATAAAAGCCACTCGACTCTAAATAAGGTTTGGAACTCAATCTAATTTAACAATTGAATGGTTATGAGTAACATCCGTTAACGAGGAATGAGATTCTGGTAGACTTATAAACCTTAATTTAAGCCTTACATCTCATACACAACACAAATATACGCCTCTAGCCCCAAAGGGTTAGACAGAGGTGTTCATTACGCCCACATTTCGCCAGTGACTATTAGACCCACACAGTTTTCGGGCACTTTGAGCAACAAATTTTTACCAAATGAAAATCATTCTTACAAAAAAATCGCGTTTTGCAGATTGCACTTGCACTTTATAATAGATAATACCTACCTAGTAATAAAATCTAATAACTTGTGAAGTCCTAAGCCTAACGCTCATAAACAGCATAATAAAATTTCTCAGTATTTTTCAAAAGGCGTTTATACCAGTGAAGGTGACAGAGGCGGATCCAGACCTTAAAAAAGGTGGTGGACACGGCCAGTCGAAAATCGGCCAAGTGTGAGTCGCAATATGAACTTGTGATCGATATAATTTGTAGTGTTTTTTTTTAACACCCACGTTCGTTGCCGAGGCCCTCTGGTGAATACTCCAGGAATTTCCAGTGACCCCCGGCGGACTTTGGCCACCCGTGTGGCCTCTGCACTAGAGTTTGGTCGAGTTTTATCCCGCATCGTTGGGGTCGGGTTTTATCCTGCGTCGGTGAGTGAATCCGGTTGCCGCTGACTGCGGAACTCAGCGGGAAGGACACGGCCGCGGTCCACCTGCTCGCGCTGGAGACCATGATTTGTTGAGAGTACAGTTGAACGTAGTGAAAACTAACTAGCAAAAATGACAGAAGTAATTTTATGTTTGAACTTCAGAATGTAACATTTTACTTCAAAAAAACCGAGGCCATTTTAGCAAAAGAATATAAAATATTAAATACAAACATAACAAATATAAAATATGAAACATGATGAACAAATATAAAATATGTACATGCTAGTAGGCTAATATCCATTAATTATTACTAATAATAATTGGGTATTAGCATGTTAAATTCGTAATTTAATCATTTTTCATAATCAATCATTAAGAATTTAACGTAAGCTTAATCTCTGATTAAATTACGATTTTTTTAACTAGATCCCTGCGTATGTACTTTCGTACCAACGATGACGTAGATTTAGTAAAACGAGAAAACACTATCTAGGTACCTATGTCTTATATCATACCAATGTCAAAAATGTGACATGACGTCTATGCGTAATATTTGATGCGTTCCGAATCACGTACGATTTATTTTTTTCTTTTTCCAAATCCACAGTTAATCTCAATACCCTGAAAGTGTGACGTCATATTCTCAATGAAGGTGGTGGGCATGCCCATACTGCCCATCACGGTGGATCCGCCCCTGGAAGGTGAAGGAACTACTGACTGCGACAACATTTTTTTATTGTGAGTTTAAAATCAAACGTTAAAATAAGGTACCTAGCTTTCCTTTAATATGATTAAGACATTTTCTTGTTCATTTACGTCCCTGTGCGTAAATGCAATCAACGGGCTACACTGGAGACGAAACTCCTAGGGAAAGCAGTAGTTTATGTGTTAAATACTAAGAAAATTAAGCCTCACTGACACAGTTAGGTAAAAAAATACTTTGGAAAGTTATAGTAGGTAGTAAATCAAAATTACCCCACAAACAACTGGCACCCTAGTCCAATTTTTGAACGGATCGAGCAAGATACCCTCGATTCATATGGTAAATTAAAGTCCCTTAATTATACCTGAATGTGTTATTGTTATAATCACAATCGAAATTCCCTTTTGGCAAAGGTTAAGTACCATGAAAAATTCTATTCCGGTTTTAAAAAGAATCCCCCGAGGTGCGAGACCCTCTGTGGCCCAATGTTTAGCCTCCTGCATTGGTCAAGTAGTCCGGGAAAATACCTTTAGCGCTTGGGAACAAATGTTAACCTTCCCTTATAGAATCCTACACGTAAAGAAAAGGCCGTTGACATCTTTGACGGTCCAAATCAAAGAAAATTGTACAAACAATTTTAACAGTTTAAATTCAAATTCAATACACATTTCGGCCCCTGATTATTCTCAGGCCAAGAAATTAAAACTTGTAGAGAATAAAGTAAGGGAAGGCGACATCAGTGGGGCGGCAAGACTACTTTTTAGTAGCGACGTGCTGGCTCCTTATTCTGTAGAAACTTTGACGGGCTTGCACAGTAAGCACCCATCATCCGCAGCTGACCTCTCTTTCCCTGATCCTCCGAACAACGATACAGAAAATCTTGAGACTACTGCCAAGGATGTGCGCACAGCTGTTGACTCCTTTCGTTTTGGATCAGCTGGTGGACTTGACGGTCTGACACCACAGCACCTTAAGGAGCTGTTGTGTCCGAGCGCTGGGGAAATTGGTGATGCACTTCTGAAGGAGCTAACAGCTCTAGTCAACCTCATGCTCTCAGGCAATGTGGACAGTGGCATCACAGATATTTTGTATGGGGCCAATTTATGTGCCCTTAACAAGAAGGATGGTGGCATTCGTCCCATTGCCGTAGGTAGCACTTTGCGGCGTTTGGCAGCCAAAATTTGTTGTGGTTTTTATAGTACGGAGCTTACTACCAAATTTCAGCCCTTTCAATTAGGTTTTGGTTCAAAAGGAGGTTGTAAGGCCGCAATCCATGCGCTTGCAACATACCTTGACAGTAGTGAAGATGGAAAGGTCATCTTGAAAGTTGACCTGAAAAACGCCTTCAACTCTGTAAGCCTTGCTGGCACAGGCCAAATTACGAGTAGAAACCCCCAAAATTTTTAACTTTCTTTGGCAATACTATAGTCAGCCAACAAAATGAATTTATAAAGACCACCTTTTGAATTCAGCTGTTGGATGTCAGCAAGGTGATCCGTTGGCCAGTCATCTACAGTTTGGTCATTAACCCAATAATTCAAAAAATAAAATCAAAATTCAACATTTGGTACCTAGATGACGGGATTTTAGGGGAAAAAGTAGAGATAGTTTTACAAGATAACCCTAATGAAGAACGAGTTTCAGTCAATTGGCTTAGAACTGAACCCGAATAAATGTGAGATTTTTATATCTGAAAACACAGATAAATTAACAACTATCTCCAGTTTCAACTGTTTGGCCCCCAACATAAAAGTTTTGGACAAAACTTCTTTACGCCTCCTGCTGTCCCCGATTTTAGAAGAGGGCTTTTCCACTTTTATCGAGGAATTTCCACTTTGATCAGGTTATTGATAGGTTCAGGTTATTGTAATATCAGTATTCATTCAGTTTTCACTATTCTTCGTCTTTTCATACCCAAATTTACATATGCCCTCCGTTCAGGACAATTCTGGAAAAATGTAGAAATTTTGGGCAGACTAGACAACTAAATACAAAATTCTTTGTGTAAAATTTTAAATGTAAATATTAATGACCGAGCCTGGGTCCAAGCGTCTCTTCCAGTTCGCTTAGGCGGGCTAGGTATTCGTAAAGTCACAGATGTTAGTCTGCCAGCATTTCTGTCGTCGGTCCATAGCACCGTTTAGTTAGGCGGGGCAAATTTTGTCAAATACACTGATTGATTCCGAGATTCGATGCAAGACCGGATTAGGTGCACAATGCCATATTCGCAAAATGACATATTGAAATTTCTCAAAATTCTCAAATTGTCATATTCTGAAAACGCCACATCGCAAAACGTCACATTAGTAAAATGCCATTTTCGCTACATGCCATTTTCGCAAAATGCCTTTGCGCAAAATATCATTTTCGCATTATATCAAATATTCGAAATGACAATTTTATTCAGATTCAGACAGTAAATTTTGAAATTTTGAATGGTATTATGTTTTCGCGAATAACGCCACCTAGCTAAAACTTTAAGAACTACTTCAACCAAGTCATAGAATCAATGCTGCAATCTAATTATCCTTTAACTGACTAACTATATACACAATACATGGCGATGGAAAAAAATACTTGGATTGAACCATAATTCTAATTATTCTTCTGACATTCATTAATTATAAGGATGATAATATTATTATTCTATTTGCGTCTAAGTATTATTAATATCTGAACAATAATTTATTTTTTAAAAATCGAATGTGGTTACTTCGAATAAAAATAATTAATTTACTCACAAGGTAAATAAAATCAATGTAATGACAGTTAAACTTTTGTTTATCCTGTTTGTGTTCACTATATGCTGATTAATAATTAAGTACGATTTAAGGGCCCAGACCGCGCACGGATAAAGTCGATTTTGAGCGACAGCAGCGCTATTGTTGCCCGAATCATCCGACGGGCGGGTGAATGACCCAGAGAGCGCGATTTTGAAAATGTTTTGCGACAAACGTTCCACGTTGAGTTATTGTTATTGAAGTTGAATATTTACAGCATAACAAAAATGTTGAATTATTGGAAATAAACGACTGCCTATTTGTAAAATATTCCAAGAGTAGTTTTCGTTATAAAATGATCCTAATTACTAGATAAATAAATAAGAGTAGTTTGAGACACAATTTTTATGATTTTCTATTTATAATAAACAATCAAGAGCAGGTCCGGACTGACCTTTTTGTATTCTACTTACCTAAAATTCCAACTACGAGTACCTATGTATTTATTTGTAATTTTACTACCAAAGTTTATTCTTATTTCGTAAAATTTTCATTCAATAAAATAATTGCAAATTCAGTAGGAAGTACGGTCGAAATAACATCACGCCTTTCCTCGCTAGTGTTTATATCTACGCAAGGAAATGTGCCTATTGCGTAAACTCAAATACTTTTTGCTTACGATCACCTCGCAATCTAAAAAATCTTCTAGGGTTGTACAAAAAATTGTCAATAAATGAAACACAAGTATAAAAATGGTTCATATAATTAAAAGTAAACAAAATATGAGTCGCCACCTAAAAAGCGTGCTAGGGTTGTACAAAAATTAGTTATAAACAAACATGAAATTTATAAATTATTCATATACTTAATTAAACGAAAGTAAACAATAACAAAATATGAGTTTAAGAGTTTCTAATGTTTTTTTCATTTTAATGATTACTGATCAAATTCTGATTTCTACTAATTTGATGATAAAATCAATTGCTATTGCAAAACCTATCAGAATGAAAATGTTACCAGCTGCCCGATTCACGTAATAAAAACCGTAGCGTAGTGACTTAAAAATGTCACTTCGCACACTTTTTAACCGACTTAAAAAAAGAAGAAGATTCTCAATTCGCTGTATTTTTTGAACCGATTTTGATGTTTTTTTTTTATTTGAAAGCTGGTGATCCCGTGTGGTCACATTTTAATTTCATTAGGATCGGACCTTGGGTTTACACCAGGTAACTCTTCAAAATCGTATAGGAATTGTATAGAAATTGAGCTATTGGAAGATTTATGACAATCCAAGACTAGATAAGTAAGTGCGTTAAAAACAGAAAACCAAAAGGCGATTTCTAAGTTTTTAAGTTAAAACGACTTTTGAACTGGCGTGTTTACGTGAATCGACCGGCTGGGTAGTTAAGTTACCTCAGTCTCTTTCAAAATCATTAGACGTTCTTCTCTTTCAAAACACGTAAAGCTCTTTCTTTCCTCTCTTTCATAGCCTCTATGACATTGGGCGGCTCACGAATAGGCATGCTTCGTGACTGCCGAGGATCAACTAATTCTGGAAGGAGGCAATCGTAATAAAATCTAACTAATTTCATCTCCATTTTCTCCTTCCAAAATTTGTCGTCCTTTTCTATAATATAAACTTTCATAGGTACAACCTGAATTTGGAAATACCAGTAATGATTTTTATTTATGACATAACCCTTGGAAGCCTTGTCCTTAACCCAAAAGGTATGTTTGGCCATTGCTTCATCAAGAGTCATGCCAGCTAAAGAATGTGGGCACTTAATTTCAATTAAACCGTTTGCATAAATGCCATCTGGTGTAGTACCAAGAAATTCATATTGATCGTCGACGAACAAACCGCAACCTTGTATACTAATATTCTCTTGAATTTCTAACTGTCTAATTGCAGTTTCTTCGTTTTCGATACCGTACCGTACAGCAGGCAAACTGGAGATATTACTACCATAAACGATTTTACAAACAAGAGCAGCACAACTTGTGCTCTCTCGTTTTTTACAAACTTCCCCGAACGATGATGAGGTTAGTAATTTTCTCCTTGTACTCATCCACTCAGCACTACTTCTTTGCAAATGGGTCGACCTTTCAAGCTCCTCTCTTTCAGCACAAGACAACTTTAAATCAACTAAAAAAGATGACTTGGCTTTCTCATATAATTCTGGACTCAGATCAGGTTTTTCGCAGTTTGGTCCATAGTGAGCGTCTTTCGATACAGCGCTGTGGCTTTTTTTCAATCTTAATTTAGGTTTAGTAATTAAACGGTTTCTACGATTACTATTTTCCACTTTCGCGATCAAAGGATTAGGACTAGATTTAAATATGACTTCATGAGTTTTACTATGAATCGATCCCGTATTAAAAGACACAACAGCAGCTGCGCATCGGCCCGCATAAGAACCACGGGAACAATAATTTACACGCTTACCCCCAACTAATTTGGCAATTACTCCGTTAAAACTTTCAACTATATTACTTGTGCAATTATGAATTAAACTTCTAGAATGATATGACAGTCTTTTACTTAAAATTTCTACCGCGTCCATTAATCCGCATCCAACAATTGCTGGAAGTAACCCAACAAGTTCTATTCGACGAGTGTCAGGTCTACAAAAATACTCCTTGCAATGTTGGTGATTACCAAATACGTGTTGTGGACCATTTAGAATATCTTCACTAAGATTTTTTATTTTTTCTTCGAGTGACTGATTTTGATCCCCCCAATATTTAATCGCGCATTTTACACCCGTTCTTAAACGCAAATACCTTTCTTTTAGGAATTTCCGCAACTCGCAAGGATACTTAGTGTCTTTCGACAATTTCTCCAAGCTATTGCAGTAGTTTCGTAAAAGATGATTTTTGCATTCAATTTTCTCTACTATTAAATTATCGTACGGACGCGAATCTAATATTTTTTTATAAGTACTGGAATCGCCGTCTGCTACAAATTTATTATAAATTACACCGTGATCAACAAAGGAACGTTTAAACCCCTCAACTATTATGGTCGATTCCATCCCGGTAGATGATCCTGAATAATTCTTGAAACAATGGTGTTCCGGGGGCTGACTGTTGTTCTTTGCGGCTCGTGCACAGACTACGCAGTATTTATTTTTAACTCCAAAAAACAATACTTTATTAGTTTTAATGCCAATTATCGCAGCTGCGCCGGATAAGGCGGAAAAATTCTTACCATAAGATCTCTTGCTCCAACAACCGTCAACAGCAACAGATATTAATGGTGTACCATTTTTATCAACACTACCTATAGACACTGCGTACTCCGCTTCTTCCTTGACAGCTTCTGCCATGGAATGTGCTGCTGTCTTTTCCCACCAATCGCAAACCGTATTATTAATTTCATTGTACAATGAAGGTGACATGATTGGTAGGGCTACTGCGGCACTTAATGTTTTTAACTGAGAGTAGCTCCCACCAGATGATATGATACCAGACACAATTTGATGATTCACTTCCATGCTATCTTCTTTCTTTTCAACCAAACACACAGTAAATTTCATATTACACATACTACATTTTATGATGAGTTTTGAGTCCAGACCAACTTTTACTTCACCTATTATACTGAGGTAACTTAACTTACAATCCATTGGACCGTGGTCCCCTATGGCCTGAAGAGCTTTAAAAAAAAAAATATCCACTACTCTACGCCCAACTTCCACTTCATCCACCTTTCCCTCTTGACGGTTGTCAATAACTAGTTCCTGTAAAGAAAGATAATGGCTTGATTTTTATTATAAAAAATAATTCAAAAGGTATGGGCCAAATTTCTTCAAACATAGCTAAGAACTCCCTTAGAATACATCTTTGAAACACAGAACACTAGATCAAAATCTTAAACGTTTTTATCAGTCTTCGTCAATTATGAAAGTGAATAAATAAACATAATAAAAAACTGGTTGCTTGTAAAGTCGGTTTAGGACGATAATTTTATCGGATAACGTCATAATATTATTCTCCATCGCTTGTACTGCGCTCTCGCTTGACCCTAGCGTGACATAATGTGACACTTTTTTGTGCGTGTTGCCGGTGTTCATCGATTTATAAGACGTTATCACGTCATAAATTTAATAAATCCGACTATATGCATAAAAACTCAAAAGGTAAAAAGAAAATAAGTCTACGGTCTTGAATTATGTTACATAAAAATAAATAAGAACACTATTGTAATAAATCGAATTCAACAGTTGAGACCCATTGAAATCCTCACAGGCTCGAAGATATTCCTGACTAGCTAAATATTTCTTTAGAAATAGGCCCCGACTGCTAAATACGCTATATTACAATGGTGTTGTTATTTATTTTTATTACACATTTTCATTTTTTAATCTGTCGGGTTTTAACATTTTTATTGTTTATTTATTTATATTCATAACTGACGAAGACAAATTATAAAAGTGCAAAAGAATTTTCGGGTGCAAAGGGGCTCTACCAACATCTATAGGGCCCCAGCGACCTCACCTGCTAGTGGCGCACCTGCTGATAAACGGACGAGGCTCGTTAATTTACGGTACCTATGGAGTGGCTTCGGCCCCTACGTGGGTACCAGGTGGTACAACAGTGTTGGTCCGGGGGGGTACCACCGTGCAGCTGTGCTAAAGCCCCCCAAGTAACCCAGCCCAGGCTGGGTTGCGTTAGGGGTTCAGCAGCTGCACCGCCGGGCCCGGGGCGATGTATGGTGCAGCAGGCATGGGACCAGTGGGGGCGAAACGGAGTCTAGTGTGGGTGGTGTGGGTCGATTCGCCGGCCAGGGAGACCCTTAGCAACGGCGTTGCCGCGGCCGCCCGCAACACAGTCTTGGGGCCCGCCTGGGGCCAACCACCCCAGGAGGCTGCCCCACATGTTGCGCATAATCCTGATGTGGGATCGCCGCTCCGGGTGGTAACCGGTGTGGGGTAGCGGCGGCCTTGCATCAGGGGGGTTTGGGAGCCCTTCCGTCCGGCGGGTCGGCTCCGACCTAACCACACGGTTCTAGACAAAGCTAGCCCCTGCGCTTTGTCACTTACTGCTGCACCAAATGTCGCCCTGTCTTCATGCTTCTTCTTCAAAATCTACAATGGCAGTGCAACAAAAAAGAAATAAACGTTACACAGCGGCCCTAGGAAACCCCACAACTTCACATTTCGAGGTGGAGTTCACTAACGTCCGTGGACTCCATGCGAACCTCGATACCGTCCACCACCACCTTGACACGGCACGGCCCGCTGTGATGTTCCTCACGGAGACACAAATACGCCGCCCTGACGACACGTCTTACCTGTGTTACCCCGGCTATGTCATCGAGGAACAATTTCGAGACAAAGCCGGGGTGTGCGTGTTCGTTAGGGCGGATGTTTGCTGCCGCCGGTTGCGCTGCCTAGAGAACCCCTCCAATTCCGTCCTTTGGCTGCACGTAGACCATGGCTCTATGAGCCAGATCTACGTGTGCGTCTACCGATCCCACACAGGGGATTCTGAGACAACAAAGCTCTTCCAGTACCTCAGCGAGACGGCTGATGAAGCGCAGGTGCGGTTCCCGAACGCTGACCTAGTGTTTCTGGGGGACTTCAATGGCCATCACATTGAATGGCTGGGGTCCCTCAAGACTGATCATGCGGGTAGAGCCGCCCATGCGTTCGCTCTCTCCCACGGTCTGACCCAGATGGTATGCGGGATCACCCGGATACCAGACAGGTCAGATCACGCGCCCGCTCTGCTGGATCTACTGCTGACGAGTCGCCCAGCCCAGTACAGTGTTTCGGTAGGAGTCCCACTGGGTAGTTCCGACCACTGTGTTGTTCACGCTGGCATGAAGGTGTCACCTCCTGCACGTCCTGTGCAAACGTCACGACGACTATGGCACTACTCGTCAGCGGATTGGGACGGTCTACGCGATTATTTTGCGTCCGTCCCCTGGAGCCAGCGCTGCTTTGTAGGAAAGGCTCCTTCGGATAGTGCTTCTGCTATTGCTGGCGAGATCAGTTTAGGGATGGATTATTACATCCCTTTCACTGATGTCGCCAGTATCCGCAGAGCCCGTCCCTGGTTCGGGCGAGATTGTGCCAAAGCTGTTCGACAAAAACAGTCGGCATATCGCGCCTGGATCAGGGCCCGGGCTGTGCGCGACCCAAACGTGGGCCACCTCAAAGCAGCGTACAACCGGGCCACAAAGTCGAGTAAGAGGGCCTTTAAGAGAGCGGATGCCCAGCGCGTCGCGCGGCTTGGTCAGGAGCTCACTTCCCATCCCACGGGCAGCCGTGGATTCTGGCAACTGGCCAAAGCCGTGCA
Organism: Nudaria mundana; assembly: GCA_963556515.1. NCBI lineage: Eukaryota > Metazoa > Arthropoda > Insecta > Lepidoptera > Erebidae > Nudaria > Nudaria mundana. The sequence continues at coordinate 9,468,897 of OY748305.1, read as the reverse complement.
ATCTAACTTTTGTCAGCCCTCGCTGCCACCGCTGCGTTACCCAGATGGAACACTGGCTCACAAAGCCCAAGAGAAAGCGGATATGCTCGCAGACCTCTTTGCGGCTAATTCCCGGGTTGACGACCGTGGCCTGCAGCCCCCCGCCATCGCCAACTGTGGCCACACAATGCCTGATATTGTTATCAGGCAATGTGATGTACGGGCAGTGCTGCGGTCACTCGACACGCGGAAAGCCAGTGGCCCTGACGGCATTCCGGCGGTGGTGCTACGAAAATGTGCAGCTGAGTTGTCTCCAGTATTAACGCGTCTGTACCGCCTGTCATACTCTTCAGGGCTCGTGCCGGAGGTCTGGAAGGAGGCGAACGTGCAACCGATCCCCAAGAAAGGGGATCGGTCCGATCCAGGCAACTATCGACCCATAGCTGTCACCTCAGTCATTTGCAAGGTGCTTGAGCTCCTTATAAATAAGCAGCTCATGCAATTCCTAGAGGATCACTCGCTAATCAATGATCGACAATACGGCTTCAGGCCAAAGCGATCAACGGGTGATCTTCTGGCATTCGTAACGCATGTCTGGGGTGGGGCTATGGAAAGGCACGGCGAGTCCTTGGCTATTAGCCTGGACATCGCCAAAGCCTTCGATAGGGTCTGGCATGCTTCGCTCCTTTCCAAGCTTCCGGCATATGGTCTAAACGAGCGCCGAGTGCGGGTCCTTTGCGATGGCCAGGCTTCTCGCTTCTTGCAAGTGAATGCCGGGGTACCGCAGGGGTCCGTACTATCACCAACTCTCTTTCTTCTGCATATCAATGATATGCTATCCCTCGGGAACATTCATTGCTATGCAGATGACAGCACACTGCACGGGAGTTACTCGGTTCGTCCGACGGCGGGGCGATCTGAGATTGAGGAGGAGAGACGACGACTCGTGGCTGATCTCGACCGTAACCTCGACAGTATCTCTCAATGGGGTACCGAGAACCTGGTCGAGTTCAATGCCCGCAAAACACAGGCGTGTGCATTTACTGCGAAGAAATCCCCTTTCCTTCCCCTACCCTCTCTTCAGAATGCATTATTACCAATGAAGGACAACCTTGATATCCTTGGCATAGACGTTCGTCGAGAGCTCAATAATAAAAACTACATCGAAAGATGTATAGGGCTAGCTTCGCGGAAACTAGGAATACTGAATAAGGTAAAGAGATTCTTTACACCGGACCAGAGGTGTCTGCTGTACAAGACGCAGATTAGACCCTGCGTCGAATACTGCTCTCACCTCTGGGACGGCTCCGCGAAGTATCTGCTGGACGCTCTCGACGCTATGCAGCGACGGGCTATCCGTATTATTGGTTGTCCGGAGGTAACGGGAAGCCTTGAGCCGCTAGCTCAGCGCCGAACAATAGCTTCCTTGGCCGCATTCTACCGTATTTACCACGGCGAGTGTTCTGAAGAGCTCTTCAATCTGATCCCACCCTCTTCCTTCCGATCCCGAACGACTCGTGCCGGGCAGAGATGCCACCCCCACACAGTGGATAGCATGTTCGCGAGAACCGAACGTTTTAAACGTTCGTTTCTCTGCCGAACGATAGTGGCCTGGAACGCCCTGCCTGTGCACGTGTTTCCTCCCACATATAATCCTGGGTTCTTTAAGCGGAGCGTGAAGAGGCACATCAGTAGGTCGTCAAGTTGAGGGCCACTCTCAATAGTAATGTGTGCTGTGAGAGTGGCCCACAATCGCTAGACGTCGTCACGACTTACCACCAGGCGGGCGGCGTCAATTTGGCGAACCAAATATAAAAAAAAAAAAAAAAAAAAAAAAAAAAAAAAGAATTCATACAATATTATGTTCGTGATGAACAGAAATTATAAATTTCCTTTACGCTATACGTATTGGTTTTTTATGGCGTCACTTATTCTATGTCACTCGGGCTTAGAAGACAATTCTAATGATACTAAAAACATTAAAATCGGTTCAATAATTTTGAACTTATCGTGCCACAAAGATATATTACTTAGTATACATACATACATACGTACACCAGTCGCGTAAAAGATAATATTTTACAAAAAAAATTCTTGATTTTGGTAATATACGAGATTTGAACGTGAATTTTCTTTTGAGAAAGTAATTGAGAAGTATGTGTTTGTCTCACAATGAAAATAATAAATATTGCAAAAAAAAACTGTAGGTACTGAGATTTTGTCTTCGCCCATCACTAGCTAGTTTGTTTATTTATGTAACAAGTCTACAAGAATTACGTATAACAACTTACCTCTATACAGCGCGTAGCAGTGTTGCTCGGAGTCTCGGCCTGAAGGTTTTCTTCATTTTCAGTACTGGAAATATTATTCATCAATATCCACTTTTTATTTATTTTGTAATTTTTGTACAACCCTACGCCAGGCACGGCGCGCGCGCGCCCGTGCAATTTCTGATAGGAAACATACCTACTTCCACTTCCACATATTTAGACATGATGAACATGAAAACTAATAATACTGTAACTAATAATAGTGTAAGCAAACTCATTGCTTTGAAATACATAAATATATGAAAACTAATACTATATTATGTAATAAAATTTATTATTATGAAAATTGTTCCTATAGAAATTGACTTTATTACTTATATAGATATTGAAATTACGTAATTATTACCTACTGGACATTGTAATTTTTCTTCTTAGACTGACATACCTAATTGTGTACCTATCTAATTACATGTCAAATCAATATTTACATGCTGGTGTAGGTATATGTCTGAATCAGGCGATCTAAATCATTGTACCTATTTGCTTTGTAATGTACCTACCCTGTTCAAAATGCAAATAGATTATATTATTATTACTACTAAGACATGATAAGCATACACACAAATAAAAGTAATAAAACTAGGATTTTTACTTGACACTAACACAAATCTAGTAAATTTTTTCTAGGTATTTAGGACAAGACGTAGTCAAGTAGGCAGGTAAATAAATAAGTAGGGAGGAACTTACATTTTATTCCGAGATCTTTTGGCTTTCACGTTTTTATAATGCGTACTAAATTTTCTTTTCGCTGGCATGGCACTCAGCAAATTATCCTGCGAAAAGAGACCCTCGATTACCAATTACGTTTATGATACCTATTGCCTTTATCATGTTGAAAAATCTATGTATGTCGTGCAGAGAACTATATACCCCGCCAGTTCATATCTCGAGAAAATAAGGTGGGCAGGGCTTTGATTGTTTCAAGCCTGAATTGATACCTACGTTACAAGGTTCATAAAATGACCTACGCAACAAAGTAAATAATTTTGTATTTCTTACGATTTATATCTAGTTCCATCATGGTTTTCTTTCAGACTTTCATTATATCGGTACTTTCTATTTACTGAAAGTAAATTAGTTATAAAAATATTGTACTTACAGTTTTTCACAAAAAACACAAATTCACAACACGTAATTTTGCTGTAGCATCCGACACGCGTGGAGTCACTTTGAAATTCTATGGCGCACTGGCGATTAGTTGCGACGATCGTTCTATCGGGACGCGTTTGAATTTGCATACATTTTTCTATGGAGAATTTACGTAAAACATATCTAGATTTTAGGGCTTTAAAAGGGGAAGTCTTTGTTTGTAAAGGTACAAAAAAAAGTACATGGTTATATTTATTGGCTTTTTCAGTGTTCAAAAAGTGTTTCTTTTTATCAATTTGTGTTGATTTATTGGGTTAAATCTGAAAAATACGAAGGCAGGTTTTCGATTTTTTTCTCAATTTTGTGCGTTTGTTGACGTTTATTATATAACAACTACAGGGTTTTAAGAGTTAAAATTAGCACTAACATCATTTTTGGTCTTTCATTTTAATATATACAAATTATCGTTGTTATTAATCATATGTAAATAGGTTAAATATGAAAAATCGTAACACTCTTTTCGGTGATTTTCACGATCTGGGCCCTTAAAATGGATCCAGAGTTTAAGATTGTTCGTAATCAAAAGGGATACAAATCTCTGATTTGTGGTGATCATAGGTACAACAAACAATGATATCTCAAAGGAAAAAGATTACAGTGTGGCGGTGTGTACATAGAAAATATTGTAGTGCTTTATTACATCTTAAGAACTCAAAACAAGTTATAATAAAAAAAACCGAGCATAAATCGCTATAAAAATGAAGTGTATAACTGGAAAAGATCTTTAACAAAAACCGTTTGTATAGATTTTTTTAGTTCTGTGAAAGAAATTTTTGAAAAACATATCTACGATTTGAAACGAAAATTTCCGGACATTGACGTCGAATTGCCTACTTTGAATCATTAAATTAAATTTTGAATCACTAAAGGACACTTTGTACAGGTCACGCAAAAAGTTTTTGAATACAGATAGGTTAAAACACGCAAATACAGCAATATTTAAAATACCCGAAAATTTAGGAAAAAAATTTTTGGTATGTGAAGGCGGCGCTGTAGATAAAATTATAATATTTGCTACAAAATTAGCTAGGAAACTACTATGCAGACGGAACCTTCAAGTCATGTCCCGCCCATGGGCGTAGCCAGGTAAGAGCAGGGGGGGGGTGGCTGCCCCCCCCCTGGCCCCTGCCCCTAAGAGTCTCTACTCTATGTTATAGTATAGCATAGAGTTAGCTGGAATACTCATAAATCCGTTTGTTAATATTTTGAAATAAATCTAATAAGAAAGGATAAAAACGACAAAAGCAAAAATCAATAATAGAAGCAACGCGGCAGTATCGCATCTCAAAATGTATTCACTTCCTGGAATTTGTACGCGGGACGGGATGACTATACTGCGCTTTCTGTAGGGGTCACCACCTGGTATACACTTGTGTCGAACACGACATGCGAGGCCGGGAAGGGTAGTGCAAAAGTGCAAGCACATTTAGTTGAAAAAATAATCAAATTCATTCTCATCTGTGGATTCTGTGGCGCAAGTGTCGCCCGTTGCGTACCTGCATCATTGTGCAATTTCTGAACAGCAGTATTAATTAAAAATTGGATACGTATATGGAAGTTTTTCAAATGTATGCTTTCAATTTAGTTTGGCCATCATCAGCCCGCGAGGTGCTCCTGGAGACCCTGGAGCGCCACTGAACCCATGGGGGCGCCCGTTCCTTGACGTCAGAGGTAAACTCCGACCGAGGGCGCTCCCACTGACCCAGATTCTCCAGCTGGATCAGCTGGAGGGGGACTTGGGCTCTCTGTTTCCAACGAGTGCGGAGGAGCACATCCCTCCGGGTATGCCTCGGTCTTAGACGCCCAACGCGGATAGCAGCGGCGAAGACGACGTACCCGAAGTCAGAGAGTTAGGAGCAGTGGAACTTCGGCTCAGTCGCCGGAAAATCACCACCCCTGGACCCGACGGCATTCCGGGCTGTGCATGGGTCGTGGCCCTCAATGAACTCAGGCCTCGACTGCTCGGTGGGCTCTTCAGCGCATGCCTCGAAAGGGGCCAGTTTCCCAAGGTGTGGAGGACGGGGAAACTGGTCCTGATTCGGAAACTGGGGCGGGCAGCGGACTCACCGTCCGGCTACCGGCCGATGGTGTTGCTCAAAGACCCTGACAGAGGAAGCAGGGGCGAGGTGGTGTTAGTGGTGTCTCTTGACATCGCCAACGCCTTTAACACCTTACCCTGAAGCTGCGTTAGAGAGGCACTAATCTACCACGGAGTGCCTCTCTACCTCCATCGTATTGTCGGGGCATATTTATCCGAGAGGGCCATAACTTCCCTTAGCTGGCTCGGGCCAGCTCGGCAAGATGTGTAGTGCGTTGTGCACTCACCGATGCGGGATAAAACCCGACCCCAAGAATGCGGGGTAAAACCCAACCACCACGCAGGGGCCACACAGGTGGCCATGGTCCGCCGGGTGCACTGGAAATTCTTTTAGTGCGTACCAGAGGCGCTCGGCAATTTAAAAAAAGAAAAAGGTCTTGACATCATGGTTAATATTTTTAATATCCCCCCTTTTTAATGGGGGGAGGGGGACTCCAGGTTTTACCCCTTTAGGGGGGTGCTCACCCCTCCCCTGATTTATTTTAGGATTAGGTCTGCCCCCCTTGATGGAATACTGGCTACGCCCTTGGTCCCGCCCCGTTCTATCAATTATATGTGTTACACATGGACGTCAATTCTAATACAAATTCCACAAATATAATCCCCGTAATTTACGCACTATTACCTAATAAGACTCAAAGTACGTACGAGCACTTTTTTTACCTAATAAAATAAAAAATGGGTGTTGAAATAAATACTTTCTAGAGTGACTATGAAATCGGACAAATTAACGCTGTGTCACACACATGTGTATCCATTTGCTGAAATTACCGGTTGCTACCGACATTATAATGCCGCAGTATGGAAGAATGCAAAGAAATATAAATTGACTAGTACAAAGGAAGGACGTAACATTTCCAGAATTATATCTATAATGCCCTTAGTGCTAGCTAACGATATACCTACTGCATGGAACTATATTTTAAATAACTCACCAAATATACCAGAAATGAAAAAATTCCAAACCTATTACGAAAATCAGTGGTATCCAAAACTACTTCCATCTGTTTTGAGCTTTGCAAACCAATGACACAAATGCCCTCGAAGGCTGGCATCACCGCATTAACAGACGTATCCCTAAAAAACCTTCACTATATCTATTCGTATACAAATTGCAGCAAGAAAGTAAATACTGGGACAATACAATCTTTATTTCATAAGTTCCGGCAGAATCGAAAAAGTAAAGACATCCATTTCGATGAACAATATAAAAAATTGCTACAAAAGTTAAGGGATAACTGTTTGACACTGCCGGAATTTCTGCGTAAAGTTATTTTTCTGCAATTATACAAATAGATTTTTTTTAGTTCAAGACTACTTATTATACCGCTTACAATTAATAAGCTGATCTTCGTGTAACTTTTAGGTGCAGCGCAGACTAAATTACTAAATTCTTAAAACTTTAAATATACCTTTATTATTTTATATTATTAGGAAATATATACAAAAAATTTCACTTTTTGAGAAAGTTATAATCTTTTGTTATTTATTGTATGATTCTTAGCAACATCCATTATTTAAGCTGAAATTTTTAATTTATTTTATGGTTATATAAAATAAAACTGAATAATACTGAAATAAACTATTTTTTTTATTTATAAATCATGGGCCTACTGCAATAAGACACTCTTTTATTGTCATTAAAGTAAGTAGCACATTATATGTTAAACTTATAATCATTATTTGAGAATGTGTCATTTTGATAGTGTGGCATTCTGCTAGTGTGGCATTTTGTTATTGTGGCATTCTGCTAGTGAGACATTTTGCTAGTATGGCATTTTGCTAGTGTGGCCTTTTGCTAGTGTGGCATATTGAGAAAAGACATTTTGCGAATGTGTCATTTTGCGACAATATGTCATTTTGAAAATGTAGCATTGTGCGCCTAATCCGCAAGACCGATGCCATAAATGCTTGGAGGATGTCTTGCCCCGACACTGACCTGCCGTCACGCTTAGGCCCACAGCGACTGTGGGATTTGCCGCTCTGTAAATTGAGAATTAATACACTAATTGAAACTTCTGTCAATATTTCAGAACGTGCACGCCTACTAGCTGTTGGAAAATGGGAGTCAGGGTTAAGGATCCAGGCGCTCCCATCGCCCAACATCGGTACAATGTTGGACGACACAACCTTCCGCATTGCCACTTGCCTTCGGCTGGGTACACCTTGTGTATCCCCACATCATTGCACCTGTGGAGTAGCCGTCGATAATCTGGGACACCATGGTCTTTCTTGTAGCAGAAGCGCAGGTTGTATACCTCGGCACGCTATTCTAAACGACATAATTCGGCCGTACGTGAACCAAATGGTTTAGCACGAAGCGATGGAAAGAGACCGGACGGTATGTCGTTGCTACCGTGGTAGATGGGAAGGCCTTTGGTGTGGGACGCTACATGCGTTGACACCTTAGCACCTTCACACCTTCCAAGCACATCCGGATGTGCCGGCGCTGCTGCTGCATCGGCTGAAGACCTCAAACGGTGTAAATATGCTAACCTAGCAGGTGATTACTAGTATATATTTGAGCCGTTTGGGGTTGAGACACTGGGGTCATGGGGTCCGAGTGCTCGTCGCCTTTATAGAGACATTGCTAAACGCCTAATCGATGCTTCTCAGGACCAGAAGGCTGGCTATTTTCTGGCCCAAAGAATAAGTATCGCCATCCAACGTGGCAACACAGCCAGCATTCTGGGAACCTTCCCAGTCGGTAATGACGTGGAGGATTTTTTAAACGATATTTTGTAATGTAAATATTTTTAGTATGTAATTATGTATATTTTGTACATTTTATGCGAATGAAAATCAAACCGCAAATTCAAATCAAAAATTCAAATTGGTTAAGCCGTTTCTGAGATTAGCGTGTTCAAACATTCAGACAAACAGAGAAAAGTTCTAAAAACCATTGTTTTGGGTTTTATTGCGTTCATAAAGCCCTCCTACAACAGTTTTATCATAAAAATTCATCTTAAGATGCGAAAATATGAAATATTATATTATCTAGAGGGGCTCGTGGTCTAGTGGTAACGGACAATGTTAACACATTGCAAAGGTTAAGCAACATCGAGTCAGGCCGGTCTTAGGATGGGTGACCATTGCTTAAGACGCTGAAACCCCTCTGTGTCTCGGAGAGCACGTTAAGCCGTCGGTCCCGGTTGTCATACGATCATCTATGGCAGTCGTTAGGGGTAGTTGGAGCCCTAAATCAAAAATCCGACCGTGCTAACTACAGAACTTCGTTATCGCCTATGGGATGTGGAGGTCAGATGGCAGTCGTTTCACGGAAAATATCGAAGTTCAGCCGAATCGCAGTTAGACTGGAAAGCCGACCCCAACTGCGTTCGGAAAAGGCTCGGTGAATGATGATCTTCGTCGTGTGTGATAGTCCATTGAATTGTATGGCGAGCGATATTGTATCTTAAGTTCAAATATTATAGTATCTTAGCCGTGTGCAGCGCCCCTTAGTGAACTCCACTGCGGGTGACGTAAACTGTTCTGAAGAGCTCTTCAATCTGATCCCACCCTCTTCCTTCCGATTCCGAACAACGCGTGACGGGCAGAGATGCCACTCCCACACAGCATGTCCGCGAGAACCCAACGTTTTAAACGTTCGTTTCTCTACCGAACAATAGTGGCCTGGAACGCCCTGCCTGTGCACGTGTTTCCTCCCACATATAACCCTGGGTTCTTTAAGCGGAGCGTGAAGAGGCACATCAGTAGGTCGTCAAGTTGAGGGCTACTCTCTATAGTATTGTGTGCTGTGAGAGTGGCCCACAATCGCTAGACGTCGTCACGACTTACCACCAGGCGGGCGGCGTCAATTTGGCGAACCCAATATAAAAAAAAGAAAAAACCTACGACAAACTTATTATTTGCGGTTGGTATGGTTATCGGGTCTAGGGATCGAACCGCAAAATTAAGTTTGTTTTTTATTATATATACTTTTCCGGGATAAAAAGTACCCAGTGTGCTGCCCAGGATATTAAAGAATAATTATACCAAGTTTCATCGTAATCGAACCGGTAGTTTTTGCGTGATGCCTGAACAGACAGACAGACAGATGAAATTTTTTTTAATCACATTTTTGGGTTTGGTGTCGGTCTAGTAACACTCCCTGCCATTATTTTTTTTTATATTTTCAATGTACAGAATTTTCACTACTACAGATTTATTATAAGTACAGATAAATAAAAAATTTAGGTAATAAAACAAAAAAAAATTATTACAACTAATTTCTCACAATAAGAAATGGGAATTGACCGGTATTGCAACTTTATGAATTTGTTTTATTTATTTGTGGTTTTGCTGGAAAAAAATCTTTAGCTAGGCACCTTTTTTTTTTTTAGTTCCGCGGTCCAAGGCCGCGGCCGCTCTAACGTCCGTTGCCGGGCGTCTCTGGTTACAAGCAGAACGTATTTCCAGTGGCGCCCGGCGTAGCTGGGCACCTAAGATCAAGTATACTTCATCCTAGTTCAACTACCAAAAAGGGGATATAGGCCCGTCAATTTTGACAAAATTAAATGATGGTTGCGAAAACCAAATTCATCGTGAATGTGGACCAAATTCAGAGACATGTTACATGTAATATCTCTGATTAAATTTCTTTCTGCTCTGCGACTGCGCTTTGGAAATGAAACAAAATCCAGAAATAAAGAAATAATAGCTGTGCCTCAAAGGTCTGGAATCCTACCCATAAAGTAAAAAAAAATACCACAGATACAGATGACGTATTGTTTTGACAGCTTTGAATGGAATGGAAGTATAGAACTACCATAAAACATGGTAGTGTCGATTAATGATCATCGACATAATCAACCAATGATATCGCAAAATAAATCCATCACGACCGTGGTCAAGTTAACAATTTTTTAATTTTTTCTGCGTTATCATTGGTTGAATATGTAAACCGATTAAAGTCTACACTGGCTGTGCTAGGCCGAGGAGATCGACTTTATCAATCTGTCATTGATAATAACATCATGTTTACATTCTCCAACTAAAAATGTTCGTTTTATTTTGGTATAGTTGCCGATAACGTTGCCCGAGAACTACGTGAAAACTGATACAACGGTCGATGTTTAGAATTCAGATAAAACTTGATAGGTATTACCACTTTTCAAGTGATGTACATATCGAAGTCATAAATTTTATTAACGCAGCTCATAAACCTTTGATAATAGTAAGTGAATGTATTTATATTTAGTCGATTTTATTATATTTTTGTAGGTGGTTAGTCAATTATTATTTTAGCTTGTACGAAACTATTTGTTGCTTTTGCTACCTGCTACTTTATCAAGTTTTCGATCTTTGTTCCAAAGTTTACATTGTTATCTTGATGTTATATTTTTAATATTAAAATAAAATGTTATTAGCACGAGTTAGTCAACATTTACTGAAACGCTCCATTCACGTAACAACAAGATTAACTCAAGCAATGGGTATCGACGGCAATACTATTTTAGCAGAGAGTTTGAAGAAACAGGTTAGTAATAATAATAATATGGAAAAATTGCATGAATTAATTTTATTTTATTCATTCACATAATCTAATATTATAAGGAGTTTTTTTGGTGAAGGGTTTCAGTTTAAACTATACCTATAAATGGCGACATTTATCTTAATTATTTCTTAGTTACTGAACTCAGTTTTGAGTATGTAGCTCTCTCTGGACATACCCACAAACTATTATCAGGCCATTGGAATCACCTGCTCCTTGTGTATGCCAGTATATATGTAGGTTCAGGAACAATAACCATTGTGTAACTTAATTTAATATTTATTTATTACAGTATTACTTAATACTCTGTTGCAGGGAGTGGAGTATGTCTTTGGAATAGTTGGTATTCCAGTTATTGAGACAGCCCTTGCATTCCAATTAGCTGGTCTGAAATATGTTGGTATGCGGAATGAACAAGCGGCTTGCTATGCAGCTCAGGCAGTTGGGTACCTAACAGGTAAGAGACAACTACCTACTGAACCAGCTATCTGAAATCAAAAACGGTCCAGTACTGTTTTACTTTTCTATTGATAAGTTCTTTTCGGTGTTAAGAGGCCTTATGTAATAATATAGCCTTCATTACTGAGTTACAATATAGAAATCTCAGAGCTCAGTGTGTGTGCCTATAGGCCTCCTCTAGCTGGTGCTAATGATACATGTCCATAGCAAGACTTCACCAGAAAGGACCGACAGCAAGTTCAAGTTCTTCTTCCCATTGTTTCCTTTGTCTGCCAAGTTTTCTCCTCCCATCACCTGGGTACCAGTTAGTTACTCTCTCGCTTCACTTGTCAACCTTATTTAGAGGCTTTATCAACATGTTTTTAAGTCGAAGCCATCCTCACCTGTTGACATATAAATGAGGCTCTGGCAATTACACTCAAGGTGCTCAAAAACGGCAATAAGCTCGCCTTTTAACTGCTTCGGTGGCGTAGTCGGTAGTGCGGTAGTCTCCTTAAAATCGGTCCAGCCGTTCCAGAGATTAACGGGAACAAACAGCTAGATACAAAAATTATAAAAACCTAAGTCATCATTCACCGAGCCTTTTCCCAACTCAGTTGGGGTCGGCTTTCCAGTCTAACTGCGATTCGGCTGAACTTCGATATTTTTCCGTGAAGCGACTGCCATCTGACCTTCACAACCCATGGGCGATATCGAAGTCCTGTATTTAGACCGGTCGGATTTTTGATTTAGGGCTCCAACTACCCCTAACGACTGCCATAGATGTTAGTATGACAACCGGGACCGACGGCTTAACGTGCTCTCCGAGGTACGGAGGGGTCTTAAGAAATGGTCACCCATCCTAAGACCGGCCTGAGTCCTTTGCAATGTGTTAACATTGTCGGTTACCACTAGACCACGAGCCCCTTGTTAATTTGAAATTACACACAGACACTTCAATTTTATTTATTTTATGTGTGGATTTGGTTAATCACAGGCAAACCGGGAGTGTGTCTTGCCGTGTCCGGTCCAGGACTACTCCACTGTATTGGAGGTATGGCAAATGCACAAGTCAATTGCTGGCCACTCATAGTCATTGCAGGTTCATGCCCTCAAGATCATGAAGGTATAGGTGGCTTCCAGGAGTGGCCTCAGGTAATGTTCTACAACATAAAGGCGCGGATCTAATAAGCAACATTTGGCGCGCGACATGTTCGGCAACATATTCGGCAAAGTTTACACACATTAACGCGCAGCGTTGCCAGCTGGCGCGCAACATGAAGCGCGGCTCGTTGTTCCAAATAAACAAAAAATCAAAGTTAAATTTCAACATGGTGGACATCATGTTGTGCAACATGTCGCGCGGCAAACGATGCCTAGCGGATCTGCGCCTTAATTAACAATAGCCTTACGTTTTTCTGACGAATTCCACAGATAAATCTGGTTTAAAATAAATATATATATCCCCATAATTAAATCCTATAATTCAATTTAACAAAAGCCATCAGTAGAACAAAAAAAAAACATGTAAGTAATGGAAATATCTGATTCCGCGAAAAAAAAACTATAATAGTACATATTTATACTTAATTTATACATAATTATACTTAAGTATTTGTTTCATTGTTCAATTTCGCAGATTATAATTATGAGGACTTGTATCTGTAAGTACTCGTATTTAAATAATTCTTTAATGATAAGATTAGATTTATGGTTTTAAAACTTTAATCTTGGATAACTTATACTATTGTAATATTACTGTTACTTACACAGCTATTTATTCTTTACTATTAAATTAAGTAAATATATAAATAATAAAAACCGGTCAAGTGCAAGTCGGACTCGCGTGCAAAGGGTTCCGTACCAAAACGGCAAAAAGTCACGTTTTTTATAGGAGCTCCATTTATTATATTCTGTTCTGTGAAAATTTCAACTCTAACTATCACGGTTCGTGGAGACAAGTGGAGACAAGTGGACGGACGGACTGACAGCGGAGTCCTAATAATAGGGTTCCAATTTTACCCTTTGGGTACGGAACCTTAAAAAGAACCCTGATGTAATTATTAATGAGAATGTCCTTCAAATTGCTATAAAAAAGAACAAAGCGCTAACTTTCGTATCTATTTACCTTTTAAATTATAACAAGGTCGAAATTAAAATTAGTTAGGTACCTACGTATTTTTTTCTAATTAATTAGTTGTAAATGTTATGCATAAGTCTGCATGTGAATTATTTACGCCCAATTGTACCTCATCAAAATATAGTTAAAAGTCCATAGGTCAACCGTAATCAATAATGGTTCAAAACGCTACCATAAATAGGTACTAATAGTGAGTCAACTCGTTGGAATCCAAGAGTGACAATGAGGTGTGGTACGCTAGAAGGAGCGCTGGGCAGCTGCGGTGTGCAGCGACTCGCTTGTCTACCACTATGCCCGCTGAATAATATTATCTCTTTAGTACACTACTCCAGTCTTGCACAGGTAGTAACACGTGTAATGAACAATGGTTCAATGGTTCACTCCAGTCTTGCACGGGTAGTACAGTAGACGTCGCGCACGAGTACAGACACGGTAACGGTAGAAAAAAAACCTGGGCGAAAGGGTAATATGGGTAATTTTACAGTTCTTCCCCCAGGAGGAACATCTGCTTCTAACATTAAAAGTATTTGGGCATTTTGCCCCTTAAATTAAAAAACTCACAATGATTTTTTTTTAATTAACGTACACTTTAACAAATTTCGTGGAGATCACAAAAAGAAATGTGGCCGCTTTGCCCGAAACACACACATACGGAAGCAAAATTGTCCAGTATGGTTTCGAAATGTTGACTCTTCTCTCGCTCGGTCAAAAACAGTAGTAAACTAATATTGCGGATCAAATCTTGCACTGAATCACAAACCGATTTCAGTTTATAGTTAGACGCTACAAACTTTTTGGGTGCAAAGGGGCTCTACCAACAAAACCAACAAAAGGGTAATATGGGTAATTTTACAGTTCTTCCCCCAGGAGGAACATCTGCTTCTAACATTAAAAGTATTTGGGCATTTTGCCCCTTAAATTAAAAAACTCACAATGATTTTTTTTTAATTAACGTACACTTTAACAAATTTCGTGGAGATCACAAAAAGAAATGTGGCCGCTTTGCCCGAAACACACACATACGGAAGCAAAATTGTCCAGTATGGTTTCGAAATGTTGACTCTTCTCTCGCTCGGTCAAAAACAGTAGTAAACTAATATTGCGGATCAAATCTTGCACTGAATCACAAACCGATTTCAGTTTATAGTTAGACGCTACAAACTTTTTGGGTGCAAAGGGGCTCTACCAACATCTATAGGGCCCCAGCGACCTCACCTGCTAGTGGCGCACCTGCTGATAAACGGACGAGGCTCGTTAATTTACGGTACCTATGGAGTGGCTTCGGCCCCTACGTGGGTACCAGGTGGTACAACAGTGTTGGTCCGGGGGGGTACCACCGTGCAGCTGTGCTAAAGCCCCCCAAGTAACCCAGCCCAGGCTGGGTTGCGTTAGGGGTTCAGCAGCTGCACCGCCGGGCCCGGGGCGATGTATGGTGCAGCAGGCATGGGACCAGTGGGGGCGAAACGGAGTCTAGTGTGGGTGGTGTGGGTCGATTCGCCGGCCAGGGAGACCCTTAGCAACGGCGTTGCCGCGGCCGCCCGCAACACAGTCATGGGGCCCGCCTGGGGCCAACCACCCCAGGAGGCTGCCCCACATGTTGCGCATAATCCTGATGTGGGATCGCCGCTCCGGGTGGTAACCGGTGTGGGGTAGCGGCGGCCTTGCATCAGGGGGGTTTGGGAGCCCTTCCGTCCGGCGGGTCGGCTCCGACCTAACCACACGGTTCTAGACAAAGCTAGCCCCTACGCTTTGTCACTTACTGCTGCACCAAATGTCGCCCTGTCTTCACGCTTCTTCTTCAAAATCTACAATGGCAGTGCAACAAAAAAGAAATAAACATTACACAGCGGCCCTAGGAAACCCCACAACTTCACATTTCGAGGTGGAGTTCACTAACGTCCGTGGACTCCATGCGAACCTCGATACCGTCCACCACCACCTTGAGACGGCACGGCCCGCTGTGATGTTCCTCACGGAGACACAAATACGCCGCCCTGACGACACGTCTTACCTGTGTTACCCCGGCTATGTCATCGAGGAACAATTTCGAGACAAAGCCGGGGTGTGCGTGTTCGTTAGGGCGGATGTTTGCTGCCGCCGGTTGCGCTGCCTAGAGAACCCCTCCAATTCCGTCCTTTGGCTGCACGTAGACCATGGCTCTATGAGCCAGATCTACGTGTGCGTCTACCGATCCCACACAGGGGATTCTGAGACAACAAAGCTCTTCCAGTACCTCAGCGAGACGGCTGATGAAGCGCAGGTGCGGTTCCCGAACGCTGACCTAGTGTTTCTGGGGGACTTCAATGGCCATCACATTGAATGGCTGGGGTCCCTCAAGACTGATCATGCGGGTAGAGCCGCCCATGCGTTCGCTCTCTCCCACGGTCTGACCCAGATGGTATGCGGGATCACCCGGATACCAGACAGGTCAGATCACGCGCCCGCTCTGCTGGATCTACTGCTGACGAGTCGCCCAGCCCAGTACAGTGTTTCGGTAGGAGCCCCACTGGGTAGTTCCGACCACTGTGTTGTTCACGCTGGCATGAAGGTGTCACCTCCTGCACGTCCTGTGCAAACGTCACGACGACTATGGCACTACTCGTCAGCGGATTGGGACGGTCTACGCGATTATTTTGCGTCCGTCCCCTGGAGCCAGCGCTGCTTTGTAGGAAAGGCTCCTTCGGATAGTGCTTCTGCTATTGCTGGCGAGATCAGTTTAGGGATGGATTATTACATGGCCTGCAGCCCCCCGCCATCGCCAACTGTGGCCACACAATGCCTGATATTGTTATCAGGCAATGTGATGTACGGGCAGTGCTGCGGTCACTCGACACGCGGAAAGCCAGTGGCCCTGACGGCATTCCGGCGGTGGTGCTACGAAAATGTGCAGCTGAGTTGTCTCCAGTATTAACGCGTCTGTACCGCCTGTCATACTCTTCAGGGCTCGTGCCGGAGGTCTGGAAGGAGGCGAACGTACAACCGATCCCCAAGAAAGGGGATCGGTCCGATCCAGGCAACTATCGACCCATAGCTGTCACCTCAGTCATTTGCAAGGTGCTTGAGCTCCTTATAAATAAGCAGCTCATGCAATTCCTAGAGGATCACTCGCTAATCAATGATCGACAATACGGCTTCAGGCCAAAGCGATCAACGGGTGATCTTCTGGCATTCGTAACGCATGTCTGGGGTGGGGCTATGGAAAGGCACGGCGAGTCCTTGGCTATTAGCCTGGACATCGCCAAAGCCTTCGATAGGGTCTGGCATGCTTCGCTCCTTTCCAAGCTTCCGGCATATGGTCTACCTCCTCAACTGTGCAGCTGGATTGCCAGCTTTTTAAACGAGCGCCGAGTGCGGGTCCTTTGCGATGGCCAGGCTTCTCGCTTCTTGCAAGTGAATGCCGGGGTACCGCAGGGGTCCGTACTATCACCAACTCTCTTTCTTCTGCATATCAATGATATGCTATCCCTCGGGAACATTCATTGCTATGCAGATGACAGCACACTGCACGGGAGTTACTCGGTTCGTCCGACGGCGGGGCGATCTGAGATTGAGGAGGAGAGACGACGACTCGTGGCTGATCTCGACCGTAACCTCGACAGTATCTCTCAATGGGGTACCGAGAACCTGGTCGAGTTCAATGCCCGCAAAACACAGGCGTGTGCATTTACTGCGAAGAAATCCCCTTTCCTTCCCCTACCCTCTCTTCAGAATGCATTATTACCAATGAAGGACAACCTTGATATCCTTGGCATAGACGTTCGTCGAGAGCTCAATAATAAAAACTACATCGAAAGATGTATAGGGCTAGCTTCACGGAAACTAGGAATACTGAATAAGGTAAAGAGATTCTTTACACCGGACCGGAGGTGTCTGCTGTACAAGACGCAGATTAGACCCTGCGTCGAATACTGCTCTCACCTCTGGGACGGCTCCGCGAAGTATCTGCTGGACGCTCTCGACGCTATGCAGCGACGGGCTATCCGTATTATTGGTTGTCCGGAGGTAACGGGAAGCCTTGAGCCGCTAGCTCAGCGCCGAACAATAGCTTCCTTGGCCGCATTCTACCGTATTTACCACGGCGAGTGTTCTGAAGAGCTCTTCAATCTGATCCCACCCTCTTCCTTCCGATCCCGAACGACTCGTGCCGGGCAGAGATGCCACCCCCACACAGTGGATAGCATGTTCGCGAGAACCGAACGTTTTAAACGTTCGTTTCTCTGCCGAACGATAGTGGCCTGGAACGCCCTGCCTGTGCACGTGTTTCCTCCCACATATAATCCTGGGTTCTTTAAGCGGAGCGTGAAGAGGCACATCAGTAGGTCGTCAAGTTGAGGGCCACTCTCAATAGTAATGTGTGCTGTGAGAGTGGCCCACAATCGCTAGACGTCGTCACGACTTACCACCAGGCGGGCGGCGTCAATTTGGCGAACCAAATATAAAAAAAAAAAAAAAAAAAAAAAAAAAAACTGAACTCGGTTCATTATCTCTGAAATTACTCTCACCAAGGGAATTTGACAAATCGTAATGGATGAACAAGGACGAATTATACTGATAGTAATACCTATTTTAACTAAGTACCTACTTACGATAAGTCATCAAGATTATGGATTAGGTAACTACAGAATAATCAAAAAACTTGCGTTCATTTAAAAAACGCTGCTTTTTTCTCTGAAGCTACTGAATAGACTTTCTTGCAGTTGTCACAGGTAGATAAAGCTCTGCCGGAGGTACCTAAGGATAAAGGTACAGTAGATAGAAGTAACTTATGCTGTAGTAAAGGTAATATAGAGCAAAGAGCAATATAGAGCATTTTTTTCGGGCAATTCAATATGCAAAACATAAATTGATCCTACGGTGGCGTGGTCAGTAGTGCATTGGCTTTCGACTCCGGAGTTTCGGGTTCGATTCCCGGGTCGAATCAGATATTTGTGTGATCTACAAATGTTTGTTTCGGAGTTTGGGTGTTTTCTATGTATGTTATGTATGTATTTAGAAATATATAAGTATGTTTATCAGTTGTCTAGATCCCATAGCACAAGCTTATAGCTTAGTTTGCGCTAGATGACGTTGTGTGAGAATGTCCAAAAATATTTAAATAAAATATTTATATTTAAATTAAATAAATCTAACTACTTTGCAATATTCCGCCACATGCAAATTACCCAACTCTCGTATTTATTCATGCACAAGTCCGCCCTCCAATCCCACTTAGGCCGAAAGAATAGAGAAATAATTTTGAAAATAGAATAAATATGAGAGTTGTGTTATCGTGCAAAAAATAAAAAAAAACCTCGACACGTGTTTCGCCCCCAACCAGGGGCATCATCAGGAGATGTCAGGAGATGACAGGAAGTCAGGTGTGTATAGGCTTAAGTGTGGGGATTGTGAGGGTGTTTATATTGGTCAAACCGGCCGTAGCTTCGCGACGCGGTATAAAGAACATATATCAGCTTTTAGAAACAATCGCCCAGAACGGTCTCATTTCGCAAAACATTTGTTGGACTCCGGTCACTCCCTACCTAATCTTCACACTTATGACGTTCTGCACACCTGCAACAAAGGACTGAGGCTTTCGGTTTTGGAACAATTAGAAATCTACAAACATAGACGCTTGAACCCTAATATTTTAAATGATCAACTTAATTTCGCCTCTTCCCCTTTGCTGCGGGTAGGTATACGTCATTCAAACAACGGTGGTGGGTAGACATAAAATAGTTTGGTATTATGGTTGTGGGTAGAAATAAAAAACCTAGGATATAAATAGGTGCGGTTTACGAGTTGTGGCTCATTCGGTCGCCGTGCGCCGAGCCATCGACATCTCCTGATGATGCCCCTGGTTGGGGGCGAAACACGTGTCGAGGTTTTTTATTATTTTTTGCACGATAACACAACTCTCATATTTATTCTATTTTCAAAATTATTTCTCTATTCTTTCGGCCTAAGTGGGATTGGAGGGCGGACTTGTGCATGAATAAATACGAGAGTTGGGTAATTTGCATGTGGCGGAATATTGCAAAGTAGTTAGATTTATTTAATTTAACTATGGACTTCCGAAAAGTAACGCCTGATAGTATTAACTTTATTTATATTTAGTTATACAGTTTACATAAATTGCTTGACGTCACCATGGACCATGTTGCTCATAATTAAGCAATTTTTAAATCAAGTTGATGTTCCGCAGGTTGAGTCGAGTCGTCTGTACTGCAAGTATGCAGTCCGTCCACCTTCCCCACGGCTCATTCCATTGCATGTTGAGAAGGCGGTTCGCCTGGCTTCTGCTGGAAGACCAGGAGTCGCCTACCTTGATATGCCCGGGACATTATTAATGGTAATGTATTTTCGTTTTTTTTTAAACTGGAGATATTCTATCTAATGGTATGCAACGTGTCCTGGCGGTTTGAATTTTGGTTTGAATTACAGTGGTTATAGATTTTCTAATGTCCCACGTAATAGGGAGCAAGCCTATTGCTGCTTGCCGGAAACTTTTATCTTTTTTTGTTTGTTTTTTTATTCTTTTGTACATAGGTAAAGCAAATACACGCTATAAAGTTTAATACAAACAATGCACAAAGGCGTGCTTAAGTCAATGGGACTTATCTGCCAGCAGACCTTAGAGTTGTAGAGGAGACCAGGTATTTTTTTTTACGTTTATTTGGGTAAACAAACAGTGACAAATTACACATTTAAATACACCTTTAATTAAAACACACTATTAAATTCACCACCAACATCGTTCACCACAGGTTAGTAAAGCGGTCGTGGTGCTCGCTCCAAGACAAATTTACTCCAAGTTAATTCTATTTTATTTATACATACATGTTCTCAATAATACAAAAAAAAACCAACAGCGCATCTGATCTCCTATCAGGAAGCATTTAGATTAAGACTGCTAATCAATCACCAAGCTTTTAAATGTACTTGGACGACTAGCCAATATGTCGATGTTATTGAATTTTTCGTTATAGGTTCTAACTAGAGAGTGCATAGCATTGGTGCGACATCTTGAGGTCGCGAACAGTTGGCATTGATTACGGCAAGGAGTTCTCGTAGTCACCCTGTAGCACAACCCATTAACAATCTCGGAACAATCGTATCTATTGTGGCATATATCGAATAACAGCATAGTACAGCTGTGTACGTCGGCTTTCTAGACTTAGCAAGTTATACAAATCAAACAGTTGGTCATATGACATATACTGGCGACAACATCTATAATTCATACATTTTAGAAATTTCTTCTGGACAGTTTCCAGGGCATCGTTATATTTATGATAAAATGGATTCCATATGGACACCGCATACTCAAGCTGCGGTCGTACAAGCGTCTTATATGTATAAACAAATATAGGTTGATGGGCTTGAAAAGTTAACACTGGTTCGCATTACGAAACCATACATTCTAAAAGCTTTACTAATTATACTGTCTATGTGAAGGTCGAGATCTAGCTTACAATCCAGAACAACTCCCAGGTCTCTAATATGAGTCACTGTTTCAAGCTGCACACCACATAATGTGTAATTTGCGATTATATTGTGCCTTTTTTTTGAAAAACTTATATTGTGACATTTTTTAACATTGAGATCTAAGCTGTTATCAGCACAGTATCTTGAGAAGCGATGTTGGTGGCGATGATGGTTTGTTCTGTGTCATGGTGTTGTTTATGATATGTTCGTATTTAGAAGTATATTTAACAGTTATTTTTAGTTTACTTTGGGTGTTATTTTTTATCTGCGGCTACGGCTACGGTCGCTCCGTCGTCCATTGCCGGGCATTCCGAGTCCCGGGTACTCCCTCGTAAGGAAAACCCCAGGGCTTACTTTGGCGGTGTAATAAAATGTCCTAAATATCTTTTTATCAACATTGCAGGCTGAAGCCGACGAAGACAAAGTACCACTAGACTACTATACCGCAGAACCAGTGAAGCTAGCCCATCCCGACCCGACCCTGGTGTCGCAGGCCGCTGACCTTCTGGCCAAGGCCGAGCGGCCACTCATCATCGTCGGCAAAGGGGCTGCCTATGGACGTGCTGAAGATGCCATCTCTAAACTTGTCAATGATACCAAGATACCGTTCTTACCTACTCCGATGGGTGAGTCTCTTACTAACTAATGCTCGTGAGTCTGCTTGCATAGAATAGTTCTTAATTTCCAATATACTGGTGGGAATCAAATAATTGTATGGTCTGTCTATGCGCCAATGTTCATAGAAATAGCGTGTTTGAGTATGCAGTATGAGTTCGCATTTATAATGGAACCGAATACGCCACCGAAGTGGCAATCGGTTAGTTGAAACTGATCGAGTCTGTAGTCAGGCTGTGATATCCAACGGCGGACTATTAGTTTGTTGGACCAATTAGTCGGTTTGAAGTACGTAGTTAGGTCGTACTGTCGCCTGTTGGTTAGTTAAAATTGACTAAGGACTCTAACTAACAGGCGGACATCCGTCAGCGGACTGTAGGTCTTTGGGGCCCTTAAATCAAGGCAGTAAGGGCTATATCTCACTAGGCGACCATGAGCAACCATCGCCGCCACCAACAAAATGTATAGAACTGGTCTTGCCGCCATTCCCGGTGAAATATAGCCCATAGAGCGGCAAACATTTTGTTGGTGGCGGCGGGCGACTGGCAGCGCCGTAATGGTCGCCTAATGATATATAGGCCTAAATGTATCAAGATTAAATATTTGGAACATTTTAACACAGAGTTCAAAGTAAGCTTATGTAGGTACTTAGCTTTTGTTTTGGGATCTGGAACTGATTATCATTCGACAATGTGGCCAAGTGACTAGATGGATAATCAATTTTATGTTTGGAATATCAAATCCTTGGCATAGACGTTCGTCGAGAGCTCAATAATAAAAACTACATCGAAAGATGTATAGGGCTAGCTTCGCGGAAACTAGGAATACTGAATAAGGTAAAGAGATTCTTTACACCGGACCAGAGGTGTCTGCTGTACAAGACGCAGATTAGACCCTGCGTCGAATACTGCTCTCACCTCTGGGACGGCTCCGCGAAGTATCTGCTGGACGCTCTCGACGCTATGCAGCGACGGGCTATCCGTATTATAGATTGTCCGGAGGTAACGGGAAGCCTTGAGCCGCTAGCTCAGCGCCGAACAATAGCTTCCTTGGCCGCATTCTACCGTATTTACCACGGCGAGTGTTCTGAAGAGCTCTTCAATCTGATCCCACCCTCTTCCTTCCGATCCCGAACGACTCGTGCCGGGCAGAGATGCCACCCCCACACAGTGGATAGCATGTTCGCGAGAACCGAACGTTTTAAACGTTCGTTTCTCTGCCGAACGATAGTGGCCTCGAACGCCCTGCCTGTGCACGTGTTTCCTCCCACATATAATCCTGAGTTCTTTAAGCGGAGCATGAAGAGGCACATCAGTAGGTCGTCAAGTTGAGGGCCACTCTCAATAGTAATGTGTGCTGTGAGAGTGGCCCACAATCGCTAGACGTCGTCACGACTTACCACCAGGCGGGCGGCGTCAATTTGGCGAACCAAATATAAAAAAAAAAAAAAAAAAAAAATCTAGAATTAATCTGCCAAATGACAAAATGGCGGCATATCATGATCTGACCGCTTCAACGATTAGCCTACGACATACACATCTAAACACTATAGTATTGTGTGTACGATAGGCAAGGGCGTAGTCCCCGACGAGTCCGAGTACTGCGTGTCGACGGCTCGCACGCAGGCGCTGCAGAAGGCTGACGTCGTGCTGCTGCTGGGCGCCAGACTCAACTGGATGTTACACTTCGGACAGGCGCCGAGGTTCGCGCCGGACGTCAAACTTATACAGGTCTGTTATATGTTTCTTTTATTAGCACGGGCTGGACCTATCTTGATATATAATAGTAGGTATAATAGTCCGAGACGCCCAGGATAGTCCGAGACGCCCTGGACTTTAATTGGGTGTGCCATAGCGGCTGGCACGTAAGGCAACGGGTTTAAATTTTTTTTCAAAATTGTAATATAGCTGCTACTTTTTATTAAATTCATTTTGGACATAACCCATTATAAATGTGCCCGGTGACGGCAATAGGCTTGCCTCTTATTACGTGGGACTAAAATTACTGGCAAATTGTGGGTGTGTAATGCACCTCTGCCTACCTCTGCGGGGATATAGGCGTGATATATGTGTGTGTGTGTACGTTCTATCTTGTAGTAAAAAATGTTTAATTAGAGAAAGCGTACATACATAATAATATAGACGTTTATTAAATACAGCCTATATTTAATATTGCAACTGAATTACTAAACTAAAAATGGTAATGGACTTGTGATTTAAACTACACTTCTATACCAGGAATATATTCTCGATCTATATTTCAGAATGTGCGTATTCGTACATAGTTTCACGCGATTTATATTGTATACCTTTAGTTAAGCACCTTTTTTTTTCAGTGGCGCCCGGCGGACTTTGACCACCTTTGTGGTCTCTGCGGGGGTTAAGTCGGGATGATAATCCCGCGTCGTTGGGGTAGGGTTTTATCCCGCGTCAGTGAGTGAATCTGGTTGCGTGCTATGGGGCAAAGGCCCCGCAGCACGCAACCCTTCTAGCTTGCTTCTGTAAGGACGACGGGTGGCGATCCCGTCGTCCTCAGGCCACGATCATGGAGATCGATGGTCTTGGACGTAGATGATTAAGTTAAGCACCTAAAGTAAAATAAGTATACTGGTGTTCACGTAAAAAAAACCCTGGGCGAGAGTGTGAGGGGTGTGTTTGCGCATCGGTACTCTCGCTGTTACCGCCATATAAATCGATAAATCGTCTACTGCGCAGTTAGATAATTAATTAACTACATATATATATTTTCAGGTGGACATAACTCCTGAAGAATTCCACAACAGCATCAGATCAGAGATCGCTGTACATTCCGACATCAGACCATTCACTGAAGCACTTTCACAAAAGCTTGCCGACAAGAAGTATGCACTGCAGACTTCCAACAATTGGTGGCAAGGTTTAAAGTTGAAACAGAAAGCCAACACTGAATTTGTTCAGGTATGTTCTTTAGATAATTAAAAATGGTAATAGCATTTGCACATGCTCAGACTGCAGAGATTATAATTTAGTTGTATGTAAGATCTGTCCTTGCTGTTGGAATGTTGGTTTGAATTACAGAGTGGTTATCGGTTTTCCTTGATTGAGTCGTGGCACAAGTGTTTTTTGATTGAAAACAATTCTTTGGATTATTTTAATAAACCAAAAATTATTTTTTATCTACTCTTATATCGAAAACCTTATTTTATGATTTCAAAAGTTGACATAATATAAAGCCTATGATTATGACAACGTTACTTAAAAGAAATTAAAAAGTTATTTTATGATACAGATTTTGTATGAGATTCTGCAAATCTGTATCGTAAAGTTACTTTTTAAACACAGTTTATAGAATTAGTACATTATGATCAATGATTTTATATACAATGGATTTCGGATCATCGCTCAAAAGTGTCCGAACTAAAAGAGAAACAAACCGCTAAAAGAGAAACAATCGCGCGCCAGTCTTGATTTTGACAACTGAACGACAACACGTTGCATAATGCCGTACTGTATTGTAAAAACGTGTAAAAACTACGAAAAAAAAGCAAATTGAAGACGGTGTATCATATTTTCAGTAAATAAGCTTTTGTTTTATCATTTGCAATTTATTATTTCACTTAAAATACAGTATTTCGTCGATAATAAATTAAAAGACAAAAGTAAATATTGCAATCCAGTCCAACACCGAAGTATCTATCTGTCTCTTTCGAACTCATCCCAAGCTCAGTAAAAAGAAAGAGACCATTTCATTTTCACTGAATAATGTACTAACAAAATGACCATTCAGATTTATTCGGATTACCGATAGCGATGAAACTATTTGGAACAAAGATTATAGTGGAGACGCCTTGGCTCTTTATGATTTTTTTTTCGTTATACGAACCAACATCTATTTCAATGGAAAAATATTATTGCTCTTTGCTATTGCTCTATTATTCTCTCTGCGTCTGGCAACACTATTGAACAGTCGTAAAATTTTAGCTCCTATAAATTTATTAGTGAAATAAATACAAATTACATCAGATAACTCCAATATCATCACAATAGTAGTGCAAAAATAATCATTTCAAAGAATTTTGTGTATATTAGTGTAAAAATAAGCTAAAAAGTGACGAATCAGCTGACCGTATTGTTCAATGTTATTTCACGTAAATACATAATGTTTCTCCTATAATAGGTAAAATTATTTTATTATACGTGTTTAGTCATATACTCAACATTGAAAAGAGGCGATCTATTTTCGTAAGTACAGAAAAGTTTTGATTTTAATTTACCGGTACCTAACATAACCTCGAACTACCTACTTGTATTTTCTAAATTGCGTTTAATTGCACTTATTTGTCGATAATATGAATACCCGTAGCCGTAGAGCCTTATCCCGCCAGCAGGAGGAGCCCAAACTTCAGCTGGTGTTGCAGGAACTTAAATCTAAAACAGAGCTCTGTTTACAATTAGAAAAAGAAAGAGAAGAAAATTAAAACTTGTTGATAGGTGCTTTAGACGATAGTAAAAAACTAAAATCTGAACTAGCTAGGCTTCATATTAGTTATGATGAAATTGTAATGCAGCGGAACCACCTTCAATCAATAGTAGATAGGTTTCAAGAGTGCAGTGACGAGTATGAAGGGACCTTGAGGAGGACTACCTTGCTGGAACAGGAGCTACGGGATGCCCAGGGGCACATCTTACACTTGGAGTCAGCTGCCAAGCAAGTCGTAGTCCAACAAACGGATAACCTTTATAACGAGCTAATGAGTGGTACTCCGCAGTTTGTTCCTTCTGCAACAGTTCCAAACCTGGACTTGTCTACTATAGATCTTACCAATGACAGTTCATACCAACGGGACAAACCAGTTTATTTTTGCAGCAAGAATAAACTAATAAAATACCTAAAAATAAAGAAATTAATTTTAAAATCAAAGAAACAATTAAAATATCATAGAATCTTAATCAAAAAGTGTAAAAATGTTAACTCTAGTTTAAAATTAAGAGAACAAGCTAAATTATCTATGTTAGAACTTAAACAAAGTCATTTAAAATATTACACTGACACACAACGCTTAGAGTCACAAATAAAAAATTTGCAATTTGAATTAGAGTATGTAACTAAGAAATATGAATGGTCTCTAAAAGACTTTAATAAGTGTTCATCAAGTATAGATAAGGTACTCAAAACATCTAATTATAATACTGAGCGCCTTAATACCTTCATAAATAACCACTCATGCAATATCAATTGCACAAGTCCTTCTCAATCATTGGAGAACCAGGCTTCCCTTACAACTTGCTCACCTTCTACTTCATTAGTGTATGAATTGTGTGACAGTGTAAAAAGTAATAGTCATACTGGATATACTAAACTAGTTTTATTTAGTGATGATATTGGAACTGATTTTAGTTCTTTTCTGATACAACAATTTAATTCAAATTGTTATTCAATTATTAATAACTGTTATCCAGGTGCATATTTAAATGAAATTATGCAAAAGATATTAGAATATAATTTTGACTCAAACAGTAAAATAATTATTTTCTGCTCAAACTCGGGTAAAATTAACAAAAATGAACTATCCCTATACTTTGACAAAATGCAAAACTTAAATGTTGAACATGTAGTAATGTTTACATTACCATACATAAAAGGTGTGCCAGACGTGGAAAATTCTCTTAGATATAAGATAAATTTACAACTCAATTTAACTAGCCAATATAATAATAAATTCCATGTAATTGACTTTAATTCTGTTTTTAAGAGAACTGTATATAAATACAATTTGTCAACTTCTGACAGTAACTTTAACAATAACAAACATATTGTTTATGTAAACAAAGGTAGGTATTTTCTACCAAAGCATTATAAGAGACAAATAGCAAGTTTGCTATTCAATTATTTTTACACTTCAGCCAAGAACTTGGCTGACAAAACTGCTTTTATTGAGCAATGTAGATTTAGTGTTAAGACTTTGGAATCTGTTCCAAGTAATTTAAATTAAGTTCTACGACAACAGAGGCAATATTACCCTTTAGCAGACATAGTCAATTAATTGAATTAAATTTAGTTACAAATATTAATTATGTTAAAAAATGCCCTCCAAATCAAACCAAATCAAAAAATGTAAATTATATCAACATAGGGCATCAAAATATTGGTTGTTTAACACATGGCAAAGAGTTAGAGTTGGAACTGTTAATGAATTCAGATAATATTGATATTTTTTGTATTACAGAACATATGCGTAAGCCGTATGAGCTCTTGTTCAATTTCAGTAATCACCGGGTTGGTAGTGCATTCTGCAGGGTGACCACAGTACGGGGGGGATCTTTGATTTTATTAAATAAACAACTTAAATTTAAAGAACGGAAAGATATTGTGTCTCTTTCTCTAGAGTGTAAAGTCGAACTGTCGTGCGTAGAAAAGGAGCAATTCATAGTAGTATGCGAGTATAAACCTGGAACCTCACCCTTTTGCGAATTTGAGGAACTTATTGACAAAGTTCTATGTAAACTTGGAAAAACTAATAAGTACCTAATAGTATGTGGTGATTTTAATGTCGATTTACTTGTTAATACGCCTATGAGTTATAATATTTTAAATTTATTTAAATCACACAATCTTACAAACTTATTTTTGGAGCCTACTAGATATTGTAATACAATAGCCACTTGCCTGGATAATATATACAGCGATATGTTGCCAGAAAGTAAAAGTATTATAAAAAAGCTAGATTCAGACCATTGTGGGCAAATAGCATCTTTTAAAATCACTAAAGAAAAAGTTATAAAACGTAAAATATTATGTAGACCAATAACTGGTGACCGCTTGGAACGTATGAGGGTTGGACTTTGCAATAAAATTCCATTCTTAGACACTGGCTTAGATCCAAATGTAATGTATAAATTATTTTTTGATTCTTTTTACAACGAGTTCAACTCCATATTCAAGTCTAAGGAGGTCATGATTAGTGATAGTCCTACTTTCAGTGAATGGGCCACTGAGGGTATACACAAAAGTAGACAAAAACTTTATGAACTATACTCAGAAAGACAGCTTAATAGATCAGTTGAATTTCTAGATTATGTTAAAACTTATTCAAAAAAGTTTAAAGCAGATTGTTTAGCAGCTAAATCAAAATATATAAGTGATAAAATTCTCAATAGTGCAGACAAAGTTAAATCTACTTGGAAAATTATAAACGCGGAAAGAGGTCAACAAAAATTAAATGATAATCATTTTAAACTTAATATAAATGGTAAAATAACTACATCAGACTTCGAGGTCGCTAACGAATTTGAAAATTTTTTCTCCCGAATTCCTGTAGATTTGACAAAAACCCTAGGCTCTTCAACCCCCATTGCAGAATCTTTGTTAAAAGCAAACGTTCCTTGTTGTAACGTTATATTTAAATTCAGTAAAGTTAACATAAACACTATCTTAAAAACTTTTAAATCTTTAAATATCAAGAAAACAGCTGACCTCTGTGGCATCTCTGTGTATTTAGTAAATTCTTTTATTGAAATGGTTGCTCCTGAACTAGTAATAATATTTAATAATTGTGTTGATAGTGGTGTGTTCCCTGATTTAATGAAATCTAGTAAATTAATTCCCCTGTTTAAATCGGGTAGTACTTCAGATCCGTCCAATTTCCGTCCCATTTCTGTACTACCTACATTTAGTAAAATTTTTGAAAAAATTATGCTTAATCAAATGCAAAATCACTTTAACGTTAATAAACTATTACATACAAAACAATTCGGTTTCACTCGTGGTCGGTCCACCACTGATGCACTGATGATGATATTAAATTATTAGAGTGTATATACAGGGCCTGGGATGAGTCATATGATGCTTATGGTGTATTCTGTGACTTATCTAAGGCCTTCGATTGCGTTCAGCACCAGACTTTAATTAAGAAACTTGATCATTACGGAATCCGGGGGACGGCCTTGAATTTCGTCAATTCTTACTTAAGTGATAGGGTCCAGAAAGTAGTGATCAATGGTAAACAGTCACCTGGTTCTCCTGTAGCAATGGGGGTACCGCAGGGTTCAATTTTGGGACCTTTTCTTTTTCTAGTATATATTAATGATCTCCCTCACCACATAAGAGACGACCACGAGGTAGTTTTGTTTGCTGATGACACTTCTTTAATATTTAAAGTTAAACGTGGACAGCGCGAACTTGACGATGTAAACATTGCCCTCTCTAGGATAGTCCACTGGTTTTGTGCTAATAATTTATTATTAAATGAAAATAAAACTAAATGTGTAAGATTCACCTTACCTAATGTAAGACTTGTTAAAACCAGTGTTAAGGTTAGGGATGATATAATAGAATTGGTCGATGACACTGTCTTTCTGGGCATAACGTTAGACTCCAAATTGCAATGGGGGCCTCATATCGGGAAAATTTCGGCCAGGATAAGATCCGACAACTTACAGACATTAAAACGGCGCGTCTTGTCTACTTCAGCTACTTCCACAGTATCATGACATATGGCATACTACTGTGGGGTAACGCTGCCGATATTGAATGCATCTTTGTGTTGCAGAAGAGGGCTATCCGGACTATCTATGGAATGGGGTCTCGGGAGTCATTAAGAGATAAGTTTAAGCATATTAACATCCTTACAGTGTATTCACAGTATATTTATGAAATTTTATTGTATACCCACAAGAACAAAAGTAAATTTGTGAAAAATAGTGATAATCATAATCTAAACTTAAGAAATAAGGATAAACTGGCTGTTCCTAAATTTAGGCTTCATAAAGTGAGTAATTCTTTTGCGGGGAACTTTATTCGAATGTACAATACATTGCCAACCGAAATAGCAAATTTATCTGTCAATAAATTTAAAAAACTAATAAAAAGTAAATTGTGCCATAAAGCTATAGTATTAATGATTTCTTAGATGACAAGGCGGCCTGGTTGTAACAACGTAACGAATTGCTCCTTTCTAAATAACTCTGTATTAGATTTAAGATGAAATATTTTGAAAAAAGCCGAGCTGAGTTTCTTGAGGGCTCTTCTCAGTCTCGTTGCATTTTGGAACCCTCGGTAGAGTCACACCAACTTCTGACGAATCCAAATAATTTTCTGAAAATTTCAAAGATAATAAACGTTATTTTATTTTATTTTATTTTATTTTGCCCTAGCACGGCGAGAAGAATATTTTGATCCAAAAAATAACAATCTTGTTTGTTCGGCTCATTTTATGGACATAACAAAAAGAGGTCCGATCTTTATGAAACTTGTACAAGAATTAATAGATTGAATACAATTTTTTCTTTTGATTGGGATGGAGGGAGAGGAGATAAGCCCAAAAATGTTTTTAATTTTCACAGGGTATCATTGTTTTGTCATAAATATAATTACATAATTACACATGTCATTTTATTTCGTGTATGTACTGTTATTTTTTTTTTATTTGGATTCTCGGTAATGTATTCCCACGGGAATCGGGGCCGAGATAACTATATCTCGTGGGCGGAGTCACGGTGATCAGCTAGTAGCCAATAATTTCGTATCCCAAAAATTAACCATAAGATAAAAATAAATTAATGACGCGCAGTTTTAGCAACTAATTCAGTCACTTGAAACACGGCTATCTTGTAGTAGACGTAGCGACATAGCGTTATGAAAATAGCAATGAAAGCGGAAGAACTTTGACACCCACAAGAAGTTTGGCATTTATAATATTATAATTAGTTAAATTCATTAATTCCCTTTTTGTTATTCATACACTATATTTACTTATTATGAAACTGACTCGAAAAAAAAAATCTTTGTCAGTCGTTAATTAGTTTTTCAGCTTATTTCGTCTAATATAAACAAGTAATTACAATTTATAAGATTATGGAATTTATTATAGTCTTACATTAATTATTACGCGTACGTAGATACATATCATGGAATCCTTAAAAGACTTTAACAAAATAAACCTACTCCATTGTTTCTATGTTCACGTAATTTTAAGTATAAGCTGCATAAGGTGAATTAGTCAAGCGGACAGATAGAAGCTACGTAATGCGATAAATTAGTGCAAACAAAAGTGAACACTATTCCGTTGAATCAAGGTTTAAATTTTAATATGAAATTTGTTTATATCTATGTATGCCTATGTATAATGTATAGGTCGACTCGGGACATTATTTTCTTGCGATTTGTTCTAGATCCTATGTCCATTGTATTATAAGGTCTTTGATTATGATAAAATCCTAATTGCAATAACAGGTTAAGGTCTGTCGATCATACCGCCTTGTCGAGTTTTGCCGCTAAATTGTCGATCACTTCTTCAAGTTTGTGTTTGTGACAATTACTAACCGTATGAGACTAGATAAATTAGTGTATGAAACTGCACATAACTAAGTATTAAAATACTCGTAGGATACTATAAAGAAACTCCCCAAGCCTCGTTTCTTTAAAACCTACTCTTGTTCTGATACCCTTCTTAATGTAACAGTTTCATAAACTACTATAATGTTACAGGTATTATGGGCGACCACTAGTTTTTTATTTTATTTCTTGCCATTTTGAAAACTAGAAGACTTTGTTAGTTTAAGACTCTTTAGACTAAAATCTCGTTTAGTCGAGACTCTTGGCATTCAGACTCATCCACCGAGCCTTGTGCCCAACGCGGTTGAGGTCGGCTTTCCAATCTAACTGCGATTCCGCTGAACTTCGGTATTTTCCGTGAAGCGACTGCCATCTGACCTCCACAACCCATGGGCGATATCGAAGTTCTGCAGTGAGACCGGTCGGATATTTGATTAAGGGGTCCAACTACCCCTAACAACTGCCATAGATGTTTGTATGACAACCAGGACCGAAGGCTTAACGTGCTCTTCGAGGCACGGAGGGATCTCAATGTCTTAAGAAATGGTCACCCATCCTAAGACCGGCCTGACTCGATGTTACTTAACCTTTGCAATGTGTAAACATTGTCGGTTACTACTAGACCACAAGCCACTCTTGGCATTCAGACCTTGCTATAATTTCAGGCACAATCAAACGACTCGTCAATACCTCTAAACTACTACGCAGTATTCAAGACGGTGCAGGCGAATATTCCCAAGGATTCCATAATAGTGAGCGAAGGGGCCAACACCATGGATATCGGACGGGGTTTGTTACTGAACAACAAGCCAAGACATAGACTTGATGCTGGTACTTTTGGCACTATGGGGGTAAGTTCGATAACTAATAGATAAGAGAAGATGAACAGTATAGATTTATGCTTTGCCAAAATGGATCTGTATCATTTAAAATCCTGACCGACTGAATTTGAATAAAATATCTCAGGAATATTAATTAAAAAGTGATTTGTATTGTGTAGTGTGAAAGTGAATACCTTTGATGATGCCATATATTGGGCGAAACCGGTCAGGATATTAAATAATCAAGAAAATTGTGGCATGTACAAGTGAGTTTTAATCAAAATCTATTATTATAAGTTCCACTAAGTGCTGACAATCGAAAGCATAAATTATAATTAAAAAAAATAAGTCCTTTGTTTGATATAGGTGGGTCCCGGATTCGCGGTAGCTTCAGCCATGTGGTGTCGAGACCACGCTCCGGGCAAACGAGTCATCTGCGTCGAAGGAGATTCAGCATTCGGATTCTCGGGTATAATATGCACATAACTATCTCACTTACACTGAATGGTAGGTAAAATCTCGTATCATGATATTTTGTGCTCGCAGTTCTCCAAAACGACTTGACCGATTTTATGAAACCTTCGAGGCAGTAAGTGTCAGAACTGTGTTATGTATGAGAATAGATCGTAAAGTATTATTCCCAGGCTACTAGAAAAACTAATCTTGCCCAGACGAAGTCGCGGACGTCCACCAGTAGTATTTATAATTTACTAGCGGACGACTATGTCTTCGTCCGCTTGACAAATTATATACGAAAAACTTTCCTCGAGAACCACTCTATCCATTGGTGAAAAACGCATCAAAATCCGTTGTGTAGTTTTAAAGATTGAGCATATATACGGACGGAAGCGTCTGTTTTATAATATTGTAGTGATAGTGAACACACACACATATCACGCCTATATCCCCGAAGTGGTAGGCAGAGGTGCATTACACACCCACAATTAGTAGTAGTATTTTTAGTCCCACGTAATAGGAACAAGCCTATTGCCGTCACCGGCCACATATAATGGGTTATGTCCAAAATGGATGAATGAATTTGATAAAAAATGGATTGTTGTTGCCTTGCGATTGAATGTTGATTAAGGCAACAAAATCTTACGTGCCAGCCGCTATGACACAGCCAATTAAAGTCCTGGGCGTCTTGGACTATTGATATTGATGATAGTGAACTGATAGTGAAGTGATAATGATTATGACTTTACAGGAATGGAAATAGAAACAATGTTCCGCTACAAGCTTCCAGTAATAATAATCATAGTGAACAACAACGGCATCTACAGTGGCTTCAGTAAAGAGATCATGGAAGACTTGCAGTCAGGCGGCGATGTTGCTCAATGGTAATCATTTCACTCATGCTTCTACTAGCGGACGCCCGTGGCTTAGCCCGTTTGCCAAATAATTTACACAAAAACCTTCCTCGAGAACCATTGGTGAAAACCGCAGCAAAATTAGCCCTTTATATCGATACAGCCCTTTGAGCATGAAGATATCACACATATTTATAGGCAGCTGATGATGACTGGTCACATGAACTTTTCACTTGAAATATTCATTCATGAAATGGTCGGTATTGCATCGGCTTTCGAATCCAGAGTCTCGAGTTTGATTCCCAGGTCGTTTCGGAGGATGGGGATTTTCTATGTATTTAGTATTTAGAAATATATCAGTATGTTTATCAGTTATCTAGGTCCCGATAGCACAAACTTATAGCTTAGTTTGGGCTAGATGATGTTGTGAGTGATTGTCCAAAAATATTTATTTATTAATCGAAAATATTTACTTTTCCAGCACACCGCCCACAGCTTTAAGTGTAGAAGTAAGATATGAAAAGATGATGGAAATATTTGGTGGTACTGGACATCTCTGCCGTACAGTTGAAGAGATCGAAGCAGCCGTTAAAACAGCGTTGACAGTGACAGACAAACCTAGCATTATAAATATATTGATTGATCCATCATCTAATAGGAAACCACAGACATTTAACTGGTTAACTGAATCTAAGCTGTAATAAATGCATTTTAAAAAAATTGTTGGAACAGATTGGGTATAGTTTGGTGCTATCCCCAAGAAGGTGAAGGTTGGGGTGTGATATATTTTTATATTAAATGTTTTCTTGTAAATAAAATGATATTTTATATAATTTACTAGCTGTTGCCCGCAGCTCCGCCTGCGTGGTACTTTAGATCTACATAACTTTTTTATTTATGAACTGATTGAAAACCAAACCTTAAATGTTAAGTTGAATAAACCACAACGCATTACTAAAAACCGCCGCGGTTAAGCCGTTTCTGAGATTAGCGTGTGCAAACATTCAGACAAACAGACAAAAGTTCTAAAAACCATTATTTTGGGTTTATTGCGTTCATAAAGCCCCCTACAAAAGTTTCTTTATTATATGTTCTATTATATTCTCTTTATACCATACAAATTCATCTTAAGATACGAAAATATGAAATATTATTTATTATCTTCGTCGTGTGTGATAATCCATTGAATTGTATGGCGAGCGATATCGTATCTTAAGATAAAATATTATAGTATCTTAGCCGTGTGCAGCGCTCTTTAGTGAATTCCACTGCGGGTAAAGTAACATACGACAAACTTATTATTTGCGGTTGGTACAGTAATCGGGTCTAGGGATCGAACCGCAAAATTAAGTTTGTTTTTTTAATTGTATATACTTTTCCGGGATTAAAAGTACCCAGCGTAGTACCCAGGATATTAAAGAATAATTATACCAAGTTTCATCGTAATCGAACCGGTAGTTATTGCGTGATGCCGGAACAAACAGACAGACAGACAGAATTTTTTTAATCACATTTTTGAGTTCAGTGTCGGTCTTGTAACACCCCGGCCATTTATTTTTTTGACATTTTCAATATACAGAATTGTCACTTCTACAGATTTATTGTAAGTATAGATATAGATAAAATTGAAAATCGCGATGGAAATATAGGGGTTGATCGTAGAGGGTTTAAAATTCAGGGTTGTATGTATTTTCTAATGCTGTATCATAAAAAATAAAAATTTATCTAAAAATAAAAATAAAAAAATTTAAGGGTGGACTACCCTCAACATTTAGGGGGATGAAAAATAGATGTTGTCCGATTCTCAGACCTACCCAATATGCACACATAATTTCATGAGAATCGGTCAAGCCGCTTCGGAGGAGTTTAACCACAAACACCGCGACATGACAATTTTATATATTAGATTAGATAATGTAAGCATACAATAAAACAAATGATGGGTTGATATTGTCTGTAATTGAGTCATAATTATTCTATGGTCACATTGTTGTTGTATAACGAACTTAAAAATATATATTAATAAAATTTACATTATAAACTAAATCCCTGTATTATCATTTAACTCTCGGAGGCAAATGAATCTGCTGTCTTGGTTGTCCAAAGCAACATAATATGAGCAGTTCTATTAAAACATTCACATTTTGCTGAGGCAGCCAACCAAAAAGTTTTCTATCACAGTTTGTGCTGAAAAAAAAATGAATGAATATTAAAAATATTGTCAAAAATTGAAAGGTAACAAATGCCTATTGCATAACACTACATATAGGTTCATTTTGAATTTAACTTATTTCCGTAATAATAATGTTGAAAACGAAAAGCCCCAGACACAGTAAACAAGGAGACTGCACACCTAGGGTGCCAAAATGTAACAACAATAGTAGCCTTCTTCGACTCCACTGGCAAAAGTATAGGGCAAAACTACCTCTGCAAAATTTGATCAACGAAGGAAAATAATTAC
Organism: Nudaria mundana; assembly: GCA_963556515.1. Classification (NCBI taxonomy): domain Eukaryota; kingdom Metazoa; phylum Arthropoda; class Insecta; order Lepidoptera; family Erebidae; genus Nudaria; species Nudaria mundana. The sequence continues at coordinate 9,432,287 of OY748305.1, read as the reverse complement.
AATGTTTTTATGGTAATAAAATAAAGTCAATAAATATTTACCTAGTTTACAGTTATTGGTAGTGGTTAAAGTATAAGCATCTTGATCATAATCATTGGTAAGGGTGAGATCTGCTCCTTTAGAGAGTAGCTCATTGCAAGTGTAAGGGAAGTCAGCAGCTGCTGCGTACATCAGTGCTGTGCTACCGGACTGGAAATTTAAAGATTACTTTGTTTAATATTCAGCATGAAATTAATTGAGTCTTGGTGTTGATTGTGGTCCTTAAAATGCCCCAAACAATTTTTACAAATATAGGCGTGATACATATTTATGTATATGTTACGGCTAATACCCGAAGTGCGGCTGCACCTAGTTTTAGCCGGTTAGAACTAGAACCTAACCTAACCGGCTAAAACTAGGTGCAGCCACACTTCGGGCGGCTAAAATTAGGTGCAGCCGCACTTCGGGTATTAGCCGTAACATAATATGTAGATCATCAAAGCAGTCTTAAGTAAGTGAATAACTTACATCATAGTGAATAACTTACATCATCCTGTATATCTGAGTCAGCTCCTTCATTGAGAAGAAACTTAACAACTTCATGATGCCCACCAGCAGCAGCCAGGTGTAGTGCAGTCTCTCCTTCTGGACCCCGCATGTTAACATTGGCACCACACCTTACATAATTGAATTAAAAAAGAACACAAGTTACTGTACAATTAAGTTAACACAATATTAACTGAACTTTATATCACAACGGTGTTTTAAAGCCAGATGGCTTTAAGGAAAAAAGTACATGAGGACAAAGAACAAAGGATGTGTTCTGTACTGAATAAGTACTTACCACACCAAGTCTTGGCAACTGTTTAACTGGCCATAGCTGGCTGCCCAGTGCAAGGCCGTGAGACCATGCTCATCCGTGATATCAACATACTGCTCCAGTTTCACGTCGTCACGGGTTATTTCACCGCGACCTGCTTTCGCGTGCAAGCTGCTATCTGGCTGGGGCAACTCCGGGACTCGCGCCTGCGTATTGCCTACAAAAATGACCTTCAACGTATACTTACCTACCTAGAACCTAGGTACTTGAAACCGTGCAAAGACATCCGTAAAAATCAATAGCTCTAGTCAACCTACCAAACATGGGTTAAATTTAGAAAATGACATACCTCTTTGCAAATTAGTTAACGCTGTACAATGAGGTTTGTAAGGTGTAAAAGCACTTTTTCTGATGCCGTTGAAATTAGGTGCCCATCGTTGATAACCACCACTGCCACTTTTGCTACTATCTTGACTTCCCGAATCAAACTCGTACTTAAACGAGTCCAAGTTTTCCTGTTTCTCTTGTTTGATATCAATGTTCTTGCCTTCGTTTTTGACCGAGACGGTCTCTTCCATTTTATGCTTTTATATTTATTAAATTTTATTTATATTTACGAACAATTAGATAGGTAAGTAGACTATATTCAATATTCCAAAGACTACATACATAGAAAGTAAATAGATATAGAATAGTTTCGCCAGTGTTGTCAATTCGAATTTTGAAAAAGACAAGCTCGATGAGAAACTTACGTAGATTTCTTAAACCTATTTTTTAAAGAAATTCAGGTTCGTGGCTGAGTGTAATCGCGTAATTTAACACATTGCAAAGGTTAAGCAACACCTGCTGGCCAGCCTAGTCTTGAGATGGGTGACTATTTACTATTTATTATGACATTTTGAGACCCCTTTTTCTTTGCCTCAGAGAGCACGTTAAGCAGTCGTCCCGGTTGTCATACGAACATCTATGGTAGTCGTTACAGGTATTTGGAGCCCTAAAACCAGTGGCGGCTTTAGGGGGGGTGAACAGTGCAATCGCCCGGGGCCTCGCGCTTGCAGGGGCCTCCCGCAACGACCCAAGTAAAAAAAAATGATTTTTAAAATATAGTACAGTATTTTTTTTTTATCCTTAATTATTTATTAAGATTATAACATAACGGTAAATTAAACTTAAAGTTATTAAACTATTTAATTGATTCAAAACATATCTAATTGAACTCTTGCTACCTTGGAATTATTTTGCTTGCAATGAGTTCTTTAGTGTACCGTGTACCATACATCAACCAGACCTACCTATTTTCGCATCTCTTAATGTCAAGAAAGAGAAAGGGCCTTGCAGTATGTCCCAGGGTACGGAGTCGGATTAAGGCCTTATACGCCCCCATATGGGCAGTCAGATTGACGGCCAACAACGTGGCTGTTTTAAACAGACCGTTAAAAGGTCTTCAGCGGTCTGGCAAGATATTAAGAGGGTAACGCACGATCTCCTTAGAGGCTTCATGTCTCTTAGCGGAACCTCTCAATTGGACCTGGAACCAAGAGCCTTTGCGTCATGAATGGCTGCACAGGTGGCACGGTGACCGGATCCATCGTGAGGTCACGCTCCAGTATCAACACTGCGAGGGGTCCAGCGCAGGCACCGCACTCCACACACTTGTGGAGCGCTCAGCGTGGGCGAGTCAGCGCTGGGACCTTGGCGTGGGTCTCGGGGTGAATACCCTCTCAGTAGAAACCATGCTTTGAGCCATGGTCTCCAGCGGGAGTAGGTGGAACTTGGCCGTGTACTTCTTCAAGCATGTCATGCTCACGATAGTGGCGGCCGAGAGGGAGAGGGAGCGTACCCTCCCTGCTGAGTTCCGAAGTCGGTGGCCAGGGTGCTGCAGACTCATCTACGATCAACTGCAGTGCTGAAGCCCAGCAGAAGGCACATTTACTCACCCACACTGGATAAAACCCGACCCCAATGATGCGGGATAAAACCCCATCCAACCCCAGACAGAGGCCACATAGTTGGCCAAAGTCCGCCGGCACCACAGGGAATAATTCCAAGTGCGTGCCTGGGGCGCCCAGCAATGGACGTAGGGGCGGTCGAGGCATTGGGCCGCGGTATAAAAAAGGGGGCTTGGAAAGACCTGCCGCCCGGAGCCTCGCAATGGGTAAGGCCGCCGCGGCCTAAAATAAAATCCAACTGGTCTAGCTACAGAGCTTTGATATCGCCCATGGGTTGTAAATGTCAGATGGCAGTCGTTTCACGGAACATATATCGATGTTGAGCTGCATCGCAGTTACACTGTAAAACCGACCCCAACTAAGTTGGGAAAAAAGCTTGGAGGATGATTCAAGCGGCTTGAACCTTCGATCAAGCCGCTTGAACTATATATAATCATAATAATAATAATTAAGTAATAATAAAGCCTCTTTAATCCATATTTCCATGATACAATACAATTCATGTGTTAGTACAAAAACGCAAAAAAGTAATAGCGTAAGGTTAGTTTTTTTTTTCAATTTATGAAATATGGATCCCTTTTTGGGTATGGGCCTCCTCCAGCCTTTTCCATGACTCCCTGTCCTTGCCCAATTCGATCCACTTTCTTCCCGCTGTTTGAACAATGTCATCAGCCCACCGTTTTATAGGTCTACCAACCTTCCTTTTACCATCTGGTCCTTTCCACTGCGTAGATTCTATTATCCACCTTTTGTCTGTATAACGTGAAATGTGTCCAGCCCATTTCCATTTAAGTGTGAGTGCATGTGTAAGTGCATCTGTAAACTTTGTTTTTTGTCTAATGGTTTCGCTCTTTACATTGTGTATTTTCCTAAGGTTCAATATACTCCTTTCCATTGATCTTTGAGTGCATTTGATTTTTTGTTTGATTACGTTATTAAAAAAATATATATATATAAATATATATATATATATATAATAGAACTATATATTTTATGTCAAAGGTAGATTTGGTAAAAGTTGCATTATGAATTCTTCAAAAATTACAATCATTTAAAGACTATCGTGGGTGCTGTTTTATGACAAGTTTTAGTAAATAGTCGTATTTTGCTTCTTCAGCCTGATGACTGATGAATAAGATCAGTTTACCAAAACGAAAGACTGAAGTAAATTTGCAGCAGGGTGAGGCGAAATTTTCTACCATGTCGTTGGTTATTGACAAACTCTTCCTACCGCCATGCTGGAAAGGCCTCAATACGTAGAACTACGTAAAATACGTAAAGTTGGTATCACTGATTTGCGAGTTGACCAATGAACAAAACTTTATGGTCATCTGACTAGTAATTTCAGGATAAGCACAGTTCGTACTACGCGGATGTCTGTCTACTCAACGACAGTAGACTTGCGAACTCTCATTGGCGGAAACTTAAATCAGCCAATGAAAGTCAACTCAGTCGCAAAAATCTCATTGGTAGATTCAGAAATCGGCCAATGAGCTCTGTCCGATGAGGATTATCCGATGAATGTGAACTTGTTACTACTAGTGGTTCTGTGAACGGGAGCAGCTTTGTTTAGAAAATTTCTTCTTCAATTTTCTTTATTGAGCGAAGCGAGCGTAGCGAGCGGAGCTCCTCATCAGGTGACTCAAATGCAACTCGATGTGAAATTGTTTCTCGACAACTACCCAACCGATTTTCATGAGTTTTTTCACTCATAAATCAAGCATTCTTGGGAGCAGATTTTGTTCGAGACCAAATTTTGATTTAGGACCCTCAAAAAAAGTTATTGACCAAAAATATGACTAGTGGTTCTGGGAACCGTAGACTTCGGGAGCGGCTTTGTTTAGAAAATTTCTTCTTCAATTTTCTTTATTACTCTTTCATTTGTCATCCAATCCAAAAAATATCATTCAAATGTTATTCATTGTAAACAAGGAGTGTGTGTGTAAAGTTTCATGCAAATCGGTTGATAAATACGGCCTCAAACATGATCTGACAGAACCCGTAGATGGGTACAGACGAAATTCTCCCCAGTCTGCAAGTTGAAACGGAGCCTTCGGTCGCTTTGCTCCCTCAGTCAATTAAAATGAATTCAGAACGCGAAAGTCTAAAAACAATGAAGGTGAACAAGGCTTTATACTTTTGTAGTCCCTTGTTGTTGGTAGTCTATGGATGTTCTACAAACAAAGTACTACAAACCAAGCCATAAAATAGAAAAAAAAATTCAAAAGAAAACCGAAAAGTGAAAATATTTCAAAATAAAATTTAGCAGGCGTTCTTTCTTGTTCTTGTTTTGTTTATTGTTGTTGTGTACCTATTTTTTGAATTTTCCTTTATCTTGGTTGTACTCACGAACGTAGAGTTCATGATTGTAATGTACCTACTCTGTGATCTTGTTTTTTGTTTATTAGACGACAAAGTCTGATGATAACTTGATAACAGAACAGAACACAGCTATGTCATCAACATTTTGAATCTAAGTTTGAATCGTTATTAGTAAATTTAATACCATTTAAAACTTACCAACTAATATTATATATATATTATTTTCCAACAACCAATATGAATCAAATGCAACAGGAATTACAAAATGAATTAACGACCGCTAATCAACTTTTATTGTTAATGTAAGAATAATTTACATATTATAAATTGGATTTTGTGTTTTTAAATCTATCAAATACATTGTTACGTTTTTAACGGAACTGATAGTCTTTGTACACCACCTAATGTTTTTAACAGTGACGTCAAAAGTAACTTGCATTTGTTTCAGATCTGATGAGTTAAGTCAAATTAAACAATTGACTAATCCTGATGGAGAATTTGCGACTAACATTATAAAGGTAGGTAACACGTCTTCTGATTTTTTTAATTAGTTGGTACTTATTTAGATCATATTCCTAATAAAGTATAACATAATCTAGGCTTAAGGCATAGTTACCAACTATTATATTCTTCCTAAGATCTAAAACCAGCTAAATGTATAACTTACCTTTTATGCCAATTATATTAATAAACCCATTTTAATAATATTTTAGTATTCCTCTATTTTAATGTAATATCAGGATTTAACCAATGGACCTTGTGATGTATTTTCATCACCTCTAACCCATTATACTAACGCAATTAGCGTAAGCATACCTCAAAATTAAAAGTACCTACCAAAGTATTGGACCCACAGAGGCCTGCAGATGTACATACAATTTATTTTTCAGAATGCATCCATAGTAAAAACACTGGCTGATTTGCAAAAAGTGGATTTAAGGAAAATATCTCCACAAAAAAGACAAATAGACGAACAACACAATAATCCCACAAGAGACTCTGAAATGGATGATACTCAGTAAATAAAGTAGTACATAGAGAGGAAAGAAGTAGATACCCAACAAGTACAGGTAGTGTCAGATAAAAATAACGCTGACCTTGAAGCTGTGCAGTACACAATTTATTGATCACGACACAGGTACCGATGAGCAAACACACCTCTCCCGCTCTATACTTTGTGATAGAAAAAAGTAAGAAAATAAAGAGGTAGGTCAAGTCCTCATTATTTTAAGAATATTGTTGTCTAATTTTTAATTTTAAGATGTTTATGTATTAAAATACTTGTTGAAAATCAAACAATAAAGACATGATTTTGTACATAAATTCTTTAATTCTTTTGTGACCTAATAATTTAACATCACAATAAACTTATTTATTAGAAATCTTTGTTAACACTATACTTACATATTCTAAACAACATATAGTAGGTACATGAGTTTAAACAATATTTTTAACATGATTAATATAATTTGTTTCATATTTTATGCGTATGTTAAAAATAGTTATTTCTTGTTATACTAAGTATCTCAGTGACTTAAAAACAACATGTACTTACCTAATAGTAACTTATTATGTAAATTAACAGTAATAAACATATTAACATTACAATACAGAGATAAACTACTAGAAGAGTTTGCTTGAGGAGCTAGAAATATGTCATCATTCATTCACCGAACCTTTTCCCAACTGAGTTAAGGTTGGCTTTCCAGTCTAACTGCGATTCGGCTAAACATCGATATTTTCCGTGAAGCGACTGCCGTCTGACCTCCGAGGTTCTGTAGTTTTTGATTTAGGGCTCCAACTACCCCTAACGACTGCCATAGATGTTTGTATGACAACCGGGACCGACGGCTTAACATGCTCTCCGAGGCACGGAGGGGTCTCAGTGTCTTAAGAAATGGTCACCCATCCTAAGACCGGCCTGACTCGATGTTGCTTAACCTTTGCAATGTGTCAACATTGTCGGTCACCACTAGACCATGAGCCCCTCAGGATCAGGAGCCAGAAATATCATTTAAATAGTATTATAATTTATTCGTTGTTTAGATTTAATGACTTGTTTTGTTTAAATAAAAAAACGAAGAACATACTGTCGAATTGAGAACCTCATCTTTTTTTGGATATCGGTTGAAGACACAAACTTAATCTGAGTAATATCCAATTGATAGAAGTCGCTTGTTCGAGTTTTGAGATTCTGTTCTCAGTCTGACTGATTTTGAGCTTTTTCTTAAATACTTTGACTTTTTTATGTTGGTATTATTTAGAACTTCGAGCTTGGTAATATCAGACTCCTTCTTATTTTTAGTTTCATGGCCGAACTCTCCGGGTCCGCCCTAGGAAGGTATCTCCAGGAAAATCAATTCCGTAGCTAAAATTTTACCTATACTGTAGAGTAGAACAAACAGAATCCGTTTGAGCAACTCTTTCTATACCACCAATATTCGAAGTGTCTACAAGAACATCCAGTATGGATATATATAATTCCCACTCTTGGCGAGTGGTGGAAATTCTAATCATTTAGATAAAGTAGTAAATTTATTTAGATAAAGGAGTAAATCATTTAGAATAAAATAATTAAAAATCGTTATCATTGTTCACTCTCTGATGTAGGCAATGGGAATTAAGGACCCGCCTTTTAAAATCTTTCGAAAAATAGGAAGTCAAATCAAAACTACTCCTAACTTATACCCTGTCTAAAAGGTCGTGACGCGGAGCTGGAAAATTTAAACGTAGGCAACAATCATTCGAGTCTCAATGCCAATCCCACCAATCGTCAAAAGTACTATTAGATTTCAATAGTAGGTACTTTTGACAACCAGCGAGATCGACACCGAGACCCAAATTATTGCCGACAACGCTTCCGTTTTCCAGCTCCGCGTCACGACTTTTTAGACAGGGTATAGATTACAGGCCAGGAAAATCTATTTCATAAAATCTCTTTAGTTCCCTCTTTGATAAAGCCATGGTAACAGCTTAAGACTAGATAATGCTATACAATTAACTTAACAGTACTTAACACTCATTACGTCAGTGTTGAAATAACGCCGCTTTTTCTTTGAATCTTTGCATCCTTTCAGCTTTTTCTTCAGCTTCACGGCGTTTCTCTTCTTGTTCTTGAATGATTTCATTGTGAAATTTGTTACTTTTCGCGAGCTCCTCAATTTTCGCTTCGAAGAAATTTTTTGCACCATTGACTCCAACTTGGTCGACGTTAATTTCTGTCAGTCTGGCTAATGCGTCTAGACCGGAGTCAGTCTCTAGCTCTCCTGCACGAGCTTTCCTGTAATAATAAACAAATATTTGGGGGTAACAGCCAACTCATCATCTCAGCAAATTTGACACCCACTGCTGGGCACAGGCTCCCCCAAAGAGGGGGTCTACATATACCACGCTGGCGAGGCGGGTTGGTATAGGCACAGATATAAGAATGTATAGGGTTTTGTATCTAGTTTCCACAGTCAACTAAAAAGTGATAATTGACATCTACCAGAGACGCGCTTGACCTTATAGGAAGAAGATAAAGATCGTCGTATAATAGCATGTATTGTATAATTTAGGTACATACGCTATTCATTTTGTACGTTCATGAAAACATATCCTGTTTTCATGAACGTACAAAATGAATAGCGTATATTACTACAATTCATGTCACATTTACCGATTATTTCCTCACTTTGTACAAATTACCTATCGCGGAATAGCGATATAGGCTCTAATACAGCCTGGTTGAAGAACAGGAGGGTGCAGCAGCTTTAGGGTACCTAGTAGCAAATATTATATTTAGTATAGGTCCATTCCCTATTCTAGACTGTAGGGCCATTGAGTATTGAGAAACTTTCAGCTTTTAGTGTGTTTCTGATCCACCGTTTATTTCAATTTGAGTTCCGTCTGATTAAGTAACTAGTGGTCTCCCATAATATGGTTGGACAGTAAGTAGACCTCGCGAACACTACACGCAAAAAACACTATTTGGGCTTTTTGCCCCCATTTCGTGTCCCTTCGTCCAGCTTACTCAAAAAGCTCCAATCAGCCCCAATCACAAAAGTGTGCGTGACGATTGGGTGTCCTAATCGTGAATCGAAAAACTAATGTTATCTAGATTTAGTAGAAGTTGTAAAAAAATTGTAGAACCGATTTAAAAATTTGTGAAATAATATTTAAAAAAAATATGGCAGTTTAGATGAGGTCTCCCAATCCTTACTCAAGGGTACCTACTTGTTTTGTGATTATAATGTACGAAAGCTAAAATTCTTTGTAAAATTTAAGTAATTAATGGTCACCCTATACGTATGTAATATTAGGAATATTGATAGGTTAATACTTTGATGAATAACGCATCTTCTAATCAAATAACTGCATAAACTTTTAGTAGAAAATTACTACTAAAATATATATTCGTAGTTAATTATATACTTACAGTACCTAGTGAGCTACGATCAAGTGTTTTTTGGAGGCATAAGTATTGAGGGACGTAGTTTCTAGAGTTGTAATTTTTAAACCGTGATGTATTTCAGTCGGTTTTGTTTTTTACAAATTATTAGACAACTTTTACTTAATCTTCATGCAAAAATAAATTTAAAACATATAGCCACTTTTTCAAAACACCATGTCCCTCAATCTATACAGTAAGGATTGAGGGATATATTTAAAACATTTATAAAAGTTTTCAATGTTTGTTAATCTTGAAGAATATTTTGGGAAGTGTTTATCTATATTTTTACTAAAATTTAGTATAAAACTTAGCTTCTACTTGCATCGATTCACCAAGAAATAGGTATCCTTGAGTAAGGATTGGGAGACCTCATTTAAATTGCCATATTTTTTTTAATAATTATTTTACAAATTTTTAAATCGGTTCTACAATTTTGATTTTTTATGTACGGACTGCCACGCTCGAGGTCTCGGGTTCGATTCGACCCCGATAATTCGATAATTCTCTTTAGAATTTTACCCAGATAATTATCCCAGAGTCTGGAACTTGTGCCCGGTAAATGGCAATAGCCCCCTATTACATGGGACCTAACATAGCTGGCGAGATGTGGGTGTGTTTGCACACCTCTGCCTACCCCTTCGGGGAAAAAGGCGTGATGCTATGTATGTATGTATGTATTCTACAATTTTTTTACAACTTCTACTAAATCTAGATAACATTAGTTTTTCGATTCACGATTAGGACACCCAATCGTCACGCACACATCACAAAAAGCTCACGATGAAAAATGTGTTTTAAATTAAGGAACACCTGTGCCAAACTTCGTGAAGATCGGATAAACATGTAGCTAGCCCGGAATGCAGACGAAAGCAAAATTGACCAGTATCTAACTGCTTCGGTGGCGTGGTCGGTAGTGCATCGGCTTTCGACTCCGGAGTTTTGGGTTTTATTCCCGGGTCGAAGGAAAAATTTGTGTAATCCACAAATGTTTGTTTCGGAGTTTGAGTGTTTTCTATGGATATTATGTATGTATTTAGAAATATATAAGTACATATGTTTATCAGTTGTCTAAATCCCATAGCACAAGCTTATAGCTTAGTTTGGGCTAGATGCCGTTATGTGAGAATGTCCACAAATATTGATGTATTTATCTGGTCTCGAAATGTAGACGCTTCGCTCGCTTGATCAATAAAGGCAATTCTTCTGCGAGGATTTAGTAAGTAAGAAGGTAGGACCAGTGACCCTATAAAGCAAAGAGCATAAAAATACACCAACCTGTAAATAAGTAAAAATTCCCGAAAACTAATTTTGTTGTCTCCATCCTCGTCAACCTCCGCGATCATAGCTTTCAGTCCCAAATGAGTCTGTGGTGCTCCCAGCCGCTCCATCATCCGCTTAACTTCAGACAAGTCGAGGTACCCATCGCGTCCATCATCAAATCTGAAATAATAAAATGATCGTTGATTATAGTGCTTCAATGTTAACAGTTAGCCTATTATTATAATACCCTGAGCCCTGTGCGATAAAAGGTAATATAAACCAACTGTAGAAAAAAAAGTAAGTACAATCTTTATTTTTGTGTTTAAAAAAGTAATAAAATAGACAACACACAACACAAGTAATATAACTGCCGTTACGTTAGTCAAGTTGTCACGTATGGAAAATGTTAATTATTGATGTATAACTAAACATGGAAATATGCCACACTTTCGCGCCATTCTACCTTATGTCTAATGATTTATTACTATACCTTGATTTGCATACGGCCAAAGGCCGTCACTTATTCATTCGACACCGTGTCTCATCACTATGCATACTTTAAGAAAGTTATGAGAGGTTAAGTTATTATCATGAAATCGTTATATTATATCACTGTTATATCATTCAGATATTAACTCATAAAATCATGTTATGTATGTATCTACTGTCGGCCATCATAATTACCTATATGCATAGAAAATACCACTGCCCACACTTGCCAGGTGGTCAGTAGAAAAATACCTTTGCTGGCCTTGAACATTACCTCCAGCTACTCATAAGACTCGTCGCAGCTTCTAACTTTCCATCGACTCCAACTATTTAATTGCACAAGAGTTTGAACATATGAGAGCTACACTTAAACTTTACAGTTGCCTACTCGAACTGATTTACTAATGTCGGGATACGTTCGAGCCACCTTGTTCAGAATCACATGGGATATGGAATCTCAAGGCTTTCAAAATTGACGGCCAATGTAGTCAGTTTAAGGTTCTCCAGACAGATGGCCTTAGGATTTTCAAATACTTATAATATAAATTAGGCTCCACTTGCAATTATTTCTCAATAAAATCTAAAATAGATCTGCAAATTGGTACCTACCTACAACATGTTTTCCTAAATAGTTAATACCTATTCGCTCGGTAAGCATTAAGTAATAATTTATTCTCATCCGAATACGTATGATATGGCCAAAAGATTGATAAGATACGTTAAGGCATACGCGTAAAACGTCGCGTCGCCGCGTCGGGCAGCAAAATAATTATAATTATGCACATTATTCGTCTACAGGGGTACACTAAAAGTTTTGCACTTCTAGCTAATCGGAACTAATTGAATTTAGAATGTTATATTTTTTTAAACGTTGCAACCTTCTTAGTAATAAAAAAAAACAATTGGCGGGAAATCATTTGTCAATTGTTTTTTATCACACATCAAAGTTCTACGTATGCAACGAAAATGGAATTAAGTCGAAAAGATTTTAGAGCGATGATTTTTTATGTGTGCCTAATATACAGGTGTCCCAAAACTCAACGATAATCTGGGACCGGATGAAAGGCCATGTTACACCAGTTCTGGAAAAATAAAAAAAAAATCCATATATTTCAGCGATAATAGACATTTTTTCAAAAAAGTTGAAATTCGACACCCTTGATCGCATTTTCAAGTCCTGTGATCACCAAAGTCACGATTTCGCTGTGATTTTTTTAATTTCGTAATCTTGATTAACGATGCTATTAATCGCAACTACAAATTAACGCAAAAAACATTGTTAACTTAATAAACTAAGTTAAGTTTTAGTGAGTCATGGTTCACAAAAATATTGTTAGTTAACTTTGACACTTCATTTTGAAAAAAAAAATGTACCACAATACCCTTTGGCAAGTTATTTCAGAAGATGGCGCATTTATCAAGATTTCAAAATTATGCAACACTAGCCACTTTTCTTGCTATTAAAAATTTATTTCTTATTTTTTGCAAATTGAGCTCATTTTGAACAACTTAACATTAGGAATTTTTGTTACTAAAATTTGTTATTTTTTGTTGATTAAATGATTAAATGCGCCATCTTCTGAAATAACTTGCCAAGGGTAGTGTAGTACATTTTTTTTTCAAAATGAATGTCAAAGTTAACTAACAATATTTTTGTTAACTGACTCACTAAAACTTAACTTATTTTATTAAGTTAACAATGTTTTTTGCGTTAATTTGTAGTTGCGATTAATAGCATCGTTAATGAAGATTACGAAATTAAAAAAATCACAGCGAAATTGTGACATTGGTGATCACAGGACTTGAAAATGCGACCAAGGGTGTCTAATTTCAACAGTTTTGAAAAAAAAGTCTATTATCACTGAACTGAGTGATATGGATTCTTTTTTATTTTTACCAGAACTGGTGTAACTTGGCCTTTCATCCGGTCCCAGATTATCGTTGAGTTTAGGGACATCCTGTATACTAGGAAACTACCTATCCTACTTAGATACGGTCTAGTGATCAGTTACGGTTTTTCGCAAAGACAATTCAGTGTGATTGTGTCATATTTAGTTATGGTACCGTAATGGTTTTGTCAACCATCTAACTCGCAACGCATGACAACTCTGTTATTTGTGGCAAGTGAGACCTTGTTGATATGCTTAACACGTAGATACCTATTACAGTTGCACAAAAGTATTTCACCAACATTGGTTACGAGTGTGCAATACAATATCGTATCCTTCATGCTTAGACGAGGGTGACAAGGTTAATTGAGGCATATTATATTGTTTGAGTATAAGGGTACTTAAACGTCTTGTGGTACCTTAAGATAAGAGCATGGCAGCGTCAACATTAGTAGATCGACATAGGAGTCACCCTTCACGGGGTCCAATTCATATTCCAAAATATAAAACCGCTTTTACTGTTCTGAAATAACTTGCCAAGGGTAGTGTAGTACATTTTTTTTTCAAAATGAATGTCAAAGTTAACTAACAATATTTTTGTTAACTGACTCACTAAAACTTAACTTATTTTATTAAGTTAACAATGTTTTTTGCGTTAATTTGTAGTTGCGATTAATAGCATCGTTAATGAAGATTACGAAATTAAAAAAATCACAGCGAAATTGTGACATTGGTGATCACAGGACTTGAAAATGCGACCAAGGGTGTCTAATTTCAACAGTTTTGAAAAAAAAGTCTATTATCACTGAACTGAGTGATATGGATTCTTTTTTATTTTTACCAGAACTGGTGTAACTTGGCCTTTCATCCGGTCCCAGATTATCGTTGAGTTTAGGGACATCCTGTATACTAGGAAACTACCTATCCTACTTAGATACGGTCTAGTGATCAGTTACGGTTTTTCGCAAAGACAATTCAGTGTGATTGTGTCATATTTAGTTATGGTACCGTAATGGTTTTGTCAACCATCTAACTCGCAACGCATGACAACTCTGTTATTTGTGGCAAGTGAGACCTTGTTGATATGCTTAACACGTAGATACCTATTACAGTTGCACAAAAGTATTTCACCAACATTGGTTACGAGTGTGCAATACAATATCGTATCCTTCATGCTTAGACGAGGGTGACAAGGTTAATTGAGGCATATTATATTGTTTGAGTATAAGGGTACTTAAACGTCTTGTGGTACCTTAAGATAAGAGCATGGCAGCGTCAACATTAGTAGATCGACATAGGAGTCACCCTTCACGGGGTCCAATTCATATTCCAAAATATAAAACCGCTTTTACTGTTCTTAGAATAGAAGCTATCTCTGTGGAACTTTACTTTCAATCGGGATATTGATCAATACTACAAACCTACATACTTATGTATGTATGTAGTATTGATCAATATCAATAAAAGAAGTTCTTACTTCTTTTATTGAGCGTTCAACATTTCAGCGCTATTGATAGGTACCGGTTTATATGCATAATAAAGCTAAAGACATAGGTCGACGGTTTGATATAGGCCAGCGAAATTTCATACAACTTATAAAAGATCGTGACGTGTCGACATGTCCTAGATATTATTGTGTATGGTCCTACATATGTATGCCTCTAGTGTGCCATAGTCGTTTGCTAATAGAATAAGGGGACATGTTAAACACTTCAACCTTGATCGTACCATTCCATTGAACAGCAGAGATACATAACAGAACTAGTTTATATTTCACTTACATAGTTATTTATATGTGCATTTATTAGCATTACTGGTGGGTAGAAGGTGTGTAGTCGTTGGAGAGTTCAAGGTTTATAGATATTACCAATATTACCTTGAAATATTGCCTTTCTTCACGTATAAAAATCATAACCGTTTAGGTAAGCTCAATGCACAAATAAGCATTATACGCATCATGCACTCAGTAGCACTCAGCATGCACAGATAAGGCTTCGAATACACGGTTGCAAACGTGGTTTGCTTGTCTGGCTACTGGCTACACAGTTTAAAATAAGTGTTCAATAGAACGTCACGTCGTCGGATATGACGTAATTTGTCAACACGATTTTAAATCTCTGTTTCAAACAGTCGTTTTAAAATTCAATTTAGCTTGTTACGACGTAAGTACCTTTGCAACTTGTTAGCACCATAGCACATTTTGACTGTACCTACCTAATTGCACTATTTATTTTTATCACAGATTTACTTGCTTATTGATGGTCGTCCAGGACACTCGTAAATGTTAAGCCGTATTTATCTAAATTCATTATATCATCCTAAGTTTTAGAACTCTTGACTAAGGCGGTCGCTATGGTCAATACTCCTATTCAGAGCAATCCGAGTTGGATAGGTTAGTTTAGAAAACTAAGGCGGAAGCTGCGGTTCTGCCCAGTCTTCGTCTTTATTATTTATTATAAGCATCTAGAAAAAGTTTTAGAGCCATGCGACTTGGATATATTAAGTTAGAAGACTGCTATATGTAAATAGGTACCCAGAAGCCTAATTAACCTGACACACGTTAAAAAAACAATATAATGTGTGTCATATTCGGCGACGTAATACTTCGAAAAAAAGTTATCTACTTAGGTATAAATACATCTGTAGTACCCAGTGAAAATTCTGTTAATGTACAGAATTTTCACAAAAAAAATATCAAAATAATAAATGGCAGGGGGTGTTACTAGACCGACACCGAGCCCAAAAATGTGATTAATAAAATTTTTGTCTGTCTGTTTGTTCAGGCATCACGCAAAAACTACCGGTTCGCTAAGGGGCGCTGCACACGGCTAAGATACTATAATATTTTATCTTAAGATACAATATCGCACAACAACTATACATAATAAATCAGTAACTGGTGATCAAGAAAGCTATAACACGCAGGCGGAGCTGCGGCCAACAGCTAGTTTTGAATAAATGTAAGCTTTGGTAAAAAGTTTTTTGACCAACTACCACGTCGGAGGAACGACAAAAAAAGGATTGATAATAAAGGTTAACTGGTACAGTGGCCAGATGTGACTTCGGTGATGTAAAATAAAACGAAATGATAAAGTCGAAAAATAGTTGAAATAAAATTCGATCAAATAATTTTGGATATTATGATACTCGTAGCTACCCATCTACGTCAGATAACATTACGTTTTCATTGAAAGAAATGCTTTGTTAAAACAGTATAATGTTTGAACGTTATCATAACGTAAATATTAATATTTCTATAGGTAGGGACAGTACATAGCCAAGTAATTCTTAACTAAGGCTGTTAAGCAGGTAAATCGCTTTATTTGACGACGTTTCAAGGTGAGAAACGGTTGCTTTGATAAAGTTTTGCTACGACAACTATGATACTTATTATTCCGACTTCGTTTGCATTTGGAATAGTAGTCCTGAGCTACTACATGTCAGTCTATATTTACATAATACGCAAACTTTATTCTATTCTTTTTTTTTCACACGTCAAAATAATCTTATTACTGCGTATTTTACATTAAAAGAAACTGGTTAAATCCATATGTTAAAATAGTTTATTAAATAGCTTGAGGACATCGCTTTTAACATCCATCAACCTATAACATATAAGGAATATAACATGGCAGAGAATGTATTCGTACAAGAATGTACCTCAGTAAATAATAGATCAGACTGCTTCGGTGGCGTGGTCGGTAGTGCATCGGCTTTCGACTTCGACTTTTCGATTTATTTGTATACCCAGGATTCGATCACCAGGTTGAATCAAATATTTGTGTGATCCACAAATGTTTGTTTTGGAGTTTGGGTGTTATCTTTGAAATCTTTGTATATTATGTATGTATTTAGAAATATATAAGTATGTTTATCAGTTATCTACATAGCACAAGCTTACCTAATTGATGTAAAACTTCTCAATTTGGCGGCGCGGCTGCGGCTCCCTGGGTTATATTTACGAGGGCGTACCTGGGACGCTCGGCAATGGATGTTAAGGCGTTGTGTTTGAAAACAAAGGCACGCATGACGTAAACCGATTCATAATAATGTTAACAAAATATGATAAAAGAAAGAAATAATGTTTTATTTGGTGACTAATTAGTTGGAGTGGATTCGTTAATAATCCGTTAATTGTTTCGGTTGCTATAATTATTGATGAAAATACTATCTTCTAGTTATTCTGGGTTAGCGCAATATCCCGCTTACAGAACAAATGACTAGATCACTCGACTCGACTCTTAGACACAGCCTAAGGTACGTAGTCGAACCCTTCTTAAGATTGCTGTATTTACTTATTTGTTTTTCCGCCATTACTTTGCTTCAGTCGAGATTTACTGTCATCGTCGTCTATATTCATCAAAGGTTCATAAAATTGTCTAATAAAATATATAACTGGGTCTTGGCGGCTAATAAAACGTCGCGTAAATGAGGGCAATACCTAACCTATATATACATATAATATATTGCCGTCGCGTCGGCGGGCGTCTCGTGCCTTCCTTCTACTCCGGTCGGACTGCAATCAAACATTCCTTCAGGCTCTGAAGATGACAAATACTTACCTTCTTATAATTTCATTAGTTATAAGTAGCTGAAGAAGGGTTCCACGACCTAAGGGTCTATTTATTTGTTCTGTAAGCGAGCCATGGGCGTAAACCAAGATGTGTATTTTCATCATTGCCTATACTATGTATCTATGTATGTATGAATGCTGTGACGATCAAGGAGCTCGTGCGTACCTGTACCTACTTAAATAAAATTGTGTTATTAATTTAATAATGAAGTCGTGGCCGAAAATTCATTAATCTTAAATAAAGTTAAGTATATAACACACATGTCTTCGTCACTTCGTCAGTAATATTAATACGATTATACCTACTGGTTTAATGGTCTTGTTACTTATTTATTTTAGGTAGAATACCGCACAGTCTTTTGACGAAGGTATCGGAAAATTAAAAGTGTGATTGAATTTAAATTATTTGCACACTAAATTGCTTAACAAATTGATTTTGCTGTGCAAGTATTCTTGTGCAATGATGCGCAATCAAGCAATTTGTACAAGTTAGATTTGATAAGCAATTAAATACTAGCCCTAATTATCTAGAGTACTATGTCAAAATAATTGCAAAAGCAATGCGGGCTTTGCAGATGTTACATGATCAAAATATCGAATTTCGGATTATGTAACTTTAAAGGCTTCAGTAAAAGTTTGGTATTTAGCCAACAAACCGTAGGTATAGGTAGGAAAGTTTGCTGGCAAGATGCCAAACTTCTATAAACAGTTAGGTACAGTACCATTTATTATAATCGCAATCAAATATAAAACAAAGTCGTGTTGTTTAAGAGAATAATGACCCGAGAACGGCTGGATCGATTTCGCTAATTCTTTTTTTGTTTTGTTCGTTATTATCAGGAGTAGGTTTTTATAAAAGTACAAAAAGTTGTGCGGAAAATTTGAAAAATGTATGCGATACGAAGTTCGTCGGGACAGCTAGTAAATAATAGTTTCTGATCGCAATTGCATGCACTAAATTGCAACCTTCAACACCAGACAGAGTGTAAGTAAAACCTATTTTTGCAACATCAATAGAATGTAAATAATCTGCGAAACAAGACTATATAGGTAGGTAGGTCCGTAAATGGTATCAATTCTATTTTGAAATCTAGATATGTATCAGGTATCTATCCTTTATACATTGGGCGTTTTCACATTGCACGATAACGACACGATGTCGTGACGATATCGTCTATAATATCGTGACGATATCGTAAGTAGTAGCAGTAATTTTAAGGTAAAAATGTAAATTATCGTGACGATATCGTGCAATGTGAAAACGTGGGCGCTTTCACATTGCACGATATTGCATAAAATTATCTGTCTCGTTGTGTTACCTACCATTTTAGGTTAAGTCACAACAGTGATTTTAAATTTAACCCTGCGACTGCTGCGTCTCCGTGGTAGAAAAACTAATTAGTAGTAAATGTGACTTAAAAATTCTCTTATTATTAGTTGTAGTAATAATAGTAAATCGAGAGCAGACAGGTGTTTAATGTTAAAATGACATTCAAGTTTACTGAATTTAAATTACTGAAGTATGTAGGTATTTAAAATACACATAGAAGTAAATACCTAATTCGCCATTTGCATAGTCATAGGTTAATTTTGTAATTAATATTATAATCATAATTAAAGTTGCTGGCTTTATGTTGGTCCCTATGAGTACAAACATAATACAATATTTTCCTTGTAATGACAAATGGATGACTAAACTTTAGTTATTTCTTTAACAACATCACGCATTTAAAAACATATTTACAACCGACTTCCAAAAAAATGAGAAGGTTCTCAATTCGACCGTATGTTTTTATTTTTGTTACATCTTTAGACTGGGAGGAACAGATTTTGAAAAAAAATATAAATTTTATAATTGAAAGCGACTTCTGATGTGGTCCCATTTCAATTTGGTCCCATTCCGACAATTATTTGGTCCCATTTCGGTAATTTGAAGTCGGTTGTTGTGTCAACTTTTGACGTGTATTTTTTATAAAGTTGTTTCACTGGGGTCATTGATATTTAGTACCTACATGTTCTTTTATTATAATATTAATATTTTACATTTTGTTATCTGTGTACCTACATAATAGTTAGCGGGCCCTAGTACTGGAAAATTATTTTAAAACCAGCAAGCTCATGTTTCCTAAGTTTCTGGTTTATAATATTAGTAGGATTTATTGCAACTAATAATTAAAACCCGTAGGTACGGAACCAGGAGCTAAGTAAAGTAATAAAATAATTTTCCAGTTCTAGGGCCCCCTAACTATGCAAGTACAAGTCATTAATAGCAATATATTTACGTAGTCATGCAAAAAATTACCAAACAACTATTTCTATGCTAACTTTATAAAAGTTATTAATTAAGTACCTACCTAATTTTCTATGATACTCGTATTATCGTTTGTAACAGTAGTATGGTTATAGTTAATAACAAGGTCGATCGGAAGATGAGTTAAGCCCATCAATATTAGATTAAAGTTTAAATTAATGATATCTAAACGATTTAGATTAGCATGTTAAACTCGAGTAAGACCAATATTTTATGCGTCATTTATAATAACTATAGTAATAGAAATAAATCTTACAAATTTATTACTCACGCTTTTGTGTTTATTTCATTTCAAGGTCTTTGAAAGTGAAAAGGTAAAATACTAGATTGATGTAGTTGTATGATTTGGTCATTCAATTTCGTAACAAGCAAAATATTTATGTGACTGCGCTCGCACACTGTATAAACCCGAAGACAATCATTAAAAGAGGTAATTGAATGCTGAATTATCAAAATATCTGACGACGTTCTATGAAAATAACACACGTACCATCCTTCACATTCACACAATTATAAAACCACTCACATCTTTATTAGTTGAGGGCAGGTAACACTTCACCAGTAACTTTTTTTGGTCCCAACGTTGGCTCATTCGGTACCTAGGTATTGCCAGAGCATCATCTTCTCTCTCTTCCACGTCAGTAGTTATTGCAGCGCGTGTTGATATGGATAACTTGGGCCCCGGAAAGACCTTTCAACACTCTATGACTGAACCTATCCTATTGCTAGAAAGCTGTGATAAATATTGCTATTGATTTTAATGGGCACTTAATATGAGAATTATTGATCGGTGTATCATACAATGACTTCATACCAGGTATCTAATCGTTAAGGAAACGGAATGTTGTCAAGCACCTGAGCTGTAATAAGTACCGGAAGAACGAGTTGATTCATTATTGGCTTACAACTACGTGTTTACTCATTCAATTTAATTTCAACGGACGCTAATAAAGCGGTTCAAAGGGTACTATGTTTCATATAATGTCAAATATTTTGTCTGTGACTCATGAGAGCGGATATTGATTGTTGGATGTAGACCAGCAATCGTCCTCGCTTTTAAATAAATTTGTTGTAAGTACATTGTTCTGCTTTCGTTCAAAACGGATCCATTACATTTAGCAATAATATTAAGGATATTTTTTTTTTATTAATCTTCTTGTACATAGATCAAATACACGCTATAACGTTTTGGTTTTATAGAAGTGTTTATCGTGTTTTTGACATTGTCATTCTAATTAAGACGATTTGGTAACAAATGAAAATAAATGAATAGAACGATAAGCAACAACGTATCCGAACCTACCTGGCTTAGGGCTGACACTAATCAAATTTAAAAAAACATGTTTTACATTTTTTTTACTAGAGGGACAGCAACTTACAGTTAGCTTATTGATTCAGTACTTAAAACATTGTAAGTAAACAAAAATATTTTATTTAAGGCAGAGTTCAAACTCCTACAACCTAAATCGGAGCATCAAGTCATTTGTGGTTTAATTAAGTAGGTATGTCATAATATGCTTTAATTCCTCAATACAATAGAAAAAGACAAATTAAATACTACATATATTTATTAGACCCAAGTTTATTATTATTACACAAGCAAATAAACTCAGCTATAATAAAAAACAATTGGTTCTAACATAAAGTTTTATTGGTAACAAGAAAGCAAACTTCAAATAAAAAAAGATACCTATTAAAAATTTAACCCTTTCGAAACGCGATAAAAGTAGGTCGAGATAAAGACAATGTAAATATTTTGCTGACAGGAGGTGTGTAGCTATTTATAAGAAGTGTAGATTACAGGGCATCGCACCCTTGCAAGCAGCAACTCTTCTGTAGGTTGTACACATGGTGTATGTGTAATACATTGAGTCATAGTTTGTCATTTAGTTTTGTTTTTACCTTTATAACAAGAAAGGTGAGTAATTTACGTAGTAATTGTTTCGCACCTCTTTATGTTCGTATGACATTTAGTTCTTAGAAAATGTTATATGAAATGACTAAAATGTAATCAAGTGGTTTCGAAGGGTTATATCATGTTGACTACATTCTGACTAATTTAAAAAATCTTGTCAATTTTGTTTCTTCTTCCTTAGTTCCTTTTTAACTTTTCATTCCCCTGATTTTTAACTGCCCTGCAGATTTAGTCAACTCTATAAATCAAATCCACACTGGGAATTGAAAACAATTGGATGTTGTCATTTTAAGATGAACTGATTTTGTTTTAACAATATCAATGAATAGTAATTGTTAGTGACAAATAATAATGAACACAGTGAACTGATTGTTCGCAATGTTTGCAGTAGGCTAGTAGGCTAATAATAAGTATATATTTTGTGATTTGTTAATGTGATTAGATTAACATTAACTAATGCTACACAGTAGATAAGTAGTTATGCTGGTTGTTGCTATCTTTGCTGCAATTGTAACAATGATTTCCGTTTCCCTTATATGTATTTAGTATGTTGCCATTCATATAAGTTTATCGCTAGGTAAATACACTGATCGTAACACTACACAGTGTAATAATTACTACCTAAGTGTAGTGTTAATAAATATTTTAATGCTTTGAAATTTAAATTTTGGACAGGATACAGCATGGTCTACCATGTTATATAGTGCATTAGAATTAATATTAGGTATTTTTATCGTAACCAATTCGCACGGGAACACATAACCTGGATTTAATAGGATATATGTCAATTTAGCAAATTATATATTCTTTGTCCTAATTTTTATCCTAGTGTTTCAACGGTTTACTCACGGTTGAGTAACAAACAGCCTTCCCGCATCTTTTTCTAGAACTTAACTTAGGTAAGTAGCTACATATTCTAGCGAAAATCCGTTCCCAAGTTAAGCAAAAAAAGTACGAGAACTCCGTGTGAATATATGATGTAAACTACTTATTACTGCATCACATCGTGGCTGGAAAGTGCGCCATAATGTAAATTATAATTATCGTAAACATGACGCGACCTATTCACTTTTGTCTCCCACGACGAACGCTTCGTCGTCATTTCACCTAATAAATTGCTCTTTTAACTAATCTTATATCTAAATATGAACTCAATTTGTTTAATTGTTTCATTCACTTTCATTTTTATCTCTTTGGTGTCAATTTAATGTGGGTATTACCACAGTATAGATAAATCTCTGAATTGCAGAGATTTCTTATATCATTAACAATACCACACTCGTAAGAAATAGTTAAAGAGTAACTTTCAATGATACCCAGTAATGTAATAGGCACCTACTTGGCTGTTTTATGTAGTTCTGTCACTAACTGAGGGCTGAGGCTTTTAAATGCAACTGAAATGGACAACTCAATGGTTCTGACGTCAGTAAACCAGTTATCAACAAACCAGATAGTATTCCATAATATGTGCTCTAGGTATTCAAGCTTCAGGACTTGAATTTAATTCGATAGCAATACATTTAGCGACAGAATCTTGGATGCTTTTGAACCCGTAATAATTCAAACGACTTCGGTTTTTGTTTGTTTGTTCGACTATAGTAATAATAGCAATAAATATGCAGTACTTATTTTACTATTCATGGATTAAGGATGGTACTTGGTAGGTTTCAAATTTAAAAAATACAATCATGTTAGCAATAATAGAGTTAATTGATATTACAAGGCGTTTGATACAATACTACCAGTAGATAGTAATATTAATTATTTTTATTTTAAGAATATATTAAGAGCCACATGTTTTAAACATACGCGTAGGTACTTATCATTGGTTATAAATATTCAGATGATAATTTAAATAAAGTATAATGTTATTGAGGTGCTTCTACTTGTCATTTCACGCTAAAATTAGGACTAGTATGTTTAACTTAACAGTTTTATCGGACTATTATGTTTAATCTTACCTCTTTTGTAGCAATTATTTTATATTTACTAAGAATAAGAATGTTTTGGCGTACTTCACTAACCTTATCTTTATGATCCGTGACTTTTGACCTATCCCTCTTTTAACAAAAAACACAGCTAGCCAAATTTTAATCGCACACATCGTAAACATACAATTTAAATGTGAGTATTAACAATATTTTGATATAAGCTGTTATTATTCCACATTATTTAATTAATATTGGACATCTATATCAAAACAACATTTCAGTAAAGTGAAGTTTTCCACCTAATACCTACATTCTTACACCATCTATAATGATCGCCGACAGTTCTACAATGATAAGTTTTACCCCTTTCGATCGTAGAACAGGAATAAAATAAATTTAAAAAAAACTTACTTGTTGAAGGTCTCCTCGTATTGTTTTATTTCTTTCCTGGAGAACTCGTGAAATTCCGTATAAACATTTATAAATTTATATTTCGGTTTAACGTCCAAGCCGCCTTCAAGTTTATCATTAATCTCCTGTCTTCTCGAAAGAATGCCACTTAGCTCATCTGTAGCAGACATTATGATTTTCGCGCCAAAGAAAAGGTTATAGAATTATATTTTTGAGACAGGTAAACGAACGTTGCACAGCGAGAGGCTGTGTACGGCCACGATCTCAGAAACACTGGTCTGCACTGGCAGTTTCAACTTGTGATTGTGGGTGAGGCGTGAGGGCCAGCGGGCGGCGCGCTGTTTGTCAGTGACTCGCACTCGCTCCCTCGTACGACAATCAAGTCACTCGTCTGTCGTCGGGGACGAACGATATTTCGCTCAATGCTCCTAAAATTTCTGCAATCGTTGTTGTCCCAGACGAGATAAAATTATGTCAGATCAACTATGTGACATTAAACGGTCATCTTTCAACCGTCACTCGAGCATTAAGGGTTAACTGACAAAACCCAAATTTATTTTTAAGTCAATGATGTTTTATCGTCAAGTGAGATAAATATTTATTTAATAAGGAATCATAATCACTGAATTTGCATGTTTATTCATTTTAATATTAAGTACCTACTTATTTTAGATGACAAACCATAATTTAAAAATTAAATATTTACCTAATAATATCTATCTCAATGCATAGATAGACGTAATAAAAATCGTTATTTTTTAAGTAGTCTATGGTAGTGGCTTAGATGAACTATACAGGATGTTACGAAAGGGTTATATCAACCCGAAGCCAGCCCTATCAGCTGGTCGACCATAACGCCTTTCGATATGTGTCGACCGCGAAACAATCACTACAATAGAAACACTTATTATTGGAGTTTACTCCTTAAGAATCGATTTTCATATATAAGGCGCCCGGTATGAGAAAAATCCGAGGGGTAAAACCTACTAACAAGTAACGAAAATCGTGTCACGTTTTTGGTGCGCACCTCTAGTGCGCTACTTTCTAATTTGTTATGGTTAGATACTCGTACTTAAGGAGTAAACTCCAGTCGTGCGTCGGAGCTGACACACACACTTTTTTTTAACTTAATGTTTATTTTTCATTTTTAACTTTTCAATTTTAACTTTTATTTTTAACTTTTCATTTCTAACTTTTCAATTTTAACTTTTTTTTAACTTTTAATTTTTAATTTTTAACTTTTTAATTATAACTTTTATTTTAAACTTTTAATTTTAATTTTTTTTTATAACTATTTAATTTTAACTTTTTTTTTACATTTTATTTTTAATTTTTAACTTAATATTTTTAATTTTTATTTTTAAATTGCGAAATGGACACGAAATTCTTACTTAACATACCGAAAACCTTGCCCGACAGTTGCCCGGTTTTTATTGGATAAACTTAACGTATCATCATTTCTAGGTACATCACTATACACTCGCTACTACATATTCGCGACTCACTCTTGACCATTTGCAAATTATTTAAATTGTGTATCTGTATTTACTAATGACTTGTCCAACACCTATTTCTACTAATATAAATCGGGGAATTTTGAATTCGAAACTGGCAATACCAACAAAAATGACAATTATAAATTACACATTATTTAAATATTGATTTAATAAAATTATGATGAACTATGAGTTACTTACAGATGGTAGGTGACTTTTCTGGTTGTTTTTATTGCACATTTAGGCATATTTAGGACAAAATTTTTGATTTTTTGATCGCATAAACAACCGTAACCCTTGACAACAACTTTTTTTTTAATATGTTAGGACAATTCACACAACACCATCTAGTCTCAAACTAAGCAGAGCTTGTGATATGAGTACTAAATAAACTGATATAAATACTTATATACATTTTTTTTGTAAATACATACATATTATTGTCAATAAAGAGCGGGAAGCAGTTTACGGTCCAACTGTTGGACGGTATTTTTTTTAATACCTTTCTGACACTGAGGTTCCGTCTACTGGGTAGTGGTTTCATTCAATACAAACTCTGACTTACCAATTAGGTAATCGTGTGTTAGAGGCTTTGGGCCCAATGTTTATTCTCGGTCAGGGTTTACACACAGTTAAGTAAGTTTGTATCTAGGTATTATAGATACTAGTTTCCGTGAAAATAACCTGATTACTATCTTAGAAGCACTTAAAACAGCTTCCTTAAATCTTGTCCTAGTTACTTTGGAACGGATGAACTTCTTTGTCGGCTCAGTTGTTTCCGATGAACGTGCGTGATACGTGAGAAAATATTCTAGGAAATGGTATTAAAACCGGGTATAAAAATAATAACAGTGCATTCTCTCTTCTTCGTGCAAATAACTTTTAATAGGACAGTAAGTATAGGTATTTAGGGTCCATAGGTAGTCCTACCTATGTATTTAAAGAGTCCATGGGTCACAATAAAAACTTGAGAACAAGCCGACCTCACCTGCAAGTGACCTGCTGACCAAGGGATGAGACGATAAATAAATTATTGGCGAAATGTGGGCATGTAATGTGCCTCCTCCAAGTTCTAACTCTTTGAGGAAACAATCGTGAGGGTAATATTAAGTAGGTAAGTATATACATACTTACCAAGTGGCAACTAAGAGACGAGGTGAGAAGGATGTTAGGATAGGAAGCCGTGTTACCAGTTGCAGGCGCGTACGGCGTACGGTATAATATGAAGTAGGTACTTAGACGATACCTACCTAGTACACAGGTGAATTTTATTGCAATCAATCGACAAATTATTGATAATCCTTTGACTTTCAATGCAAATTTACCTATACCACCATGGTTTAGTACCTACCAGTTACATAGGTAAGTTTTATAATGGCACAGTTAGGCCCAGTATACAATGTACTCCAAAATAAGTTATATTTCTAAACCAACAGTAGTAGGTACTTTCTACCTAGCCCCTATTCTGTGCCAACAGCGTGAAGGACCAATGCGTCGCAGTCAACAGTTATATTTATCAGGTTTGGAAATATTTACGTTTCGCTTTACTCCATGTGGTGTTTATCTATAAATATTTAAACTGTTTAACTTTAGTTTAAAATAGTTATAGTAACATAATAGGTAGGTAAGGATGTATAGTAAAGTCTGTTGCTGATATTTGATATAATTACAGTTCGCGAGGGATAAGCGGAGCTTTGCATTTGTGTGTGTGTGTGAATACGTGAACGTTAGATATTATGTGACCTCTTTTACGGACACATGTGTTGTACACACAGCTACAAAAAGAGTTTTTACTCTACTTTTTGTGGTCACTCACACAAATGCAAAGCTCCGCTTATCCCTCCATATTTATGCAAGTACTTATAGGTAAGTAGGTACTTATGTAAGTATGTATTGCGAAACAAACTCGTCTGTCTGCACTTGTGTCAATCGATTCAGTAAGGTAACAGCTTAACTTAACAGCTTAAATCTAGTAAGTAGGTAAGTACAAGAATATGAGAACGGTAGCTTAACCGTCATAGGTATTTACAAAAGCTCCAATAGTTACCAGGATATCCTTATGGTTCCCCGAAGTTTCGAGCGCAATATGTAAGAGTTAAAGTTTTAAAAGTGTTTATCTACTCTCATGTCAAAATTTAAATTATGATTCCAAAAGTTGACATTTAAAGCCTATGCTTATGAAACCGGTACTACAAAAATTAATAGTAGATTGTTAACCAAGTAGATTGTTAGCAGAAATGGGTGTTTTCACCCGAGTTAAACACTCCACTTTTCATTTTGAATACGAGGAAAGCAAATAAATAGATAGATAAAACAATTATAACAATAGAGATTGATCACGTACCAAGTAGGTATTGTACTTTACGCCTATTTTTTAAACTTTTGTTTTTCATACGCGCATTTTTCAGGGCAGGCTGTAGTCTTTTGATCATACCGCCTTGTCATTAGTTACCTATACTTTTCCATGTCAAATAGTCTTCAGTTTTTTAATTTCTTCAGTTAATTTTTCACGCACATATTTTTTAGAAGTATAGAGTATTTCTTTAATGATTTGTCGCGTTACGGCGGGCGATTTAATCAGGTTTAGTCGGATTCTCATTGTCCAAATAATTATTGTTTGTGCTATTTACGTTTTATTTTACTGTAACTCAACTCTTTTTTGTTTATGACCATTCAAAAACCAGAATGTTGTATTGACTTAATCGAAATTTGGCAGTATACGTTTTTGCCATCGCCTCAAGATGTACTGATTTTTTTTTCACTTTTCCGCCCTAGGGCCGAAATGTATCACTTTCAACCCGCATATCAGGTGACCAATGACCAACTTTCAGAGCATGAGATATGAAAAAGTTATTTTATGATACAGATTTTCTAAGAGATTTCCTCCAAAACTGTACCTATCATAAAGTAACTTTTTAATCATTAATATACAATGTATGAATTAAAATATGAAATAGTATTTTATATATTATATACAGGCTTTGTATGTCAACTTTTAGAATCATAATTTTAATTTTATGATATGAGAGTAGATAAATGTATTCTGGTGGATATAGGTTATCTTACGGATTCTCATTTAACAGCGCACTTCGGAATTGCGCTATTTAATACGAGTATTTTATAACTTCTCACCACTTCTTAATAAATAACCCAAATATACATAGGTATTTCACCTACCTAGGTCCTACTTAATTAATTTATTATGAGTTTGACTTCGTATTCACCCTGTCTACCGAAATGTTGATTGAATAATAATAATTAATAACCACAATGTTTTAGTTTCCCCAAAGGAAAATAACATGTCACAATAATATTTCGCATGTTAACTTTGTCCTTGGGGATTAAAATACACGCCACTACCTACTCATTAAACTGCGCCTTCATTTTCATCAAAAATATAACTAAATTACTAAATTAAAGGAATATAAATATAATATACCTAAGAATAACAACACGACATTTACATACTTGTAAAATTTTCAAATAAATAAAATGTTAGGACAATTTAGCACTGAATAGAGAATTACATACAAGTATCTATTACTGCTCCCGCGCACTAGGCAACCTGGCTGCGCAGCCAGGCTGCGGTAGCCAGAATATTTGCGCAGCCAGATAGCAGCCAATCAACGACTAGTCTAGATTCTTCCGTCGAGCGATATGGACGTGGAAGAACTTATAATTATTGCTTACGTATCTCGTATAAAACGCAAAACAAAGAAAAGATACTGGATTCATCCTCTTTGTCTAGAAAGCCACTCAAAAGGCTTATTCCAAACCTATTTCAAAGATGTTCGCGCATTCCCAGACCGGTTTTTTAATTACACGAGGATGTCAGTGCAATCGTTTGATAAAATTTTGGAAAAAATACGAAATTCAATCAAGGGCATTGATACTCCTATGCGAGCTTGGATAAGTCCTGAAGAAAGTCCTGGCTGCTATAACTAGTGGGCGGAGACTGACCGCAGCCACATACATTCGCCTACACACGTTCTGGCTGCGCGCAGCCAGCCGGCTCCCGTGCAAACAAGCGCGTTGTATTGGCTGCCGCAGCCGGGAATTCGTGGTTGCCTAGTGCGCGGGCTCCTATACAACGTCATATATTTTACTGGCTGCCCCAGCCTGGCCACCGCAGCCAGGCTGCCTAGTGCGCGGGGGCCCTTAGTCTCAACCTAAGCAGCAAGCAAGCTTGTAATATGAGTATCTGGGTTTTTTTTTTTTTTTTTTAATTCCGCGGCCTAGGGCCGCGGCCGCTCTAACGTCCGTTGCCGGGCGTCTCTGGTTACAAGCAGAACGTATTTCCAGTGGCGCCCGGCGGACTTTGACCACCTCTGTGGTCTCTGCGGGGGTTAGATCGGGATGAGAATCCCGCGTCGTTGGGGTAGGGTTTTATCCCGCGTCAGTGAGTGAATCTGGTTGCGTGCTATGGGGCAGAGGCCCCGCAGCACGCAACCCTTCTAGCCTGCTTCTGTAAGGACGGTGGGTGGCGATCCCGCCGTCCTCAGGCCCCGATCATGGAGGTCGATGGTCTTGGGCGTAGATGAGTTTGCGGCGCCCTCGCCGCTGACTACGGAACTCGGCGGGAAGGGTACGCTCCCTCTCCCTCTCGGCCGCCTCCTTCGCGAGCATGACTTGCTCGCAGAAGGACACGGCCGCGTTCCACCTACTCGCGCTGGAGACCATGGCTTGGAGCATGGTTTCCAGCGAGAGGATATCCACGCCCAGACCCACTACGAGGTCCCGGCGCTGACTCGCCCACGCTGAGCACTCCACCAACGTATGGAGTGCGGTGTCGTCGCCGGAAACCTCGCAATGTTGACACCGGGGTGTGACCTCACGATGGATGCGAAACAGATAGCTACCGAAGCATCTATGCCCGGTAACGATCTGCGTCGCACGATACGTGAGGTTACCATGCTGCCTCTGCAGCCAATCGTCCATGATCGGTCTCACCGCCGCGATGATAGTGCTACCCCATCTGGGTTGCTCAAGTCGCACCCTCCATGACTCCATGAGATCCTGGTGGAGTTGGGACCGCCGGTCCTCGATTTCTCGAGACGTAGGCCTGTGGTCCCGCTCCAGCGCCTCCTTGCGCCATTGGAACAATGACGCAAGGGCTCTCGCTTCCAGTTCCCATGGAGGGGTTGAGTATCTGGGTACATTAACATCCACCGAGGCTTTTACCAACCTAGTTGGGGTCGGCTTTC
Organism: Nudaria mundana; assembly: GCA_963556515.1. Lineage (NCBI taxonomy): Eukaryota > Metazoa > Arthropoda > Insecta > Lepidoptera > Erebidae > Nudaria > Nudaria mundana. The sequence continues at coordinate 9,401,306 of OY748305.1, read as the reverse complement.
CAGTCTAACTGAGTTTTTAGGCTGACTGAGTTCCTATCTAAATGTTTTAAGAATAGTTTAAACTAACAAATTTTTTTTTTCAGTAAAGATATTTATTTACAATAAGAATTACAAGTTTTAAGAATTATATACTAAAATAATTTACATTACAAAATATCGTTCAAAAATCCTCCGCGTCATTGCCGAATGGGAAGGTTCCCAGAATGCTGTCTGTGTCGACGTTGGATGGCGATACTTATTCTTTTTACCAGAAAATACCCAGCTTTCTGGTCCTGAGAAGCATCTATTAAGCGTTTAGCAATGTCTCTATAAAGGCGGCGAGCACTTTGCTTTGAAAACTGAAATGTCATCGGCAGGACTCGAACCCACGAAGGGGAATGCTCTGACTACTGAACTACGATGACCAATTATTGGTCATCGTAGTTCAGTCGTTTACGTTTCAAAAAATCCTCCGCGTCATTGCCGACTGGGAAGGTTCCCAGAATGCTTTCTGTGTTGCCACGTTGGATGGCGATAGTTATTCTTTGGGCCAGAAAATAGCCAGCTTTCTGGTCCTGAGAAGCATCGATTAAGCGTTTAGCAATGACTCTATAAAGGCGGCGAGCACTTTGTTTTGAAAACTGAAGTGTCATCGGCGCGGCGACTCGAACCCACGAAGGGGAATGTCAGCGCGATTTATAATTTTTATTCTTTATTATATTAATTGGTCTAAATTTCTCATTTAGAAATACCAACGTATTATACATAGGTGCATAGGAAACACCTAGGCAAAGTCAAGACTAAGACAAACTACAAACAATGGGCGCTTTCACATTGCAAGATAACGACACACGATATCGTCCATAATATCGTGACGATATTGTGCACGATATCTTAAGTACCAGCAGTAACTATAAAGGGCCCCATATACGGTACGATCCGTCGCTTCAGACCGATCGAAACGACTGATCTGTACTGTAATGTATGACGATCGTTAACGATTTACTTGATCGCAGACGACATTGGAGATCGCAACAAAAACCCATTCAATCATGAATATCATAACAATACGAACGAGCGTTTCTGTATGTTAGGTGAAGTTTCAATAATTTTAGGTACGTAGAGGTGTACCGTGTACCCCATGGCCCTTTAGGTAAGAATGTAAATTATCGTGACGATATCGTCCACAATATCGATAATTTATAATCGTGCAATGTGAAAACGCCCATAGTGTCATCATCACACAAACTTTGTCTCAAACGGGAACCGAACCCGAGACTCGACCTGCTTGGACTATTATATCTTCGGTGCCTGCGGTGAAAGCATGTAGGCTAATCTATACAGTAATGCAACACCGAGTTTGGTGATTCCATAAGATATAAAATTCAAAATTCTGTGTGTAACTGATTAACCATTTAGCTATTTGTTTAATCTTTATTCCGGAACCTATATTTAATTGTAACTAAACTATATCCATGTTCAAATTTTTTCCAGTTTCCAATTAATGGCATAGATCAATGATTTTAAATACAATGGATTTCGGATCATCGCTCAAAAGTGTCCGAACTAAAAGAGAAACAAAACGCTAAAAGAGAAACAATCGCGCGCCAGTCTTGATTTTGACAACTGAACGACAACACGTTGCACAATGCCGTACTGTATTGTAAAAACGTGTAAAAACTACGAAAAAAAAGCAAATTGAAGACGGTGTATCATATTTTCAGTAAATAAGCTTTTGTTTTATTATTTGCAATTTATTATTTCACTTAAAATACAGTATTTCGTCGATAATAAATTAAAAGACAAAAGTAAATATTGCAATCCAGTCCAATACCGAAGTACCTATCTGTCTCTTTCGAACTCATCCCAAGCTCAGTAAAAAGAAAGAGACCATTTCATTTTCCCTGAATAATGTACTAACAAAATGACCATTCAGATTTATTCGGATTACCGATAGCGATAAAACTATTTGGAACAAAGATTATAGTGGAGACGCCTTGGCTCTTTATGATTTTTTTTTCGTTATATGAACCAACATCTATTTCAGTTTTCCTCGGGATCCAGTACACTGTGCACAATGGAAAAATATTATTGCCCTAGCACGGCGAGAAGAATATTTTGATCCAAAAAATAACAATCTTGTTTGTTCGGCTCATTTTATGGACATAACAAAAAGAGGTCCGATCTTTATGAAACTTGTACAAGAATCCCTTGATTGAATGGAGGAGATAAGCCCAAAAATGTTTTTAATTTTCACAGGGTATCATTGTTTTGTCATAAATATAATTACACATGTCATTTTATTTCGTGTATGTACTGTTATTTTCTTTTTATTTGGATTCTCGGTAATGTATTCCCACGGGAATCGGGGCCGAGATAACTATATCTCGCGGGCGGAGTCACGGTGATCAGCTAGTAGCCAATAATTTCGTATCCCAAAAATTAACCATAAGATAAAAATAAATTAATGATGCGCAGTTTTAGCAACTAATTCAGTCACTTGAAACACGGCTATCTTGTAGTAGACGTAGCGACATAGCGTTATGAAAATAGTAATGAAAGCGGAAGAACTTTGACACCCGCAAGAAGTTTGGCATTTATAATATTATAATTAGTTAAATTCATTAATTCCCTTTTTGTTATTCATACACTACAGTTACTTATTATGAAACTGACTCGAAAAAAAAAATCTTTGTCAGTCGTTAATTAGTTTTTCAGCTTATTTCGTCTAACATAAACAAGTAATTACAATTTATAAGATTATGGAATTTATTGTAGTCTTACATTAATTATTACGCCTACGTAGGTACATATCATGGAATCCTTAAAAGACTTTAACAAAATAAACCTACTCCATTGTTTCTATGTTCACGTAGTTCAAGTATAAGCTGCATAAGGTGAATTAGTCAGGCGGACAGATAGAAGCTACGTAATGCGATAAATTAGTGCAAACAAAAGTGAACACTATTCCGTTGAATCAAGGTTTAAATTTTAATATGAAATTTGTTTATATCTATGTATGCCTATGTATAATGTATAGGTCGACTCGGGACATTATTTTCTTGCGATTTGTTCTAGATCCTATGTCCGTTGTATTATAAGATCTTTGGCATAGATATAGAGAATAGCTTTTTTTTTTAAGTCCGCGTAAGCGCGGCCGCTTTTACGTCCATTGCCAGGCGTCTCTGGTATGTACCAGAAGGTATTTTCAGTGGCGCCCGGGCGGCGGTAGATTTGTTAAGACTACAATAAGTAGTAGGTATGTACTAGAGATAGGTATAATACCTAAATTGATGATTTATAGGTAGACGTAGGTAGATAATAGATATAGCTACTCATACAAATAGTACCTAAAGGAGAGGCAGCTATTCGTGTGACATAAAAACCGGTCAAGTGCGTGTCGGGCCATCATAGAATATTATATGGTTCCGTAGTCACCCATAATAGCCTATAACTCCTGAACTACAGAGTTATCTGCTTCGATATAGTTTTCCCTTTCGAGTTTATTACATGAACCCAACCTACCTAGTTACCGTAATTTTTTTTTTTTAGTATTTTCGTGCCAGCCGCTCACCTATTAGATGGGGAGCGTGAAGCTGTTTTAAAAAAAAATGGGCTGTAAAGTTAAATAGGTAGGTATCTCGCAATGGAATTCTTAACACAATTTCACTAGCAACCTCTCAATGTATCTTAAAGACCCACGCCCCCACTATGGAGGAGACGCAAGAAAAATAAAACCGGCCAAGTGTGTACTGCGTATCAAGGCCACGCATAAGATACGATTCCGTAGTTACCCATATAAACCTCTATAACTCCTGAGCTAACAGAGTCATACCATCCGTAATAGATTTCCTGTAAAGTTCTTTAAATGGACTAACTACTAAAATGTTTCAAGCTCTTCACGAAAGTTGATTATATATTTTTTTAAGTGTTTCAGGTAGTATGTATGACTAAGTATACCGTATATGCACCTACCCAGTACATTCTCTGCATCACCCTAAGGTTGACTGGTAGAAAATGCCTCCGGCATTAAGTCCGCCTTTGTACATTTGTTTGTGCATAAATTTTTATAAATAAATAAATAAATAAAATTTTAGAGAGGGGGGACGCCCTGTTATCGCAAAAATATGCTCTTCGAAGCTAAATATCTCGCAAACTTGGGTGCAAAGGGGCTCTACCAACATCTATAGGGCCCCAGCGACCTCACCTGCTAGTGGCGCACCTGCTGATAAACGGACGAGGCTCGTTAATTTACGGTACCTATGGAGTGGCTTCGGCCCCTACGTGGGTACCAGGTGGTACAACAGTGTTGGTCCGGGGGGGTACCACCGTGCAGCTGTGCTAAAGCCCCCCAAGTAACCCAGCCCAGGCTGGGTTGCGTTAGGGGTTCAGCAGCTGCACCGCCGGGCCCGGGGCGATGTATGGTGCAGCAGGCATGGGACCAGTGGGGGCGAAACGGAGTCTAGTGTGGGTGGTGTGGGTCGATTCGCCGGTCAGGGAGACCCTTAGCAACGGCGTTGCCGCGGCCGCCCGCAACACAGTCATGGGGCCCGCCTGGGGCCAACCACCCCAGGAGGCTGCCCCACATGTTGCGCATAATCCTGATGTGGGATCGCCGCTCCGGGTGGTAACCGGTGTGGGGTAGCGGCGGCCTTGCATCAGGGGGGTTTGGGAGCCCTTCCGTCCGGCGAGTCGGCTCCGACCTAACCACACGGTTCTAGACAAAGCTAGCCCCTGCGCTTTGTCACTTACTGCTGCACCAAATGTCACCCTGTCTTCACGCTTCTTCAAAATCTACAATGGCAGTGCAACAAAAAAGAAATAAACGTTACACAGCGGCCCTAGGAAACCCCACAACTTCACATTTCGAGGTGGAGTTCACTAACGTCCGTGGACTCCATGCGAACCTCGATACCGTCCACCACCACCTTGAGACGGCACGGCCCGCTGTGATGTTCCTCACGGAGACACAAATACGCCGCCCTGACGACACGTCTTACCTGTGTTACCCCGGCTATGTCATCGAGGAACAATTTCGAGACAAAGCCGGGGTGTGCGTGTTCGTTAGGGCGGATGTTTGCTGCCGCCGGTTGCGCTGCCTAGAGAACCCCTCCAATTCCGTCCTTTGGCTGCACGTAGACCATGGCTCTATGAGCCAGATCTACGTGTGCGTCTACCGATCCCACACAGGGGATTCTGAGACAACAAAGCTCTTCCAGTACCTCAGCGAGACGGCTGATGAAGCGCAGGTGCGGTTCCCGAACGCTGACCTAGTGTTTCTGGGGGACTTCAATGGCCATCACATTGAATGGCTGGGGTCCCTCAAGACTGATCATGCGGGTAGAGCCGCCCATGCGTTCGCTCTCTCCCACGGTCTGACCCAGATGGTATGCGGGATCACCCGGATACCAGACAGGTCAGATCACGCGCCCGCTCTGCTGGATCTACTGCTGACGAGTCGCCCAGCCCAGTACAGTGTTTCGGTAGGAGCCCCACTGGGTAGTTCCGACCACTGTGTTGTTCACGCTGGCATGAAGGTGTCACCTCCTGCACGTCCTGTACAAACGTCACGACGACTATGGCACTACTCGTCAGCGGATTGGGACGGTCTACGCGATTATTTTGCGTCCGTCCCCTGGAGCCAGTGCTGCTTTGTAGGAAAGGCTCCTTCGGATAGTGCTTCTGCTATTGCTGGCGAGATCAGTTTAGGGATGGATTATTACATCCCTTTCACTGATGTCGCCAGTATCCGCAGAGCCCGTCCCTGGTTCGGGCGAGATTGTGCCAAAGCTGTTCGACAAAAACAGTCGGCATATCGCGCCTGGATCAGGGCCCGGGCTGTGCGCGACCCAAACGTGGGCCACCTCAAAGCAGCGTACAACCGGGCCACAAAGTCGAGTAAGAGGGCCTTTAAGAGAGCGGATGCCCAGCGCGTCGCGCGGCTTGGTCAGGAGCTCACTTCCCATCCCACGGGCAGCCGTGGATTCTGGCAACTGGCCAAAGCCGTGCCATCTAACTTTTGTCAGCCCTCGCTGCCACCGCTGCGTTACCCAGATGGAACACTGGCTCACAAAGCCCAAGAGAAAGCGGATATGCTCGCAGACCTCTTTGCGGCTAATTCCCGGGTCGACGACCGTGGCCTGCAGCCCCCCGCCATCGCCAACTGTGGCCACACAATGCCTGATATTGTTATCAGGCAATGTGATGTACGGGCAGTGCTGCGGTCACTCGACACGCGGAAAGCCAGTGGCCCTGACGGCATTCCGGCGGTGGTGCTACGAAAATGTGCAGCTGAGTTGTCTCCAGTATTAACGCGTCTGTACCGCCTGTCATACTCTTCAGGGCTCGTGCCGGAGGTCTGGAAGGAGGCGAACGTACAACCGATCCCCAAGAAAGGGGATCGGTCCGATCCAGGCCACTATCGACCCATAGCTGTCACCTCAGTCATTTGCAAGGTGCTTGAGCTCCTTATAAATAAGCAGCTCATGCAATTCCTAGAGGATCACTCGCTAATCAATGATCGACAATACGGCTTCAGGCCAAAGCGATCAACGGGTGATCTTCTGGCATTCGTAACGCATGTCTGGGGTGGGGCTATGGAAAGGCACGGCGAGTCCTTGGCTATTAGCCTGGACATCGCCAAAGCCTTCGATAGGGTCTGGCATGCTTCGCTCCTTTCCAAGCTTCCGGAATATGGTCTACCTCCTCAACTGTGCAGCTGGATTGCCAGCTTTTTAAACGAGCGCCGAGTGCGGGTCCTCTGCGATGGCCAGGCTTCTCGCTTCTTGCAAGTGAATGCCGGGGTACCGCAGGGGTCCGTACTATCACCAACTCTCTTTCTTCTGCATATCAATGATATGCTATCCCTCGGGAACATTCATTGCTATGCAGATGACAGCACACTGCACGGGAGTTACTCGGTTCGTCCGACGGCGGGGCGATCTGAGATTGAGGAGGAGAGACGACGACTCGTGGCTGATCTCGACCGTAACCTCGACAGTATCTCTCAATGGGGTACCGAGAACCTGGTCGAGTTCAATGCCCGCAAAACACAGGCGTGTGCATTTACTGCGAAGAAATCCCCTTTCCTTCCCCTACCCTCTCTTCAGAATGCATTATTACCAATGAAGGACAACCTTGATATCCTTGGCATAGACGTTCGTCGAGAGCTCAATAATAAAAACTACATCGAAAGATGTATAGGGCTAGCTTCGCGGAAACTAGGAATACTGAATAAGGTAAAGAGATTCTTTACACCGGACCAGAGGTGTCTGCTGTACAAGACGCAGATTAGACCCTGCGTCGAATACTGCTCTCACCTCTGGGACGGCTCCGCGAAGTATCTGCTGGACGCTCTCGACGCTATGCAGCGACGGGCTATCCGTATTATAGGTTGTCCGGAGGTAACGGGAAGCCTTGAGCCGCTAGCTCAGCGCCGAACAATAGCTTCCTTGGCCGCATTCTACCGTATTTACCACGGCGAGTGTTCTGAAGAGCTCTTCAATCTGATCCCATCCTCTTCCTTCCGATCCCGAACGACTCGTGCCGGGCAGAGATGCCACCCCCACACAGTGGATAGCATGTTCGCGAGAACCGAACGTTTTAAACGTTCGTTTCTCTGCCGAACGATAGTGGCCTGGAACGCCCTGCCGGTGCACGTGTTTCCTCCTACATATAATCCTGGGTTCTTTAAGCGGAGCGTGAAGAGGCACATCAGTAGGTCGTCAAGTTGAGGGCCACTCTCAATAGTAATGTGTGCTGTGAGAGTGGCCCACAATCGATAGACGTCGTCACGACTTACCACCAGGCGGGCGGCGTCAAATATAAAAAAAAAAAAAAAAAAAAAAAAAAAAAAAAAAAAAAAAGGGGAGGTACCCCATAAAAAATTTTTTTTCAATATTTTATTTCAGCACTTCACGGACATGACGAAACCATAAGGGTTCCGAAACTTTTTCTACGGAACATGAAATCCATGCAATTCTTCATTAATTTAATATTTTTAGAACCTAACCTAACCAACTAACTACCCGAGGATGGAAGGACGGACATGATGAAACTATAACGCTTCTGAGACTTAAACTACGGAACCCTAAAACGAATATTAAATGTACAAACATAACAGATTAGTCAGCAGTCCACGAATTTAATTTTGTAATTGGCCAACATGTGACCCTTGGGAGAACACTAACGATTGCAACGCGTTTTTTATATTAAAACAATACCAAGCCCAAACAAGTCACTAAATTTGCGATGGTATTTGGCGTAGTCAGTTCTGGACATCATGTGGAGGCACTCGAGGTAAGAGCTCCTTAGCTTGTAATAAAATAATGGGATAAAATACCAATAAGTTTTTTACAGGCCGGATAATCGCGTGGTACCAAATGAAGTGGAAACGGAAAATAACAAAACAAATGAAATCTTAAAAAAGAAAAGAGGGAAGACCAAAATTATTAAAGATTATCTGGTTGATTATTCGGCTAATTCCAATCTACATGGTTTAAAGTACATTGGTGAGAAGGAGAGGACTTGTATTGAGAAGTAAGTCGAATATTTTATCATCTGTATGCGCGTAATCATCAGCGAGGTGCACACATTAAACTGGATGGTCCAAAGCATGGTCTCTTTGTTTAAATGTGTGTCGTGATCGGAATGTTTCTAAATGAAAATTAAATCCCCGTGTTCAAGTTCTGGACCTATTTAGAATTTCTAAATAGGTCCAGATGAAAAGGATGCACGGCAAGTGACACCTGTACCTACTGCACCACTTCCAGAAGGGATCCGAAGGGTTGGCAACCTCAATTGGGAAGGCAACCTCATCTGAAAGATGAAGTTGCCTTGGACCTATACCTAAGAGTTTTGGGATCCTACGCACCTGTTAAATTTTGTCCTAGGTATACATAATATAGGCAAGTATGTATTCTGTCCTTTAAGTGTTTAAAAACAGAATATAATTCTAGGATATTTTGGCTGTTCATGTTTACCTGTTGTGTGGTCCTTTGTGCTGGTTTGATAAGAAAAGTTTGGATAAAATGGAACGAAAGTCCAGTAATCGTCAGTTTTGCTGAAAATCCAACTCCAGTTTGGCAAATTCCTTATCCTGCTGTTACTGTGTGCTTCGAAACTAAGGCTATGCAGAGCAAGTTTAATTTTACGGAGTATTATCACATGTATATGGGTGACAGAGACAATCTTACGGAAGCTGAGTAAGTAACACTGATTAAAATTCACAAATTGTAAGCTCAGAAAAGGTACTTGCTTGTACGAGCTTGTGTTCGCAATTATTCGAATAGAACGAAGTATTTTGACTTTCCATCTTATCTCTTCGGATAAATCCTGGAGTGATAAATGTCTTCCCCGGTAGTCTCGCGTAGGATTTGTACTAAGTACTAATTATAATTTATATCTTCACATTTCTAATAATAATTACAGACTTCCTGAAAATTACTTACGAGTTGTAGTTGCCTTCATTGCAAACTCCATTTCATGTTTAACTGTTTTCAGGCAAAACCTATTTCAAGATATTTCTATGGTATGTGATGATCATTTATCCCCACCTGATGGACGCAAATTTGCACCCGGTAATGATACAGTGGAAAATATAAAATCGGTTAGTAAGTTTTTTTTTAATTATTTGATACGAATACCACATAGGTAATTAGTAGGTAAGTTCATAAGTTCGTTTGTACCTACTTTACTTTACTTACACATTTCACGAAAACGAAACGAAATTTGGTCTACTTAGACACCTATAGCTAAAGATAATAATGATTTCAACTGCGTGATTTAACAATGGTAAGTAAAATGTTTTAAGAAAAAACTTTTTCCACTCTCAATTTCTTGGACCTTTCAATTACTAGAAGGAACGGTGTTCATGAGTTCCGTATCTATAGGAAACCAACAGTTACAGACAAAGTTATTCCTTACTCATCCAATCATCCATGGCAACATAAAATGGCAGCTTTCCACAGCTTATTGAGCAGGTTACTGGCGGTACCGTTGAGCCCACAGGCATTTGGTGAAGAATTGTCCATCATTTGCTACATAGCACAAAGTAATGGCTATGACGTAGGAATGGTTCACTCATTATTAAATAAAAAACGAAGAAAGGCTAGTTTTCATTTATTATATCCGATTCAAGATCCACCTAGGAAGTACACGGCCTGTTTGCCGTTCGTGGGTCCTGTCTCGTTGAGTATAGCTAAGATCATGAGGGAAAGTAGTATATTTGTTGCTTTTAGAACTCAGAATACCTTGAGGGAGCTATGTAATGGCAAGGATTCGGTGTCGGTCTCACGCAGATCAGGTGTTTATTTGTTGAGTTGTGATGAATGTGGTTTGAAGTATGTGGGACAGACTGGCAGGTCCTTCGATATTAGATATAAGGAACATAGAGCGGCGTCCCGCAATGGTTGTCCTGAAAAGTCCCTCTTCGCGAAGCATCTTCTTGACACTGGTCATTCCTTGAACAATAGTAACACTTTTAAAGTTTTACGTTTATGTGAGAAAGGGTTCAAGTTAAGTGTTTGGGAAAGGCTAGAAATAGTTAGAAGAGATGCGGACACCTTACTCAACGAACAAATAGATTTTCACACATCTCCCTTACTTAATCTGTTTGCGAACAGACAGACACATTAATTGTTGTTGGTTTGTGTGTGTCATTTGGGTTTTCTATGCAACTTATCAAGAGACAGTAATTAAATCAAACAGATGAGGTCAAGTATTGGTGAATACCTATTTTTGGAACTTAGTTAGCATGATCTGAGGTTTCTACCCACATTAGTTATTGTAAAGAATCCTACATCGCGATAATGAAATTTGCACGCGTTTACTTATAAGCAAACACGTTCCAACCACGAATTTTGCTGTTCTCTCTGAGACAGTCTTGATAATGCCTCGTTTAGAGGCGAAACAATTGTCGACGTTTTGTTGTCTTTTTGATTCTGCGAAAAATTAATGCTATTACATAATTTAAAAAGTTTTTTCTTAAAACATTTTACTTACCATTGTTTTGTCATGGATTTTCGCCAAGTAACGCCTGTTTCTATCCAATATTTGCGTGATTTAGTTTTATAATTCTGCTTTCCTGTTGGAAATCTGTTGAGAAGGTAGGTAGATAGTTAGGTATCCATAAGTAGGTATTTATCTAAGTATGTACAAATGTAGGTACATACCTACTTAACGTTTATGGAAAAATATACTTAACAGTACGTAAATTATAGGTATTTATAAGTAAGGTTTCTTTTAGCACAAACAAATACCTAATATAACTAATATTATGGATTTTTATTAGGTATCGCCAAATATGACTGAAGTTTTCTTCGGATGTAAGTGGAAGGACCTCCCAAGCGAAAACTGTTCAGACCTATTTTCTCCAATTTTAACGGAAGAAGGACTCTGCTATACGTTTAACACTTTGGGTGCTGATGAAATGTTCAGAGTTGACAAGTAAATATTTTAACTACTTCACAAAATAATGTAATCCGATTTTTATTCAAACAACGTCTACTTATGTACCTGTATGGTGCCGAACTTCGTCTGTCGTTTAGAGGTATACCAACAGACAGCCAAAATTAATAAAAAGCCGGCCAAGTGCGTGTCGGGCCACGCATAAGGTAGGGTTCCGTATATATATCCATAAAAACCTCTATAACTTCTGAACTAACAAAGTCATCCCATAATCCGAATAGATCAGATAACAGACTCAGAGTAGATCCTATAGCACGAGCTAATTATAGCTTAATTTAGGCTAGATGACGATGTGTCATGGGACATATATTATTTATTACAGTTGAATGAGAATAAAAAAAATTGTTCTAATTAAAATCAATGTAAGTACCTGTTTAATTACCTAATATTTTTTTAATAGCTTACATGATAGTTATCCATACTTGGAACATGAAAACACAGCTCAATCCTGGAGTTTAGAAGCAGGTTACGATGCAGAAACACCTATAGAAACTTATCCACATAGAGGCTCTGTAAGTACCTACCTACAGGCTACCTATACATACCTTATCATGGTAAGTATCTTAATATTATGGTAAGGGGCCCTATAAACATCCCTAGAGCCCAAGTTATCATCACCTGTGCGTGTGTACCTACCTGCTGACAGACGGACGAGCTAGGCTCTGGCAAGAATACAAAAGATTTCCACTTCTTTATCTCGCTATCGATCCAAAGGTTGTCTGGGAGAGATCGCTTTAAAGCCTAGTTCGCACTGCTTTAGTAATTTAGTAGAGTAGCGTGTAATTTAGTGGCTAAACTACTCGCTACTACACAGAAATCGTTCGCATTACGGTTTAGTAAAGTACACAAGTGAGTGGTGGCGGCCACTAATGAACTCGACTAATCAACAGGTTCGGACTTGTTTTGTTTAGCCGGTGAATCAGTGAGCATGAGCACGGATGCGTGGTGGGAGGCGCTACTCGCCCGAAAAAATTGAGTAAAATGGATTGACTCGACTAAATCATTTACTAAATTACTCGACAATTTTTTTGTAGTTCGCACATTTTTAGCTACTAAATTATTCGCTACTCTTCTAAATTACTAGCCTAATGCGAACTAGGCTTAAGCGATACGGCCGCCATTTGTATTTTCTTTAAGCGATGTCTCCTAAATGTGTATCTCCTTTTTGTTTACAATAAAAAGCATTTGATTGATTAAAAAGTGTCCGGAAAAGGCAATAGGCTCGCCTCCTATTACATGGGACCAATAAAGATACTAGCTAAATGTGGAGGAAACGAACTCCCCTGTCTATCCCTTCTAGGATAAAGGCGTGATTTTCTTTGAAGTATATTTATGCTAGTACATACTCTTCAAGTCTACAGGCTGCCACACACTGTGCCGGCGGCAGCTGTGGCTTAAGGCTGCCACACAAAGTGCTCAGCTGCGCCCGCGGCTTAGAAAACCGCCGGCTTTCTCGTAATAGTGTCGTACTGTGTGCGTGGTTTTCTGCGGCAAATGCCGGCGGTAAAAGCCGGTGGGTTGCACCACCAGCACTGTATGTGTAGGCTTTACGACTACGAGTACTAGACAATAGTCTTTCACTTCTAAAAATTGCTCGAACTGTAGAGATAGCACGCACTGCACCTTTGCCTGCCTCGTCTGAGTTGTAGGCGTCCGAATAATCGTGATGTATGTCTATCTGTTCTAAATTATACCTGATTTCAGGGATATGGTGTAAAATCAGGCTTAACATTTTTATTGAAAGCCAAGGAGATTGACTTGGACTATCTTTGCCGCGGCCCCGTTCAAGGATTTAAGGTACCTATCTAATCAAATAAATATTGTGTTTCGCAACAGATTTGATTCACTGCCGTTTAAAATGTCGTTTAATGTACGTATTAAATTACTGTTATTTTTTTTAGATATTACTGCACAATCCGGCTGAATTGCCCAGGCTTTCACAACAATATTTCAGGTCTCCTTTGTCGCAAGAAGTTGTGGTCGCGGTGAAACCTAAAATGATGACCACTTCCGAAGGCCTAAAACCTTATGAACCAACCAGGCATGTTGTATATTAATCTGGCAAATATATCCATAGATCTACACAATATGTAGAAACTTCTAGATACCTATTCTATACTTAGCCGGTTAAGAAAGCCTTTGTTTACAGACGACAGTGCTATTTTCCAAGTGAGCGGTACCTAAAATACTTTAAAGTGTACACCCAGGCGAACTGTGAAATGGAGTGTCTCTCCAACTTCACATATGCTCGATGTGGCTGCGTACACTTTGGAATGCCTTGTGAGTTGTTGTATTCATAAGTACTTAGGTACATGTGTAGAACCGGCGTTTCATCGTCATACATAACAATTTCTTGTGGTTAGCCAGGGATAGCTACATGAGTATTCTATTAAGAAAACTCCTACCTACCGATCCCTTTTGTTTGTTCCTGCTAAGCATACCTAACTCAACAATTGAATGCAGCGCACCTCATATCACGCAACTGTAGTGTCGAACGAATGTTTACAGTAGATTATAGCACGCCGGGCGCCACTGGAAATACCTTCTGGTGCGTACCAGAGACGCCCGGCAATGGAATTAAGCGCGGCCGCGGCCTTAAAAAAAGGGAAGGTTAGCATAAGCGTGAGTAAATAAGTAAAAGGAAGGGAAGTAGCAAAGAATGTGGGTACTTGTGCTGTAGATATCTATATATATCTATATCTAGATGGTCTGAGGCTCAAAGTACCGTCTGCAAACCCAAATAATAAATGTGGACTATAGGGGCAAGGTGTCTTTGGAGGTCAGACAGCAAGTAACTTCTATGGAATCTACTTACTTAGATATTATTGAATGACTGCCTCTACAAAGGATTCATTAATATGAAAATGGTCAAAATAATCCAATCTTTTCAAAGTGGGTCCAAGTTTCCAATGTGAACAATTGAAAAGTCGAAAAGCAACTGGGGTTTCTATATTTTTTTAATCCAAGGAGTCCGCGTGGTAATTTGGATTTATTCCCGTTCCACAGATCTATTCCAATTCACACAATATCTTTATAAATTGTAGCCTATGTATTATTCTGATGTATAAGCTATATTATTGTAGTTTCATTAAAATCCATTCAGTAGTTTTTACGTGAAAGAGTAACAAACATCCATCCATCCATACATATATACATACTCACAAACTTTCGCGTTTATAATATTAGTAGGATAGGAAGTAGGATGGCAGAACTTGCTCCTGTCTTGATACCTATCTGCCTAGTCATATTACGATAGTCTAGTCCTGTCTAGTTAAATTACCTTGTGTATTTTGCAGATGGACCAAATATGCAAGTGTGCAATGCCGGTAGCAGAGAATGTGTAAAAAAAGCGCAAAGTAAGTTAACGATGAAATGATTAACGACCCATGTAGGTCTGTACCTACATTTGAGTGTTTGTATTACCCAATGATATTCTATGCTTAAAAGTATTACCTATACTATAGTATAGGTAATACTTTTACCTATATTTCTTCCAAGTAGGTAGGTAGGTACTAATGTCGTAAATTATAGGCAAGGGCGTAGCCAGGATTCCATCAAGGGGGGAGCAGGCCTAAATATAAAGACCGGAAATAAATCGGGGTAGGGGGTGCACCCCTCCCCCCCAAAAGGGGTAAAACCTAGAGCCCCCCTAACAGGGGACTATTAAAAGTATTAAACATGATGGCAACACCTTTTTTTTTTCTTAAATCCGCATCCTTAGACCGCAGCCGCACTACGTCCATTGCCGAGCGCCTCTGGTACGCACTAAAAGAAATTCCAGTGGCGCCCGGCGGACCTTGGTCACCAGTGGGGCCCCTGCGTGGTAGTAGGGTTTTACCCTCCTTGGGGTCGGGTTTTATCCCGCATCGGTGAGTGCACAACGCACTACACATCTTGCCGAGCTAGCCTGTCCAGCTAGGGGAAGTTATGGCCCTCTCGGATAAATATGCCCGACAATACGACTGAGGCAGAGAGGCACTCAGTGGTAGACCAGTGCCTCTCTAACGCAGCTTCAGGGTAAGGTGTTAAAGGCGTTGGCGATGTCAAGAGACACCACTAACACCACCTCGCCCCTGCTTCCTCTGTCAGGGTCTTTGAGCAACACCATCGGCCGGTAGCCGGACGGTGAGTCCGCTGCCCGCCCCAGTTTCCGAATCAGGACCAGTTTCCCCGTCCTCCACACCTTGGGAAACTGGCCCCTTTCGAGGCATGCGCTGAAGAGCCCCCTCAGTCGAGGTCCGAGTTCCTTGAGGGCCACGACCCAAGCACGGCCCGGAATGCCGTCGGGTCCAGGAGTGGTGATTTTCCGGCGACTGAGCCGAAGTTACTGCTCCTAACTCTCTGACTTCGGGTACGTCGTCTTCGCCGCTGCTATCTGCGTTGGGCGTCTGAGACCGAGCCATGCGCGGAGGGATCCTCCGCGCTCGTCGGAAACAGAGAGCCCTAGACCCCCTCCAGCTGATCCGTCTGGAGACTCTGGGTTAGTGGGAGCGCCCTCATTCGGAGTTTACCTCTAACATCAAGGTACGGGCGCCCCCATGAGTTATGCTCCAGGGTCTCCATGAGCTCCTCGTGGGCTGATGATGGCAAGACTAAATCGAATGCATACCGTTGAAAAACTTCCATATAGCTATCCAATTTTTTATTAATACTACTCTTCAGAAATTGCACAATGACGCTGCTGAAACGGGCGACACTTGCACCACAGAAGAGAATGAGAAAGAAATTTGAGTTTACTTCAACTAAATGTGCCTGCACTTTTGCACTACCCTTGCCGGCCTCGCCTGTCGTGTTCGACACAAGTGCTATACCAGGTGGTGACCATTGGTGACCCGTACAAAAAGTGCAGTACAGCCATCCCATCCCACGTAAAAATCCAGGAAGTGAATACATTTTGAGATGCAATACTGCCGCGTTGCTTTTATTACAGATTTTTTGCTTTTGTCTTTTTTTATCCTTTCTTTTTAGATTTATTTCGAAATATTAACAAACGGGTTTATGAGTATTCTAGCTAAATAGTATAACATAGAGTAGAGACTCGTAGGGGGGGCGGAAGCCCCCCCCCCCCCTGCCCGTACCTGGCTACGCCCATGATTATAGGTAGAAACGAAATTCTCATCTAATTACCCTAATTTCGAGGTATTACCTGCTATGTTCTATAAATTACAAAATTTCCAACTATTTCAGTGGAACTCGTAACTATTGACATCCAGTCACAGCTGGAAGCAAAGAATCCAGTAAAAAACAACGATTCCGAATCTTTAGGTGAAGCATTTAAAGTGTCTTCTCAATGTCAATGTCTGCCAGCTTGCACGTCTATAGAGTATGAGGCGGAGACGTCGCAGGCCGACTACGACTGGAAAGCGATTTATAGAGTTTATAAATTAAACATCACTGAAGATGTGGAGGAGTGAGTACCTTTTCTATAAGGGTTTCTTTTGTTTGTTGACCAGGATTGATTGAACTGTTCACAGCGACGTGTGTAAAGTCACGCAAGAGGGTAGCCGGAGAATTGGAAGACATAAATACCAACAAACAATAGGCTCACGTGAAAATGGTACCGTGGTCGAGTTAGAAGTTGAGGTTTTCTTGTCGGTGACGACGCGATACGATTCTATTCCCAGTCTCAAAATGAAACCTAAAGCCACCACAGTGCCGGCGGCTTTTACCACTAGCAATTTGCCACGGAAGGCCGCACACTCACTAAGTCTTAAAATGCCGTCTGCTAGACCGCACACAGAAGCTGCCGGCATGGCCGCTCGGCATTCGCTCCTAGCTTTCGCGTAGTAGCGCCGTAGTATGTGCGGAAAATGCCGGCGACATTTAATCAGTTTGTGCCACCGGCACAGTGCGTGGTACCCATTAATAAAGTTTTGCAGTATCTAATCGTTTCGTACGATTTCGTCAGGGGGACCTTAACTCTTATCGTCAGTAGGGACTTTACCTCTAAATATAGTTTGTCAGTACTAATCGGTAAGTGTCACCTAATTTTATTCCCAAAGATATTGACGAACTCTCAAAAATAAGTCGCCCCGGTCGATACTTTTGTGCAAGACACTATTGGAAATAGATACCTACATTATATCAACATAATTTTAATTTTATTATTCTCTTTACTTACAGTTTGTTTTACTCTCGGGTGATGATATTCTTCAAGGAAGCCCAGTTCATAACATCTCGCCGTTCAGAGTTGTATGGCCAGACGGATTTCCTTGCTAACTGCGGCGGTTTACTTGGATTGTTCATGGGATTCTCCATCCTGAGTGTCGCCGAAATAATATATTTCTTAACCTTAAGGTAGCATAAAACATTATCTAAATCCGTAATTCAGAGTCCTATGTTTGGTTAGGTTTGACCAAATTAGACACATACATACATAGCATCACGCCTTTTTCCCCGAAGGGGTAGGCAGAGGTGTGCAAACACACCCACATCTCGCCAGCTATGTTAGGTCCCATGTAATACATTAGACACATTAAGGTTATAACGGAAAAATATAGGTTCCCCCAAACTTAAGGCCCGTAGTAGTAGCGTACGGCGTGCGCAGCATTCTGCGGTAAATGCTGCAGAGCCGCGCGGCAAGAGTCGGTGGTGGCCGTAAGGTTGCGGGAACCTTGATATTTCCATTGGTACCTTCATGAAGTCTAACTTGGTCTGACCTTAGGTAGACATAGGGCTCTAAAATACGGATTTAGATACCCCAATTTAAAGAAATAGTTAGGTACTTACCTACCTAATTATTAACGAACCAATTCCTTTAAAAATAAAATTTTATTACCTAGGCACGTACTACGATAGATCATTACGAGCCCCATAGGACTCGTTTGTTAAGGGGTGTTACATGAATAATGATGTCATTTTAATACATATCTACATCATGCTTACTGCCAAAAATGCTCCTAGGGCTTGGTTTGTTTTTTTTTTATGGAGTGCTCAGCTTGGGCGAGTCAACGCAGCTACCTCGTTGTGGGTCTACTGAGTTATCTACGTATTATGCATAGGTAGGTATGGTTTGGGCATAGACGGACAGTCTCTCGGTGGAGATCACAGTGCGGGCCATGCATGGAGCAAGTCGAATGTGACCGCATCCTTCTATGAACAAACCTTAGGTACCCCTGGGCCCTGAGTTCCAATATTATGTTTGTCATTATCATATATGTATACTACCCGCTTGACAAATTATACATATACAAAAACCTTCCTCGTGAACCACTCTATCCATTGCTAAAAACCGCATCAAAATCCGTTGCGTAGGTTAAAAGATCTAAGCATTCCAAGCGACTGTTATTATGATATACTTACCTAACATATGGTTACTTACTCACAGTATTTTTATAACAGGCTGTGGTGTGTCCTCTGGCGTCGACAGAAGCGTATCGTGGCGAAACAAGCATCTATCCGTGAAGGAAGTTTGTACAAAGGGAAACTAGTAGATTAAAATATTAATTAAACTGGTACAATATAAGTAACACCACAATTTATAATTACTGCACAGTTTTATTGAGTAGATGCCACTGAAAATTTTGTGACTTTAATTATAATTAGAACTATACCTAGTTTGTGTCTTACATTTTAAATGAGAATTGTATTCTTGAAATAAATAAACTAATAAAAGTAGGTAGTAATAATAATCGCGGAATTTAACCGTTTATTGTGAAATGAAGCAAACATTTAAAACGAGAATAAGTTCTCATATTATAGCTAATTGAAACAAAGGAGTAGTACTTAAAACTTAAAAATCCTTTTGAACGTTTAAATTAAATGTTATAACAATTTCACCATGTATTTATATTTTACACAGTGCTTGGTCCGCGAGGTTTCTTTTTCGGCGCATATCCAATTCTATTGTGTATTTCTTCTGTAGTTTTAGTGCCCCCTGCCAATGATTTTGGTGTATCTTCCTGCATTTCGCTGGTTGTCGTCGAATTATTTCCTTGTTCTCGACGAAGAGTTTCATATTCTTGCAAATCGTCGAGTTTTAAAGTAATTTCAGTCAATGGTCTTCGTATCATTTTAGATCTGAAATAAATTACTTAGCCTCATCAATTATGCCTACTAAGGACCTTCGCCTGTCCCAATGGACGAATATTAAGAGTAGGTATGTACCTAGGTCAGTTTTTTTTATTTGATCACAAACACCAAAAACGGGGTCTTTTTTGAAAAAACCGTTCAATTTACTGCATTTACCCTACCCTATACCCTCCTGCCCGGAAGACATCGAATTATCAGTAACACTGTATAAGTATGTAGGTACTTAAAGGATGCCACACAAAGTGCCGGCAGCATTGTCGGGCTTGTGCCCGCACCTTAGATGCCGGCCGCCAGCATGGCTGCGCGGCATTCGCCCCTAGTCAAAGATATTTTAACACGTAGCAGTAGCGCCGTAGTGTGCGCGGCTTTCTGCGGCAAATTCCGGCGGGTTGTGCCTCCGGCACTGTGTGAGTGGTAGGCTTTAGGTTTATGATAAAGCACTACCATCTCACTTTTAGAAGTTTGAAACGCTTCGCTTCTACGCAAGTATTATATTAAGTAGTTACAACTAGATAAAATGCAATAAGTTTACATCCAAAACAAAAGAAAACTTCATTAATATAACATTAAAAGATCAATTAATTTCGCAAAATTATTCAGGTTTACTAATGATTATTTTGGATCACGACATAAGAAAACATTAAAATGAAATGAACGCATCTTTAACACGGCGATTGGTACAACTGTAAAATTCATTCGATACTATTCATAGTGATGTCCATATTGAGCTCTTTATGTTACTCAATCAATGGCGGCGCTACCCTGTAGAAGTTACTCAAATTCGACAGTACAGTCACGAACATAAATATGTTACTACGAGGGTGGATTGGAAAGTAATCGACCTAACCAAGAAAATAAATACATAATAAATGAAATATATTTTTATTTTTCAACGTAATCACCATCAAGTTCAATGCACTTTTGCCATCTTCCCTTCCAAGCATTAAGCCCGTTGAAAAAAAATTATTCTTCCTTAGAGTCAAAATATGCGTCTACTGCTGCTTTGACCTCGTCATTTGTCAAAAATCTTTGACCTCCCAAGTGCTTTTTTAGGTTAGGGAACAGAAAAAAGTTTGACGGTGCCAGATCAGGTGAATAAGGTGGTTGCGGTAACAGTTCAAAGCCACAGTTGTGAACTTCTGCCATTGATTGGACAGACGTGTGAACACGAGCGTTACCTTGATGAAACAGGACTTTTCTTCTGACCATTCCTGGACGTTTTTCTTTTATTTCCTATAATCATAGTTTATAGTCTGACCCCGTTCAAGATAATCAACCATAATCACATCCTTAGTCCCAGAATACTGAAGGCATCACCTTACTTGCCGACAAAATCGACTTAGCCTTTTTGGTGGGTGGTGAACCAGTTCTTATGCACTGTTTTAATTGTTGTTTTGTTTCCGGTGTACAGTAATGAATCCATGTTCCGTCCATAGTAACAAAACGATTCAAAAAATCACATTCATCAGCTTCAAATAACTCCAAACAGTCGCGTGCAAAGTCAATCTCATCCTTTTTTGCTCAACTGAAAGCAGTCGCGGAACCCACGTCGCAGACACCTTGTGGAAACCCAACACGTTGACTATTATGTTTTGAGTACATTCATGATGCCTATAATCTCGGCTATCTCTCTAATTTTCAATCTACGGTCTCCCATAATTAAGTCGAGTATTTTTCTAACATTTTCGTCATTAGTGAACGTCGAAGGCCTTCCAGAGCGGGGTTCGTCTTTCACACTCTCTCTACGACGCTGGAATTCTGCTATCCATTTTTTGACGGATGAATATGAAAGAGCGCAATCCCCTAATGTACTGACCATATCATCATGGATGGCTTTTGATGACAGCCCCTTCTTATGGAGGTACTTAATGACGGCACGCTGCTCGATTTGCTCCATTTGCGGAAATGATGTCAGATTGCTTTGTTAATAAATTTATAAAATTAAAACTAATTATCGCACACGTTTCAAACTTCACACAATTAACAGGTCTGAACTGAACTAAATAATGTGGGTAGATTTGATTTTTAGAACTAAATGGATCAGTGTTAGGCCGACTACTTTTCAATCCACTCTCGTATAGACAGATCGGCAATTTTATCTGATCGTTCATATGCAGCATATTAAAGTGACAGCACAACTTCCAAAGTAATCTGATACCACTTGGAGAGCAAAAATATCTGACGTTTAATAATTCTACGTTTCTGTTAGCAATTTGAATTGATAAATGCAATTTAATCAAAGAGATGGGACGAACTAATTCAAATTGCTAACAGAAACGTAGAATTATTATTATACGTCAGATATTTTCAACGGAACTTTTACTGTCAGATAGCTACATGAGCTATAATTAAGGTTATAAAGATTGACTTAGGCTATTCTTTATCCTAGGAATGTATTACCGCGAGAATTGGGAACCGTAAAACTACTTCACGCAGGCGAAGTCGCGGGCGTCTGCTAGTATGTAATACAAATCACTAACCGTTCATATGCAACAGAAATAAAATTGTTCCGTGGATTTATGTGCCAAACACTCATCTTAAAATCACTCATCCACTTAAGCCTAGTGTCACATCACTAGCAATTACGACGCAGAAGTTTTGCCTGTTTGACATGACGTTGCATAGTGTACACGTCAGTACTACATAGCTACAATTGAAAATTGTGAATTTTCTTTTACGATTACTAGTGAAACTAACTTAATTTAAGTGTCGTTACAATTTATAACAAATAAAACTCACCAAAATGCTCTACCTCGAAGATTATTTGGAAAGTAAGATGATCTTTGTTCTTTGATTACGTAACATTTGTCTACTATGTTGGCAGCCTTGTGGCGTGGCTGACTGTACGTCACGAGCACATAACATGGCGCGTAATTTGAAATTTCTTGTGGGAGAATTATAATTACACCTTTTCCCCCAAGGTGTAAACAGAAGTGCATTTGACAGGGCATGTTTTACTGATTTGTATAAACTAGATTTCATATTATTGTATTTCAGTGATTGAGCACCTGCCTCAAGAGCTGAGGGATAGATTTACCGAAATGCGTGAAATGGATTTATCAGTTCAAAGTAGGTATCGTCTTTTACTGTAAATGTTTATTATCACTTTATATTTTCTACAGTGTTTTATATAATATAATAATAAATTATTCAGATAACATAGACACATTAGAGAAGAGAGTCCGCACTTTGTTTGGTGGTTGTCGAAGGGGTGAAATGAATACTGATGAAGCAAACGTCGAGTTTTCTGATATCAAGAAAGGCTATAATAAAACCATTGAAGAAGCTGACGAAAAGATGGCTTTGGCTAACCAGATGTATGACTTAGTTGACCGATATTTGCGAAGATTGGGTCAGTACTGTGACTGTACATTACAACTTCTGTTAATAACTTATTTGTTTTGTTTTCAAATCGCAATCTAATTGTTATAATTGATTTTTTTCTTGAATTGACTTATTTCTTTTTGACTTCCAAAAAAGGAGGAGGTTCTCATTCTACTGTATTTTTTTATGTTTGTTACCTCATATCTTTCGACGGGGTGAACCGATAAGCCTGTTACCAGAATGGTCCCGTTCGGACAATTGTTTGGGCCAACTCTGGTAATATGAAGTTGGTTTTAGTTTCAATATCTAAAGTATTTAAAAAAATATAAACCTATGAATGCATATCTCTATACACTTAATTTGTGAGTAAGGCTCTAACCAGACGTACTTTAATAATGATGCACTAACTGCATTCAGACTGCTGCAGCCGGAGTGCAGTTATAATGCCTAGAACCCAACACAAGTTTAATTCAACTTCATTTAACAATCAGTTTACTGGCGGAATGTCAATTTTTTTTAATAATGGAAGACAATATCATGAAATATATTTGTATAAATTACATACAAATTTAAGAGTGTATCTTTATCTTATAGACACAGAGCTGCATAAGTTTAAATGCGAGCTAGAAGCTGATAATAAGGGGATAACAGAACTATTGGAAAAGCGCTCACTGGACTTAGATGTCAACACAAATCACACAAGCACATCCAACAATAATCATTACAAAGAAAACAGGTATAAATTTGGTCCCATTCCGACTATTATTTGGTTCCGGTAATTTGAAGTTGGTTTTGCCCAACTAGCAAAATGTTGTCTTAAAAATATCCCAAAACCAAAAGTTATACATACTTATAATACACTTACAGATTTCTGTAAGTGTGGCTTTGAGCGCACTTCATAAGGGAATTTACTCTTATGAATATTTTACAGTGGTTTTCTTTAAGATTATTTCATCTTACAGCAATTTTACTCATTCCACTGTAAAAAAAAATCTTACTTAGGAGAGCCTTGCTTAAGGATGTCGCAAGGGCGGTCAGTCTTTGAAAGCTCTTACTAAATCCATCTTAAGTGTGATTTCACTTATGATACTCTCGGTAAGTTTATTGCAAGTGTATTATTTACTAAACGGTCGACAGAAAGCGTGCTGTGTTGGTGCTATAAATTTAATTGAAAATGTAAATATTTTCTACTTATAAAAATAAAACTTTCATCTCCATTTTAATAATAATTGTATCCTGCATGTTGTCCTGCATGCTTTTAATTATTTATGTCCTTGCAGAAAATAGTTGTTAAAATTTTCACAGGCCCTCTTCGTAATGTATCTAGTGGAATAATAATTTATAAGATTTGTTGAAAAATTTTATTGTAAGGAAAAAGAAAATATGGCCGAACATATATAAGACTTACTGTTCTTCTCTAAGATAAGCATAAGGTTAATAGATCTTTTGAGATACTTATTAAGTCGCCTCATTCTTTGAGCCTGATTCTTGTTGCTTGCACAACACTTGGATTCGACAAATTCTTGTAGCCATTTTAATAATTTTAGGGTTCCGCTTTTTTATGCTATCACTGCGTACTACCGTATACTAAAAGTACTACTGAGTCTGATAAGCCTCACTTGCGACAAGTACGACACAGTGCAATGTCATTTATTGTTTTTTTTATCGTTTAATGTTTTAATGTGGTTTTGACAGTGAATACTGCCAAGCCGAGTCAAGATTATTATAATGGTTATGAAAGAATTCACAAGACTATTGCTAGTGAGGATATTCTCAAAAAACTCTTATGAAAGAATTTACAAGAATTCAGCTAGATAAAAAGTATTTTTTTTTTTAATTTTTTTTTTTTAAAGATTTAAAACTTATTTGGTCTAATATGAACGATTAACAGATGGGTCGACGGAGCCCCGCTTCGCGGGGCTCCTATTTCTGGGTGGTTCAAAAAAAATAAAAAAAATCCGAGTCGGGGTACTCTGGAGTCGGGGTGTTAACCATAATGATTTTCCAAGGTCATCCTCAAAGACCCCTGCACCTCCCCCAATAGGTCGACAAAAATCGTGAAAATTTTACAAGTCCGTGCCCTATACAAAAATCAGTCGGAAATTCGGCTATGTCCGGGACCGTCTTTGCGACACTAGGTGAAGTCGTGAAAATTTTACAAGTACCCGCTCCATACAAAAATCGGTCGAAATTTTTCTAAGTCCGGGACCCTCTTTGCGACACCCTAACCAAAAGTTCTCAAGCAACGCAAAATAAAGAATTCCAGAGACTCTTTCTAGACAAACTGTCCTTAACCAATTCTATTTACATACCTTAGTTCTTAAATATGACTTTGGTGAGACTAATTGAACTTACTGTTTGTTGCCCTTATAACAGTTTTAAGCAGGAATTTAATAAGAATAAAAGTATTATGAGGTACGTAGTGGAGACTTTACTAAGAATATATTCCCTTCTTAAATGCTTAATTAAGTGTACACTAATCCTGAAAAGCAAGGAGTCATATTTAAGGTACTTGTAATTCCTCTCTTCTGATAAATATCTTTAAATGACTTCCTATATACATCTATAAAAGTAGCTTGAAAGTTCGAATGTTCTTTGAGTGCAAAATGTTTTAATCATTGCATTTATAAGATTTAATCTCATAGTCAAGATACCCATAAGCTTTTTATAATACTGTAGCACTTAAAAGGACTCGTTTGCAAGACAAATTTGCTAGTTGGGTGGTGTCCATGTTTGACATGTTTTCATATTCAATGTTCTCATCCCACTCCTACCCTACCCAGGGGCATCCCACTCCTACTTTCTTCTAATTGACTCTTCTTTAATCATTTTTGCTGCCATTTGTCTGATCCCTAATGTGTTTCAGATATCGTATTCGTGCGGAGAAGCGTCGAGAAAGTTGGGGCAACCGGGACTCTCGGGGACACAGCTCTGGGAATCTTTCCAGAACAGAATCTGCCATTCAGGTAAATTTAGACATATGCTACAGTTCGCGTGAGATAAAAAGAACGCTGACCTTGAAGCTGCGCAGTAGGCGATTTATTGATCTATATGGTGATAACAGCGAGTAAGAGTGAGAGAACCGATGCGCAAACAAACCCCTCCTATTCTCGCCCAGCATTCTTCTTACGTGAATCAGACTATAGTATTCAGTGCATCACATACAGAAAACACCATAGTGCTAAAATAATATTGTTAGTTTTCTGATTGGACTACTGTGTTGCTCCTATAGCGAAAATACATTTTCAGACTTATAGCGAGGTAGAGAGTGTTGCAACCAATCAATTTGAAAATTGTTTTTAAATAATTCTGTTTTTAAATGTAGGGACCGCAGTCATACTGTTTATATGTAACATCCGTCCTGGCTGTTGGAATTTTGGTTTCAATTACAGAGTGGTTTTCGATATTCTATAGTGACCGATAACGGTAATGGGATTGCTCCCTATTACGTGGGACTGACAAATTTACTGCCAAAATTAGGGTGTGTAATGCACCTCTGCCTGCTCCTTCGGGAATATAGGCGTGATGTATATACCAATATATGTCTGTCTATTTTTGATGAGCTATGGTCCATGAGTAGTATCAATTGATTTAACAATATGACTAATGTGTTATTGCAGGCAGCTTTGGGCAGAGATTCGTATTCCCTCGGCCACGCCGGCAACGCCATAGCCGCAGCTGCCAGCCAGGCTATTGCGGCTACTCAGCAGGTAAGGCATACTAGTGACTTAACAACGTGACTTTGTTCGCTCTCCCGTTTTTGCAACATTTTTAATTGCTGCTCCCTTCCTGTAGACCGTAGCTTGATGTTATATAGCTTATATAGCCTACACACCAGTAGTTTTTGAGATTACTTACGTTCAACTAAACAAACTCTTCGCATCTTCGCCTGCGGCTTCCCCTGCCTGACAAATTTTACACCCAAATCTTTCTCAAAACCACTTTTTTGGTGAATACCGTATCAAAATCCGTTGCATAGTTTTAAAGATCTAAACATACATAAGGACAGACTGGGGGAAGCTACTTTGTTTTAAACTATGTTAAGATACGTAATACGTACATGTCATATTACAATACTATTTATATCCTGTAGGGGGTAGGCAGAGGTGCATTACCACAGTATTTATAAGCCGCGCAAGATGACAATGGGATTGGCGGCCATGTTGGTGACGTCATAGTGACGTAGATTAACCTACAATATTGTTTCGTTATCCGTAGTTGTCGGCGGTTGATGACGTCACTGGTGTGGTTATTGTTGGTTTCGCTTCCACAGATGCAGCACGGCCGTCGTACGGCGTCCCTGAAGGCGTCGTACGAGGCCGTCGCGGGAGGCGACCTCGCTCACCACACTATACAGGCCCATCACGCACATCACGACCACGGTACTTCTATTGTAGTACTAGCGGACGATAAAAAATACATGTCAAAAATTTACACAACAACTGACTTCAAATTTTCAAAATGGTACCTAATAATTGTCGGAATGGGACCAAAAAATAAAAATTGTCTCACTTAACAAATATAAAAAAGAAAAAAAAAACAGTCAAATTGAGAACCTCCCCATTTTTTGGAAGTTGGTTGAAAATGTATAAAAATATATTTTTCTTTACTGATATGTGTGAATAGACCTTAATTAGTTAAATACTTTGTTAATTAGGCCACGGTATGGCAGCGAGCCACACTCAGACCAACAACGTCCACGGGCACCACACCACTTCCCATAGCCATAGCAGCTCATCCTCTAACAAGAGGACCAAACAGAAGTAAGTACATACATACATCATTGACCGAGCGTGTGAAGTGTCTACATTTCGAGATGGTGACAATGTTGCCTTCGTCCGTCCGTCTGTCTGTCTGTGTGTGTGTTCCGGCTGTGTGGCTTGCAGCCACAGTTCTCATCCGATCACCACGAAACTTGGCACAAGTATTCCTTTAATTGACACAATTAATATCATAATGAATTTTATTTAATTGGGGGAGGGGGGATATAATCTCTGCAGGCCGACCATTATATAAAGTAATACGAATAAGTAAATATATGATTATATTTACATAACATAAACATAGCATCGCGCCTTTTTCCCCGAAGGGGTAGGCAGAGGTGTGCAAACACACCCACATCTCGCCAGCTATGTTAGGTCTCATGTAATAGGAGGCGAGCCTATTGCCATTTACCGGGCACAAGTTCCAGACTCTGGGATAATTATCTGGGAAAAATTTTAAAGAGAATTATACATTATCCACCAGACCCGGGAATCGAACCCGAGACCTCGAGCGTGGCAGTCCGTACATAGTACCATAGTGCCACCGAGGTAGTCAAGTCGAGTGATTATATTTAATAACAGTATATTCCCGATTGTATTCCAGAAAGAGCAACAGTTACAGTTCAACGTCCGTATCGTCTCACACAGCGCAGGCCGTAGCCTCGGCCGCCGCCAGTCGCTCGTCCTCGCCTACTGTTGTGTATGTATCTACAGTATATACTCCTCTCAACGTACTATATAGCATCTGTCACGCTAAGGTATGGACCAATTTGAGCAGCCGTAAGCTGAGTAGCTCTTACTTGAGGTCGACTGAGGATACTCACCGTAAAGCGCTGTTCACACTACTAGAATAGATGTCGTAATCGCGGTTTCTCTCCAATCAAGAAAAAAAAAATTTGGCACTGATGTTTTTCTGAGCGTGACAAAAAAAAGAGTTACGGAACACTATCTCGCTTCTTTACCTTAATTATTGTACGTCTATGTATGTTTATATATCTTTTTATGTATGTATTTGTGTATATATGTAGTTATAGTTTATGTAAGTTTATACCTGCACACACATGCACCTGTTTGCATCATGATCTCCTCTCTTAGGCCCACTGGAAGAGATCTCTTTACAGATAAGTGGCGCCATTGTATACATGTTTAGTTTGTATCCATTTACTGTTGTTTTTATTTACTGTGTACAAAAAAAAAAAAAAAAAAAAAAAAAAACCGGATAAAATATAACTGGACCTGCGACGAAAAAGCTTTGAGACATGCCTCAATCTGAGAATCTCGTCTCCCTTTGCACTGGCTTTGGGTCGGCAATCTAGTGTTTATAGTTAGTTAATTTTGCACCTCTACTGAAAGTGACTGCTATCACACAATTAAATAGTAACCAAATTGATGAATATATCTGTCAATAGTTAATATCTCAAGTTTTGCTTCTTTGTAGCGGTCTGAACACAGTAGTGAGTACAGTCGGCGTGGACTCACCCATGGAGGAGGAGTGGACGTACGACCCCAACGAGCCGCGCTACTGCATCTGCAACCAGGTGTCGTACGGGGACATGGTGGCGTGCGACAACCAGGACGTGAGTACACACGCATCTATAAAGCGCTGTTCACATTCATCGGATGTCTGCACATAGATAGTAGACTTGCGAACTCTCATAGGCCGAATCCTCAATCTACCAATGAGCTTTTTGCGACTGAGCGGACTTTCATTACCTGATTTAAGATTCCGCCAGTGAGAGTTCGTTTTTGTGCGGACATCCGCGAAGTGTGAACAGTGCTTGAGTGTCCGTGGAATAATTTTGTTAGCTGGCAGTTCTCAATTCTTGTTGTATCCTCCCTAATGCTTCTTGATAGTGATAATGATACAAAATAAAATGTTTTTTCAGTGTCCATACGAGTGGTTCCACTACCCCTGTGTCGGTATCACAGCTCCACCTAAAGGCAAATGGTACTGCCCGCAATGTCAAACTAATATGCGTCGCAATCGTGCCCACAGGAAGAACTGAACATGTCTATGTCTACTACATTACTGCTTATCTCATGACTCGTATAGTCAATGCTGTATTTTATCCTGTAACACATTGAAATAAACAATTCCATTTATTCGTATATCTTGTTTTTAATTGTCATAAACTATGGAATGAATGAACGTGTCCTTTTTAGGGTTACCATATCCGACAGGTAAAACAGGATCTCCAATTACTGAGAGTTGTCCGTCCGTTCCGTCTGTCCTGGGCTGCATCTCATGAGCAGTGATAATAAGAAAGTTGAAACTTTCACAGGTGATGTATTTCACTTGCCTCTACAACAAATACTATAAAACAAAACATAATAAATATTTAAGGGGGCTCCAATACAACAAACGTGATTTTTTTTGCCGTTTTGGTACGGACCCCTTTGTGCGCGGTCCGACTAGCACTTGGCCGGTTTTTTCCCTTCGGGGAAGCGAAGCCGAAAGGGCGACCGGGTCCTATATGAATATGACTGCCTATACAGAAAATACTGTAAGTTACCTTAGGTAGACCAAGGTTCTGCTTGTAACCAGAGACGCCCGGCAACGGACCTTAGAGCAGCCACTGCCTTGGGCCGTGGAATTAAAAAAAAAAAAAATGTAGGCCAAGGCCCAAGGTATACCTACCTATGTGCTCTATTTAAATCTTGAGAGGCCACATCTAACCAAACCTGCTACTCTGTAAGCCAATAAGCACCGATAGTCCCAGCGGTCGGGTATTGGTTTAAAAAAAAACTGGTTGTGGCCATACTTCAGTATACTTCAGTCTATTGGCCAGGCCACCCCCTACTCGTACCTCTTAGCCCTTCAAGACCTCTAGTCTTCTACCTTATTTATGGTACCCTTGAAGCATAATTCCAATGTAGGAACTATGATTTTTCTTTTGTACCTGGTGAAATATTGAAGATGATCATAATAACATAGTATAAAACAAAGTCGCTTCCATCCCTATGTATGCTTGGATCTTTAGACTACGCAGCCGGCAACGGATTTTAATACAGTTTTCACTAATGTATAGAGTGGTTCTCGAGGAAAGTTTTTAGAACCTATATAATTTGTCAAGTATGTTTATCAATCTTTTGTGGGTACAGTTGATTCTCATAAATTGGATAAATAATTTTATACCATTGCCCCTCGAAAAAGTAAACTTTATTCATCGATAACAGTGAATAAAACGCTCATTTACTCACAAGTGAATAATGACATTTGAATTTGGAACGAGCTTCAATAGACGAATTAGTATACTACAAAAAAAAAGAAAACTGAACTTAACTACTGGCAGGCTGAATGAAGTCATTCCATTGACAAAAAAAAAACAAAAGAGGCAATCAGGGACTTGGGATGGCGCTCGCTTCGCTCCCGGGGCAATGATGTAAAAAACAAACACAACCCGCCAGTTTTAGATCGTAGTGTTTCATTGGAAAATTTAAAATAAGTAACAAAATGAGTT
Organism: Nudaria mundana; assembly: GCA_963556515.1. Lineage (NCBI taxonomy): Eukaryota > Metazoa > Arthropoda > Insecta > Lepidoptera > Erebidae > Nudaria > Nudaria mundana. The sequence goes on along the minus strand of OY748305.1, from coordinate 9,370,282 downwards.
CTTCCAGTGATGAAAATGAGTCGCTTACTCCGGAATCATTTCGTTCGAAAGCAGCAATTATCTATCAGACGTTGGAAACCTTTAGGTACTTTATTTTCTCGCAGTCAATGGTATAAAGTAGAGTAGACTACTCGTGAAAAAAATAATTTTATCTCGTTCCTTATATCCCTCGCTCCGCTCAGGAGAGTAGAGAAGGATTCTAGTTGTAGAATCCTTCTCTACTCTCGGGATCCAACTTCGTAACTCGAATTATTAATTTTTCTTTTTTTTCACTTGTTGTATAATCTACTATTGTTGGTTGTTAGGACTTTCTTTTTACACTTACGTGGATTTTCGTAATAATAGGTCATTTGGGGGTGGGTCATTTACTACGTTTAAGGATGTTCCATTCAATTCTATAAAACAGTCTGTGGTGTGTTTAATTACTCATGTCCATTATCCGGTGTCACTGTCACTATGGCACTGACACAATTCCTAATAAGCGAGGCTTTTGTTCGGCTCCTCGTCATGCTAATGTAATGTATGTAATGCCATTTTACAATTCAAATACAATCTATCTACTATTCACTAAGTTTTGGCCCATAATTTTGTCTTAGCTTTCTTCTTATAGGTTGAAACGCTAGGTTATTTGGTATTTTAAACTGTACTTCAAGCAAAACATTATTCATTATGTCTGAAACTAAACTGAAGGAAGTAAGTATTTATTCTCCTACCATTTCTTTTCTTCTAGAATAGTTCTGATGGTGCACGAGTAATCAAATAATATTACTGCTTTTAATTAATAGCTGCGCAGTGATATTGATGAGCTCAACGAGTTAATCAAGCAGGCAAAGAGGAAGAAGGTGCAGGATTTACTATCATTGGAAGTTAGGAAACTGGAAACAGAATGGATAAATTTGAAGGAAGTCAGTACTAAACTAATGGAAGCTGAAAGTTCACCGGCACCGTCCAAGACCGCTGCTCCCAAAAAATACCAGATAAAATTGAATGGATATGGTTAGTACAGGGCTTAAATTTTTCAACTGTTTAATTTACTTAACAAGCAATTTAACAACCTAACCTAAACTGTTTTATAATTTGTTAATTTTATGGCTAAATAATTAGGTACTAATGTAATTCTTTTCCATCTAGGCTGGGACCAATCCGATAAATATATCAAGGTGTTTGTTACATTGAAAAATGTGCAGTCTATTCCCAAAGAACAGGTGTATTGCACACTAACAGAAAAATCAATGGAACTACATGTCGAGGATCTGGACAACAAAGATTACTTACTTGTCATTAATAAATTATTGGAGCCTATCAATGTTGGAGAAAGCCACTGGAAACAGAAGACTGGTGAGTTTTAATGGGGCAATATATTTCTTATATAAAAGATAACACAAAACATTTCGCCTGTCACTTTTTTAACCTCTCGTATAGGTGGTGGGCCTATTGCAGTTTCCGAGGACTGGGTATATTTGTAGAGTCGGTACGATATGCGAGGATGACTTAGGTCCTGGAGATGTTGGTAGGGCCAGTTAGCACCCTAAAAGAACAATTACCAAAATAATCAATTCAGGTTATGACTATAATTTTGTACACACCTAAACTGCTCCATTAGCTGGTAGGGGAGAGCATGTGCCTTTAAGATCTTGTGAGGGGCGAATTTAAAGGCAATATTCTTCTCTATTATATTATAGGAATATTCTCTTCTCAGAAATCTGAACACTGTCATTGTCTGTCCTTCTGTATTATTTTAGACATGGTGGTGATCTTCCTAGCAAAATCTCGTCCAAATAATAAGTGGTCACATATGACTGAGGTGGAGAAGAAGTTTGAGGATCAGCGCACCCTTCGCTACAAGCCAGCACAAGACATGGACAAAAATAATGACCCACAAGACTCTATGATGAGCCTCATGAAGAACATGTGAGTTATTTATAAATTTCATTGTTAAAAATGAGCACCGAGCATTCACAGACATTAATAATGTATAGAGTTCTAAGGTATTATCTATGCAGACCTACATTAAGTAAAAAAAAAGTCCAAGGTTATAGCAATATTAGCTGTAGTAACAATCTGAATCAGTCATTGATAGATAGGTGTTTGTGGATGGTTTTTGGTGCAATTTATGTTTAACAATAAACATTTTCTTTTTATTTAGGTATGAAACAGGAGATGATGACATGAAGAGGATGATTTCAAAGGCTTGGTATGAGGGACAACATAAGAAGAAAAGTGATACGGTAGATTTGTAAGTCTAAGATGGAATCTGTAAAATGCAGTTGTTTTAAGGATAATAAATCAGATTTTTTTACATAATTGTAAGATTTGACAAGTTATTGGTCCCAAACCTTTTCCCAAAACTATTTTGTTGGTAATTTTTGATTGGCTCTTAGTTATTAAGCAGTCCTTTAACATCATAACCTGCACAATGTGTACCTGCTGACAAATGGATGAGGCACAAAAGTTCCAAGTCTCTAGAAATGGCACTAAGTAAAATAACTAATAACATGACTTGGTAAATAGGTAGTATAGGTATTTAAAAGAATGGTTCACATTCCTTAATGACACACATGTGAGATCCTTGAGGTCATCGGAAACCCTGGTGTTAGACCGCTAACACCAGGGTTTATTGAGCCTGAGCACTCAAATACTTTTTATGACAAGTCTTTTTCCGTCCAAGCTGTGTGACTGTGGAATAATCAGCCTACCAACTATCAGACGAGCACCGACATTGATTGCTTTCAAAAGAATGGTAAAGGAACATTACCTGGGCTCCTAACCACTTTCAACTACTTCTTGTGTTTACATTTATTCCCAACAATGATATGCATTTGTCTATATTTATTTCAATACTGTTTAAGTGTAATTTTATGTAGGTATATATTTCTCTTTAATTTCTATACTCTTTCCAATCCTGTAATTTTCCACTCAGAACTCTTGTATCTTTTTTTTAATCCTACGCCAATAGCTTTTTCATTTTACTTCTATCTACTTATGTCCATCCTAAGGTTGGAGAAATGGAGCCCAGGGCCAGTAACCTTGCTAAGAGACACAACAGAAATCGAACAAGAAGCCAACAGACTAGACGCCGCTCTTAGGGAAGCCTACCACAAGGCATGCCCACTAAAAGAGATAAGACCCTGGTGGACAAAGGCTCTAGAGAAGCAAAGAAAAAAGACAAGGCGAGCTCTCAGAAAAGCCTTAGATAAGGACGATGACGAGAGCTGGCAAGAATACAGAAAAGTTAGAAATATATATAAGAAAGAATGCAGAAGGGAAAACAGGAACAGCTGGAAAACGTTCTGCGCAGGGGTTGAAAAATACCCAGACGCGGTGAGACTAGTGAAAACGTTTTCCAAGGGCAACACCTGCAAACTAGGAAGCATTAAGAACGGAGATGAACTCATCACCGATCCCAAAAGGATACTGGAAGTGATGCTGGGCACACACTTTCCAGAAAGCGTAGAAGACACAGATGATAACGCACCGCCCACCCTAAATCCCATAGAGGAACAGGAGACGTGTGCAATCATCACAGAAGAACATTTACAGTGGAGTGTGAGGTCCTTCCAACCATACAAGGCTGCTGGACCAGACGAAATCTTCCCAAAAATGTTACAGACAGCAATCAGACACATAGGCAAAGATCTACTTAATCTTTATAACAGTAGCATCACAACCATATTCCAAGCAAGTGGAGAGAGGTGAGAGCGGTCTTCGTCCCGAAACCCGGGAAGACATCGTATCAGGAGGCAAAGTCCTTCAGATGCATCAGCCTCTCCTCATTCATTCTGAAGACACTGGAGATAATCCTAGACAGATTAATATGAGAACAAATACAGAAAAGTGGATCTCCACTGCACCTAAACCAACATGCGTACATGGAGGGTAAGTCAACTGAAACGGCCCTACATAACCTGGTTATAAGAGTGCAAAGATCAATAAGCAACCAAGAATATGCACTAGGCTGCTTCTTCGATGTTGAGGGCGCTTTTGACAAAGCAACCCCCGACTCAATAGAAGACACCCTAAACCGCGAGGGCATTGATAAAGAGGATGGGTGAAAAATATGCTCAAACACCGAAAGATACAGGCAGAATTAGCAGGAACAACACATAGAGTAGTGGCAAAAAGAGGCTTCCCCCAAGGGGGGTGCCTATCCCCACTACTGTGGTGCCTGCCACAGTAGATGAACAATAGATGAACTAATAAAGAAAATTAACCGGATGCACATATATACGCAAGTCTACTCTGATGACGGCGTGCTCCTGATTACAGGAAAAGTCCTCAGCGTCATGTGTGAAATCATGAACAGAGGGCTAAAAGAAGCGTTAGTATGGTGCAGGAGTAAAGGTCTCGACCTGAACCCCGACAAAACTAAACTAGTTTTGTTCACCAACAAGAGAAAAATAGAAGGTGCTATACCAGTGAGACTGGATAATCACGACCTAGAAAAAGTTAGGGAGGTGAAATATCTAGGCGTAACTCTGGACAGCAAGCTAACTTTCAAGACTCATATCAGTAACACATGCACAAAGGCTAAAATGGCAATGATGCAGTGTAAAAGGACAATAGGAAGAACCTGGGGAATAAAACCAGCGGTAGTGTTAAGGATATACAAGGCTATAATTTTGCCAAGAATCCTACATGGAGCCCTGGTATGGTGGCACAAGGCTGCCACAGGAGGAAATAAGCGAGAACTAGATAAAGTCCAAAGGTTAGCAGCCCTCATGACCACGGGCGCGATGAGGTCCACACCAACAGCCGCGCTAGAGATCATATTAGGCGGGATCATATTAACGATCAACGGGTGACCTCCTGGCATTCGTCACGCATGTATGGGGTGAGGCTATGGAAAAGTTCGGCGAGTCCTTGGCTGTTAGCCTGGACATCGCCAAAGCTTTCGATAGGGTCTGGCATGCTTCGCTCCTTTCCAGGCTTCCGGCATATGGTCTACCTCCTCAACTGTGCAGCTGGATTGCCAGTTTTTTAAACGAGCGCCGAGTGCGGGTCCTCTGCGATGGCCAGGCTTCTCGCTTTTTGCAAGTGAATACCGGGGTACCGCAGGGGTCCGTACTGTCACCAACTCTCTTTCTTCTGCATATCAACGATATGCTTTCCCTCGGGAACATTCATTGCTATGCAGATGACAGTACATTGCACGGGAGTTACTCGGTTCGTCCGACGGCGGGGCGATCTGTGATAGAGGAGGAGAGACGACATCTCGTGGGTGATCTCGACCGAAACCTCGACAGTATCTCCCAATGGGGTGCCGAGAACTTGGTCGAGTTCAATGCCCACAAAACACAGGCGTGTGCATTTACAGCGAAAAAATCCCCTTTCCTTCCCCTACCCACTCTTCAGAATGCAATATTACCAATGAAGGACAATCTAGACATCCTTGGCATAGACGTTCGTCGAGAGCTCAATAACACAAAATACATTGAGAGATGTATTGGGCTAGCTTCGCGGAAACTAGGAATACTGAACAAGGTAAAGCGATTCTTTACACCGCACCAGAGGTGTCTGCTGTACAAAACGCAGATTAGACCCTGCGTTGAATACTGCTCTCACCTCTGGGACGGCTCCGCGAAGTATTTGCTGGACGCACTCGACGCTATGCAGCGACGCGCTGTTCGCATTATAGACTGTCCGGAGGTAACGGGAAGCCTTGAGCCGCTAGCCCAGCGCCGAACAATTGCTTCCTTGGCCGCGTTCTACCGTATTTACCACGGTGAGTGTTCTGAAGAGTTCTTCAACCTGATCCCACCCTCTCCCTTCCGATCCCGAACAACGCGTGCCGGGCAGAGATGTCACCCTCATACCGTGGAAACCGTCTTCGCGAGAACCGAGCGTTTTAAACGATCGTTTCTCTGCCGAACGATGGTGGCTTGGAACGCCCTGCCTGCGCACGTGTTTCCTCCAACATATAACCCTGGGCTCTTTAAGCGAAGCGTGAAGAGGCACATTACAGGGTCGTCAAGTTGAGGGCCACTCTCTATAGTATTCCTGTGTACTGTGAGAGTCGCCCTCAATTGCCAGACGTCGCCTCAGCTTACCATCAGGCGAGTGGCGTCAATTTGTCGACCTAAATATAAAAAAAAAAAAAAAAAAGCGCTGAACCCCTTGGACTTAGAAATAAAAAGAAAAGCGTCCGAACAATGGTTCAAACTCAGAAGCATTGGCCTATGGACCGGAAACTTCATGGACAAAGGTCATGCAAGCATAAGCAAAAACTACGAAGAAAAATTGTCAATGATAATTTCCAATAATGACCTTATCAGGAAGGAGAGAACCTTTGACAAGAAATACAGAATACACATAGGGACACGAGATAAATGGCAGATAGATCCCAGTGATACTATCTGCTATACAGACGGTTCAAGAAAGGAATTGACTAAGCTATCTGGATCGGGAGTGCATATAAAATGCGATGACGGGACAGAAATAGACAAGTCAATACCCCTAGGAAGATTTGCAAGCGTCTTTCAGGCCGAGATATATGCCATAAAGGAATGCGTGGAAATAGTGGAACACCTAACCACAACGGGTAAGGTGACCATCTACAGCGATAGCCAGGCTGCACTGAAAGCACTTGACAAAGTGGAGACAACATCAGCAATAGTCAAGGAATGTAAGAAATCATTGGATAGGCTGGCCAAGAACATCGACCTAACGATTGCCTGGGTCCCCGGACACGAGGGTAACACGGGCAATGAGCGGGCCGACGAACTAGCCAGAGAAGGTGCTGGCGAAAACTTGGTGGGACCGGAGCCCCGGCTGCCCATAGCGCACAAAATCACCAAAGGAGTAATCAGCCACAGAATTAAAGTAGAAACCAATCAACGATGGAGAACCTCGACTGGAATAAGACAGTCGAAGATCTTCATCAAGGGAATGGACAAGAAAAGGACGAGTCACTTAATGAAACTCCCAAGAGGAAACATGAGGCTCGCCATAGAAGTGATAACAGGACACTGTCGACTGAACAGACATCTGACAGTGATAGGAGCAAGAAGCTACCCCAAATGCCCAGAGTGCATGGACAGCGAAGAAACAAGCTTCCACCTGCTGGCTGAATGCCCCATGTACTCACTGATCAGATGGGAAATCCTGGGGTCGGATAGACTGAACGAAGAAGATATAAGTAATCTGAAGGTGGAAGAGATGATAAGATTCATAAAGGGCACAGGAAGGTTCGACGGGGCGCCGTAAGCTGGATCAACCATACTCTCCCCAAGGGGAGAACTGGGGAAATGGACGAAATGGCCCGCAAATATCGCGGGTGGATCGTCCGTCCGGTCACCGGCGTCCCCGTTGGAAATAATAATAATAATATTAATCCTAAGGTTGCCTGTAAGAGATCACCCTTGGTGATAAGGTCGCCAATTGTACATACCTACTAATGATAAACTAGTTTCTGTATCTTATTTTTATATTTGTATTGGTGTACAATAAAGTACCTATATTGATTTGATTTGATTGGTTGTTTAAATTCGATTCACACATAATATCAGTAAGCCTCAGTTCTGACGCACTGTTCAGTACCTATCAGTGCAGTGCCAAATATTCTTTCATACATTTTCTATGCCAGCACACTTTTCAAATTAGTTTCATATTCATCCGTCAAAAAATGGATAACAGAATTCAAGCGTGGTAGAGAGAGTGTGAAAGACGAACCCCGCTCTGGAAGGCCTTCGACGTCCACTACTGACGAAAATGTTAAAAAATTACTCGACTTAATTATGGGAGATCGCAGATTGAAAATTAGAGAGATAGCCGAGATTATAGGCATGTCTTATGAACGTACTCAAAACATAATAGTCAACGTGTAAATTAACTGACTTTTTTTCCACAAGGTGTCTGCGAGGTGGGTTCCGCGACTGTTTTCAGTTGAGCAAAAAAGGATGCGATTGACTATTGCACGCGACTGTTTGGAGTTATTTGAAGCTGATTAATGTGATTTTTTGAATCGTTTTGTTACTATGGACGAAACATGGGTTCATTACTGTACACCGGAAACAAAACAACAATCAAAACAGTGGAAAAGACCTGTTTCACCACCCCTCAAAAAGGCTAAGTCGATTTTGTCGGCAAGTAAGGTGATCCCTTCAGTATTCTGGGACTCGAAAGGTGTGATTATGGTCGATTATCTTGAAAGGAGTCAGACTATAAACTCTGATTATTACTGCACCTTACTACGTCGTTTACGAGAGGAAATAAAAAAAAAACGTCCAGGAATGATCAGAAGAAAAGTCCTGTTTCATCAAGATAACGCTCGTGTTCACACGTCTGTCCAATCAATGGCAGAAATTCACAACTGTGGCTTTGAACTGTTACCGCATCCACTTTATTCACCTGATCTGGCACCGTTGGACTTTTTTCTGTTCCCTAACCTAAAAAAGCAGTTGGGAGGTCAAAGATTTTTGACAAATGATGAGGTCAAAGCAGCAGTAGACGCATAGGTATTTTGACTAAGGAAGAATATTTTTTTTTCAACGGGCTATATGCTTGGAAGGGAAGATGGCAAAAGTGCATTGAACTTGATGTCGATTACGTTGAAAAGTAAAAATATATTTCATTTATTATGTATTTATTTTCTTGGTTAGGCCGATTACTTTTCAATCCACCCTCGTAGTTTGGTTTTAACATATTGTTTTTTTAAGTTACGCAAAACTTATAGTGTGACCTACGTGTTTCAAATTTATTCAATTTGAACCAGTTTTAGAAGAATTATTACTATTCAAAGTTTCATAATTTTGTCACTGACTCACTGACCGATCATCAAAGTTCGAAAGGCATTTCTAGCAGACATGGACGCTTCAAATTTAGAATGCAATCAGTGTTTAGCGTATAACTCAAGGAAAAATTAAAATATTTTGCATTTTCGGACCAGTTTTCTAAATATACTAACTACATCTTAGATAAAAATACTGCATAAATAACTTTGTAATTTCATATAAATCTATAGTTACAAAGTTATTTATCCAGTTGATATACTTAAACCGTGTCTCACCTCGCGATCGAATCCGTAATGACGAGATCCGAAGAAAGACCTGGGTGAACGACATAGCTCAAAGAGTTGCCAGGCTCAAGTGGTAGTGGCCTAGTGGGCACTGGGCAGGGTATATATATATATATATATTTTTTTTTTTAAGTCCAGGCGGTGTGGCCTGGCCCGCGAATCGTTTTCCTTGCCATAAGCAAGGCTTTGCTGACTTTATTTATTTATAGCCTTTACAATTTTCAGTCTTAAAGCTATAAATCAATAAATAATAATAACGACAACTTGGGCAGCTTAAAATTATGGGTGTATAGGTAAATGGATTCAAATAATTCAGCAATATAATAATTAAAATAAGTGTAAATTTGTCAAATAAATTTAGTAAAATTAAAATAGTTAATAAATTCAGTCAAATTGCTGATAGTTATAAAATAGTCCTAGTTTAATTGAAATAAAATACCTAAATAAAAAGAAAACAATAAACTAAACACCACAATAATAATTTCTAAGACTTTGTGGTGCGGTGGATAGAAACAGGTCCTTGCGGTTAACTTCCCGGCTGAGAGCGATTTATAATGGCGGCATAAGCCTATCATAGATGTTCAGCCGGGGGCTCCTAGGTCCTGTTTCTCTCCACCGCACGTCCTGCCACATGAGTCAGGAAGGATATTACCGTCCCCCTAGTATTCCTATCTAGTAATAATTGCCCTACACTAAGTAAACTAAAATCAGTGGCCAGGGACATCTGCAGGTCATTCCGTTGTGACCCAAAAATGGCAGGGTATATTGCTTACAGGATTGAAAACCGGTGGGGCCAAAAACTCCACGAGTGGCGACTACCTACAAACTGGAAGACGCAGCGTGGGTAGGCTTGCCACAAGATGGACCGACGACATCGTTAAGGTCGCGGGAAGCTGCTGAATGCGGGTAGCCCAAGACCGAATGTTGTGGATTTCGTTGGGGAAGGCCTTCGTTCAGTAGTGAAAGTCAATTGGCTGGTAATGATGCACCTTTGAAGAGGCTACTTGGTACCTGAACTAGAAAGATCCTGTCAGACAGATTTCCAGGCTCCCACAATACAACAGGTCTCAGTACGGGTAACACCTAAGCACTTCTTAACATAGTATAAAACAAAGTCACTTTCCACTGTCTGTCCCTGACCCTATGTATGGTTAGATCTTTTAAACACCGTAACGGAATTTGATGCGGTTTCCACCAATGGATAGAGTAGTTTTCGAGGATGGTTTTAGATCTCTATATATAAAAATGAATCCCTATTTCCCTTGGTCACGCAATCACGCGTGAACGGCTGGACCGATTTCGCGTATTCTTTTTTTGTTGTGTTCGTAATTATCAGGAGAAGGATCTTATGGAAGAAAAAAAAGTTATGCGGTACATTAGAAAAATGAATGCGGTACGAAGTTCGCCAAAAATGAAGAGTCTGTGTGTTATTCCAAATTAACTGCTTAGGTTCACTAAAATGCATAATAATATGATATAAGGTAACCACCCACCATACAAAAAAGTATTAAAAACAACTGTCTGTCTGTCTGGCATTTGTTCTGGCTAATCACTGGAACGGCTGCACCGATTCTAACAGGAATTTTACTGACAGACAGCTGATGTAATAATGTATAATATATGCTACTTTTTATCCCGGGAATTTGTTCCCGCGGAAATTAGGAACCATTAAACTATTTCGCGCGGGCCACGAGGGCGACCGCTAGTTCTATATTAATGTATACGATTACAAAGTTATTTTATGAAATTAGTATATCTAAAAAATTTAATATATATTTAAAACATAAAAGTTTTCTAATAGGCCGCTGCAGCGGCTGGCGAAGTGCCAGAACCGAATCGGTCCTAATTATGTTTAGGGATAAAAGCGTTATGATAAAAAACAGTAGGAGTTTAAATATATTTACATTAATGATATTATTAATTACAATTTTCGGAAACATGAGTGTTATGAACATCGCCGGTAGCACTACAAATAGTATGAATGAAAACATTAGGTTGAAAAATTTTAGGAAGAGTGATCATTCGGATTACAAATCATTACGAAGAACAATTTCGGGTAAAGCACTTTAGCCAATACGGACCCAAAATTCTCGTGTCGCGGTGTTTGTAGTTAAACTCCTCCGAAATGGCTTGACCTCATGAAATTTTGTGTGCTGGGTAGGTCTGAGAATTGGACAACATCTATTTTTCATACCCCTAAATGTTAAGGGTAGCCCCACCCCTAAAGCAAAACTACGTTTGCCGGGTCAGCTAGTCTCACTATAATACGTGTTGTTACGACAGCTAATTGCGTCGCCATCCAGTAGCGCTAGGCTTTTCAATGGCGTCCGTTATTGAAAAGCCGGGCGCAACTGGAAATACCTTCTGGTGCTTTGCATACCTACTAGAGACGCCCGGCAACCGGCAATGGACATAAGAGCGCGGCCGCGTTTGCGCAGACTTAAAAAAAGCTAATTCCGTGATAACTTAAGACAGAGGCCCCTTAAGTAAGGACTGAATAAATTAACTGACTTGGTATTACCTACATGAATCTCACAACTTTTTTCGGTAGAAGCACTTACTTGCGAGAATTGGATTTTTTACAAGTTGTTTTTGATGGGATAACTTTTATTTATTAGTAGTAGCAGGTAGGCTGACTATTTTATCATACCTGCAAATGTCGGTAGGTATGTAATTAAATTACTTTATCTATGGATCAGGATTGGACATGAAGCAAGAATTACACAGGAAATTTAACATACAATATTTATTTTCTATGATTATTACACAGATAAACCACTACTCATAAATAACATTGAATCTTATATTATGTAGGTACTCATAAATGTATATATGGTAATCTTATTCCACCTTGATAAGTTTCGTTGAAGGTAACCAGCCAGACAGATACCTGGAACAGGGAAATCATTTGTTTTTAAATTTTCTTTCTACTATACTTACTTAGTTTGTTTTGTTGACTCCTAAAGTAGGTACCTATTATGTAGAAGGTACAAATATGTTTAAAACGGCTGTTCGACAGATTTAAAATAATGTCGACAGTGCCTTATCTGACGACGTTCTATTGAACGCTGTTGGTTAAACCGACCAAAAATATCTGTTCTAAACCGGCGTATTCCATGCTTATGTGACCAGTCGCCGTATGTAGTGTGTCTGTGTTCACGTATTTGTATCAAAGATTAATAAATAGTTACTAGTTGTATTTACATGCCCGATTTTTTGTATATCAAATCAATCATGTGGCCCGCTTGGACTTTAGTCGTAGTCAGAAAATTACTGATATAAGTCTATTGTCACATGAACGACTTTAAAAAAAAAATCATTAACAAAATGTTATAGTGAACATATATGTCCTAGTCCTAGTCTGGTCCTAGTGTAGTATTCTTTTATCTGTGGTTATTATAATAGATATATAGATAGTTACCTACTAAAATTAATACATTATCATACTTACGGTTTTGGTTTGAAAGAGTGACTCGTCGCCATCATCTGCATAGCAAGTCCGCATAAATAAGCGATCTGCAACGTGTAGACAATGTATTGCCAATTAGCAAAGACTTCGCTTTCCGATTCAACTTTGCTGAGTGTTGCATCTTGGCTATTGTCGCGACGGTTATCAAACCTGGCATTTATTAGTCTAGATTCTCGCAATTCTTTATTATCTCCTTCATATGTAGTTCTTGGTGCCCTAGTATCCATTCGTTTGTCTATAGATTGCGGGTCACTGAACCTCGAGTCTCGACGGTGTTCGTTATATCGAATATTCCTGTCATTAATTAATTTAGAATCTCGGGTACTCCTATTATCTCTGTCAAGTACGGTTCTTGATATTCTAGAATTAAAATCTCGTTCGCGAACAATGCCATCGTCAAAGTTTTCTTTAGATACTCTCTCCCTGTGCCTTGTGTCTCGGCGGTTTTCGGTATTACGATTGCCTGTATTCCTGTCATTCATTAACCTAGAATAACGCATATCTCTATTATTAATTCCAAGCATGATTCTTGATGTTTTTGAATCCATACGATTCTCACGAACACTTTGATCTTCACGGTGTTCTATAGATCGCCTCTCTTGATGTCTTATGTTTCGGCGGGATTCGATATTACGATTTAGCATATTTTTGTCATGTAGTAATCTAGATTCTTGCATGTTCCTATTACCTTGTTCAGGCATAGTACGTAATGCTCTAGATACCATACGACGTTCGCTATCAAATAGATCGGTACGTTTTTCTATGGATAGCATATCGCTGTGCCTGATGTCTCGGTTGTCATCAATGTTACGAGATCGTATATTTCTGTTATTCATTAATCTAGAATCTCGCATATCTTTATTATTCCTTTGGAGTACGGTTCTTGCTCTAAAATCTATACGACGTTCACGGGAGTATGCATCATCAAGATTTTCGGTAGATCGTTTCTCGACCTGTCTCGTTTCTTGGCGGTTTTTGCTATTACGGTATTGTGTATTCCTATCATTCATTAATCTAGAAATCCGCATATCTCTATTATCTCTTGCAAGCACTGCCCTTGATGCTCTGAAAACTATACGATGTTCGCGAGTAAATTGGTTATCATTTTCGTCCACAGATCGCGTGTCGGTATAGCGTGTGGCAAGGCGGTTTACAATATTACTATATCGGGTATCTCTGTCATTCTTTAATCTAGAATCTCGGATATCCCTATTATCTCTTTGAGTCATAATTCTTGATGTTTCAAAATCCATGTGGCGTTCCCTAATGAATTGTTCGTTGTGGCTTGTCTCTCGCCGATTCTCCATATTGCGATGTCGGGTTTCTCGGTCATTCATTAATCTGGAATCTCGCATATCTGTATTTTCTCTCACAGGGATAGTTCTTTGTGCTCTAGACAGTATACGCCGTTCCTTAGCGAATTGATCATCAAGATTTTCTACGATTTCTCTTTTGTTGTATCTTGTATCCCGATAGCTTTCCATAGTTTTACTATTTATGGATGAGACCCGGATGCCTTTGCGATCCATCGGCATAGACCTGGACTCGCGCATATCTCTACGACTCATATGTGTGTATCTATCAGTAACTGTACGATCGATATTTTCTCTTAAATCCTCCCTGGTTTTGGTACCTTCTGTCATTAACCTCTTATGCTTTAACAATTCCCTTACTTGAACATCTCGTACCCGCTGCTCTTGTCTGAAATTTTGAGAGTGTGTTCGCCGTCTTTCATCATGGCGCTCTTGATCACGACGTTCATTTTTACTATCTACATAACGCCTTTCATTATCCCGTGTAGCTCTTTCACGTCGGAATGTTCCTCGTTCCTGTTCAAGAAGTCGCCGACTAGTACGAGACACATCGACCCGGTCAATGCTTTCTCTCTTCCCTCGTATTGTATCTGTTGGCACCCGGTTCGGTATTAGCTCAGTATTTTCAAAATAGTTAGATCTGGCGCGCTGAGTGGTAGGGTTTTCACAGTTCTCATTATTAGAAAGCGTGTACCGAATATCGTATCTAAACAGAGCGCTGCATGAATGCGCCTTACTTGTTCCGACGTCATCATTAAATTGTACTGAAGGGTATTCTCCTCGATTCGACCCAGGTATATTTAAAAAGCTTCGTCTTATATCCCCCTCAGTACGAGAAGAAATAGCAGTGCGGTGTTTCAATTGGCGGACTCGCGCTGGTGTAGGAGTTTCGTCTATAGTATTGAAGCGGCGTATGGGTGGTGTCGATTTCACAAGCCGATCAGTTCCATGAAGTGAGGATCTAGAGTCTCGGAGTAGCGTATCCGTGCGACGTTCGCAACACTGTTGCCTTCCATCAACGAGGTGTCGATCGGTGAATGATGTACTTGGTTGAAAAACCGCGACTAACGCAAGCAGTAGTAAACGCCAGTTATTCATAGTAGGTAACTGTATGATCTTTTATGTAGTTTTCTTCCTTTCGCGATGGAAATTGTGGAAGTGTCCTTATGGCGGTCTCCTCCGAACTGAATTTTGTGGCGTGTTGTATTAGCTTTTATACAGCTTGAGAAGATTTTTCGATCGGATACAAGTTATGCGCTAGAATGCATTCAATTTTCAGCCTCCCACACGCGTCCGCAATTATATGAAGCCTGTTTAGTCTTCATCCTTGCAAATGTTTGTTACGTCGTAAGTAGCATATTCCACTAGAAAGGAATATTAAATTAGATTGGTAATTATATGGGTGAGGGTGAGTATACCTCCGGGTAATCGCTCTCTCAACATTCAGGATCAAACTAATAAGTACAGAACGGATGGTGGTTCTAGTATGAAAGTTTGTAGTTACCAGATCGCGTCAGATCACTCAGATCCCGCCGACGATGACGTCACTTGGCATCGTCAGATTTATGTATATTTCATATCAGAGACATGTTGGGTCATTAACAATATCAAACTCTGACGCGCTCGAGTAAGTACATGGCATGTTTTTTGCAACTTTGAAGCTATGTACCTGCTTACCCCACCCATATAGGGGACGTACGAGACCATTTAAGCTTCCTGTCATCTAATATACCCATTCTAATAGGTCCCCGCGGCGGCTCTCGTGTAACTATAAGTAGAGCATCCATCCGCCCCCTACTATAAGTACGAGTATAAGGCTCTGTAACCTATGTTTTCCACCTAAATACCTTAACTCCACCATATTATAAAGAAGAAAAATACCTATGGCTGTTGCCATTGAATAGGCTCATAAACTACTCGTAACTATTAGTAAATATTATTACTTAAGTACTAATATTTACTAATATTAATAATATGTATTAGTAAGTATATAATAATAATATTACTTAGGTACCTACTAAGATTACTTATAGCGTATTCATTGTAGTTCTAAACTTAGCTTACAAGGCAAGCTCTACAAGGATATTCAAAATGTAGCTATAAATAGGTACTAACAAAAGGATCAAGTGTGCTTGGGCGTCGCAATCCTCTCGGATCCAGTATTATCGCGAGGACACAGCTGCACAAGAAAATTTGTCCCTCTGCGTAAAATAATTATCTGATCAAACCCATTGGAGCAATAAATGAAACCTATAAATTCATTTTCTATGACGTCAATACAATATGGGTCAGTAAGGAAAATCTACTTAGACGTAGTATCTCACAAATGCTACGATAGTACTACCTATCCAATGGCGCAAGGAGTTCCAATGGCGCAAGGAGGCGCTGGAGCGGGACCACAGGCCTGCGTCTCGAGAAATTGAGAACCAGCGGTCCAAACTCCGCCAGGATCTCATGGAGTCATGGAGGGTGCGACTTGAGTGCGACACATCCCGGTGTCATCACGGCGAGGTTTCCGACGACGACACTTTACACTTAATTGATGGAGTGCTTAGCGTGGGCGAGTCATCGCCGGGACCTCATAGTGGGTCTGGGCGTCGATAACCTCTCGCTGGAAACCAGGCTTCAAGCCATGGTCTTCAGCGCGAGTAGGTGGAACGTGCAAGTCATGCTCGCGAAGGAGGCGACCGAGAGGGGGAGGGAGCGTACCCTCCCCGCTGAGTTCCGCAGCCAGGCCAGGGCGCTGCAGACTCATTTACGCCTAGGACCATCGACCTTCATAACGCGGGATTAAACCCAACCCCTACGCCGTGGGATTTTCATATTTTCAAACCCCCGAAGAGTCCTCGCAGGGGGCTAAAGTCCGCGGGCGCCACTGGCAATACCTTCTGGTGTATACCAGTACCGCCCGCAGCAATGGACATGGGAGCGGCCGCGGTTTCGCGGAATTAAAAAAAAAGGTAATGGGATTAATAGGTAAGTAAACGTTAAGTACGAACGTTAGGTTAGTAACGAGTTAGGCTCTAATAACTTCTGAAATAATAAAGTTAGGTAGGTACTTAGGGGAGGTCAGCTCAAAGCGACCACGTTAACTTTAAGTTAAAATAAATTAAAAGTAAAAAAACTTTTAAAGAACAAGCTTTTATTTAAATGCTCTAAAAAGACAAAAATAAACTTACTAATACTACTAATAAACTTACTCTTTAAAACTTTTTTTACTTTTAATTTATTTTTTACTTTTTAGTTACGCTGGACACTTTTCCAGTATTGTCATCTCAATAAACGCATCATTATTGCAAGGTCGTATGCCGGTTAATTTCGAACAGTTTAGCCCTTCAATAAGGAGACCTTCCAATGATTTTACCCTACTTAAGGCCACGTATGCTTGACCGGCAGCGAAGAGCTTCGAGCCTAAGTATACAACATTGCGCCTCTGGGAAGCACTGAAAGAATTTCCAGTGGCGCCGCGCGTACCTTGGTCCGTGTGGCCACGGGTTTTACACCGCATCTTTGGGGTTGGGTTTTATCCCGCGTCAGTGAGTGAAGGCGTGCGTGGGGTGAAGCACGCAGCCCTTCTAGCCTACTTCTGTAAGGACGGTGGGTTGCTAGTCCGTCGTCCTCAGGCACCGATCATGGAGGTCGTTGGACCTTCGCCTATGCCAGTCTGCAGGGCCCTCGCCGCACACTTCGGAACTCCGCGGGGAGCGCTCCCTCACCCTACTGGCTGCCTCCTTCACGAGCATAACCTGCTCGCAGAAGGAAACGGCCGCGTTCCACTGGCTTCTGCTAGATACCATGGCTCGTAGCATGGTCTCCAGCGAGAGGATATCTACGCCCAGGACCACAACGAGGCCCCAGCGCCGACTTGCCCACGATGAACATTCCACCGACATGTGGAGTGCCGTGTCGTCGCCGGTAGCCTCGCAGTGTTGAGACGCGGGTATGACCTCACGATGCATGGGAAACAGGTACTCACCGAAGTTTCCGAACCCGGTGATGATCAGTGTCGCACGATACGTTAGGTCACAGTGCTGCCTCTGCAACCACTCCTTCATGATCGTTGTCACCGCCGCGATGTGGGTGGTGGTTCCCCATTTCGGTTGCTCAAGTCGCACCTTTCATGCCTCCATAAGATCCTGGCGGAGTTTGGACCTCTAATTAATCGAATTGTGGGGTACCATTAGATAGGTCTTTTAAAAACATTGAGAGGTTTATGGATTTAAGTATTTGTTTGCGAGATATTCAAATATAAAGCTCATGTTTTTGGTAAATGAGAGCCCCCTCCCCCTCTCTAAAATTTAAATGGCTACCCCGGAAAATCTAAAAATATTTGTGATGGTAGGATGGTAGTATGGACTACCATCACAAATAATTATACTTTTGTTATAGTATTTTTTTAATACTATAACGGATCCGATAGCTCTGTTAGTTCAAGAGTTATATAGGTTATTATGTTTGACTACGGAACCCTATTCTCTGAGTGGCCCGACACGCACTTGGCCGGTTTTTATTTCTTGTACAATCTACTAGACTATCCTGTGCTGTTATTTTGTTAATAGTTACAATACAAGCTCGAATATGTTCGAGAACATTTTTGCTGTGATTGTACCTGTGATTGTATCCAACTTACCAACAAGTATGTTGGTAAGTTGGATAAATTCGCAGATCTTTTTCAATCGCAAACACACCAGTTTGTTCTTTGTGTAACACATTCATTAAAATAGCAAAATGTTCTGATTTAAGTTCACCAACTCGTAATGCATTTAAGAGATCTTTAAAAGTTGTGCTTCCTTGTCCTTGTTGTCTCATATTTTCTTTCAATTCAATTAACGAGAAAAAACGCCATAGGTGTGTTGCTGGAACAAATCTAGAGGGTTGTTCAAATACATGATTTCCTCGCATAGTAGGTATTGTGCATGCTTTTTTTTTTTTTTTTTTTTTTTTTAATTCCGCGGCCTGAGGCCGCGGCCGCTCTAACGTCCGTTGCCGGGCGTCTCTGGTTACTAGAAGAGGGTATGTCCAGTGGCGCCCGGCGGACTTTGACCACCTCTGTGGTCTCTTCGGGTGTTGGGTCGGGACGAGAATCCCGCGTCGTTGGGGGAAGGGTTTTATCCCGCGTCAGTGAGTGAATCTGGTTGCGTGCTATGGGGCAAAGGCCCTGCAGCACGCAACCCTTCTAGCCTGCTTCTGTAAGGACGGCGGATGGCGATCCCGCCGTCCTCAGGCCCCGATCATGGAGGTCGATAGTCTTGGGCGTAGTCGCGGAGTCTGGGGCGCCCTGGCCGCCGACTACGGAACTCGGCGGGGAGGGTACGCTCCCTCTGCCTCCCGGCCGCCTCCTTCGCGAGCATGACTTGCTCGCAGAAGGACACGGCCGCGTTCCACCTACTCCGGCTGGAGACCATGGCTTGAAGCATGGTCTCCAGCGAGAGGGTATCCACGCCCAGACCCACTACGAGGTCCCGGCGCTGGCTCGCCCACGCTGAGCACTCCACCAACGTGTGGAGTGCGGTGTCGTCCTCGGAAACCTCGCAGTGTTAGGTATTGTGCATGCTAATTGAAAAACGAAGTTTATGTTTAGCATCTTATTTATACCTGGCATTCGTATTCTCTGTTAGCCCTTTCCAATGATTTTAAATACAATGGATTTCGGATCATCGCTCAAAAGTGTCCGAACTAAAAGAGAAACAAAACGCTAAAAGAGAAACAATCGCGCGCCAGTCTTGATTTTGACAACTGAACGACAACACGTTGCACAATGCCGTACTGTATTGTAAAAACGTGTAAAAACTACGAAAAAAAAGCAAATTGAAGACGGTGTATCATATTTTCAGTAAATAAGCTTTTGTTTTATTATTTGCAATTTATTATTTCACTTAAAATACAGTATTTCGTCGATAATAAATTAAAAGACAAAAGTAAATATTGCAATCCAGTCCAATACCGAAGTACCTATCTGTCTCTTTCGAACTCATCCCAAGCTCAGTAAAAAGAAAGAGACCATTTCATTTTCACTGAATAATGTACTAACAAAATGACCATTCAGATTTATTCGGATTACCGATAGCGATAAAACTATTTGGAACAAAGATTATAGTGGAGACGCCTTGGCTCTTTATGATTTTTTTTTCGTTATATGAACCAACATCTATTTCAGTTTTCCTCGGGATCCAGTACACTGTGCACAATGGAAAAATATTATTGCCCTAGCAGGGCGAGAAGAATATTTTGATCCAAAAAATAACAATCTTGTTTGTTCGGCTCATTTTATGGACATAACAAAAAGAGGTCCGATCTTTATGAAACTTGTACAAGAATCCCTTGATTGAATGGAGGAGATAAGCCCAAAAATGTTTTTAATTTTCACAGGGTATCATTGTTTTGTCATAAATATAATTACACATGTCATTTTATTTCGTGTATGTACTGTTATTTTCTTTTTATTTGGATTCTCGGTAATGTATTCCCACGGGAATCGGGGCCGAGATAACTATATCTCGCGGGCGGAGTCACGGTGATCAGCTAGTAGCCAATAATTTCGTATCCCAAAAATTAACCATAAGATAAAAATAAATTAATGATGCGCAGTTTTAGCAACTAATTCAGTCACTTGAAACACGGCTATCTTGTAGTAGACGTAGCGACATAGCGTTATGAAAATAGTAATGAAAGCGGAAGAACTTTGACACCCGCAAGAAGTTTGGCATTTATAATATTATAATTAGTTAAATTCATTAATTCCCTTTTTGTTATTCATACACTACAGTTACTTATTATGAAACTGACTCGAAAAAAAAAATCTTTGTCAGTCGTTAATTAGTTTTTCAGCTTATTTCGTCTAACATAAACAAGTAATTACAATTTATAAGATTATGGAATTTATTGTAGTCTTACATTAATTATTACGCCTACGTAGGTACATATCATGGAATCCTTAAAAGACTTTAACAAAATAAACCTACTCCATTGTTTCTATGTTCACGTAGTTCAAGTATAAGCTGCATAAGGTGAATTAGTCAGGCGGACAGATAGAAGCTACGTAATGCGATAAATTAGTGCAAACAAAAGTGAACACTATTCCGTTGAATCAAGGTTTAAATTTTAATATGAAATTTGTTTATATCTATGTATGCCTATGTATAATGTATAGGTCGACTCGGGACATTATTTTCTTGCGATTTGTTCTAGATCCTATGTCCGTTGTATTATAAGGTCTTTGGCCCTTTCATTTGATACCCATATTGCGGGAGTGCATTGAACATAATTAGTCCGCCATCTTGTATGTGCCGCCATTTCGGATTTAGAAGGACGTCAGTGTTAACCATGTATTGTCATCCAAACCGGATATCTATACATAATTTCAGCTCCATCGGCTAAGGAAATCTGTTTCAAAATTGAGTTTCAATTTAGAGAGTGACGTCACGTAAGCCCTTTCATTTGATACCCATATTGTAGGAGTGCATTAAATATTATTAGTCCGCCATCTTGTATCTGCCGCCATTTTGGATTTAGAAGGACGTCACAGTGTGAACCATGAATTGTCATCCAAACCGAACATGTAGGTACCTATACAAAATTTCAGCTCAATCGGCAAAGGAAATCTGCTTCAAAATTGAGTTGCAAGATTCCACCTGAATACTTACTTACTTACATACAAACATTGTAAGCTAATAAAAAGCTTGTAAAAACAATACAGTTTGAACATATTTTTTTACTAATATGTAACTAGACAGTTTATTTAATTTTTGAGGTCAGCTATTTGCTTTTTATATTTCGCCTAAACTTGAATATAGGCTTAAGATTACGAACCGTTGTCAAAAAACCGCTTTGCCCAAGTGGTCGCCCAAAGCGGTCATAGTGGTAAGGGCAAAGTGGCCACTCAAAAGTCTACGAAATAGTTTATTTTGGGTACAATAAATTCGTTTTATACTAGATATTTTTCTATATTTATTATAAAACAGAAAAATAATCAAAAATTTGGATCCATTTTAGTCATAAAATCGTATTCTTGGAGTCCTTCTACTTACTCTCGAGTAAACACTTTGTAAATAATCATCGTAGCTTCATTTTAACATACCTTGGTTGTTTTTCTTTGGTAATTGTTGACCATCTACTAAACAAAATAATTTGACATTATCTATAGACTTTGAGCGGGGAGCTTTGTCTTAATCGCTCATTTTGTTATAGAAATCAACTACTTACTGCTGACCTTATTATTTATAAGATTTCGCAGCCAATTGCAAAAAAATTGGTAAGTATGTACCTACGTTTAATACAAGCATTTAAATGAAAATAGGTTTCACCAAAACACGGTAAACTTACACTTTACTATACTAACAAAACACGTGAAAACATATTTTTCTTCACTGGAGCCGAATGCTCGTTCCCACCACTGCCGAATGGAATCGTGGCCGGTTTGTCTCCTATGGCCACTTTGAGGTGACTTCCTCTATACCTAGTTTAGTCGTTATAGTTTTCTATCAAAGTTCATCACATAAATTGCTATCATGATTTTTTTTCTAATTTGAAGAATCTGAAAAAAATCATGGAACTGTTTGTGTAGTTTTTAGTGTATAAAGTGCAAATAGATAAGTACAGTTTATTTAGTTTTTTTTTCTTTTTTTTTTTAATTCCGAAGCCGAAGGCCGCGGCCGCTCTAACGTCCGTTGCCGGGCGTCTGTGGTTACACGCGGAAGGTATTTCCAGTGGTAGGTAGTTTATTTAGTGTATAAAGTGCAATTTTTTTTGTTAAAGCTGCGTCCCCCACCCTCTTAAAGCTAAACGGCTGGCCTGAAGAATGTGAAAAATTGGCAAAGTGCGTGTGAGAATATGGTTCCTTAGTCACTATAGCAATATAGCCCCAGAACTCCTAAACTACCAGAGTTATCTAATCCGTTACACTTTTCCTTTATTTATTTATTTATTATCCTTAAAAGTTAATTACGTGGATTATAATGAATTTTTCGAGACAGCCATTTAGCTTTTAAAGGGGGCAAAAAAAAGCTTTAAAGTTTGAAAAACCGGCCAAGTGCGGGTCAGACTCGCGCAAATTATGTTAACGCCAACTAAGTTTTTAAATAAAACTTTATTTGAAGGTTGCAGAGCTACAGCTAAAACAGTAAATACTTAATTCTAAGTTTTGTGGTTCTTATATACTAGTTAAATGCTAACAAAGCATTGAGAGAGAGAGAGGGTGAGAAGTAACAAAAACGTCTCCCTCGATAATAATAAATTAGAAGAACAAATAGCTTTACATTTGACACATTGACATTTAAAATTGTATGGTTTTAAGTTATTGGGTTTCATTCTCATATTGCAAGTAAACCCCGTTGAGAGGGTAATACATTTGTCTCATTGTTTTAAGTTAAGATATGAGTTCTTAAGTGTAAGAGTTATTTATTGTTCGGGTCTAACGAACAAGAGTTTTGTATTGCTTATATTGAGTTATTGTAAGGACTGGCATGTCTATGTTATTTTAGGTAACTTATAGAAAGTTTGTGCTTAACATAAATTATACAGTTATTAGAAACACATGTCAGTAGATACAGTTTAAGTTAAGTACAAATGAATAATATAATAATTTATGTGAGAATGGTATGTCAATAGGCTCCATACATAACTCCTCCCCCCTCAGATCAGCAACTATTTTTGAAGTGATAACCGAAAATATTGCTGAACGTGCATTTGTGGCTCCAGGCTCAGTTGACTCCGCTAATTCTTGTGGGCTCCAGGCTGTTTGGCTCAGTTGACTTCCCTCGATGTGCTGTTGATGATTTTCACAGGTACACAGGTTGGCGATTCGATAGTGAAACACGGAGTGTATAGGAACATATTATTATAATGGTTGTAGACCTCTCGTCCTCACTTGTTGTCAACTCTGGTCTCGTATTTAAAAAGATTCATCAGCGTGATGTTCTTAGTGACTCTGTTGAATACTGGACAGATCATCTGCCGCACAAAATAACTTCTTTAGCTTCTGCACATGGGTTTGCTGCGGATATGCATTTCAATCTATTCACCATTAGGTAAGGAAATATACTTGGGAATAATGGTTTTGGAGATTGGAAATTAGGGATAGGTATAACCTTGTTGTAATTATACGTTACGTCAACATAATAAAAATAATAAACAAAATAACCTACGGCTTATAAACGTTACCTATCGCTATTTGGTTATAATTACGTTACACACATACATAGCAAGTACGAAAGTTTCTGAAATTCGTTACATAGCATTCAACATGGTGTAGGTACGTTACTGAGACATCCACTTATTTAATTGTTTATTTAATATCGAAAGCTCGTTGCATCAATGAAACTTTACTTTTAACAACATGTAGTAATTGTTTTTCCATTAACCTAATGTTCAATGATCTTTTAAAATTGAATAACTAACTAAATTTTATAAGTAACTAAAAAAATCTAAAATAAAATATAAACATTTTATCATCTTGTCACATTCTAGTAACAGATACTCCCTTCTTCAGACACGCTATTCTCGGATTCTGACCAAGGAGGTTTTGAAGGTTTAGGGTGATCATTGATACTACTATCACTAAGAGTAAGGTAAGACTTATTCAGTTGTAGAGGCACGATATTGTCTCCAGTGTCACCTGTGACTTTCGCATTTTCATACCTAGGTTTTTCTTTGGATTTTCTAATTCGCGTGTTCTTCAAAAATATACTTTTATTTTTTCGAAGAATTGACGGCTTCTTACCAACTTGCTTGTCCTTAACTTTGATTTTTTCTGAATCTAACTTTTCTCTTACAATTTCATAACGAGACGTTATGATACGTTTTCCACGACCTATAAGTACTTTTTGACTTAAAGTTCTTTCCCTATCTATATAAAACTCGTTTCCAGTATCAGTGTGTACTGCTTTATTAAAATTAGGAAATTTTGTATGTTTCTTAATCGAAACTGAGTTGCCTGTGACCCCGTCATCAGAATGTGAAATTTTGATCGTTTCTGTGGGGGTTTCAAACTTCTCCATTTCGTCCCTAATTATTTTAAACTCTTGTCTATCTCTTACGTTTACCAAGGTTGAGTCTGATTGTAATTTACTTTTTTCGATATAATTACTATCTCTATAATTAACTTCATAATCTTCTATACTAGAAGTCAGGTTCTTGTAAACACTAGAAGGTTCTGTTTCCACCAACCCATTGGATTCACAGTTATAATTTTGAATAACCGTGGTGACGTAACCTTCACTACACTTAACTAATGCGGCGGGCATTTTAATCCCTTTCTTAAACTCCTTACAATCTAATATAGAGTTGCAGTTCAATACATTGACTGGAAGCTTAACCTTGCATTCGCTGTCAGAGGGTAATGGGTATACCTCTCTCGTAGTCGGTTCATAGATGATGGGAATATTTGTATTTTTTAATTCCAACATCTGACTACCCATATTAATCGTAACCTTTAATTGTTTAAGTAAGGTACTACCTATTAAACCGTCATACCTATCATCTACATTATAAATATAAAATATATGTGACTCTTTACATTTAAAAGTACTCGGTAAAGGTATCTCCATTGTTTGGTCATGAACACTTGAAGCGTGAGTGCTAACTACTTCAAAAGGTTCATGTTGTAAAAAACGCTTAAAATATTTATTTGCTATTCGGGGACTCATAAATGACCTTTCACTACCGGTATCTATCATAAACGTAGCTTTTAATTCTGGTAAAACTATGTAAGGTAAATTTCTATTACTATTATAATTTAATTTTATACGTTCTCTATCTATCTCTTCTCTAGCCCTTATATAAAAATTTTCATTATGGCCATACCTGGGGGATAACTTCTGAAAATCATTCCTCGACTGCATTTTACCCTGGTTAGAATGACTATAATTTTTTGTAAAGTTTACACGCCTTGAACTTGCAGTACGCATCGTTACATCGGTATTCGAACCCGATGGTGCTACTTTAGTTGCAGGGGTGAAAAAACGTGATTGATTTATGACCGGTTGACTCTCTTGAGCGACCGACATCAATGGCCTACTTACTAGTTGAGACAAAAAACGGTTATTGTTCTCTCTTGTATATGCATGATAATTATTTTGACCAAAGCTTTGTTGTTTAAATTTTCTAAACTGCTGCGAACTATTTGGTTTGAAGGACGCATTTGCACTGTTATTCGGTACATGTGTACTCCACATATTTTGTCGTTGGTTTTCAGAATAAACTATGTGGGACCTATTAGATCTATTAAAGTGACGACTGTCGTTTGTTTTTGAGTTATATACAGTTTGGAAGTTTTGTTCTTCCAAAACTATTTTTAACGCGTCTTCTAAATTTGAGACGTCTCGTAACCGAACGAGTCTAACTAAATACTGGGGTAAACTATATAAAAATACATTAAATGCCCTACTACTGTAAATTGAATTTTTGGCCCTACGCAAAGGTTCATTGTGTACAGATTCCGATATCTTGGAAAACAAAACACTTCTTACATGTTGAATCCTATGACAGAATTCCATATAACTTTCGCCCTTATTAATTTTGCAACTTTCTAATTCTAAGGCTAAACATTCTTCCGTGCGTGGATCACCAAAGTGTTGAATAAGGAGATTTTTAGTTCTTCCCAAGACTCTATGTGATCTCTCTCGCTTACTAAAAATGCGGCTTTATCGGATAACCTACTTGTTAAAACGTGGAACAAGTAAACATTCTGTTCTGCGTCTCCCGAGAACAAAGTTAAAATGTATTCACATTTCTTAATATACAACGGGAGTGTTCGCGCCTCACCACTGAATACAGGGATGATTTTAACCATCTCTGATGGAACACGGACAATTCCTTCCATTGTACTCACACAGTTTATTTAAAATTTCAAGAAAAATGTGTAAAATAGACACAATATTACTACTTGAAAGAAAAAAAAATGTGTAAAACGTAAACCTACCTAACTAAATACCTATAAGTAATCTATGCAAGTATTATCGCGGCGTTTTCTAATCCCTAATAATGCACACAACATAAAATTACACAAGGTTGGAGGCAATAGGAAGTGCTGAAAGGAAGGTGAAAAGATTTACTCACAGTTCCGCAGCTATCTTCATGCTCCGTGACTACTGCTTATCTTGGCTGCTTCTGCTTCTATCCTTCTTGTGGCTTCTTAATAAATTTATTTGTTCGGATATCCTTGTCAAACCGTAGAGATGGACGTCGAAGTTCTTCGTAGAATTTAATACTATAACTTGACTACAAGGACAACTACCGGCTGCGCCAATTATGTTAACGCCAACTAAGTTTTTAAATAAAACTTTATTTGAAGGTTGCAGAGCTACAGCTAAAACAGTAATGACTTAATTCTAAGTTTTGTGGTTCTTATATACTAGTTAAATGCTAACAAAGCATTGAGAGAGAGAGGGTGAGAAATAACAAAAACGTCTCCCTCGATAATAATAAATTAGAAGAACAAATAGCTTCACATTTGACACATTGACATTTAAAATTGTATGGTTTTAAGTTATTGGGTTTCATTCTCATATTGCAAGTAAACCCCGTTGAGAGGGTAATACATTTGTCTCATTGTTTTAAGTTAAGATATGAGTTCTTAAGTGTAAGAGTTATTTATTGTTCGGGTCTAACGAACAAGAGTTTTGTATTGCTTATATTGAGTTATTGTAAGGACTGACATGTCTATGTTATTTTAGGTAACTTATAGAAAGTTTGTGCTTAACATAAATTATACAGAGTTATTAGAAACACATGTCAATAGATACAGTTTAAGTTAAGTACAAATGAATAATATAATAATTTATGTGAGAATGGTATGTCAATAGGCTCCATACATAACTCGCACAATGGGTTCCGTACCAAAACGGCAAAAAAAAAAATCACGTTTCTTGTATGCTGTTTTTTAGTATTTGCTGTTATAGAGGCAACAGAAATACGAGTACCTACATCATCAATGAAAATTTCAACCTTCTAACTTATCACGGTTCACGATATACAATTCAAGACATATAAGATGGACGCCGCGCCGTGGCGTAGCTATAATGGGTGGCACCCGGGGTATTATAGGTGACGCCCCAAAAATTAAGATTTTTTAGGGTTTTGTAGTTCAAGTTTCGGAACCCTTAAAGTCTCGTCATGTCTGTCCTCGGCTTTCCTCCTAAACAAAAGGATCTGATGAGTCCGAGCGCTGGGGAAGCTGGTGAGTCACTTCTGAGAGAGCTAACAGTTCTAGTCAACCTCATGCTCTGAAGGCGGAAGGCTTTACATTGGTCAAGCTTTTAGTACAGTGGCGAGAGCAGGTACAGTGGCGAGTATTTCGAGTTTGGACAGTGACTGTTTACACTACGGCCAGTCAAGTATCTTTCCTCTGGCAAAATGGACGAGTCTCGTCAAAAAATACGTCTGATGAAATACGAATGATCGCCGCAACATCAATGTCCCTGCTTTTTAAATCTGTAATATCTCCCAAAATATTCATTTAAATTACACGCTGTAAACGGCCATATTAATGTATATTAAATGCACAATTTATTTAGGTTACTGTGTGTATTATGGTGACTTCGGACCATTTTTCCGCCATTTACAAAGCTATGAATTAAACAACACGTCTTGAAGCCGCTCACTTATGCACTATACTGTACTAAATGTTACTGTTTACACTACGCCAGTGGCGAGTCAAGTGTCGGGCGGGGGGGATCACTGTCCAAAAAATAGAAAGCCATTCTATTTGGATCCACTTGCAAGCCAGGTTGCAAGCCAAGTTGACTCGCTACTGTTCTATTGGTTTACACCACTCCTTGTTCACTGTACTTGGCTACTGTACTAAAAGCTTGACCAATGTAAACCAGCCATAAGGCAATGTGGACGGTGGCATCACAGATATTTTGTATGGCGCCAATTTATGTGCCCTGCACAAGAAGGATGGTGGCATTCGTCCCATTACCGTAGGTAGCACTTTGCGGCGTTTGGCAGCCAAAATTTGTTGTCGTTTTTATAGTACGGAGCTTACTACCAAATTTCAACCCTTCCAATTAGGTTTTGGTTCAAAAGGAAGTTGTGAGGCCGCAATCCATGCTCTTGCAACATACCTTGACAGTAGCGAAGATGGAGAGGTCATCTTGAAAGTTGACCTGAAAAACGCCTTCAACTTTGTAAACAGGGACACCTTGCTAACACAGGCCAAATTAGAAACCACCAAAATTTTTAACTTCCTTTGGCAATAATGCTATAGTCAGCCAACAAAATTAATTTATAAAGACCACCTTTTGGATTCAGACGTTGAATGTCAGCAAGGTGACCCGTTGGGACCAATAATTAAAAAAATAAAGTCAAAATTTGTTTCTATTATTTATTCTAAAGTCACGTCATCCAGGTACGATGACGTGACTTTAGGCGGAAAAGTAGAGAGAGTTTTACAAGATTTAGCTTTCATAAAGAACGAGTTTCAGTCAATTGGCTTAGAATTGAACCCAAATAAATGTGTGATTACATATTTGAGCCGTTTGGGGTTGAGACACTGGGGTCATGGGGTCCGAGTGCTCGCCGTCTTTATAGATACATTGCTAACCGTTTAATCGATGCTCCTCAGGACCAGAAGGCTGGAAGGTATTCTTTGGGCTTTACGTTAGTAAATAATGTAGTTATATGAGGGATGACACACTGAACAAACGCGGGCCCGCTGAACGATACCTGCTCCGCCACTGCGCCGCGCACGCACTGCTTTTCGACAAAACATTTGGACGGGAGCAGCGCAGACGCGGGGCGGTGGCAGCGCAGGCGCAGTTAGCACACGTTGTATTACTACTTCCGCCATTTTGAGTGCTCACACTAGAGCAGTTGAGCGGGACAGACGCAGCGCAGTTACAAGCGGTTGTAATTCAATACAAGCGATCGATACGACACACATAACGCGGTTATAAAGCAGGACCGCCTTCAAACTGCTTTCTGACTGCTCATGTTTCTGGTGTGACATCAACCGCGACGCAACTGACCTGCCCCGCTCAGGCGCTGCGCCTGTCCTGCTTTTGGTTTGCCCAGGCCTTAAGTATCGCCATCCAACATGGCAACACTGCCAGCATTCTGGGAACCTTCCCAGTCGCGGAGGATGTTTTGTAATGTAAATATTTTTAGTATATAATTATGTATATTGTAATTCTTATTGTAAATAAACTAAACGGATAGATACCATATGTGTAGTTACTACTGACAAATTGCTACAAGAAAATTATGAAAATTTATTTTGGGGTACCTAACCAGAATTTATATTTTTTTTCTTGCGTCAACCCCGAAGTGTGTGGTATAGTATCATTAGATAGGTCTTTTAAAAACATAGAGTTCCTAAAACAATTTTTTATTTAAGTTTGCAAGATATTTAACTTTATAGCTCATGTTTTTGGTAAAACAGAGCGTTCCCCCTTTAAAATCTAAACGACTAGCTCGAACTGAAAAAGTCACAAATAATAAAATAAAAATAAATAAATGTGATGTAATAATATAATATAAAAATAAATAAATGTGATGGTAGTAACTTTAAAGCAAAACTATAACGGATTCGATAGTTCTGTTAGTTCAGGAGTTATAGAAGGTTATTATGTTTGACTACGGAAGCCTATTCTATGCGTTGCCCGACACGCACTTGGCCGGTATTTTTATACTCCGCAGCCGTCCTCGATTGTAAAAAAATTAAGGCTAGTACATACCTAGCAAAATAAGCAGTAGGCAACAGTTTGTAACAGTTATAGAGAAAGAAGATAAAAGCAACTTCATTTTGGGGGAATTCCCCATCCGCTGACAGTGACCTGGGAAGCGAGAGCTGGCGCCAGAGGCCCACAGGCCTGCGTCTTGAAAAATGATCAGTTTACTATACTCGAGATGTGAAAATTATAAAATGAATTATGATATCATACAACAATAAAATGTATTTCAGGATGGCGGGTGTATTTTTCAGATTGTCCTAAATATATTGCAGTTATTTGGTACCTTCTGTGTACTTTTACGTACCTCTCTTGAAAATCGTGTACCTACGTCCCTACAATGATATTTGGAATATTAGGTACACCCGCCATCCTGATGTCAGAACCGCGGGTGTACTGTTATACAGTGTAACAAGTTACATATATTGGTTAAGTACATTTGGTACCTCTCGTGTACCTCATGTAACAAGTATTAAACAAATAAAATACGGTATACTTTCTGAGAAATTTAAAAAAATCAGTTTTAAGGTTCCGAACCCAAACGGTAAATAACGGAAACCTTATTACTGAGATCGTTGTCCGTCCGTCCATCCGTCTGTCTGTCACCAGGCTGTATCTCAAGAACCAGGAGTTTAAATTTTCACAGATGATGTAATTCTGTTGCCGCTATAATAACAAATACTAAAAACCACAATAAAATAAATTGTAAGGGGCTTTTATACAACAAACGTTTTTATTGATAACTAGCTGACCCCGGGGAACTTTGTTCCGCTATGTTCAAATCCCGTAACCTTCCTCTGGAATCACTCATTCTATTAAAATTAACCGCATCAAAATCCGTTGCGCATTTTTAATGTATAGGACGTACTTTTTTAAACCTGTATAAATATAATTCTAAAATTATCATATAATTATATATTTCATTACTTAATTATAAATTGCTCATATTTTGTGTTACCATTTCATTAAAAATTTCCTTTCTTCACAGCCACTGTTTCATTTTGATTCTAAAAACACTAACATCTTGTTTGTTTTTGTAATACCTAAGTTTTACAAAAAAGGAACGACGTAATAGAGAAAACAATCGGCCAAGTGCGAGTTGGACTCGCGCACGAAGGGTTCCGTACCATCACTACATAGTATAAAACAAAGTCACTTTTTCTGTATGTCCTTATGTATGCTTAGATCTTTAAAGTCTGTTTCTACTCATGAATGAATATTGAACAACTTTTAATAAGGCAACCAACTGCAAAATCACGAAAAAAAACAGATGATTTATTTTCGTAAATATGCAATTGCTTTCGTAATAAAAGATTTTCATATTATTATGTAAAAATACCCTAAACTACCTTTTGAACGTTTTTGTTTTGCACCCAGTATTTAGTTTTATTTAGTAGGAGGCCTGCACATAGTTATGAATGACCTAATTTGAAGTTTTATTTATGTATATTACTATTATAAACAGGTTTTTAATTAAAGAAAAGAAGGCTAAGACTGATAAACATACTTATATATTTCTAAATACATACATATTATACATAGAAAATACCCAAACTCCGAAACAAACATTTGTGGATCACACAAATAATTCGAATCGACCCGGAATCGAACCTGGGACCTCAGGGGCGGCAGTCGCATAATCAGACCACTGAGCCACCGAGGTAGTCAATGTTATACTTTGAGGCACATTATCTAAACATATACTTTCAGATTGACTTAATTCAAACGACACAGTGTTGCGAAGTACATAGCTGAATGTTCTTATTCCTTTGCAATAATTACGCCGACATTCAACAATATTCATATCGTCGCACAACAAATCTTGCGCGGATTTATTTAGGGAAGAAATACTTTCACAAATATTTGGATCTATAGGAATGAACGCAATTTTTCTGCTGACTTTATTAAGTGCACAAGATTCGTTTGTACAAGATTCTATACGCTCACTATATATATTTATGTCTATTAATATTTTATCGAAGATATTTTTCACCGAACACTCACAACTTATTTGGGTTATATTATTATTTGTCACTTTCTTATCACAAAATTAGTCTAAAATTTCAGCTCGATGCTTGTACAAATCTTGTTTTTTGTTTTTTTTGTCGATCATTGCTTTTATAAATTGACAGTACATATTGTCGCTATTTAGTATCGAAGTGTTGAAATTAAAACTATCAACACATCCAGCAGCAATTATTTGAGCAACAGCATCGAATGCACATGTATTAGTTACTATAACATCTTTAATGCCAGTCCTTGTCCTATTTCCATTTAACAGTAAAGGAATAGAATCTTCACCTGTCTTACGAGTACACTTTAACGTGCTTCGTTTACCTAGCCTCTTCCAGTTTTCACCCAAAGATGGAAGTTCTGAGAAAACCGATTCGTCCTTGAAATCTTTTTTTACTTATTGTGAATTATTTTTTTTTATATTATTTTTTCTTTTGGTAACTCTTGATGACGTATTTTCGTTATTTTTTTTTACCATTGCCGTTTTGACTTCCCCAGCCAAATATTCTGAATGGATTTTCAAAAACTCATCAACTCTCAGTCTCTGGCTCTTTGTGGAAATACTACAGAGGTATCTTTTTATCGTTTTAAAATAACTTTCCACATTGGATGAAGAGGCCACGTTATTCGTGGAGTTATAAACCGTCATCATAACATTAGACCATAGTGGGAGTTGGCTCACTAAACGAGTTAGCGTTCGTAAGAAAAATGGCATGTAAAACAAATTTTCATGAGAACCGAGTTCGTCTTCATCAGCCAGAGTCACGAACAAGTTTTCTTTGTCAATTTGATCGCTATACCATTTAGGGACATTAGAAACTTCTATTAAAGGAAGGATATCGATATAATAGAGATAAAACATTAATGCGTTCCGTATAAAATTTCGATATTGTCTCAAAATAATAACGTAAATATTTCGATTTGAGGGTAGGTTTAATATATTAATATTTGCATCTGCCGGCGTTAGAATACAGTGTTAAAAATTAAACTAAGTGCCTACCTACCTATGTCAACAATCAACACTTCTAATAATAATGTGTCTATTCCGGTCCTGGAACTGAATAAAAATTATTATATATTATTATTAAGGATAATCAGGAAGAATATAAACAGGAAACAATGAAATATAATGACTAATAATGAGCAGTAGTCCTTCCATTTTGCAAGTGCAATCAGTACAAAAGTACGTAACTACATGTTTAATGCGGTGGTCCTGGGTTCGATTCCTGCTACTACTACTACTCTTCTTCACGCCAAATCCCTTACGGGGTAGACAGAGGCGCTTTTGCATTATGCATAAGCGCCCACTTTCCGTCAACACTCGGTCGATACGACACGAAGTCCGGTCCCACGTAATAGGTGGCGATTGCCGCTAAACGGGCACTGCTAAGGGAAATCAGGTAGGATTTTAAAGAAAATTGAAGGAAACTTAGGTAAGGATACTAATGTCACGGAAGGAATTAGGATAGTAACATTAGAAGCACAAGGATCCGGGGTCGCATACCCGCACACTAGCATACTCTCTAAGATATTTGTGGAGCATACCTGGGAATGAGTGTGCCTCTGGTTCGATTCCTGGTTTAGCCAAAATACTACACGTACAATTTCGAAGCTCTGGGTTCGATTCCCGGAAAGGGCATAATAGTATATGTTTAATTTGGAAGTTCTGGGTTCGAATCCCAGTATGGTAGTAGTATATATATGCTTAATGTGAAAATTTTGTGTTCGATTAGGATGTTTTTTTAACGTCGTGAGTAGGTATTTACTCACGACGTAAAAGAGAAAAAAAAGTTTCTGAGAAATCTGCAAATGTTTTTTTAAATTTCTCAGAAAGTATAGGTACCGTATTTTATTTGTTTAATACTTGTTACATGAGGTACACGAGAGGTACCAAATGTACTTAACCAATATATGTAACTTGTTACACTGTATAACAGTACACCCGCGGTTCTGACATCAGGATGGCGGGTGTACCTAATATTCCAAATATCATTGTAGGGACGTAGGTACACAGATTTTCAAGAGAGGTACGTAAAAGTACACAGAAGGTACCAAATAACTGCAATATATTTAGGACAATCTGAGAAATACACCCGCCATCCTGACATACATACAATAAACCCAATACAATAGATTACAATTGCACCAATATAATTTCCACAATATGTACATATTTATACGGAATATAAGATGCATAGTATTACATAATATGACTTTTCTAAAAATGAATGAACTAAGTTTTTTAATTTTCCCAGGACAGTCCTCGACCAGTCCGCTGTCCATATCGCATTTCGCTGAATTTTGGGACATGTAAATATTAGACATCACATTTTTCTTTGCGGCTTTGCCAGTGTCGTAGTTTCCAGTTCTCAATGCCTCCAACTATCTATTCTAAAATAAGAATACTAGTACAATGAATAGAAGTAGTAGATATTTCTCCTTTCAGACTAAGGACTTAGTGAGACGCGAGGCTTTATAAGGACTTTGGTGCTAAGTAAGGCTGAGTATGGGTTGTATAACGAAACAACAATTTTTGTCAACCAAAGGTTTAATTTTTTTATATTCTTAATCCTAATTGTATCCATAGGACTGGATCACTTGCGTAAACGGTGCAGTCGCCTTCGCGACCTTTACACCGGATTCCTTGGTGATAGTCTGCAAAAAGAAATTATTTTGCTATTGATTATGGTACATAAACTCCTAAGACTCAATTGTGTGGAATATAAATTCAGTACAAGAGTTTTTCATGTATTTTCAAATAATGGTAAGAATAGATCATCATTGTATTAATATTTACTTGAGCGGATACTTGAAACATTATTGTAACTTATTTTTAAATGTCCTTGGGGGGTGTTGCAGAAAGTCATAAACAAGACAAGACATTTAAGGAAAGGAATATCTTGGTTTAATTATGTTGATAAATAGCTTAATAGCTGCCTTAAAAGCTCAGGTTCTTTCCAGTATGTACTTTCTATTCAACCTTCCGCATTGCCACTTGCCTTCGGCTGGGTACACCTTGTGTATCCCCGCATCATTGCACCTGTAGAGTAGCCGTCGATAATCTGGGACACCATGGCCTTTCTTGTAGCAGAAGCGCAGGTCGTATACCTCGGCACGCTATTCTAAACGACATAATTCGTAGGGCTTTTTCCACCGCAGGTCTTCCGGATACGTGAACCAAATGGATTAGCACGAAGCGATGGAAAGAGATCGGACGGTATGTCGTTGCTACCGTGGAAGATGGGAAGGCCTTTGGTGTGGGACGCTACATGCGTTGACACCTTAGCACCTTCATATCTTCCAAGCACATCCGGCATAAACGGCGTAAATATGCTAACCTAGCAGGTGATTACATATTTGAGCCGTTTGGGGTTGAGACACTGGGGTCATGGGGTCCGAGTGCTCGCCGCCTTTATAGAGACATTGCTAAACACCTAATCGATGCTTCTCAGGACCAGAAGGCTGGCTATTTTCTGGCCCAAAGAATAAGTATCGCCATCCAACGTGGCAACACAGCCAGCATTCTGGGAACCTTCCCAGTCGGCAATGACGCGGAGGATTTTTTAAACGATATTTTGTAATGTAAATATTTTTAGTCTATAATTATGTATATTGTAATTCTTATTTTAAATAAATAAAAAAAAAAACTATGTACTTATAAAGTAAAACTGAAATACTAAGGTAGAATACTAACCTTGAGTTTCTTCTCGAAAGCAACTCGCTTGATAGAATTGATCTTTCTCTTGTCTTCAAGCTTACGGACCACTTCACGGTACTTCCAGCCAACCTCATGGGACAGGCGACCGACATGACAATACTGTTGACAAAATTATAATATTATCATACATGTAACATAATAACTGTGTTTAAGACTGTATTGTTTATTCTCAGATAGAAATATATTCGCAACATTATTTTTCAGTCGCAAATTACCCAATATGAAACATCATTGAATTTGATTTTGCAATTTATTGCAGTTAATATAACCAATATGTATTACCAGGAGGGTCAATCAGAATCATAATTATAATCAATCATCTCGAGCCTCACACTGATCAAACATCACTCTCAACTTCCAATACTCATTGTACCTTTGACTTGAGGTCCGCCTCAAGTCAAAGGTATAGAACACACATGGGTCTCAAATATTACTGCAATTTGTCTTTGAAGTGATAATAGTAAACAATGCTACCTTGCGACCAGGCTTCAGGCAGAAGACTCTGAGAGCAGCCGGGACGACCACGCGACGGCGGTTATCATAAGGTGGGGGGCAACCATCGTATGCACGTAGTCTACTAAGTGCACTCTTTCCACGCTCCGTCTTGTGTGGGATCATACCTGTAACAATATCATGGCTGTTAATATTTGTTTTTCTATCATTAGATTAAAAGCCTCATAGAACTAGCTTCATAATAAGTTTTTATATCATTAACATCAAATAATGTAGGTAAAATATAGATTAATCATGTGCTGTCTAGACTACAAAATATTTTCATAATATCAACTAATAGCCACCTATATCTATGAGGATTAGGGCCATTATATTGTAAATACATGAAGTTGAATTGATGAATTTTGGTGGCCACATAAAAACAAGCATCTATTTTAGTCTCCAGTCTAAAAAGTATTAGATTTAGGTTGTAGTAGTTAAATGTTTCAAGTACACTATGGTTTAATAATAGTTTTGCAATTTTACAAAGTAATATTGTGATATTACAAGGAATGAATACTTTACAGTCCTTTGTACGCTGTGGGGTATAATTTAATGCTGTGGGCTATAATTTATCTCAAACTGTTAGTTCACTCTCACTATAGCATATTTTACACTAGAGAGCAGTACTTTCACTTGTTAGAATCATGGTTTTATTGTAGTGTTCAGAAATTACCTCTGACTGTCTTCCATAGAATCTTGGAAGGAGCTCTAAAGTGGAATGGTCCACGGGCAGGGTTCACATTACACCTCTTGCGGAGGAATGACATGAACTTCAATTTGTTTCTGAAATTAACATAAAACTAAAATGAGGAGACCACAAATCGTATAAGTTAATTGTTAAAAACTAATTTCGATTCGGTCATCAGCATGACAACATAGATACACAACATAACGCCTGTTTTGACGGAGGACCGTTCTACCAATATCTATTGTAAAGATCTGAATCAAATTAAATTCAATTGAATTCATACCTAAAGAAGTTCCCAGAGATGTTGATCTGTTCACATCGCACCACAACAACTTTGTTACCTTCTAATAGCACTTTAGAAATCACCGCAGCCAGGCGGCCGAGGAGATGGCCGCGGCCATCAATTATTATGGCCTGGAACACAAGAAAGCATGCTGATCAATCACAAATTCTGCCGCTGACGTTCCATATAACCTCTAAAGTAATGATAAATTTGGTAGTAAATATGTTGCTATTAACTGTGAAGTAAATTATAATAAATTAGCACAAAGGACGCGAGAAACTTGATTTATTAATTCTTAGCTAAATCATGGAAATGCTAAATACAGACATGCACATGTGGTAGATGTTAGAACAACACATGTTATCCGTAATTTGTTATACACCAAACAAGTAAATTAATGTTATTATTGAACACTAGAGAAACCTTGTCACAAATTAGTTCACTTCGATATATTTAACGTAATTTTTAACAATTTTTCGCCTCACCTTATTACTAAAGCCCGTCATTTTCACGACAACAAAACGGAAAAGGATAAGTTTTTAAAACAATATGGCTACCGGATATCACAAGAATGTTGCCATTGCCATTATATAAAATCGTTGTTGAAATAAGTTTATTATTTAGTACTTAAACAAGTCACACTAGACTAGCGATATGTCCTATGAGTCAATAAACCTCCAAGGAGCCTCCTAACACAATAGTCCAGTCATTTAAGCTTAAATTAGGTAAGAATCTCGGAATAGATAGAGATACCCAGCTGTAAGTCTGTAAATACTTGTTTATTGACACCCTAAAAGTTGTCTCAAACCCCACATATGGTAGGGTGTACGCAACTATTAAATTTCAAGGTCAAAGGTCGTTCGTTCGTTAGTTCAAAGTTAGTTAAAGGATCGTTGTTTTTTTGCGCTTTTTCTGTAAATATCTCATTTCCTATGAGTTTTTTGATATTTGTATTTATCATCAATATTGTGGAATACAAAATTCTCTACAAATTTTCGAGATAGAGGGTGGAGAGTGCGCGGTCACAGACAGGACAGCATCACTTCAGGTCAACCGCTGCCTCCAGTCGAAAACGTGCCATATATAGTTGATTAACTATCGATAAATCAATGATTAGAAATATTTGTCAATTTGTATTAACTATTTTATTATATTTTATGATATTTTCCCTAATCTATCCACTTTTTATTCAGTATTAATGTAAAGAGGCTATATACTCGTACCTACTTATATCATCTCTTTGTATTGATATATCTATGGTAGTGGTAACCCTTGGCAACCTATTCTGTTACGTTTTGTCATGATATAATATTCGATCTTAGATTCATTGTATTTTTACCTCTAAATATAAAACTCTACTTATTGCTGTGCTTTATTCAAGTGTTATATTGTTGACATATCACCACAATATAAAAACTTAATATGGTAGCAGAGCGTTAGGATATTGTGTGCCAAAAATGCCGAAAACATACCACATAGATCCACTTGATACGACCAACTATGACACTTGGGCAATTCAGGCCGAAGCCGTGTTGATAAAAAGCAAGCTATGGAAGTACGTGGTTAGTCCCTTAGCTAATGATGCAAGTGCCGACGATGTTGAAGGAGACAGACAGGCGAAATCTGAATTAATCCTTATAATCGCTCCTTCACAATTGAAAGAAATAAAGAAATGTACAACTGCGAAAGCTCTATGGGATAAACTAAAGGAAATACATGCGAGTAAAGGTCCTGCGCGCAAAGCATCCCTTCTTAAGAACCTGATACTGACAAAATTGGAAGGAAACGATGTACGCGCATACCTAAGTAAGTTCATGGACACAGTTGACAAACTGGCAGACATGGATGTGAAAATCAATGAGGATCTACTGACAGTAATGATGCTGTACAGCTTATCCTCTGAATATGACAACTTTCGTGTTGTGATAGAATCACGTGACGTCCTGCCAAAACCAGATGAACTTAAAATAAAAATAATCGAAGAATGTGACGCTCGTCATCACAATAATGACAACGCTGAACTTCGTCTACAACAAAAAGACGAAAATGCACTCTATGCATCTTGCAAAATTTGTAAGAAGAAAGGAAGCAAACTCTTTCAGAAAAAGACGCATAGGATATGCTCTAACTGCTGGAAGAAAAATAAAGAGAAGAAGTCATACAAAAATGACAACTCTCACTATGCAGAAGAATGCCTCCTAACATCTAACCGGAATACTAAAGACGATTGGGTACTTGACAGTGGATGTACCTCATATATGACATTTCACCATGAGTACTTCAAAGACATGAATACTGTGTCAAGAACACTCAACTTTGCATCAGAAGATCACTGTACTGAAATTAAAGGTGAAGGCAGAGTTACGCTGATCAATAAAAATGTGAAATTGCATCTAGAAAACACGCTATTTGTACCAACCCTTTCAACAAATTTACTATCAGTGCCTAGTATGACAGATCACGGTGCTTCTGTAAAATTTGACCAAGACAAAGCAGTCATACGCAAAAAAATGGGGAAATTTTTAATGAACGCAGAAAAGTCAAATGGCCTTTACAATGTCAGATCGCCAAACATTGAAAGAAGCTTTGCAGCAACGCCTACAAAATGCTCCGCGAACACAAAGCACGGTTCCATACAAGACTGGCACAAGAAGCTTGGACATATGAACAACAAAGATCTCCACTTAGCTCTCAAAAATGAGACATTGGTTGGATTGAATTTCAATAAAAATGGGACTGTTAGATTGTCAAACATGCATACAATCGAAAATAACTCGAGTACCAAGCCCTCCACAACGAACTACTGAACGTCTAGAGATTGTCCACAGTGACGTATGTGGCCCAATCAGTACACCTTCTGATGCTCAAAGCAGATATTTCGTGACCTTTATTGACGATTACAGTAGGTATGGACGGGTTTACTTTTTGAAAAACAAATCCGAAGTACTAGACAAGTTCAAAGAGTATAAAGAAGAAATGGAACACTTAACAGGGAACAAAATTAAACATTTGCAAACAGACAACGGGACGGAATACATCAATGCCAAATTCCAAGCCTATTTGAAGGAAAACGGGATTGCGCGACGATTATCAGCACCCTATACCCCACAACAAAACGGTATCGCTGAACGAAAGAACCGGACACTGGTGGAGAAAGCCAGAGCTATGCTTATTGACGCAATAGCACCAATGCAGCTAAGGGCAGAAGCTGTTAATACCGCTAATTATCTATGCAACAGAAGTGTAAACAGTGCTATAGACAACAAGACACCATTCGAGAAATGGGTTCTAAGAAAGCCCTGCGTTAATCATCTCCATGCTTTTGGATCCAAAGCCTTTATACTGAAGAAAGGGCCCAGAGGTCATAAATTTGCTCCTAAGGCAATACCAGGAATGTTTGTTGGGTACTCGGATACCAGTAAAGCGTACAGGGTTTATGTTCCATTTAAACGCAAAAGTCTGATTTCCAAAGATGAAACTCTACAGACAACATCAACTGTGATTTGACTCCAGAAACACATAAAATGCAAGTATTTTTAGATGAAACTGATGACGACACTGAATAAAGTGACATTAATGAAAACGCAGTAAATCTAGATACTACTCATCAAAGCGAACATGTTGATCACGAACGTGAAACCACTTATGATCAAGAAGCTGATACTGATAACGAACAGTTTGATGATGCAGCTGAAATTTTTTCAGAACCTGAACAAGTTCGCTATAATCTCAGAGACAGATCAGCAATACAAACGCCACATCGGTATGATGACTTTGTACTGGCAGCTGTTGCTGACGTTGAAAATTTACCAAAGGAACCAGAGTCTTATAAACAAGCACTGGAATCACCTTATAAAAATAAATGGCTCGAGGCCATGTTGAGCGAGATAAACTCTCTAAAAGAAAACAGAACCTGGGATATTGTTGAATTACCTAAAGAACGTAAAGCACTACCATGCAAATGGATATATAAAGTGAAAACCAACCCGAACGGCTCAATAGATAAATTTAAAGCTAGGGTTGTAGTTAAAGGCTATTCACAACGGCAAGGCGTCGACTACGATAAGACGTTTAGTCCTGTGGTTCGTCTCACCACCATAAGAACAATCATAGCGATCGCTGCTAAAGAAAATCTCAACCTAAGACAATTCGACGTGACAACAGTTTTTCTTAATGGCTCTGTTGAAGAAGAGATTTACGTCAAACAGCCCGAAGGCTTCCAAGACGGAACTAAACGGGTATGCAAGCTGAATCGCAGCCTCTACGGTCTCAAACAAGCTCCGCGATGCTGGAACACATGCATTGCTGACTTTCTAATAAAAACTGGCTTTCAACA
Source organism: Nudaria mundana (assembly GCA_963556515.1). Classification (NCBI taxonomy): domain Eukaryota; kingdom Metazoa; phylum Arthropoda; class Insecta; order Lepidoptera; family Erebidae; genus Nudaria; species Nudaria mundana. The sequence continues at coordinate 9,328,287 of OY748305.1, read as the reverse complement.
AAGTGAAGCAGACCCTTGTTTGTATACCAGAATCAGGGGACAATCCAAGGTCTTGATCGGGCTTTATGTTGATGATGGACTCGTAGCGAGTAACACAACTGCTGCAGGAGACGAGTTTATCAATGAACTGATGGCTAGATTCAAGATTACGACCAGACCGTGTTCCTACTTCCTGGGCATGGAAATAAAAGCAGAAAAAGGAAGAATATCACTTTGTCAGCAAGCTTATACAAAGAAGGTTCTTGAAAAGTTTGGTATGATGAACAGCAAACCAACACCAACTCCTATAATAAAAGAGAGCACTAATGATACGGATATAGAACTCAACAAAGGAAACGGGCTCGATTTTCCATATAGACAGGCTGTTGGAGCTCTTACTTATCTAGCAGTGGGCACAAGGCTTGATATAGCGTATGCTGTTAGCAAAGCATCCAGAACCCTAGAGATACCCACTACAAGTGATGTCTTGCTAGTGAAACGGATTTTTCGCTACTTAAAAGGAACAGTTGACAAAGGATTAGTTTATAGGCATACAATAGAGACACCGAAAAACTTGGTATGTTTTTCTGACTCCGACCTAGCAGGAGATCAAACAACAGGGAGATCGACAACTGGTATGGCATGCCTACTCTCGGGTGCAGCCATCAGCTGGAGAAGTCAACGACAATCTCTCGTATCTCTCTCGTCGTCTGAAGCGGAGATAATAGCAGCCAGCGAAACAGCACAAGAAATTAAATGGCTAAACAGTCTTTTGAAAGATTTGACTGAGTTAGATAAACCTGTGCTCTACTTGGACAACGAATCGGCTATAAAGCTTTCGCACAACCCTAAATATGAGCACCACAAGCGGACGAAACATATAAAATTAAAGCATCTGTTTGTGCGTGAATGTGTTGCCAATGCAGAACTTGAAGTAAAACAAGTAGGTACCATCCGCGCGGCGGCTGGCTGATATGTTCACCAAGCCGCTTTTTGGACCAAAATTGGATGAAATGAGCGCCAAGATTGGTTTGAAGAGAATTTAAAAATTCTGAGGGTGTAAAGAGGCTATATACTCGTACCTACTTATATCATCTCTTTGTATTGATATATCTATGGTAGTGGTAACCCTTGGCAACCTAATTCTGTTACGTTTTGTCATGTAATATGTCATATAATATTCGATCTTAGATTCATTGTATTTTTACCTCTAAATATAAAACTCTACTTATTGCTGTGCTTTATTCAAGTGTTATATTGTTGACATATCACCACAATATAAAAACTTAATAATTAATTTATTTAACAACACTTACCTGCCCATGTAATTGCAGAATTGTTAATGAAAATATAGGAATTATATTTGAATTTTAACCTAATCAATATTAATAACTTCTTACATGAAAAAAAAAACATAATAAATTTAATCTTATTCTAAGCATAGTTTCCTGTAATTAAAAACAAAAACACATTTTGACACTTTTGACAGCCAGCCTCTACCTACCCCGGCCGGCAGACAAATTCTGACAAATGACAATTCTGTTTTGTTTTGTTTGATTCTTGGCTTCAATCCAAAAAAATCTAAATTAAGTCCTAAAACTAGCAGATTTTAACTTCCTAAATGCGGATTACCTATTACGTGTACTTCAAGTACTGGTTGACCGTCTGAAACCCAGAGGGAACATATACTCATAATATTAGTAAAACAAGACGGACTTCAGTTTACTAATCACAGATCTAATAGAGATAATACTGCTAAACATGGAGATCCCATATAAAAAAATTATGATTTACGCTCTTACTTTTATAGCCTACGCTTATTCAGGCATGGGCTCTAGTATGTTAAGGAATTTAAAAGATGCGGTTTTGTCGGCAGAGTCAGTATTTGGAGATATGTTTAAGAATGTTATTACAGTGGCTGAAAAGTTTAGATCATTACATGAAGTTTTTGATGCTGCAGTAGAAGAGCATTGTATATTTTCTTGCCCAGAAGGTATGTTTACATTATGATGTTTGGTTAAAATAGATAGTGGATTTAAATCATTCAATTTATATATTTATTGTTTCAGGACAAAGACCAGTTCGTAACAGAAATCACATTCCTAAATCAGATGGTTGTGGTTCATTAGGGTTTCAAATTGCATCAGAATATTTACCTCTTGAAGAGATGACCAAATGTTGTGAGAACCATGATATTTGTTATGACACATGCAACAATGGCAAAGAGTCTTGTGATTTAGACTTCAAACGATGCCTATACAGTTATTGTGACTCATACAAATCTGTTAATGTTGCAGGAGACACCATTGCAAAAGGTATAGGAATTACTTCATTAAATTCTTGCAAAATTATGTTTGCTGGACTCTTTTGACCTTTACATACGGTACATGTACCATTTTATTACAGTTACCAAATGAGTCACGCTTGTTAAAGTTACATAGGGTTGTTTTTATTATTCAATTAATCTTTTTTATTAAACTAGTGGACACCCACGGCTTTCTCCCGCGTTACTTATTACACATATTAACCTTCCTCTTGAATCACTATCTCTAAAAACTGCATCAAAATCCGTTGCGTAGTATTAAAGATCTAAGCGTATTATTTTCTAGCAAATTTCCCTACTAACCCCATTCCCGTACCTATTTACCCCAAATTCAGGGTGAATAGGGATTGCACATGTTTTTGCATTTATTACTTAAATCTAAATGGAAATTGCAAAATATATATATCATAAGAAAGATGCTACCGGGACTGATACATTTAGGTCCTAAAATAGATTCTTACTGTAGGCAAACTACTATAAAACTCATATTGAAGTTGGGCTTTGTCCCTATTCACCCCGTTTTATAGTACCTATGTAATAAAATCAATTACCTAGGTAAATTATTCATCATCCACAAGGTCATACATTTGGTGGTAAGGAGTGTTAGTTAGGAGGCACTGTAATGCTTAAAATATCAGAGCTTACTCTGTTATGTGTACAAACAGATAAATGTGACTTGGTGCCCCCAGAGGCTTTTATGGGGTGCAACTTTTTCACACCAAATACATTTTTTTAAATAAGTTTTATATTTTTGGTTATCATTACAGGTTGCAAAGCAGGAGCAAAACTTTTATTTACTGGTACATTAACATTGGGTTGCAAGTCATTCTTGGATGCACAAAAAAATGCATGTTATTGCCCTCCATCTAAAAGTAATAAATATAAAAAATATCCTGGGAGTGGTGATTTATAGTTATGCACACCTAGTAATCAATTTTCAATAAGTTCATAATTTGTGTTGTGATTTTAGGAAGTAATATAACTTTTAACTTTTTATTTGTTAGTGTAAGACATTGTTTTTATTAAATGTTGTTATATTAAAACCTGTTTCACAATCCTATGTCTAGCAATTCCTATTATTATAAAATCACTAATTTTCATAGGCAGGCCACAAACTTGCAACAGTTTTACAGCCTCAGGACAATGGTCAGTTCAACCATTTTTGCTAACTCAGCAATAGCAATGTCAATGTCAAACCTCCTCAATACCACCTATAACAAATGTAACTGGTATCAAGGTGTGATTCTACGTAGCACGACCACGGATGATTATCTTAATTTTCATGTAGTACAAATTCATGAAAAAAAGTGTACTTTATTGTACTATAGAATAAAATATATGTACTCTGATATTTTCGCTGATATAACGTACATGCCCTGTAGTACCTTTCTGGCACGACCACTACACGTTTTAGGTATTTTTATCAACTTTATGGTGAAAAATACTATAAATGTGATTGTACTTAATTGTACTCAGTTTTACAGATAATTTTGAGCGGTGGTTTACCTGTTTCAAAGCGTTTTACTTTTGAAGTAACATCAATGTTACGCCATTACTATTATTATTTGTATTATTTTGGGTGCAAAGGGGCTCTACCAACATCTTAAGGGCCCCAGCGACCTCACCTGCTAGTGGCGCACCTGCTGATAAACAGACGAGGCTCGTTAATTTACGGTACCTATGGAGTGGCTTCGGCCCCTACGTGGGTACCAGGTGGTACAACAGTGTTGGTCCGGGGGGGGTACCACCGTGCAGCTGTGCTAAAGCCCTCCAAGTAACCCAGCCCAGGCTGGGTTGCGTTAGGGGTTCAGCAGCTGCACCGCCGGGCCCGGGGCGATGTATGGTGCAGCAGGCATGGGACCAGTGGGGGCGAAACGGAGTCTAGTGTGGGTGGTGTGGGTCGATTCGCCGGCCAGGGAGACCCTTAGCAACGGCGTTGCCGCGGCCGCCCGCAACACAGTCATGGGGCCCGCCTGGGGCCAACCACCCCAGGAGGCTGCCCCACATGTTGCGCATAATCCTGATGTGGGATCGCCGCTCCGGGTGGTAACCGGTGTGGGGTAGCGGCGGCCTTTCATCAGGGGGGTTTGGGAGCCCTTCCGTCCGGCGAGTCGGCTCCGACCTAACCACACGGTTCTAGACAAAGCTAGCCCCTGCGCTTTGTCACTTACTGCTGCACCAAATGTCGCCCTGTCTTCACGCTTCTTTTTCAAAATCTACAATGGCAGTGCAACAAAAAAGAAATAAACGTTACACAGCGGCCCTAGGAAACCCCACAAGTTCACATTTCGAGGTGGAGTTCACTAACGTCCGTGGACTCCATGCGAACCTCGATACCGTCCACCACCACCTTGAGACGGCACGGCCCGCTGTGATGTTCCTCACGGAGACACAAATACGCCGCCCTGACGACACGTCTTACCTGTGTTACCCCGGCTATGTCATCGAGGAACAATTTCGAGACAAAGCCGGGGTGTGCGTGTTCGTTAGGGCGGATGTTTGCTGCCGCCGGTTGCGCTGCCTAGAGAACCCCTCCAATTCCGTCCTTTGGCTGCACGTAGACCATGGCTCTATGAGCCAGATCTACGTGTGCGTCTACCGATCCCACACAGGGGATTCTGAGACAACAAAGCTCTTCCAGTACCTCAGCGAGACGGCTGATGAAGCGCAGGTGCGGTTCCCGAACGCTGACCTAGTATTTCTGGGGGACTTCAATGGCCATCACATTGAATGGCTGGGGTCCCTCAAGACTGATCATGCGGGTAGAGCCGCCCATGCGTTCGCTCTCTCCCACGGTCTGACCCAGATGGTATGCGGGATCACCCGGATACCAGACAGGTCAGATCACGCGCCCGCTCTGCTGGATCTACTGTTGACGAGTCGCCCAGCCCAGTACAGTGTTTCGGTAGGAGCCCCACTGGGTAGTTCCGACCACTGGGTTGTTCACGCTGGCATGAAGGTGTCACCTCCTGCACGTCCTGTACAAACGTCACGACGACTATGGCACTACTCGTCAGCGGATTGGGACGGTCTACGCGATTATTATGCGTCCGTCCCCTGGAGCCAGCGCTGCTTTGTAGGAAAGGCTCCTTCGGATAGTGCTTCTGCTATTGCTGGCGAGATCAGTTTAGGGATGGATTATTACATGCCTTTCACTGATGTCGCCAGTATCCGCAGAGCCCGTCCCTGGTTCGGGCGAGATTGTGCCAAAGCTGTTCGACAAAAACAGTCGGCATATCGCGCCTGGATCAGGGCCCGGGCTGTGCGCGACCCAAACGTGGGCCACCTCAAAGCAGCGTACAACCGGGCCACAAAATCGAGTAAGAGGGCCTTTAAGAGAGCGGATGCCCAGCGCGTCGCGCGGCTTGGTCAGGAGCTCACTTCCCATCCCACGGGCAGCCGTGGATTCTGGCAACTGGCCAAAGCCGTGCAATCTAACTTTTGTCAGCCCTCGCTGCCACCGCTGCGTTACCCAGATGGAACACTGGCTCACAAAGCCCAAGAGAAAGCGGATATGCTCGCAGACCTCTTTGCGGCTAATTCCCGGGTCGACGACCGTGGCCTGCAGCCCCCCGCCATCGCCAACTGTGGCCACACAATGCCTGATATTGTTATCAGGCAATGTGATGTACGGGCAGTGCTGCGGTCACTCGACACGCGGAAAGCCAGTGGCCCTGACGGCATTCCGGCGGTGGTGCTACGAAAATGTGCAGCTGAGTTGTCTCCAGTATTAACGCGTCTGTACCGCCTGTCATACTCTTCAGGGCTCGTGCCGGAGGTCTGGAAGGAGGCGAACGTACAACCGATCCCCAAGAAAGGGGATCGGTCCGATCCAGGCAACTATCGACCCATAGCTGTCACCTCAGTCATTTGCAAGGTGCTTGAGCTCCTTATAAATAAGCAGCTCATGCAATTCCTAGAGGATCACTCGCTAATCAATGATCGACAATACGGCTTCAGGCCAAAGCGATCAACGGGTGATCTTCTGGCATTCGTAACGCATGTCTGGGGTGGGGCTATGGAAAGGCACGGCGAGTCCTTGGCTATTAGCCTGGACATCGCCAAAGCCTTCGATAGGGTCTGGCATGCTTCGCTCCTTTCCAAGCTTCCGGCATATGGTCTACCTCCTCAACTGTGCAGCTGGATTGCCAGCTTTTTAAACGAGCGCCGAGTGCGGGTCCTCTGCGATGGCCAGGCTTCTCGCTTCTTGCAAGTGAATGCCGGGGTACCGCAGGGGTCCGTACTATCACCAACTCTCTTTCTTCTGCATATCAATGATATGCTATCCCTCGGGAACATTCATTGCTATGCAGATGACAGCACACTGCACGGGAGTTACTCGGTTCGTCCGACGGCGGGGTGATCTGAGATTGAGGAGGAGAGACGACGACTCGTGGCTGATCTCGACCGTAACCTCGACAGTATCTCTCAATGGGGTACCGAGAACCTGGTCGAGTTCAATGCCCGCAAAACACAGGCGTGTGCATTTACTGCGAAGAAATCCCCTTTCCTTCCCCTACCCTCTCTTCAGAATGCATTATTACCAATGAAAGACAACCTTGATATCCTTGGCATAGACGTTCGTCGAGAGCTCAATAATAAAAACTACATCGAAAGATGTATAGGGCTAGCTTCGCGGAAACTAGGAATACTGAATAAGGTAAAGAGATTCTTTACACCGGACCAGAGGTGTCTGCTGTACAAGACGCAGATTAGACCCTGCGTCGAATACTGCTCTCACCTCTGGGACGGCTCCGCGAAGTATCTGCTGGACGCTCTCGACGCTATGCAGCGACGGGCTATCCGTATTATAGATTGTCCGGAGGTAACGGGAAGCCTTGAGCCGCTAGTTCAGCGCCGAACAATAGCTTCCTTGGCCGCATTCTACCGTATTTACCACGGCGAGTGTTCTGAAGAGCTCTTCAATCTGATCCCACCCTCTTCCTTCCGATCCCGAACGACTCGTGCCGGGCAGAGATGCCACCCCCACACAGTGGATAGCATGTTCGCGAGAACCGAACGTTTTAAACGTTCGTTTCTCTGCCGAACGATAGTGGCCTGGAACGCCCTGCCTGTGCACGTGTTTCCTCCCACATATAATCCTGGGTTCTTTAAGCGGAGCGTGAAGAGGCACATCAGTAGGTCGTCAAGTTGAGGGCCACTCTCAATAGTAATGTGTGCTGTGAGAGTGGCCCACAATCGCTAGACGTCGTCACGACTTACCACCAGGCGGGCGGCGTCAATTTGGCGAACCAAATATAAAAAAAAAAAAAAAATATATTTTTCTAAGTATGTAGTGAAAAGTAAACAAAATTACGTTTGGTACTTATATTAAGTTTTATTTTAAAATAATATTCATTGGACGTAGACATAGTACATAAGAAAGTAGGTAAAGTCTTTTATATAGAAGAAAAAAAAATAATCACTATTATTTTGATACACGTATTACATAATTGTAATAATCATTAAATAGCGGTATACATTAATATTCCTATCACAATCAGATGCCATGACTTTTTTTTCTAAGTCATCGTTTAAATGTTCCACGAGCAAAAAGTGCATATTTTTTTGTGTGTAGAATAATCTGAATGGGAACATTTTTTAGCGCTATCATCATGTCTACGTCGAAAAAGATAATGTCGTTTAAGTCATAAACATTTGTTGTGATCTTATTATATTATACCGGGTGTTACGTAAGGGTTATATCAACCCGAAGTTAGCACCATCAGCTGGTCGACCAGAATCCGTTTCGATATGTGGCGACCGCCAGAGAAGAAAAAAAAAGTTAAATAAAATACATACTTGTTTAAACAACACTAGCTAAAATCAGCTGCTTCGGTCATCGGCATCAAAATAGGTACAAATAATGCGCGCCTGTGAAAAGCCTTCCGTCTCACTCCTGGTAGGATCATTTTGTCTCTGTTTCGCATCAAGCGATGCCGCCCCACGAACACGAAGCGCTCTGTCGAGTCACGAAGTTTCCTAGAATTTTATTTAAAATCATTTAGCAAGGTCACAGGTTAGTTCAGTTGCATTCTTTGCTTTGTACTGTGAGGTAGCTAAATAATTGTTTAGTGTGTTAATTTGTGAGTTGTGTCAAGTTGTGTGTGATAGTGATTGTGTTGTGTAGTAATGGCTCTGAGTAACGAAGAGTATTACGAGATGATGCTTTGTGTAGGAGCATCAGAAGGCAATTTGCCCAGGAGTTGTACCGTGAGTTTTGATACCTAAAAATACTGTGTACGCAGTCGAGTTACACAAGAAATTAACCTTTCCTATAAACAGGTAAGATATTTCTAAAATTGGGGACAGAGATTTTACTATGACTTGCATGTGGTGCACCTGTCGAACCACTGACGAGGATCTGGGGAAACATAACTATGTGTTGGTCAAAATTTTATTTACATAAATAAAAATAATCCTTTAAGGACGCCCACGCCTCCGCCAAGGGCATTGTACATACGTACCACGCGCTCATTGTCTAGTTGTAGCTACGTCAAGCCGTAGCGTTGGAACACGTTTGTTTTGATTTGAAATATCTTTTTAAATTTTTTGATGAACTTGTTTTTTCTTCTTTGACAGTCGCCATATATCGAAACGGGTTATGGTCGACCAGCTGATGATGCTGGCTTCGGGTTGATATAACCCTTTCGTAATATCCTGTATAATACTCGTATATAAAAAAATGTTCCCATTCAGATTATTCATCATTCACCGAGCCTTTTCCCAACTCAGCTGGGGTCGGCTTTCGAGTCTAACTGCGATGTGGCTGAACTTCGATATTTTCCGTGAAGCGACTGCCATCTGACCTCCACAACCCATGGGCGATATCGAAGTTCTGTAGTTAGACCGCGAGGATTTTTGATTAAGGGCTCCAGCTACCCCTAACGACTGCCATAGATGTTCGTATGAAAACCGGGACCGACGGCTAAACGTGCTTTCCGAGGCACGGAGGGGTCTCAGGGTCTTAAGAAATGGTCACCCATCCTAAGACCGGCCTGACTAGATGTTGCTTAACCTTTGCAATATGTTAACATTGTCGGTTACCACTAGACCACGAGCCACTATAAAACGTAATATAAATACAAAACGTAATTTTGTTTACTTTTCACTACTTAGAATTAATAGTAATGGCGTAACATTGATGTTACTTAAAAAGTAAAACGCTTTGAAACAGGTAAACCACCGCTCAAAATTATCTGTAAAACTGAGTACAATTAAGTACAATTACATTTATGGTATTTTTCACCATAAAGTTGATAAAAATACCTAAAACGTGTAGTGGTCGTGCCAGAAAGGTACTACAGGGCATGTACGTTATATCAGCGAAAATATCAGAGTACATATATTTTATTCTATAGTACAATAAAGTACACTTTTTTCATGAATTTGTACTACATGAAAATTAAGATAATCATCCGTGGTCGTGTTACGTAGAATCACACGGTATCAAGTAGGTAAATAAAGCTGTATCTTCTTCCCTTAATCCTTATCTGACAGTTAGTTCATTAGATAAATATGTGATCTGGAATGGAACATCAAGCTTACATTCTCGGGAGAAGTAGACAATAGAGCCTATATATTTATGGGTAGTTATTTAAGGATTCAGCTAACAATTCAGTGTTAAAATATTGTTGTAACATGTTACACTGGAACACTGTAGTTCAGCAGAATTCCAGTAGGTGGAACCAACGCTAACCTTGATAGTGCAACCTAGAAATTATGATAATATGAAGCAAAAATTGGTGTTGAAAAAATGTTGTTGTTAGTGGTCATTATAGCTCAGTTGGTTAGAGCATTCCCCATGTAAGGGAAAAACCGTGGGGTCAGAGTCCCACCGATAAATTTCAGTTCTTGTGATTTATTTATAATTTCTATCTTAATATTGATTTTTTTTTCATTATATAATTTATTTTAGAAATAAAATTTACATCTTATTTGTTGGAATTACATCTTAATATTAAATAATTTACTCACTAGATATAGATAATGGGGCTTCCTACAAATCTCATAAAAAGCACTAGAATATGAGCTAAACTTGCATTTCAATTTTCAAGTGATTGGCACAAGTTCCTTTGAGGGTACAGGCCATATTACATATTCTACAAAATGGACTCAATACATAATTACTTCAACTAGAGCATATAAAAATAATTCATTACAATGTAAACAAATGCATGTAAAAATATAGTATAAATGGTTAATTTGTTTGATTTTAGAGATTTTATCTTAGCATCAAAACATAAATATGAGCGATAGCTGTAACAGATTAGACAGCATTTTGTTTATGTGAGGAGTTCCTTGATCTCATCTTTTTCAGCAGCCTCAAGGTATGGTAAGCCATCTGGAGTTTTGCCATCTTTAGAAGCACCCTGAAATATGAAAGTGCGAAATTATCAAAGAGTAAAAATGTGTAGGAGTTAGGGGGTGCGTCTCATAAGGTATAATAAACTCATTTGGTCTAATTTTATTTTATTATCGTTCATAAGATATAATCAACGTGAGATATGCCAACTGTTGATATAATTTCTTTACATATAACATTTATTTATCCTAAAACTTAATTAGTATAACGTTGTTTGATATAACGTTTATGTAATTGAAAATCATTTGGTCTAATGTTTAATATATATATTGTTTAATTAATCGAAAACCATTAGGTCTAACGTTTAATAAATATAAAAAACGTCATTTTGGTTAACACCCCGACTCAAGAGTAGGTACCCCAACTCTGGCTTTTTAAGCCACATAGAAATAGGAGCCCCGCGAAGCGATTATCAGCGATAAATCAAATGATTTATTACAGCAAACAATCTTCAGACAATAAACTTTGGTGAAAACAAAATGGTTAGGTTTGGTTAAAACTGTGACCTCCTACGCACGAGCCGAGCGAGCGAGCGGTGCCGTGGCAGCGGTCGGCGTGTGCCTGAAACGACTTGCATTAATAGAAAAAAGAGATTGCTTTTAGTAGCTTATCCGGAACTGAACTATTTAGATTAAGATAATTACATAATAAAAAAAAATGTTATTAGACTAAATAAAAAATGTTAAAAGTACTAGTTGGTAAACAAGTTATAGTTTAAACATTCATTTCCCAAACATTAGGTTTGCGTTACAATTTTTTGTGAATAGATTTTTTGCTAAGTAATAATTTGGCAAATGCAATTATGCGAAATTTTTTTTGGGAACTGAACATTTGTCAAATTCCTGTCGGACAAACAAGGGAGACCCGTTTTCATCATATTAGACCAAATAAGTTTTATATCTTTTGAGTGGTATGTCAAACGATTTTATATTTAATGTATGTTATGTCAAACAATGTTATATTTTATGTATGTTATGCTTATAAAAATTAGTTATTTTAAAATTATATCAATCTTTCATTATATTAATTAATCGCTATATTAAATAAAATTATAGGTTCCTTGTTTTATGTTGTTAATATTAGAGATTTTGTTGTTATATCATCTATTACTTACCCAGAGTTAGGAGTAGGAACTTGAAATATAATAGTGTGCCAGCACCTTAATGTCAACCAATGATGGTAAATACCATCAATCAAAAGGAGGATTTAATTTGTTTGGTTGCACTTATTGTTTTGCTGAGATTGCTCATTGTGATGATAGCACACATAACAGTAATATAAGCTTTTCTTATTTAGAGGGTGTCAAAATGTTTCTAATTACTATTTTATGTCCGTTATTACTCTTCTCTTTTTCCTTCTTCCTTCTCAGGTAAGTTGTATTACAGTAGCTATAGAATTAGGAATAAACTTCCTATTCTCCAGAAACAAGGAAAGTCTTAAGTATAAGTTTCAATTCACATACATTTTGGAAGTATCTAACTGGAATCTGGAACCGCCTGTCATGGAATCTAATAATATCTAGTGATAATAGATATTACTTGTGCCCTGAGCCTCTACTTACATTTTTGAGTAAAGTTTTCACACAGTCTGTGTGGCCTTCCCAGATAGCTGCTAATAACACAGAGATGCCATGTTTGTCCAATTTCTGGAAGCAAATAAAAAAAGAACACATTAAACTAATAAATAAATTATTAACTTCATTTCCAGGTATAAATCACAGGTTTACTGGAACAAAAGTAACTGTGTTTGTTTGGATTTAAAGGCTGTTAGGATCGTAATTAAATCTGGCAAGGAGATAGAATATGTCATAGAGAATTAGGTCCTTTCCTAGGCAAATTTTTGTTTCCTAACCAACAATCATACACGCAAAATTTATTGGTGCTGATTGCTTTCCAAAAGAGTTAGGTATTTCTAGGTTCGCACTTACGTTTGGATCTGCACCTTTGTCCAGCAAATAGTTTAGAACTACTGTTTGCCCATAATCAGCGGCATAATGGAGAGGCACTCTGCCATCAATCAGTGCATTGACATCAATTTTCTGAGAAAGAAATGCAAATTGTGCCAATTATTCCACCGTGCAACACAAAACTTTTTATTCTACTGTAAATGTACCTACTTCTATCAATAAAAACTAAACACATCATTAACATTGAATTTTTATGTCATATCTAGTTAGGTACCTAATTGATTATTTTCGCGATTTCGAACACAGCAGCTTTTACTCTGTGACTAAAATTATCATAATTTTGATTGAGGTGCTTTCAATATCAATAAAATATGCATAATTTCGCTTTCTCTTGCCAACAAATTATTAAATATTCAGGTACAAAAACAGAAGTTGAGAGATTTACTTACTTTATCCTCTACTATGTCTTTCACTTGATCTATATCCCCATTTTTAATTCCCCAAACAAATTCACTCATGATTGCGTACTTTCTAAATCTATATTGTTAAAATTTTCTAAATTCTGCAGAACCGAAATAACAATGGATGGCGTTCTTGTCTCGTTCTATGACATTACATACAGAACAGACAGCCGTCAGTCAGCCGGTCACTTTTTTTGTGTAAATTTGGCCATTTAAGGGGCAGGCTAGAGTCCTTAGACCATACTGTCTGGACACGGTTAAATAGAGTGATCTCTATCAGCCCAAAATTATTTATGGCAACATGGCAACAATTTTCTGAAGATGTGACTGATGTGACTGAGTGGGACACACTTTACATTTACTATGAACATGTTCACAATACGCTATGCTATCTAGCGTATGGTATGCTTGCAGGCCTAACATGGCAAAATGGAGAGGTTATCGAGGCGTCACAAAATGCTGATATCTCTATAATCTGTATCTTCGTGTTACGTTATTATCAGTAAAGTTAGGACTAAGAAATGAATGTTTTGGACATAATCCATTATATGTGTGCCCGATGACGGCTATAGGTTTGCCCCCTATTACGTGGGACTAAAAATACTGCCAAACTGCTGCTGTTCAAAACTTTAAATAACACCGCAAATGGTTTCATCATCAGTGCCAGTATGCCCCCCCCCCCCCCCCCCAAAGAGAATACAATACTTTGCCACCACTCCCTCCATCGCGACGCCGCCGCCGCCTTTGTGTCAATCAAATCAAAGGGTCAACTGAGCTTGCTATAAACGCGTAATGTGAAAATGTAAATGTCATGCTATGTAGTATAGCAAGTTATCTCTGCTACATCATACTATAGCGTTTTCTGAATAACGCCTAATTGAGCTCTCTTCTCTCTCTGTTGTCAAAGTTAAAGTGACATTGTGACATTGTTGATTCAAATTCAACACCACAACAAACACGCCCGCGTCTCGTCTCGCAAGCGCAATAAACAAGAATTTTGAACAATTTGAATAACGGTTGCTTATTTTTAGTGACCTTTATTTTATATCTTTGATATCTTTCTTAGTCTTAACTTTACTGATAATAACGTAAGAAGTTTGAATAAGCATGGACGAAACTTTTAAAGAGGTCAATCTTATAGCACAAGATACTCGTGCAGCAGCAAAATATATAGTGGTTTGTAAATCTTAGAAACTAGAAAATATTATACTTTATTTTATAAATAGACTACGTGTCACAGACGACAACAGCTCATTAATAATCGATACAAACACTTAGGCCAAATAAACTATTTAGACCGTAGACAAATAATTCAATTAGTAGGTAACAACAGTGATGTAGGAGTCTGAATGTTCTCTTTCATCATATTCATCTTCACCTGCATGTAGACAGCAACTGAAAGGATAGATAAAACTTTGGCAAATATATTACTCTATGGGTCGAATAAAATGACTGGAGGGACAAACTATATGTATCTACCTCTTTATAGGGCCGGGTGTCTGTTAGAGCCTGCTAGACAATTAAATATATTTTTAAACTATTTATTATGAATGAAGATTATAAGGTACATCTGATTACTGAGTAAAAGTTTTATTACATTTTTTTAGTAAGTACTTAATAAATTTTTGAAGCAAATATAATATTATTTTGTTCAATCTGAAAAGATTTATTTAACAGAAGTAATAATAATGAAAGTAAACTTACTTAAAATCTAAACTGAACAACCTTAAATTAAACTTAAATTAGTAATAAAAATAGGTATGAGTTCTTTGAAGAGACCTTTAACTGGTACATGGTTTTCATAGCATTGTGTTTATATTTCCAGAGTCTGTTATTGGATAAAATTCATCCAATGATATTGGGATTACATAAGAAGTTGATTTCATATGAAAACAGTGGAGAACAAAACATAGCCAGGCTTCGTGAGGTTTACAGTCTATGTTGTAACCAAATATATAAAAGTTTAATGAACTTTTTTGATATACTTAAACTAGAAGTACAACATAAAATTTATTTACATGTAAGTTTTACAGATTTTTAAATTTATTAATGATTGCCAAATATTAAAGGTAGGTTATGGGACCATTAGTATTGAAGTCCTTAGTCCCGTTTATAAATTAATAATTTTACCACTTTCTAAGTGTACACCACATTTTTCATTAAAGGAAAGCCGACAATATTCTCTGGAAAGATTGTCATGGTGTATCAAGAAACTCACATCCATTCAAAATTATTTAGAGGATGAAAATCCAGACCTGAACAAAAGTGCAGATGAGTTAATAAATATATCTACAATGCATTTTGTTAATTGGATTGATCACACATTTCAAGTGTTAGGCAAACTATCGGATACTGTATGCCAGTATGATTTTAAAAATGCTGAAAACCTTGATGAAGAGTGGAAAGTTGCAGTGAGTTTTATTATCAACTAAGTCTTTATTGTATTTGATGCCTTTTGTTCATGAATTCAGACTACTGATTGTCCTATTCTTACCTTAAAGCTGAGACTTTCTGGGCTTTTCACATACATATTTCATGTAAGTGTCAAGCATAGGCATAGCATAGGGTGGTAAATATCCAGACAAACTGGTCCATGCATGTTTGAGAAAGTGTGACTATCAGTGTTACTGTGCAAATACATTACATGTAATATTTTCATTTACAGATGGTAGAATGTCTCACAGAAGTTCATGTATCAGTTGATGAACTCCTCTTGTCAGCCATGACACTTTGCAGATATTGTTTGAGTGATGATCAGCATATTGTTAAGGCTCGGTGCCAAGTGGTATGTAAACTTATTTTTAGGGTTTTGCACCCAAATGGTAAAAGGGAAACCCTATTACTAAGACTCAACTGTCCGTCTGTCTGTTACCAAGCTGTATCTCATGAACTGTGATATTTAGAAAGTTGAAAATTGCACAGATGATGTTTTTCTGTTGCCGCTATAACAACTAATACTAAAAAACAGAATATAATAAATATTTAAGGGGGCTCCCATACAACAATTATTTTGCTTTTTTCGTATGGAACCTTTTGTGTGCAAGCCCGACTTGGTTTTTACTGTAGTCAAGGTTCTAAAGTGCATTTCTATTATCAGAATGCAATAACTGGACTCTATGCTGATGCTATGATATCTATGACTGCAGAGATTATAGAGAGACACTTTTGAACCTTGACTGTACATACTGTATAAACAGAGTATAGTAAATTCTCATGTTATTACAGGTTTTAAGAGAAACCAAAGCATTATTGGAGGAATTACTTGAAGGAGACTTCAGTTCTGCAATAAAAGCTACACCGGGTTTACTGAAATTGCCAATAATGCCTTCAAATGTTAGTGTTCAAATAGATGTCTTGAAGGATGTCCTGTATTCCATGGAAACAAACACAAATACTGCATTACTGGCTTTAGTAGTCCACTGTTTCACATATAGCAAGTCTCCGATAGAAATTTTAAAAGAACATTTGATTTGTAATGAAAAGGCAACTTGTTCTTGTCTGGAAAATAGTGAAGATGATGTGATCGAGAATTGTTTGTATGTGAAAGATTTTGATTTGTACAACGAGAGACTTCTGCAAATAGGAAATTTTGCCGTGGCCTGCTCATCTGACCAGCAAAGTGAGTAAAAATCAATTCCGTATAGGGTATTCCGTTTAGTATACAATGAAACTTCTATTGTCTAGTTTTTACTTTCGATTGTCAGCACTTTGTGTAATCTGTATTTTATTTTATTTATTTATTTGGGACAAAAAACAGTTACATGCTTTATATCTATCACAATATTAAACAAAAAAGAAAAGCTAGGCAAGCACAAAACCCACATCATTGTCCACAGATTGGAGGTTGGATTCAGATGGAGTTACAGGTATGAGTTAAATAAACTAGATCATTCTGCATTAGCATTTGAGCAGCACAACACCACTAATGTTAATTATTAGTGCTGACCTGCTCAAACGCTTCGTTATGCAACACATTAATTACTTGATTCTTAAATCTGCCATTAGTTAGAGTAAAAATATTGTAACGCCATCTCGTAGCGAGTAATAAGACTACCAAACTCGGCGCCATCTAGTAGCAAATCGCAGTACTACTACGTAACGTCTTTCGGGAATGTTCTGTCAAGGTACTTCTATGTAACGTGTTATCTAGAAGCATCTCGAAGGTGTGGAATGTTCGCGATATTTCTTCCATGAAAATTCCAGAGTAATCTAGAGTAATGACCGCACTATAAAGGCGGAGCACTTCGGTGGCGGAGCATCAGTATTTCCGGAGCGATAATACGAGTTATACCTGCGAGTTCAAGTGCGATTAAAAGTGTTCAGTGAAGCTTATAGTAAAGTGTAAATTAGTGGTGTAATAAATAAAGTGTTTTGTGGTAGTTTGACCGGCATTTCAATTCGGTAGAACCCCGGCTCGTAACAATTGGTGTCAGAATTGGGGATTTGGACAATGCCGGTGTTACCGAAAGAAGACACAGAGGGCGTCCGTACCAGGGGTCAGCGCCAGCAGGAGTTGGACAGCAGGCGCTTCGGAGGTAATACGCCGGAGAGGTTGGGTGGTCAGGAGCAGCCAACGGTGGAAGCAGGCCCGCCCACGGTATCTCCAGCGCCAGCACCTCCAGACTTTGCTGCGCTGATGGCGATGCTACAGGAGCAAGCCCGTCGCCAGGAGGAGCAGGCCCGCCACCAGGAGGAGCAGGCCCGCCACCAGGAGGAGCAAGCCCGTCGCCAGGAGGAGCAGGCCCGCCACCAGGAGGAGCAAGCCCGCCGGTTGGAAGAACAGCTGCTGCGGGATAAGGAGGAGCAGGCACGCCGCCAGGAGGAGCAGGCACGCCGCCAGGAGGAGCAGGCACGCCGCCAGGAGGAGCAGGCCCGCCGGTTGGAAGAACAGCTGCTGCGTGACAAGGAGGAGCAGGCACGCCGCCAGGAGGAACAGACGCTCCTCATGAAAGATCTTCGAGCGACTTTTGGCAAGGAGATGAATGTGATGAAGGATCAAGTTCATCATGTTGAGAACCGCATCACGGAAGCCGAAACTCGGATTGAAGATGTAAAAAACCAGATTACAGATGTGAGGAAAGAGCTGGGAAATCTGAAAGCTGGAGATGGGATTGCGACTTCCTTACCTGCCGTACCTTCAGCGCGTGGATTTAAAGTACCGCCATTCGATGGGACATCTTCATGGTCAGCCTATAAAAAGCAGTTTGAAGCCGTTAAGAAGGCAAACGGGTGGAGCAAAGCCCAGGCCATGACTGCGCTTACATTGGGTTTGCGAGACAAGGCGTTAACCGTCCTAGAAGCTCTCGGAGACGATGTTTCCTACGAGCAGCTACTAGAAGCCTTGGAAACCAGATACGGTGACGCTCACCTGGAACACGTGTATCGTGCGCAGCTGAAGGATCGTGTCCAGCGCTCTGGTGAAAACTTGCAACAGTGGGCCCTGGAAGTTGAGAAGCTGGTACGGAAGGCATACCAGTCGGTACCTGCGCTCATCGATGGGAATCTGGTGCAAGTATTCATCGACGGCATCCACGACCTGGAATTCAGGGCCGCTGTCAGACTCGGGCACCATGAGACTCTCAAAGACGCCTTGGCTCATGCTTTGGAGGTCGAAGCCGTACGGAAGGATCATCGATCTCACCGTGTCAGGGAAGTTGTAGCATCACCGGCTCGCGACCGTTTCACGAGGTATAGCCCTAGGTGCTACACATGTGGTGAGAGGGGCCACCTTCGATCCAGTTGCCCAAAGCGGACTGCTGAAAGAGAAGAAAGTCGTTCCCAAGAGGATAGGGTGGCTAATGTCACCGCCCAGCAACAGGAGGGAAACGAATAAATGCCAGGACTGCGGGGCGGGTGCTGGCTGATTTTAGAAGAGCCCCAAGGGTTTCGATCTCACAAACCCAGGATGGGAACAGCCTGATCATCAAGGGCGAGGTAAATGGAACACCATGCAAGCTGACAATAGATACTGGAGCATCTCGCACGGTTGTCAGTTCCCGACTTGCAAATCGGTTCCTTGGGGACTCTGCAAACCGTGACCGCATCAACTTGGTAACGGCCACGGGTCAGCGCATACCCGTCCGAGGAGAGAAAGAGATGCAGTTAAAGTTGGGCAATGGAATTTACCTGCATAATGTCATCGTGGCTGACATAATGGACGACTGCATACTGGGCTTAGACTTTATGAGGAAGAACTCTTGTGAGATCGACGTCAAGCAAGGAGCGATGAAATGTGGTCAAGAGGAACTTTTCATGGAAGGAGCGTTATCAGGAAAAGTGTACAGCTTGAAGAAGGTCGTGCTTCCTGCCAGATCAGAAACGACTGTACCAGTTAGTCTCCCTCAGAATTCTGGGCGAACACATCGATGTGTACTCATAGAAGGGATATACAATCAACTTCCATGGAAAATGGCCCGAACTCTGGTAAGAGCCAATGAAGCCTCAGTGGTACGTGTGCTGAACCTTAGTGATAAGGAACACGTGATAGAAAAGAGCACATTGATTGGCACTTGCGAAGAAGTAGATTGGATGCGCCGATGCCAAGAGTTGAGTACTGGGAACATCGTCAACAAGGACGCTAGAAACAACGTGTTGACACTTTTAGAAGACTGTCGTAACATCTTAACGAAGAATGAAATGGACAAGGCTAAGAAGATGTTACTCAAGTACGCCGATATTTTCTCTTCGAGTGATGCTGACATTGGGAAGACTGGATTGGTTCAGCATAGAATCAATACAGGAAATGAGGCACCCATCCGTCAGCGACCAAGGAGACTGCCAGTAGCACGAGAAAAGGAAGTTGAGACCATGATTGAAGGAATGGTAAAAGATGGTGTGATAGAACCATCGTCAAGTCCATGGTGCTCACCTGTAGTGCTGGTGAGGAAGAAAGATGGCAGTATGCGGTTTTGTGTCGACTATCGTCGTCTGAACGACGTTACGAAAAAGGACAGCTACCCTTTACCAAGGATCGATGACACGTTGGACATGCTGACAGGGGTGAAGTGGTTTAGCACGCTAGACCTGAAAAGTGGCTACTGGCAAGTTGAAATTGATCCGAAGGATAAAGAGAAGACTGCATTTTCCACAGGAAAGGGTTTGTGGCAGTTTAAAGTTATGCCATTTGGTTTATGCAACGCCCCGGCTACTTTTGAAAGATTAATGGAAATTGTACTCGCCGGATTGACTGGGGACGCCTGTCTTGTCTATCTAGATGACATTATCATCGTGGGCCGTACGTTAGAAGAGCATCTTCAAAACCTGGAACGCGTGCTTGTAAAGATCCGAAGCGCGAACCTGAAGCTCAGCCCGAAGAAGTGCTCATTCCTCAAACGGCAAGTAAGCTTCCTAGGCTACGTAGTGTCTGAAGATGGTATCCGCACGGATCCAGAGAAAATCATCGCCGTCAAGGATTGGCCGGTTCCAAAGGATAAGACGCAGGTCAGAGCATTTTTGGGTTTGTGCTCATACTACCGGCGATTCGTCCAGAACTTTGCGGATATTGCCAAGCCCTTACACAAGCTCACGGAGGAGAAGCGACAATTCTGCTGGGACGGAAGCTGCGGCATCGCATTCCAGGAGCTAAAGAATCGTCTGTGCAATACACCTATTTTGGGTTATCCTGATGCGGAAAATGAATTTATAGTTGACACAGACGCAAGTGATATCGGACTCGGAGGTGTGTTATCTCAAAGGAAAGGAGATCGAGAGGTCGTTATAGCCTACTTCAGCAAATCCTTATCGAAACCTGAAAGGAATTATTGCGTCACGAGGAGAGAATTACTCGCCGTGGTGAAGACATTGCAGCATTTCAGCAAATATTTACTAGGGCGAAAATTCCTTATACGTACCGACCATGCTGCATTGAAGTGGCTATTACAATTTAAGAATCCAGAAGGACAAGTCGCCAGATGGATTGAGCTATTACAGGAATATGACTTTGTAATCGAACATCGCAGTGGGAGATCCCATGGCAACGCAGACGCATTGTCAAGAAGACCTTGCCCTGAAGACTGTAAGCACTGTGCCAAACAGGAGATAAAGGAAGCCATACCTGTGAAGATGCTTAAAACGGATCTGAGCGACGAATGGAAAGAAAGCCTACAACATGCTCAACAGGACGACGCAGACATCAAGCCAATATTTGAGTGGATTAAAGCAAGTGCTCCTAAACCCATGTGGAGTGACGTCGCTTCAATGAGTTCAATCACAAAAAGTTATTGGGCGCAATGGGACAGTTTAGTTATTCAGGATGGAGTCTTGTGCCGCAAATGGGAAAATGCTCGAGGAGACAGCTGTCATTTGCAAATGGTCGTCCCTAAAGTTAAGGTCCCAGATGTGCTACAGCTCTACCATAATGGATGTTCAGGGGGCCATATGGGAGTAAAAAGGACTCTGTTGAAGATACGTGAGCGGTTTTACTGGATCCACTGTCGCGACGACGTTGAGGACTGGTGTCGCAAATGTACGAGTTGTGCTGCTGTGAAAGGACCTCATACACGGAGCAGAGGTGCACTGAAACTGTATAACGTTGGGGCACCATGGGAAAGGATAGCCCTAGATGTTGCGGGACCGTTTCCTGAAAGTGAAAGCGGAAACAAGTACTTCATGGTTGTGATGGATTATTTCACGAAGTGGCCAGAAGTCTTCGCTATACCTAATCAAGAAGCTACTACGGTGGCAGATAAATTAGTTCACGAAGTCTTCTGTCGTTTCGGGGTGCCTCTAGAAATCCATAGCGATCAAGGAAGAAATTTTGAATCTCAGGTGTTCCAGGAAATGTGTCGGGTCATGGGTACTCACAAAACCAGAACGACCTCTTACCACCCGCAGTCAGATGGAATGGTGGAGCGATTTAATCAGACATTGGAGAGATATCTGGCAAAAGTTGTGGAAAGCAGGCAAAAAGATTGGGACAAGCACATCCAACCGTTTCTTTTGTCTTACCGAAGTGCGGTTCACGAAAGCACGTCAGTGACACCAGCTTATGCGAACTTTGGAAGAGAATTACGGTTGCCTGCCGACTTACTAACCGGTATACCACCTGACGCTCCACGCAATATCACTGATTATGCGAATGACTTGCGCAGCAGGATGAATGACATTTATGAGCATGTCAGACAATCAGGTCAACAAATGTCTGAAAAGATAAAGACCCGTTACGACCGAAAGACAAACAATAAGAGCTTCGATGAAGGTTTGTTAGTGTGGTTACATAACCCAGTCCGCAGTAAAGGGAAGTCTCCTAAGCTGCAAGCTAAATGGGATGGACCATACCGAGTTGTGACCAAGATTAACGATGTCACTTACCGAATACGGAAGAGTCCAAGAAGTGCGCCAAAGATAGTTCATGTGGATCGATTGGCGCGATATTATGGGCCTGACAATGCTCGGGACGAGCATGTCTTAGGAGGGGGGCAGTGTAACGCCATCTCGTAGCGAGTAATAAGACTACCAAACTCGGCGCCATCTAGTAGCAAATCGCAGTACTACTACGTAACGTCTTTCGGGAATGTTCTGTCAAGGTACTTCTATGTAACGTGTTATCTAGAAGCATCTCGAAGGTGTGGAATGTTCGCGATATTTCTTCCATGAAAATTCCAGAGTAATCTAGAGTAATGACCGCACTATAAAGGCGGAGCACTTCGGTGGCGGAGCATCAGTATTTCCGGAGCGATAATACGAGTTATACCTGCGAGTTCAAGTGCGATTAAAAGTGTTCAGTGAAGCTTATAGTAAAGTGTAAATTAGTGGTGTAATAAATAAAGTGTTTTGTGGTAGTTTGACCGGCATTTCAATTCGGTAGAACCCCGGCTCGTAACAATATCAATATCCAAGAAATGTGTGTTATATGCTTCAACAAGACGACGAAGAGGCGCTCGGACTCCACTATTAGTTTTACATAAACCAGTGAGAAATAATCGAATGTTCCGAGCGCATCTCGGTCGCACCGTCCTAGGTACAATATAACACAATCTGTTTGTTATTTCCATGCAATCAAACTTATTGCTACACAGGCCGTGTAACATCATGGTACCAAGAAGGAGACGCCTAGATTCCAAACTCATCATATTAAATTGCTGAAGTAGCTCACTGTATGATAATTTATGACGACGGCATTTAAAATGAACAGATTTAAGAAATTTCTGTTGTACCCTTTCAATCATTGATGTGTACTTCTGATAATAGGGATTCCAGATAGGTGTCGCATATTCCAATTGTGAACGCACTAGAGTTTTATACAGCGTTAGGTATGTAGAGGGCCGCACAAAGTCACGCCGATCTCATGACAAAACCATACATCTGAAAGGCTTTATTTACAATCCTATCCATGTGTTCATCAAGATGCAACGACGAGTCCAAAATTACTCCTAGGTCTCGAACTGAATCCACACTACGCAGATTTGTGTTGTTCAATGAATAAGTAAAGTTGACAAGGTTTTTATTTTTTGTGAAAGATATCTTGTGGCATTTAGGTAGACTGAGAAATAGCCTGTTATCCTCACAGTAAGTGTGCAGTCTGTCAAGGTCACTCTGAAGCTGCAAACAATCCTGAGTGTCTTTGCAGGTTTTATAGATTTTGATATCATCTGCATACATTAGAAAACCCGAATGTATAAAACAGTGCTGAATATCATTAATGAATATAATAAATAATAATGGTCCGAGGATGGAACCCTGAGGAACGCCGGATTGCACAGTTATAGAGGCTGACTCGGAACCATTAACTACAACTTTTTGACTTCTATTAGATATGTATGAGACAAACCACCTGAGTAAATTGCCACGAATTCCATTAAAAGCTAACTTCTCAAGAAGTATTTTATAATCAACTTTGTCGAATGCCTTTTTTACAAAACCATGTTGTTCCATAGCAATCCGCGGGTGAATGGAGGGGTAAATAGCATCATGCACCAAAGATTCAAACAATTTCGACAATGTCGACAAAATAGAGATGGGGCGGTAGTTCTCGACGTTACTTTTATTTCCGGCCTTATATACCGGTATGATGAACGCGCGCTTCCACGTGTCCGGGAAGACTCCTTCACGTAGACATTTAGCAAAGATTATTTCCAAGGCAGTGCCAATATGCTGGGCCACACCAATCAGAAACCTGGGAGGTAATCCATCAGGACCAGCTCCTTTAGACGGGTCTAGTGTTTTAGGGCCTTTTGTATGGCCTCCTCCGAAATGATAACATCAGATATGCAAGTTGCCCTATCGGAGCAGTCCCCAGAAGGCATCCACGTGTTCGGATTCAGTTGCGAGGGTTCATAAACTGAGCAAAAGAAAGCTGAAAATAAGTCGCATATTTTACTTGGGTCGTCAGATTGTATATCCTTGAAATACATAGCCCCTGGATAGCTTGATCTGCTCTTCCTATTTGAGATGTAAGTCCAGAACTGCTTCATTTTAGAAGGGATATTGTCTTCTACGGATTCCATATAACGACTATAGCACTTAGCACATTCTGCATGAAATTGAGTACGAGCATTCGAAAAGATTTCGTAATCAGAAATATTCCGATAAATTTTCCACCTAACCCAAGCACGTTCTTTTTCTTTATGCATGTGTATAAGAGAGGGTGTAAACCAGACTGGAAATCTTGAGTTCCTGTTTCGAGTTAGTGGAACATGCTGTCTTATCACCCCGTAAACTGTATCGTAGAACATAGCGACAGCCTGATCAGCAGAAAGCGGAGAAAGCATGTCTAACCAGTCAATCTTTGTTAGTTCATTGTTAATATCACTGTAATTAGCTTTATCAAAGTTATACTTCGTGGTTGTATTGCTTTTCGTTGCAGTGAGTGGCACTGCCAAACAAGTCGCTACCAAGAAACTAGGATGTATGCCAACAGATTTAACCAGAGCGTTACACCGAAAGGCTTGACAATCCGTATTTGAGATAAATAAATCCAGAAACCTGTCCTTGCTATTTTTAAAGATGTTATATTGAGAGCTGTTAGTGAGAGACATAAAGTTTAGTAATGGGCGGGCCTCAGAATTCGTACAGCTAGTAGACATATGGTTGCCCTGGTCGATCCAGTGTATGCTGGGTAAGTTGAAATCTCCGGCAACATAGAAATTATCAGTACTGGGATCGTTAAGGATAATGTGCCGCTTGTGGCTGCGATCCGGGTAAAGCTACAACAACCTGTTCGATATCTGTAGCAGGAAACTGAGTTTGTACCAAAGCTGGGCGCAACTAACGACGGACTGCAACCAAAACACCTCCACCATCTTTCTTATTAGTAGTAGTACGATTGCGATCACACCGAAACACTAAATAACGATCGTCTATAAGCTCACCGTCACGTATATCAGGTGTCAGCCATGATTCTATTAATATTATTATGTCATACGAACTTGAAAGGATATTCATGTAAAGCGTGTGTAACTTTGTGCGTGTCCCTTGGCAGTTCTGGTAGTACATGGTTACCTTATTAGTGGCCATTTAATATAATACAAAAGAGGTAAGTACATATTGCTATCTGTGATATTATATAATTTGCGAACAAGGTAATTTTCACATAAATATAAATATAGGTAAGATTTAAAAATTATTTCAATCGGAGTCGTTAGACGTGTGAGTGGTATATAAAATACAAAAGCTGTAGACAAAAAAGTAACAACAGCGACAAGGAGGGAGGGCACAACTAAGAAAAGTGGAATCCAGGCGACACACCAATAATCAAACAGATACACAAATAAACACAGCAACTGTTTCCGGAAAGGCAACAACTTATACAAGATACTTAGCACTAGGTCTTTACATGTACGGTTGTCTAAACTACGAGTATAATTAAGAAATAAAATGAGAAAAACATTAATTGGGACTCGAAGCTTCAGCACCATCACTGGCTGTTTTTTTACGGCGGGGAATTTTTTCAAGATCGGCTTCCGATCGTATAGCGAAAGAAGGCTGGCCATCACTTTCCCGCACCAAAATGGTAGCATTGGATATCCATGTGTATTTGTACCCATGCCTAAGGGCGGCCTCTCTTGTTTGGCGAAATAAAAATTTATTTTTGATTGTCAAGTGTTCATTCAAGTACCCGGGGTGGGGTGTGCCCGATATATTCAACTGATCAGACCTGATACCTCTCCTTCTCCTATACGAACTCAGGAGGTTGTCTCGCATAATACGGGATTTAAGTTTGACTATGATGTTTTTAGGCCTTGTATCGCTCTGTTGGGCGTGTGGTACTCTGGGAGCAGAAAGAACGTCGTCGAGAGAGATAGGAAAGCCGACAGCGTTACCAATTGCATGCACAATGGACAGCAGGTTCTCGTTACGTTTCTCCGGCAAGTTACCTATCTCCACGTTATCTTGACGGGCTTGTTGCTCCAGTAAATCAATTTTAGCTTCAAGCTTTGATATTGTTCCATTAGAAGTGCCCCCCTCAGCCAGGTAAACCGAGTGTGCCTTGCTAGAGTCCTCGAGGGCTACAAGACGGGTTCTCATATCTTCATAGCTTTTGTTTATGAAGGACATCGACTTATCAATCTCCAGATTCGCATTGCGTATAGTGACCGTTTGCTTTTTTAATTCGGCCACATCAAACATCAACTTTTGAAGGATAATGTCCTGATCCGCCTTCCAAGACTGCAGCATGACCTTTAGCTCCTCAAACTCAGAAGGCGACCGAACACTAGGTGAATCCTGCACCGGAGAGCGTGCTGTTCGTGGCATAATTCCGGCGAATTGGACTTCAAACTCAAACAGCAGCAACAAAAATGTTTACAGATCTCCTAAATACACTGATCAGAACAGCAAAAGCACGACTCACAGTGATTCTCAACTTCTTTGATCAATCTAAGAATATTCTCTGTGCACTGAACGTGTCTCATATACTCAATCCCAAGTACGAACAACTATGACCAAGAGTACACGCTTTATAAATTTTAAAATTTTCTACCGAACGAACTTTATTGTTATAGCAACACTCCTCTGTTGTCAACTTCAAAAATTTTGTTGTCATTTGATTTTGACACTTGTCAAAGTCGAACTTGACAGTGTCAATTGAATCTGACAATGTCAACGATGAGTAATTGAGGGTATTTCACACCCCGGCGAAGATTATGAGCAAAATGTGGGTATAAAATTCGAACCTTTTCTTGCTAAATCCAGGACGTTATAGTTGCATAACACTGTTGATAACAGTTGCATAATCGTATCAACCGATTATCTTAATTCTCCATACACTTTTCACTACTTAGACGGGCTTTATGTTTATTTTTAATACATATTGAACAACAACAATGTACTCGGAAGCAGGGTTGCCATATGATGTATGTTTAGTATTTAGTATTCGTAGAAATTTATAATGTATTATGAAAAGTCTGGGTCTGAGTTGAACCAGCTAGCGTCAGTTTCTTTTCAAGGGGAATGCTCTAACCAACTAAGCTATCAAGATCACAGCCGAATACCTTCAAATTGCGATCCGCAAATTACGAGGAGCATATTCCCCTATGGAAAGTTTCTTCATGCTGCAAAAATTGGGTCAATATCCAAGCTATAATATTGGTTAGTACAGGTTGCGTCAGATAAAAATAACACCGACATACAAGCTCCGCAGTAGGCGATTTACCGATCTATATGGTGGTAACAGCGAGTAAGAGTGAGAGTACTGATGTGCAAACACACCCCTCCACCCTCGCCCAGTGTACTGTACATTGTCTGATTTCAAACAACTTTTACAGGAATTCTAACAGTACGAAGTGGTCTTGCCAGTTTAGAAGCACTGGACCCACATTTAGTGCCAGCACTTTTGACGACTCCTAACAGCCATCATTCCAAACTGTTACTCAACTTTTGGACACAAGAAGTGAAGGATATTCGTGACAATATCTTTCTGATAGTTGATCCAGGGGCTTTTTCCGAGGTAAGTGTACATAAGAAAAGATTAAGGCCTGCTTGCATTGAAGTAGAGTTCATTCAAATTCATCGTATTACATCTCATAGGCTATTTGACAAATGGAGTAAGTATATTTCTTTCCCCGAAAACAAAATATAGTCTTTCCATAAAACGTCATAATTTTTTTGAGTTTTGTTTCACAAATACCTACAATATTTTATTTAAGTATTATTTTAGAAAGGCTTTTAGAGTAAATTCTAAAGTAACCAAATTATATTCATTGTTTTTAGAAATCGAAGCAAATGTTACACCAGAAGCTGCTGTGTACATTAAAAGAGAATAGTTACAAGAACTCAGATGTATGTGCAGTCATTAACATTGGTTGTATGGTGTATGAATTTTTCCAAGTATATGACAAGTGTGAGCCTGACGCGCTCACCCATCGTGAAAGCCTGTTAGTTCTGCTGGCAGATTTGGATAAAGGTATCATAATTGTAATACATGGAATTCGACTTTTATGGGACTGAAACTTTACTAGCTTTCGAAAAGAAATCCCTGAGTGCTATAGGCTACTTTGTATCATAGTAATGCTTATTCATGGGAATTGAGAATGGAAAACAATATGCGGACGGGCGCCGGCATCAGCTAGTGCATATTAAGATAGAAATCATAACAGTATAAAACAAAGTAGCCCGTTTCTTATGTATGCTTAGATCTTTAAAACTACGCAACGGATTTTGATGCGGTTTTCACCAATGGATAGTGTGGTTCTCGAGGAAGCTTTTTGTCTAAATATTGTCAAGCGGGCGTCCGCTTGTTATAAATAAATCACAAAAACTGAATAGTAATCGGCAGGACTCGAACCTACTGCCCTTCCCTTACAGGGGAAATGCTCTGACCATTTATTATTTCTATCTTAATCTATATATAGAAATGGGGAATGTAATTTTTGTCCCGTAGCTCTCGAGAACTACTTATGCTCCAAAATCGAAAATTTGACCTAGCCCTAAGGGGTCAAAAGTTATAGGCCAAAACCTATGTCGTGGTGCGGCGCGAAGCACAAGCAAGACACCGTATTAGTATTTAAGAATAGTTTAAGCAAACTCATTGCTTTGAAATACAAAAATATATTAGCTAGTGTGCCATATAAATCCTAAGGGCGCATTTTCATTGGTCGTTAGCGGGATACGACCTATCGACCAAGTAAATTTCATTAGTCATACATGGTAGATGTATGCGTGCGATTCCCCACAAGCGAGCTATCGACCAAGATAATTTTATTGGTCGGTACGACCTAGTTATCGACCAATGTAACTAAGCTACAATATTTTCATTTCAGTACAAAAAGAATGTAAAATTGTAAGCAACCTGCTGTCTTCCAATGACGACTTCTTATATAAAGTCAACATGCCGACTAATAAGAAAGACGTATCCTTAGATCAACTACAAAAACGGCTGAAACTGCTCTATACATTGGTCAATAGAATTCACACATTACTCTGTCCTAAAGACAATGATGATCAAATACTTGAATGTGAAATAAACGAAGAGGAACCACAAATAGCTATCAAGAATACTACCCATACTGTTAATAAAAACTACGGCACGTATGTCCATTCGCCGAAGAAAGCAGCGAATATAACAAGAAGTATATTCGGACGATCTAACATCCGATCTTCAACAAGAAACATACCATTGTCAAAGTTAACGAAGCGTTTTGAAACAAAAATGAGTTCTGAACTAAGTTTTTCAGTACAATTAGACCGTTTGTTAAACGAAAGTGAAAATGCTAAAGAGTCTTCACATAAAACAATAATCGATAAATTGTGCGATCCATCTCAAAGCTTGTTGTACAACTTCTCACCGATACGACGACGGCCATCTTTGAGGAAGGCAATTTTAAACAAATGTTATAAAGTACCTGTGTCGATGAAGGACGATATAATTGATAAAAATGCTACATATGATAACCAAACTGACTTTGATGGTACTATTAGTCTGCAAATTACTGGTAAGTTAAAACTTTGCAAATGTATGAAATATGTACCTACCTGTTTCACATTGTCCGGCCGCATATCAGAGCCGACATATTTTCATACTTACCCCGAAATCGGGTACACATCAGATATCCGATATCGGATCGGACAGTGTGAAAAAGTACTTCGACAGCGCGTGGCATACGGTATGCCTTGCGCTGTTTAAGTACTTTTCATCTAATAGGTATGCGGCATATCTATTAGACGAAATATATATATTAATATTATCAAAATTCTCACAAAGCAAAGCTTCATTTTTGAAAATGTTACCGTTTACGAATAAAGCCAACAGAAAATATTGACATTTGACCTGACCTTGAAATTTTTTTAGCAGAAGTGGGATCGATGGAGACTTTTTGTTTTCTTTATAATGATAAACCAAAATTGTTTCGTAAATAGATCACTATTTTTTTAGGAAATTTGACCGGCTTCATTTTATGTTTGCCAGATCCTCGTCACTTTGGGTTTGGGTTGCTAATATCATACCTTTTACATTTTGCTGCAGACATATTAAATGAAATGAACGACATGACGATGAAGCTATCTACTTCAAAGATGTATCGAAACACTCCAACAAAGGACAGAACCCGTTACAATATCAATGAAACAAAAACAGTATTAAACATAAATGTAAACAATCAAAATACAACTGTATCGAAACAAATCTGGAATATTCCAGTGAACACGAGCAATGCCGATACGCGTTTAGATGACAGTCAAACTAATGTCACTCAGCCTTCCAATATAAATACTTTGGAAAGAATTCATGATTTGGAATTCGTTGAAAGCAAACTGAACAGTTTGAGATCGCAATTGGAAACGAGTTTGTGATTATATTATCCGTATTATAATATTTTATAAAGATGTTGTTAATAATAAGTGCAAATGAATAAATTGATTTACTTTTTATTGTAGTTGATTTCTTTTAACGGCACCTACCATTATTATGTTTCTAGACATACGAGTAAAGTCCTAATGGAAAGTAATGAGCGGATTGTCGTGGCTCCGTTCGCTATCACTACGCGAACGTAGCCACGATAATCAATTTAAAAAGCAGGATACGTGCCCAGGTTCAAATTCTACCACCGTACCAAATATCATCAAGATCGGTCGTCAGTTTTACGCGATGCCCAATCAAACAACTTTGGAAATTTTGACCAGACTTACGAGCTATCACTTCGAGGTGGTTGAATTCACCCAATTCTTTGCAG
Organism: Nudaria mundana; assembly: GCA_963556515.1. Classification (NCBI taxonomy): domain Eukaryota; kingdom Metazoa; phylum Arthropoda; class Insecta; order Lepidoptera; family Erebidae; genus Nudaria; species Nudaria mundana. The sequence goes on along the minus strand of OY748305.1, from coordinate 9,297,149 downwards.
TGGTCTGTGAGAATTGGGGATTTAGCGTCGTGACGCGCGACGTTCCGCTATTTTGATGCCAAAAGAGCTGGACTACTATAAACTTGGGATTAGGATCCCGCTTACGCTATGGCCTCCGCCTGATGGTAAGCCAAGACGACGTCTAGCGATTGAGGGCCATTGACAGCACACAGTGCTATCGAAAGTGATGTGCCTCTGTAAGTTCCGCTTAAAGATACCAGGTGCAGGGGGGGAACACGTGCGTCGGCAGGACGTTCCAGGCCACTATCGTTCGGCAGAGGAACGAGCCAGAACGCTCTGTTCTGGTGAAGATGTTAGTCTAAGAAAGTATATCTCCCACCGGGCGCCACTGGAAATACCTCCTGGTGCGTACCAGAGACGCCCGGCAATGGAAGTAGGTACCTCGCGCGCGCGGACTTAAAAAAAATTGTAGGTATACATATGTACCTATTATATAATTTATTACACATTTTACGTTTTTACATGGTATTTAGTAAAGCGTGACGACAAGAAAGCGACAGTGACATGTAAAACTGTTTGCGTGTGTGTTATCTTCACGGCTGTTTATTTTGTTGTCATACGCTTGTGGTCATGCATTTGTGATGTTTGTGATACATTGTTGGCTTGTGGCATTGACTCTTTTGCGACATGTCTTTAACTTGTTTAAAATCTAGCTCTCTGATCTTACAAAATCTAAATAGGTTATAGCATAAAGTATGTTGCATTTGCATTCGCTTCAGTAGTTTAGTATTGTTAACAACGCATAGGTAGGTAAGGTAGATCCTATTCAATGCAATCAAATCTTTTCCATACTCTTAACAATATTAGTAGGTTATCTATAGAATTAGATAGTACATAATTTTGTATTTGTTCATGTAACACACATACATAGGTAAAACATACAATACTTACTACATTACTATACTTATCAAATGCAATACTTCAAGAATGAACCTTGAACGTTCTGGGAACCGCCTTCTCGTGTTATCTAGACGTTTCTTACTATGACGTCAGAGATTCGTTAAGTACGCACTAGAAACCTATGAACAAGGAAACACACCTTTCTGAGAGCATGCAGCGAGGTAAACCACTTGAACTCTTGACTCTATCATGTCTCTATTTAGGAAGGACTACGAGTAAGTATGACTTTTTATTAATGAACCGTATCCACCTATTTGATAAGGTACCTACTAAAAACTAATAGGTACCTAAGTAGGTATATACCTATAGGTAAGTAGGTACTCGTATATTAGGAAGATTATCATCAGAACCTTAATATTTCGTCTTTTTTTTTCCGGCCGCTCTAACGTCCGTTGCCGGGCGTCTCTGGTTACAAGCAGAACGTATTTCCAGTGAGCAGAACGTATTTCCAGTGTAATATTTCGTCTAAGATAGAATTTGTTTATTATTGTCCTCAATGGTAACCTATTGAAATCTCGAATTTCTGTTACCCGAATCTTAAAACCCCGAAAACGGTTGGTAGAACTTTTAAAAGACAGATGTAATGAATGACAACTTTTTAAAATTCCCTTTTTAATTTCTCAGATAAATCAATTTCCAGGTGCACTAAAACCAAATTTTCAAAAAGTATTTTTTTGTTTCCTATTTTCTCATAATCCAGATATAGTTATACCAGATTCTCAGAATACTTTTTTTTTGTTTCCCATCGTACCATTTTCCAAATAAACTATTGCCAGATTTTCATAATCTTTTTATTTGGTTCCCATACAATCGTGTTCCAGCTAAACTATTGCAATAAATAATATTATTTTTTGTTTCCCATGCTAACAATTTCCAGAATTATTACTAAACTACCCTACACTATTAACAAAATTTAATAAGCCTCAATTATTTTGTAGGTCTAAATTATATTATTTATCTATCTAAACCTCTTTATAGTTTACGTCGAACCAGTTTGCTATATCTTTACTATCTCCTGAAAATAAAAATTGCCAGTCAGTAAATTTATTGTTTTATTTGCCTATTACAGATAGGTTTAAGTGTCAAATTCGACTCACTAGGTTAGGTTAGGTTAGAACTGCGCCAGAGACGCCCGGCATCGGACGTTAGAGCGGCCGCGGCCTTAGGCCGCGGAACTAAAAAGGTTAGAACTGCGACCTACGCACGAGCCAAGCGAGCGAAGTGAGCGGTGCCGCGGCAGCGGCCGGCGAGTGCCAGAAACGACTTGCATTAATAGAAAAAAGAGATTGTTTTTAGTAGGTTACCCGGAACTGAACTATTTAGATTAGGTTAATTAATTTCTTCTTTAAACAAAATGGGTAGGTTAGGTTAGGTTAAAACTGTGACCACCTACGCACGAGCCGAACGAGCGAAGCGAGCGGTGCCGCGGCGGCGGCCGACGAGTGCCAGAAACCACTTGCATTAATAGAAAAAAGAGATGGTTTTTAGTAGGTTACCCGGAACTGAACTATTTAGATTAGGTTAATTTCTTCTTTAAATAAAATGGGTAGGTTAGGTTAGGTTAAAACTGTGACCACCTACGCACGAGCCGAGCGAGCGAAGCCGAGCGATGCCGCGATGCCGCGGCAGCGGCCGGCAAGTGCCAGAAACGACTTGCCCCAGGTGAAAGTGACAACTGTCTAATATGACATTTTCATATAAAAAAATCTTGATTTTAAAAATCTGGTTATTATTTTACTGGATATCAATTAAGTGTATTTCAAAAATGTGTGTTTTAAAAATTGGGTTTTCGTGCATATGGATTACGGTCATCTGGATTTTGTGCATTTAGATTTCGTGTGTCTGGCTGGAACTCATTCGTCTGGATTCTAAAACTTCGTACAAATGAATAAATGGGCAAATGAAATTCGGAGTTGCGATTATATGGCAAACAAAACTTCGGAATTTTTAAAAACGGGATTATGAAAAAATGTCCAAACGTTTTCGGGATTATGATATTCGGGATATTAAAATTCGGGATTAAGATAGGTAACCGTCCTCAATGCTTTAGGTTTTCGAGCTGACTTTCCACGTTATTATGTTTGTACTCGCATTTATCTACAACCCACGGCATGCGGCATTGCGGTACATTACCATAATTTATTCTTTAGTATAAAAGCAGTGACTATTTTATTTTCTACGCAATACTACTTTATACGGGGTGTTTGTAAACGTCTATAGCTCACTGAAATAATAAAAAAAAATTGACAATGGCGTTGGTTCCAATACTTGCTATAATGGTATGTAAAATTCTAAGACTTACTGCGATCAATAAGTATAATATTTATTCAGATTAAATGGTATCTAGTTGAACTTGGAGAAGGGAGAAATAAAAACATGATCAGGTGCCTAGTCAAATTGGCCTTAGTATATCCGAACGGAAGGTTATCTAACTAAACAAAATTAAAGTGACTGAACCTTTTATCTACCCCAAATGTTTTTGTTATTCTATTTTGTTTTAGGTAAATATTGCTTTGATACAAGGAAAGACCGAAGTGGGTGAGTACAATCACAAATTTTTATTTAGATACCTACACTTATATCTGTGTAATAGAATATAGAACTAATCATTCCGGAATCTGTAGTAAGTCGCGAGAATCTGCCAATGAGAGCCCCAATACCTTAAATTAAAGACTTACAACTAATGTGTGTTACCAGGTATTACTTACGGCTCAGACGTGGTAACTTGCGAAAGATCTCGTTAGGAGGCTCTAAGTCGTATTAGCTATGGAGAGGAAAGAGGACCATGCTTGGTACTTATTTTTAATTTTACGTGATCGAATCAGAAATGAAGAGATCTGTAGAACAACCAAAGTTGGTGACATAGACCAAAGGATTAGTAAGCTGAAGCAGCGGTTGGCCAGCCGCATAGCACGAAGCTCTGACGGTCGATGAGGCTAAGAGATTCTCGAGTGGAGGCCGCGTACTTGTACGACGACCTTTATAAATACTGCTGGGTCTCGTTGGTCAAATTAGAAACTCGTTTGAGAGAACTATGTTCAGCAGTGGAAAGAGATGGGCTAAAATGTTGAAGTAGTAATTATTTGATTTTTTCAGTCCCAGAGAGTGCAATCCGTGCAAATAGCCACACTCACCTTGACGTTTACGCCAGTGCTATAGCCAAAGCGCATTATAACCCCTGGTTTTGCAATTACTTCAAAGAGGTAAGTGTACACCTACACACATATATAGGTACCAAACATGTACCTACGAAATTTATAAATGTTGCCGTCGATATAATCCGTCTGCTCTAAATTAAGACCCATTGTGCTCGGTCTTAAGAGTTTTATGACTAAGATTATTTATATATTTTTAATACTTTTACAGCCTGGGTACAAGTGTAATGATTGTAGTACTGCTCTTCACTGTTTCCCTGGGAACTTCGCACTCCTAATCCAGTGCTCCGGCCAAATGCCCTACTGCAGAAATGGTTATTGTTCAGACACAAAGGCAGACCGATGCAATACCGACGTCAACAAGATTAAGAGCAATGCAAATGATCAGAGTACGAAAGAGGACATCGTGACATCCAGTTCCAGTCATATCGTACAAGCGTGAAGATCAAAGTTGTGAAACTTGTGAAATAAACATATTATTTATATCCATCCGTTTATTATCTTAGGTTGGTAGTTATTTAAATTAAATGTAATAAAGTACCAAGAACGCTCCCTTGTGGAACTCCACACACGTAGGAAAATAGCGAAGATCGAGATCTTAGAGGCTCAAGCTAACGTTATCTACAGAAGTGACCTGTCGATTAACGAACGACGGTCTACCATAAATAAAAGTCCCTGGTTAGCGACAATAGGGTCGTCCTCTAATTACGGAGGACTACCAAACTTACTGCGTGTAATTATTTTACGTATGCATGAGATAAGTATATCCCCCGGACCGCAGAGATTATAGGTAGGTATGTAACATCAGTCCTGGGTGTTAGAATTTAGGGTCGGATAAGAGAAAAGTTCTTAGTAGGTGTTGTATATTGTGCCTGGTGAAGGCAACAGGCTTATAATTATATCCTACAAATATTATAAACGCGAAAGTTTGTGAGTATGCATGGATGGATGTTTGTTACTCTGCCATGTAAAAACTACTGAATGGATTTTAATGAAACTTTACAATAATATAGCTTATACATCAGAATAACATATAGGCTACAATTTATAAATATATTGTGTGAATTGTTCAAAATATGACGATAATTAAGCGACTCGGCGCGACGTGAACGGGAAAAAATCGAAAATACCACGCGGACGAAGTCACGGGCGACCAGTATTATATACAGGGTTACCTGGTATGTCGTGCGAACCCCGTTCAGGGGTCGTAGTTCCCACCATTTCTGACAAATTTCACCTTGGCTTGGACCCTGCCCCCCCACCCTAACCTTTTCAAGTTATAAGGCTTTGAAGATTTTTTTTTGAAAACATGCCGTTTTCTAAGCAAGTCATGCTCGCGAAGGAGGCGGCCGAGAGGGAGAGGGAGCGTACCCTCCCCGCTGAGTTTAGTAGTCAGCGGTGAGGTCGCCGCAGACTCATCTACGCCCAAGACCATCGACCTCCATGATCGGGGCCTAAGGGCCCAGACCGCGCACGGACAAAGTCGATTTTGAGCGACAGCAGCGCTAAAGTTGCCCAAATCATCCGACGGGCGGGTGAATGACCCAGAGAGACCGCGATTTTGAAAATGTTTTGCGACAAACGTTCCACGTTGAGTTATTGTTATTGAAGTTGAATATTTACAGCATAACAAAAATGTTGAATTATTGGAAATAAACGACTGCCTATTTGTAAAATATTCCAAGAGTAGTTTTCGTTATAAAATGATCCTAATTACTAGATAAATAAATAAGAGTAGTTTGAGACACAATTTTTATGATTTTCTATTTATAATAAACAATCAAGAGCAGGTCCGGACTGACCTTTTTGTATTCTACTTACCTAAATTTCCAACTACGAGTATGTATTTATTTGTAATTTTACTACCAAAGTTTATTCTTATTTCGTAAAATTTTCATTCAATAAAATAATTGCAAATTCAGTAGGAAGTACGGTCGAAATAACATCACGCCTTTCCTCGCTAGTGTTTATCTCTACGCAAGGAAATGTGCCTATTGCGTAAACTCAAATACTTTTTGCTTACGATCACCTCGCAATCTAAAAAATCTTCTAGGGTTGTACAAAAAATTGTCAATAAATGAAACACAAGTATAAAAATGGTTCATATAATTAAAAGTAAGTAAACAATAACAAAATATGAGTCGCCACCTAAAAAGCGTGCTAGGGTTGTACAAAAATTAGTTATAAACAAACATGAAATTTATAAATTATTCATATACTTAATTAAACGAAAGTAAACAATAACAAAATATGAGTTCAAAATTCTAATGTTTTTTTCATTTTAATGATTACTGATCAAATTCTGATTTCTACTAATTTGATGATAAAATCAATTGCTATTGCAAAACCTATCAGAATGAAAATGTTACCAGCTGCCCGATTCACGTAATAAAAACCGTAGCGTAGTGACTTAAAAATGTCACTTCGCACACTTTTTAACCGACTTAAAAAAAGAAGAAGATTCTCAATTCGCTGTATTTTTTGAACCGATTTTGATGATTCTTTTTTTTATTTGAAAGCTGGTGCATCCCGTGTGGTCACATTTTAATTTCATTAGGATCGGACCTTGGGTTTACACCAGGTAACTCTTCAAAATCGTATAGGAATTGTATAGAAATTGAGCTATTGGAAGATTTATGACAATCCAAGACTAGATAAGTAAGTGCGTTAAAAACAGAAAACCAAAAGGCGATTTCTAAGTTTCTAAGTTAAAACGACTTTTGAACTGGCGTGTTTACGTGAATCGAACGTAGTTAAGTTACCTCAGTCTCTTTCAAAATCATTAGACGTTCTTCTCTTTCAAAACACGTAAAGCTCTTTCTTTCCTCTCTTTCATAGCCTCTATGACATTGGGCGGGTCACGAATAGGCATGCTTCGTGACTGCCGAGGATCAACTAATTCTGGAAGGAGGCAATCGTAATAAAATCTAACTAATTTCATCTCCATTTTCTCCTTCCAAAATTTGTCGTCCTTTTCTATAATATAAACTTTCATAGGTACAGTAGCACCAAACCAGATGCCAAGCATGCAAACGTTTCTTTTAGTTATATGTAGCTGTCCCTGAATTTGGAAATACCAGTAATGATTTTTATTTATGACATAACCCTTGGAAGCCTTGTCCTTAACCCAAAAGGTATGTTTGGCCATTGCTTCATCAAGAGTCATGCCAGCTAAAGAATGTGGGCACTTAATTTCAATTAAACCGTTTGCATAAATGCCATCTGGTGTAGTACCAAGAAATTCATATTGATCGTCGACGAACAAACCGCAACCTTGTATACTAATATTCTCTTGAATTTCTAACTGTCTAATTGCAGTTTCTTCGTTTTCGATACCGTACCGTACAGCAGGCAAACTGGAGATATTACTACCATAAACGATTTTACAAACAAAAGCAGCACAACTTGTGCTCTCTCGTTTTTTACAAACTTCCCCGAACGATGATGAGGTTAGTAATTTTCTCCTTGTACTCATCCACTCAGCACTACTTCTTTGCAAATGGGTCGACCTTTCAAGCTCCTCTCTTTCAGCACAAGACAACTTTAAATCAACTAAAAAAGATGACTTGGCTTTCTCATATAATTCTGGACTCAGATCAGGTTTTTCGCAGTTTGGTCCATAGTGAGCGTCTTTCGATACAGCGCTGTGGCTTTTTTCAATCTTAATTTAGGTTTAGCAATTAAACGGTTTCTACGATTACTATTTTCCACTTTCGCGATCAAAGGATTAGGACTAGATTTAAATATGACTTCATGAGTTTTACTATGAATCGATCCCGTATTAAAAGACACAACAGCAGCTGCGCATCGGCCCGCATAAGAACCACGGGAAGAATAATTTACACGCTTACCCCCAACTAATTTGGCAATTACTCCGTTAAAACTTTCAACTATATTACTTGTGCAATTATGAATTAAACTTCTAGAATGATATGACAGTCTTTTACTTAAAATTTCTACCGCGTCCATTAATCCGCATCCAACAATTGCTGGAAGTAACCCAACAGGTTCTATTCGACGAGTGTCAGGTCTACAAAAATACTCCTTGCAATGTTGGTGATTACCAAATACGTGTTGTGGACCATTTAGGATATCTTCACTAAGATTTTTTATTTTTTCTTCGAGTGACTGATTTTGATCCCCCCAATATTTAATCGCGCATTTTACACCCGTTCTTAAACGCAAATACCTTTCTTTTAGGAATTTCCGCAATTCGCAAGGATACTTAGTGTCTTTCGATAATTTCTCCAAGCTATTGCAGTAGTTTCGTAAAAGATGATTTTTGCATTCAATTTTCTCTACTATTAAATTATCGTACGGACGCGAATCTAATATTTTTTTTTAAGTACTGGAATCGCCGTCTGCTACAAATTTATTATAAATTACACCGTGATCAACAAAGGAACGTTTAAACCCCTCAACTATAATGGTCGATTCCATCCCGGTAGATGATCCTGAATAATTCTTGAAACAATGGTGTTCCGGGGGCTGACTGTTGTTCTTTGCGGCTCGTGCACAGACTACGCAGTATTTATTTTTAACTCCAAAAAACAATACTTTATTAGTTTTAATGCCAATTATCGCAGCTGCGCCGGATAAGGCGGAAAAATTCTTACCATAAGATCTCTTGCTCCAACAACCGTCAACAGCATACACAGATATTAATGGTGTACCATTTTTATCAACACTACCTATAGACACTGCGTACTCCGCTTCTTCCTTGACAGCTTCTGCCATGGAATGTGCTGCTGTCTTTTCCCACCAATCGCAAACCGTATTATTAATTTCATTGTACAATGAAGGTGACATGATTGGTAGGGCTACTGCGGCACTTAATGTTTTTAACTGAGAGTAGCTCCCACCAGATGATATGATACCAGACACAATTTGATGATTCACTTCCATGCTATCTTCTTTCTTTTCAACCAAACACACAGTAAATTTCATATTACACATACTACATTTTATGATGAGTTTTGAGTCCAGACCAACTTTTACTTCACCTATTATACTGAGGTAACTTAACTTACAATCCATTGGACCGTGGTCCCCTATGGCCTGAAGAGCTTTAAAAAAAAAAGAAATATCCACTACTCTACGCCCAACTTCCACTTCATCCACCTTTCCCTCTTGACGGTTGTCAATAACTAGTTCCTGTAAAGAAAGATAATGGCTTGATTTTTTTTATAAAAAATAATTCAAAAGGTATGGGCCAAATTTCTTCAAACATAGCTAAGAACTCCCTTAGAATACATTTTTGAAACACATAACACTAGATCAAAATCTTAAACGTTTTTATCAGTCTTCGTCAATTATGAAAATGAATAAATAAACATAATAAAAAACTGGTTGCTTGTAAAGTCGGTTTAGGACGATAATTTTACCGGATAATGTCATAATATTATTCTCCATCGCTTGTACTGCGCTCTCGCTTGACCCTAGCGTGACATAATGTGACACTTTTTTGTGCGTGTTGCCGGTGTTCATCGATTTATAAGACGTTATCACGTCATAAATTTAATAAATCCGACTATATGCATAAAAACTCAAAAGGTAAAAAGAAAACAAGTCTACGGTCTTGAATTATGTTACATTAAAATAAATAAGAACACTATTGTAATAAATCGAATTCAACAGTTGAGACCCATTGAAATCCTCACAGGCTCGAAGATATTCCTGACTAGCTAAATATTTCTTTAGAAATAGGCCCCGACTGCTAAATACGCTATATTACAATGGTGTTGTTATTTATTTTTATTAAATATTTTTATTACACATTTTCATTTTTTAATCTGTCGGGTTTTAACATTTTTATTGTTTATTTATTTATATTCATAACTGACGAAGACAAATTATAAAAGTGCAAAAGAATTCATACAATATTATGTTCGTGATGAACAGAAATTATAAATTTCCTTTACGCTATACGTATTGGTTTTTTATGGCGTCACTTATTCTATGTCACTCGGGCTTAGAAGACAATTCTAATGATACTAAAAACATTAAAATCGGTTCAATAATTTTGAACTTATCTTGCCACAAAGATATATTACTTACATACATACGTACACCAGTCGCGTAAAAGATAATATTTTACAAAAAAAAAAATCTTGATTTTGGTAAAATACGAGATTTGAACGTGAATTTTCTTTTGAGAAAGTAATTGAGAAGTATGTGTTTGTCTCACAATGAAAATAATAAATATTGCAAAAAAAAAACTGTAGGTACTGAGATTTTGTCTTCACCCATCACTAACTAGTTTGTTTATTTATGTAACAAGTCTACAAGAATTACGTATAAAAACTTACCTCTATACAGCGCGTAGCAGTGTTGCTCGGAGTCTCAGCCTGAAGGTTTTCTTCATTTTCAGTACTGGAAATATTATTCATCAATATCCACTTTTTATTTATTTTGTAATTTTTGTACAACCCTACGCCAGGCACGGCGCGCCTCTTTGGCGGTAGGTATGTCGACAAAGCCGCGCGCGCGCCTGTGCAATTTCTGATAGGAAACATACCTACTTCCATCCACATATTTAGACATGATGAACATGAAAACTAATAATACTGTAACTAATAATAGTGTAAGCAAACTCATTGCTTTGAAATACATAAATATATGAAAACTAATACTATATTATTTAATAAAATTTATTATTATGAAAATTGTTCCTATAGAAATTGACTTTATTACTTATATAGATATTGAAATTACGTAATTATTACCTACTGGACATTGTAATTTTTCTTCTTAGACTGACATACCTAATTGTGTACCTATCTAATTACATGTCAAATCAATATTTACATGCTGTTGTAGGTATATGTCTGAATCAGGCGATCTAAATCATTGTACCTATTTGCTTTGTAATGTACCTACCCTGTTCAAAATGCAAATAGATTATATTATTATTACTACTAAGACATGATAAGCATACACACAAATAAAAGTTATAAAACTAGGATTTTTACTTGACACTAACACAAATCTAGTAATTTTTTTCTAGGTATTTAGGACAAGACGTAGTCAAGTAGGCAGGTAAATAAATAAGTAGGGAGGAACTTACATTTTATTCCGAGATCTTTTGGCTTTCACGTTTTTATAATGCGTACTAAATTTTCTTTTCGCTGGCATGGCATTAAGCAAATTATCCTGCGAAAAGAGACCCTCGATTACCAATTACGTTTATGATACCTATTGCCTTTATCATGTTGAAAAATCTATGTATGTCGTGCAGAGAACTATATACCCCGCCAGTTCATATCTCGAGAAAATAAGGTGGGCAGGGCTTTGATTGTTTCAAGCCTGAATTGATACCTACTTTACAAGGTTCATAAAATGACCTACGCAACAAAGTAAATAATTTTGTATTTCTTACGATTCATATCTAGTTCCATCATGGTTTTCTTTCAGACTTTCTTTATATCGGTACTTTCTACTTACTGAAAGTAAATTAGTTATAAAAATATTGTACTTACAGTTTTTCACAAAAAACACAAATTCACAACACGTAATTTTGCCGTAGCATCCGACACGTGTGGAGTCACTTTGAAATTCTATGGCGCACTGGCGATTAGTAGCGACAACCGTGCTATCGGGACGCGCTTGAATTTCCATACATTTTTCTATGGAGAATTTACGTAAAACATATCTAGATTTTAGGGCTTTAAAAGGGGAAGTTTTTGTTTGTAAAGGTACAAAAAAAAGTACCACGTTATATTTATTGGTTTTTTCAGTGTTCAAAAAGTGTTTCTTTTTATCAATTTGTGTTGATTTATTGGGTTAAATCTGAAAAATACGAAGGCACGTTTTCGCATTTTTTCTCAATTTTGTGCGTTTGTTGACGTTTATTATATAACAACTACAGGGTTTTAAGAGTTAAAATTAGCACTAACATAATTTTTGGTCTTTCATTTTAATATATACAAATTATTATGATAGTGGACGACAGATTCAACTGGACACCACATGTAGAAAAGGTATGCGATAGGTTACGAGCTTTGTTAGCAAAGTTATACCTACTCAAGTACAGGTTACCATTTAAAGTACTGCGGACCTTGTATATTGCGTTGGCTGAGTCCGTAATTAATTATGGTATCACAAGCTACGGTCGCACCTTTAAAACACATTTGGACAATATCTATGATATTCAAATTAGACTATTAAAAACAATTGTACCTAGAAAAGTAAAGGAATCATATGAAGACCGAGGACTATTTGGATATTGCGACGTTATACCAGTACACGAATATGTAGAATGTGCTTTGCTTAGTGAACAATTTCTAAGCCCTCAACAATTTCTTTTTCCAATGGAAGGCAACATTCGGACCAGACAAATTACCAAGAAAAATGTGGTCACAAAGTCCAGAAGTACAAATTTTTATGGTAGACGAACTAATGAGTATATAATCCCAAGGCTGTACAACGAACTACCCGTACTCTTAAGGGAATCACTGAACCAAAAGAACTCCAAACGAAAACTAAAAAATTATTATACACAAAATATCAGAAGTCAATATCCATATTAGACATTACGTTTGAGTGCCGAAGGTGTGTATATATGTATATTATGTATATTATATTACAGGTAGGTTTATGATTATTTTATACAAGTATCTATGTATTTGTGTGTATGTGTTTGTATGTATTTATGGTAGGTACGTGTGTGTACTATATGGTGTGCAAATATATGTATGTGTATTTTTAGTTCGGATATTATATCTAAAATGTAATTACATCATTAGTATACTAATCTGCTTGATAAAAACTAAGCTTTTGTTTGGAGCATGCTGTATGCGTATCCTATGGTATAACTATAATTGCTATACTACACTGGCCATACTCGTTTATATTGTACTGCAGCACAATCGTTCCATAGTAACGCAAGTTTATGTTCTTTAACCAGCAATATTTTTTCCATATACCCGCCTATTTTAATTAATATTGATGTTCTTCTAACTGTGTCGTCTGTAGGCCGAGGGTTATTGTTTTATATAAGTACTTACCTATTTTATGATATGAGTTTCTAATAATTGTGCCCGGTGTTGAATTTCTGCCTGTTGTCAGGACAAACCTGGAAAGGTTTTTTGGCAACTTTTACACTGGAACTGATAGTATAAATTTGTAAAATAAATATATTTAAATAAAAATAAAAAAAATATCGTTGTTATTAATCATATGTAAATAGGTTAAATATGAACAATCGTAACACTCTTTTCGGTGATTTTCACGATCTGGGCCCCTAAGGACGGCGGGATCGCCACCCGCCGTCCTTACAGAAGCAGGCTAGAAGGGTTGCGTGCTGCGGGGCCTTTGCCCCATAGCACGCAACCAGATTCACTCACTGACGCGGGATAAAACCCTACCCCAACGACGCGGGATTCTCATCCCGACCTAACCCCCGCAGAGACCACAGAGGTGGTCAAAGTCCGCCGGGCGCCACTGATGGAAATACGTTCTGCTTGTAACCAGAGACGCCCGGCAACGGAAGTTAGAGCGGCGGCGGACTCGGGCCGCAGAATTAAAAAAAAAAACATCTGTGGTGACAAGTGGACTTAGAAACAGAATGCGAGTGTGTGTGCGAAACAGAGGTGAACATATTGAACACGAAAGATAAAATAAAATACATTTGTTGAAAATCACTGCCCCCGGACCCGACGGCATTCCTGGCCGTGCATGGGTCCTGGCCCTCGAAGAACTCGGGCCTCGACTGATGGGGCTCTTTAGCGCATGCCTCGAAAGGGGCCAGTTTCCCAAGGTGTGGAGGACGGGGAAACTGGTCCTGATCCGTAAGGCGGGGCGGCCGGTGGACTTACCGTCCAGTCCCAGCCGCCGTATCCGACCCACGACTTGAGCAACACCCGTCGTGACCTTGAGTGCTGCCTCCTGGTACCTTGCACCCCACGCCGTGACGAGGGTAGCGTCGGCGTAGAACGTTACGCCGACGCCCTCAGGCAACGCACCCCGCAGCACCCAGTCGTAGCCGATGTTCCACAGAAGCAGCCCCAGGACCGACCGAGCCAGCTGGGGAAAGCTATGGCCCTCTCCGAGAGATAGGCCCCGACAATACGACGGAGGTAGAGAGGCGTTTCGTGATACACGAGCGCCTCCCTAACGCAGCTCCATGGCAAGGTGTTGAACGCGTTGGCGATGTCAAGAGACACCGCCACCACCACCTTGCCCTGCGAGACTGCTTCCTCCGTCAGGCTCTTCCCGCGCATGATCGCGCACACGGTGGAGCATCCCCGACGGAAACCGTACTGGTTGTCCGCCAGGTCTGGCCCCACCGTCGAGAGATGCTCGACGAGGCGTTCCGCGATAATTCGCTCAAAGAGCTTACACACCTCGTGGAGCAACACGATCGGCCGGTATCCGGACGGTGAGTCCACCGGCCGCCCCGCCTTACGGATCAGGACCAGTTTCCCCGTCCTCCACACCTTGGGAAACTGGCCCCTTTCGAGGCATGCGCTAAAGAGCCCCATCAGTCGAGGCCCGAGTTCTTCGAGGGCCAGGACCCATGCACGGCCAGGAATACCGTCGGGTCCGGGGGCAGTGATTTTCCGGCGTATAAGCCGGAGTACTGCCGCACCTAGCTCCCCCACCCTGACTTCGGGTACGTCGTCTTCGCTGGTGCTATCCGCGTCGGGCAGAGACGGAGCCATGCGCGGAGGGACGTGTTCCTCCGCGCTCGTCGGAAACAGGGAGCCCATAACCCGCTCCAGCTGCTGCGGCTGGAGACTCTGGGTCAGTGGGGGCGCCCTAGGTCGGAGTTTCTCCCTGACCTGTAGGTATGGGTGCCCCCATGGGTTCTGCTGCAGGGCCTCCAGTAGTAACGAAACCACTGGCATAATGTTGTTGTGTCATGCACATCTTTAGATATCCCTGAATTGTATTACGCGTGAGCCGTTATTACACCCACGTTTTACCACTAACTTTGGTCCCTCGTATTAGGGGAAAACCTTTTGCCTGGCAATAAGTAGGATTTTTTGCCAGATCTTCGCCCGTTTGTCAACTGGTGCAGTTGAGGATGACTTGGGTCCTAGAGATGTCTATAAAGCATCTCAAGTCCTAAAACCTTTGCGTACCATTTCAAGGATTTAGGCATAATTTTATACTACACGGCCCTTTAATCCCAGCATGCATTAACACTGGTGTAGGTACGTGAGTGGGTGGTGATATTTCTGACACTACTTAGCTTAAATTAGATGAGGCTGAAAGGCTACATACGTCTACAAGAACGTGGGTGGTTCGTTCAGGGAGCTCCGCACACATGCATAGTAATCGACGATAAGCGTAAGGTAAACAAGAGTCAATAAGTTTCAATTCTTTGTTCGTCAACCACTAAATTTGTTTGTAACTGTAGGGAGTAATATTTTAAATTTAATTCTGCAACGATAGGTATAGCAGCTATAAAATCAGTACGCTACTTAGTTTCTTAGTCGGTTGTTTTCACGGGCGGATCCGCGGGCACCAGCTAGTT
This sequence comes from Nudaria mundana, assembly GCA_963556515.1. Lineage (NCBI taxonomy): Eukaryota > Metazoa > Arthropoda > Insecta > Lepidoptera > Erebidae > Nudaria > Nudaria mundana. The sequence goes on along the minus strand of OY748305.1, from coordinate 9,281,594 downwards.
ACATATACGTACAATTTAAAATATGGTGGGTTTTAATGTATGGGGGTGCAAAGGGGCCTTTCTTACATCTATCGGCCCCAGCGACCTCACCTGCTAGTGGCGCACCTGCTGATTAACGGACGAGGTTCGTATATTACGGTACCCATGTGGTGGCTTCGGCCCCTACGTGGATACCAGGTGGTACAACAGTGTTGGTCCGGAGGGGTACCACCGTGCAGCTGTGCTAAAGCCCCCCAAGTAACCCAGCCCAGGCTGGGTTGCGTTAGGGGTTCAGCAGCTGCACTGCCGGGCCCGGGGCGATGTATGGTGCGGCAGGCATGGGTCCAGTGGGGGCGAAGCGGAGTCTAGTGTGGGTGGTGTGGGTCGATTCGCCGGCCAGGGAGACCCTTAGCAACGGCATTGCCGCGGCCGCCCGCAACATAGTCACGGGGCCCGCCTGGGACCAACCACCCCAGGAGGCTGTCCCACATGTTGCGCATAATCCAGATGTGGGGTCGCCGCTCCGGGTGGTAACCGGTGTGGGGTAGCGGCGGCCTTGCATCAGGGGGGTTTGGGAGCCCTTCCGTCCGGCGGGTCGGCTCTGACCTAGCCACACGGTTCTAGACGAAGCTAGCCTCTGCATTTTGTCACTTACTGCCGCACCAAATAACGCCCTGTCTTCACGCTTCCCCATATCTCACCATGACAGTGCAACAAAGTAATAAACGGTACACAGCGGCCTCTAGAAACCCCACAAAGTTGATTTCTTTGAGGTGGAGTTCGCGAATATCCGCGGACTCCATGCAAACCTCGATAACGTCCACCATCACCTAGGGACGGCACGGCCTTCTGTGATGTTCCTAACGGAGACACAGATACGCCGCCCTGACGACACATCTTACCTCTGTTACCCGGGTTATGTCATTGAGGGACAATTCCGCGACAAAGCCGGAGTGTGCGTGTTCGTTAGGGCGGATGTTTGCTGCCGCCGGTTGCGCTGTCCCCCGAGAACCCCTCCTACTCCGTCCTTTGGCTACACGTGGATCATGGCTCTATGAGCCAGATCTACGTGTGCGTCTACCGCTCCCACACAGGGGACACTGGGAAAACAAGGCTTTTCGAATACCTCAGCGAAATGGCTGACGATGCGCAGGTGCGGTTCCCGAACGCTGACCTGGTTTTCCTGGGGGACTTTAACGGTCATCACGTTAAGTGGCTGGGGTCCCTTAGGACCGATCATGCGGGACGAACCGCCCATGCATTCGCTCTCTCCCACGGGCTGACCCAGATGGTACATGGGATCACCCGGATACCTGACAGGTCAGACCACACACCCGCCTTGCTGGATCTCCTGCTGACGAGTCGCCCAGCCGAGTACAGTGTGTCGGTACGCGCCCCACTGGGCACTTCTGACCACTGTGTGGTGCACGCCAGCTTCCAAGTGCCACCGCCTGCTCGTGCTGAGCAAATGACTCGACGACTATGGCACTACTCGTCGGCAGACTGGGACGGTCTCCGCGATTAATTTGCGTCCGTCCCGTGGAGCCAGCGCTGCTTTGTAGGGAAGGCGCCTTCGGATAGCGCTGCTGCCGTTGCTGGCGAGATCAGTCTAGGGATAGAATATTATATCCCTTTCACTGATGTCGCCAGCATCCGCAAAGCTCGCCCCTGGTTCGGGCGTGAATGTGCCGAGGCTGTCCAGAAAAAACAGTCGGCATATCGCGCCTGGGTCAGGGCTCGGGCGGCATGTGACCCGAACGTGAACCGCCTCAAAGCAGCGTACAATAGGGCCACTAGGTTCAGCAAGAGGGCCTTCAAGAGAGCGGATGCCCAGCGCGTCGCGCGGCTTGGTCAGGAGCTCACATCCCATCCCACGGGCAGCCGTGGATACTGGCAACTGGCCAAAGCCGTACAGTAAAATTTTTGCCAACCCTCGCTGCCACCACTGCGTTTTCCTGATGGATCACTGGCTCACAAAGCCAAGAGAAGGCGGACATGCTCGCAGACCTCTTTGCGGCTAATTCCCGTGTCGATGACCGTGGCCTGCAGCCCCCGCCATCGCCAACTGTGGCCACACTATGCCTGATATTGTTATCAGGCAATGTGATGTACACACGCGCACTCGACACGCGGAAAGCCAGTGGCCCTGACGGCATTCCGGCGGTGGTGCTACGAAAAGGTGCTGCTGAGTTGTCTCCAGTATTAACGCGTCTGTACCGCCTGTCATACTCTACAGGCCACGTGCCGGAGGTCTGGAAAGATGCGAACGTACAACCGATCCCCAAGAAAGGGGATCGATCCGATCCAGGCAACTATCGACCCATAGCTATCACCTCAGTCATTTGCAAGGTGCTCGAGCTCCTTATCAATAAGCAGCTCATGCGATACCTGGAGGAGCACTCGCTAATCAATGATCGGCAATATGGCTTCAGGCCAAAACGATCAACGGGTGACCTCCTGGCATTCGGTACCTTTGTATTGGGAATCTTGGGTATTTTTGCGAGATGACAATTCCCGGGAATGTTTTTACCGCCGAATGGAACTTGTGATGAGAGGGGTTGCAGGGGGAACAAAAATTTGCCCAAAATTTAGGTGGGATGCTCGGTTCCCGGGATATAGGGGTTGGGAAGTTGGTAATGTCGGGAGTAACTAAATCTCCACGCATGTCTGGGGTGAGGCTATGGAAAAGTTCGGCGAGCCCTTGGCTATTAGCCTGGACATCGCCAAAACTTTCGATAGGGTCTGGCATGCTTCGCTCCTTTCCAAGCTTCCGGCATATGGTCTACCTCCTCAACTGTGCAGCTGGATTGCCAGTTTTTTATACGAGTGCCGAGTGCGGGTCCTCTGCGATGGCCAGGCTTCTCGCTTCTTGCAAGTGAATGCCGGGGTACCGCAGGGGTCCGTACTGTCACCAACTCTCTTTCTTCTGCATATCAATGATATGCTTTCGCTCGGGAACATTCATTGCTATGCAGATGACAGCACATGGCACGGGAGTTACTCAGTTCGTCCGACGGCGGGGCGATCTGTGATAGAGGAGGAGAGACGACATCTCGTAGCTGATCTCGACCGAAACCTCGACAGTATCTCCCAATGGGGTGTGGAGAACTTGGTCGAGTTCAATGCCCGCAAAACACAGGCGTGTGCATTTACAGCGAAAAAATCTCCTTTCCTTCCCCTACCCACTCTTCAGAATGCAATATTACCAATGAAGGACAATCTAGACATCCTTGGCATAGACGTTCGCCGAGAGCTCAATAACACAAAATACATTGAGAGATGTGTTGGGCTAGCTTCGCGGAAACTAGGAATACTGAACAAGGTAAAGCGATTCTTTACACCGCACCAGAGGTGTCTGCTGTACAAAACGCAGATTAGATCATGCGTTGAATACTGCTCTCACCTCTGGGACGGCTCCGCGAAATATTTGCTGGATGCACTCGACGCTATGCAGCGACGCGCTGTTCGCATTATAGACTGTCCGGAGGTAATGGGAAGCCTTGAGCCGCTAGCCCAGCGCCGAACATTTGCGTCCTTGGCCGCGTTCTACCGTATTTACCACGGTGAGTGTTCTGAAGAGCTCTTCAACCTGATCCCACCCTCTCCCTTCCGATCCGGAACAACGCATGCCGGGCAGAGATGTCACTCTCATACCGTGAAAACCGTCTTCCCGAGAACAGAGCGTTTTAAACGTTCGTTTCTCTGCCGAACGATTGTGACTTGGAACGCCCTGCCTGCGCACGTGTTTCCTCCAACACATAACCCTGGGTTCTTTAAGCGAAGCGTGAAGAGGCACATTACTGGGTCATCAAGTTGAGGGCCACTCTCTATAGTATTCCTGTGTACTGTGAGAGTCGCTCACAAATTGCCAGACGTCGCCTCAGCTTACCATCAGGCGGGTGGCGTCAATTTGTCGACCTAAATATATACAAAAAAAAATGTGTCTTTATATTTCAGTTTTGACAAGAACTAGAAATCGTCAATACGAATTGCTTTTTTGAGATTACTTTTCTTTCTTCATGTTAAAATGTAGCGACAGATCGTAAGTTTACTTAATTTTAATTTTATTTGTTTGTAGCCAATTAATGCTTTTTGCTGAGCGCTCATAATTTACGTTGCAAGCCGGTTCAGTATAAACAATTATTTAATGAAATAATTGTGATCCATAAATAAATAATAAAAAAAATCTTAATTACCGAAATCCTTTCCAACCGTAAAACTTTCGTAAAATCAATTTATCTACTTTTGTTTTAGGAAAGTTACTAGTATAACTTATATCGGAGCAGTAATGTGAGAGAGTGTTCCCTCAGCGACCAATTAGCGTACGTGGTGTCAAGGATGCACTGCGTCTTGGGACTGACACCGATACGCTATGAGATATTCTGTCATTTATAAATATTAGTTTATTTGAAGAGAGTTATATTCATACACTAAGGGATTAATCACACTTATTCAGCTTCATTTGCGTTTTGCTGAACAGTTTTGGTTACAATTATACAGTTAAAGAAATGTATCTATTGAATTAAAGAACTGCCGCGTTCAGCGCTAAACACTACAACGCAAGTAGAGTTCAGCGCTGAACGCGGCACTTCTTTTATTCACAGTCATCGTCACGTGCACACGGTGTAAGTGTCACCTACTGAAAGATGGGGGAGGAAATTTACACCTGTGTATGATACAGTTATAAAGAGTAAAATATTTTTGACAACATGGGTACTTCTTCAAGTTTTTATTTATTATCTTATCTTTACAGGTTGCAAACAAAGTCGCTTCCGCTGTCTTCGTACGATTAAGGGTTATACACGGTTTAAAACGGCTGTTAAACCAACGATGTTTTATTGAACACTGTAGATTTTAAACCGTGTAGCATACAAAGCGCTCCTTTTAATACGTTTAAAACCGCGTTTGCAATCGTGTATTTATCCCTTAGATCTTATAAACTACGAATTGTAATGCAGTTTATACAATAGGTACTTAGTGATTCAAGTCAAATGTTTATAATATAGGTATACATACGTTCCATACTAGCGACTCACTCCGGTGTTGCATGGCTGCTATGTCAATACGTACTAATGTGATGTAGAGTGGCAACATACAAACATATAGGTGTATATAAATAGCTAAACTGCTACCGTATTTGCTTAATAAATATAGAAAGAAGTACATCGTCTACTACTCGATAGGTATTACCATAATGTTAGTCCACAGTATATAAGTCCGATATATTGCATCAATAACGACTTTGTCTCTTGCAGTGCCGCGGGCTTATAACTACAGTGCTCTTCATTAGAAAGTGTATGTAACTTGGCGCTGTTGTACGTACAGTGTAGTCCGATTAATACGACTTCGCATTTAACATCCAACCGTTTTTAACGACGTTAGTATAGGCATATGTTTGGTTTTAATATGAGCCACCATGAAAGTACTACCGTTTATTACGACTCCGCTTCCTACGATCGACCGCTTATTACGACGAAATTTCAAACATAATATCTGGTTACTATGAAGAGCGTTGACGTGTTGACAAATGAATCGTAGATTAGAACTCAACACCAGTCAACTGGCATTGGTGTGTTGCGGCGGAATTTGAAGGGTTTGCGGTCGTGTCGGCCTACATCTCGCCGAACATTCAACGAGTCTCAGTTTGAGCTATGGCTCACTGAGCTCGACGTCGTCTTCGCTGCGTGCCGTCCTCGCCCTGTCCTGCTCCTGGGAGACTTCAACGCCTGGAGTGAGGCGTGGGGCTCCCGGGAAACCAGGGACAAGGGGAGGCTTCTTGAGGACTGGACCAGAACACGTGGTCTGGAGGTCCTCAACCGGGGGAATGTCGTCACCTTTTGGCGGCGAGGGGGGGAATCGATCGTAGACGTAACGTTCGCATCCCCTGACCTCGCCCGCCGTATTACAGGCTGGCGCGTGGAGGAGGGTGAGGAGACGCACTCGGACCATCGGTACATCCGGTTCGATGTCGTCCCCTCACCTGACCTCCCACAGCCGGTAGCAAATCCCCCGGATCCGCGTTGGGCACTTCACCATCTTGATCGGGAAGCTCTCCTGGAGGCATCCATCGTGCAGGCCTGGATTCCGGCACCGGACCGGCCTGCCGATGTGGATACAGAGGCGGAGTGGTTCAGGAGAGCCATGTCGCAAATCTGTGATGCGGCGATGCCTAGGGTTACACCCAGACCGGCCAGGAAGCAGGTGTACTGGTGGTCGCCGGAGATTGCAGAGCTGCGCGCAGCATGCATCTCCGCCCGCCGCCGGTACACCAGGTTTCGCCGGAGGCATCGCCGCCCAGACGACGCGGCAGCCCGAGAGGCGGAGCTTTATCAGGCATACAGGGAGGCCAAAGGTATTCTCCAGGAGACGATAAAGCGGGCCAAGACGGCGGCCCGCGAGGAGCTCCTGGAGACCCTGCAGCAGAACCCATGGGGGCGTCCGTACCTACAGGTCAGGGAGAAACTCCGACCTAGGGCGCCCCCACTGACCCAGAGTCTCCAGCCGCAGCAGCTGGAGCGGGTCATGGGCTCCCTGTTTCCGACGAGCGCGGAGGAGCACGTCCCTCCGCGCATGGCTCCGTCTCTGCCCGACGCGGATAGCACCAGCGAAGACGACGTACCCGAAGTCAGCGTGGGGGAGCTAGGTGCGGCAGTACTCCGGCTTAAACGCCGGAAAATCACTGCCCCCGGACCCGACGGCATTCCTGGCCGTGCATGGGTCCTGGCTCTCGAAGAACTCGGGCCTCGACTGATGGGGCTCTTTAGCGCATGCCTCGAAAGGGGCCAGTTTCCCAAGGTGTGGAGGACGGGGAAACTGGTCCTGATCCGTAAGGCGGGGCGACCGGTGGACTCACCATCCGGATACCGGCCGATCGTGTTGCTCGACGAGGTGTGTAAGCTCTTTGAGCGAATTATCGCGGAGCGCCTCGTCGAGCATCTCACGAGTGTGCCAGACCTGGCGGATAACCAGTTCGGTTTCCGTCGGGGACGCTCCACCGTGAGCGCGATCATGCGCGTGAAGAGCCTGACGGAGGAAGCAGTCTCGCAGGGCAAGGTGGTGGTGGCGGTGTCTCTTGACATCGCCAACGCGTTCAACACCTTGCCATGGAGCTGCGTTAGGGAGGCGCTCGTGTATCACGAAACGCCTCTCTACCTCCGTCGTATTGTCGGGGCCTATCTCTCGGAGAGGGCCGTAGCTTTCCCCAGCTGGCTCGGGCCAGCTCGGCGAGATGTGTCGTGCGGTGTTCCACAGGGGTCGGTCCTGGGGCCGCTTCTGTGGAACATCGGCTACGACTGGGTGCTGCGGGGTGCGTTGCCTAGGGGCGTCGGCGTAACGTGCTACGCCGACGATACCCTCGTCACGGCGCGGGGTGCAACGTACCAGGAGGCAGCACTCAAGGTCACGACGGGTGTTGCTCGAGTCGTGGGTCGGATACGGCAGCTGGGACTGGAGGTGGCCTTGCACAAGTCCGAGGTTCTGTGTTTTCACAGACCTCGGAACGGTCCACCCGAAGGTTCCAGCATAAATGTGGGAGGCGTTAGCATCGGCATCAAGCCCTCGATGAAGTACCTAGGGATCGTACTTGATAGCCGATGGAACTTCGGACCACATTTCCGAAGTTTGGTCCCCAAGGTGACGCAGGCATCAGTCGCGCTTTCGCGACTGATGCCCAACCTAAAGGGACCCAACGCTTCCTGCAGGAGACTGTACCTGGGGATCGTGCGGAGTATGGCCCTATACGGGGCTCCCGTATGGGCGGATAGGTTGGCGGTCAAGGGGAACGTGACTCTGTTAAACAGACCACTTCGAACCTTGGCCGTCAGAACCATACGGGGGTACCGCACGATCTCCGGAGAGGCTGCATGTCTCCTAGCCGGGACCCCTCCATGGGACCTGGAAGCGAGAGCCCTTGCGTCATTGTTCCAATGGCGCAAGGAGGCGCTGGAGCGGGACCACAGGTCTGCGTCTCGAGAAATCGAGGACCAGCGGTCCCAACTCCGCCAGGATCTCATGGAGTCATGGAGGGTGCGACTTGAGCAACCCAAGTGGGGTACCACCATCATCGCGGCGGTGAGACCAATCATGGACGATTGGCTGCAGAGGCAGCATGGTGACCTCACGTATCGTGCGACGCAGATCGTTGCCGGGCATGGATGCTTCGGTAGCTATCTGTTTCGCATGCATCGTGAGGTCACACCCCGGTGTCAACACTGCGAGGTTTCCGACGACGACACCGCACTCCACACGTTGGTGGAGTGCTCAGCGTGGGCGAGCCAGCGCCGGGACCTCGTAGTGGGTCTGGGCGTGGATACCCTCTCGCTGGAGACCATGCTTCAAGGAGGCGGCCGGGAGGGAGAGGGAGCGTACCCTCCCCGCCGAGTTCCGTAGTCGGCGGCCAGGGCGCCCCAGACTACGCGACTACGCCCAAGACTATCGACCTCCATGATCGGGGCCTGAGGACGGCGGGATCGCCATCCGCCGTCCTTACAGAAGCAGGCTAGAAGGGTTGCGTGCTGCGGGGCCTTTGTCCCATAGCACGCAACCAGATTCACTCACTGACGCGGGATAAAACCCTTCCCCCAACGACGCGGGATTCTCGTCCCGACCCAACACCCGAAGAGACCACAGAGGTGGTCAAAGTCCGCCGGGCGCCACTGGACATACCCTCTGCTAGTAACCAGAGACGCCCGGCAACGGACGTTAGAGCGGCCGCGGCCTTGGGCCGCGGAATTAAAAAAAAAAAAATAGTCAACTGGCATGTCAGCACATCGCTGATAGGAATGCAACTGTTTATGTTACGGCAGTAATTAATTTGCGGGTAACAAGTTGGTACGCGTAGTAAAATGGCTTCTGACGTTTATTCCAGCCAGGGTACAAGTGCTTTAGTTGTTCTGCAGCCTTGCATTGCTATCCAGGCAACTTCGCTTTGCTCGTACAATGCACTGGATTATTTCCGTTCTGCCGCGACGACTACTGTTCAAGGTTCAAATCAGGGGGATGTAATGAAGATTATACTTAAGCTGAAGGCACTCACGGCCCTTTACTACTGAATACGGTGACTAATAAGATCACCACGACAACAGAAAAGCAAGCAGTCCTAACTGCGGAAGTAACAACGGAAAGTGTGACTAGTTCAAGCACTAATTTTTTTACAGAATCTACCACTGACATCAAGTTGATGAATCCGCTAATACTACTGATGAAACAAATTTTGATTAATAAATGTTATTGTAAGAAAATATTTTCTTAAAACTACTGTTAATTTTATTTGGGTGCAAAAGAAACGTATCAAATTATCCTCACCTGCACACGGTGTACGTGATCACAGACGGAGGAGGCTCTACCCCTATCAGTGTAGGTACATACATCCCCATGACATCCATGGGGATCATCCCACAAACATATCACGCCTATATCCCCGAAGGGGTAGGCAGAGGTGCATTCATTACACACCCAAAATTTGCCAGTATTTTTAGTCCCACGTAATAGGGAGCAAGCATATTGCCCTCACCGAGCACACATATAATGGGTTATGTCCAAAATGGCCGAATGAATTTAATGATAAGTAGCAGCTATATTGTAATTTTGAAAAAAAATTGAAACCCGTTGGCTTGCGATAAAATGTTGATGAAAGGCAACAAAATCTTACGTGCCAGCCGGTAGGCTCAAAGTGCCCGGCAATTGTTACTGGAGACAACTGTCAGTTAAGTCGACGCCCAGTGGTTTTATTTGTCAGTATGAACATGGTCAGCACACACGACAAAATTTTGATCTTTTCCTTCTTATCATCGTTCATCAAGTTCTGTGTCTACAATGATACAACTGTTGCATGTGTAAGTTCATCCCTTATAAAACGGCACGCATGCGCAGTCAATCGGATGGTTTGTATAAAAGGATCGTGCCTGCTCTCCAGACACCATTCCCGCCAAGATCACCCAGCAAACGATCCGAAACGTGGAAAGTAACATTTTTAAGAGTTGATACAAAGTTTTAAGTGCACTGTGGCTGAGAGACAGGCTGGTTATCGTAAGTAGATTATTTCTTTATTGAACAAGTTTAGTATATTATGTACCTCCTAGGTATATTTTTTTCTCTATACCTTGTAATAAACTTCAATGCAACAAGTCGGCAATTTTGTCAATAGAAATATTATTGCATAAAATACTTTTTTAGAGTATGTAGGTACTTAAGTTTTTTAATTAAACGAATGCTACTTTAGATCTGGAGGGAGGTTTTTTTTTTTTAATCCGCTGCCCGAGGCCGCGGCCGCTCCCACGTCCGTTGCCGAGACCGTCTGTTGTGTGGCCTCTGCGATGGGGTTTGGTCGGGTTTTATCCCGCGTAGGTGAGTGAATCTGGTTACGTGCTCTGTGGCTGTGGCCCCGAAGCACGCGACCCTTTTAGCCTGCTTCTGTAAGGACGGCGGGTGGCTACCCCGCCGTCCTCAGGCCCCGATCAAGGAGGTCGATGGTCTTGGGCGTAAATGAGTCTGCGGCGCCCTGGCCGCTAACTGCGTAGGGTACGCTTCTTCTCCCTCTCGGCCGCCTCCTTCGCCAGCATGACTTGCTCGCAGAAGGACATGGTCGCGTTCCACCTGCTCGCGCTGGAGACCATGGCTCTGAGCATTCCACCAACGCGTGGAGTGCAGTGTCGTCGCCGGAAACTTCACAGTGTTGACACCGGGGTGTGACCTCACGATAGATGCGAAACAGATAGCTACCGAAGCATCCAGGTCCGGTAACGATCTGCGTCGCATGATACGGGAAGGTCACCATGCCGTCTCTGCAGCCACTCGTCCATGATCGGTCTCACCGCCGCGATGACGGTGGTTCCCCACTTTGGTCGCTCAAGTCGCACCCTCCATGTCTCCATGAGATCCTGGCGGGGCTGGGACCGCTGGTCCTCGATTTCTCGAGACGCAGGCCTGTGGTCCCTCTCCAGCGCCTTATTGAGCCATTCAAACAATGACGCAAGGGCTCTCGCTGCCAGATCCCATGGAGGGGTGGAAGAAGGTTTAGTTAAATACTTACTTTCCACCCCCAAATATGTTCAAGTTGTCCGTTTGCCGAAGTCCGTTAGTAAAGTAGTAATACAAAAGAATTAAACAATCTATTTAATTGAAATATACGTTATTTATATGACTACTCGTAGAAGGTATATAATAAATTTATTAAATAGTTAGCATGTATAATATGTACATAAAGTGCACAAAATAGCTTTAAAATGTTGACTAGGAATTATGATCGAACTGCAGTGTTATTTTTTGGTCTGTGATTGTAATTTTTATCTATACATTTATTGATTGACCGGGATCGAGCAAGGTTCGAGTTCGGCTGTAGTCTGATTAGTTAAACCGGAGCAATCCTTCTGAAGGACTTCTTCAACCTGAGTTTAACTAGCCTAGCCTAGCTTTCCCTGTGTGCTTACCAGAGGCGCTCGGCAATGGACGTAGGAGCGACCGTAGGACAAAAAAAAACCTAGCTAATAGCCTAGATCTTTTTCTTATTAAGATTTAGATTTAAATAATTGGTACTGAGTATATTGCGGCCTGTCTCAACTTTGCGCGGGTGGCATATAACCCTTATGTAACCCTATATACCTTACCTAGCCTACGTAACTCAAGGATAATGTAGCATTGGTACACAATGGTAAAATTATTTTTGAAATCTTTATGTGTCTTAGTATATCAATGTTTTTCGAATACAAAATACACGACACACGTCTTTGATGAAGACATTCCCTTTTCTGTACATTTTAATGAACGCTCATCTTTAAAATTGTTAAATTAAAGCTGGTAATTAACTTTTAAACTTTCCCGGTTTTATTATCTCTTTTTAACTTTACCACGGGAATTAAAAGGAAATTGGCCTACCTAGGTATAACGCTGTATTTCGTGTTTATTCCGGTGTTAAAGTAAAAAAGCTTTTTTTTTTTTTTTTTTTTTAATTTCGCGGCCCAAGGCCGCGGCCGCTCTAACGTCCGTTGCCGGGCGTCCCTGGTTACTAGCAGAGGGTATGTCCAGTGGCAAAGTAAAAAAGCTTGTAATTTTCCGAGTGACTACTAAGTGTAAGGGATCTGGAAAATTTCAAAGTTGTTAGAGTTGTTTTCTGAAGGCGTTCGCAAGAAATACAATCAATATAACTCGAGTAATAATGTAAGGTATAGAAATGTAATTTTGTTTTCTCTATAGATTGTTTAATTAAACTTAGTATTCTATTAATGTGCCCAAGAGATTCAAAACGTATCTGCAATGGATCTTCATGATGAAAATTGAGTTATCTAGAACCTGTTGTGGAATGTTGTCCCAGATTCTGCAAATATGTAAAAAAATTTGGTGTTCGGTTTGAAAACCTTCGGGAAAAGCACTCACGAGCTTTTCGTTGGAGCATATCCCACGCATGCTCTGTGGGGTTAAGATCGAGAGATTGTGCAGGCCAATCCAAGACCGCGATCGCAAGACTCAGATTTTGACCACCCTCGTTCCATGTGGTCGGACTTTGTCATGCATGAGCTTAAAATCTGGTCAAAATTGGAATCGGGTTTGGTAGATTATTGAATCTACCGACTTATTACACTACTGTTCTGCATTCGTGCCACGTTGAACCCAATCGGGGTCAGTTCCACCACTAAGACAAGTTTATGTCCATACCGTAATTGTTCCACGACGATATGTATGAACTTTTTGAGGGTGCTGGAAGAGATTTCCTCGACCTGGAGCTCTTCAAACGCAAGCTCCTCACGAATCCAGGTGAAAATCGAACAGGGATTAATCGGTAAACGATACTACTGCCTGCTGAGGAAGTACCCAGTTAAAATGTTCACGTATCCACCGAAGTCTTGGATTGTCTCGTCGCTGACCAGGAGTACAAAGTGACCGACCAGCGTGAAGGTAGACTTTGTGCAAACTCCATCTCACTGTTAGGTCACTTTCATGCAACTGGTGTTTCGACAGCAGACTTAAAACCAATTGCATGGCCATTACATTTGGTTGTCTTTGAGCTGCAACTTGTAAAAATCTGTCTTGTCTATGAGTAATCTTGCATTTTTGGCCAAGGTACCTTTCAACCAATTTGCCAGTAATACGAAAACGTGACCATAATTGGGATATCACATTTCGTTTGGTTACAAGTTCTTCAGCAACGACTTTGCTGGATTTCATTAGATTGCAGAATACCTGCTGCCCGTAGCATTTCATATTTCGTCAATACCGTCTTTACATGATCCCAACAACTTTTTTTTGCGGTGAAAAAAGTATCGGGTTCAAAATCTACTAAAATTTCAAAAGAAATTGTAATTACCTACTAAATTTACCGAACGGGAATTCACAAATCATTACTTATTTAGTTTAACTTTTTAAATTTGAATTTATAACATGGATAAATGTTACATTAACAACCCGTATCAATATCGTTTAATTCTAGCCAGTACTTTTTAAGTTAAATAACTTACCAATACCACAGAATAGGGAATAGTACTTACATACAGAACTTGCATTTCGACGTTAATTAAAGCACATTCTTTTGTTTACATAGAACATAATTTGAACGTTAGGGTTGTCAGTAAAGTACCAGCATAATTTGATCAATAATTATGACGTTAACGCCTCAATATCAACTCTAGAATAGTACTTACATGCAGAACTTGCATTTCGACGTTAATTAAAGCACCTTATTTTGTTTATATAGAACATAATTTGAACGTTAGGGTTGTCAGTAAAGTACCAGCATAATTTGACCAATAATTATGACGTTAATGCCTCAATATCAACTCTATGGTCAATGCCGTGTCACAAACAAGAGACAAGCCTTACTGACTTACAACTTCAAGTTGTCGCTGACGTCACGTATTTTTTGCGAATGTTAGGCGAGTGACATAGGCCTGCCAATACTTGCTTAAAATATCCCTAGACTTTGTTGATATGTGTATAATTATCGTGGTGTACAAATTATGGTTATTATTCCTGCGTATTATGGCAGTGTTTTTCTGCTTAATATAAGCGTCTCAATTTATACAGAAGGATAAAGATAAAATACTCTTTATTCTACACAAAAAAAGAGACAAATGGGAGGGACACAGTAGGTATACCTTTACACATTCGTTCATTAAAACTGAGGACTGAGTAGTTTTATTGGACCCTTAATCATAATCATAATCATAATCATAGTTTATTTGCGAATACAGGTATACAATAGGTAGGGGTTACATAGATTTACGTGTGCGTTCCGTATTCCACCCAATTGGCATGTAAATGTTCAGTTATTAATTCTATACTAAAATTACGACACAAGTCTGATTAAAAGCCTTATGGCCCTATTGGCTTAGGTGTGAAACTGTTATCCCAAAATTTATAGTGTAGCAGATTGCAGAGTAGGCTCATTGAAAAAAATAACGGGAACAGTATTGTTAACGAGAAAGCTATCCCCCGAGAGTGGAGTAGGGGGTATTAGCTAATACAGACGCAATTCAATATCACATCGAAAAATTATTATTCTAGCAGACTCCTGAAAAATGTTCTGTAAAAGTAATAAATATGTATTGGCTCAGGTGAGCCGCAACAGCTCTGGTCCCCTGTAATTGAATCTGCCGGTTTTATATTGCTCCTTCAAACAGGCTATTACCTCAACTCTATTTAGTATTCCATAAATACCAACTTTGAATAACTTATTTTTTTTTAACAAATTGTACAGCATCTCGTTTATTTGTTGTTTGCAAGACAATTTTTAAGATTGTAGGGTTTTCAATCCTCCTCGGTCATGCTAAAAAGGGTTTTTGGAAAGCACCCAGGAGAACAACTAAGTTGCGATTATTGCAATGTAACTTGATTGAGGTATTATTTTGTTATTTATTTGTTTGTTTAGATGACTGCCTTGCTGAAGATCGGGAGGCATCGCAGATGCTTTCTGGTACTTGCTGTTTTGACGGCTGCATTATCTACTTACGTTGAACAGGTAATTCATAGTTTTTAAGCTTCAGTCGTCCTTGATTTAATTTCTGTGATCCTTAAAGATTTTGTCCCTTATATTATAAGTAAGTGGTAGATACTTGTACTTTCAGGAAGTTAACATTAACTTGTATTTTTTTGTCATCTATCTGCTTTACGTTAAAAACACAATAAATTTGTAGGTATACGATATTTCACATGTGACATTAGTTATTTCCAGTGGTTTTCATAAAATTACCGTTTTAATTAGGTGGCAAGCTTTCCGGTTGATTCGGTCAGCCAATGGCCTTCATTTCCCAGAAGAAACGTTGCAGCTTTAGCCCGCGATGGCTACCTTAGAAATGCTGCAAAAACAAATTACAAAAGAGGTATTGCTACACTTGCCAAAAATGGGTTACTTCCAACATATAGATCCCACTATGAAGAAACTGAAAAGCAGGATCCTGACCAGGATGAATCTCAAGAAAAAAGGAATGTTGCCTCAATTGCTCGACTTCAGAGCTATGCCGCCATGAAGAGAAACATTCAAGCCATGGCAAGGGATGGATACAGGGTAGGCAGGGGGCAATATAACCCATCAAACAGTAAAAGGAACATTGCTGCTTTGGCACGTAATGGATTACTTATTCACAAGAAAGATGAGACAAATGAGGACGAGTATTATTACCCCTTCTATCAAAATTCAGTACCACCGTTATCTGAAATTGATGGTCCACTGGATGTTAATGAATTATATGATTATCAACAATCAGTTAACCCAGACATGTTCCCCCCCATGTCACAACTATTCAAACGAGGTTTTGACTCATACTTTGACAACTATATTCGCAAAAATCCAGAAGATGATACATATTTGAAAAGATCTATGGCTGGTCTACCAAATCAGGGACTCTATAGACCAAATTATTTTGAACAGAACCCACGAAGTAAAAGATATGTAATGACGTTACCTGACATCGAAGACGAAGGAGAACTAACTAAGAATGAAATTAATTCAGATAAACGATCCGTTGGTAAGTAAACATTATTATAAGTGTAACTAGTAAACGCGTGAATATGATTGTCGTTTATCCATTTATTGAGGTAAAAGTTGAATTCAAAGTACATATTCAGCATCACGTGGCAGCACTGTGGAAGCAAACATAATATTAATATTTGTATAGAATAGCCAGTAATCTATACTAAAAAAAAATTGTTCAATCAATGTTTTTAAGTATCGTGGTGGATGCCGCATAGGATTTTTTAATAACAAAGCGAAGACTTATTATAATTAATCGGTATTTATTAACGTAATAGTTATTATTTATTTTTACAGATGACGCAGTCCGCGTTAATTTCGAAAAACGTCATATTGGTTCCCTAGCTCGGTTAGGTCTATTGCCTTCATTTAGATTCTCTGGTGGACGTTATAGTAGATCAGGAAGAGCTAGGTTTCTATGGCCTAGCCAAGAGTGGTACAGGTTACGTGCATAATATCACTCAATGTTACGTAGAAATTTTAACAGCTGTTTATGTTTGAATGTCCTAGTTAGGGCCATGTGTAGTTCACTATTAGTTGCAATCTTGAAACTAATCCATATAATGTTAAAATAAAGAGAAAACAGTATATCATAACATTTCGGTGTCGCATGTATTTGTTTGGCTGTATAATTCATTGAATGAGTCCGAAGGGTAGTGAAAAATATGCTTTGAATGTGACGTTAAAAATAAATTGGAAGATTTACGTCGCATGTCTGTGTTTAGAGTTGACTAGACAGTTAAAGAGTAATATTCGAATTATGTGTGTTAGATAAAACTAGTTACCTAGTGAAAAAATATGTTCTATGGTTAAGAGATAATTCACCTTTATATTAAACTGAACATTATTTACAGGAAGCATTCCGTTGACGAGAATTTCGGAATTGGGTGAGTATGAATAACATGGTATTTTAATTATGAAAACTAAATGCTACCAAATTCAATGAATAGATCGGGCGTATATTATTTCGTTTGTACTCAAATATATACTCATCAAATGTTCACGCCTACCAGAATTTTCATTCAAACATCCTGTATGGATGTATGAATGTTGTTTCCTATTTAGACTTTAATTAGAAGAGGTGCTATTTATGTCAGAGCTTTATCTGTATTGAATACTCGTAGGTAGTACAAAATTTATTTTTATTTTATTTCGGTTACCAAATAAACACATACCAAACAAAAAAGTAATACATATGATAGATTATCATTGTGATCATGTCGATTGACTAAGGTCACCGCTGCTGGCTGTGTGTTGCTGTAATAAAGTAGAAAATAATAAACATTTACGGCTTTGTGTTATTAGTTTTTCTATGCTTTAGTTTCCCGGCAATATGCTTACGAATGGAACGGAAAATGTGTTCTACCCTGTACCGAGTTGTTACCTGTATGTCTGCTGGCAAAGTTATTTATAGAATCTTTTCATAAAATCTTAATACGCCTTTTAGTCTGATACACCTTTTAGAAGCCACGAGTATTAATTTTAATGAGTAGAGTATTTCAGTAGAAGGAATATTTCGAAGTTGATTTGAGAATTAGCCAAAATAGAATTGATAGATCATTCAAATATGCTTTCCCTACTATTTTACTGAATGGTTTCAATTTTCAACAGGCAATATATCCCTTCTGCCAAAGCTGAGTCAGCATTCGATACAGACGACACCGACTTATCGCCGCCGCCAGTACCTTCTTACTCGCACCCGACCGGCAGGATCCTCCGTCGACCGCTAAACAACGACTTTCCAAACACAAACCATATACTATTACCACCTATTATAAAATCTAACAATCACGTTGAACCATTTGCTAAAAACCGTTGGCAATCTATCAGCAAAGAGACTCCAAAATTTTATTATTTCCGATCTTTGAAAGTTCCATATCACACTTCTAAGAGGTATCTCTTACTCCCGGATGTTGATAATATTCTGTTAAGGAAAGGTTACCGTAACAGCAGTCTGCCGAGTCGGCGTAAAAATCAGTAGCTATGCCAATGTCCACTAGGAGAAGCCACGTTGTATACCTCGCGCTATCCTAGTGGGAACAAACTATAAGGTGATAACTAGTCTCCGGGACCCATATTCTATCTGCTTATCGATCAACTTCTTTTCCAGTTTTTTATATCATTATTATTTTCCAGCCATTTTATTGGCTGTGGATTAATGTCCACAGCCAATAAAATGACTTGAGTCTTGATTCAACTAAATCCCTGGATTTCCTTAATAAACCGTTGTCAAGATGTAGGGATAACCGATTATTAATAAATATTTAAATTTAATTGATTACATTTTAGGAAATAATTTAACATTATAATTATGTATTTTAAATGTTGTGATTTTATGATCGTAGTTTAAACGTATAATGTATTAATAAGACGTTAATTGATAAGTGACTTCACTACCAAAACGACCTTGGCTTGCTTTGTAATACGAATTGCGCTGAATCTTAATTGTACTTAGTATAGATTATCTAAGATGTCAATCGCAAATTTTAATATGTAATTGAGACAATATAACATTAAGATAATATGAAATTTTTGACAATATCAACTTAGGGTTAAGGCAAATTGGTTCTTGTTGTTTATAACATAATTATAAATATTATACTTTTAGAATTTTATGAGACATCATCAGAAAATCTTAAGGTGGCACATATCGATCCTTTTTCTGTACAAACATTAGTTTGCTGGAGATTTATTAATCTAGTTACCTTATACGTTATTTATACGAGTATTCAATCGACTTTTAATAGGGGATCATCATTTAGGCAAAATTTATTGCTCTATCTGTAAGAACTTTTATTGAGTTTCTTTTATATGATTAATAAGTATATTTACACAAATCAAATTCAAATTTCATTTTGTTGTTTTTTTTTGACTTTTTAAATAAATATGAAAAAGCGAATGAAATGTGTCGCCTTTGTGGTATAAAAATGAATATATTTCTTAGGTATTTAAATGAAAAAAAAAATACAAACCATAAAAATGGTTTTAGAATAATCTACCTATCTTATATACAAATAAAATGAGATACTTATTTAACTACTAACTTACCTACTCCAAAATATTATGTATGTATCTAATTGTCTAGCTGTGTTTGACAAATAAATTTTTAGACATTTTGAAATTGTCGTGTAAATCATCCTTGAGCTTCAGCTTTAAAATGAAAGGATCAATAAATTAGTATTAATTAGTTTAATATATTCTGAACAATTATATTAATTCTCTTATTAGAATTGGGAACTATATGAATACTTAAAATGAATATTTGGACAATAAATTCAACAAGGTGAGAAGACGATAATTATTTTGAATACTAATTATAATATTAGTAAGTAGAGTTTGTTCTCTTTTTATGAAATTTACATATACCTATTTTTAAAACTGGTATTGAATACACATTAAATTTAGTATTATATTGGTGGAAATAAATAAAATCAGACCCAGTTTATTGTTTTATTTTTTGACAGAACTAACGAAGTTAGTGAAGCGTCTATATTTCGAGATTGGACAATTTTGCTTTCGTCTGTCTGTCTGTTTCGGGCTAGTGTCTACATTTTTTATTAAATTTTCACGAAACTTGTGGCACAAGTTGGTCATTGATTTAAAGTTTTTTTTTCATCGTGAGCTGTTTTTGATTGGGGGTATATGGGGGAAAAAAGCACAAATCATGTTGTTTTTTCATGTTCGGGATCTACTGTTCGATAATAGGGGTGATCACTAGTTACTAGGTAGCTGTTGCCCACGGCTCCGTTCGCGTGGGATACTTTTCTCGTTCCTGATTTTCACGGAAAAGTGCCTAAGCCAACTTCATTTATTTTCTGTTACAGGTGACTATGACTTAGGCATTAAAGATATTGGTATAGTCCATTAGCACCCACAAAAAAACACAACTCATAGAAATATATTTAATAGGTTATAAGTAGGTATATAATAGACGAATCCATACAATTTTGCCATAGTGACGTGCCAAGTTATGAAACTGAGATTTTAGTAAAACTAGACCTGAAAATAATTGGTTAAAACTAGATGGTTGCTCTGAGGGGTTAACAGATAATAAATTTAGTAGTCCAAAGACCTAATTACAAGAATTTTTAAAAGTCTTTTGATCAATCGAGTAATGAATTTATAAGTGTTCACTTGTGCCGTTTTTTTTAATTCCGCGGCCCAATGGCCGCTCCCACGGCCGTTGCCGGGCGTCTCTGGCTCACACGACGAAGGTATTTCCAGTGGCACCCGGTTACTCGTGGCGTGTCTCGGAGAGCACGTTTAGCCGTCGGTCCCGGCTTTTATATGAACATCGTCACTTCACGGAAAATATCGAAGTTCACCCGCATCGCAGTTAAACTGGAAAGCCGACCCCAACTTAGTTGGGAAAAGACTGAGTGGATGATACTCGATGGATCAAGAGATATGTATACTGAAAAGTTTGTACACCTATACTGAGATTTTCAGAAATTAACCTTACCTCTTTTCGTTTCTATCCCGATACTGTAGTTGGGGAAGTTGTGGTTGAGGTAGTACTGGAAGTAGTACTACTACTACTAGAAGTACTACTCGTAGAAGAAGTAGAGCTTGTTGAAGACGTAGAACTTGTGCTCGACGTTGAGCTTGATGTGGTAGTAGAGCACAGTGACCCCATGGTTCTCGAACATACTCCATTATTACAGTAGGGGAAGTAGCTACTACAGTTTGTAAGCGTGCCAAAGCCGAATGGATAGCAACGCCTTACTGTGCTACAGCCTGTGCATCTAAAGCCACCCTGGGAAGTTGAAAATGTGTGTTGTTAAATGTAGAAAAGTGCTTCTGTTTTGGAGTTTAGGAGTTTGGTTACAAACACTGAGATGTATATAGGTATACTGTATATAGGTATACATATAGAGAAAGGTCACGATGAGACTTTTCTACGTCTTTATTCTGAGAAGTGAATAACAATATGAAGCCTTAGCTTGGTGGGCTATTATTACGTTTTCTTGGGAATCTTTACAACAACAAACTACGGAAGGCCATTTGAACCTTGGATCAATATTGTGTAGCGTGAAATTGAACATTAGCGTTCATAGAGATAATCACCGATTTGGTTCTAATGGTTGTCATATGAAACTCTGTATGGAACTGTGAATTGAGTTAAGATATCAAAAATAAGAATTAATTTTGCAACAGTTTACTCACCTCAGTAAAAAAATTACAAGTAATAACGTTGCGCTTCGATTGAGGGTGCCTTTCCAGCTCAGAACTTCCTTCTGAAGACCTACTATGACGGATGCCGAACGGACCAAATTGTGGCCGACTTGCAAGTTCAGATCTTTCTTCTGAAGATCTGTTATGACGAGGGCCGAAAGGACCAAATTGTGGCCACAATGCGGTCAGGTCGAAACGTGGAGGCTTGATGGGGAAGTTATCAAATATCCCAGCAGTAGAAGATGTAGCCGGTTCTGTAGTGGATTGTTCAGTCGATTCTTGTGCTCGTGTAACTGCTGTAAGAACCTGTAATACATATTATTTACATGTGTTATTAAAAAGTTTATTACTCGAACGCTGAACTAAGTTACAATCAACCTTACCAAAAAAGCAAACAGAAATGTGCAAATATTAGACACCGCCATTTTGTTTTCCTTAGTTCCTCAAGTTCTTCGACAGACCAAGTTAGTTCGACCAGCTTGTCGAACTAACTTGTTGTTGAATTTATATTATGGCTTATATATACTTGATTCGGTATGCTAATCATTGCTTATCATCTATTTATTCTTTAAATAGGGTTGTCACGTTAGTGTTGATTTCAGAATAAGTAATCTTTATATTTTTTGTATTTCAAAGCAATGAGTTTGCTTAAACTATTCTTAAAATATTAAGAAAGAAATTATAAATAGATCACAAAAACTGATGTCATCGGCGGGACTCGAACCCACGGCTTTTCCCTAACAGGGGGACTGCTCTGACCAACTGAGCTACGATGACCACTACCGACGACATCGAATTTCCCCTCAGGTCCCATAAGTAATCTCCTCTCTAAATATTCTTTTACAGATTATAAATACGATTGCTTGGGTATTTCTCACAGTATTTATTAGTAAACCCTACCGTTTGCGCTCACGGTACTTTAAGGGAACAATATCTTTAACAAGTTCCACCAAGTGCCATCTATTAATTGTCTGAGAGAGCGAAGCGACCAAAGTCTCCGTTTCAACTTGCAGACTGGGGAGAATTTCTTTCGTTTGTACCTACCTCTTCATCTCTACATCTCTACATCTACGGGTTCTGTCAGATCATTGTTGTGGCCGTATTCATCAACCGATTTTCATGAAACTGTACACACACACTCCTTGCTTACAATAAATAACATGTGAATGATATTTTTTGGATTGAATGAAAAATTAAAGAGTTATAAAGAAAATTTAAAAATAAATTTTCTAAACAAAGCTCCCGAAGTCTACGGTTCACAGAACCACTAGTGGTATAAACCAGAGACTTGGGATGCTGCTCGCTTTGCTCCCTTAATAGACCAACAGAGCGTGAGAAAGAGAAGTTCGGAGAAGTCATCATCATTCGAACATTGCCTATGTGTAATAAAGATAGACAATGACGTACTTTTATATGTGTGTGTCAGTGACAAGAATTTTCCGTAGTTTTCCAAATTGCGATAATAGCGATTACCTTGATAACTGGTGAATATTAGATTTCTAAAATATAAGCGAATCCTTGTGTTGTTTACAGTAAAACTGTATATAAGAGCCATGATGTCTTGTTTTTTAAGTAATTGTAATGTGACTAAAGCCGACAATCCAAATAATTTCTCGTTTCGCAGGTAAATAAATTTTTTCCAGCAATTCTTACATAACAGATATTTACTTAGTTATATTACAGAGGTTTAATAAATAAGTAAAAAGTTCTAATGATAGTACATTGATTACCCTTGCATTGTGCAGTAATATTTCCTATTCACAAAGAAGAATTGTTCTTAAATAACGTAATGTAAAATGAAAAATGAAAAAATCGTTTATTTGCTAGAAAACATGGTTGACATAGGTTTTATAATCAGTCTAAGGTTCTACATGTTTCACCGGATGGTTCACGGTATGCAAATTTTTTTGTTTGAACATAATATGTTCACTAATTAATTTAATATAATTTAATGTCTTCTTAAAACTAAATCAATATAAAAATGTCAAACTAAATTAATAAAATAATGTCAAATAATACTTATAAAACAATGTAAACAATATAATATTATTCCCTATACCCTTTATTATCTTAAATTTAATAAAGTACCAATGTCCTAATGTTTCTTTAATTTTTATGTTCCCAGAAATCTTTCATTGAATAAAAGCATTCTTGTATAAGCCACTCGTTAATGCGTCTTCTGAAAAAAATCCCGTAAACTAGGAGAATGTCCTTTTACGATAGGGCTTGACCACCTGATGACGTCACGATTATCGATGTATCGATAAACCATGGCAATATGAAGTATAATGTTATAATCGTACGTACACCCCTGTTTTTGATCACATTAACGGGATAACAAGTAGCATATTATAGTGCTACTTTTTATCCCGCTAATGTGTTCCAGTGGGAATTGGGAAGACGAAACGGGTGGAGCCGCGGTAATTTGCCTTAGAAGCTGAACTGTTTCATGGCTATGTACCTACCAATGAAAATACTTTCGGGTACCTATATAATATCCTAAAGTTAAACTAACTTAAAGAAACATAGGTTTGTCATGTTTTTTCGTCCATCTGTCCATTCTCGGCTTTCCTCCTAAACGGTTAAAACTAGGAAAATTTAATTTTGCATAAATATGTGTATTTATAACGGCGACGAAGGGTTACAATAAAATAATGAAAACATTTTTTTTTGGGTTGCCTCCCATATAAATAAAGTGAAAATGATATTTTTTTTACCGTCAACCCAATCGTGTGTGGTATGAATAGATAGTTTTTTTTAACAATATTAAGAAGTTGCAAAGACTACTTTTTGATTTTAAGAATCCGTTTTCGAGATATTCAACTTTAAAACCCATATTTTCGTTAAAACAGAGCGTTTCCTCTAACATCTAAACGGCTGACTCGAAATATCTTAAAAAATCATGATGATAGTCTATGTAATTAAACTTTGAAGAAAAACTATAACAGATTAGATAACTTTGTTAGTTCAGGAGTTATAGGCTATATAACATGACTACGGACTACACTTGGCCGGTTTTTTTATTAACTAATGCCAGTGCGAAAAGGAGAGGTAAGCTAAAAGTATAACCGATTAGTGAGATTCTATTGAATTTACTCAGAAATAACACTCAATACTATCGATATTTTGCGTATTTCATAGTGTACACAACACTATTTCACACACACATTTACATTTTGATTTTGAGATCGCCTCTGAAATGTCTTTGTGTATTTTTCTACATACTATATCTATGGTATAAACAGTCGGGTATGTGAATGCTCTATTGAGCTGTTAATTCACAGATAGACAAGAAACTTAACTCTAAACCTATCCACAGACTAAACTTTTTCATTATTGATGCGGTAAAACGTAAATGTACTTGTATATGTAAGTTTACAAAATAAGGTAAGCAGCCCTAGAAACTAATGGCGACACGAAAGGAATCAATGAAATAGCACAGTCTTCACAAGAACAATCAAAATGTTATGTGTAATATATTGTACTCAATAGGCTGAATGACATAAAAGCGGTTTTCATTCCTATTGGAAATGTGACTGTATCTGTTGTTCCGTAGAATATGGTGACACTATAGAATAGAATATGAAATAGTCTGTCTATTTCTGTAAATAACGTGCTCAACGTGAGAGGGTAAGTAAATACGTTATTACGACAATAACTGTTTATTTAATATCTGGATATGTAATAAAAGAAGACAAAATTAAATTAATGCTAAGTACTTTGGGAAAATTTTCGACTCTACCAAGTTTCAGTGGTTCCCAACCGAGGGTTGGTCCGCAGAAGCTGAAATAATAGGTCTTTACCTATGAAATTGCCGTTTGGACTTTGGTCGACAATGACGAATTAAAGGTGATTGTGGAAGCCGATGATACACAATCTATTAGACGATTTAACAATATATAGACGATTTTACATTTTCTGGCGCTGACGACAAATATGTTTTCCTACGTCGAATTATGTAGGAATTGGACAATGGAACTGTCAAGGACATACTAGGTTGTACACGAGGTCTAGAAGTTGCAAACAGTTATTATCTTTATTGACCAAAAGATTATTATTATTATGTCGTTTATTCACTTACATTCTTATTTTATACATTTTTAAATAGATTTGTAAAAAACACAAATACATTTAAAAATATAAAAAATAGTGACCCACCAGTAGCGGAGTAGGACCCAAACTACCGGCGGTGGAGGGTACAGAGTGAGAAACCTCCTAACAATACGGCACGTATCGAGGATAACAGCCTTCTGAATCTGACTCTTGATCCAACAATATAACGAGAGTCTCTTGAGATGTTGATCGAGACTTCGCTATTAATCCGTTTGCCGAAACGACCACCGGGACAATGATCGTCGAGTCTACGTCCCACATGGCGGTTATCTCGAAGGACAGATCAAGGTACTTACTAAGTTTGTCCTTCTCTGCCTTCACGAGATTTTCGTCATGCGGGACGGCGATATTGACGAGCACTGCCCGACGCTGGGTCCGATCAACCAACACGATATCGGGCCTATTGGCAACAATAGTCCTGTCCGTGATGATTGATCGGTCCCAGTAGAGCAATGCACGACCATTCTCAAGAACTGGCACTGGTGTGTACTTATAGTACGGTAATTCAAACTCAATAAGGCCATATTGAAGAGCAAGTTGCTGGTGGATGATCCTGGCTACTTGATTGTGCCTATGCAAGTACTCGGTGTTAGCAAGATACGAACAACCGGAAATAATATGGCGAAGTGATTCACCAGGACGGTGGCATGCTCGACAAATGTCGACCGTACCGTCCTTCATAATGTATTTCCGATAGTTGTTCGTCTTGATAACCTCTTCTGCAATTGCACAGGCAAAACCTTCAGTTTCCCCAAAGAGGTCCCCAAAACGCAGCCAGTTCACCGATGCGAGCAGGTCTACATCGGGTCCTGTTAAGACTCGGTAGAACCGCCCGTGTAGCTCCTTGCTCTTCCATACGTCCTTACGGTCTTCAGTACTTAACACCTTTGGTTTACGCCAGTTCTCGTTAACCAAGGAAAGAGGAGTCAGGCCCTTGTCAACCTTCACAACATCGCAATGAATGTCACACCCGTTCTGTAGAAAGTAATCTCTCAGACTGCACTTCACGGTTGTGGAGGTTCTTGGCATTTAAAAAGCCTCGACCCCCACACTCCCGCGGAATGTACAGTCTCATGACAGATGATCGTGGGTGTAACATTCGATGCAATGTCAGTTGTTGACAGACTCGCCTATCCAGGGCGTCTAGTTCCGTTTGAGTCCACCTAAGTATGCCAAAGGAGTAAAACAATAAAGGTATCACCCAACCATTGAAATCCCGCATTTTGTTACCACCGGACAAAGAGCTGTTAAGAACTTTTGTCAGGCGGCCAAAAAAACGTTCTTTCACCGATTTCTTAATATCCTCTACCGCTATACCCAATGACTCTGACATACCTAGGTATCTGTATGTTTCGGTCTCGGTGAGAGATCTGAGAGTTATTATCTCAGAAAGTTGTAAATTCGGTGAATTTACAACCTTCCCCCGCTGTACATGCATAACCGCACACTTTTCAACACCGAACTCCATCTTAATGGCATTACTAAAAACTTCCGTAGTTTTTAATAATGTCACTAAATCTTGGTGCTTTAGTGTGAAGAGTTTGAGGTCATCCATATACATCAGGTGAGAAATAACCTCACCCCCTCTACGAAACCGATAGCCTAGCCCTGAATCCTTCAGCAATGTGCTAAGTGGATTCAGTCCTAGACAAAACCACAATGGACTCAAACTGTCGCCCTGGAATATACCACGCTCAATCCTTATCAAGTCATGCGGACCAGAAGCGCACTCACCACTACCTGGTTGACGAAGGACTGTGGTCCACTGCCCCATACACGAGACTAAGAAGGATTTAAGAGTCGGATTAATTTTATACAACTCTAAAATCCTCCTCAGCCATGAATGAGGCACCGAATCATAGGCCTTCTTGTAGTCAATCCAGGCAGTAGAGAGGGCGCCCCTACTACGGCTTGACCTGTTGGCTAATGGCCATGTCTATAAGGAGTAGCTCCTTAGTACCACGTGACCCAGCCCTACATCCATTCTGAGCGCTATCTGAAATGTTGTTCGATATTATATGTGAATTTAATTTACTTCTCAGAATAGATGTAAGGAACTTGTAGATGGTAGGTTAGCAAGTGATAGGTCTATAGTTTTTAGGTTCCGTGGTACTTCCTGATTTGTGGAGCAGGAAGGTGATGCCAGTGGTCATAAAAGCGGGTAAGGAACCAGACTCGAGGGTTTCTTGATACTTTATTGTTATTATTATTTTATTATGGACGAGCAGCATTTAGTGCTGTTATGTCCACATCCTAGTGTTGGAGTATTGTAATTAATATTTCACTTATTATTTAGTTCACTTAGTTCACACATATAGTTCACTGTTTATTCGTTTGGTTTATAGTCTTCAAGCCATTGATCCAAGCGACACTTGAAAGAGTTCACAGATCCGGCCGATACCACATGTTCAGGCAACTTGTTCCAAAGATTTACAATGCGATTGTTTAGGGTGTGATGAGCGGTTTATGACTATGATGGTGAGCGGTTTAGAGCGAGGCTGTGTCCACGGGATGAGTGTACTTTTTCTTTCAGCACAAATATGTCACTAAACTGTTTAAGCAAATTGTATTTATTTCTTAGAATCTGGTAGCACTCAATGACGTCTTTCCTTAAGAGTTGGTAGTTTCAGCAGTCTTAGGCGCTCCTCATATGGTTTACGCCGAAATCCGTATGGTATTTTAGTGGCTTTCCTCTGAACACTCTCCAGCAAATCCACATCTCTTATAAAATATGGACTCCATATTTGGAATCCATATTCCAGTAGAGGTCTAATGTATGTTTTATATATTTTAATAAAGACCGTTGGTGACTTGTACTGGAAGGACCTTCGTATGGCATACAGAAAAGAATTTACCCTTTTAACTATATTATTTATATGATCAGCCCATTTTAAATCATTAGTTATAGTGATTCCTAAGTCCTTCTGAGCAGTTACTGATGCAATTATTGTGGCATCTATACTATAAGGAGTATCAGGATTATTCCTTCCCAGGCGTAGTACCGTACACTTATCGGCATTGAGCTTGGCCATCCATTCTATAGTCCAGTCTAGAAGTCTGTTCAAATCAGATTGCATTTGCCCAGAATGGATGAGAGGATCACCAAAAAATTTACCATCGTCAGCAAAGAAGCATGACTGTGATTCTATCAGAGTTATAAGATCCGTGGTAAAAATGTTAAATAGAACCGGAGAGAGCACAGAACCTTGAGGAACACCACTAAGCACACTTTTCCTATCCGAAAGTGCACTTCCCACTCTAACCTGGTATGTTCTGTTGTTTAAGTAATTTTCCAGCCACTTGAGTAGTTTTCCTCGTATACCAAAATGTTCAAGTTTTAGCAAAAGGCGACGGTGCGGAACCTTATCAAAAGCACGCTCGAAATCCACGTAAATAACATCTAGTGGCTTTTTACTATCCATGTGCTTGGACCACATGGATACACAAGTCAGCAAATTCGTAATAGTAGATCTTTTCTCGACGAAACCATGCTGCTTTATAGATATAATGTTGTGTCGATTAAGAAACTGCTTTATGCGTTGACAGATTATTTTTTCCATACATTTCCCTATGGTATTGGTAAGGCTAATTGGTCTGAATCTGGTTGGATCTGTCTTGTCTCCGCTTTTGTACACTGGTGTAACAACAGCATGTTTCCAGTCTTGCGGTAGGTGTCTGTCAGTAAATGACGATCGCATAAGATTTACCAACACAGGTGCCAAGAGATCATTGCTATTCTTTAATAATGCACTAGGTATGTCATTCGGCGCAGCCGAAGAATTTACATTGAGATTCCTAAGGACTTTTGCTACCTCCTCCACAGAGAAATCCACATCACATAGGGATGCATCAACCAGAGCAGTACTGATATGAGGCGCTTGATTTATAGGGGGTTCAATGGAGTATGCTTTTTGGAACTCTTCGGCAAACACCTCAGCTATCTCACTTGGATCAGTTATCAGGTTGCCCGATGAATACTGACTTTGGAAGCTACGAATGTAAGAATAAAAAGGTTTTTCAACATTCCGTAGGATGTTGGCTTCATAGTGTCTCCTCAGCTTCCTCGATTCATCAACACATTTATTACTAATCACTCTGTACCTGTTATAAGCTTCATCAGTTTTATTGGACTTGTAGAAATCAGCTTAATAAAATTTCCCTTGATCCAAGGTTTATTTTTAATAGTCCGTTTTATGTTCTTGTAGGGCGCATGTTTATCAATATTAGAGTTCATTTCAAATTTTAAGTCATTCCTGAGCCGCTCCGTCCCTTCACTGTAATTGAGATTTTGTAGGGCCTGGCCAAGATCCGGGTTAAAAACGTTGTAGTCAATGTGCTGATAGTATCGCTTTTGCTGTGGTTGTAAAGTATGTGTTTTTGTGAGACATTGCATTTGAAATTGTAGCACACATTGGTCACTTTTACCTATGGGAGCTCGATGTTCAATGTCTGTTAATGGAGCAGTATCGTTAACCATTATCAAGTCCAGTAATGATGGAGTTTGGTTTGTACGGAATCTTGTAGGATTTGATACTAGTTGGTAAAGATTACTTGCTAAAAACATGTTTTGAAATAATTCAGAGGAATCATTCAACTTTTGAGTTGCTCGTAGAGGCCATGTTATGTCAGGGTAGTTAAAATCACCAATTATGATGATATTGTTGTTTTCTGCAGCCATTGCCAGTTTACTCAATAGATTATTGTCCACATCTGTGCTGGAGTCAACACGGTAAACACCAACAAGTAAAAAGTGGTGGATCCCGAATTGGATATCAAGATATAAGGCTTTAATATTGTCTTGCATATAATAGGTATTCCTTTTAGTGATTGTAGGAAGGCCATTCATTGAGTTCCTAACATAAATAGCTACACCTCCACCTCCAGTCTTGCCCCCTTCTGCTTTTGAGCATACCTTACGGTCCTTTCTAAATAATGTATAATCTGGTATCATATAAGTAGAGTTTCTGTCATTACGTTTTAGCCAAGTTTCTGTAATAATTATGAACGCTGGTTTTATTGTCGTTATGTCTTGCAATAGTAGATCAAATTTTGCACACAAGGAACATAAATTTTTATAATAGAATATCAAGTTTGTGTAAGGTTGGTTTCCATCTGTTAGTTTTTTGATTTCACAATCTTAGGTACACCACTAAAATACTTTATAGTCAGGTTTGTCTCACCTTTATCTAACCGGTCCTTCAAACTCTGACGAAGCAAGTTTAATTCTTGCCGTTGCTGAGGTGTCTGGTCATTATAAAATCTCACCTCTTTACTTGCTTTATTCTTGTTCCTGAGTATGTTCAAAGCATCTGAGCGGCACCCCAAGACGGTCTTTATAGGTCTTGCCTTAGTGTTGTTTTTTTGCCCTAGTCGAAGCACCTTCAACACTTTAGGACTCTCCGTGCCAGTGACTTTTGCTAATATTCCATTTACAGCAGTTTCATCATGTAATTTTCGCACTTCTACGTTATCCGAGTTAGATTCATCAACACCTACCAAGATCAGATTACCCGCACGTCGGTCCCGGAAAAGTAGGAAAGTAGTATACTTTTCCACTACATGTACGAGTATTTACTCGCCTATTTTCAGCCTATTTTAAGCCGATGATACATAATCGATGGCTGAATTAGCAGCAGCTTTCGACGTTAGCGTCAAAACAATATTGGTCCATTTGCGTCAAATTGGCAAGGTAAAAATGCTTGACAAATGGGTGCCCCACGAACTCAATGATCGCGCGAAGTACGCGTCGAGACATGCCTTGCATTGCTCAACAGACACACAAATGAAGGAATTTTGAACCGCATTGTTTCTTGCGATTAAAAATGGATTCTGTTTGATTACCGCAAGCGCTCAGCAAGTTGGTTGGATCCTGGTTCAGCACCTAAACAATGCCCTAAACGAAAACTTACCCCTAGAAAAGTGATGGTCACTGTTTGGTGGTCTAGCGCCGGTGTGATTCATCAAAGCTTCTTACCAAACGGGGAGCGCATTACTGCAGATGTGTACTGTGAAGAACTGCAGATGTGTACTGTGAAGAACTGAACACAATGATGGAGAAGCTGGCACATCTCCAACCAGCATTGGTCAATCGCTCGTCTCCGCTGCTCGTGCACGACAATTTGCGACCTCATACTGCACAGCAGACGGTCTCCAAGTTGCAAAAACTGGGGTTGAAAGCTCTCCGTCATCCACCATACTCTCCAGACCTTGCCTACAGACTACTACTTTTTCCAGAATTTGGATAACTTCTTGGCGGGAAAGAAATTCAATACCCGAGAGGCAGTACAAAATTCCTTTGAATAATTTGTTGCCTCCCGTCCAGCTGATTTCTTTAAGAATGGCATCAATAAACTGCCGCTGCGTTGGCAAAGATGCATTGATTGCATGAGTGATTACATCGAATAATACAAATAAAAAATACATGAAAAAACAATCGTCTAATTTTTTTCATACAAAACGGCAATTTCATAGTTAAGGACCTAATATAGTCCACTTTTTTTTGTTTTTTTTTTTATTTAGCATCGACGTCGTTAGTAAAACTAAAAGTAACCCAAACCCAGGTTGGGTTACGTTGCAGTTGCGTAGAGAACTTCGTTCCTGACGGGGGTCCTCCGACCGCACAACTTTTTAGGTTTGGCAATGTCAGCGTGTATAAAATAACTGATGCCGTTCGGTGTCAAGAAACTGCAAACAGTCAAGATCTTTATTTCTCTGAAATATTATCTGTTCATAATAGAGCAAGCATGTGGGCGTAGATTAGATACAAATTAAAGCGCTTTCTTTATCAATAACATTCATGTTATTAATTAGTATGTAAGCCTTCTGTAAAATTATATAAATCTGCGAAAAAAATATGCTACACAAATGGCGTGATTCTTTGTATGACATAATTTCACTGACCGCGAAAATGGTGTAAGCATCAAATACATCGAAAATATGCTTTTTTGGTAGACTTCCACCAAATAAGACCCTTGGTATTGCTCAAAAAGCCGTAGAATTATGAGACCAAGACCAATCGACGCAAATTTTTTTTCTAAATAAAATGATGTAAAAAACGTATATTACATTTTCTGGCGCTTACGACAAATATGTTTTCCTACGTCAAATTATGTAGGAATTGGACAATGGAACTGTCAAGGACATACTAGCGTTGTACACGAGGTCTACAGTTATTATCTTTATTGACCAAAAGATACATACTTTTCCACTACATGTACGAGTATTTACTCGCCTATTTTCAGCTCACGGCATCATCTAAGTAATTGTTCTTTAAAACAATGGTAAATATGATGTTAAATATTTATATAATAGCATAATTTCGCGGTAAATATAATGTTCAACGGAAAGTTCTTGTAATTGACACATCCTACATCGCGCTAGCGAGATTTGCATACTCGTATCTTAAAAGTAGATATATTCTTTTTTTTTATATTTGTTTCGCCAAAATGACGCCGCCCGCCTGGTGGTAAGTCGTGACGACGTCTAGCGATTGTGGGCCACTCTCACAGCACACAATACTATAGAGAGTGGCCCTCAACTTGACGACCTACTGATGTACCTCTTCACACTCCGCTTAAAGAACCCAGGATTATATGTGGGAGGAAACACGTGCACAGGCTGGGCGTTCCAGGCCACTATCGTTCGGCAGAAAAACGTTTAAAACGCTCGGTTCTCGCGAACATGCTATCCACATTTGTAATGTCCTTTTTTGTGCGAAATTATGCTATTATATAAAACTTTAACATCATATTAACCATTGTTTTATCATGGACTTTCGCCAGGTAACGCCTGACTCCATTCAGTATTTAATTGTTCTTAATTTATCTAAATACCTACTAAAACTATTTATTGATTCGATTTGTAGCTAACAACAAAATTGGACTGTAATATTTCCAGGGTAACCTTACTTGTGTTTTCATAAATCGCTACCATAAATCCATTTGCTTTCCAAGTCATATAGTAGCGACAGCGTTTAGCTGTTTATAGTTTATTGTTTTCTAGTTGTAACTACGTGTGTTTGTAGTGTTTATTTGTAAAGTTGGGTTAGATTGTTCAGTAGAATTTCATTGTTGCTGTAGGCGGAGAGATGTATTTACGCCCACGTTTTAGTCTTTTAGGGTTCCATAGTAAAGGTCTCAGAACCCTTATAGTTTCGTCATGTCCGGACGGACATCGGTCGACGGTCCTCGACTTTCCTCCAAAACGGTTAGTGCTAGAAACATTAAACTTAGCATGGTAATGTATATTTACTACGCCGCCAAAGTGCTAAAATAAAATTTTGAAAAATAATGTTTTTGGGGGGAGGGGGGGTTTTGTGTCTCTTCAAAAAATAAAAAAATATCATCACCATGTTACATATAGAAATATGTAACATGGTCATGATAT
The DNA here is from genome assembly GCA_963556515.1 of Nudaria mundana. NCBI lineage: Eukaryota > Metazoa > Arthropoda > Insecta > Lepidoptera > Erebidae > Nudaria > Nudaria mundana. Next base: position 9,247,984 of record OY748305.1, on the reverse strand, counting down.
TTTTTCTCGCGTCTAATCCATCGTGTGGTGTAACATTAAGAGGTTGCTAAGATGATTTGTTGATTGAAGTATCCGTTTGCCACGTATTTAGCTTTGAAGAGTATATTTTTACGAAAACAGGGCGTCCCCCCTCCTCTAAAATCGAAACAGCAGGCGTGAAAACCCTGGAAAAAGTCATGATGGTAGTCCATGTCATGAGCTTTGAAGGAAAACTGTAACGGATGGTATTAAACTCTGTTAGTTCAGGAGTAATAGAGGTTTTTATGGGTAACTACGGAACCCTATCTTATGCGTGGCTCAACACGCACTTGACCGGTTGTTTTTAAGTTCCAAGAGTAAATACTGGCAATGCACGTAGTGGGGGTAATGTAGAGAAGCATTTACAGCCTATAAGGATGATTATTTATACCTCTGTCTGTGTGTTCAACGTAAAGCTGAAAAATTAAGCCTTGGTCTACTATAAATTTCTTGACGCTGCGTCCGACTTTAACATCAACATTCCGATATCGAATTTCAGTAACGATCTATCCTTTCGAATTCAGATATATAACTATTTAGAAATTGAGCGTGACTTAAAAATTGGTTATTTGGCCAAACTAGCAGGTAGGTATGCGATCGTAGTCCTACGTCAGAAAATAAGTGATTTCTGGTGATCCTAGGATCTTGGTATGTAGTAGGGCAAGAATTGGAACCTTTTGGTGTCGTTCATTTCTTTCAATATTAATCGTAGGTATAACCTTTTGACTAAAGTCTTCTACTTTATTGCCATGTTCATATTTTATGATGGTCTGTCTGTGTAGGGATGAAAATAAACTCTATTTGTAACACGGCAATGGTAAACACTATTATTATTCAACAAGAAAATATATTCATATCAATAGAATATTTACAAAAACATAGAGTACCTAGCTTCTACCTACAAACTGTATCTTAATAGATCACACAGATATAATAACTTTAATATAATAACTAATTTGTTTGACTTTGAAAAAGTATTTTGCCACAAGTTCAAAAATGAACTAAGATTTGGAGGCGTATGCAAATATTAGTGGGTAGTTCCAAATTTCATGGAACAATACGTTTTTAGTATTATAGATTATTCTATCTTTGTATTACTTTCGGCTTATTTTAGAAGCGATAACCATCTCAAGTTACGAGTATCATCTCAAGTCGGCAAATACACTAAGTTGGTGAAGGCTGTTATTATGTTATAATACTTAGTTACTAAGCTTTCTTAGTAGTGGTCGTCGCAGCGGTAGTAGAAGCAGTAGTAGTAGAAGCCGCAGTAGTAGATGCTGGCGTTGTTGTAGTGGAGGTTTCTGTCGTATTTGTGCAAAGTGGTCCTTTAAACAGTGAACAGTGTCCATCCTTGCAGTATGGAAATAGTCCCTCGCATGTAGTCACTTTTCCTATGTTGAACGGTAAACACACTCGAGCTTCATTACATGAAGTGCATTTAAATCCACCCTGAAATTTGCAAGCATTATTATATTAAAGAGGTTCTGCTTTTTATTGTATTTCCACCCGCACAAGCTTATATCTTAGTTTAGGCTAGATGACGTTGTGTGAGAATGTCCAAAAACATTTATTTATTTATCCTGAGCTTTAATTAAAATGTCCAAGAAAAGTTATGGAGAGCTGAATACGATATGAAATGAAAAGTAATGAAATGAAATGAAATGCAATGAAATGAAATGATTTATTTATTTGTACAGGGCACTAAATGGCTCTTACAAACGTTAGTAAGTACTTAAAATAAAAAATGTCATTGCTTCTATATTAACATGTACTGCCAGATTCGCAAAGCAATAAGTAGAACCGAGAGAAAGAACCTGGCAATAAAACTCTCTACGTTTGAATGATCAATAACATGTTTAAAGAGCATAGCATGTAGCCTTAATTTACTGACTGATCTTACAAACAAAAAAATACAACGTCCAAGTCAGGGTTTCATGTTACTGTCAGCAGTTGTATCCATCCAACTGACGAGAGAACAGTTTGAGATTTTCAGGGCCACTTTGCATCCAATTCTTTAAATATGAATGATACCGTTTTTGTAGAGCGATGGCTTATCCTTCTGGAGGCGTCTGGGAATGGACGATAGGTCAGTATACTTTTTTGAAAAATAGATAATGATAGTAAAGGTTGCAAAATTTATGAATAATTAATAGACAGGTAATGTTCACCTCCTGTAAGAAGTTGCATTTCGATACGGTTCTCTTTTGCCTTGTGTGCTTTTCTGCTGACGATGATGCAGGTGTGATGATACTGGATAGCGAAACCTTGAACATTATTAAGTACTCTGATTAAAAATTTAAATGAGAATATAATTGCATTAAAAGGTCGAATCAAATATTTGTGTGATCCACAAATGTTTGTTTCGGAGTTTGGATGTCTTGTATGTATTGCGCCTCGGAGAGCACTTTAAGTCGTCTTCATTCCAAAGTTGTCATACAAACATCTATGTCAGTCGATATTTGGAGCCCTAAAACAAAATCCGATTGGTCTAAACACAGATCTTCGAAATCGCCCATGGGTTGTGGTGGTCAGATGTCAGTCGCTTCACGGAAAATATTGAAGATCAGCCGCATCGGAATTAGTCTTAAAGGCCAACCTGAACTACGTTGGGAAAAAGTTCGGGATGATGATAACTGCATTAAAAGATGCCGTTCCCGAGAAAAGTAGTTGGGCATTTAAGTAAGTTTTGCGGTGACTTTGCCAATTTTCTTGATATTCTTTACTGAGCGGAGCTCTCAACGGGTGACTCAAATTATTTTTCAAACGATTTATGTTAAATTGTTTCTCGGCGAATACTCGGCCGATTTCGGACTTTCTTGCATTCATCAATAGCTTACAGAATTACCCAGGTTATTACGATGCTAGAATTTTGAATTTAAACTCGCTTCGCTCAAATATATGCTGCAGCGTAACAGTAGGTTTCGTGACTGCGGCGACCTAGTTATGTATGAAATTAGGCTCGATAAAGTCATAAGATTTACACAATGACATACGACGGATTGAATACGGAATGCCTTCTGCTGGTCTGTAATAGAGATTTTTAAAGTATATTTAATTGATTATTATTCTTACCATAATAGCAAATAAGAAAACTACAATTTTGTTGGTTGTCATTTTGTAAATTATGTTAACTACGTAAGTCACAATATATAATATCCTGTTCACCAAACGAAGATGATGTATGTGACTGACCACCGATCGTATATATAGTTGATAGACAAAAAAAATTATAATTGCTAATTACTGTTTACCTTGTATTTGCACATAGGGTTGTCAGAATTGTTCACTTTCTATTCTATTTTTGCGTAATGCCAAAGATAAAATAACCTTGTAATGAACTCATAGAATCACAGCAAATTTACATTACATTAGTCTAGCTTGACAATGTTTCAGCCCACCACATACACGATCATCAGAACTAATTGAAACTGGTTCACAACCTGTTTGAAACTGGTTCACAACCTGTAGAAACCGTATTTCTAATTTGCTTCCAAACATCCATTGCCACTCGCCCCGGCCCTTGACACCCTCGGAACCACCATCCTAAGTCACCGGTGCGCAGCTCTAGATTAAGCCAATAAGTAACTGCAGCAGAATATAAAGTAGATGGGAAAGATTTTTAAGGTGCCCTTTGAAGCATGGAGATCCTCAGGAGAAAGTGCGTTTTGGTCGCCTATCCGTAGTATAGCCTAGCTATGACTAAAACGAACGACACGAACACCACAGTATTATTTAATTTATACGATTTTCGTATACGATTCTATAATTAACTGTAATTATTCTCTTTCTCAATGTTGTCTTAGTGATATTCTCTTATTTGCTATAATTATTATTTATTGGTCGAAGAAACTTTTGCCTGAACTTTTCGTTACATAGCTTCCATCTGGGAAAGTTTCAACTGTCTACCTAAGAGTATCACGTTTCATAATATACAGCCTGGCACCAGCCTCACAACTTTGCCATGCTCTCACTTTCGGCTCCACCGCTACCTGACTGACTGAGACGGTAAGATCTCGTTATTGTATGAGTAATAAATTACAATGTTACGAATTTAGCCCACGATAAAATTTATTTAAAAAAATTACGTATATAGGTACCTCTATTTGTCATCTGACAATCCTCTTTACGGTACCAATAATTATAGGTATATCTAAGTATCCAGAATCAGTTTTTTTTTCTGCTTAAGGGGTAGGCAGAGGCATATTTATTTTATGCCCAAATTACGATAGCTATTCGTTCAGTAGTGTAATCTTTTTTTTTTTGTTATATATAATTATTCGATTTATCACAGCTCATGTGATAAAAAAAAACCTGATTTAACTTAAGCATATATTTTACATGAGGTCTTAGCCTATTAATTATAATTACTTAGCTGTCATTAATTTAATACTATGAAACATTAAATTATAACCAGGGATCTAAGCTTGTGCTAAGCTTTAATTACATATGTATTAAATGTTCGCGCCTGAACTAGGTAGTCCAGTATCTCAGGCATGGCGTTCATTAGGTACCTATCTTATACATAATATGTAAATCTAAATAAACAGTTTTGCAACGTAAACATTAATAATTACAATATCAAAATTAAAATATTTAAAACTAAATTGCAGTGTTTGAAAATGCTGCGAATGCATATTATTGTTAGTTATTGTTATTTGGAGTAAACTGGGTCAGATATTATTATGTTTGCACTTTGAGACTAAGGCGAACGGTAAATTGCTACTTAATCAAAAACACTATCTATGGTTCACTACAAAAAAATAAAACATATGACATATTAAGAGCTAAAAGGCAGAAATAAGTTAATATATACGCCCCCTCATAGTCGATTGACTGCATTTGCCGGTCTTCTGCAATTTTACGGGCTGGACAGTTTATATCGCCTGTACTGTGATTGCTGGGCTTATTAAAGCGCTTGCATATAGCACATACGGCCGCTTTGTCACGTACTGAGCACTCCTTTAGGGAATGGCCAAGACATCCACAGTGACCGCAGGTTAGATTAGTATCCCGACAGTACTTAGCCGAGTGCCCTATCTGTTGACACTTATAACACCTAGTTACAAGTGTAAAGTCTCTGACTGGGCACGACGTCCAATTTATAAAGATGCGTTCCTTTGGGAGCAACATTCTTCTCATTTCAGCTGTAACCTCCACAATGTAGTTTACTTTACCATATAGTTACACTAATATTAAACAGAAATGTTTGCAATGATTAAATTTTATCAAAATTTGATATATATATTAATAAAATTGAACCCCCCAAGTAGTTAAATGCTCGGTGTCGATTGCTTCGGTGGCGCAGTGGTATGTGTTTGCAACTGCCGTCCCTGAGGTTCGGGGTCGAATCCCGGGTCATCAATCAAATATTTGTGTTATCCACATATCCTATCCAAATATCTACAAAAAATTCGGAGTTTGGGTATTTTCTGTGTATGATATTTTTGGTATGGTATGTATATTTAGTATGCATTTAGATTTAAATATATAAGTATGTTTATCAAATTATATTATTTAGAGAAGGAAAACTCGAAACAAAACCCTATACCAATCCGTATGGCCAGCTCGGTATATCTAAGCTTAATTCCCCCCTCTCTCTCTGATGATGATGATGAGTTTAATGCTCAAAATGAGCGCTCGTAATTGGAATCGGGAAAGTTATTTCACGCATATGAGAGCGCGTATTTGTAGGAGGTCTTCAAAATATTGAAAGTAAAGTTATTTTAGAACCGTGAAAAGACAGAATTAGTAGTTTTACTATTGGCGGGTAATTTTAGTTCTCCTGTTATGTTGCTAAAAAATTGTAAGTTACAATATTTATAATTTTTATTTTACAATATACATAATTAAATATATTTACATTACAAAATATTGTTAAAAAAATCCTCTGCGTCATTGCCGTCTGGGAAGGTTCCCAGAATGCTGGCTGTGTTGGCACGTTAGATGGCGATACTTATTCTTTGGGCCAGAAAATAGCTAGCCTTCTGGTCTGAGAAGCATCGATTAAGCGTTTAGCAATGTCTCTATAAAGGCGGCGAGCACTCGGACCCCATGACCCCAGTGTCTCAACCCCAAGCGGCTCAAATATGTAATCACCTGCTAGGTTAGCATATTTACGCCGTTTGAGGCCTTCAAATCAAACAAATGTTCAATGTTACGGTTTATACTAAAGTTCGATTCGATAACACTAACTGTTATTGTATGTAAGATTATTTAGCAGTGCACTGTTCTTCACCCTCCTCAGTTCCTGGAGTAGGATTGTCTTCATTATCAGGAGAAGTCTCTTCGGAACACTGAGGTCCCATGTCCGCGGAACACTTTCCTTTATTGCAGTACGGGGTTTTACCTCCACAAGTCCTTCTTATTCCTATAAACAGCACACAAGTCTGAACTTCATGGCATCCTTTGCACGTAATCCCCGCCTGAAAATAAAAAGACAAGCCATTGCTGTTGTTTAAGTCCCGTAATCATAAGTAAAATGTTCGTGTTTCCAAATTTAAACCTTTTTATTAAATGCATATGAAAGAAGGCATAAACAACGTAATTTTTTTCTTGTTTCTGTCTGTTGGTACAGCTAATCTCTGAAACGGATAGACTTATAATAAAATTACAATTACCTCAGTAATGAAGTTACAAATTTGTCGCTTTTGCCGTGAATATTCTGTTCCTTGTACCGTTTTTAATACGGTTAACAGCAACTAAAACGATATAAAGTGCAGATCACATTAATTAAAAATACTGCGTCCTGAAATCGCAATCACAAGATCGTTTGTAGAATTAAAAAAATAGAATTCAATTTGATGTAAGTCATTTGTAAGCGTTATTTAAACTGCCATGGTCGTTATTATTACTAGTGGTTCTGTGAACCGTACACTTCGGGAGCGGCTTTGTTTATTCTTAAATTGTATTTATTTGTATGACTTTTGATTTTTGACTGAGGGAGCGAAGCGACCGAAGTCTCCGTTTCAACTTGCAGACTGGGGAGAGTTTCTTTCGTCTGTACCTCTACATGTCTACATCTACGGGTTCCTTCAGATCATGTTTGCGGCCGTATTTATCAACCGATTTTCATGAAACTTTACACACACACTCCTTGCTTACAATGAATAACATATGAATGATATTTTTTGGATTGGATGAAAAATTAAAGAGTAATAAAGAAAATTGAAAAATAAATGTTCTAAACAAAGCTCCCGAAGTCTACGGTCTGTCAAGAATGCAATCCGTAACCATAGCAACCACTCCACGGAAAATATTGAAGTTTAGCCGCATAGCAGTAAGATTGGAAAGCCGACCCCAACTAGGTTGGGAAAGGACTCGATGGATGATGAATTAGAAAGACTTACTAGGTTGACAATTAAAAAAGTAGTTACTTCACAAGTTTTCATTGTTGAACTATTATTTGTACGACTAATAGACGACAAATACGATAAAATAAGTATTTGAAGAAACACTAACTTTATGTAGGAGCGAGCAATAATCTAATAAAGATCTCAAATTGATACTTACCTACTTAATTTCCGGTGCTATAATAAATAGTGCTGGAACTATTTACTAAACTAAACTTTAATTTGCAAAGACAATGGTTGTTTACATGTTTGTAAATATGTATCTACTTATTATCAGGTTTGAGTTATTTTTATCTTACAAATTCTTATTTGTTTAAAGATAATGGAAAATATATTACAGATAGAAATCACAGTCCATACCAGCTGACTTGAGTTTTAATTGCCTGGTCCTTTATTCACAGGCTCTACCTGTTGACTTCCGAATTTGGCATTTCTGTGGAATCGAAGTTCAAAAGTGTTACTTAATTTTGACCTACGACCTCAGAACAACCATCTATAGATAGAGGGCAAGAGTCACCCGTTTTCTTCATAGAAACTACTAAGTAGATCGGATATAAGTTGCCCATTAATAAATATGTTTGCGTTCCAAGAGCGCCACATTATATTGAAACACCTCAAAAACAATATCTGAGGACAATAATTAGTTCCAATTTTTTTCCACATGACAATAATGAAGTTACATCATCATCGACTGTTTGACTTTTCTAACGTGCAGAGTGGTTGTTAGTCGTTCAGACCGGTTGTACGTACTATGTCTATGCTACGTAGGATGTAGTATAGATCGACGTAGTTTCCCTGAGCCTACGACCTACATGAATGACTATGACTTTGGCATATTTACCTTATCGCCGGGCGCCACTGGAAATTTTTGAACTGAGACGCCGAACAATGGACTTCACAATCTATTTCACTGCTTGTATCGGCTTCACAAGCTATGTCACTTAACCTGTAGTAGCGGGTTTATTTCAGCCACGATTTCGATTGGGAAATTATAAGGAATGATGTTATCTGATACCGATATCGTATATTACGTCTAAAATGCTATCTCTTTCCTTCTTTCTAATTTAGCTGCATACTTGGTACATCCCTACCATTTCCTGTGATTATACAGTTACTAGTTATTAAAAAGTTAATAAAACTATTTTATATGTTGCTAAGTGTTGATGTCCACTATTTGTTAGTTAAATAAATGATTAAAATGTCTCTTTTTTATTTCTTTTTAATAGCTCAATTGTTACTTACAATAAGAATTACATAGGTAGATACTTACATGGCGCACACTAAAAGTTTTGCACTTCTAGCTAATCGGAACTATTTGAATTTCGAATGTTATATTTTTTTAAACGTTGCAGCCTTCTTAGTAATACAAAAAAAAAACAATTGGCGGGAAATCATTTGTCAATTGTTTTTTATCACATATAAAAGTTCTACGTATGCAACGAAAATGGAATTAAGTCGAAAAGATTTTAGAGCGATGAATTTTTATGATTTAAAAGTTCTCTCTCTCCGCAAGACTGTGCCGCAGTCTTCAAAATGCTTTTGGGAGAGAAGCACCTTGTTTGAGCACTATGAGGCGATGGTTTGCTGAATTTGAGAGAGGTCGAGTTTCTTTACATGACGAATTTCGTGAAGGGCGGTCTTCAACTGCCGTCAACGAAAATAATGTGGCTACTGTAAAGCGGTTAATTGAAGAAAACCCCCGGATTACCTATGAGACAATTTGAGGACTATCGGGGATTGGTATGAGTCAAATCCAGAAAATTTTACACGAAGAATTGAAAGTTCGGAAATTTTGTTGTCGTTGGATCCCTCATGAACTGGCAGCGGAGCAGAAGCGGGCTCGCGTGGAATGGTGCTCACAGATGCTACTGAAGTGCGACCACGGACATTCTAATGCTGTTTATGACATTGTCACAGGAGACGAAACGTGGATTTTTTTTTTTTGAACCCGAAAAAAAAAACAGCAATCTTGTGAATGGGTGTTTGAAAATGAGAACAAGCTAACAAAAGTGAGGCAGGCGAGAAACGTTGGTAAAAAAATGATCGCGTTTTTTTTCTCAGCTACGGGACCCATCTGTACAATTCCACTTGAAGATCAAACGAGTGCTAATGCCGAGTGGTATTCTACCATGGGTTTACCCAGGGTGTTAGAAAAAGTTCGCGAAAGACGACTCAAAAGCCGCGTTCTCCTACATCATGACAACGCTTCTTCACACACGGCCAATAAAATAAACTCATTTTTAGCTTCCGAAAAAGTACAACTCGTCACCCATCCTGCGCATAGCCCCGACCTAGCACCCTGTGATTTCTGTATTTTACCCAAAATCAAAGATTTGATGAGAGGTTTCACTTTTACCAACTCCGAATAGGCAGTGATAGCGTTCAATCAGCACGTAGAAAACATGCCTTCAGATCTGTAGTCCTCCTGTTTTAAAAAATGGTTCGATCGCATGAAAAAATGATTAAAATGTAAAGGAGAGTATTTTGAAAAGCAATAAACATAATATTTTGGTTTTAACATGTTGTTTTTTTTAAGTTACGCAAAACTTATAGTGTGACCTATATATACTAAAAATATTTACATTACAAAATATCGTTTAAAAAGTCCTCCGCGTCATTGCCGACTGGGAAGGTTCCCAGAATGCTGGCTGTATTGGCACGTTGGATGGCGATACTTATTCTTTGGACCAGAAATAGCCAGTCTTCTGGTCCTGAGAAGCATCGATTAAGCGTTTAGCATTGCGCTATAAAGGCGGCGAGCACTCGGACCCCATGACCCCAGTGTCTCAACCCTAAACGGCTCAAATATGTAATCACCTGCTAGGTTAGCATATTTACGCAATTTGAGGCCTTCAGCCGATGCAGCAGCAGCGTCGGCACATCCGGATGTGCTTGGAAGGTGTGAAGGTGCTAAGGTGTCAACGCATGTAGCGTCCCACACCAAAGGCCTTCCCATCTTCCACGGTAGCAACGACATACCGTCCGGTCTCTTTCCATCGCTTCATGCTAAACCATTTGGTTCACGTACGGCCGGAAGACCTGCGGTGGAAAGAGCCCTACGAATTATGACGTTTAGAATAGCGTGCCGAGGTATACGACCATCGCTTCTGCTGTAAGAAGGGCCATGGTGTCCCAGATTATCGACGGCTACTCCACAGGTGCAATGATGTGGAGATACACAAGGTGTACCCAGCCGAAGGCAAGTGGCAATGTGGAAGGTTGTGTCGTCCAACATTGTACCGATGTTGGGTGATGGGAGCGCCTGGATCCATAACCCTGACATGTAATTAAATATTGTTTACAGAATAGCAACGGTATCTGCTAGAATTATCTTTGCTCTCTCAATTGAGTTAAAACCTTATTTTGGATAAACGTTAATAAGAGTTCATGTCAGTGGTGTGTTGTGTGAGTATGATCGTCAGTTCGAGCCGGATTAGGTACCCAGGATACTTTACTAGTGTTTTCTTTGAGGCTGCATGTCACCTCTCCATGGGCTCTGTTTCTGGCATTGTTTCAATGGCACATGGAGGCACATCTTGGGTGCTCAAGTCACACCTTCCAAGTCTCCATGAGCTTTGGCGGAGCTGGGATAGCTGAATCTCCATTCTCCAGAATACAGAATCGGTTCCAGCAGCTTCTTGTGTCTTTAAATTAAAACAATAACCCAAGGGCCCTCGCTTCCAGCTTCTATGGAGCGGTCCCGGTTTAGTCTTTAAGAACAGGCACGTTGTTGGCAATCAGATTTCCTGCCAATAAGGGAACCCCATATAGAGCCATCCTTCCTTCGCACTTCAGGACTGACGAATAAATGTTGGGCAACAGCTAGGAAAGGGTGGCGACCACCCTCCTCGTTGGATCCCACAATCGGCCTCCGCCGAATTTCATGGAAGCAAAAATTCTCGGACTAGTGAAGGTCCTCTAGTCCCAGCCGCGGCCCGTAGTCCACTCACGATTTGAGCTATACCTATCATGAAGGCGTAGGGCCTTCATCGTCGTAGGGCTGCTCCGGGGTCGCTCTTAGCTTCGTAATAAACGTATCGTTGGCGTAGCACCTCTAGCAACTGTAAGCAATGCACTGCGGGATATGTTGCGTTTGACATGGTTTCTTTTATCTCTTTCAGCAACGTTGCATTGCATTTCATGACAATTTAGAATATTTTGAAGATACCCTAAAATATTTGATGCAGCAGTAGTAGTCTAGTCTCTATATTCACTAAAAAGAATTGAATATTGAATGTCCCTGTATTTTCAAATACCAAACCCGACCGCAGCCAGACATGTGAGACATGGGTTGAAAAATATTGGCACCATTAACGTGCCACATAACATCCCAAGTATTTTCATTAGCTCTGAATTAGTTTTAGCTAAATGATTTACGCTACTTGATGTCTATGTTGTAAGTAAATTCGTAATTGTGGATTTTTCTTTCTTTCTTTCTTCATTTTCTTTCATTGGCTTTCTGTGTGTCATATTTTATTTAGAATGTAATATCTTCTTTTATACAATAATCCAAAATCATGCCGTTAAGGGTGACGTTTATGTTTTCTCGCCATTTTTACCGAAATGGTAGGCTTTTTCCGCTAACCAGGAACTTTTACGTTGTTTATGTAAATTGGTTTTCTAGAGCTCTGAACATGTGTGAGACACAAAAATTATCACAAATAGAGAAATAACGTCTACGGTCATTCCTCTATATATTTACCTTGGTCACGCCATCACGCGTGAACGGCTGGACCGATTTCACTAATTCTTTTTTCGTTATGTTCGTTATTGTGAGAAGGATCTTTTAGAACAAAAAGAAAGTTGTGCGGAACATTAGAAAAATTAATGCGATACGAGATTCGCCGGAACAGCTAGTTCGTTATAATATTCGATGATAGAAGTTATGAATTTTAATAGCGCTAAGGCGGTGCTGAAAAAAAATTGTTTTTGTCACAAGTATGGGAGAGAATTGGAAACTGAGTTATTGTTAATTACTGTTTTAACAGCCAGCAATTACAAATTTTATGTTTGTCCCAGATTTAATTCCTTTATTGTACTTTTATGCTATCTACGTCGTTTCAGAGGGCAGTTAAAGTGAAAAGGTATGGAATTCTATTTCGGTCACATTAAATTACATTTAAAGTCAAACCGAATATTATCAACCTTGATGTTATAAATAAAACCACTGATTTGTTTCACAAACGCTACGATATAACAAAATATTTTGTGTAGGGATAATAACTAAATATATTGTGTAAACTGCAAAGAACCTGCCAAGTGCGAATCGAGCCATGCATAAGATAGGGTTCCATGGTTTCCCATAAAAGCTTTTAAAACTCCTGAACTAACAGAGTTATATCATCCGCTATAGATTTCCTTCAAAGCTTATTACATGGGAGAGGTACCACAAAAAAAATATTTTTTTAAATATTATTTTAGCACTTTGTTGGAGCGTAGTAAGTATACATATCCATGCAGAGTTTCATGTTTCTAGTACTAACCGTTTGAGAGGAAATCCACAAGGACGGACGGACGCACAGACGGACGAACGGGTGGACATGACGAAACTATAAGGATTCCGAGACTTTTACTACGGAATCCTAAAAACGAAACGAAAGTCTTAGAAATTATGAGGAAATTAAAGAATGGCTGTTAAGTAAACGAGGAAAGGGTCAAATTAAATAAATATTATTAATAGAAGTATAATTTTAAATTACCTATAAAAAACAATTATCCTAAATGGTAAATTTTTTAAAATATTGTGTGAGACACAATTGTAGGTTTATTTAAAAATTCAGGTAATAAAATTAGTTTAATCTGAGGATTTTTAGATTAAGCAGCTACTTCTGCAGGAACAGCGGGCACTAGTGCACATTCAGCACTGGGAGTCGCAGAACACTCTCCAAGATTGCAATACGGTAATGTGGGGTCTGTGCAAGGGCGTTGTAAGCCTCCGACTTTAGTACAAACTAATTTAGTATTGCAGTCCTGACATGTGGTTCCAATAGTGGTGCAAGGGGTCCACTGTGGGTACCAAGCCGCTGAAGAAACCCATTGGGGGATCCAAGGATTGGCGCCTGCATTCCAACCGCCAGGTCCAGCTTGTGTAGGAATGGCAGCGGCTGCAGCCACCTGAGTAATAAAATAACCATAAATAGTAAAGGTTTTTTTTTTGTATATTTAACTATTGAGCTAATAATCTTTTAAGTGAACCTGTTGAAACACACAAGGCCTTTCCCAAAATGGCAAGAAACGAATTGGGGGCATTTAAAACTATCTTATTGTTACTACAGATACAGGAAAATTCAAAAGAATAAAAGAATTTTATAAAATCCTACTTACCAATACACAAAACACCAAAACAATCTTAAAAGACATAGCTGAGTAGTGTTCGTTTTTGTTCGAATATTGTTTCGTTAGTCAATTGTTCGTATCTATGATATTGTGATTCGTTGTGTCTCCTTTTATACGATGATTGTTTGCTAATAGGATTAAATTATACCTCCTATAGTTAGAAGATACATAGCACGCAGAGGTTTTCCCAAACATTGCGACTATATACAGTGTGATAAGGCTTTTACATTATAGTCAACAACAGCACTTGTTTATCTCAACAATGAAGAATTGATATAGGTGGGTAGGTACCTATTTCGTTCTAATTATAAATACATTTTACCTTAATGTTTTGTTTTGGCTTCGGGTATTCTGGAGATTTCTATTTATGGGATCTTGATAACCTTAACTACCTACTACCGGGAAATATAGGTATTTAATTATAAAACTTAATATATATAATGATATTTGCTTTTCACGGGAATAACACAAAACATGTTGAAGATTTCAAATATTTGTGTGATTCACAAATATTTGTTTCGAGGTTTGGGTGTCTTCTATCTATAATATGTATGTATTTAGAAATATATAAGTATGTTTATCAGTTGTCTAGATCCCATAGCACAAGCTTATATTAGCTTAATTTGGGCTAGATGACGTTGTGTGAGAATGGCCAAAAATATTTATTTATTTATTTGTATAAGTAAATTGTGCGTGGTGCGTGGCTATTGCATCTGTCGCGTCCGTGGTCACAGGCTGACAGTTTCAATACATTAATGGCACCTTCCGTCCTCGAGTCCGTGATGAGAAGTAATTTCTTTCTGTACCGATGTTTTTTTTTACTGTACCACCAAAACCACTAAATTGCATACTAAATTTACTATCCTGTCTGAGCTCAGACTGCAATATTGTATAGTAAATTTAGTATGCCATGCAGTAAAATTCAATGTTATCAAGGATTTTATGCGAATATAAAAGTTCACAAACCTAAGTAATATTATGTTGGTGAATTCTCGTAGCAATACTAAAATCTACTCAGAATGAAGCTTAGATGTTGAAACGCCTTTTTGTAAAAGATACCAGTCACTAAGACACACAAAACGTGTTTTCTAATGGAAAATAACCATAAATTGTTATTTACAATTTTAACCATACATTGTTACATTGATAAAATTAAATATTGGGCATGGATGGCAGTTACTTTGAATAAGGATCAAAAGATTCCAAAGAGATAATCCGATTGTGTTTTTAGATATATTGAATTTTAGAACGAATTTTAGACCCTGATTCAGTGCAATAGTTCAACTCTAGATCTCTCGATTTCTGGTGGTTAAAAAAGGTTTCTGGGTGGTTTTAAAAATATCTAAGATTTGTGTATCCGTACACCAGGCATTATCCGTACCTAAGTAACGTATTCAAATTGCCTTGACGATCAATAGACTAAGGATCCCAGTTACGCTAGTCGTACCTATACAGGTGATAGGCCACGCTGATAACTCTTATAACTTGGCCTATCACATGGTTTTGGCTTGACGCCGACTTATGGGACACCCATGGCTTATAAAAGACATTTATACTCTTCTTCAGAGACTCTAAGTTTAGTAGAATGTGACATGTCGCGCACGCATAACAACAGTGCGAGATCCTAAAGCTGTCTGATGTAGATACATGAGATGTACGTATTTTCTAATCAGAAAACTTCCATGATTTATTTTGATTATTAATACCAAGGAGAATTGCGGGATTTCCCATTATCTGCTTGAAGATAAATATATTAAAATAATTTCATCTTGTGGCAGTGATTCATTTTAAAATATTATTTTCATTAACAAGTTTTTTATCAGTATGATAACATCTATAAAGTTAGGATCCCGCATAATTTAACATCAATGAACACAGCTGACTTATTTTGCATGACTGACTACTTTACTTACCTAACTTCATTTTGTTTTAAAGTTGTAACGGCTACCTATTATAGTTTTAACCTGCTGTAACTAGATTTAGCCAGCTTATACTATGTGTATCCTAAAATTTTTAGAAATTGATTGAATTTTAGACTCTGATTCAGGGCAATAATTCAACTCTGGATCTCTCAATTTCTAGTGGTTAAAAAAGGTTTCTGGGTGGTTTTAAAAATAACTACGATTGGTGTATCCGTACACCAGGCAAGATCCGTAAGTAACGTATTCAAATTGCCTTGATGATGAATAGACTAAGGATCCCACTAACGCTAGTTGTACCTGTACATGTAATAGGTCAGGCTGATAACTCTTATAACTTGGCATATCATATCACATGGTTTCCGCTTGACGCCGACTTATGGGACACCCTTGGCTTATAACTTCCATGTATAAGATTAACATAAGCGGTTGATATAAATCAACGGTCAATACAAAAAACGAATGTAATATAGCCTATATACATCAATAATATGTGTAATATGAGTGGTTTGTTAGCAGCTAGTTTGTATGTAACGTTGACTTGGAGTACCAAGTCAACGGACCAAGTCCAGGAGTACCTGGACCCGATATCGAGAGCTCTTTCACATTTGAAAATGTGTTGTTCTTGAGTGCTAAAGGTCCAATAATGTATTCCCGTTGGAATTGACAAAAGTGTGCATCGGGTTTTTTTTAATTCCGCGGCCCAAGGCCGCGGCCGCTCTAACGTCTGTTGCCGGACGTCTCTGGTTACAATCAGAACGTATTTCCAGTGGCGCCTGGCGGACTTTGACCACCTCTGTGGTCTCTGCGGGGGTTTGGTCGGGATGAGAATCCCGCGTCGTTGGGGTAGAGTTTTATCCCGCGTCAGTGAGTGAATCTGGTTGCGTGCTTTGGGGCAAAGGCCCCGCAGCACGCAACCCTTCTAGCCTGCTTCTGTAAGGACGGCGGGTGGCATCCTCAGGCCCCGATCATGGAGGTCGATGGTCTTGGGCGTAGATGAGTCTGCGGCGCCCTCGCCGCTGACTACGGAACTCGGCGGGGAGGGTACGCTCCCTCTCCCTCCCGGCCGCCTCCTTCGCGAGCATGACTTGCTCGCAGAAGGACACGGCCGTGTTCCACCTACTCCCGCTGGAGACCATGGCTTGAAGCATGGTCTCCAGCGAGAGGGTATCCACGCCCAGACCCACTACGAGGTCCCGGCGCTGACTCGCCCACGCTGAGCACTCCACCAACGTGTGGAGTGCGGTGTCGTCATCGGAAACCTCGCAGTGTTGACACCGGGGTGTGACCCCACGATGGATGCGAAACAGATAGCTACCGAAGCATCCATGCCCGGTAACGATCTGCGTCACACGATACGTCTGGCAGCCAATCGTCCATGATCGGTCTCACCGCCGCGATGATGGTGGTACCCCACTTGGGTTGCTCAAGTCGCACCCTCCATGACTCCATGAGATCTTGGCGGAGTTGGGACCGCTGGTCCTTGATTTCTCGAGACGCAGGCCTGTGGTCCCGTTCCAGCGCCTCCTCTTACGCCATTGGAACAAGGGCTCTCGCATCCAGGTCCCATGGGGGGGGCCCGGCTAGGAGACATGCAGCCTCTCAGTAGAACGTGCGGTACCCCCGTATGGTTTTGACGGCCAAGGTTCGAAGTTCTCTGTTTAACAGAGTCACGTTCACCTTGACCGCCAACCTATCCGCCCATACGGGAGCCCCGTATAGGGCCATACTCCGCACGATCCCCAGGTAAGTGTGCATCGGGTAGCTTAAATATAAACGTAGAAGATGTAAAGCGCCTAAGTTTTATTAATCAGCAATATATTTGTCGTGTGGAGAGCAGAGATCTATTGCTCATGTTTAGACAAAGGCGCACTAACTATATTTAAAGGAACGGAGTTCCTCCTAAGAAAAAGATAACCATAAAGAAATAAACTCGAAAGTTTATTTCGTTTTGTAGTACTTTTTAGAGAGTGCATAAAAAAACCACGACGACAAAAGGCGGGCGCCGAGAAAAACATAATATTGTTTCTTTTGCAGACTGAGTCAGATTAATTCGAGGTGCTTAAAAATACTCTGATCTAAATCTGAGTGTTAACCATAGCAACCTTGGTCTTTAACTTAATCTGTCCAATTCGGATAGCTCTAATATTGTACTATTCAAGAACGATTTACAAATCGTTAGATAACAGTACAATATTATGTAGAAAAATATATATCACATTATGTCAATATAAAGGTACTATATTTAATGAAATGTAGGAACTAGTCCCTACAAACATTGACAAAGACAACATCCGAATGTTTCCGTTGACTTAATTGACTTTATCGACAAGCCATTTCAAACAGTTTATTAGATTCCATGAGTCGGTAAATTCCATTATTCACTTTACGTGAAAATATCAGTGTCTGTACAACGAATAACGTCGCAGAAAATTTCTAAAATATGTTTATATGGTACCGTAACCGACTTTTTCTGCTATATCATTGACTATTTATGTCAATCGCCTAATGTCGTGCCCTTAGGGTTTGATTGCCGCTGGAGGCATTTTTCACCTCTTGTCAGGCCGTAAGTAATATACCTATTTGTACATAATACCTATTTGTTCTGTTCAAAAAGAGTAGCAGCAAGTGCCATCATTAGACAGTATAAATATACTTATCTGTTCACAACAGTTAAACTTTGGTTGTAGGAACGTTCAAAGAATTTTAATTCTCGATTTCCGACACTCATTTGGCTTATGAGTACATTACGTGAGGCATGTAAACAATGTAATCTTTCAGATAAGTTTGAGAGTCATTAGCAAATGCGCGTGATTTAGCTGTCTAATATTATCTTGTCTAACCGTGATTTAAGGTTTTGAAAAGGGCTGATATTTCATACTTTAACTGTTTTAACTTTGCACTCTATTTAAATGGACCGAATGTAGACTATACATATACAATCATACACGGTACACCAAATCACGTCTGTATCCCCAAGGGGTAGACAGAGACGATTGCTACTTCCACATTTCACCTGTTTGTAGATTCCACTTAATAGACTGTGTGTCTATTGCGGGTATGAGGCTCCTCCAAATATATTACTAAGTGTCCTAACACTTAGGAATATATTTGGAGGAGCCTCGTCTGTGTAAAGCAAGTACACCGCATGCAGAGATGACGTTGCCTTAGATTAACTTAACTAAACATTTAAGTGCTATACGGTTATAGTTCAGGAGGCATTTTATGTTTGCTAATGTACAGTTGCCCCAGGTACAAATACTCCGTGAATAAGAGCATTGTGGAAAAGTCCGTACTGTGTACTGTTAGTTAACGACCTACATTTAAAGTTCAAATATGTCATTATAGTTTTTCGTGTCAACGGTGTTTAAAGACATAAACCGAAAGATTCGGTCGCCTTTAGATGTAAAAGGATAGATTACAATTTTGATATTTTTGAATTTGGTATTAGTATGCGAGTACTATTCCCTATTCTGTGGTATTAGTAAATCCTTTGGTCCGAATTTTCCCCACTGAATGGAAACTGACGTTAAACCAAGTCTCATATCAAATTTTCTATGGTCGCTTAATCGCGCCTAATCGGCTGGATCAATCACTAATTCGTTCAATTCAATAGGTAGGTACGCAAATTATTGTTTTTGTTATCGTCAGAAAAAACACAATTGTAACAACCTATGTTTAGGCTAGTTGATGTGTGATCGAAGAAATACGAAAGGTTTTCCGTGTACTTTCTGTGACAATTTAAAGATAGTAAATGACAGTCACCGTCTCTTAAATGACACTATTTGTATTGTTACTACAGGTTCCACCTATCCGTTACGTAACAGAATGATAAATAGGCCTTCGATTAAATGTGTTTTAATGATTTTGAAACAATTTGACTCTTCAAATACCACGTTCGGTACTCATTTATATTCATTAGCGTCAGAGGTGTATTTTGAATTACGAATCTATACTTCAAATCAATCAATTCAATTTTATTGTTGTAATTATTGTGTGAATGGAAATCTTAGGGATCGACAAAGACAAACATATTGCGAACGAATTGCAGGTATCATGTAACCTGAAATAAGGCCAGGTTAAAAGTACCCGTGAAGTGGTTACAGAAACACGAGAGGCCTGAGGCAACATTCCACATGTGCGTACTTAGTTGCGGACAAAACAACTTTTGCCTGTCATTGACTGTGCAAACAAATGACGTTATTTATTTTAACTCCAGACGTGTATAGCCAATCGTTAAGTGGTTACCTCTAACATTTAGATACAACTTACAAGTAAACTGTATATTCTCAGACTGGATCAGTATACTGTATTATTATATATTTAATAACTGTACTGTGTACATTTTGCAGAACACCTTTAATGTTAGACAGACACAGACAGACACATATCACGCCTATATCCCCGAAGGGTTAGGCAGGGGTGCATTACACACCCATAATTTGCCAGTATTTTTAGTCCTACGTAATAGGGGGCAAGCCTATTGCGGTCACATATAATGGGTTATGTCCAAAATGGCCGAATGAATTTAATAAAAAGTAGCAGCTGTATAGTAATTTTCAAAAAAAATTAAACCCGTTGCTTTGCGATGAAATGTTGATGAAAGGCAACAAAATCTTACGTGCGAGCCGCTATGGCACAGCCAATTAAAGTCCTGGGCGTCTCGGACCTTTAATATTAGATTATTAAGAAATTTAACATAATAATAAATATTAAATTATAGAACCTTTATATCATTGGTCGGGCGCCACTGGAAATACCTTCTGCTTGTGAACCAGCAATGGACTTTTATATCAGTGTCTACAAAATTTGTCCAAAAGAATAGAGACTAAAGTAGAACAATATACCTACCTTAAAATCGCGCCTAGTTCTCCGAAGCAGTAGGCAGAGGTACCTTAATTTCGCCAATTATATGTCACGTAATAGAGAGTGAGCCTATTGTTACTTGCCGCGCACGTTAATGTTGGCCAAAGCCTCGCCCAGTTTGGGACTCGTTGGCACCCAAAATTTGCAAAATTATTAACCTAAGTTCGGAAGCTATTTCCAGGAATTAATGCTGGAAATGGATCATGTGAGAAACGTGAATTGAAAAACTCATATGGCGCAACGCTAGAGCATTAGGTATTAATTTAGGAAGTCGTTAAATAATTTAGATTATTATGTTTGCACTTAAATGTGTAAACATCCTTATCATGATCACAATAACAATCTCTTCATTTTCCCTGGGGATTTCCAGCAAATGCGGATTTTGGCAAAATTCTTAACCGGGTAAGTAATTCCTTGATTCTTGTTAGACCTACCTACTATGAATCTAAATGAGTACATTATACTTAACGTACAACCAAAACGCTGACGCACACTCTTTCTCTTCGGTTTATGCTTGAGAATGTTGCTTTTATCTGTTTAGAGGTTTGGGAGACTTTTTATTAGTTTAATTCCAAGTTGACTTTTGGTCACTTTCAGTTCACCGCAGTATATATTATGGCGCACGGACAGTAATACTACAATGTAATTCAAAAGCTAGAATAAATGATACTAGTTATCCCAGCGAACTTTGTATCGCCTAAAATATTAAAAAATAAAAAAATAAATATATATAAAGTGAAAAACGCGACAGACGGACAGACAAATTGTCGTATTAAATATATAGTTATTTGTAGTTTGGTGTTTGGGGTGAAAGAAGGTTTCATTAGATTAGGAGTGTTTTCATGTCACTGCTGTATGCTGTAATGCTACTGGCCAACAAAAGAGCTTTATATAGCATGGTTTTAAGTGTCACTCACGGAGCCGTCAATAATTTGACTGCAAATAGGCATCCCTGAAATTATGACAGATTGATAAAAGGATTCTAAGTACCTATCCTACTGCAAGAACTAGGCTGTCTAAAAATATGCTTTTTTTTTCATTACACGAGACCTCGAAAATCTCGAAAATCTCGCGTCGTCAGTGTTGGGTTTTATCCTGCGTCGGTGAGTGAAACGCTCGTCAGATGTTCGACGAGGCGTTCCGCGATATCGAAAAATATGCTTCAAAATATGGTTTGAATACATCTCATATAATAAATAAATAAAATAAGTTATTTATCTGGAATATAAACCAGTGCTAATAAAACCTATTTAGCATAGTATTAATCAATTTCCTTTCACAACGTCGCCGTCGCTGAGACGTCATGTTACGTAACAGTAAACATCCGCCTGTTTGTTTGTCTGTGTCTTTAATTAAGTACTTCTATTCAACATAATTTGCCTATATTATATTATAAAGGGTATTTATTCTGAGTCAGACTTCGCGAAAACATAATGTTTGGCTAAGAATTTACCGTGTACAGTTATCTTGGCAGGAGCTATTATCTAACGTTATCTGAACTAATTGCTGTGTAAAGTATAAAAGGACATTACGGCAAATATTCTGAACACATGTTAACGAACGAGCTCTTACGAAACACAAGTTCACGACCAATTTTGAAGTGAAACTTAAACGAATTTCGTGTTCAATGAGATTTTTATAGAACATTACAATGAGGATCATATATTTTTTATTACTGGTAAGTACTATTATTTATGTTCAAATCAAATTATATTTAAGAATTAATTGTGCTTGAATGTCATCAACTTGACATAGAGGAACTGTGTTATACCATTTCCTATATTTAAGCTGCCTAGAACGCCATAACGAACATAACTAAGGTGGTTTATTGAAGTGGTTTTCATCAACGTTGTTTGTATTTACGTGTTAATTGATCAGCAATAAACAAATAAATATAATATGATAGTTGCTAAACTTTGTCTTAATAATGAGATTTTTTAGCACCTTAGCACCTTCACACCTTCCAAGCACATCCGGATGTGCCGGCGCTGCTGCTGCATCGGCTGAAGGCTTTAAACGGCGTAAATATGCTAACCTAGCAGGTGATTACATATTTGAGCCGTTTGGGGTTGAGACACTGGGGTCATGGGGTCCGAGTGCTCGCCGCCTTTATAGAGACATTGCTAAACGCCTAATCGATGCTTCTCAGGACCAGAAGGCTGGCTATTTTCTGGCCCAAAGAATAAGTATCGCCATCCAACGTGGCAACACAGCCAGCATTCTGGGAACCTTCCCAGTCGGCAATGACGCGGAGGATTTTTTAAACGATATTTTGTAATGTAAATATTTTTAGTCTATAATTATGTTTATTTTGTATACTGTAATTCTTATTGTAAATAAATGTTAGTAGATTTTTTTAAATTTTTAAAAAGCATTTAAATAAGCGATTACGACTTTAATTGTAATCTTTTAAATTCTAATCTCAAAATTCTATTTCACCAAAACATAATGTGGTATTTTGTTTTTAATATGGCTTGTTGACTAGTTTAATGCTTAGTATATTGTTTTTGTCAGGCTGACTTTCATATCAGCTAACATTACATAGAGCCAAATTGGCTTTGCCAAATATGAGGTATTTTCCGCCTAAGGTTTTGAATGTCTCTCTATTTATTGAAACAATAAGCTTAAGATTTTTTTGGTAAAATAAGTTTTAGACTTATTTGTTTTGGGAGCACAGGGTTCTCACCAAGTTTTTAGAGGCCTAAGCCAACCTCACTGGCAAGTGGTGTACCCATCAAAGGGCGAGGCTCTGACTAACATAAAAATAACCAGCAATAGCAGCTCTTTTGCCAGGATATTTTCTTTTATGTAGAATTAATGAATGGAAAATGGGCGTGTATATCAAAATTATTTACTTGGACTTTGTTAGCCTTTGAAAATAATCAACCAATCTATGGACGTAACTAGATAGTAGTTATATTTAATGGCAACAGGTTTTTGTTCTTGAATACGTTTCGGGATTACTTCAGTTCAATAATCTGTTATTTCATTTACGTTTCTATTAATTGTAGTAATGTTTATAATTAACTAGCTAGATTTAGTTTTCTCGTTCTTGATCCCTCGGGAACACATTGAAGCTACATTAACCTTGAGTGCAAGGATAATGTAGCTACATATCAGTGACAGAATTTTTAAAATCGTTTTAATACTTACTCATGCAAACACACAATCAAATATTTTACTTTTTTAATATTACTATAAGGTTTAGATTAAAAAGAATTCGTTGTAAAAATATATAAATCCTATACTCGTACACTTATGTCTCTTGATAGCTGAAATAAATTATATTTGTTTTGTTACCTTTACAGATATCCTTACTCTGCTTGGTGAGCGCGAAATATTTACCCGATGGAAGTTCATCTAGAACTCTGCAACGTAATATAAGATCTATTGAAAGTGACACAGTAGAAAGCCAGAGTGACGAAAGTGACGATAATGATGATAAAGATGACAGTTCTTTAGAAAAAAAAGCAAAAGAAACATATGAAAAGCAGCATAAACTGCAGGAAAAGAAAGAAAAAGAAGAACGTAAAATTGAAGAGAGATTAGAAAAGGAACGTAACAAGCAATTAAAATTAGAGGCGAAATTTGAGAAGGAGGAAAAAAAACTTCAAGTAAAACTAGAAAAAGAAAAGCGTAAGCATGAAGAGAAAAAAGCTAAAGAGGAAAGTAAAGCACAAAAGAAGGATAGGAAACAGCTCGAGGCATTAGAAAAGAAAACAATCGAATCACAGAAGCTTTCTCCTGGTTCCTCAGAATCAGAGGAAAATTTAGACTTTGAAGATGTATGGAAAAATTACGTATACCAGAAATATGGATTAAATGAAAATAGTACTAAATTAGATAAAAAAGCCGCCGTCAATAAATATTTCCAAGAAGAAATTGGATTGAATGCAAATAGCACTAAGACTGAATTCCGGCAAGCTGTATTAAAATTGGTGGAAACTAAATTAGGAAATAATTTAACTTCAGAAAATAGCTTCCGCAGCTATTTTGTAAACAATGTTAATGAACTCGATATCAAAAGAATACAAGCTGATGTAGCAAATAAAATTGCAGAGTTAGACAATGATACTGCTTTACTTCAAAATGTTAATTTGCCATGGGCACCTGAAGCTAGGCAAACTGTTGGAGAGCAAAAATCCATTCTTACTGCTATTACTCAATTTTTATCCTCTATTGTACCTAGTTGGATAAACAGCGGTAATCTTTCAACAAATCAGCAACCGTCACCTACAGTAGTTACTGCATTTAACACGCCATCTTCTAATACCGACGTAATTTCTACTTCAACTGCATCTTCCTCAACACCTGTTTCCGAGTCTGACAATGTTCTACCAGTTAATGTTGGCGATAATGGAGATGCCACTCAATCTACGGGTGCAACGCCAGTAGATAATGGAGCACCACTTGATGGTACTGGCACTGGAAGCACAAATACTGATATTCCTGCCAATACCGCAGTCATAGATACTAATGAAAACAATTTAACTTCTCAAATATCAACTAGCCAAACGAATGACCAAATAACAAGCAGCCAATCTGCAGTGACTACTTCGGTAATTTCCGAAATTAATTCAAATAGTCCTCAAGGAACCTCTACTGATACAACAGCTATTTCAAGTGATTCACAATCTGTTAGTTGGATTCAAACATCAAGCTCGGTTCCTCCTAGTGCTGGGTCATCAACCGATACTAATAACGCATCGACCGGCACTGAAGCAAATTCAGGAACTGCTGGAGCTTTAAATGCCGATGCAAGTACCCAAATTGGAAATGATAATACCTCTGGAATAAATTCAGAAACTCAAACAGTTAACGACAACTTAAATGTTCTTGAAAATTCTGTAAATAATGCAGGTGGTTCAAGTTCGGACGTAACTGGAAATTTACCTGCTTCAGAGAATATAAATTCAGTTAATTCTACAGTTACTAGTGAATTGTCAAATACTGCAGAACAATCTAGTAATGGCAATATATCAGAAAACACACAATCACCTGATGCTACTCTTCCTTCAATTGCACATTCGACAAGTACAATTGAGACAACATCCGCAGGGGAACAAACGATTGCGACAGCTACTATTAGTTCGACTTCGATAAACACTGTTAGCGACGCCACGTTATCTAACAATGATGTTTCCACAACGTCTCAAGGATCTGATATAGGAACAGAAAATATACTTATTTCTTCCGATGTAAACAACTCTTTGGATGTGTCTTCTACGACAGTTACGGATAGTATCCCTAATGCTAGTATAGCAGTGGAAGTATTACCTGCAGTGGAAGTATTACCTGCAGTGGAAGTATTACCTGCAGTGGAAGTATTACCTGCAGTGGAAGTATTACCTGCAGTGGAAGGGGCAGTTGCTGATTTATCTGATACAGCCGTATCTGGGACCACAGCTGATGTTCAAACATCTGTGGCACCAGTTTTAGCAGGGTCTGAAAATAACCTTACCCCTGATGCAGCATCCAATACAGTCATGACAACGGCTGACACTAACTCAATAGTGGTTACTGACGCACCTTCAAATGTAGTCGTGACAAATGCTGCTGTTGGTTCTGACTCTACAGCCGGTCCTGATGTAATGGTCTCAGACGCATCTAGTACTATATCGTCCGATTCTGCAATTAGCGCAACTGAATCAGCTACTTCTATTAATAATGCTCCAGCAAGCTCAAGTGACACTGCTGCTTCCAACACAAACGGCGAAGCTATCATTGAACAAATTGCTGCTGATGCCGTTGCACCAGGTGCTGGTACAGAAACGTCTGTCAATTCTAATACTAATATAGTTCCTTTAGGTACCGAAGAAGGATTTGTAGTGTCAGGCGACACGGATGTCAATAACCAAGTGGTTCCTGATTTACCTTCTTTGGGTGTAAATGAAAACAATGCCGATACTTCTAATGCTGTTGCCACTACATCTTCAAATACAGAAAGTAACACTGTAATAGATAATTCTTCCCTTGTTAGCAACAGTGAGTTAACGGGCCCAACTGAAGCAGGAGCAAATACAGCTTTACCTGTAGAAACTCCCACTGCTCCAACAGGAAGTGAGGTACCTACAGTTGATGTTATCGTCTCTCAAGCATCAAATGACAGTGTTTCAAATGTTGCACAAGAAATTCCAACTACAACCGACTCAGCGATAATTGACACTGCAGTACCGTCAGCTGTTACAAATATAGTTACTAATAATGATGCAATTGTAACGTCAGGTTCTTTAGAATCGACTCCAATAGCTATTGAATCAATCTCAGCCCCTCTTGATATTGCTGCACCTAGTGAAGTCACTATCACAGACTCTGCGAATAGCATCATTCCAACGAGTCCAGAAGGACCAGCAGTAGTTTCAAACACTGGTGAAACAGTTTCAACTGTGTCAGGCTCCGACGTTACGGTACCACCAGCATCAGAAGTTCCTGCAACGGTATCTGCTTTATCCACCACAGAAGTATCCCAACCAGCACAGGAGATAAGTTCTCCATCTATGCCTGTAGAAGTTGGTGCATCAGTTGTAGAGATAACTCAACAATAACATGAAATGTATAATAAATTATTTAATTTGATGCAGGTAAATAAGTTAAACAGTAAATTTTAGAAATTGCAGACCAGAGCTTTTATTTTTTTTCTTCTCCTCGGTACTCAATAATATTTGATAATAATTAGTAAAAAGCGGCCCACTTTCCTTTGCCTTGGTTTAACAGATCAGAATATTTTAATATACGAGTACATACTTCCGCATTTCGAATGGACCAATCGAACTAATTATAGTAGGTAGGTACATAATTATGGTTACTAACATTACAATAAGAGTTTTTAGAATATTTAGCATCGAATATTTCTAGTTTCCTATATTTCAGCACCTGTTGCACACAGTGCCGAAATATCGGAAACTTGAAACAATGAATTTGTCATGGCGTTGGTAAATATCCCAAAAACTATAATAGCAATCGAACTATTGCTGGAAACGAATGAAAAATATTTTTATCTAATCTCATGTCGAAAAGTTCAAATTATGATTTCAAAATTTGACATTAAAACCCATGATAATGACTATAAAAATTAAAAAGTTATGTTATGATACAGATTTTTTAGATTTTCTCCAAAATTGTATCATAAAGTAACTTTTTAAATCTTTAAATTACTGTGTTTGAAGAAAAGACAAGTCTTTCGACCATAGAGCCCTTTTTTTTTTCTTTTTTAAATCCGCGGCCCTTTTTCGCGGCCGCACCTACGTCCATTGCCGAGCGCCTCCGGTAGAGACTGAGAGAATTCCCGGTGGACCTTGGCCACCTGGGTGGCCACTGCGTGGTGGTCGGGTGTTACCCCGCATCTTTGGGGTCGGGTTTTATCCCGCGTCGGTGAGTGAAGGGGTGTGTGGGGTGCAGCCCCACATCACGCTGCGACCATAGAGCCTGGAATTACGTTAAACTACTTCCTGAAAACTTTTTGGTACTTCCCACCAGTTCCACCACTCCCTCCACTAGCTGTACGTAATGACAGGTATATATTTAGTCAATAAAACAAGGGCCAAATTCTTGGGACGTAGCAATTGTTTGATATCCGATATACTCTTAACAAAACACTCGCGAAGAAAACAGTCAGGCTTGTATGTAGACGGCCGAAACTCTTGACACCGACGTATATTTTACCTGTGGCGCCATCCCTTAGTAAAAGATGTACCATTTCCTAAAACTGGGCACTGATGATGAAACCATTTGGTTATAGCAACCATCATTTGTCAGAAATGATGGTTGCACCTCAACCAAATGGTAATGCATCCAAACACGGTACCATTGACGGTGCTACCGTTTGGAACACATGGTCATAGATAATACACATTGTGCATAGCTTTACCATAGAGTAAAAAGGATATTTCCCCGAAATTTCGTTCAGTTTAAACTCGTAGGTAGGCAGAGGTGCATTACACACCAACAATTTGCCAGTATTTTAGTCTCACGTAATAGGGGGCAAGCCTATTGCCGTCACCGGACTTATATCTGAAAGGTATTAAATAAATTTACCAAGATATCTCAAAATATATCTCAACTACATAGTATAGTTATCTGTGGATCTCAATCTATTTGGAAATCCAAAATGTTTCGACAACCATCAAAAATGGGATATTGGCCCGTCAATTTTGACAAATGATGGTTGCGAAAACCAAATGGTTTCATCGTGAATGTGGACCTTAATACACAATTTATGATAGCCTATAACATAGATAGATTTGCTACTACAGTTAATTTTTTACACGTTAACTGTCCAAGCGAATTTCAAGAAATTACCTAGTACGTCCGTACGTATCGTTTTGTTTTTATAAACTGACTTATTTATGGTTAGAAGAAGGGATTGATATATTGATGACTGCATAATTAAAAGGAATCCTGAAATTCAGCATGCATTACTTGTAATGCATGGACGTCATAGCTCGATTTCCGTGCATCACGTGTAATGAATGAAGGTAGGTGTGAAAAAGTTAAAAGTTTTACGAAGTTGTTCTGTGTTGCGTGTAGATTTAGTTTCTTAAGTGTTGAAAAGATGAAGACAACATAAAACTGACTTATGCGGAACACTTCGTAAGAACCGTAGAGAACTACCGCAACAAGTTATTCGGCAACCTCTGGCCAAGGGCCCAATCTCTGTACAACAGAACGACGTCATGACTGTGCTGAAATGGTGTGATAAACGGGATGTGTTTATGCTCCCTACTTGCCATAATCACGAGATGCGTATGTCAGGAGGGTATCGTCGTGTTCTGAAGCCAAAGATGGTTTTGACCTACAACGAAGGCAAGAAAGGAATAGATTTGGCAGACCAACTAGCAAGTTACAACTCACCGGTGAGAAAAACCCTAGTTTGGTATAAAAAGATCGCCGCGGACTTGTTATCCATAAGTGTAGTCAATGCTATCTTGATCTATAATGAACTGCACCCGGCAGCAAAACTAAAGATGCTTGATGGTCATCGTCTTATAATAAAGAAATTACTTGGGCTGGAAACCGGAGTCAGTGCGTTGTTGAATAGACCATCAACTAGTTCTTTGCGTCAAATCAGTCACAAAATGACACGTATACCCAGAAAGGCCAATGGAAAGATTTGACAAAAACGCTGCGCAAGTTGCTACAAGAAGCTGAAAGAACTTGGCGCCACTACTACTACGCAAGAAAAAAGGCACCCCAAGTCTTGACTGAGTGTCTTCCTTGCAAAAAAGCATTCTGTTTGAAGCGTTTCAATGATTTGCACTAATTATTTGCTTTCTTTTTTTTACTTTTACGAGTAGTTATTCCTCTCGGCTTAAAACGTCTGTATAAAAAAAAAAATAAAAAAATTACGGTGGGACATTTGTGTTTTATTTTCACCATTTTGTTGTTCATACGTCCTAAGAAAATAAAAATTCTATCTCACACGTCCAGCCCAGGAATCATATTTTAGTTGCCTATTACTAATGCATGACATGTAATGCACGGACGTCACAGCTAGATCAAAAATGCATTATATATAATGCACGGAGAGTCAACGTGTTAAATTTCAAACCAAAGCTTTTTCGCTCGGGCCGCATGGGCGCTGAGCCCTTAACTTTAACCCTTAACTTTATTTGTTGAATTTTGGTGTCTTTTGCAATTAGATACATTTCAGGGGTTTAAATTAAATGGTATTTTTTTCCTTTAAGAAATCCTAAAGGAAAAAAAAATACCATGGAAAGTAGGAACGGCAGTGAATGTGAAATTGCACAAAATTTTACCTTGCCATGGATATTCTGAATATATATTTGCATTTACTTTGGGTGCCATAGGTACGTATCCGTTTTGTAACAGTGGTGTTAGCCAGGCCTATGTCACTCACACAAAAATACGTGACGTCAGCGACAACTTGAAGTTGTAAGTCAGTAAGGGTTGTCTCTTGTTTGTGATACGGTATTGACCATAGAGTTGATATTGAGGCATTAACGTCACAATTATTGGTCAAATTATGCTGGCACTGTCCTGACAACCCTAACGTTCGAATGATGTTCTCTGTAAACAAAAGAATGTGCTTTAATTAACGTCGGAGTGCAAGTTCTGTATGTAAGTACGATTCCCTATTTTGTGCCTAAGCGTATAAAATTAGATAAAGTAGTTTATAAAACTGCACATACCTAGTTGGTACGAGTAGAACACTCGTAGGAAACTGTAAAGAACTTTAAAACCTACTCGTGTTCTAATACAACTCCTTATGATACTGTTTTATAAACTACTATTACCTTATACTATTACCAGCATAAATGTAGGAGGCGTTAGCATCGGCATCAAGCCCTCGATGAAGTACCTAGGGATCGTACTTGATAGCCGATGGAACTTCAGACCACATTTCCGAAGTTTGGTCCCCAAGGTAACGCAGGCATCGGTCGCGCATTTGCGACTGATGCCCAACCTAAAGGGACCCAACGCTTCCTGCAGGAGACTGTACCTGGGGATCGTGCGGAGTATGGCCCTATATGGCGGAGCTGGGGCTCCCGTATGGGCGGATAGGTTGGCAGTCAAGGTGAACGTTACTCTGTTAAACAGGGCACTTCGAACCTTGGCCGTCAAAACCATACGGGGGTACCGCACGATCTCCGGAGAGGCTGCATGTCTTCTAGCCGGGACTCCTACATGGGACCTGGAGGCGAGAGCCCTTGCGTTATTGTTCCAATGGCGCAAGGAGACGCTGGAGCGGGACCACAGGCCTGCGTCTCGAGAAATCGAGAACCAGCGGTCCCAACTCCGCCAGGATCTCATGGAGTCATGGAGGGTGTGACTTGAGCAACGTCTAATTGGAAGTAATATTATATATTAAGCGGAATATTTCACAATAATATATATCATATGAAGTTACAAATTTTGTACATGACTGTACTCCATAGAAATGTAGGGCAAACGGAAACTTTTTATTTTCAAATTAAATCTGCTCAAATTTATTGTAGCTTCACACGACTATTTCACGTCTATTTTTTGGCATAAACTTTAAACCGAAAATCGCAGGCGTTCCGGAGAAATTTGAAGTTTTCAAATGTTCAAGCCATAATCCTCTCCAGGTTATCTTAATATTTCTGGAACCTTTTAAGGACTATTTCTTAGATTTGGCATGTCGTTACGACTATTTCATGACTATTTTTGGAACCTAACCCAATTCGATAGGCTTTACCGTTTGCTTGCACCAGAAATGAGCACTAACTTATAGCTATAACGCCGAAACTATAATACGACTATTTTACATGAACGACTATTTATGACTATTTCATGACTATTTTTTAGCGTTGTCAAAATTCGTTGTCATTGAGATTTCAAAAATGAGGATTACAGCTTGAAGCACACCAAAGTCCGCCGAGTACCACTGGAAATTCCTTCTGCGTGTGAACCAGAGACGCCCGGCAACGGACGTTAGAGCAGCCGCGGCCTTGAGACGCGGAATAAAAAAAAAAACTTTTACCTTATCGCCAACAGAATGACATGGTGGGAATAATACATTTTGGATGTTAGATTGTCGCTGAACCGATTTGGTTCAAATTAGGTACAAATTAGCTAATTTAGTATTGGAATTATTCTCAACGATTGTGGATGGCACCTCTATAACTCTACACGCGTTATTCTAAAACGTAAGAGGATGGTAAAAGAATAAGCTTAAAAATCTTATCAGAATATTCTCCATTATAAATGCACTTGAAGACATAAAGTTTCTACGAAACTGCTTTAAATTTTTAGCTTTTAAATCACGACTTATGTCTGGCAGGGGGTTGCAACCGTACCAGGGGGTTGGGATTTGGTAACGTGATTTCTATTGCAAGAAAATATCCAAAAATTTAACTTTATAAAATGAGGTAAGTAAGGTAAAAGGTAAAAAATAGTAATTTTAACCACCTTTCCAACCTGATATCTCCTAAAGTAACCACAACCGACACTTCACTTCATACTCACTTCCCGTTCCCACCTGTGTTGGGGACATGCTCTGAGAAGTTTGCAGTCACATGGACGCTCTTAATAAAGTTCCTGTTATTAATGCGTACCAAAACATTAATAAACTTCTTTTGTTACTTCTACTTTCTATCAAAAAGGTTATCCTTATGTCGTATTACGATAACCGTTTGATACAAAGAAAATGAATTGGATAACCAAAAATGTTATAATTTCATCTTTGTTGTGTGGGTTATGTTTACTGACCAATAGCTGAAAATGTCATGTATCTTCAATATGTTACGCAATACACGTCCAATTTAAACGCACTTTGTTTTAGGTATTGCTCAATTATTGTTCCGTTTTCCGTGGGTAAACGATATTAGCCGTAATTTTTATTCACTTAACTGGGGTTCGTACAACATGCTCTATTTATTTGGTTGGAATATTCCCTTTAGTTACAATTTTATTATATTACTAGCTGATCGCCGCGGCTCCGTCCGCGTGATATAATTTTCTCATTCCCGGTTCCCGTGGGAAAACAAATTGGGATAAAAAGTAGCCTATGTTACTAAGGGATAATGTAGCTACATAGCTACATTATCCCTTAGTAACATCCGATTTTGAAAATCCTAACTGATATGTATCAGTGATAGGATTTTCAAAATCGGATCATTCGTTACGGAGCCTATTTGCTTCACACAAACAAACAAAACATTAGTATAGATTATGTTAGGAAGTTAGAAAATACAGATCAAAGTACTTACACCGATATGAATAGAACGTCGCATACAGATTGATCATGATGGATATCATTATAGGTCTGGGGATTAAGACATGGTATTTTCCTATTTGTATCACAAATTGTGAAGGAATACTTTCAGTTCATATGGAGTTCTTTCTATATGGAGAGCAGAGAAATACATATTTAAATCAATATCAAACTAATATTTTAGCTTTATTTTCTAATGACTCACTTAGTAACATTTTACAATTTGGTTTTATTACATACAGGTATTATTAATGGAATGTAGAGGTAATTTCTCACAAACGCCCCCCATCAAAACAATTTCACTATATTATAATTTAAATAAAATTAACATATTATATTTACTTAACAAATACAATTACTAGTAACTATATCAAATCCAATATTTATTAGTAGTATTTGGTGGATTCGGATAGCTGTGCTGTAAGAGTGGATCAGGAACGCTTGGGAACGAATAAGGATCGTTCATGTACTTATATTCACTAGATAAACCTGCTAAACTCATGTTCAAGGAATTATGAGATGGACTCCAGTTCTGAGTTGGTGCCGTTGGATCTGTTGGGACTTTGGAGTAATCAGCAGGAACTTTAGAATAGTCTATATTTGGTAACGATTTGCCGTAATCATCTCCGGGTGGTTTTTCAAAAGTGTCCTCCCTTGGTTCAATCACTTCTTCACTATTCAACTTATCATCTCCATCAGCTTCTTTGGATAAATAATTAATGGGTTTAGTGTATACATCATTATTTGCATATCTTGCATAATCATTTCTTGGAATACCACTATCCAGTAATTGGCTATGTGGGGGTCCATTGGCGCCAGCAACTAAATGACTAAAGGTTGACCCTGATGTACTTGGGAATGCAGCGTTTTGAAATGCTTGATTCAAGTGCTGAGATTGCGCTACAAGTTGATTATAATTGGTGTATTTCTGATGATGCCAAGAGTCCGGATGTTGTGGATGGTGTTGAGACAACGAAGGTATATCTCCAGCGGGATAAGGACAAGGTATTTGAGGCATCGGTAATGCAGAATATCCGGCGATTCCAGGGCTTGTATTCGATCCCGTATGCTTTCGTAAACGGGCTCGGCGATTCGAGAACCATACCTGAAATGAAACCAGTTTATTTTATCAAATATTTATCATACAGTTTGATTCCGAACATGTTTCATACTTTCACCTTCCGTCAGTTATCTACTTAGTTCATAACTTTTGAAAATAAATGAGATAAAGCCTTTGCGCACTTGCAAAACTTAGATGCTGCCTAAGATAGCCAAAGTACACATCATGACTTTATGTTAAAAAGGTAAGACATAATCTTTAACTGATGTCGTCCAAA
The DNA here is from genome assembly GCA_963556515.1 of Nudaria mundana. Taxonomy (NCBI): domain Eukaryota; kingdom Metazoa; phylum Arthropoda; class Insecta; order Lepidoptera; family Erebidae; genus Nudaria; species Nudaria mundana. Next base: position 9,213,465 of record OY748305.1, on the reverse strand, counting down.
GAAGAAGTGATCTGCTTGATGAACCAACATATTTGTTTGTAAAGACCACCATACATTGAGGGGTCGATCGGATCAGATAAAACTGTGACCTGAACGGACATATTACACACACACGATACGGACGTGCGGTTGACGGTTAGGTAGATCTGAAGCTAAACCGCCTCGTTTATGGTCGGCTTAAGTAATTTTTAAAACTCTTAACATGTGAAACTACGTTGATGAAATTATTATAAGCTCTCTCGCAAATACTCAATGACAAATTGCAGTAATCAGAGAGTTAGGAACTGGACATGAAGTAATCATATCGATATGTAAAGAGCCCTGAGCCAACTTACAAATACTTAAGGGCCCAGACCGCGCACGGATAAAGTCGATTTTGAGCGACAGCAGCGCTATTGTTGCCCGAATCATCCGACGGGCGGGTGAATGACCCAGAGAGCGCGATTTTGAAAATGTTTTGCGACAAACGTTCCACGTTGAGTTATTGTTATTGAAGTTGAATATTTACAGCATAACAAAAATGTTGAATTATTGGAAATAAACGACTGCCTATTTGTAAAATATTCCAAGAGTAGTTTTCGTTATAAAATGATCCTAATTACTAGATAAATAAATAAGAGTAGTTTGAGACACAATTTTTATGATTTTCTATTTATAATAAACAATCAAGAGCAGGTCCGGACTGACCTTTTTGTATTCTACTTACCTAAAATTCCAACTACGAGTACCTATGTATTTATTTGTAATTTTACTACCAAAGTTTATTCTTATTTCGTAAAATTTTCATTCAATAAAATAATTGCAAATTCAGTAGGAAGTACGGTCGAAATAACATCACGCCTTTCCTCGCTAGTGTTTATATCTACGCAAGGAAATGTGCCTATTGCGTAAACTCAAATACTTTTTGCTTACGATCACCTCGCAATCTAAAAAATCTTCTAGGGTTGTACAAAAAATTGTCAATAAATGAAACACAAGTATAAAAATGGTTCATATAATTAAAAGTAAACAAAATATGAGTCGCCACCTAAAAAGCGTGCTAGGGTTGTACAAAAATTAGTTATAAACAAACATGAAATTTATAAAATATTCATATACTTAATTAAACGAAAGTAAACAATAACAAAATATGAGTTTAAGAGTTTCTAATGTTTTTTTCATTTTAATGATTACTGATCAAATTCTGATTTCTACTAATTTGATGATAAAATCAATTGCTATTGCAAAACCTATCAGAATGAAAATGTTACCAGCTGCCCGATTCACGTAATAAAAACCGTAGCGTAGTGACTTAAAAATGTCACTTCGCACACTTTTTAACCGACTTAAAAAAAGAAGAAGATTCTCAATTCGCTGTATTTTTTGAACCGATTTTGATGATTTTTTTTTTATTTGAAAGCTGGTGATCCCGTGTGGTCACATTTTAATTTCATTAGGATCGGACCTTGGGTTTACACCAGGTAACTCTTCAAAATCGTATAGGAATTGTATAGAAATTGAGCTATTGGAAGATTTATGACAATCCAAGACTAGATAAGTAAGTGCGTTAAAAACAGAAAACCAAAAGGCGATTTCTAAGTTTCTAAGTTAAAACGACTTTTGAACTGGCGTGTTTACGTGAATCGACCGGCTGGGTAGTTAAGTTACCTCAGTCTCTTTCAAAATCATTAGACGTTCTTCTCTTTCAAAACACGTAAAGCTCTTTCTTTCCTCTCTTTCATAGCCTCTATGACATTGGGCGGGTCACGAATAGGCATGCTTCGTGACTGCCGAGGATCAACTAATTCTGGAAGGAGGCAATCGTAATAAAATCTAACTAATTTCATCTCCATTTTCTCCTTCCAAAATTTGTCGTCCTTTTCTATAATATAAACTTTCATAGGTACAGTAGCACCAAACCAGATGCCAAGCATGCAAACGTTTCTTTTAGTTATATGTAGCTGTCCCTGAATTTGGAAATACCAGTAATGATTTTTATTTATAACATAACCCTTGGAAGCCTTGTCCTTAACCCAAAAGGTATGTTTGGCCATTGCTTCATCAAGAGTCATGCCAGCTAAAGAATGTGGGCACTTAATTTAAATTAAACCGTTTGCATAAATGCCATCTGGTGTAGTACCAAGAAATTCATATTGATCGTCGACGAACAAACCGCAACCTTGTTTACTAATATTCTCTCGAATTTCTAACTGTCTAATTGCAGTTTCTTCGTTTTCGATACCGTACCGTACAGCAGGCAAACTGGAGATATTACTACCATAAACGATTTTACAAACAAGAGCAGCACAACTTGTGCTCTCTCTCTAACTTGCAATGTTGGTGATTACCAAATACGTGTTGTGGACCATTTAGAATATCTTCACTAAGATTTTTTATTTTTTCTTCGAGTGACTGATTTTGATCCCCCCAATATTTAATCGCGCATTTTACACCCGTTCTTAAACGCAAATACCTTTCTTTTAGGAATTTCCGCAACTCGCAAGGATACTTAGTGTCTTTCGACAATTTCTCCAAGCTATTGCAGTAGTTTCGTAAAAGATGATTTTTGCATTCAATTTTCTCTACTATTAAATTATCGTACGGACGCGAATCTAATATTTTTTTATAAGTACTGGAATCGCCGTCTGCTACAAATTTATTATAAATTACACCGTGATCAACAAAGGAACGTTTAAACCCCTCAACTATTATGGTCGATTCCATCCCGGTAGATGATCCTGAATAATTCTTGAAACAATGGTGTTCCGGGGGCTGACTGTTGTTCTTTGCGGCTCGTGCACAGACTACGCAGTATTTATTTTTAACTCCAAAAAACAATACTTTATTAGTTTTAATGCCAATTATCGCAGCTGCGCCGGATAAGGCGGAAAAATTCTTATCATAAGATCTCTTGCTCCAACAACCGTCAACAGCAACAGATATTAATGGTGTACCATTTTTATCAACACTACCTATAGACACTGCGTACTCCGCTTCTTCCTTGACAGCTTCTGCCATGGAATGTGCTGCTGTCTTTTCCCACCAATCGCAAACCGTATTATTAATTTCATTGTACAATGAAGGTACATGGTACAATGAAGGATTGGTAGGGCTACTGCGGCACTTAATGTTTTTAACTGAGAGTAGCTCCCACCAGATGATATGATACCAGACACAATTTGATGATTCACTTCCATGCTATCTTCTTTCTTTTCAACCAAACACACAGTAAATTTCATATTACACATACTACATTTTATGATGAGTTTTGAGTCCAGACCAACTTTTACTTCACCTATTATACTGAGGTAACTTAACTTACAATCCATTGGACCGTGGTCCCCTATGGCCTGAAGAGCTTTAAAAAAAAAAAGAAATATCCACTACTCTACGCCCAACTTCCACTTCATCCACCTTTCCCTCTTGACGGTTGTCAATAACTAGTTCCTGTAAAGAAAGATAATGGCTTGATTTTTATTATAAAAAATAATTCAAAAGGGCCAAATTTCTTCAAACATAGCTAAGAACTCCCTTAGAATACATCTTTGAAACACAGAACACTAGATCAAAATCTTAAACGTTTTTATCAGTCTTCGTCAATTATGAAAGTGAATAAATAAACATAATAAAAAACTGGTTGCTTGTAAAGTCGGTTTAGGACGATAATTTTATCGGATAACGTCATAATATTATTCTCCATCGCTTGTACTGCGCTCTCGCTTGACCCTAGCGTGACATAATGTGACACTTTTTTGTGCGTGTTGCCGGTGTTCATCGATTTATAAGACGTTATCACGTCATAAATTTAATAAATCCGACTATATGCATAAAAACTCAAAAGGTAAAAAGAAAACAAGTCTACGGTCTTGAATTATGTTACATAAAAATAAATAAGAACACTATTGTAATAAATCGAATTCAACAGTTGAGACCCATTGAAATCCTCACAGGCTCGAAGATATTCCTGACTAGCTAAATATTTCTTTAGAAATAGGCCCCGACTGCTAAATACGCTATATGGTGTTGTTATTTATTTTTATTACACATTTTCATTTTTTAATCTGTCGGGTTTTAACATTTTTATTGTTTATTTATTTATATTCATAACTGACGAAGACAAATATAAAAGTGCAAAAGAATTCATACAATATTATGTTCGTGATGAACAGAAATTATAAATTTCCTTTACGCTATACGTATTGGTTTTTTATGGCGTCACTTATTCTATGTCACTCGGGCTTAGAAGACAATTCTAATGATACTAAAAACATTAAAATCGGTTCAATAATTTTGAACTTATCGTGCCACAAAGATATATTACTTAGTATACATACATACATACGTACACCAGTCGCGTAAAAGATAATATTTTACAAAAAAAATTCTTGATTTTGGTAAAATACGAGATTTGAACGTGAATTTTCTTTTGAGAAAGTAATTGAGAAGTATGTGTTTGTCTCACAATGAAAATAATAAATATTGCAAAAAAAAACTGTAGGTACTGAGATTTTGTCTTCGCCCATCACTAGCTAGTTTGTTTATTTATGTAACAAGTCTACAAGAATTACGTATAACAACTTACCTCTATACAGCGCGTAGCAGTGTTGCTCGGAGTCTCGGCCTGAAGGTTTTCTTCATTTTCAGTACTGGAAATATTATTCATCAATATCCACTTTTTATTTATTTTGTAATTTTTGTACAACCCTACGCCAGGCACGGCGCGCGCGCGCCCGTGCAATTTCTGATAGGAAACATACCTACTTCCACTTCCACATATTTAGACATGATGAACATGAAAACTAATAATACTGTAACTAATAATAGTGTAAGCAAACTCATTGCTTTGAAATACATAAATATATGAAAACTAATACTATATTATGTAATAAAATTTATTATTATGAAAATTGTTCCTATAGAAATTGACTTTATTACTTATATAGATATTGAAATTACGTAATTATTACCTACTGGACATTGTAATTTTTCTTCTTAGACTGACATACCTAATTGTGTACCTATCTAATTACATGTCAAATCAATATTTACATGCTGTTGTAGGTATATGTCTGAATCAGGCGATCTAAATCATTGTACCTATTTGCTTTGTAATGTACCTACCCTGTTCAAAATGCAAATAGATTATATTATTATTACTACTAAGACATGATAAGCATACACACAAATAAAAGTAATAAAACTAGGATTTTTACTTGACACTAACACAAATCTAGTAAATTTTTTCTAGGTATTTAGGACAAGACGTAGTCAAGTAGGCAGGTAAATAAATAAGTAGGGAGGAACTTACATTTTATTCCGAGATCTTTTGGCTTTCACGTTTTTATAATGCGTACTAAATTTTCTTTTCGCTGGCATGGCACTCAGCAAATTATCCTGCGAAAAGAGACCCTCGATTACCAATTACGTTTATGATACCTATTGCCTTTATCATGTTGAAAAATCTATGTATGTCGTGCAGAGAACTATATACCCCGCCAGTTCATATCTCGAGAAAATAAGGTGGGCAGGGCTTTGATTGTTTCAAGCCTGAATTGATACCTACTTTACAAGGTTCATAAAATGACCTACGCAACAAAGTAAATAATTTTGTATTTCTTACGATTTATATCTAGTTCCATCATGGTTTTCTTTCAGACTTTCATTATATCGGTACTTTCTATTTACTGAAAGTAAATTAGTTATAAAAATATTGTACTTACAGTTTTTCACAAAAAACACAAATTCACAACACGTAATTTTGCTGTAGCATCCGACACGCGTGGAGTCACTTTGAAATTCTATGGCGCACTGGCGATTAGTTGCGACGATCGTTCTATCGGGACGCGTTTGAATTTGCATACATTTTTCTATGGAGAATTTACGTAAAACATATCTAGATTTTAGGGCTTTAAAAGGGGAAGTCTTTGTTTGTAAAGGTACAAAAAAAAGTACATGGTTATATTTATTGGCTTTTTCAGTGTTCAAAAAGTGTTTCTTTTTATCAATTTGTGTTGATTTATTGGGTTAAATCTGAAAAATACGAAGGCAGGTTTTCGAATTTTTTCTCAATTTTGTGCGTTTGTTGACGTTTATTATATAACAACTACAGGGTTTTAAGAGTTAAAATTAGCACTAACATCATTTTTGGTCTTTCATTTTAATATATACAAATTATCGTTGTTATTAATCATATGTAAATAGGTTAAATATGAAAAATCGTAACACTCTTTTCGGTGATTTTCACGATCTGGGCCCTTAAAGGAGTAGCTGTCTACTCCTTTAACAGCTTTACAGCCGAAATTTGGGAGTGTAAAATACGTCTGTACGTATTTTACACTCCCAAATTTCGGCTGAAACTTTGATGGTCCCACGTAATAGGGAACGCGCCTTTTATCGTGTCCAAGCACATGAGATTTATTTACCAGAACCTCGTCAGTATGTCGGTAGTAAGAATGACTTAGACGCCGGAGTTGTTCATAGACTCCTTTAGCACTTAAAAGGATAGTTATTTATTATATTGATAGAAGAAAATAAAGGTATACCTGTATTCTAGCTTCAGTTAGTCCTGTTTGCAGCGCTAGCTCTTCTCTTGTATAAACATCAGGATATTGAGTACGGTGAAAAGCTCTTTCCAAAGCATCTAATTGCTCCCCTGTGAATGTAGTGCGAGATCGACGTTGCTTCCTTTTCAGGGTTAACCCCGGTTCCGAATCTATATCTGAGGAGTCTGAACCACGACCTGAAAAATATAATAAGGATTTTGTTAATATTTAATTGATAAACGAGACAAATATGTAGAGTAGCTTCTTTTTTGGTTACTGATTATTTTATAGCTAAAATTTTTATTGCTCTGTGTAGTCTTACTGTAATTATAATATATCGTATGTAGCAATCTAACTAACATTGAACCTTAGTCCTCAATGTAAACATTAAGTGCAACTGAAGTTCTCGTTCAAATGAATAGTTATAATTATGAAACTTCGAAACAAACAAACGTTGTTTTAGATCACGTTAATGCGCGCTAACTATAAAATAATCCTTGAATCTACTAATGTATGTCCATGGCCCTAATGTGGTCCATTAGTGGTATAATACTTTACATACCAGAAAGAAAGAAACTCATTCGTAACCCATGTCTAGGACTAAAATGAGTAAGGCAAACTGACACTCCTGGGGCTATCTTATAATTTATATGACATTATATTACACTAATTTATCTTCATCTCTTTTTTGGTACACGCGTTATTTATTAACAGTTTTTTTGTGTAAACCCACATCATGTTGTAATTCGCCTAAATCAAGAAACGCTGGGCTCGCGGGTCGATCTCATTTATAAATCGGTAGCGGAATCCTACGGAAACAGATTAAAAAACGGCCACAACAATACAAGGCTTTGGGTTTAAGACTGATTTTAAAAAATGCAGCTTATATTAATAGCCTTTTGAAAGAAGTCAAAATTGAATGAGATGAAAAAATAGGGGCTCAGCGTGGCGCGGAATAAGGAACACCCAGCGTGGCGGCTTCTTTGTCGGTCTCTTTACAGTTCAGTTGACATTTTGCCACCATTCAATATTTTGGTGTCGCGAGCTGGATTTATGACGTGTTAGTGCGAAAGTGCAATATTATTGCGACACGTTTCTTTGCTTTAGAAGGTGATTACTCGGCATGCGTAAAGCAGATTGATAACCGACAATAAGTACGCATAAAATATTCGTCATGCTGTGGCATCGTACATGTACATCATATGTCACGTGATAAGCGAGATATACTCGTAGTTAAGTGTATTACTATTAAATTTGATAGTAAATCTATTTGCAAGATATTGTGGTAGTATTAATAGACCGATTTCAGAGAAGTAAGAGGACTTGAATAAACCATAATCTTTAGTGGTTACGGTTGCAGTTATGATATAGTTAGCTTTATAGCTAAGCTTTACAAAAAAAAGTATTCATACTAGGAAAAATATAACGTTTTATGGCTTTCTCTTATTGCACTAATGTGTTTCCTTTATAATGATGCGTCGTGTTTGGGATAATTAAAGCACGAGGCAAGTTCTCTAAGCACAAAGGCTTCGACAAATAAAAAACAACACTTTGTAATAAAATGATTTACATTACTCAAATTCTCCGGCTGGCGCGCGAGACAGGGACAGATTTATTTAGTCTTTTTGCTACCAAGTCCTGATCATAACGTATGAGACGAAATACAAATCGAAAATATAAAATAATGTGATACAATTTAAAACTTTACAGGATGGCAGTAGAGTCCATTTCTGTCTGCTTCATTAGGGGGCAGCAGTAAAGCAAAACTATGACGGAATTTATATTCAAAGAAAGGTGAGAGGTTTATGGATGAATTGTACGTGGGAGAGGGCGAGAAAAACTTTGGCGATTGCCGAAATGTGACCCCGTGAAGAGGCGCGCGCGCCGGCTTCGTTCAAAAGTCATAATTTGGAAGTTGAAAGAGCGGCGGCGAAGGTTTAACACCTTCATAATCTGGGTTCATTAAAATGGTCGGGTCGGCCTTTGTTTCAGCGGGTTGTTTCAACGTTAACAGATGGTCGGATTAGCACGTCTGCTTTTTGTGGGTGTGAGTTGCTTGTTCTTTCGTCAGCTTCTTCATTTTAAATAACGCTACATTTTGAACGCTTTTTGGAAATACTAGTGCTTTTGTACAATATCCAACACATCTATTTGTGGGAGAAGAATAGGTAGGTACAGTTAGCGAGGGATAAGCGGAGCTTTGCATTTGTGTGAATAGAATATAGAAAATAGAATCTAGAAAAATAGAATATAGAATCTTCGATCAAATGTCTTTTATATGGATGTATAGAATAGAAAGAAAGAAATATTTTTATTTTTGCATCACAACATTTTACAGTAGAATTATGGGTAGGGTTCATATGCAAGAGTTTAGTGTACAGTCATTTGCCTTCAATAGGTACTATTTCTTTATATCAGGATATCACTCATAACAAGAATATATAAGGATATATAGGTACTTAACAAGGAGATATAAGGATTTTCATACGTAGTACATATTATATTGAAGTGGTCAATAGATGGAACTCTTACAAATATACTAGGTATGCAATGCATGCTACTATTTGCAAATGTTGAGCGGAGCAAATTTTCTTAAGTTTTTTTTATGCTCTATTTTCATGATTTCAGAGATATGCACTCCCGAGTATGATGTCGAACAGCATGCCAAATTTGGTCAAAATCGGTCGAGCCGTTTCGGAGGAGTTGGCACACAAACGATTTACACTTGTCGTCTAAGCTCCGCTCAATAAAGCCTTTGGTAGCAGTAATAGGTAATATAACCTCCTATTTCATAGATCCGTAAAAGTTGGATGGCGAAGTGTGGTTCAATAATTATTATGTTAGCGATTATAATAAAAATTGCTGTGTCTTAATAAATCTACAGCAATCAGTATTGACTAGAGAGTTGTGTGATTAATAACAGTTGTACAAACAAGTAGGTACGTAGCTACCTAACACCTTATTAAGTCACTCTTATTGATATAAAATACGTGTACACAACCAAATCAATAGTTGACCGAGCGAGCGAAGCGTCTCAGTTTTAACTCCAGGACTGGCCGATTTGGCGTTGTTTGTCTGTATGTATGTATGTGTGTCAGTTCCGGTCTACCGGCCGCATTTTTCAGCCGATTTTCATGAAATTTGGCACAAGTGTTCTTTGTGGCAAGGCGCAACTTTTGTCGAAGGGATTGGGGGGAAAATGGGGGAGAAATGGGGGAAAATGGGGCAGAAATGCGGAGAAAATGATCATTTCTCATCTCATATGGAAAGTCAGCCACCAGACCACGTCCCAAAAGGATGTTAGGGACCCGAAAATAACGCGAGGTCGCAGAACTACTAGTTATATTAAATATTAACTACGTACAATACCTAAATATAAGAAATTCTGTTAAGTCGTTAAGACAGCCCATAAAACTATGATGTAAGCTTGTTAATATTTATTCAAAAGCACTGCGGTTCATCTTTGTCGGCTGACTTCGGGCACTTCCGTACAGTTTCGTGTCTTTCTGGGAGGGCTCTTATTGAATAATGTGATGAGACAAAATTGTCTTGAATACAACGCGTGATAATAAATGCCGACTAAATAACTGTGAGGCCGCGCGTGTCTAAACTCTCGAGGTTTACATGGACGTCCAGTGAAAGTCAGTGCTGATAATAATAAGTCTAATTTAATGCTCGGAATTGCCTATAGAAATGGTGATTGTCATCATTTTTCACCTTTGTCACAAAGTGCATTAACAAATACATCTTAAGGTGAAATTTAAGTGTTATTTAGCAGACAAATCTCTGTTGTTAATCTAAACTTGTATGTAGAGTACAGACGCGGTCATAAATGAATCTGGCAATTCTGAAAATAATTTATATTTAAAAATTATTATTTCTTAGGTAGAAGTAAAAAATATTAACGACTCTAAAATTTGACATTTATAACTTGTTTTTCAAATCACATATTTATTCTTTACTCAGAAATGTTAATTTATTTAAATGTTCCATTAAATTGTTTTTAATACTTACATTCGCGGTTAATAAACTATTGAAATAAAGATAAAATCATTTACTTAGCTAAATAAAAAAATACTTGTCATAAATTGAAGAAAGACAAATACTGCATCGGGTTGGGGATGAATAACACAAATTCAATAGGGGTGGTCAACTATGAACCTCGTTCTAGTTCACCTGTATACTGTACTCCTGTATACTGTACTTGATACTTGCACCCCAAGCTTGTGCTAAAGCATGTTAGTCGTGATCCTCGGGATGGAATTTCTTGTTCTGAGGTATCCAAAACTGCTCCGACAGTGTTAGGGGAACCCTGGAACCAAACTTGAAAATATGTCCATATAAAATGAAATATGGTACCTAATATAACGAAAGAGTGTAAAGTAGTCATGTAAACCAAACTTTAAATCTGGTACATGAAGATTGCGTTAGACGCCGCGTCGCACGTCGTCGTGGAGGTTCGGCGATAATCGCCTCTGCAGCAACCGCGAGACCGCGACATTAGTTCATTGTAACGACCGATGTTATTAAACAAATGCGAGATTTTATCGCCCTCCCGTACACCTTTTGTTTTGCTCTGATGCGACTGTGAAAGCTCATTACTTGATTCAAGTCGTTTGAGGGTAATGTCGCAGTCTATTGCAGCACTTACGCGTTTATGTGCTATTATTATCGCGCATGAACTCTAAAACTTACGCTAGAGATAATCAGAACGCCCGCCATGATTATCAATTAACGTTACTACTATAAAATCACTGAATTTAGTTTAGGTCTAGTGAAAACCTGCAAAGATTATCAGATATCTACTTACAGATTGTAGACCTGAGCGTTAACATTAAAGGACACTACCAATCAGTCCGGTTTCAAGGTATCCTTTTGAAAGCACGGACGATACTCTGGCAAATATGGGCGGTACGTAATAGATTGCGACTATTTCTGTAATTGAATTAGTGCTATTTGGCTTAGATTAGAAGCCGCTAGTCCATATTACACCAATACTAAAATGGTGAAGATACATTACACTACAGCTCACAAAGTGGGCGGCATGACTGCACAAGAAAAGCAACAACAGGTAGATACGGCACTTTCAAAGCACAATTAATGTTGGTGACAAAATAGAGCAACAATGTCACCACAACTAAAACATGTTACGCGGATTGTTCGTATTTCAGCACTATCGAAAGCGCGGCGGGTGACTGCGGCTCCACAAAGTGTCGGTCACCTTTTTCATAAATTTGCCTCATTCGCAAACTGAATGCCGCCTTTTAATGCGTCGAGAACAAACTTCAATATTTCAAATGGCAACAATGACGACGTAAGATTTGTGTGCGGAAATTGATTTTTTGAACACTCGTGAGAAAGCTTTGACAGGTTGCGGCTATTAATGTCGCAAAATAACCTTTTGTGGCCGATGGGAAGTTGCGCAATGTTTGTCGGCTGGATGAGTTTTATTTTTTATCGGAAGTTAAAATGTTTATCTAATGCGCGTTTATAAAATATTTTGCTTTTATTATAGTTCAACTTTAGTTATTATCTGACCATTAGTCACGATTGCCGCTGAAACTTTTTCATGCAGTCTGTTTTTTGAGTTTTGCGTAATACTAGAGATTCTTTAATTCCTTTCATGAAACTACTAGTAATTCTGATGAAATAGTACAACCAGGAACAAAATAAATTCAGAGATTATATTTGTCCGCCGAGTAATTGTTGTAGAAATAAAGTCGTCATGAAAAGATTTAATTGATTTCTAGTTTCTACCTACCAATATTAAACTTCCTAGACTTCTATAGTATCCACCTCACAAGCTATTCTGCTACCGTAGGTTTAAAGTACACAGTTGACGTTGACGTGGCTACACACATCTAATGAATAAGTCAGAAAAACTTTAATCGTCTTACCTCCAAGTATTCCATCGATGCTGTAATCTTTTTTTCCGTCTGGATCCCGTGCTCCACCGCGGAGTAGTCGAGATATTGACGAGATGCTAGGTGGATCTGACACTCCCTCCTGTAAATGGATATCATATTTTCACATTGCTTTATTAACATTCGAAGGTATAATTTGTCCAATACATAACACTGACAGATACATATTCTGCAATAGTATTATCCAAAATTTGGTGGTTGGTTACGGGTCATATTTACTACAAACCTAACCTGGCTAACCATAATATGATTGTCAAACCATTTAATAAAAATTAAAGATAAATGTAAAGTTAATGTTACAATCGATAAAAGTAAAAAAGATCACGTTGGACCGGTGATTTCAGGCAATTATAGTTTATTATAAATGTCTCTATAGCTTATTATAATTTAGTCTTTAAGTAAATATGGCATGGTTATCCAACTTTAACAACAAAGGAGAATGACCATTTTCTATGGAGTTTGGGCCCATCTCATCAGTTTTCTTTACATTTAATAGATAAATAATACCGTTTTATATTCTAAAGCAATTTACATTTTTATAGCCAGGTTCTATAATTTATTTTTCTTACTAACTTTAATACTAGAAATTTAACTATGAACTTAAGATTAAAAGTAAAGACTTTTTTTTTTAATAGATATCTTGAAGTTTCCGCCGCCATAAAATGGGCTCATCTTTGGGCATTCTCCTTTGTCATTCTGTAGTCACTCTATTGCGGAAATATTATTGATGGTATATTCTAAACGAGATTACTTTAACATCTTTTACATATTTACATTTTAAAGAAATGAATTGCTATTCATTTTTGGTATTAACCACATCTACTTTGACCCATTATTGTTACTCAAATACAATCGGGAAAAATGGAAATCGGATAAACAACATAAAATTATTTTAATAAAAGAAGTGATCCGTATAGTCAGCAGTAGTATTTTATTTGGAATATCTTGTAGGTGGATGATAGAAGATAGGGTGATAATAATGATTAGTGCCTGTATAGATATAACTATTGTAAGCTTTTATCAATTAACGCAAGTGAATCCGAAGAGCTTATCTGATGCTTCTATGAATAAATCCAATAAGTGGCCTTAATTGAACTGCTTCGGTGGCGTGGTCGGAAGTGCATCCGCTTTCGACGCCGGAGTCTCGGTGTCGATTCCCGGTCGGGACAAAGAAATGTGATGACACGTACATTTGTGCCGAAGTCTGGGTATTTTCCTATGTATAATATGTGTGTATTTACAAAAAAAATGTACATAAGTATTTTAATCAGTTTATCTAGTACTCAAATCACAAGCTCTTCTTAGTTTGAGACTAGATGGCGTTGTGTGAATTATCCTAACATACTTATTAAAAAGAAAATCATTCATAAATCAAAAATCAATCTGGAAAGCCGACCCCAACTGAGTTGGGAAAAGGCTCGGTGGATGATGATGATTAAAAAAAAATCGTTGAACTAAAAGATATCTAAGTTTACTGAATGAGATTTGTGTGAAAGCTTATTGCAAATAGTGCTAAGTGTTTTTCTCATCTATCTATATGCACTGGAAAGAAAAAGCTTTGAAAACAAGGTAGCACTTAGAGGTGAAAAGTATCGAAGATATTCCCGGCAGTTTCACTTTTTTCCATTTATCGAATGTACGAAAGAATTTCTTATAAAAGTACCTCCTCCCATCAATGTATCATTGATGGGAGAAGATGTATCTTTCAATGCTTTTCTTATTTCAATCCCAACTTAAAACTAAACTCTTAAATATATAATTAGTGATATGAAACTTATCCAGTCTGGAGAACTGAGCCAGCCAATTTAATTTTTATGCAAAACGTTTCTTTTAATTTAGTAGAAAAAAACTATTTTAATGGTCGTGATAAATAGTATTTAAAAATAAAGTGCTAGTTCACCTTGATTAACTTTTCACGTATTTCCCAGGAAAATATTCCCGGGTTCTGCCTCTTGAGGTCTTCAATTCTTGACTCGACTTCGGGTGTTGCGACTCTTGGTTTTGATCCCCCAATTACGCCTGGTCTGATTGACCCAGTCTCCTAGGCGAGATAGATCGTTTTATTATAAGTTTATTACATGGGATTGATTATTGCAATATTAGTGTAACTGTTTTATTTTTTAACTTAGCTCGATATCGTTTGATTGCATTGACTTTATTCGCACGAAATATTGCTCGTAGTAAAATTCTGAGAAACTGGATAGAATGCCTATGTACCGTCTTGTACTGTAAGGTACCGTATTTGTCTTGTCTAGCTATATGTTTTTGTATTTTAAAGCAATGAGTTTGCAAAAACTATTTGTCATAGTATTATTTGTCTATCATGTAGGTATTGCATTGGTATAACCGATTATAGTACCTATATGATACGTAAGCTGCTCATGCAAATTATGAAATGCGATACCTACTTACCCAATAACAAAATACACGTCAAAATTTGACACAACAACCAACTTCAAATTACCGAAATGGGACTAAATTGAATTGGTCACCACTTCGAAAGATGTAGCTTTCATTAAAAAAAAACAAAATCGGTTCACCCAGTCCAGAGATATGAGGTAACAAACATAATTTTTTTTTTATATAAAATAAACAAAAAAACACTGTCGAATTGAGAACCTCCTCCGTTTTTGTAAGTCGGTTGAAAAGGTAAATTAATTATTCAGTAAAATTAAGTATCTACTTTACGTACACGTACTTTAAAACGAAGATTAAGATACAGGTAAAAAGTCTTTGTATTTAAAAAAAAGGACTAAATAGGAATTTAATTTGAATATTCTTAATATTTTCAAAAACACAACGATTACAATTAATTATTTAACGATGTGTTTTTAAAACGATTACCTACCTATTGTTGTAATTGCAGAACGTCATAGGATATTTTTTTACTCTTATTTTTTATACCAATAAACCAATAATAGTCGCTAAGAACTTATTCTGTTCTATAAATACAATAACACGGATTTATATCGCTAACCTATTTAGCGGCTTTGGGCTGCATAAATTTAAAAAAATAAGATATCCAAATCTTCAACCAAACTTTAACTTACAGAATATTTATTTAGTGGTTTGCTAATATTTCAGTTATGATTTTTGCCTTAACTTTTGATTTACTAACTAATAATATAGGTACGTACATTATGTCAGAGGATTTGTTACTGTGATATAAGTGAAGTCATTATGTCAGAGTTTTGACTCAAAGCTCTGACATAATGTCGTGTAGACAAAGATAACTTAATCCCAAGGTAAAATAAAGCCCTTCTTGAAATTTGACGTTTATAATTTTATACAAACTTGTTTTTAGAAATATGTACTTCAACAGCATATACTTTTAGTATATCAATCAATGTATTAGCAAACTTTGTTGTACTCGTAATATTCTAGACTGTACGAGAAGGTAGTAAAGGTTGTTCTCTATACTCGTAGAGCGAAGCGAAACGTTTCCTGGGTGAAACAATTGCTATTATTGTAGTGTATAGAGGTACTGTATTATAGTTTATAGGTGCTTATAGGAATGCTGGTGAAAACGAACCTTCAGGCTCGGCTGGGCAAGATATCAATAGCAATTGTTTGATGGTTGACCAGGCGGTGTGTCACATCCATGTTAACATTTATAGATAGTTTTTGGAAGTATTTTATTTTTAACTTTGTTTGTTGTCAAGAGAAACATACTTTTAAGGTGTTTTATTGTTTCATTTGGACATAATTGTATTGAGATAATATGAGTGTAACAAATACCTACCTAATTCTTCGCATTATAGCGAAATATGAGATCTAATAAGTTTGAAGGCACGTATAAGATCTGCACAAATTCTGAAATGAAATACCTAGTTCAGGGACATCTAAAAGTTTGGTAATAGGTATACCTATAGTAAGTACTTATTTTCCAATTAGTTAGATACATTAATAGTCGGATGTGGTCTCTTATATAAAATATAGGTAAGGATAGTCATAATGAAGTGATAAACACATTAATAAGTTAGGAATATAATACTAATTATTTTATCATTGATTTTAAGATGAGTCTAGAGTTCATGATAATATAATAAAAAAAAACAACAAATAACGAAGTAGGAAACGAATATATCTAACAATTAGCGTATCTCACAACAATAATAGAAATCACACCAGAGTCTGCCATTAAAAGTTATTATTCGACTAAAAGCTTGATTCAAATTAGGAAACAATTAAACCTGCGCTCTCATGTTCTTGAGGAAGTTACAGATCTTTATTAAGCATCGTTATTTTAATATAACTTGTAAACGATTTAATAATACATTCCAAGTTTGTAATCCTGTTCAGACTTCCAACTATTTGTTAACTAGTTGTTTGTTACCAACTTATTGTGTTCGTGATTACTTGCGTGATTACTAGGATACTTCCCGACTTTCGTTAATACGAATCTTTTGAATAACTTTAGTTGCATTATTTAGGTACATTTAGTTACATTTCAAATACAACCCAACTTACACAACCTACCCAGGTTGTATTTGAAAAAAGCTAAGTTGTTTTAATATTCGACACAAGTTACAGAATGTAATTAAAGGGTTGAAGTGGTTCGTATTAACGAAAGTCAGTGCATGTATCGAGTGGAAAATGATTTTATAGTTACTACAAATGGTTTATGAAAATGTTTTATTGTTGTACATACAACATAAAACAGTAAATGGATACAAACTAAACATGTATACAATGGCGCCACTTATCTCTAAAGAGATCTCTTCTAGTGGGCCTAAGAGAGGAGATCATGATGCAAACAGATGCTGATGTGTGTGCAGGTTAATAAACTTGCATAAACTATTACTACATAAATACACAAATACATACATAAAAAGTTATATAAACATACATAGACGTACAATAATTAAGGTAAAGAAGCGAGATACTACATCCTTAACTCTCTTCTTGAAGCCAGCCACAGTTCTGCAGTTCCTTATATCGGTTGGAAGAGCGTTCCACTGTCTGACGGCATGAACGGTAAAAGAGTAGGAAAAGAAGTCAGATTTTTGGGAAGGACAATTGAGGCGGTAGGAGAGGTGAGGCCGACACGATTCATCTGATGCACGTATCAGTGTGAACCGCTCTCGCAGGTAGGAAGGATATGAGGGACTAGACTTGAGTTCCTTGCGAAATTGTGAGACATAACAAAAATAAATCGGATACCTAAGTTTTGGAACTGCTCAAGTTTGTTTAAGAACTCCTCTGTAGCATCCAGGTAGCAAGCGTCCGCGTAATCCAACATCGGCACGATTAGTGTTTGGGCCAGCGAGATTTTAGTATCGTGGGGCAAGAAACTCTGGAGCCTTTTAAGCGTGTGAAAGGTGAAGTGGACCTTCTTGCTGACCTCGTTAATATGGGAGCCCCAAGACAAGTTGTTGTCGATAATAACTCCCAAGTTCTTAGCGGCATCGGTGTATTTGAAAGGGATATCATACAGCACGATAGCTGGAAGAGATGCCGTATCCAATTTCGTATCCATTCTTTGTAAGTTTTCTCTAGTTTACTTCTTACCTGGTATCTATTGAGTATTTTGGAGACGCAGCCATGCGATACACGTAGCTGTCTCGAGATGACGCAGGGTCGGACTCCCGCCGCAGCCATTTCCACTATCTTCAACCTTATATGGTTTGGCAGCGGACGACCGTTGATGAACAAGCCTCCCAATTGGTTGACACGGCCTTGCCCTGTTATAAATTTGTAAAAAGACATTATAATATGAATCTTACAGCGCTCTATAGGTTAAAAATATAAGGTTGATGACAGACGTTAAAATAGACAGATAGTTTAAATATTGTCGTATTGTCAAACAAATTGGTTTAAGGCCATTAGCTGCAGTGCAAGTCATAAGTTTTCTTTAGAATAAATGTCAAACAACAATTGAAAAGTGTTTTAAAGTGAGCATTAAATATCACTAATACTTCAAGTTTACACAACTATTGACGTTTGTTAAAAATAAAGACAAATGAATTACTAACTATTGTTAGAAATATAATAAATCTTATATACCCTTACCTACCCACACATCCATACCATTTTGGTGACGTTCCATAATGGTATGAGATTTAGTGCGATTCCATTAAACCAGTAGAACACAATGTCAGTATCACTATCAGCTATTCTCATACATAGTCCGGCACACAACTGTTTGTAAGGCAAGTCTCAACTAAAAACATCGCGTTTAATTTATTCGATCTAAAACTTTAACACCATAAAAACACCACAAACATGATAAATGTCTATTTACATTAAATTAAGCGAACGAGATCAAAACACATAATTGCAATCAATTATCACCCATTAGTATTTACATAATTAAAACGACGTGTTTAATTAATTACGTTGTCATAAATATTGTTTTTGGAAAAAAAAATTGTGGTATAATGACGCGTTCGGTGGTAGACGTCAGTTATATCCAACTATGGTCATGAACGCTATCTTGAGACATAGTTTTTTGAATTTGAAAAAAGATCGATAGATCGCGTTATCTTTTTTTAGTGCGCGTGAGTGCAGTAGAGGAGGTGGTGTAGAGAACTGAGAGTGCCTATGTACGTACAGACACGACGCGGCGTGGTGGTGTGCGTTAAGGCAGGAGGTACTGTTGAGGACTCGGTTGTCTATGTGTTGGTGAGTGCATGGTACACTCCCACTATACAAGTTTGAGGCTGTATTGGAGCCATGTGGTGAAAGATAGATTTTTGTTTTATTGAAAACATACATACCTAAACTAAAATAAAGATGGTTAAAATTAGATTTATAGAAACTGGCTAAAACTTTGAATAGTAGAGAATTATATAATAATATCCAAACCAATAAGAGACTTCGCATTTTTTTATCGTAATTTTAACTTATATGGATGAGGTTTTAACATTATTTTTATCTAGAATTGAAATATTATTGAAATGTTTGTCACCCGAGTGTGGTACCGAAACAGGCGCTTACGCAGTTGGAGGGGGCGAGTTCTGCCCATACAGTATACAGTGACAAAAATATACTTGTCCTTCTCTAATATACTATAGCCGGCATTTAGATGGCTTTTTATTTCAGCCTTGAATATTTGTGTGTACGACTTATACTTTCAGTTGGATTAGCTGTGATGGACACTTGTCAAATGGAATTTATAGAATAAAATATGACGTTTTATTGATACGTTGAAATTGATAAATAAGAACGAAGTAGTAACATAGGTAGTGTTATTTGTTTTTATCATAGTAAAAAATATAGTAAACAATTTTAGCACTATGTCTTACCTACAAACATTATTGTATACAGGGTGCAACATTCAAATGGGTTAGTATGGGAAATTCCAAAAACTATAACACACGAGGATCTGTTCTTAGGAACCAAAACATCGATCGAAAACGGCTTTCATATAATTTTTTAAACTTGTTCTCCATCCGGATATCGAAAGGATGTTAAAACAATGCAATTTATTAATTTTCTTCATGATGTTTCATGGCAACATTTACTGGCAAAAAAAAAAGAATAATCTACCTGAGTTTCTTGCTGGTATCTTCTCAGGAGAACAAACTTACCGTACCAGTGAAAGAATAATCTTCAAATGGTTATTTATGTACTTAATTTAATATTTTTATAATATTGTTAAATTTTAACATTCATATGTGCTCTTTATGTGCCTAAACTGAATAAACGAAATTGATTCTTCTTGTTTATTTGGCTGCTTAAGACCTACAAAATCGATATCTAAATAGAAATAGTGTTGGTTTCATTTTCGAAAATTCCGGGGTTCGATTCCCGGGCAGCTTTTATTTTTACTAAATTTTCAGTTTCACACTTTCTTATACTTAATGACACATTTGAATGTTACACCCTGTATACCTTCTTGCTGATTGGATCAGGAAATTTATGATATACAACGAACGACATAGCTATGGTACTCGTATGTCTTTCGGGACAAGACAAAGATGTCATAAATAAATTATCGAGGTGTGTTGTTTATTGAGTAGTATGTTTTTGGCATAACTTAGATATGAAAATATTTCACATTCATCTTATTAACAAGGAACTATACCAAATCTCTTTTTCTTCCATCCCTTAGTCCCATATCTATCTGGGGTCCAGGTCTACTTGGACGGTGGCGCCAGAAAGCTCTGTCCTGGGTTGTCTATAGAGTTAGGTTAGGTTTCAGTTCTTAGATCACTATGTAGGAAGGGGTCCTCTTCTACACAGGCGTTTTATGGGGATATTTAAGGCTGTTTTCACGGAGTAGCCATCATCTCGTCGCATTGTGGCCGTACCATCTTAGCCTGCCTTAGTTTCTTCGTTATTCAAATGTTCGTTTCACGTGATCATTACGTATTCTGTCGAGACGTGTTACACCATCCGCTCAGTGCAGCATCTTCATCTCGGCTTCATGTGCAGCTACTGTTCGTTCTGTTTTGAAGTTCTTCAGCACTCCGCTTCATATAGCACTCCAGGACGGACAGCCGTCTTGTAAATTTTGCCCGTGGTCCGTTAGCATTCAGGTGTAGCAGTGTACTACTGCTAGAGATCGACATTTCAGCCAGACAGTATTAAACGACACGGGCATTGGTCGTTAGGAAAGACCCAAGGTACTTAAAGCGGGTGACTCGGGGAACGGTAGTGGTATCAATGGCAATGTTACCACTTGTCTCTTCATCACCGTCAGAATCACATTCCATGTGTACTGACTTTAAGCGGACTGACTTTAAGCGGCTGACTCGCAGGCCATGTCGCTCTAGCTCAGTCATAGACAGGTCTATAGACACAAAATAGCTGTTCTCATACTACAGATGCCCAATTTATTATCGGTACAATGTCAGAAACTTACAGTAGGTATCATTCTTTACTTTAGGACATTATGTGGGATATACCCATTGAGCACTTGTGTCAATCATATTCATTACAGTTGTGGTGAAATACAAATACTATGAGACAAAGTTGTGGAATAAATTTAAAAATTAACCACCTACGATGCGCGTCCATTCGAGAATAGCAGAGAATTACAGTGCTTCATCATCTAAAGCCTGGTTCAGTCATCATCTACTGAACCTTTTCCCAACCCTGTTGGGACAGTAAAATTAAACTTGTAAGTGTACAAATTATTTGAGCTATCGAAGATAATACTATTTATACTAACAAAATACATTAAACTTTTAATTAAATACTAACTTACAATATCTAAACAGTAACTATTCTTCTGGTCTTGAAAAGAGGTGATCATAAGTTTCGACATGGTTTTAACAAGGCCGCAACCGTTTGGACTCCGAGGTCCCAATGTCTCTACCCCGAACGACTTAAATATGTAGTCTCCTGTTAAATTGGAGTAGTTGCGAAGTTTGAGGCTTTCCGTTGATGCAGCAGCATCGCCGGCACACCCTGCTGTACTAGGAAGGTAAAAAGGTGCAAGAGTATCAACCCACGTTGCATCCCACACTAAAGGCCTTTCCATCTCCATGGCAGTATAGACATTCCATCAGGTCTCTTTTGTCATCGCCACGTGTCAGCCTGTGAACGCGCTTACGCCACTACTAACCACCATTTGGCAAACGGAAGAGTCACCGGATGACTGGAACAAAGGCCTTCTCATCACCGTGCCAAAAAAGGGAGACCTCAGCGACTGTAATAACTGGAGAGGCATTACCCTGCTCTCGGCGCTATCTAAGGTGCTATGCAAGATTATTTTGGATAGACTGTCGAGGGCAGTGGAACCTTCTATCCACAGGGAGCAAGCCGGATTTCGTCCTAACCGACCGTGCACGGATCAAGTCAACACACTGCGTATTATACTTGAACAGGCATCAGGATGGCTGAGGGAGATGTATCTGACCTTTGTGGACTTCGAAAAAGCCTTAGATACGTTGAGGTGGACTTGTATCTGGGACCTGGACTGGCGGAGGACTTTTGCTGCAGAAGTGAGTGCATTAGGGAAGACTTGGAGCGAAATAAAGCGCGAAGCTCAAGGCCGAACGGGATGGCGTTGCACTGTGGACGCCCTCTGCCCCACCTAGGGTCAGCCCATTTGGTTCACCAACTGCTGGGATAACGGCGGTGGACAGAGCCAGACGGATTACGACATTGAGATGAACTTTGAACATAAAAGACTTTGATGTCCCAGGTAGCGGAGAACACATGGCGCATCCAAACGCAAACAATATTTGATATAATGGTTAAGAGAGCAGATCAGTGAAGGGGATGGCATCGGTCTTATCCATATTTAGTATGTTATATAGATGAGTACAAAAATGATTCACAAGTCATCATCATTCAAACTACCCTTTATGAGACCATAACGTATTTGTCCTGTCAGTTAAGTAGTTTACCTACATAAAATTATACCTACCTATAAAATACAATATTATTATAATCTTCTAAACTGATTCCAGTACTTATCGTTTATAAATATTTGTCCAAAGAATAGTGTGAAAAATATGTAAAAATGACAAGAAACTTTGTAAAAACAACGATTTTAATATAGTTTATAAGCAATGAAGTATGCTAACTTATTCTCAAATAATTTTACAATATTCGCTATATTAACACAATGTGATCGATCACAAATTAGTCAAAATATGTGTGTACCTAATGCTGTCTTGGTCAGTTGGTAGAACGTTCCTTCTGGAAAGGGAAAAGTCGCTGGTTCGAGTCCACCCCATGATTATAGTTTTTGTGATTCATATTGTAAAATTATTTGAGAACAACCATATTAGTTTCCTAATTAAATTATAAAATGCTCTACTTTTTGACGAATTATTTAGTTTTAGGCAATACAAAGTTTGCTAGTTTATTACTTTTATATTATTTTATTTTATAGATACTTCATGCCATATAGATTTGGATAATCACAAGTAAACAACCAAGGCACAAAGTACTTATTCGAACGGCGCACCGCGGCGGTCAGTCGGTGGTAACGATGGAAAATCGACATAAATTGCCATAATTAATTTAGTCCAAAAAGAATCGGTACACAAAGTAGTTTCAAAGCGTTCAATTTGGCAATAAATTCAGAATTTTCACGGCACAATAATTTATAACAGTCTCATTTCGTTTTTTTCCTCTTCCATTTAGTACTTAGTGACTGAAAGTTCAAAGGAGAATGTTTTCTCACGCCATTGGAAAGTAAATAGTTTAGGCAGCTTTCTTTTTGGTGTACAGAGAAATTATTTACAGTGTAATCTAGGGTCATAGTATTTTTTTTCATTATACGCTTCAGTTATTCGAAATATCTGTAGGAATCAGTGTAGTAAAAATAAGACTGAAAAAAAATTAAACGCAAATCACATGACAACAGCTAGATGGTTTTATTAAGTAGGGAAATTTCATAAAAGGGTGAAATGTATGTAATATGGCGGTAGGTAGTGGTAAAACAGTTAGGTAGGTATACAGTTTGAGTTCTCCAAATGTCATAGTCAAATACAAAGCTGCTAGAGAAGTAGGTACTAATACTATAAGGATTCACAGACACACTCACGAAGTCACGTCTTTATCCATCAAGAGGTAGACATTGGTGTTTATTACGTCCACATTTACTACCAAATTCAATATGTAATCACGATCCCAAGGGATTGATCAAACCATCAAATCCTTTCAATGTCAAATTGGGAATTGTATGAATTATCAATCCCGGATAGTAAAAATATGGATTGAGATTACATATTGAATTTGGTAGTAAGCCGATCATTTTATTGGATCCACGTAATATTGAATTGTCAGCAGGTGCGTCACGTGCAGGTGAGGATGACTTGGATCCCGAAGAAGTTGATAGTTTGTCTGAGAACCTTGTTCAGAATTTACTTTCCGTAAGCTTTGTACAGATTTTTTTTGTCGACTCGTTCTCTGAACTCATAGAATTATTGCTGATGCCAACAAGTGAGACCAAGAATAAAAGTTATATGAATTGAGCATTGCTCAAGTTAGCATCAGAGCAACATATATAAATGCTTCAATTTTATGTTACTAGCGGTCGCCCGAGACTTCGTCCGCGTGGTAATTTGGAAAATACATTATACGGACTTGGACCTTAGTTTGACTCCTGTCGCCCGTAATAATTTTTCCCGTTCCCGTCGCCCGTAATAACATCTAGCATCGCAAATATTTATTTTAGAATGAATTTTATTCGATATTTTATGTTATACTGAGTTGACCTTAAAAGATAGATATATGCCCCCGCGGACTTTTATTTTGAGCTTTTAAGAGGAGCTTTTAAGAGGAATAATTCTTTAGTACATTATTTTAACATACCATTAATGGATTGGCTATGGATGTTCGGAAAAAAAATAGTATTTCCCCGTTTTTGAAACATATTTCACTGCTGCTCCGTTCCTATTCAATGTAGCGTGATGTTATATTTCCTTCCTCGATAAATACTCATAAAAAATATTTTTTCAAATCAATCCAGTTCTTCCTGAGATTAGCGCGTTCAAACAAACAAACAAACTCTTCTGCTTTATAATATTAAGTATAGATTATACTCATCTGGATTAATTACTACTTATGTATAGACCATACCAGATCGGAGGGACCTCATCGCAGCTGTAAAGTTTATATGCAACTCTGTTAGATCTATGCAGAATGCTGTAAGTACAATTGTTGAGAACTATATTTTACTTAGTTAACACGACTATGGTCTAGATGGTGTGTCTACTCGAAACGTCGGGCTATTCGAAGATATGTATGTAAGTACCTACTTACACATATCTACGCCATGTTCGTGTTAATTCCCGTACACAATTTAATACAAATAAATGATGAATCTCGAAAGTTAGTAATACGTACTTTTTTTTTTTTTTTTAGTTCCGCGACCAAGGCCGCGGCCGCTCTAACGTCCGTTGCCGGGCGTCTCTGGTTACAAGCAGAACGTATTTCCAGTGGCGCCCGGCGGACTTTGACCACCCCTGTGGTCTCTGCGGGGGTTGGGTCGGGATGAGAATCCCGCGTCGTTGGGGTAGGGTTTTATCCCGCGTCAGTGAGTGAATCTGGTTGTGTGCTATGGGGCAAAGGCCCCGCAGCACGCAACCCTTCTAGCCTGCTTCTATAAGGACGACGGATGGCGATCCCGCCGTCCTCAGGCCCCGATCATGGAGGTCGATGGTCTTGGGCGTAGATGAGTCTGCGGCGCCCTCGCCGCTGACTACGGAACTCGGCGGGGAGGGTACGCTCCCTCTCGGCCGCCTCCTTCGCGAGCACGACTTGCTCGCAGAAGGACACGGCCGCGTTCCACCTACACCCGCTGGAGACCATGGCTTGAAGAATGGTCTCCAGCGAGAGGGTATCCACGCCCAGACCCACTACGAGGTCCCGGCGCTGACTCGCCCACGCTGAGCACTCCACCAACGTGTGGAGTGCGGTGTCGTCGTCGGAAACCTCGCAGTGTTGACACCGGGGTGTGACCTCACGATGGATGCGAAACAGATAGCTAACGAAGCATCCATGCCCGGTAACGATCTGCGTCGCACGATACGTAAGGTCGCCATGCTGCCTTAGCATCCAATCGTCCATGATCGGTCTCACCGCCGCGATGATGGTGGCACCCCACTTGGGTTGCTCAAGTCGCACCCTCCATGACTCCATGAGATCCTGTCGGAGTTAGGACCGCCGGTCATCGATTTCTCGAGACGCAGGCCTGTAGTCCCGCTCCAGCGCCTCCTTGCGCCATTGAAACAATGACGCAAGGGCTCTCGCTTCCAGGTCCCATGGAGGGGTCCCGGCTAGGAGACATGCAGCCTCTTCGGAGATCGTGCGGTAGCCCCTTATTGTTTTGACAGCCAAGGTCCTGAACGGTCTATTAAGGAGCGTTGAGTTGTTGGCCGTCAACCGCGCCGCCCATACGGGAGCCCCGTATAGGGCCATACTCCGCACGATCCCCAGGTACAGTCTCCTGCAGGAAGCGTTGGGTCCCTTTAGGTTGAGCATCAGTCGCGAAAGCGCGACCGAAGCCTTGGGGACCAAACTTCGGAAATGTGGTCCGAAGTTCCATCGGCTATCAAGTACGATCCCTAGATACTTCATCGAGGGCTTGATGCCGATGCTAACGCCTCCCACATTTATGCTGGAACCTTCAGGTGGACCGTTCCGAGGTCTGTGAAAACACAAAACCTCGGACTTGTGCAAGGCCACCTCCAGTCCCAGCCGCCGTATCCGACCTACGACTTGAGCAACACCCGTCGTGACCTTGAGTGCTGCCTCCTGGTACGTTGCACCTCGCGCCGTGACGAGGGTATCGTCAGCGTAGCACGTTTTTTTTTTTTTTTTTTTTTTTACGTGGTCGGTGATGCTTTTACGCACTTCACCGTCTCGCTGCGGGGGGGAGCGAGACGGCTTCATGTAAAACGGGCCGGACTATCCACTAAAACCTATCCACGGTGTTTCTCCTTCGCCTTAGCCGGGCCGCCGGATAGGCAGGAACTGTTAAGCAACAGCGGCCCGGCAAAGGGGCGCTCTTTCAAGCTCTACTCGGGGGTGCCTAAACCCCCCCTGATCAACACATAAGGGGCGTCGGACTCCTCAGGGCCATTCGCGTGAGCGGTGGGCCCCCCGACCCACCGCCCACGGCCCTATCAGTGGGGGGCTTGGGCGTAGGCAATGCGCCGTCGCCCCCTGACTGGTGCCCGCCGGGGCGGGAGCGTACGGCCTGCACGCTCCCGCTAACGCAGGGCCTCTCTCTTCGCCGCCATCACCTCCCGAGCGAAGGAAGCGACGGCGGCCCAACATTCTTCGCTGCCGGCCATGGATTGAATGACGGCCGGCAGCGAACCTACTCTGCCGATAACGCCCGTGAGAGCCAACCTCGGCGAGTCCCAGGCGGCGCACACGAAGAGCGTATGCTCCGCCGTATCTACGGCGCCGCCTGCGCAGTGATGACAATCAGGCTCCGACAGGATCCCCACCACTTCCCACAGGAATTTGGCAAAACAGCCATGACCCGTGAGAAGTTGGGTGAGGAAGTAGGTCGGAGCCCCCTGCGCGTGCTCCACCCACTGGCGGAGCACGGGACCGATGGCCCCCACGAGCACCCGACTCGCGGTGGGAGCCGCACATCTCAAGGCCCATTGCCGGAACAGATCGTCGCGAGCCTCCTGTCTCCAGCGATCGACCTGCTCCGGCAACGGGCGACCTCCTTCTTGTCGCACCAGGGCGCCCTCCTCGTAAACCCTCTTCAGGACCACCGCCTCGAGATCCCACGGGGGACTCTGTGCCAACAGGCACGCCGCCTCAAAAGACTCGGTGCGGTACGCCCGTGCAGCCCTCTGGGCCGCGATCCGCTGCGGTCGTCGCAGCTGAACCACGTTCGCGGCGCTGAGGGCATCCGCCCAAATAGGCGCTCCATAGAGCGCCTT
The DNA here is from genome assembly GCA_963556515.1 of Nudaria mundana. Classification (NCBI taxonomy): domain Eukaryota; kingdom Metazoa; phylum Arthropoda; class Insecta; order Lepidoptera; family Erebidae; genus Nudaria; species Nudaria mundana. The sequence goes on along the minus strand of OY748305.1, from coordinate 9,185,706 downwards.
GGAGCGTACCACACCCTCGTAGAGACGGCGGCAAGCACTTCCCGGTCCCCCTTTATTGGGGAGCAGCCTGTCGAGCGCATTGGCGGACGCCACCAGTTTTGGTGACAACCGCCGGAAGTGCTCGACAAACCCCCACCGGCTGTCGAGCAGGAGACCCAGATATTTAAGGGTCCTCCCGACAGCGATGGAGGTGCCACCCACCACAATTTGGGCATCCCGAGGGGGTCTCATCCGAGGCCCATGGAAGAAAAGGGCCTTTGGGACTTTTCGAGGGCCACCTTGAGGCCAAGCGCCCTAATGCGACCTACAATCTGCGCCGTGCCGGCAGTGGCGAGCACGGCAGCATCTCTAAAGGTGGGTCCTCGCGCGGTGACAAGGGTATCGTCGGCGTAACAAAGTACACCGACGCCCTGAAGAGTGGCACCGCGCAGGACCCAGTCATAACCTACGTTCCACAGGAGCGGACCCAACACCGACCCCTGTGGAACACCACACGACATTTCCCTGCGGACTACGGCCGACCGAGTCGGGTAAGTGATAGCCCGGTCGACGAAGTAGTCCGCAAGGACGCGCCTGAGGTACCACGGGACGTTGTGGTACCTCAGCGCTTCAGCGAGCGTAGCACGTTACGCCGACGCCCTCAGGCAACGCACCCCGCAGCACCCAGTCGTAGCCGATGTTCCACAGAAGCGGCCCCAGGACCGACCCCTGCGGAACACCGCACGACACATCTCGCCGAACTGACCCGAGCCAGCTGGGGAAAGCTATGGCCCTCTCCGAGAGATAGACCCCGACAATACGACGGAGGTAGAGAGGCGTTTCGTGATACACGAGCGCCTCCCTAACGCAGCTCCATGGCAAGGTGTTGAACGCGTTGGCGATGTCAAGAGACACCGCCACCACCACCTTGCCCTGCGAGACTGCTTCCTCCGTCAGGCTCTTGACGCGCATGATCGCGCTCACGGTGGAGCGCCCCCGACGGAAACCGTACTGGTTGTCCGCCAGGTCTGGCCCAACCGTCGAGAGATGCTCGACGAGGCGTTCCGCGATAATTCGCTCAAAGAGCTTACACACCTCGTCGAGCAACACGATTGGCCGGTATCCGGACGGTGAGTCCACCGGCCGCCCCCCGCCTTACGAATCAGGACCAGTTTCCCCGTCCTCCACACCTTGGGAAACTGGCTCCTTTCGAAGCATGCGCTAAAGAGCCCCATCAGTCGAGGCCCGAGTTCTTCGAGGGCCAGGACCCATGCACGGCCAGGAATGCCGTCGGGTCCGGGGGCAGTGATTTTCCGGCGTTTAAGCCGGAGTACTGCCGCACCTAGCTCCCCCACCCTGACTTCGGGTACGTCGTCTTCACTGATGCTATCCGCGTCGGGCAGAGACGGAGCCATGCGCGGAGGGACGTGCTCCTCCGCGCTCGTCGGAAACAGGGAGCCCATGACCCGCTCCAGCTGCTGCGGCTGGAGACTCTGGGTCAGTGGGGGCGCCCTAGGTCGGAGTTTCTCCCTGACCTGTAGGTACGGGCGCCCCCATGGGTTCTGCTGCAGGGTCTCCAGGAGCTCCTCGCGGGCCGCCGTCTTGGCCCGCTTTATTGTCTCCTTTAGCCTCCCTGTAAGCCTGATAAAGCTCCGCCTCTCGGGTTGCCGCGTCGTCTGGGCGGCGATGCCTCCGGCGAAACCTGGTGTACTGGCGGCGGGCGGAGATGCATGCTGCGCGCAGCTGTGCAATCTCTGGCGACCACCAGTACACCTGCTTCCTTGCCGGTCTGGGTGTAACCCTAGGCATCGCCGCATCACAGATTTGCGACATGGCTCTCCTGAACCACTCCGCCTCGGCATCCACATCGGCAGGCCGGTCCGGCGCCGGAATCCAGGCCTGCACGATGGATGCCTCCAGGAGAGCCTCCCGATCCAGATTGGTGAAGTGCCCAACGCGGATCCGGGGGATTTTCTACCGGCTGTGGGAGGTCAGGTGGGGGGACGACATCGAATCGGATGTACCGATGGTCCGAGTGCGTCTCCTCACCCTCCACGTGCCAGCCAGTAATACGGGCGGCGAGGGCAGAGGTCGTGAACGATACGTCCACGACCGAGCTGGTCTCCCGCCGCCAAAAGGTGGTGACATTCCCCCGGTTGAGGACCTCCAGACCACGTGTTCTGGGCCAGTCCTCAAGAAGCCTCCCCTTGTCCCTGGTTTACCGGGAGCCCCAAGCCTCACTCCAGGCGTTGAAGTCTCCCAGGAGCAGGACAGGGCGAGGACGGCACGCAGCGAAGACGACGTCGAGCTCAGTGAGCCATAGCTCAAACTGAGTCTCGTCCAGTGGCGAGATGTAGGTGGCCACGACTGCCAATCCATCATATTCCGCCGCAACACACCCGCGGTCCCTTGCAATGATAGCAAGGCGCGAGTTGTCTGCGGCGGACCCCCCAAAGATAAAACAGACCGAGCCGTCCTTATCCACCGGGCTTCCCGGGTGGATGTAGTACGGCTCGGCGACCACGGCCAAGTTTATGGACCACTGCCGGATGCTCTGGTACAGAAGATCCTGAGCAGCGCGGCAGCGGTTCAAATTCGGATGCGGATATGGGCATCAGACATTAATGGACGTCCATATCAGCATCCCGCCGAGAAACATCTGGCCGTGCAGTAGCGGCACCCCCACCGCTCTCAGCGGACGGACGAGGCTTTGGCCTCGAGGCGGCGCAGGTTGTGCTGCCGACCCGGTGGTCCGCAGTTTTGCCCTCCGCCTCGCATCTAAAGTAGCGAGGCGGGGCATCACAGGCACTTGCCTTGTGACCGGGCCGGCTGCAGCGGAAGCACCGATCGCCCACGGTGACTTCCGCTGTGCACTGCACTCCGACGTACCCCACCACCATGCACCGGAAACATCTGGTTTCCCGGGCACGAAGGAGGTGCACCTGCGCCTTTAGGAAGCCCCCTACGAGGAGGCTTCGTCCGTCCGTCATTTTCAGTGCCGCCGCGACGGGGCACTGGACGACTGTCATCCCATGACCAGTGGAGCCGAAGGAGATGTCTCCAGCCTTCACCTGGTCACGGGGGCAGCCGCCCGCCTCCACGACGGCGGAGATTACTTCCTCCGTCGTGGCCGCGTCATCCAGACCAGTGATGCGCAATGCAGCGCATTTGGTGGGTCTGGTGACGCGGACGGTTTCTGCGTCCAGCGCGTCCCTAAGCTGCGCTGCTAGGGCGTCAGCTTTAGGGCCGCTGGAGGCGCCTGAGACCTCGAGGAGGCGAGCCCCGGTGCGTGTCGTCTTGCACCGGAGACCCCCCTGGATATCGAGGGCTGAGAGGTTGACTGAGGACTTCACGGTCCTCAGGACATCAGCGTACCCCACACCCCTCTCCACACCCTCCGTCGTCACCGTAAAGACGACGGCTGTGGAGCGAGGAGCGCGGGGCCTCTTCGGCGCCTTCGCCGCGGCGGCTTTGACCCCTTTCTTGGCCGCTTTCTTGGCAGCCTTCGTCTTCCTCTTCTTGGCCCCCACTACCTCCCATCCCTCCCGTCCGGAGGGATGTAAAGAAGCAGCGGGAGCGTTAGAGGAAGAGGAGGCGACAGGGGTGCTGCTCTTCTTGCCGCGCCCCTTCGCCTTTCGCGCCTGGGCCGCGGTCTCGGCTGGCAACCGGTACGCTGGAGCGGACTGGGGCGGAGCGGGGTGGCGGACAGCGGGTGTGCCGCTTGGTCCTGGAGCGGGAGAACCGCCAACAGCCACCGCGTATGAGAACGCGGGACGTGCTAGCGGAGGGCGGTACGCCAGGTTCTCCAGGACCGCGAGGCGCCTCTCGATCGCCGTCAGGACCTGTACCATAGTCGGCACAGGCTGTGGCGGCGATCCGGGCGCCGTGGTGGGTGCCGTGGTGGGTGCCGTGGTGGGCGCCGTGGTGGGCGCCGTGTTGGGCGCCGTGGTGGGCACCGTGGTAGGCGTGGTTCTAGTCGCCTTTCTCGGCGCTGGTCCAGCCGTCGGAGGAGGAGGAGGAGGCGGCAGCATGGGACCGGGAGGCGCCTTGACCACCTTGGTCAAGTCAGCGAACTCCCGCCGCAGGTCGTCCATCTGCTTCCGGGAAGCAGCGAGCTCCACCTCCAGGCACTTCCAGGCAGGCTCCAGGAAAACGCTCATCAGAGTAATACGTACTAGTCTAAAAATATTTTTTTATTCATAGCACTGCATCCCAGTAATTATCACCCATCATGAAAGCTCCAAATTAGAACATGATAATAATATCTTAAACGGCTTACATCCTCTATAAAACCGTTCCGTGAAAACATTGGATTACAATATAAAAATCGACTCCAATCCAATTAAAAATTATAAAATTTACCATGTGTGTTATTTTATGGCCTACCTATTATATCCATAATGTCTTTGAAGATCTAAATACGATAGAGAACTTTGTAGTTTGAATTTCAAATTGGATGAAGAGAGACTTTATCCACATGGGGTCAATTTTCGTGACCTGGAACGCTGGTAGCACTTATTACAATTCTGTTGTTGGGCAATCCAACGGATTTCCTAAGTTCTTTGAATTGTATAAATTTGCAAGCATGGCAGCCAGTCACGCCAAAGTATTTGTATGAATGGGAATTGGATAACACTATTATAAAGCAGATGCGGCGAAAAAAATGATTTTGTACGTATAGGTAGGTCACAACGTCTATGACAGTCGTTAGGAGTAGTTGGTGCCCCTTAAAACAAAAATTCGACCAGTCTAACTAAAGAACTTCGATATCTCCCATGGGTTGTAGAGGTCAGATGGCAGTCGTTTCACGTGAAATATCGAAGTTCAGCCGAATCGCAGTTAGACTGGAAAGCCCCAACCGTGTTGGGAAAAAGGCTCAGTGGATGATGAGTATAGGTAAATCAAATTACACACATAAACATAATAATTTTGTCAAAACAAGTAATGGAAATTTACTGTCAATATAATTAATCTAAAAGATTGGAGATATCTTATCGTACGTAGATGTTTGTGCTCTGTTTAAAGTAGACATTTGTTTCGTTTCATATGAAGCTTTTGGGCTCTCAATATTTAGTTGAGTAGTATAAAAAAATTCACAATTGAGATGACGTTTTGGACATATTAATACCGGGCGAAGAGCTATCGAATTCGTGCTCACCATGTTTGTTGTAAGTAGTTTGGTTAAAATTTTTGAAAAAATTTCCAATATTATATATATACATATATATATACCAATATAAATTAAATATAATTTTCGATTACTTAAACAAAGACTTTATAATATATTATTAACATTTGTTTACCGTAATGCAGTATAAAATATCGGAAGTAATTTTATCGGTTCACTGATGGTCCGTGAGATAAGCATCTTGTAACACTGGTAGCATCAGACTTATCAATGGATTCCACGGAATGAAATGCTATTGTAAATGATCTTTCATTCCAAAACGAACCAGTGAATTCTTTCTTTGATCGAAACTTACAGTTCTTAACTCATTGTAATAAGAATTACGATTCCATGGCAAATCATGAAGGTTTTTATGTTCACAAACCTACGTCGGAGGCTATCAATGAAGTCCACTATGGTGTTTATGTTAAGTCATCGCATTTTAATGAACCGTCGATGACATGCTATACGAGTAATAGACTCACGGTGTTATTCTTTTTAGCGCCGAATTTTTTAATCGGTCTTTTGGGATGTGGAAACAAAAATAAAAAGTATCCGATTCGAAGGTTTCGAAGTATTTTTTTATTCTTGTCCCTAGGTAGGTGTCCTGTTTCGTTTTATTAGCTTCCTCGTTTTGATTAGTTCTTACAATCATTAGTCAGGTTTAGCAAGTAGCCAGTGTTGTTTTTGCCATTACCTACTGACAAATATGTATTATTTTTAAGTACAACATATACAAATAAATAAAAGCTCAATTACCTTTTGACTGATAATATTAAGTATTAATATTATCTCAGGCAGAAAAAAATACGCGATATCTACTTTTTCCTTCGGTCGACTTATGTCTGTCGTACATTTTAGTGTCAATATACAAAAATTGGTAGCACGGTAGTATCTGTTTTTTTTATTTAAAGATCCTACAGTACCTACACTCAGAACAGACCTAGTATCCAGGTTATACACTAAGTAAGTTAGTAATGAAACTACCTATACTCTTATTCTACATTTAAGTAAGTAGGTATATAAAATAGAACTCAAGGTTTTGTTATATTTGAAATGCCAAAACTGCAGTGCGAGTACGGCGTGTCTACATATTGTCGGTCCACCTGTTTGCACCAATGATATCGCAGAAAATATCGCAACTTAACACATTTTTTGTCATTTTCTGCGATATCATTGGTGCAAACAGGTGGACCGACAATATGTCGACAAGCCGTGCTCGCACTGCAGGTGTAGCTCCTGCTCTCGATGTCCATTTCCCAATTGTCAGCCGGAAGCCCCAATATGGTCATTGGAGCGTCGTCATCTCGTTACCGACCCCCATCTAACTAGATCTGACTCATTTCCTCTCTTTTTTACACAAAATTGTTTGAAATATAGAGTAAACGTGTTTCTCACAGTTACCGAACGAACATTCGGATAACTATTCGATAATAATAGGCAGGTCGCTTGGGAACCAATTATTCTCTCAGAATAAAATGTCTTAGAAGTGTTCAATTAAGCAAATTATTTTTTACGATGTAAGCGAAGACGACGCGGTCGTTTAGCATTTACCAGTGTATGTGGTCGATGATACATTATAAAATGGTTATTTTATAATTAAAGAAAGCGTATAAGTACTTATGGCGTAAATTTGACCACCTGGCACAGTACAGTTACTTCTACAAATATTACTACCAAAAGTGAAAGTTTATAAGGATAGGTCTAATGTTGGTTTTATTGTTTCGCGCAGTTGGCTGATTATAATTGAATTATAATTATAGTGAACATTGTGATATGGAAATTAGAAAGATTATAAATATGAATATTTCAATATTATTCTATCCATAAGTTTTTGGTAGGTATCACAGAGGGCAAAGTTGTGACAGTCGTTTTCGCTCCGTTTGATATAATACTCATAGCAGTTGACCCTGGTTTTCCGTGGGTAACTGTATTTTTTTTCATTTATTTCAAGTAACTTGGACTCATATACATTACATTAACAATATCACAAAGTCATATTCATTGATTACAAATTATAAATGTCATTAGGTACATAATTAATCTATACTTCTATACTAGGGATTAATATGTTAATAAAATAATGTATTTACAATAAGAATTACAATATACAAAATAAACATAATTATAGACTAAAAATATTTACATTACAAAATATCGTTTAAAAAATCCTCCGCGTCATTGCCGACTGGGAAGGTTCCAAGAATGCTGGCTGTGTTGCCACGTTGGATGGCGATACTTATTCTTTGGGCCAGAAAATAGCCAGCCTTCTGGTCCTGAGAAGCATCGATTAGACGTTTAGCAATGTCTCTATAAAGGCGCGAGCACTCGGACCCCATGACCCCAGTGTCTCAACCCCAAACGGCTCAAATATGTAATCACCTGCTAGGTTAGCATATTTACGCCGTTTAAAGCCGTCAGCCGATGCAGCAGCAGCGCCGGCACATCCGGATGTGCTTGGAAGGTGTGAAGGTGCTAAGGTGTCAACGCATGTAGCGTCCCACACCAAAGGCCTTCCCATCTTCCACGGTAGCAACGACATACCGTCCGGTCTCTTTCCATCGCTTCGTGCTAAACCATTTGGTTCGCGTACGGCCGGAAGACCTGCGGTGGAAAGAGCCCTACGAATTATGTCGTTTATAATAGCGTGCCGAGGTATACGACCTGCGCTTCTGCTACAAGAAAGGCCATGGTGTCCCAGATTATCGACGGCTACTCCACAGGTGCAATGATGCGGGGATACACAAGGTGTACCCAGCCGAAGGCAAGTGGCAATGCGGAAGGTAGTGTCGTCCAACATTGTACCGATGTTGGGCGATGGGAGCGCCTGGATCCATAACCCTGACTCCCATTCTCCAACAGCTAGTAGGCGTGCACGCTCTGAAATATTGACAGAAGTGTCAATTAGTGTATTAATTCTCAATTTACAGAGCGGTGAATCCCACAGTCGCTGTGAGCCTAGGCGTGAGGGCAGGTCAGTGTCGGGGCAAGACATCCTCCAAGCATTTATGGCATCGGTCTTGCATCGCACCTCGGAATCAATCAGTGTATTTGACAAAATTTTCCTGACTAATTCTTCAGTGCTATGGACCGACGACAGAAATGCTGGCAGACTGACATCTGTGACTCTGCGAATACCTAGCCCGCCCAAGCGAACTGGAAGAGACGCTTGGACCCAGGCCCGGTCATTAATATTTACATTTAAAATTTTACACAAAGAATTTTGTATTAAGTTGTCTAGTCTGCCCAACATTTCTACATTTTTCCAAAATTGTCCTGAACGGAGGGCATGTGTAAATTTGGGTACGAAAAGACAAAAACGAAGAATAGTGAAAGCTGAATGAATACTGATATTACATAGACTATCAATAACCTGATCAAAATTTTGAATTTTTTCCTCGATAAAAGTGGAAAAGCCATCTTCTAAAATCGGGGACCCTAGGAGGCGTAAAGAAGTTTTGTCCAAAACTTTTATGTTGGGGGCCAGACAGTTGAATTTGGAGATTGTTGTTAATTTATCTGTGTTTTCAGATATAAAAATCTCACATTTATTCGGGTTCAGTTCTAAGCCAATTGACTGAAACTCGTTCTTTATTAGGGCTAAATCTTGTAAAACTGTCTCTATACTTACTATTATAAAGAGGAAAGATTTGTATGTTTGTAATAAATAAACTTAAAATAAACTCAATAAGAATTTTTGAAATCTTCAAAAATTCTTTCACCATTGGAAAGCTACATTCACCTTGAGTAACATAGGCTTTTTATGCCAGTAATGTGTTCCCACGGGAACCGGGAACGAGTAAACTAAATCACGCGGGCGGAGCTGCGGCCATCAGCTAGTTAGGAATAAATTTGAAATGTCAGTAAGTATCTAAGTATTTTGGAACTAAAAAATTTTCAGGTCGGTACCAGGTTAGTACAGGAGCTGAAATTACTATACCTAATATTGCATATACCTACTTAAATATTTATAGGTTTCAACTCTTATTTAGGAACAGAATAAAGAATTTTAGAAGTTTTACTTTGTATTAATTTAATAATAAAAAAAACAATAAACAGTTATAACATTTAGAACAGTAACTCAAAAGAAACATATCGATGTACTAACATTACCTTAGTGTACCTATTGGTTGTAATTTAATTTAGACATCATCTCTTATCATCATTAGTTACCTATATCTCTTTTTCTGTCGAGCAACAAACGTACAAAAATAGTAGTCTACAATAGTATTAATATTCAAAGAGTAGTTTCAACATTCGGAAATTACTACCGACCAACCGATAATTGCATGTATGTAATTAAAAACAGCATTAATTAACGTCCTACACGTCAGTGTTAATTATTTAAAATTTTTAATCGTACTTTTACAACGATAGCATTCTGTGTATTAGTTCCACTTATAATGTAAGTAGTTTTATTTTCCTTGAAGGAAAACCCAAATTGAAACATATGCAGTTAACTCCTAAATGAAGAAAGGCGAAGGTGACGCGTAATCATTTCTGGCACCTTTTTTGATTTTCGGTTAGAGTAGCCTTGCATTTTGTATAATATACTATTCATAATACATTCTAAACTTAATTAGCTTTGTCAAGACCAACATAAATATTGTATTGAGGAAAAGTTTGTATTTTACGAAATTGCAGAAAGGAATCTCTCTGGAACTAAGGAGGGTCTCTTACAGATTTTAGGTCCGGCAAAAGTAAACTTCTGCTTTCTTTTGTAAGCCCATCAAAAAACAGATTGGTAGCAGTGAATGATGAAGACCGGTAGAAAACGCACAGATAAAGTAGTTTTGTATAATTGAGTTTTGTTCTAGGCCAGGCATTTTTTTTTCTTTTTTTTTACGCAAGAGCACGGCCGCTCCCTTGCCCATTGCTGCGGGGTCGCTGGCGACACCCGAAGGTATAGTATTCCAGTGGACGCCTGGTGGACTTTGGCCACCTGTGTGGCCTCTTCGGGGGTTTGGTCGGAATGAAAATCCCGCGTCGTTGGGGTTGGGGTTTATCCCGCGTCGGTGATTGAAACTGGTTGCGTGCTGTGGGACTGAGGCCCCGCAGCACGCCACCCTAACCTGCTTCTGTAAGAACGGTGGGTGGCTATCCCGCCGTCCTCAAGCCCCAATCATGGAGGTCGATGGTCCTGGGCGTGAATGAGTCTGCGGCGCCCTGGCCGCTGACTGCGGAACTCAGCGGGGAGGGTACGCTCCCTCTCCCTCTCAGCGGCCTCCTTCGCGAGCATGACTTGCTCGCAGAAGGACACGGCCGCGTTCCACCTACTCGCCCTGGAGACTATGGCTTGGAGTATGGTTTCCAGCGAGAGGATATCCACGCCCAGACCCACTACGAGGTCCTGGCGCTGACTCGCCCACGCCGAGCACTCCACTAACGTGTGGAGTGCGGTGTCGTCGTTGGAAACCTGGCAGTGTTGACACCGGGGTGACCTCACGATGGATGCGATGGATGAGATTAACGACAAAATGATGAGAGTCTTACCTATGTAGCTATAAGTACCTACCCTTTTTTAGTATTTTATACGTACAGTATAACGTTTAACAGGAGATTCAAGCCATGGAAACTCATACAAATAGATACATTTAAGTAATAAGTAAGTCGTTAATAATCGTAATAAGATTTTGGTCGCTTCTTTGCTAATACGAAAATCAAGTTTGTCCACTGCACATAATTTAATTTCAGTAAGCAAACACATTAGTAGGGCACTAGGTGGGTAATAAATCAAATAACAATAAGAGCTTGATAAGTACGCGTATGTACTAAACAAATATAATAAAACGTAGTTATTAGATATTTTATGTATTATTTTATCGTCGTTCCACTATTAGTATTTAGAGACATATTTTATTATAGATTTGATTTACCTTGTGTATGATAAGGAAGTTTTATTAGAAAACTAGCTTTGCTCGTGTCGTACAGTTTTCTGGTTCTCAATTTCCATAAGAATACTTTGACGAGAAAATAAGTATCCTATTATCACAAAGGATACTATTTTCTAGTTATTCGAAAATTCTTGCTAAGATTTTTCCGAATATATTATCCACAAAACGAATCTCTTCCACCAATGTTCAAACCCACCTAAAATATTCATTTAAAAAATATTAATTGTGAAACATACGATACTTCCATGGTTTACGGCCGTAAGCCGTAGAACAGATTTAAAAGAAAAAATATTTCTAGGATTGATTATTGTGACTAAAAGTATCGTATGTTTCACAATTTAATTCGCAAAACCGAAAGTTTTCGGCTGAGCTTGAACTAGATTGAGTATCTTCGCAAACTCGGATATACTGAATACTAGGTAAGGTGACTGCTACGGGTGTGGTCGGTAGTGCATCGGCTTTCGACTCCGGAGCCTCGGGTTCAATTCCCGTATTTAGAAATATATAAGTATGTTTATCAGTAGTCTAGATTCCATAGCACAAGCTTATAGCTTAGTTTCGGCTAGATGACGTTGCGTGAGCATGTCCAATAATATCTATTTATTTAAGTAGTAGGATACTATCAAATCTCGTATCTATCGATGATAAATATCAATATTACACTCACAAGGCGCAAATAATGCTGTAGATTTAATAGAATAAATAAACATATATAAATAGTAGCGATTAAAAAGTTTTATGACGTTATATCATAGACAATGCAAGTAAGTCATTAAACAAGACAACAATAAAAATAAGAGGTATAAAATGTTCAAGAATGCTTTATCTCTTGACATTATTGTAATAAAAAATTTAACGTTTTTACGCAATTCGTCGCAGGAATTTTTAATTTCCGGTTACATTTCAAAGAACGTTCGGGATAACTTGTCTTTAGAACCATTTTTGAGTTAGCATTTAGGTATAATGTACCACCGTAGTAATGACAACGACATACTGATAAAATATAGGCGTTTCCAATTCATGTTTCTCTCTCTCAATTACAGTGGGTTCTATGAGTAACTACTTAGAACATTTAATGTCCTTTGATAGCGTAGTGAAGCCTGCAATGTAGTATCCGGAGTATCAGTTTCGATCTCCGTATCCGGAACATTATTTATATGGCCGAAGAAACGGAATTAGGGTGTATTCAAAAAAATAAATATTTGTATCAAGTTATACCTCTGTATATCTCGGTTTAGTTTAATGCTATAAGGTGTTGTATGTAAATATCCAATATATTTATATTTTATCCTATAACATTAACAAATATCTAGCATAATATACATAGTCACCTTTTTGCTAACACTTACCTGCGAAATTACGTAACTCCATTAACTATTAATCATTTTCAATAATGAGTTATAAGTTTTTAATATCTATCTGCTTCGTATACCAACTCACAGGCACCATTGTTGAGTGATCTATAGCGAGAGATATACGAATATATCTTATAAATATAGTCCAAAGTAATAATATGTTTGTACACGCATAAAAAGTGCTCTATCGGTCGGTCCGTCCTTTGTTAAATAAATTAGTTTCGGTGTCTACCAAATTACGCCTCGAACCTATCTATATGTATAGCGCATTGGATCTTGGCAGGAAAATATGCTCTACCTATTATTTGTCTCAGAATAAATTAACATACTTGAGAGTTTGAAACAAAACGGGAGTTGAAACAATAGGAGATCATACATCATTGAAAAAAGCTCTTAGGAACACTAGTAGCCGAATACTATTTGTTTTCATTGATTTATTCATGGTCAGGCCGTGGATACAAGGCGCCGACAAAGACGGTCCTTTTGAAATACCATCATTTTCGAATTGGTAATGAGAGTTTGTGTGAAACGTTACAAAATAACAAGCCACGTACTGCCTAACTAAAGTGAAACTGAACAATTTGGAAGAATTTGGAAAACAAATACCTTCCAGGATTCCTCTACATCTTCTTCATTACATATCAATTCAGTACACGTGGATAGTTAGGTATTTAGGTGATGGAATAATGGCTATTGTTGATTTAAGTTTCTTCTCATATAAAATTTATCAGTGCATTCTGTGATAAGGCCACATGTGATAAATTGCCTGTTTCATAAGGCGTTCATTAGAAGCGTGCAAAATGCGCTCCGTTGCGCAGCGATAACTCCACCGATAACGGTTTTATTACCTCAAAATATTACCTATTTACGTATCTTAAGTTGCTTTTTGTTTTCAAAATATCCAACTGAATGACAATAAAAAGATGAAAAAAAAAATATTATTATATTTATTGTTACTTATCACCGTGCATTGATTCATGTTTATATTCATTCTGATTATTCAAGGTAATAAAAATAAACTTGACTGCTTCGGTGGCGTGGTCGGTAAAGCATCCGCTTTCGACGGCCGGAGTCTCGTGTTCGTTTCCCGGTCGGGACAAACTTTGTGTGATGACACATACATTTGTACCGAAGTCTGGGTATTTCCTATGTATAATATGTATGTATTTACAAAAAAAATATTTGTATTTATATCAGTTTATCTAGTAGGTACTCATATCACAAGCTCTGCTTAGTTTGAGACAAGATGGCGTTGTATGAATTGGCCTAACATGTTTATTAAAAAAAACATAAAAAAAAATGCAATTTACTTACCTACTTACTTGTTTTAAATTAACCATAATTAAGACGGAGCACAGCGGAGTCTTCCCTAAGATGGTCCCAATCGAAAATGTATGTAAAACGATAGGTACCGGTCGCAATTTTAAACCTATCGACTTGAAATGTGGCATGCATATAGAACACATTAACGTGCCTCTTATAGTTTTTGAGTTATTAAGAATTAAAAAAATTTGATTGAAATTAAAATTTTGAAATGCAACTTTTAAGAGTTTATTGTTAGCTCGCATCGTTATTGAAAATTTAATACTTTTTTATTTTTAAATATTTTTTTTTCGAGGTTAGGCCTACCTAATATGTTCTCCGTCTTAATTATTTCGATGTAACCGCCCGCGTTCCAGCGAATACCTAGTAATATATTTATTATTACGTAAGTACTTATATATATTAAATTATAATGTAGAGTTATCTGCTCTGCGCACTGTAGTCTCTTATGTGCGGGTGTATCATCTAGCTACTCTGCATAGATCTACCTCATAGCCACTTGGACTGCATCGAGACTACAGCGCAAAGAATCAAAGTATACTATAGAGTAAATTGCACCACTTTCTAATAAAAGTCTTAGCTGATAATACGTTTTTTGAATCTCGATTATTTAAAACCGATATAACTTTACAACTTAATTGGTATAATTATGAATTTAATATTTGAGTTTCCATAAACTCCCTCCCAAATGATCAGTAATAAACATTAAGAACATCGTTTTGTTTTGATTGTAACTATACAGATAATAACGAGATACAATTAATGCAAACGTCAAAGATTTTAAAGGAGGTATTGACCGCTCGTTGTAGGTCCCACACAATGACGAAGATTGCAGCTGACTTGCATTACCGCATGTTATTCACTCCTTTAATTAACTATCAAACCAGATGCACTCTCGATTATAAGGCGCGGCTACCCGGCTTTGTGCCTGCTGTGCATACCTGCCACTGAACTCTACGCCAAATAACATACGAATTATAACCTTATTGCCTAGCTATAAGGTGACTCGAGCCGTTTTCAAGTTCACTGGCGACTCGATGTCTCGGACTCTGATATTTTTTGTTTGTGGATATTAGGAGTAGGTTGTATGAGCATGATCATTAAAGTCAGATTTGGATGTGTAAAACGTTAAAATGTAGTTTGACAGATAAGTGTCTACATCCTCACGTTTTTCAACTGCTGATATTGCGCAGTTCGACCCAGTGTAAGAGAGATTGTTGATTTTATAGTTACCTAACTAGTACGCACGGCTCTACACTTCAATCTATTAATTTTCCTAATTAAGATGCTCACACATAATAAACATGTAAACAATGGCGCCACTTATCTCTAAAGAGATCTCTTCCAGTGGGCCTAAGAGAGGAGATCATGATGCAAACAGGTGCTGATGTGTGTGCAGGTTAATAAACTATAACTACATAAATACACAAATACATACATAAAAAGTTATACTTACAAACGAGATAGTGTTCCTTCACTCTCTTTTTGAAGCCAAACACAGTTCTGCAGTTTCTTATATCGGTTGGAAGAGCGTTCTAGAGTCTGACGGCATAAACGGTAAAAGAGTAGGAGAAGAAGTCAGATTTGTGGGAAGGACAATTGAGGCGGTAGGAGAGGTGAGGTTGGTACGATTCATCTGATGCACGCATCAGTGTGAACCGCTCCCGTAGGTAGGAAGGATATGAGGGATTGTGTAGGACATTGAAGAGGAGACATAATAACCGAATATTCCTACGAAGGCGGATTGGGAGCCACTTGATTTCCTTGCGAAATTGTGAGACATGGTTATACTTACGTAAGTTAAAAATAAATAGTACGTATTATGTTACCTATCTAATTTACTCAATATAGGTACATAAATCATTTCATATATTTGGGCGTTACAAAAACAGGCAAGCTAAATAATACACGTTGGTTTTTAAAATATTGTACTAGACATCTACTGGCTTTACCGTAGCAAATAACATTAGAGGCGACATTTATTAGAGGCTTGTGGAATTGGAGTACCTATATTTCGAAATACGAATGAAATCCTATTTTCATTATTCTGTAATGGGAGCACGTAGCTATCTACATACGATATGTAGGTTATTGTTCTAATAGTTTGTTGTTTATTTCAATTCTAAGAGCAAACAGTAATTTTCTTGGTATAAGTAATATTTCAGCCAAGAATAATAAATACAGAGCAGATAGAAAGTACGCTTAAAGATTCTCGTATGACCTATCAAAAGCAACCTCGCGTTCGTCTGAATTCTAATAGTGCTCCAATCCAAATTATTGTCTGTAGATTGACACCATATTAAGGGCAAGGAGACAAGTTAAAAAAGTAATAGGTACTAACATCCTCGGTTCAGATGTATTAATATCTATGCTCCTATTTAGTAACTATAACGATTATTGACAATCTAAAGACACGATCTACAATTTTCTTTACGTATAAAAAAGTGAAGGAAGTACCATATTATAAATTGTGTGTATCATATATCAAAGGTGACAAATCAAAATAAACAAGATACGCATTCCAGTACCTACCTATAGCCAGTCATAAGAAGCACGAATCAACATCAACCAACATCGACATACCATGGCTAATGTATATTAAATATGGGTAGGCTCAACACATGGCATTCAGGTGAAAAACAGTGCAAAAACCGAATGGAATTGCCATTATAGCTTATAACTCAATCAGTGAACGTTCTGGCGACATAGCTCGATAGGAATTTTGTACTTCTTCTTCCATTAACCGCATTCCTTTACCGTCAGATATTTATATCGTTTTGAAAAAGGCACTATGACAAGCGAATGCTTTAGAAAATAGAGAAAATTTTAATGATAAAGGGAAAATTCTTGAGATTATTGTCCCACTTTTTTAATCAAAATAACGTTTTCTGGCATCGAAAGCTAAGAATTTTTAATAAAAGTGCCTAAGATCAACAACGCTCTAGTGCCTTTGTGATTCGCAGCTTATACTGAAACGACACAGAGATTCTATTTAAGTAGTGGTATGTAAAATCAGTTCTGGTTGTGGGAATTTCGGTTTGAATCACATGAGTACTGGTTTTGAATATTCTAGTGCCTGGTAACGGCAAAAGACATGCCCCCTATTACGTGGGAGCGACAAAATTATATTTAATTATATTTATAGGCGTGTTATATGTCTTGTTAAAGCTTCACAAAGGCTTCACTCGTACATACTTTATCATCATCGCCATAAACTACGAGTATATATATTATGTTTATAACTCATGATAAATACGTCAAATAAAATCAATTTTGCTGGCACTGTTTCGGCGTCTAATCCACAGGTTGCGTTGACCTATCCAAGTTTTGGAAGAATTTGTAGAACAAAACTTGCATAATGGTGCATTAGATTAATTGTGTTTTGTGCTTATTTTTTATCTTAGTTTACAGCAAGGTATGCAGCCTACACACATACACAAGTGTATGCAGCTCTACAAACATAATACATAGCCTCGCTGGGTACCTAGTGTCTCGTGCTGCCAGTACCACAGAATAGGGAATAATACTTACATACCAGTACATAGAAACAAATGTATCCCTTCCCTATCATTATTCTTTTGGTATTCAATGCATTAAAAATAAATACCAAAATGAGTTTATAAAATAATGACTATTATTGACGCATGATGTCTCCACAAAGAAGTCGAGAAAACTTGTCTTACTATTAGCTAAATATTGTTTGTATTTGCAAAGCATTTGTGTTGCATACAATTTTAGGAATTTTTTATCGAGTCTATACTTATCTATAAACGTATACGTATCGTAGAGCTTTCTAGCTTCAAAGTTGAGTTTTTTTTTAGTTGTCTTTAATGGCGTAAAAAAGTATTGATAAGAAAGTTCACTTTTATAATAATAGTCAACGACGGTAGATGGAAAGAAATAAGACTGTCAATAATAATACTGAACGTTATCACTATGAACAAAAGAGGATTAAATTGGTACATGTATTTTATATTCTGTTTCAGTGAACTCACTTCACACACAACATCACAACAACAACGATCAGAGCTCGTATGTAATTAATCACACAAGCTTCTGCATTTCTCTGTGATTACCATTGTATGTCTCTCAATGGACGCAATGATGAGACCAGCTCCCGATTTAATTTCGAATCACAATCATTCTGCTTTCTCACTTTTATTTTTCATTACACTCGATTTAATGAATGCTTTAGTTTAATGGAGAGAACTCAATAGTTCATCATATTGTGGTTTAGTCGACTTAATAAACTCGGGTAATCAAGTTTTGAATAGCTTTTTGCACACGACGACTATCATTACGTAATTTTGTTCATTCTGGTGTTGCCTTAATTAGACTGATGTGTATCGTTTTTTGAAAAGAGTGATTTCATATCTCATTTCTCATTCCCTTACATGTGAGACATCAGTGCAAATTTTATAAGATGTGGCAAAAAGTACTTTGAGAAAAAGGTATTACTGTCAGATGCTTATAATATCCATACTTGTGTTCTGAGACACTTTTGATGCATTGTGATGAAATGATGGACAATCATTCAGCACGATGTTGTCGACTTCGTTGAATGAGAGACATTGAACTATAATATTGTATTCGTGTTTTTGGAATCCTCAAATTTATTTGTTATTGCAGTTGAGTAGTTAGTTAGTTCAAAGTACTCACACTTCAAAGAAAAAATAGTGGAAAAGTATCACGTATGTTAGTTCAGTAGATAATATATTTACTTCTTTCTATTGTAATATGATGTGATAGAAGTTTCCTCAGATTGATCTAGATCTTTGGATAATTTTAATAGCAATACAATATTACTAAGGATGGAATACTAAATAATTTAATTATTTACTACAAATGGTTTCTCATGCAAGTAGATAGGTTGATTTCATCTCTAATCTACAAGTGCGGTATTAGAGTCGTCCAATTTCAGATCGGTTACTCGGCTTTGCTGTATCATCGGTGATCTAATCATGTATCAGAGGAGATTAAAACAGGCCGGCCGAATCGCTTCAAAGGCGGTATCACACTGTTATTTTGACTGATTGATCTCCTTCGACAAAAAAAGGTTGCATCGCTACCGAGATCAACAGTAGCCGAGAAAAAACAAATTAGTTGGCTAAACCTTTTCATAAAGCATTGTTATTATCACCATGTACCTCGTCCTAACCAAAACGTATAGTTGATCGAAAATATGTTTTTCTGAGTCAACTATTTAAGGTTGAGTATTCGGCTGTGATCGATTTTACGATGGTATATGATCGGTCCAACGTGCGCGCAATCGCGTTTGTCGAAAGGCGAAAATCATGCTGCGTTTGCGACCTTGCGTTGGATATAAAAAACGCGATTTATTTTTTGGAGAAATGTTAGTCGGTGTCAGATGTAGCGGCTCGAGCTTTGATTCTTAAGATTCTCATATTTAGTTTTAATTGGTGGCTTTATCGAGTTTACATTTTACGGTCGGAGTCGATGAGAGGTTAATAAGCGGCACTTTGAAAGGTATCTTCGTTTTTAGAGTGCCGCGTTAATAGGTAGGTAATAGAAATATGACTGTCTAAGTCATCTTTGAGGTTTTATTAGGGTTAAGCGAGATTACAATGATATGATCGAATGCGGAAAATAATATAATCAATTTTTCAAAGCGACTGATGGCTATCATTCAAGTTGTGCGTTTACGGCTTTTGTAAAACGATGTTTAGGATGCCGACCTCGTGTTAGATAAGTACAAAGTCAACACTTGCCTTAGTAACAACGAGAGAGACATCAATTAATAGAATCTCATGAGTCGGCGATAGGAATGTAATAACAATTCTTTACGGAACCGTTCATGGAAAATAAATGTAATGTACTGTGCCCAATTTTTTATTGTTTAGGCAATAGTCGATATTGATTTCGGGTCTTTGATTCCGACGTATTATTGCTTGTTTTATTGGTACCTGGGAACCTCGTAATTAACCATATCGGGGCTTTTTTCTCATCTTTCTGGATCCTTTCGTGTCTATGGACAATAATAACTCGATGCTCACCTTGAAAGGCGTATGCGCCGAAAATTGGTCTCATATTGTTCATCGACGACGTAGTTCCTGTTATGTAATCCATTTTTATGTTTTTAATTGCGACGTAGTCATTCACTTCTAAATTATTTCCTTAAAATGTTTGAACATTATCTTGTAGAAATCACTCAATAGCACCATCACTATGTCTCTATATAGATATATACATAAAACAAGTTTCCACGTACGTGACTTAAATATACACAAACACTTTACGATGCTATTTATTTTAATACTGAATCTTTTATGGGACACTTTAAACACTGACTATGTTTGAATATTGCACGAAGGGTCTGACTGATTCTGGCTACATTTTAGTTGCAAATGTTGGAAGACTCGATGCGTGTCACATAAGTGAATCAATTATAAAGCCGATGGCGGCGGATGTATTATCTTTCGGACCCTACTCATGGCGTATATTACAATAGTATTTCGCTCCACCTCTTTGCTCCCCTACCACTTTTTATTTACTTGTAATAATAGTAAATCACTAAGAACAGTTGTGTATGTGTTACTACATCAAAGGGCGAGTAGAAAAAGGGTGTAAAATTATGTAAAAATGTTTCATAGCTACCTTCACAGTATGCTAATGATAACTCTATGCATGACTTATATAAATTTATGATTTCTCTATAGATGTGTCTTTTCCCACGTACGTTGTTAGAAATATTGATTACCAAGTTTCAATTAGGTATGTCGTTAAATATATTGCCGTTAAGAGCCAGTTCAATTTTAATGAATGGTAACTGAATGGAGTCAGGCGTTACCTGGCGAAAGTCTAAAAAATATTCTATTTCAATACTCTTTTGTTAATTTTTATAAATTATTTTTTTGTTCAATAATTAAAATAATATTGAAAAATAATAGTTAGGTGTAGGTACTGATTGAAAGAGGTGTCCTAGAAAATCCCTCCTAATTATGAATACTTAGTCTAGTGAATAGTTATGCAAGTTAGGCTGTATAGTTCGAACATTAGATGAAGTAAAACAAAGGTATTGAGTATACAGGATGTTACGAAAGGGTTATATCAACCCGAAGCCAGCATCATCTGCAGCTGGTCGACCATAACCCGTTTCGATATATGGCGACCGCCAAAGAAGAAAAAAAAAGTTCATCAAAAAATTTAAAAATATATTTCAAACCAAAACAAACGTGTCCCAACGCTACGGCTTGACGTAGCTACAACTAGACAATGAGCGCGTGGTACGTATGTCCAATGCCCTTGGCGGTGGCGCGGGCGTCGCGGCGGCGTGGGCGTCCTAATAGGATTATTTTTGTTTATGTAAATAAAATTTTGACCAACACATAGTTATGTTTCCCCAGATCGTCGTCCGTAGTTCGACAGGTGCACCACATGCAAGTGATAGTAAAATCTCTGTCCCCAATTTTAGAAAAATCTTACCTGTTTACAGGAAAGGTTAATTTCTTGTGTAACAGTGCTAAATGCGGCTTCGACTCGACTGCGTACACAGTATTTAAGGTATCAAAAGTCACGGTACAACTCCCGGGCAGCGCTCAAATTGCCTTCTGATGCTCCTACACAAAGCATCATCTCGTAATACTCTTCGTTACTCAGAGCCATTACTACACAACACAATCACTATCACACACAACTTGACACAACTCACAAATTAACACACTAAACAATTATTTAGCTACCTCACTGCACAAAGCGAAGAATGCAACTGAACTGACCTGTGACCTTGCTAAATGATTTTAAATAAAATTCTAGGAAACTTCGTGACTCGACCGAGCGCTTCGTGTTCGTGTGGCGTCGTTTGATGGGAAACAGAGACAAAATGATCCTACCAGGAGTGAGACGGAAGGCTTTTCACAGGCGAGCATTATTTGTACCTATTATTTGTACCTATTTTAATATCGATGACCGAAGCAGCTGATTTTAGCTAGTGTTGTTTAAACAAGTGTGTATTTTATTTGGTATCAATGTTTTTTTTTATAAACTTTTTTTTTCTTCTCTGTCGGTCGCTACATATCGAAACGGGTTCTGGTCGAACAGCTGATAATGCTGGCTTCGGGTTGATATAACCCTTACGTAACACCCGGTAGTGGTAATTCAGCAAGATGTACTTTTCCACTTCTCTTGTAATTGCATTATTCATAATAATGTTAATAACTAATCATACAGATACACACAATAATTATAGTTAACCTTGGTTTATTAAATTATTCCGGCTTCAAAACCCTAACATAAAATAATATGGTTATGAGAAACATGTTGCCTACAGGGCTTCTTGTGGGTGGTTGAATGTGAGTTGAGCTTACGCCTACGCACTAAGCCACCATTTGCGGAGAATGTATGGAGCACTGCTCGCTGCACTTATGTCACTATATACGAACACTTGTGATAGTACTAAAGAAGCAACTAGTATTTACTCCTTGGAAAAGTATTTATCATGGACTTTCGCCAGGTAACGCCTGACTCCATTCAGTATTTAAGAACAGCTTGCATAGCTAGCCAGGCCACATATTCTCCATTGTTTTTTGAATGGTAACATAAACAAATAAAAGACAACAATTTTGTAGTCGAATATAATATGCCTAACTATTACTTTTCAATATTATTTTAATTATTGAACTAAAGCAATATTTATAAAAATTAACAAAAGAGTATCGAAATAGAATATTTTCAGTCACTTGTTTATTATGCCCTTGAACGACTCTATGCTTTATACGAGTTTATGCTTAAAAGTGAAAGTAAAAATATTAATTTGAAAATAAAATTTCATTTATATTATCGTTACAATAAATAACAACGAACAAATATAGCTGTACCATTTAAAAATAATAATTTTCATACATATTATCAGTATTATGTTAGACTAGCGGACGTCCGCGACTTCGCCCGCGTGAAACAATTTTATGGTTCCCAATTCCTGCGGGAACACATTCCCGGGATAGAAAGTAGCCTATATTACATCATCTATCTTTTTTTTTTTTTTAATACCCAAGGCCGCGGCCGCTCTAACGTCCGTTGCCGGGCGTCTCTGGTTACTAGCAGAGGGTATGTCCAGTGGCGCCCGGCGGACTTTGACCACGTCTGTGGTCTCTTCGGGTGTTGGGTCGGGACGAGAATCCCGCGTCGTTGGGGAAGGGTTTTATCCCGCGTCAGTGAGTGAATAGGAGCAGAAGGACACGGCCGCGTTCCACCTACTCCGGCTGGAGACCATGTCTTGAAGCATGGTCTCCAGCGAGAGGGTATCCACGCCCAGACCCACTACGAGGTCCCGGCGCTGACTCGCCCACGCTGAGCACTCCACCAACGTGTGGAGTGCGGTGTCGTCGTCGGAAACCTCGCAGTGTTGACACCGGGGTGTGACCTCACGATGCATGCGAAACAGACAGCTACCGAAGCATCCATGCCCGGCAACGATCTGCGTCGCACGGTACGTGAGGTCACCATGCTGCCTCTGCAGCCAATCGTCCATGATCGGTCTCACCGCCGCGATGATGGTGGTACCCCACTTGGGTTGCTCAAGTCGCACCCTCCATGACTCCATGAGATCCTGGCGGAGTTGGGACCGCTGGTCCTCGATTTCTCGAGACGCAGGCCTGTGGTCCCGCTCCAGCGCCTCCTTGCGCCAAGAAAAACAGAGACAGAAAAAAAAGGCATTTTTTATGTCAGTATCGTGTATTATATCGTATGCATTGATTAAAAAGCTGGTAATTTTAAATTACACACAGACACTTCAAATTTATTTATCTGTATGGATTTGTTAACTGATAAATACATTTTAATAATTACTTAGGTAAGTAATAATATAAATTAACTCATAATATATCTGAACGCACATATCACTCCTTTATCGTTCTACATGAACTTCTGAACTGTTAGGTCATGGTAGAGTAACAAAGAAACCTCAAAAGTTATGCATCTAGGCACTGTAGAATAGGCTTTAGATTACTTTATTAGTAGAAATTTTAATCTTATAACTAGGTTCAATGACAATATGAATATCCTAAGTCGTACGTAGCTACAGCTGCCCGCAGAAAGTCGACAATAGTTTCGATAAAAAGTCGTCATGCAAATTATCGACTATTGTAAAGTACGAGTAGTATTGTGCGTGCCGCGTTTAGAGCGCATGCGACTGTCCTGTGGACGCTGCGTGCGATTCGCTTCGCGTTTCATTTTTTGGGGATTCTTTGCATTTTCAATAGCCAGCTGTAACATGATGTAATGTTTCTTGTGCGATATTATTTTAATAGCAGAATAGGTGCTAAATTAATATTTATGTCAAACCAATTGAAATATATTCTGTAGATAATGCCTAAGCAGCATTTCATTTCATACAATTCATCTTGTTTGCAATTTCATTAAACTCGTGTGGCTAGCTTAGAGTAAACACAGCTTATTTTCTAAAGGATCGTATAGTACTCATTCACTTTTTTTACGACAAAATGTACGATTGTTTTTGTCAAGACAACTTTAATTTCAATAACTTATAAATAAGCAGCTCATGCAATTCCTAGAGGATCACTCGCTAATCAATGATCGACAATACGGCTTCAGGCCAAAGCGATCAACGGGTGATCTTCTGGCATTCGTAACGCATGTCTGGGGTGGGGCTATGGAAAGGCACGGCGAGTCCTTGGCTATTAGCCTGGACATCGCCAAAGCCTTCGATAGGGTCTGGCATGCTTCGCTCCTTTCCAAGCTTCCGGCATATGGTCTACCTCCTCAACTGTGCAGCTGGATTGCCAGCTTTTTAAACGAGCGCCGAGTGCGGGTCCTCTGCGATGGCCAGGCTTCTCGCTTCTTGCAAGTGAATGCCGGGGTACCGCAGGGGTCCGTACTATCACCAACTCTCTTTCTTCTGCATATCAATGATATGCTATCCCTCGGGAACATTAATTGCTATGCAGATGACAGCACACTGCACGGGAGTTACTCGGTTCGTCCAACGGCGGGGCGATCTGAGATTGAGGAGGAGAGACGACGACTCGTGGCTGATCTCGACCGTAACCTCGACAGTATCTCTCAATGGGGTACCGAGAACCTGGTCGAGTTCAATGCCCGCAAAACACAGGCGTGTGCATTTACTGCGAAGAAATCCCCTTTCCTTCTCCTACCCTCTCTTCAGAATGCATTATTACCAATGAAGGACAACCTTGATATCCTCGGCATAGACGTTCGTCGAGAGCTCAATAATAAAAACTACATCGAAAGATGTATAGGGCTAGCTTCGCGGAAACTAGGAATACTGAATAAGGTAAAGAGATTCTTTACACCGGACCGGAGGTGTCTGCTGTACAAGACGCAGATTAGACCCTGCGTCGAATACTGCTCTCACCTCTGGGACGGCTCCGCGAAGTATCTGCTGGACGCTCTCGACGCTATGCAGCGACGGGCTATTCGTATTATAGGTTGTCCGGAGGTAACGGGAAGCCTTGAGCCGCTAGCTCAGCGCCGAACAATAGCTTCCTTGGCCGCATTCTACCGTATTTACCACGGCGAGTGTTCTGAAGAGCTCTTCAATCTGATCCCACCCTCTTCCTTCCGATCCCGAAGAGGCAGAGATGCCACCCCCACACAGTGGATAGCATGTTCGCGAGAACCGAACGTTTTAAACGTTCGTTTCTCTGCCGAACGATAGTGGCCTGGAACGCCCTGCCTGTGCACGTGTTTCCTCCCACATATAATCCTGGGTTCTTTAAGCGGAGCGTGAAGAGGCACATCAGTAGGTCGTCAAGTTGAGAGCCACTCTCAATAGTAATGTGTGCTGTGAGAGTGGCCCACAATCGCTAGACGTCGTCACGACTTACCACCAGGCGGGCGGCGTCAATTTGGCGAACCAAATATAAAAAAAAAAAGTTAAATAAAGCGATTCTTAGTTGGCAGCTACATTCCCCTTTAGCTCAAATTGTGCTGTTTCATGTTTAATTATTGTGGGTTTTCATTCACATAAGGGTATCAAAAAACGAGTTGAATGAGCGCCTCGATTTGGTTATTGTCAAGATGATGCATCAGGCGTTATAAGAATACAGTGACAGGATTCCTTGACATGTTGAAGTGTGTCAAAACAAAATCGAGTGGCATCTTGGGATTAACCTAAAATTCACAAGAGCTGTGCTTTCGAATCACTCGCGGTGCCGGACAATAACAAGAAGTTGTTACTTAATTCATTGGTTTTGTAAGTAAACTATTTTACAAATAGAGCGTTTTAATCGGAAATTCCCTGAGTGAAACCTTTCTATTTTTGAATATGTACTTAATTGTACGAAGTTATTTGAATGACTGAATTTATCGGTGATTTGAAACATCATTACTAGTAATATTAGATAAGTATTGATAAAATTGATGAAAACTTTTAGAAATAAATCGAATCGACTTCTACAGTAAACTTAACTGTACATAGTCGCATTAGTATGTAGGTGCGTACTTATGGTGGGCTCTTTACAAACAACCATTTTCTATTGTTCTGAAGCGTTGTGGAGCCACTTGAAGGCTGGAGACCACTTTCACCGGCTCGCATGCAAATCGCCTGGACTTGCCTGTGGTACAGACATTTAGAATCGTCTGTAACTATATGCTCACTTGACCTTATTTAAAAAAGGGTTAGAAATTCAGACCATTCTGCGTTTGTGAGAGTGTGTCATTTTACTGTTAGTTATATATGTATGTATATACTAGTATATGTATTTCAATATTTTTAAAGTACCTATAAATAGAAGAAATTGGTAAAATGGCCATGTAGTGACAACACTAAATAATTTCAAACATGCACGTTGTTCCAATACAGCTAATTAGCCTTTGATGCTATATTCGAATATAACATGAATAGGTCTGATATAAGTAATATTTATACCTATACCATTCATAAGTGCAAGTATATGAATGGTATAATTTACTGGTACCAATTGCTAACCAAATAATATCAGAGGAACTAAATGTACCCACAATTAGTCGATGTCAAAACATGTTTAATTGTTAGTCCGTGCGACCTTTGTCAGTTAAATGTCAGATTCACAGAAAATTATTAAAAATATGAGAATGTTAATTTTAGTCATTAGCTAAGAGGATGCCGACGAATAAAAAATATGTTAAGAAATGTGTGATCACGCCGCCGAGCGTGCGCCTCCGCTAGGAAAGACCGCTCGTGTTTGTGGAAACAAGTCAAATGCCTTTAAATATGGACCATCAAAGATGCGGACTAGCTCTACTGGAAGCGCCATTTAAGAAAAGCTTATTAGGTCAAACTAAATCAGAAACTCATATGTTTTGTATTTTAGGTTTAATTAGTCTACCTATATTACAAATTAATTGGTACATAGTTATTAGCACGAAATATTTCTAAACTATCAACAATACTACAAATACAATTCAACAAACAATAATATATAGGTTGTGTGTTCGTGTGTTTGTGCAAACCTATGTTGCTATTTTTCTCCAAAACTATAGATCCGATTTTGATCCAGTTTTCAATTATGGGTTTGGGTTTGATTGGTGCATATTCTTAAATAAGTGTTACGGTTACAACTAACCACGGGACGACGGATATTCTTTTAAATTATTTTATCCTTTTTCATTTACTTTTTAACGAGACGTGGGTTTTTACAAAATTTGTTTTTTAACCTTTAATTAAATAAATAATATAAATAAATATATTAGGACTATTCACACAACGCCATCTAGTCTCAAACTAAGCAGAGCTTGTGATATGAGTACTAGATAAACTGATATAAATACTTATATACATTTTTTTGTAAATACATACATATTATACATAGGAAACACCCAGACTTCGTTACAAACGTATCTGTCTTCACACAAAGTTTGTCCCGACCGGGAATCGAACCCGAAACTCCAATTGGTGAGACTCTACATTTTTGACGGCAAATATACCCACAGTGCCCGGCATTGATTACAAGTTCGCCCACTATCAAATGGGGTCAACAAGAAAGGCGTAATGTGGTAGTCATAAACGACTATATCTACCCTTTTGGGGATATAATCTTGATATTGTGTGTGTTTGTAGAAATAGTAAATAACTAACCAAGGATCTTATAAATGTCTCTTAGCCGGGACCCCTCCATGGGAACTGGAAGCGAGAGCCCTTGCGTCATTGTTTCAATGGCACAAGGAGGCGCTGGAGAGGGACTACAGGCCTGCGACTCGAGAAATCGAGGACCAGCGGTCCCAACTCCGCCAGGATCTCATGGAGACTTGGAGGGTGCGACTTGAGCAACCAAAGTGGGGAACTACCGTCATCGCGGCGGTGAGACCGATCATGGACGAGTGGCTGCAGAGGCGGCATGGTGACCTCACGTATCGTGGGACGCAGATCGTTACCGGGCATGGATGCTTCGGTAGCTACCTGTTTCGCACCATCATTCGTGAGGTCACACCTCGGTGTCAACACTGCGAGGTTTCCGACGACGACACCGCACTCCTCACGTTGGTGGAGTGCTCGGAGTGGGCGAGTCAGCGCCGGGACCTCATAGTGGGTCTGGGCGTGGATATCCGCTCGCTGGAGACCATGCTCCAAGCCATGGTCTCCAGCGCGAGTAGGTGGAACGCGGTGTGTGTCCTTCTGCGAGCAAGTCATGCTCGCGAAGGAGGCGGCTCATCTACACCCAGGACCATCGACCTCCATGATCGGGGCCTGAGGACAGCGGGATTGCCACCCGCCGTCCTTACAGAAGCAGGATAGAAG
Source organism: Nudaria mundana (assembly GCA_963556515.1). Lineage (NCBI taxonomy): Eukaryota > Metazoa > Arthropoda > Insecta > Lepidoptera > Erebidae > Nudaria > Nudaria mundana. The sequence continues at coordinate 9,157,275 of OY748305.1, read as the reverse complement.
GGTTGCGTGCTGCGGGCCTTTTTCCCACAGCAAGCAACCAGTTTCACTCACCGACGCACGATAAAACCCAACCCCAACGACGCGGGATTTTCATTCCAACCAAACCCCCGAAGAGGCCACACAGCTGGCCAAAGTCCGCCGGGCGCCACTGGAAATGCCTTCCAGTGTCACCAGAGACGCCCGCAGCAATGGACATGGAAGAGGCCGCGGACTCGCGGAATTAAAAAAAAAAAAAAGGATCTTATAAAACACTTATAGGTACCATTTGGTTGTAAACAAGTTATCTTTAAAACTGGTAACTGGTAATTAATATTCCCTTCTATAAACCAATAGGATGAATTCGTAGGCGTTTCTTAGTTTGATAGGCGAATATCGAAGTTCATACTTGATTGAAGACAAGCTTTTTTTATACAAAACTATAATTCTAAGATACAAATAGCTTTGGGAAACAATCGAGACTTTGAAATTGAGGAAGCTTTTTATATGCAATAAGGACACATAACCAGTTTAGCATAACACAACGACGTGACTAGAACATAAAACATAGTTTTTTGCTTTATAAATCGTTTGAAAACTTGCAAATTAGTTTTGGCAAGTTTTTATTGACATTAGCCAATTATTCAATTACATAGAGGCGTTGAGGTATTGGTGAGATTACACGTAAGCTTGAAATTAACATTTTTGTCGCTTCTATAGCGTTGTATCTGTGTAACGCCCATTAACTTATTCAATTCACCCCGAATGAATTGGATTTTCCTTCCTATAATAGTCCCTAATCCGTCAGCACATGTCTTCAAGGGCGGTCTAATGCCGCTGTTGCATGAGACACTATTACTGTTTTTCGTAACGGACCATTACAATATCTCATCGTGACATAGAAAAATTTTACATGTCATTTGGACATATTTTTACGAGTGTTTGTTTTTCACGTGGGGCGTGTTTCACACGGTGGTTTTATCAACGCCGCGGTTTACGTCACACTGCATTTACTATGACGTAGATTCTAATCTTTAACACATTTTATGTTGCTTGTATAAGGATATTAAGTCTTTGAAAATATTCTATCGAATATGAAGACTTTGTGCTTTATCTGATTGAAATTCTTATACACTTTGATGAGTTTAATAAAGTGGGAAATAAGTAGTATCTATAAATAAGTTAAGCTTAAGTTTAAAATTCAGGGCGCTATTGTTTGATTTATATTAAACATTTATTTATATGTATGCACTTATATCTATGTATTTTTATGTAAGTATGTGTATTTTGTTACTTTATTGATTCTGATTACTACTTAATCAGAATCAATAAAGTAACAAACCTTTTCCCAAGAAACTATTTATTGAGCGGAGTTTACGAAGCTCTTTCTTAGACGACTCGTGTATTTCGTTCGTGATCGAACTCCTCGTAAACGACTGGACCGATCTTTTTGAAATTTGGCACGGTCATAGTGACCATCACCGTGAGTGCATGTATCTGAATTCATAAAGATCGGTCCAGTCGTTTAGGAGTTCGATCCGGATCGACAAACTCAGTTCAATTATTGCAACAGCAGATTGCATTGCATACCTAGTAATTTTCTCTTTCCACCAATTCCTACCCTTATGGTTATTTTAAATTCTATTCTTTCTACTTGTCCATCCAAAGGTTGCCTGTAAGAAAGCACTTTTTAGTGATAAGGCCGCCATTTGTGCATGTTTAACTTGAACATTTTGTTATATACGAGTATGTTGTATTGGTGTACAAATAAAGTTTTATTCTCTCTCTCTAAACAGCAAAATCTTATAGTAAGGATCCCACATAGTTCTTAGAGGCTAAGCGAACCCCATTTGCAAGTGGTGCATACCTATACTGATCAATTGACGAGGCCATGGCAAATATAAAAGATCTCAGGTAGTGGCTAAGAACCAAGAAGGTTACTGAAAATATGTGAGGGTATAATATTACAGACAGAATTTGAAAATATTGATTGACACAAACATTAAAGACACTTAATTTTAGGGTCAGTTTTTCTGTGTGTGAAAAACATATACTGCACTTAATTGCAGAAGGGTATAGGGTATAGAAAAGGATAATCATTAATTAGCTATTCATCTCGAAAAGTAGTTCATATAAAAAGCCACACGTACTTACGACATTGTATGTTTAGTGGACGAATATGAAATTATAATATGTACGTATTGGAATTATATCCCCGGAACAGCGGATGGCATATCGAATGGCCGTAATTACCGGACGGGACTCGAACCTGCTGTGACATGTGGTCTATATTACGACATTTTATTCTTAATAACAAATGAGTTTTGTTTATTTTGTACTATTTTTAATTAGAGGGCACTCTTTAATGAAATTTATTCATTACTACGTATGTGTTACTCTTATTGAATACGAAGGTAACACTTATATCTAAGTGTTCAGAGGTTAGTGATATTTCTTAACATTAATTACGGGTCTCAGAGGACATAGGTTTAAATCCCATCTATGACAAAACTTAGTGTGATGAGCACGATGGTTTGTTTATCAGGGTGAAATTTATTTAGAAGTAAATACCTAAGTATGTTTATCAGTTTCATAGTTCCCATAACACAAGCTTGTATTAGTTTACTTTGGACTAGTTCACGCTGTGTAACAAGTCTTTAATATTTATGTCTGTCTGTCTACATGTGTGATCTTCATGAAACTTGGGACAAATGATGGGTAAGTATTCCAAAGGTTTCCCGAATCAGTTTGGTATCTATAGGTATACCTATAAAACACTCCTGTCTTCGTCTTCGGAGACAAAAATCTAAAAATAATAATAAAATATTTTTTGGACATTCTATCACAACGTCATCTAGCCCAAACTAAGCTAATTATAAACTTTTGCTATGTGGATTTAGGCAACTGATACATATATGATATTTCTTAATCCACAGGTTCATAAACTAGTGGTCGCCCTATGGTCGAATAGTAGGTAGACATCTCGAACATTAAACAAAGTTTTTATATGGAAGAATATCAAATTAACATAATAATGACATCTTCGATCATATTCTCCTGTTTGGTAACAATTTACACGTCAGGTGCTTGAAAGGTAAATTATGGCAAATATTTTTACTACATCTTTTTTTGAGTTAGTTTTTTGTTCAGTAATTTGTAGATTGTCGCGTGTCGACGCATCCGTACGATGAGTTATCACGTCGGCAACCACAGGCCTCCGCCACCGCCCGCCCCTCATTATAACTCTATAAAAAGTTCCAATGTATTATTTTCGCACTATGAGTCAGTGCGAATCCAACATATGAATCGAATCTAAACAATATCTACTATACTACATAATATCTGCTCATGTATTCTCGTGCAGGATTGGTCACACCAATTAGTAATTAGTGTTTTATGATCTTTGATTTTTAGTTCACGCAATTTAACTAATCACTTTTGTTTCTAGGTGGAAATAGTGTTAAAATGTGACCATCTTTGAACTATATTCTTGCATTTAATTATACGTATTGAAATTAGTTTGACTACCCAGTGGGTATTCACTCTAATTAGAAATACCCACTGGGTAACCATATTTCTAGAATCACCCATCTATACTTCTAAACTACGAGTAATAAACTGTATTATGAAGAGGAAATATTTGATTGTTTGTTTGAAGCGAATAAGCTCCGTTACTACTCATCCGATTTTGAAAATTCTTTCACTGACATGTAGTTACATTATTCCTGAGTAACATAGACTACTTTTTATCCTGGTAATAATTATGTTCCCACGGGAACGAGAAAACTATGTCACGCGGGCGGAGCCGTGGCGATCTGCTAGTCATTTATAATTATTATGATCTGTCATGGCTTATTGGACTTGAAAGTGAGGTAGAAACCTATCCTACAGTCTACAAATCACAAGAAAGTGTATTCTGTAAAGAACTGTTTTTGTCTTCCTTAGTAATGAGCATAACATAAACGTTTTAGCGTCGTGTGCGGCCCATCAGCGCATAGTTTCAGCGGCACCTTTGGTGCGCAATGAGCCCTGAAGCATACGCGCAACGATTTCAGCACACATTTCACGCCTTTTTTGTACGAGCGATACGTCCTCTGTATGAAGAATCTTAATAGCACGTGAAGTGACAACTGTTGGTTTAATTGCGGACGTGAGTTATTAGCTTACTACTTCCACACGTTCATATGTTTGTATATCTAAAAAACAAACACGTTTATAGTACTTCAATAAAATACAAGACTACAAAACTTTTTATTACTTCTGGTAATAAAGATCTGACAGTGTTAGGAGCCGTGCAACGGTTATGTTTCACAGGTATGTTAGACGATGCCAAAACTTCTGACATGACTGAAGTTTTAAGTATGTCAGAAGCATATTCCAATTAGAAACAATAGTATCCTGAACCCGAGCACTACTAGTCTGAAAATTTCGGTACAAGTATCTACTTAATGTAGAAAAAGAGATATCGGTAACAAATAACGGTTGGTTTCACACACAAACACATCTTGGTGTATTTATTAAAAACTGTTTAAGTGTAAATAGGCCAAGAATTAAGGGTTTTGTAAACCGCAAGAGCGATGAAGCGTTGGTTGAATTTTAATTAAAAAGTTGGTAACTCGACTCAAGGCTGGTGTTAATGAATCGACGATTTCTGTTCGTTTCGATATTGCATTGTTTCCTGTCTCATTTATTAAGGGCCTGTGTACATTTGCTTTTGGGTTTTATTTTATTTCAAGTTTTGGTAGTATTCTGTTGTTATGTAGACAGCAGTTAACATTTTACGTATTTTTCATTATTTTGGTGGTAAATTTCAATTAAAATGTAGTCAACTCATCTGTCTGTAGTGGGTCATTCAAATATTCAAAAAATACATTCCTCTAAATTTGGGATAAAACTGTCACATGACATCTCAATAACTCTTATTTTATATCGTCATTCCACTATTTATTTGCTTCAGTGTATGTTTAAACTTTTCATTGCTGCATATAAACTGAACGGCTTTGTGATGCTAGCATTTAAAATTAACTTAAACCACAGTAGATAGAGCCAGAGCAATCAGTATAGTCATAAAATTTCCATCAATTATATACAGGGTATCTATATTTAACCATCCAATAAAACTAAGTGGACTTAACGAATTATCTATGCGCGTTCATAAGGTAAGCTTTGTTATGCAAAGTTCTTCGGTGTGGAGGAGCGTTTACGAAGGCGCTTTCGAAATACGGCCTTGTTTACGCTAAACACTTAAGACAATGTTATTTACCTAGTGTCTATTAAATTGTAAGTAAACTTGGATATAATTACTTACTGTATTTTTTAATTAGGCTAAAGTTTTACACAACGATAAAGATCAATAATCACAATATCAGAGATTTATTAATTTTTTTAAACTTTCGCGTTTTATAATCTATTTTACTTTTTACATGGGAGTTAACATATATGCATAGGTACATAACTTTTTATTGCCTGACATTTCGACAAGGGCCCTGTCCAATAAACGTTACAAGTCGACATAATTGTCAAAAAGTGTCTTAATTGTCAAATTGCCACGCTGAGGCTGTTCAATAAACGCGACAAATAAGTCAAAAACCGACAGGTAATCTATGACAAATTTATCGCTGGAAAACGCGTTTAATAAAACTTTACATATGTCTGTCACCACTACCAAACACCAGCCAATTTTATTTGACAATTGTTGGTTGACAATTGTCGAGCTGAATATAATAACGTCATGACAATTTTTCTGTTCAATAAAACTTACAGGCGACAAAATTGTCATGGTGGAAAATTTACAAATATGTCGCCTTGTCACGATATTCCTACATATTTCTGTTCAATAAAACTTTTTGAGCGACAGGTGACAATTTTGTCGTGAAAAACTTGTCCAATCTGCTTTATTGAACAGAAAATTGTCATGACGTCACGACATATTTGTAGAATTGTCAGACATTTCTGATAGGAGATTTACCCTCTGTCGCGAAATCATATTTTGAATATTGAAGTTGTAAGAATGTATTTATATAAAAAAACGGTATATGGATGAACATACTAAACGTGTGCTAGCAGTGTGGGGCTGTTCAAATATTACTACTTCTGAGGTATTGCGGTCATAAAATGACAGACATAGTAGGCAGAAGTGCATCAAATTTTGTTGGTTCCACGTAATAGGGCAAGTCTCTTGCCGTTTAGGATTATTAGCCTTTGCCTTCATAATCATAAGCTTGCAAATTTTACAATTGTTCACTGTACTTCTTGCTAATATTCTGCCCTTACAAGGCCAACATTTTTGTCTTATATTACTCAATAGAAGTTGAAAGAAAGCCCGCAGTGAAGAAATTTTGTATTGTAATATGAAAATTTCTTTCGTTTCTATGCAATTTTCTTAACAGCAACGTGGTACGTATTAAGTATGTATAGATATATTTATGTACATACTAGTAAAAATCTAAACATTTTGAGAGGCAACTTTACAAATGTGAAGAGTAGACTTGTGTTTGGGCTAATGCACATAGTATAATACAAGTATAATAACGTTAATCTATTACCAAGTAAATTGCGAGTCAATAATCTAAAAAATCTAGAAATAAAATAAATTATAAATGTATTGATATATTAATTAATGTGACAACCCTACAAGCGAAAAACACAAAAAAATTTTTTTTTTCAAATAGAGATTAAGTACTCAATAATTAAACTATTTAACAAAAGTTTTATTTTATGTACCTAACTTAAACTTGACAACACTACCTATCCCTCTGCCTATCCCCTCGATGATATATGCATAACTATTGGGTATTATGTCTGTAATTTTACACTAAAATGTTAATATTATTTAGTTTTAACCTATTGCGATAACCTTAAAAGAGTAACAATTTAACAACAAAGCCCAAAAAGTATCTCAAGCAGTGAGAATCGAACTCGACGCTCCTTTCTCCTGAGATATTGTTGCCGTCGTTACCAAGTACCTACGCCAAATCGTCTTATAGACTTAATGTGAAACAACCGTTCATTAGCTACCGAAATTATTTTAGTCACAAAATACTCTTTTTGTTTTATAACAATTAATTATTTATATTTAAATTATATTCTGTGAATATTTTATGCATCTAACTGTTGCTGTTATTAATATTAAGAAAAAAGTTACGTTTGTCGTATGTATATTTTTATTATATTCTTTTTGTTGTGGTTATAGAGGCAGCAGAAATACATCATAATGTGAAAATTTCAACTTTCTTACTATCACGGTTCACGAGATACAGCTCAATAGAGAGACAGCGAAGTCTCAGTAATAGGGTTCCCGTTTACCCCCTTTAGGTCGGAACCCTAAAAAGTTGTGTATATAGATCTCATGAATAATGTAGCTACATGTTTACTATTTATTTTAACTGCTTCGATGGCGTAGTCGGTAGTGCATCGGCTTTTGACACCAGTCTCGGGATCGATTTCCGGGTCGTTCTTTTTTAATATAAAGTCTTTCATAATAATGAATAAAATCGCCGAAATAATTTCTTTTCAAAAATAATTATTTTACGATAGATGAAACAATTTTTTTTATGATTCGGATCTACATCACCAACGCCGACGCCACACTCTTCAATATCTACTTCTTCTTCTTCTGCTTTTAAAAAACGTGGCTCAATCGATGTTCATTGATGATTTCGCCAATGTAAAGGTAATGCTTGATTCTCACACAAAAACTGGTTACACAGAACTAGTTCGCGATGCGGGACAAGGAAACGTTGTTCGGTATTGCAATTGAGCGTTTGGGCCTGGATTTTTGCCTAGCGCCAGAGGTAACCTAAAAGGAAACCAGTCACACACTCCGTAAAAATCCAAGTCCTAGTAGCTATCTAAAACATTGAAAGAAGACAGGAATTCGTATCCAAAGTGAGCGCAACCTATTTAGGTTGCGCTCACTTTGGATACGAATTCGTGGATCGAACTCCAGTCAGAAATTGTCTTGACAAGTTTTTCACGAAAAATAGTCGCCTGTCACCTGTCGCTAAAAAGTTTTGTTGAACAGAAATATGTAGGAATATCGTGACAATTCGACATATTTGTAAATTTTCCACCTTGCCTGTAAGTTTTATTGAACAGAAAAATTGTCAAATTGTCAGTGACAGACATATGTCCGATTGTCGGTGTAACAGGTTACACAGGCCGTGGTCACAGGCTGACTAGTCCAGCGATGGCTGCCCTCCGTCTTCGAGACCGTGAAGTGGAGTTATCTTCATCTACCCTCAAGTCTCCGTACTTTTTTCGCCATGTACTTACCGTCACAAACCAGAGACACAACACACCGTCCAAAGGTTGGAGATAGTTTTGGTGTATTTGAAATATTGAGGTAGTGAGTATGTAGAGTTTACAGTATAGTTTGATAATACAATTCCCATAATATTTAATAGTTTGCTTGCAAATTAGTAAGTAATAATCCAGAAATCAAGAGGGCCCAATACAAATACGTTTAGTTTTTTGTTTTGAAACTTTATTATTGGCAAAAAAACATATTACGAGTATATCTTCTGTTATTATGTTTAAAATAAAGTTTAAGTACCGTAAAATGGGGTGACTTTGATTAAGTTTAGGAATAAATCGTTCTCTATTTCTTTTTAATTTGAGACAACAGCTTAGGAAAAAAAATTGAATAATCGGTTTTTTGAGTTCAGTACATACAAACTTAAAAAATAAATAAAAGTGTAACCGTTTTGCAGAAAAAAAATAAAATGTCGCTTATCATCTTCAAACGATCAGTGGGGTCACTTTGATACCATCTGCTTTTTCAATCGTATTTGAAAGTAACCCGTAAAAGGAGCATATCATAGAAAAACTTCTTTTTTTCAATCCATACTTTATGAGTTATTAATAGTTCAATGAATTTGGGGTGACATTAATTACGGGGGCTAATTTGATTAGTGAGGAGGACAGTTAGGAGGAGGATATTTTAGGTTAAATCAACATTCAAATAACAACTTTTATATTAGAGAAATATTTATTTAGGTAGTATGTACCTATATAGTTTTATAAAATATTTATAACGTTACCAAAATACTAAAAATATTATCAAAATCTTCACATATCAGACTCTTCATAACTTTAAGAAATTAGATTATTTTTATAAACTTCAAATTTTTTTTTTTTTGTAATCTTAACCAGTCAGACGTTTTATCCTCTCGCTGAAAACCATGCTCCAAGCCATGGTCTCCAGTGCGAGTAGGTGGAACGCAGCCGTGTCCTTCTGCGAGCAAGTCATGCTCGCGGATGAGGCGGCCGAGAGGGAGAGGGAGCGTACCCTCCCCGCTGAGTTTCGAAGTCAGTGGCCAGGGTGCCGCAGACTCATCTACGCCCAGGACCATCGACCTACATGATCGGGGCCTGAGGACGGCGGGATAGCCACCCGCCATCCTTACAGAAGCAGGCTAGAAGGGTTGCGTGCTGCGGGGCCTTTGCCTCACAGCACGCAACCAGATTCACTCACCGACGCGGGATAAAACCCAACCCCAACAACGCGGGATTTTCTTTTCGACCAAACCCCCGAAGAGGCCACACCGGTGGCCAAAGTCCGCCGGACGCCACTGGAAATGCCTTCAGTGTCACCAGAGACGCCCGCGGCAATGGACATGGGAGCGGCCGCGGTCTCGCGGAGTAAAAACAAAGTCAGACGTTTTATTTTGTTATTTTTTCGACAGCTTCCTCTAGCTGTTCTGCAGTGTAATTTTTGTAATTTCTTGAGCCCGGCTTTTTTTTGTAAATTCGCACCATGTTTATTCCTGTAAAGAGGTGACTTTGATAAGCAAAATAAAACCTGTACAAATCGAAAGCGGCATGCAACAGGGCGACTTTGATTTCTATCAATATCGCCCCGTTGAAATTATCAAAGTATGCATAAACACCCTTGGGACACAATCATTACTGGTAGTCCGTGATTTTGTATGTTATCTACATTAATTCAAAAATAACGCCTCAAAAGAACGTTAACAAAGTCAGCTAGCCAGGAACAATAATAAAATACTGAAAAATCATATACATTTAAACAAAATGTATCATACACGAGCACAAACCGACATTGCAATTAACTCACACAAACGTACAGTCACAGTTTTGTTGGTGTGCTTACAAACTCCGCCTCAAATATATTTTGACCAATCCTCGTTCACAGTATGCATAGATCGTTATAGCAACACGCCTCGTGTTTTTCGTCACGGAACGTCGACTCAGGCGCGACTCACACATTGTTAAATATAAGTTCACTTTGAAGATACCGGATCCGAACCATCTTGCTGTCTCGTTTCCACACCGGTCGTTGCGGTTCAAGTTTACGGGTGAAAATTTAATCTGAAACTGTTATAAACCTGAAAATCCTAAGTTGAAACTTGCTAAGATTCCGAAATTAAACGTACGTTACTTAAGTCAACTTTTCAGTTTAAATTGCGTTGCTTTAATCGAATATTCTGATGTCGACAATAGTTCGGGTAGTCAGCACACTCGGCAGATAGAAAGAGACAAACAATCAGGTGAAGCCGCTTCGAAGGCTACGGAGGCGGCCGGTTTGACCATTTTTTGTTGGTCTGTTGATTGTGAAAGATTACACTTGAGAGTCGAAATACATCTTTACATCACACGTCAGTGGGCACTGAGCTGTCTTCAAAGTAACACGGATTAGATACACACTGTTTTCTTTACGTAACTATGTCTGCGTCCATGCTGTGATAGTGAAAGACTGAAATAGTGATCTATTAGGACTTTTGAATGTGCTCGGAACAATTTTGGTGTTAGAAGCTGCTCATCTTCGTCAACTAGGTCTTGATTCGTTACGACCATGGCTGTATCTACACTCAACATGAGTCCGTACTTCACCGGATACTCTTTTCAAGGTAAGCCTTTAATATCTGTTAATACACTTCCTGTACGAAATTTATTATTTTCTATGTATGGATAAATTCTTTGTTGTTCTATTTCATTTCAGTTCTTTTCTATGTCTGTGCTTCAGTTTTATGTACGGTTTTATACATTATGTTCTTACTTTTGAATAAGTATGTAGTTATTATTATTTATTTCTATCTGTCAATATTGATGTGAAACCTGGCAACGGTATTTGGCTGTCATTATACTCGCTCTACAGTTACAAGTTGCTATTAAATTACCTATAATTTAACCAACTAGATCCTTTACAACTTTTCATTTATGACTACAACTAAATTGAAATCTTTGAATTTGATCTATTGATTAACACGCAAAAGGAATATCTGAAGGGGTAATAAATAAAACAAGTTGTTTCGGCCACGACCAACATGTATTTAGTAGCTGATTACAACCGTTTATACTAGTTAGAATTAAAATTAAGTCATAAACATCAACAACCGTGTTTCTAGCTAAAGATTCGAAAACTATCGTAAAACCATAAAATTACGAAACACAACAAAAGTATTTTTTTTTATTACAATCAATATAACAATATTTCATCTCCGCGGGTTTCCAAAAGACTGTTTAGAGAAACTGTTGTATTATTTTTTTATAACAGAACCTTGTTCATAGCTTGTTTTCGGGAATGGTCAAGGACCGTAAGTAAAATAACGTAAATAGAAAGTGATTTTGTGTTAGTTTCTAAACATTATTTCTGTCACGAATGATCATTGTAGTATTGTGTATCAATTGTTTGTCTGATCTTGTCCTTAATTTGTGAGAATAAAGTATTCAATAGTGTTTCTTTATTTGGTAGGTAATTGGCAAAATTTGTTATAATTTAGACTGCCTCGGTGACTCAGTGGTATGAGTATGCGACTGCCATCCCTGAAGTCCTAGGTTCGATTCCGGGTTGAATCAAATTATTTGTGTAATCCACAAATGTTTGTTTCGGAGTTTGGGTATTTTCTATGATATGTATGTATTTAGAAATATATAAGTATGTTTATCAGTCGTCTAGATCCCATAGCACAAGCTTATATTAGCTTAATTTCGGCTAGATGACGTTGTGTGAGAATGTCCAAAAATATTTATTTATTAATTATTTTATTTATAATTGTGCAAACCTAAGTAAATAATCCTCTACGGTTACTTATTTTTGTTTCAAATTAGTTTTTATTTGTTTGTGTTACATTGTTTGAATGTTCTTTGATTCAGTAACAATTTTATCTTATGAACTTAAATGCATACAATTTTAATTAAGCTGTAGAAATCCAAGAGTCTTACGATTATCTACACCCATTAAATTTGAGTGAAATTACTAAGTTACTAAAGTAATTTTATTTTCTAAGCGTACTGTGGGTTTTCACGTCGTATTTTTAAAACTAGTGACAGTTTTTTACGAGCCTTCAAGTTTCATGGACACTTTCGACTACTACTTCTGTATTTAACTCTATGTTTTTTGTACGTTTTACAATAGTTCCTTGTTCTATTTTAACCTTTTTTTCTATAAATAAATTTATAACTAAAATAAACTAATGCCTTTTATCCATAACTATAGTTTATATATCTTAAAATAGTGTAAAATATAGCCGCTGTCTCTCTGTCCCTATATATGCTTAGATCTTTAAAACTACGCAACAGATTTTGATGCGGTTTTCGCCAATGAATAGAGTGGTTCTCGAGGAAGGTTTTAATATAAAATTTGTCAAGCGAGCGAAGCCTTGGGTGTCCGCTAGATACATCATAACATAGTATAAAACAAAGTCGCCTGTATGTATGTATGATTAGAACTTTAAAACTACGCAACGGATTTTGATGCGGTTTTCACCAATTGATAGAGTGGTTATCGAGAAAGGTTTTTTTTGTGTATAGATAATTTGTCAAGCGGGCGAAGCCGCAGTCGTCCGCTATATCAAAAGGTGTAAATAAATTAAATTATGCCATTGTTTCCCCTCCGGCTGAGTTTTTAAAATCATTTCAAAGGCTTACCGTACCTTATTAATAACGAATACTGCTCCGAAAAGCTCCAACACTGACGGTTTTACACATAAATCATTACCATACGAAAACATTTCGACTGTATTGTTAAAAATGTCACTTCGACTTATGACCTGTTTCCTCTAAGGCAAATTAAAAAGAGCGAGAGATAAATATATTTGAAAGGGTTCAGAAGAAAGAGCAATAACATTAAAGAATGCCGACGACATAGGTACGGATAAGCTGTCATATTTTTTCTCCTTATAACAAGTAATGTATAATTCCTGCCTTGTTTTTAAGTTATGTATTATAATTATAGGTATCTATATTATGTGATATTGTATAACAAAGTTACATATCAAGTAGCACATATACCTTAGCAAATATAGCTTATGCTAGCTAGGTATATGCTACGTGGTCAACACTGTTCTGATATATAGATATCTTAGTGGTACGAAAAATACAAAACAAAGACATTTGTCTTCTTTGTAACTCAGTGAAATAGGCTTAACCCTGACTTTAATTAGTGGTAAGCACGAGTTTATACAGCTTCTAATTTCAATCACAAATCAAAGTGTAAACGGAGCTTTAGTTTGTATTAGTGAGTCACTTATCTCACGAAGACATCAACGCACTCTGTAGCAGCGGCGTTATTTCTTTTTTAAATATTAAAATGATTTCTGATTCTCTAATTCAATATTTAATTAAACCACCAATGAGTTATTAATCTGGATTACTGTCCTTTAAGTACACCTGATGTGCCAGTGGAAATGACAAAACGTTTGTCCATTGCTATATGTAAAAGGATGGACACGATTTGTAATGTGTAGAAATTAAATACGTATGTTAATACTTAATACTTATTTGGTCTAAGTTCAACTTTATTATGTTTATGCTTTAATCTTTGTGGATATACCTAATCATTGTATAAGTTTTATGTGTACCTATGCATTGAGGGTTTCTAAAAGTTGAAGTTTATGCGCTTTGTGATGCATGCGTAATGGGGTCAGGTATAGAAGTTACTATCGATATTAGTAGGTATAATATCATCGATGAGTGGTGTGCGATCAGATGCGCCGCGGGCTATACCACGGACTCGATGAACACTGATAGCAATCGCATCGCCTGGCCAACTTGTAATTTTCTCTGAAAATACATCATTCATATGCGATAATAAGATACTTATACTATAATTTTATATCACTTTCCAGTCACATTGATGGCAATAAAGTATTTGCATTTATGAGACAGCCGACTGATTATCAGTTCCCAATCAAAGTTGAAGAGGTTAGGTTTTTAGTATAAAAATTATATAAGTTAGTTTAAATGTTGCACTTCTGACCTTAACGCAGGGTTCAATACCATAATCAAGGTTTAGTCACATTCATATCACGGACGGACAAGCGATGCACATCTCTACGCACACGCACACATCTCAGCGGCGCGCCCGCGCAGATCAAAGGCACCGACAGGCTCTTTTAGCCGCATAATATGACGCGGCCCCCGCCCCTGCCCGCAGCCGGCGAAATGCCTCGCTGCCCGATCAACCTTCAGGGCGCTTACTTGCCATTACTTATGGCAATCTATAAACAAATTGATATAACGGATATTTAAAGCCGGTCCTCTGATTTAAATTTATAACCTACCAGAAATTTGTTTACCTATATCTTTAAATAACGAGTAACGATTATTAACAAACTTTATATGTGTAGATACAGTACCTAGCTACCTATACAGTCAATTTGAACTTCACCCGCTTAACTAGTTTATAGATAGGAATTATGTTAAAAAAATGCAAAAAGGATTCCAGAACACATGAACGACTAGAAAAAAGTTTCTTTGAAACACGCAAACATTATGCTCATTTGGTTATGGTCGCATAATGCCTTATAAATGGAGAATTATCATCATGATAAATATTTTGCCTTTAGCATTTCATATTATGCGACGTTAGAGTAAAACAATTCAAAAATTTAGGAGGTACACGTGAGTTTATAATGATTTCGCAGTAATCGTATCCGATTATCGAATCTCTAATCATGGATATATCTTACAATCGAGGTGTTGAAACTCTTAAAAAGATTGTTAGATTAAGTGAAGCCCATAAGATCAAAATCTAAACAGCCTGGGGCCATATGTACCTTTCGCGACAAAGATCTACTTTAATACCTTTCTCTTGAACAATAATTCTTTGGTTATATTATTACTTTCCAATTCAATTTGATACTATGGCCTTTTCCATATCATTACATAGCAGTACTTAAGTATTTCTAAGTGTATGGTGGTACCTAAATGAATTAAATAAATCTAACTACTTTGCAATATTCCGCCACATGCAAATTACCCAACTCTCGTATTTATTCATGCACAAGTCCGCCCTCCAAACCCATTTAGGCCGAAAGAATAGAGAAATAATTTTGAAAATAGAATAAATATGAGAGTTGTGTTATCGTGCAAAAAATAATAAAAACCTCGACACGTGTTTCGCCCCCAACCAGGGGCATCATCAGGAGATGTCGATGGCTCGGCGCACGGCGACCGAATGAGCCACAACTCGTAAACCGCACCTATTTATATCCTAGGTTTTTTATTTCTACCCACAACCATAATACCAAATTATTTTATGTCTACCCACCACCGTTGTTTGAATGACGTATACCTACCCGCAGCAAAGGGGAAGAGGCGAAATTAAGTTGATCATTTAAAATATTAGGGTTCAAGCGTCTATGTTTGTAGATTTCTAATTGTTCCAAAACCGAAAGCCCCAGTCCTTTGTTGCAGGTGTGTAGAACGTCATAAGTGTGAGGATTAGGTAGGGAGTGACCGGAATCCAACAAATGTTTTGCGAAATGAGACCGTTCTGGGCGATTGTTTCTAAAAGCTGATATATGTTCTTTATACCGCGTCGCGAAGCTACGGCCGGTTTGGCCAATATAAACACCCTCACAATCCCCACACTTAAGCCTATACACACCTGACTTCCTGTCATCCCCAATTTTCTCCTTAACATTGCAAATGTTTCTCCGGATAGTGTTGTCCGTTCTAAACGCGACATGAATATTATTTTTACGTAAAATTTTGGCAACTTTATCAGATATCGGACCTAAATAAGTTAGACTAGCTCTATACCGATGGACGTCACGATCCGGGGGAACAGCATATAGTAAACTACGCGTAATTGAGGCTCGCCGCCTTCCAACTAAGTTGTCCACAAGCTTGGTACTGTAACCATTAGATTTGATAAATAATATTTAATTCGCGGTTAAAATTTATTTGAGAAAGTGGAACCGAAAATATCCTGTGAACATAGCTGTGGAAGGCGGCAAGCTTGTGCTGCCAAGGATGACAGGAAGTAGCAGGAATTACTGTGTCAGTATGAGTGGGTTTGCGAAAGATCCGGAATTCATGCCCACCCTCATTTCTAGTAATAGTCAAATCTAAGAAATTTATGGACCTATCCTTCTCTAACTCGAGTTTGAATTTGATTTTAGGGTGAACACTATTCAAATGAGATAAGAAATCCGTAAGTTCCACATCGGTGCCCCGCCAACACAACAATATATCGTACCTAAATGTCTTAAAATGATCATTGCCCAATCATTACGTTTTTGAATCAAATATTTATAGAACCAAAATTGAAAAAGAGATGCTTATATGGTTCGGTCATGTAGAGAGGATGGATGATAGGAGACTGACAATACAGATATATGAAGCGAGTATGAATGGACAAGCTAGTAAGGGTTGACCTAGGCGGCCTTATGGCGACCAAATCACAGATATCTTGAATAAAGGCTAGGTTAAAAGCACCCATAACCAGCGAGCATGCATGAATACATTAACGAAAGTTGAGGAGGCGAAGGAAGTAGGTAAGTATGCCAGGACCATAGCAAGTGGAAATTCGTGGTCTCTGCCTACCCCACTGGGAAAGAGGCGTGATTTTATATATGTATTTATAGAACGCGGAAAAATATTTACTAAGAAAATTAATCTCGACATTAAGGATCTCTAGTGTAGTCTTTCGCATATTATGGAAAAGCTGGTGGATAAATTATGATGATATTATTTGGCACTTAGATGATTTAAAACTCTGTGCAGGTAATAAAATTACTATTTAATACTGATAGTATGTTCCCATGGGAATCCTATAACAGGGATAACAATTCCAAGTGGGAGCCGTGGATCTTATTTAAAAAGTTATATGTAACTAACTAAGTAGTCAGTGACATAGACTATTAGAAATAACATCTAAAATTACACTCCTGTTTCCACGAAGGGTTAAGCAGAGGCATGATAAATGACCACTTTTCGCCAGTAATTTGGTTATACGCAATAGGTGGCGAGCCTATTGCCGCTGATCGGAAACCATAATGCATATCAGAGTCTCGTGCAGGTGAGATTGCCTTCGGAGCCTCAGGTCTAGGTACAACGTATCTTGGTGTCGCCGGTGTCCAGCTTTCCATGTCTCTTACAGCAGCAGTCTATATGCTCCAACAGAACATCTGTCTAGACTAACATTTGGATGCTATACCAACTTATATCATATAACAAATTATAATATTACATAGTGATGGTTGAAGTGATCAGCTTGGAACAGAGATACCTATTAGCTTGCCAGGACACAAAGAGGTCACGCCTATTTCTTCGATTGAAACCTTTCTTTAATAACACGCAAATCTGAGCTTACGCGTACAATACCTTTGCCGGGCCCCTTTACATTAGAAGTAAAACCAAACATAATTATGAGACTCAATATTACTAATAAATGTGGCATAATGTTACAGTAGGTAGGTATACAATACTACCATTCTCGTTTTCCACAATACAATATTTTGAATAAACCCCGACTGTTAATAAGTCATTAAAAATGGCTAAAAGTGAGTTGTCACTGTCACATCTATCTAAGAACATGCAATAATCTAACTCGAACCCATAACTGAAAAATGAATCAAAATGGACCTAGTAGTTTTGGAGAAAAATGGTAACATTGATTTGCACAAACATCCTCTTACCCCAAACGCATATACCGTCTCCATTCCGTCGTGGGAAAATGAAAAGTATTTTCCATCACATACACTAAGTACCTATGTATAGTTACTAACTCCAAGGATCATATTTTCTATCTACCTGATTGTCCTTATAAATCGACTACCGCTTTCGAAAATCTAAAATTAACAAGGAAATCTTTCTGTACTTATTTATTTAGTCAACTTTAAGTAAAAGTCTAAAATCTAGTATTATGCTATATCTACTTTTTAATGTAACCATAGAAACTAATTTGAACCTGCCTTAGGCTTTACACATTATTACTAGAACTATTATGTAAATGATTCATATGAGGATTGATGGAAGCACAGAAACAACGTAAGTTATTTAAGGTTCCATTTCTACTGCGGCAAACAACTTTGACTGTATTTATTAGTTTCTGGGGCCAAATGCTTTGTCCACCAGCGGCATGTGACGACGTCAAAGAGTCCATTTCGTGTAAGAAAAGAAAAGAATCCGTCAAATTAGTACATAACGCGTTATGAATACGGAATGAGGTCAAACAGGGCACTCTCAAACATTGCCTATTATATTGAAATAAAATATTCAGTTCCATTCATTACTTACGTAGGTACGTACATTATATTCGGCTCTGTCATGCCGAAAAACTTTACCTTAGTTTGAACAGTTGGCAGCATGTTCAACGGCCTCCCTCGTGTTTTAACAAATTACTAAATATACTTTTTGTTCCCTGTAACTATACTTCCGCTTTGTAAAATATGTGTTATTAAAATATATAAGTACTAAAGTTAATCTCCATTGTGTTACATAGTTATTAAAATTTTATTTATTACATATTTTCCCTTATAACGTTAAAGTCCTTTTTCTTAACGCCTCTTCCATTAGGAAATAAATAAGTTTTCTATATAGATGTTCAAACGAGAAAAAGTACTAATCCGAGATGCAACGTACTCGTATCTCGTATGAAAGTATAATAGAACTGATTTGATATTCAATTGGTACATTTTGTGGTGGCGAGCGCGGCGCGGCCACGCGACCATGGGCCACACAGAATATTTTGAAGACTTGAAGAAGGCTTAATGGAATGACACAGCCTTTGTGAACGCCGCCCAATTCTAATGCCTATTCAGATGGCATTTCACCTCTCTTTGTTGCTTGATTTCGTACAGTAATAGGTTATTTTATTAGCGTATAGATACATTTTTAACGAGAATAGAAATCTTGAGTCGATGTAAATTGATGGTACATTGTTATTTTAGTTGCAAGGCATTCATACGGATAACAAACCCAATAATGTGGAGCATGTATTGTTAAACAGTTTTACTTGTTGATCGAATTGGATTTAGCATGCTCTATGCACTCTTTGCCGATAACCTTTCCACAATCGATCTGCATACACTTTGTTTTTATTTAATTGATTTTGCACTACATTTTTCTTAAGATTGACTTTTTTATTATTTTCCATAACACTGCTGTTCAAACTAATCACTGAACACTTTGTTTACATTGAAAAAACAAATTGTTCGAACCATTTCATTGGTTACTAGTTTTTAACATCTGTTTCATAATTTACACAATTATTGTGGTGGAATTTATGTTTACTAATCCACATACATGGTTTACTGGAGTTATTATATACCAAGTAATAACAGCCAGTTATGAGTACAAATTTCTGTCTTATATAAGCTCTTATATAAGACAGAAATTTGTACTCATAACTGGCAATTGGAAGGAAGTTTGGAATTTGTCCTAACTAATAAAATTTCTAAAAGATGGGATGTTTGTTCGGTTTGATTTGGCTGAAGTTATCTACTGCAGGTAGGTTGGTAAACGGAAAGGACACATAGAAATACACATATTTATATACCTATATACATATATATAGATATACATACCTATATCTTTTAACGACATTATGCAAGCAATCTTCCAACCTATGTGTAGTTTTAACTTCTATCACCAATTCCTCATTCAACGAGCCTTTTCCCAACCAAGTTGGGGTTGGCTTTCCAATCTAACTGCTATGCGGCTGAACTTCCTTGAAACAACTACCATCTTATCTCCACTACCCATGGGCAATATCTTCGAAGAGTTTAAAATAAAAAAAGATTGGGAGTCAAAAGATTAAGAGTAAAAATGAGATTTTTAGACTAGTCGTCTTCATAGTTGACTTTAAGAACATAGGTTTAAGTAGTACTGAACTATTAATATGTGTAGTACCTATACAAATACATATACCTATTATATAAAATCGGTATCAATTCTTTGACAACATTTGCAATTAGATAAAGTACATCCAAGATGAGATGCCACTACACAGTTAGTAGTTTATGAAAGCATAAATACCTTTAATTTACTTAGATTACCTAACTTTAATTAGATTTCCTGAACTATGACCAGGTTTCCAGCAACCACGAGTCGTAGGTACAGTTATCGCTGGCATACAACTCATGTGGAAGGAAAGCGGTGTGGCGTGTGACGTAAAGCCCCATATAAATTTTACTATAGCCACATTAATGTCGCTACGTGAAATTGATTTGCTAGCAGAAACATATTATGATTGTGAAAACGGGGTTTACGATTTATTTACACAATACGATAGCAACTTCAAACATTATAAACTATCACTGTTCCGTTGTTATGAAGTACTTGTGGCAAGTTTACTAATCGAGTTTTTCTTTTAAGTTCAATTATTTCATTGTTATTATAAGACTTACAAATTCCGCAACCGTTAAACAGCACTTCGCATAAAAATTGGTATACAGATAAACTATTTCCTGGATTAAAACAAAACACAAGACTTTTTATTAATGTGTGATGTACTTACCTAACTATAAACATGAGAACAAAACTATTCCACTCAGATGAAGCCCCGAGCATCAGATACTAAGTGAAGATGGAAACAATACAACCAAAACGTTTAACTGTCTGTACAACTAATAGTAAAGGAAATAAGATTTGGCTTGTTAAGAATCAGCTCTATTAAAATCCATTTCCAGGTGCAATGAGTACGCCGCAGCTATGACGTAGGGATATTTTAACGGTTATTACGCTTATAAATTTTATTAGTTGCCATTCCTGTAGACCCACGACTAGTGCGATACTAGCAACCTATGACATCAAACGTTTCAAACAACATAAAGTGCTTTATTGTAGATGTGAAATGTTCTAATTTAATGGATACTTGAAGAAAAACAAAATGCAATGCACTTTTTTCTTTATCTTTTTCAAATGATTGCGAAATTAAAGTTGTACAAATTGAAAATGAGTTGCGTCAAGATGGAAGGTTAAGAAATTCAATCTCTATCCGACAATGGAAGTGATAACCCGAAAGTACTACAAAGGTTGATGAAAATGTGATTGTTAATTAAAGTTGACACAGAAATGCGAATGGTGAATTCAGAATCTTCATTTATTCGGTCACGGTTTGCCTCTTACGTTTAGCATTAAATGATTGACTCTGTTTCAATTTCGTCTAACACGAACGCAACGGTTGAACGAATCGGAACACGATTATGTGATTGTGAGAAAATTTTATACTTCAACAGTGCAACGGTGTCTATATCTAAGTTTAGTATGTGATTATGTTTCGAGCTGCGGAGACTTGCAATTGCTATGAATAAAACGCGTGAGTAAAAAATATTGACAGCTAAAGCATTAATACATTTAGCTACCGAGCGCACAATATCGACCTACTGACTGATATTTTTTGTCGGTTCACTATTATTTTCAGTGCTTCACATTAGTGTGCCACCCTGGTAGCTGCCATTGTTGCGTTCATCTCGTGCATGATCGAAATGTACTTCCGAACGATTAGTTACCAATGAATGTTTGAATTTGTTGTTAACTTCTGCTCCTTTTGCGTTAATAGCGTTACAATGTTTGCGATTTCTATTACGCATTGTGCGCTTGAAACCTTTTTGTGATTGTATTGTATAGTTATCATCAATTGCGTCTTTGACTGCTCTTGACTGATCCTGTTAGTTTGGAAGGCTTGAGCGATGGACATTGTATGAAGATTTAACTGAATAAATTGTAGCCAATAATATTTGCCCGATTGACCCACGCGGAAGGTAATATTTTTATTTTACAAATTCTGTTTGTTTCGTATAAAAATACCTAACTCATAGCAGTTTTCGCGTTGACTATAAGCTTTAAAATCTAAATCAATATATTTCAAGTATCAGCGTCATCATCTACATCCATATTATCTTGATATTTTCACATAAATCACCATAGTGCGTACATTAAGTTTGTGACGCTAATAGAAGTGATAAAGCTATATATTTTAACATCGCTATAAACTATCGCACCAAATGAAAACTATGCTATAATGAAGTGATACATTACCACAAAGCCACCCACATTTGTATAGCGGGTTGTTATGGACACGTTATGCGTCATAAATATTTCGGGAACATAAAATTAACACTCAAAAACATGGGCTTTCGAGGCACCGCAACGTCTACGGCCTCCTACAAAAAATATGGGTATCGCTTGCAGAACCACGACCGGTGTAACTCTGGTCAGAACAAAAGCATATTTCTACGAACAATATTAAATTTTATGTCTTGTAAAGGAAGGTTCAGGTTCCAATATTTAATGTAGTAAGCCCTCAGTTTGGGAATTTTTGTCAAGTGATATAGTAATGAAAGTTGTAAAACAGTTAGTAATAGAGTGTAGTTTAGATTGTTTGACTGATATAAGTTCGGTTTCTTGTCTTATCAAAGGACATACTTGTTGACATGTTGTCTAATTGATTGGTGGTTCTCAGTAGGGGTTTTCGGTTATACATGTGGCGGAACCTTTGAGGAATTATTTAAAATTGATAATCTATAAATGCCTTCACAAGTGAAACATGCCACTGTGGTTTTTCGAAAATATATTATGAGTTTACCTACCTGTTGTTGTAAGTTTAGACTTAATTGAAAATTAATTACTAATTAGCATTGGTGTTGTATTTTTATGGAAAATTAACAGCGTTAATGAATTAATTAGAAAATATATGGTTGACTCATTAACTACTGCAATTACTGAAGTATAATTTTTGGTCACGCGTTTAATTATTTCTTATCTGCCGGTCTGTAATTTTTACACGCAAATTAACAAGATTTCAATTCGACGTCTGAAATTTATGATCAAATCCGGTTGTTTTTTAATTCATCTCGTTCCAAATAGAAACTGACAATACCTACGTACAAAGGTGTTGCAAAAATCGAAGACGGCGCGGCTCCCTTTGACGTTAGGTGGTCCCAACCGCGGCCCGCACCAATGATGTGATTATAATAGCGACATTTGATTCACACCTACCCACATTAATCGAATCCAGTAATTTAATACATATTTCAAGAGATTTTGCTCGCGATGACTACAATAACCAAGTTTATTATAATTTACCTACAACTAATTATTATAAAACATTAATTATTTTTTCAAGGTACCTATTAGTTTCACAACTAAAATACAGCGTGGTCCGTCATTAATAAACAAAATATACACTTACAATTTTGTAATAGATGTTAATTAAAAATGTAGCCGTTTTATATGTTTTACGTACGAAGTAGACTCTAGTTTGTGAAACTTATAAGTTCAATACAACAAAGGCCAGAAATAGCTTAAGTGTTATCGTTTCTGCATGACCGCATTCGTGTAAAAGAAATTGGATACTCTTGCTTGAGAACACTGGCAATGAAACGTAAAATTACGAGGTGATCGAGGGCTACCGATGACGTAGGTACATTATATTACTATACACTGTGTAGGAGCCAATATGTCATGAAGCGCCTTGAGGCTATTGATCGGTAATGCATTGTTATTCTTCATTGTGCGTTACGCCTTATTTAATACAAATGTAATTTTCATTGAAATTACGCATCTATAAATGGCATTTAGGTACTTCAAATCTACGACAAGAAACGGATTTAGTAGATATAATATTATCAATTCAAGTTGTTTATTTATGTTGACAGGTCAAGGTCGTATGAATCAATTGGGAGGGGTGTTCATCAATGGTCGGCCGCTCCCGAACCACATCAGGTTGAAGATCGTTGAGATGGCAGCAGCAGGCGTGCGGCCCTGTGTCATCTCGAGACAACTGCGCGTGTCGCATGGCTGCGTTTCCAAGATACTCAATCGATATCAGGTAAGGAGCAAAGCAGTTCCATACTTAATAAACGAACTATTTAATATTATCAAACCAAGTTTAACTATTAAATAACCATTTCTTACATTTATTTCAATGATTGTGCCATTCTTATTGTTAATATTTATTGACAGGAAACTGGCTCCATCCGTCCCGGTGTGATTGGGGGATCAAAACCGAGGGTTGCGACGCCTGAAGTAGAGAACAGGATTGAAGAACTGAAGAGACAGAACCCAGGTATATTTTCCTGGGAAATTAGAGATAAACTAATTAAAGAAGGCATTTGTGATAAAAACACAGCACCTTCAGTCAGTTCAATTTCAAGGCTAATAAGAGGAGGCAAAAGGGATGAATCTGATCCTAGAAGAAATCACAGCATTGATGGTATTCTAGGTAAGTTATACTTACCTCGGATTTATTGAAACTTCTTGCGTTAAGAGTAAAAATAAAAGTAAAATAATGTCAGTTTATGTACACACACCGCAGGCATTTCTATTAGCGGGTAGTCAAGTTTATAGGAGCACTTAAGCGTTTGATGAAAATTGCGTTGTGTGTTTGCTTTCAACTTTATATTGCTCCAGTTTGTGGTTGTACCTACTGACTTAATAATTGTAACTATGCTGTGGTTTATTCTGAGTCTATTATTTCAAATGTCTACAATGACTACGCAGGTATTAAAAGCGTTAATTAATAATTAACATCTTATGGCTGATAAGAAGTTATTATTATTTGAAAAGATTCTTCGGTTATAGCCGTAGTCTTAATGATGTGTAAATAACTTGCCATGTCATCGTAGTCCTTAACACCGATCCAAGACCATAATCACTTAATTTACTTCAAAACATACTATTATTATAATTTTATTCCTATAATGAGACTGTCTGAACGTTCGCAAACTTCACAAAATGGCGTATGAAGTTAATAATCCACGTAAAAGTGAAGCGGGCGCGTCGCGCGCACGCTGCAGCAGCCCCCCTTGTGTCGGCTTTAAAATTGTAGGTTATAAAAATGAAATTAGTACCCAAACGTGTTATTATCCCATCGCATTTGACCGCGGGGCTTGCATTACGACAATCTGTCCGTACTGCACGTCTTGTGCCGTATAGCTATCCAATATAAAATGGCGCTCCTAATATCCCGGTTCAGTGACGGAGCGCGATTTTGCCAGCAAGATTTTGCGCAACGATAAGATTATGCATATTAAGTTGTGCATGGCCAAAGTAATATATACACTGGAAAAGCGGTCCCTTTACTCTGCAAACTCGCGGATTGAAAATTTGCAGTTCGTGCTTTTTCTGTGAATCCAATAACACTAATTTCTTGTCACAGAATTTTTGTAAAAAATATTTATTCACATACCTAGGTGTTTTTTGGTACTTTATTGGTCAAATAATGATCATCATCATTAGCCACTGAGTCCTTTCCCAACATAGTTAAGGGCACCTTTCCTGTTGGAAGATAATATGAAAACATATCGATGTTGTATTAGTATAAAAAAAAATCTTTAATTATTATTTGAAAAAAACGTGTAAAAAATTTGAGCATTCTCGTAATAATCCGATTACGCTTTCTTTCTACAAAAACAATAGTACAATATTACATTTGGGTTTTATAAGAAGAATTCATTAATTCCTTCTATCTACCGGCATTACTTTTAATTTAATAGAAACCGCGTGTGGTCCATGTTGATTTCGAATAAGTATAACCATTGATGTTAACCAAAACCAAATGAATAGTTACCAAAACAAAATCTCCTTTACCTAATAAAAATAGTCATTTCATAGACGTATTATAATGGAGGACAAATAAGTTAAGTATAATTTTTATTTTCAATAGGTCCGTCATCTTGCGAAGACTCCGATACCGAATCTGAACCAGGCATAACGTTGAAAAGAAAGCAACGTCGCTCCAGAACAACATTCTCTGGAGACCAACTTGAAGCATTAGAACGAGCATTTACCAGAACTCAGTACCCCGATGTCTACACTAGGGAAGAACTTGCCCAGAAAACTAAGCTTACAGAAGCACGAGTTCAGGTAACTATCAATGGCGTTTTGGAACAACTTGTCCGTGTCCATGATAAATGACCGCAATCAAATAAACCCATTGTTGGTGGCCCGCCCCTACAAAAGCGTGGCACTAGAAACGCATAATTACGTTTATAATTAATTACGACAATAGTTAGAGCTGCCATATGTTCGGCTACCGTTCTTTTATTAGTTTTTGTTCTCTTTAGATAATTATCAAAGGCTTCATTTTGATAGGAAGTCCAATCATATAAAAATATTATTATTAAATTTGATATTGAGTACGTGTAGCTAACATCTTTAAAATGAAATATATTCAACTACTATAGTATATTTATTTACAATATGAATTACAATATACAAAATATACATAATTATAGATAAAAATATTAACATTACAAAATATCGTTTAAAAAGTCCTCCGCGTCATTGCCGACTGGGAAGGTTCCCAGAATGCTGGCTGTGTTGCCACGTTGGATGGCGATACTTATTTTTTGGGCCAGAAAATAGACAGCCTTGTGGTCCTGAGAAGCATTGATTAGGCGTTTAGCAATGTCTCTATAGAGGCAGCGAGCACTCGGACCCCATGACCCCAGTGGCTCAACCCCAAACGGCTCAAATATGTAATCACCTGCTAGGTTAGTTAATCAACTACTTCTTCAACTACTAGCATGATTCTGATGAATATATTTTTTGGGCGACCGCGATTCTATTTAGTTTCATAGATCTTATAAATTAACTTATTTGAGAATAAATTATTCATTAACATGTAATTTTATATTATTGTTATCAGGTATGGTTTTCTAACCGAAGAGCTCGCCTTCGTAAACAACTCAACTCACAGCAGTTGAGTGCATTCAATACAATGTCTTTACAATCTGCATTCCCGTCAGTCCATCAACAGTATGAGCCTCCTTCAACTTTCAACGCGCAATGTGCTTCTTGGCAACAATCTTACTCTTCAGCGTTAGGCACTAGCTCGGTGCTAAACTCAGCTCTTGCACCATCTTTACACCAATCAGCGTTGAGTGCACCTTCAGTTTGTCAATCTGCGCTCGCAGCATCCTCTTTACATCCACCATCATCAACGTCTTTCTCATCTGGAAACCTGACACCTTTATCGCATTCATCGGAACTTGCACCTCCTTTGCAACCCACTGCCGACGCTACACCTCCAAGCACAAGTCCAACCTCAACAAGCCCCGCGGCAAATCAAACAAGTGCTATTACCTATCAGCATCCAACTTATGCGCATCCAAGTGAGCCTGTCTCACATCCGTATGGTTACGGAGACTACTCAAAACAAGAGCACGCTATGTCAGCTCACAACCACTGGACATCGAGACAACTAAGCGGACACCCACAAAACAAACTTGCAGAAGTTGGTGCTTGGCCTGAAAATTATAGGTAAGTTTTTATTTCCTTAACTTTTCCTATTCCAAAGTTCTATTTTTTCTTGACCCTATCTCAGAATATCTAGATACTATCCTTCACAATCCTAATTCTCCTGCCTATCTGCGTGAGCATTTTGAGTATTTGGTGCCTAGAGACAAAGCATGTCGTGTTTCCTTATCCCTACTTCTTCGAACTCCTGCTCATGCCTCTAGTTGTTATGACAATTCATTTACATTCCAGGCTGTCAGGTTGTGGAACTCACTATCACATGATATCCGTGCGTGTCGTTCATTGGACATTTTTAAGAAAAGGGTAAAGGAGCATTTCCTCTCCCAACTATGATTTTCCATAAATATTCTTTTGACTTACATTTGTGTCATATTATCTCTTTCTTATGTAGTGTATTCACATCTGTATGTAGCATGTACGTATTTAGCTTTAGTCTTATATTATTAAGTTCTTATGTGTATGTATTTAATGTCTGTTATATGTATTAAATTCATTAGTTTAATTTATTTAATTTTCTTCTTCTATTATTTAATATTATATGTAATGTTGTATGTAATATATACGTAAGTATATCCTGTTCCTATTTAAGAATAGGTACGCGTTCACACTTTCCTCTTCTCTCTTTAGTAGTACCTATCTATCTCCTCTATACCTCTAAGGTCTGCTGGAAGAAAAGCCATTACTGGCTTAAGCACGCCTTTGTACATATTGTTATTGTTTGCTTTGTATTTTGTAAATTTGTACAATATGAATTAAAAAAAAAAAACTAAAACATATCAATAATCTCAGACTTAAATAAGTAGCTCCATGAATTATTGATGTAGAGCTACTCAATATCTGTTGGCTTATGTCGATGAATATGCAATTACAATAAAGTGACCTTTGCTGCCGGGCATTTAATAACTATCTATTATCTGAATACCAGATGTGACTGACTATTATAATAATGGTAGGCTTAGGGTGCTTATTTGTAGTGACATCATTTCGGGTTAGTCAGGAGGTATTCGTAAAATCTAGTGATTCGTCATACAAACATGACAGTGCCCGTTTAGCTTGCTAGAGTCGTAGTTTAATTGTGTAATATATTGTCCGGTGGCTATCATACGGGCGTGGGTTTCAACCGCAAATCGGAGCGCGCTCGTTTTATTTCTTTTCACCTTCCTTTATCATTAGCCGAAGCGGCCGCTAATCAATTAAGAGTGTAAGAAGTCGACCATTATACGCCACATGGGTGGTTATTACAGCGCGCACCTCGTAATACTCTGCCGATCCGATCGTGAATGCAATAGGGCTGCGAATTTTATAGTGATTTTCGATCGATTTTTAATTAAAGTTTTATTTAGGTAGTTATTTTAAAATTCCCAGGCTAAGTTCGGTTTATTTTTTCTAACGTGAGTTTATTACGAAAGAAATAAGGTCGTAGAAAACATTCTCTAACGTTGTAACGCATAGTACGTGTAACTACCACTGTGAATTTGTCCAATGACAATGTGACAAATACATTGTCGCTTTGTACTGAATACGGCGACGACATTTATCTGTGTTATCTAGACAATGAACGTCTATAAACCTCTCATTGGACCACACACAATATATCTCCTGGCACAATGGCGGACCACTAATAAAATATGGGATAGCTATATCCATGTGTCACTCTATTTTATCTAGGTCCTGTATACGTATGTTTGATTGACGTAACACCTTCTTATGTTGTTTTTAGAGGTTGTTATATTTCTTTAAGAGTTATTTAAAGGGAAATCTTGGTTGGTGTGCAGATTTCTATTCATTAGCTGCAATTAATGTTTCTGAAAGAAATAACTTTGCCACGTTTACTGTCTCCATGTAAACTTCAGTAGGTGGCCTCACGTACCGTGCGAGTGCGACACAGATCATCACCGGGCACGGAAACTTTGGTGGGTATCTGTTTCGCATGCATCGTGATGTCACACCCGCGTGTCAACACTGCGAGGCTTCCGGCGAAGACACGGCATTCCACACGTTGGTGGAATGCTCAGCGTGGGCAAGTCAGCGCCGGGACCTCGTTGTGGGCCTGGGCGTGGATACTCTCTCACTGGAGACCATGCTACGAGCCATGGTCTCTAGCGAGAGCCAGTGGAACGCGGCCGTTTCCTTCTGCGAGCAGGTTATGCTCGTGAAGGAGACGGCCGGAAGGGCGAGGGAGCGTATCCTCCCCGCTGAGTTCCGAAGTCTGCGGCGAGGGCGCCGCATACGTGACTACGCCCAGGACCATCGACCTCCATGATCGGGGCCTGAGGACGATGGATTAGCAACCCACCGTCCTTACAGAAGCAGGCTAGAAGGGCTGCGTGATGTGGGGCTTCACCCCATGCACGCCTTCACACACCGACGCGGGATAAAACCCGACCCTAGAGATGCGGGGTAACACCCGACCACCACGCAGTGGCCACTCAAGTGACCAAGGTCCGCCGGGTGCCACTGGGAATTCTTTCAGTATCTACCGGAGGCACTCGGCAATGGACGTAGGTGCGGCCGCAGCCACAAGCCGCGGATTAAAAAAAAAAAAAAATGTAAACTTCAGTAGCTATTATGACGAGTATGATGACACTTCAAAGTTTCATAATTTTAACATAAGGAATCACTGGGACTTTCTTTTATGGAATACTAGCTGACTCTTCGTCGCCCGTTTGGCAAATTATACACAAAAACCTTGCACGAGAACCACTTTATACATTGGTGAAAACCGAATCACAATCCATTGCGTAGTTTTAAAGATGTAAGCATACATAGGAAACGGAATCCACTTTGTTTAAAAGTATGTTATGATGTTTTATATTATGTCTTTCCTGTTACTGTTGGCAAATCCTATGATTCGTAGGCTGAGTATCTATTAGTTACAAATATGAATATAATAATAACATTTGTCTCTGCCTACATTAATTTCTTAGATAACCCATTTTCCATCACCAATAAATAATGTTCCATCACCAAAAACCAATAAATATGTAGGTATTATTAAAGTTTAATATTGATTATTTGATGATAAAGAATTGAGGATTGAGTATACTAAAACATTCGCGCCACTAGTAATACCTCCTGGTGTTTAACAGACACGCCCAGCTATAGACGGTCATAAAAAAAACTATAAGATTTCCAACAAAATTAACAGAAAGTGATACACTTGGTAGCGAGCGACTGAGTTTAATCTGTGTTTTGCACCGTATTTAGGTATAAGTCGTTCGGATTTCGCCTTTAATGTTTGCTACTTTCTCTTTTCAATACTCCTAGCCCTCCAGAAAATATACCTAATACCTGTCCATAGATCACTGTAACCACTTAAACTCGATGAGCCATGTGCTTGTTTACTGCCTGAATAATATAAAAACACGCGTGCAATACACCCATTAAAATGAAGAATTGAAAACCTAGGTGTCTGGGTGGGAACATAAAATCTTGAAACTCACATACTCAACTTTACTTAAGTTTTATTATGGTCTGAGTAAAGTAGCGTTTGATATTAGAAATCTTAGTACACAATACGTTACGGAGAGATAAACAGCCATAAACGCAGCTTGCTTTGTACTAGGAGTGGCGATTAATAAGAGGCCGAACGTGACATTAGAGTAGTGAACCTAAGCATTATGTTAACTCGAACCCGGTATTAAAACTTATCTACAGCTATTTGCATTCGACTTCCTAAACGTCAGTTGGCCTCGCGTGCGGTGACCGGAGCCGTGCAACCACCTTGCGCTTGCATCGTTCACTTTCCTCATGAAACGGTCGAAAACTTATTGTTTTCACACGTGTACCATTCAGATGTAAAATGTTATATACATATTGACAATAACTTGGTATTTAGGATACGTTAAATAAAATTATTGCCGTTTAACTGGCAATTTGGTGACAACAAAATGCTTGTACAATATATTAATGACGCTGTACTTAATATTCAAATACAAATTTGTTTCTAAATAACTCATGTAGTTGTAGTTGTTTGTGGTATAGAGATTTTTATACTGCGTAGAAAGTGAACAAGCACAGGGCTCTACTAATCGTTGGTAGCCATGGCCTATATAGATGCTTTAAACAGAAGTAACATTCCTTCGTTTCTACCTGTGGAAGGAAATGCACAAGGAAAATAGAGTTGGTTGATGTACAATACAGCATATAGAATGAAATAAACCCTTCCCATACCTTGAGTACACTAGTGAGTTACATAAAGGTTAAATTTGATGTAGGTATAGTAAATCACTAACACAATAATAATGTTACAGCAAATTACGTACGCGACTGCATACTCAGGGTAGTGACGTAACGTTTCGACAATTTTCATTGTGCTTATAATATCAAATGCAGGGCTAAGTAACAGACCTTGTAACTTAATGAGCCAAGTTGTACACTAATGTACCTTAATAATGTATTATTCGGAGCATAAGTATGAATTAAAATTTTATAGCACCGACAGTCACGAAGTGCTTCCGAAAATTCCTTTTTGGAGGTGCCTGTGTGTACAGTGGGTACATTATGTTGTGTAGTAGTAATGTGAATGCATTGCGGTTGTAATTGCTGTATCATTATTTGTTAACATTAAAGTAATCAGTAGTTACGAACCGATTCAGTCGTAGCTACGCAGACACTATTCTCCCACGTAGGCATATTCATACAAAATAAGAGTAATACTTGAATTTGTATATTCATTTTATATTCATATTAATATGCAAAAGAGTTATGTAAAGGTCCAATAGGAATTGTTTAAGACTTAAAAAGCATAATTTGGTATCCACATGCCTATTTTCAGTCAAGTTCGTTAAAAAATTAAATTTTCCGATTTTACGTTTTTAATACGGTGTTTTATTTTATTTTTATTATTTTACAGAAAATAATGTAATTGAATAATGATCAATACCATTGATCATAATAATAGCTAACACTTATTTGTACAATCGTCTGAGTCATATAATATTCAAGTGCATAGTTTTAATGTCAACAGCACTTCCTAACAGTTAAGCTTGAATCGTAATTTGACTTTACCACATTTATAAGAATACTACTTAGAACTACAGAAACCTCATCCCTATACATTGAAATGGAGCCGTTCTGACGCAAACTCATACTTAAGGTTATTTCGTTAGCGACTGTTAAGTACGTAAAATTCCCAATAGATGTAGATTACCGCCCTTTCGACATGATGAACAAACACACTTGTTCACTATTCCACAATTTTATTTGATTTATTTTCACCGACCGGTTTCGCTTTTCAGCATTATCAAAGGTGTTTTACTTCACTGTCTAACATATCTTCAAGCCATTTTTGTGGAATAGTGTGCAAGTGTTTGTCCATCATGTATTACTGTAGGTTCCACCAAGCGCCAACAGTCGATGTATTTTATGTGCATACATTTGGCTATATAATACGGTATAATTATTTAGCAGACACTATAATTTATTGTTTCATTTTCAACTTTCCCAATGGACTCTACTAATAGTGGAGTGTGAATGGAAATAAACTTCTTAAATGGTACTTCTTGTATACGCCAGGCAATGATGATGATATGTGATGACTAACATTGTTTTCTATTTGTTGCAGTTCATTTTTCGGAACGAATCCCTCTCATTATGCATCGCACGCGCATTCGCCTACTGAGGCCAAATCTGGTTACCCTTACTTAGGGCAACTTGGTGGAATGGATATGGGACGAGTGCATTAGAATTACTTATTAAATCCGTAGTAAAAAAAAGTTTTGGCAATAAATGTCTACCAATTTACAGTGTATTGATGCTTTACATCGATTAATTGACATATCACGAGGTGCCTTCACTAAACACATGTACTTTATATTACTAAAGTGTTATACATTTTATATTCATATACAAATTAATACTTATCAGTAAATTTATAATTATTATAAAGTAAAAAATCCCTGGTAGGTATTTTGATAGACTTATTATTACAATATTTATTGTATTATAAAGCTTTATTGTAAAAAAATATCACTATGTTTTAATTATAATATAATTCGTGGTTCCTGTATTGAAAATGTAAATATCGAAAATCATTGTAAAACTTTTTGTGTATTATAAATCGTTGTTACATGTTGTAAGTTGTTATGATGTAATATTGTATTTAGATTTAAATCAATGTTGTAACATGTTTAATTACCCAGTAAACAAAATAAATTAACCTAATAAGTATTTTACAATAACTAAAAGAATAGTTCTTGCGTAGGTACGATTTCTCTACAACTACCTTACTTAATTACAAATAGAATATACAGGTTCTTCAGGTTGATATAACCCTTAAGTAACACCCTGTATATCTAGATATATCATACATAACATTATATTCTAATCTTTATTGTTAATTGTATCCGACTAGGTATTTCTTTACGTAAACTTAGCACTGGTACCTCAGCTGTACAATAAAGTCACAATTATGTCAAACATTGCACACAATAAAATTAATCATTCTTGTTTTGCTGTCTTTTGATGCACAAATAATAATTGTATTATCTTATAATATCTGATCAGATTTTCCTTATGACGCCTGAAAGTTAAACTAGTTCTTTTAGTGATTGTTACGGCCCTAAAGTAGCCTTGAGTGAAGTTGTGATTTAAATAAAAAATGTATTTATTTATAGGTATCTTAATTTAGATTTAGAGTCTAGAATAAGTAATTTGTACCTATAGTAACGATTTACCCTAAATAAATGAATATTATTTGAATTTTGTCTGTTTCATTCAACCCTTACAATAACTTTTTTTTATTATTCTTTCCTAATTTACAGTGCGTAACGTACAAAATAGCACAATAAAACCACAGAGGTTTGTCCTTATGTGTCCGTAACTAAGAGAATGATACCTAGTACCTATACAACTAAATAGAAAAGAGAGTTTGAGAATGTGATGATGTGATGAGGTTAAAGGATCCGCTTTCTTCATTCTCCAACAGTAAGTTTGTCGTAAGTATAGCTTTGGTTACAAGAAGTTCTTCGTCTTCTTCTTTTTTTTAAGTACGTGGCTGTATCGTTGATTTTACCAAAATCAAGGTAAAGCTTGGTAGTCCCGCACAGAAGAACAGCAGTACTAGTTACTCCAAAATAGTTCACGGTGTGGGACAAGGAAACGTTGTTCGGTATTGCAATTATTGAGCGTCTGGACCTGGGTTTTAGGTCAGCACCAGAGGTAACCTAAAAGGCTACCGACTAAGTATGCGCTGAATACTTTGGTAAGTACCTACCTATTTCCCATTACCCAACAAAGGTCTATCAACTTGATAATTGGGAATTGGGGTCACTCACGTTAAAGTTTATCACAAGCTGCAATATAGTTTAGAATTTTCCATGAAGTGAAATTGTAGGGTAGGTAGGTACAAATTTATTTATAAATCGTAAGATTTTTCGTTTAGTAGGAACTCGATTACAATCAAATGTACCTAAATACATCAAACTAATGGACATTATTTCATAATCTATTACTTCAGAACAATTCAACCACAAAACCTATTCTAATAATTGTGTAAATTATGGGACTTCATGAAGGGAGATTTCAAATTCAGATGACATATTTATCTATTGAAAGGGTCTTCATAAGCGGCTACATATCTGACGATTACATTAAGCTGGCGTATATCTGCATGTCGCGAACAGGTACGCGTATCTCTTAATCATGTTGACATAGGCACTCCCGTGAATGATACAATATAGCGAAATCACAAAAAATCGGCAATTACTATGTTTATATTGATCAAACTACTAATACCGGCTAAAACACACTGTTTATTATAATTTAAACGTGAATTACGTGAAACATGACGTAGATAAAAAATACTATATAAATAAAAACGAATCACAAAGTTAGTTTGTCTAACTAAAACTTGGGAACGGGTAGATCGATTTGGCTGATTTGGAACATTCGTGGAGGTTTTTTTTTATATCAAGTCGCCAAATTGAGGCCGCCCACCTAATGGAAAGCCATTGCGACTTCTGGCAATTGTGGACGACTCACAGTACGCAATATTTACTATTAAGGGTGGCCTTCAACGTGGCAACCTAGTGATGTGCCTCCTTACGCTCCGCGTGAAGAACCCTGGGTGGTAAGTAGGAGGAAATACGTGCGCAGGCAGGGCGTTCCAGGCCTCGATCGTTCTACAGAGGAACGATCTCTTGAAACGCTCAGTTCTTGTAAAGATTCTATCCACAGTATACGGGTGGCATCTCTGCCCGGCACGTGTTGTACGGGATCTAAAAGGTTCAGTAAAGATTTAAAAGGGCGGTAAGAAGTTCGCTGAGATAGCTAGTCTTGTTTATAAGAAAAAAAGAAAAGAAATAACAATACACAAGTAAAATATTAGAAGTAGGTTAAGGACAGGAAAATCGTAGGTGTATGCTAGTACACGCCACATCTGCGTAGAAATTGGTCTCCTCTCAGCTTATGCTGACGTGGGCAGACCCACATTTGCGAGCGCTGGTTTTCAGAGGAGGCCAGTGATACTGAAAATGGCGCACCCATGCAGTATCTCACCCAGCACAATTAACACAATATCGTGCTGCCAAATGCCACCACACAAGAAAAATAATAAATAAATCAAGTACATAAATACACAAATAAAATAAATAAGTGAATGTAATATTTATAATAATATGTCGTGTGTTTGTGTCTATATTTAACAAAAAACAAACAAGCCGTGTCTATGGTAAACTCATAGGTCCGGTACCATAGCTTCGCGTTCGAGACCAACTCAACTGCCAGCTGTCAGTACTGTCATCCGTCAACCCAGACCGACAAGAATAACAGACAGATGAGATGACACGTCACGACACGCGGCAATCATTCTCGGCATTATTTAAGAATATGATATATCAACAAAATTAAATCAATACAAAATCACTAAACAAATCGAAGTCATGCACCCACAAAGGTACAAGGAAACAGAGATAAAATAAAAAAACAAGTGTAAGTATCAATTTAGTAAGTTATAAAATTAGGAGATAATTTATAAGTATAAGGCTGAAGAGCTATGCAGTTTCCAGCTGTTCCATTAAGTACAGTTTTTTCACCATTAATTTGAATGTTCTTCGATTTTTCAGGTTGCGTATTGGAGGTTTAAGAATGTTCCAGCAACTAGTGGCTGCATGCCTAAAACAACCTCGGAAAGCTCAGAGTCCATTGTGAGACCTAGGTTAGTGGCAGACTCGACCCTTTCAATCGCAGTGCTACCTAGCACTATGACTGGTTCCCATGCCAGTACTGAGGCAACCTGATGTTTCGAACCCAGCACCATAAACTTGGATTTGGATGGATTCAACACCAACGAGTTGCTCTTCGACCACCCAGCCACTCTTTCCAGTTCCTCATTTATGTGTTGCACAGCTATTAAAGTATCTTCGGGTTTAAAGGACTTATAGATCTGCAGGTCGTCCGCATACATGTGGTACTTGCAGCTCTCAAAGGTGTTCTGGATATCAGCACTGTACAATATGTACAAGAGTGGGCCAAGAATAGAACCCTAGGGCACCCCTCTGGATACCAGACGGGGGCCAGAGCAGAGCCTAGATCCATCCTCGCTACTGATCTCTACATACTGGGACCTATTATCCGCACCGCTCCACCTGAAAATCCGTAAAATGTAAGTTTTGGATACCAGACGGGGGCCAGAGCAGAGCCTAGATCCATCATCGCTACTGATCTCTACATACTGGGACCTATTAACCGCACCGCTC
Organism: Nudaria mundana; assembly: GCA_963556515.1. Lineage (NCBI taxonomy): Eukaryota > Metazoa > Arthropoda > Insecta > Lepidoptera > Erebidae > Nudaria > Nudaria mundana. The sequence goes on along the minus strand of OY748305.1, from coordinate 9,120,145 downwards.
CACCTGAAAATCCGTAAAATGTCAGTTTTGAGAGAAGCAGTGTAGTGTCGATAGCATCGAAGGCACGAGAGTAGTCAAGAAGCACCAGGATCGAGCCCTCTTCAACATCCCTCGCCTCAAGAATACCCCCTATGACATCCGAGAGAGCCGTCGCAGTACCACGCCCCTTCCGGAATCCAGACTGAAACTCTGGGAGTAGCCCATTGGACTCCAGGTAATCCATCACCTGTACATATACCACACGCTCCAGCACCTTAGAAAGACAGGGGAGAATCGATATGGGCCTGAGATCTTTAAACGTTTGAGGGTTGCTAACTTTGGGTATGGGTCGCACTATAGCACACTTCCACAACTCAGGGAACTTGTTAGTCACTATTGATGCATTGATCATGGCTGTTATAGCCTGCAGAGCTGTTGATAAGGTCATCAAAAGCATCTCATGACCAATCCCGTCCACCCCCTGTGCATTCGTGCCAATATCCCTGATGATCCGAAACACAACATCACTGCTAACAGGGCTCATGCAAAACTGTGAGGAAGTTCCCCTGTGGTGTTCGAAGAATGTTAGCTCGGATTTGGTGGAACGTGATGCACCAGGTACATCTAAGAATGCCTGGTTAATGCCATCGGGGTCACGAAAGTGAGCCGGTAGGTGTGGGTCCCCATGAGAAGGAATGATGTCCGACTTAAGGTTCTGCCACAAACACTTAGGGTCACCGATTTTACTATTGATATTGATTCTGAAATAAGCAGATTTTTCACTTCTCAAGGATGTGCATGTATAAATATCTAAAACCTTCGGTCTAGCATCACATTTGCAAAAAACCACAGCTCGTCAAGGGAGAAGCCTCTGGCAAATAAGAGTTGCAATATTATGATCGTTTTCTGTTACATGGGACGAACGCAGTTACTGGCGAAGAGTGGATGGAAAATGCATCTGCCTGCCATTTAAGCAAGATTAAACAAAACTTGAGAATTAAAAGATTAGCAGTATTGATTGAAGATTTGTTTGTTGTTGCAAAAGTTGGCACCTAATAGATATTGGTCGGTGCTATTTTTCGTGTGTGGTGAATGAAACATTTATTACGCGAGTGCGATCAAATTATTCAAACGTACATTCAGATGAGCATGCTGCCTTTCCAACAGCATACGGGCTTAATTAACCAGTGAAATGCATTTCATACTTTGATTCGGTATGTATTCCATGACCCTTGCCGAGTAAATATTAATGAACCCTATAGGCAACTTAATAGGTATAGGTGCTTTCAAATTATGTTTATTAGGGTGAACGAGATGGTAATTTTTAACCAGTGAAATGAATTTCGTACTTTAATTAGGTATGTATTCCATGAACCTTGCAGAGTAATTATTAATGAACCCTATAGGTAACTTAATAGGTATAGGTGCTTTCAAATTATGTTTATTAGGGTGAACGAGAGATGCATATTCATTTAAACTGTGGGATATACAAGATTTTGATACTACTCTTTTACTAATTATATTAATAATTTTTCGTAATTTTATTAACAGTTTTAGATTGATCACTGTTAAATTTTTAAAGTCAAATTATGTAGGACTAGTGGTCGCCCGCGACTTCGTCCGCGTGGTAATTTGGATTTCTTCCCGTTCCCGTCGCGCCACATCATATTTTGGACAATTCACACAATATCTTCATAAATTGTAGACTATGTGTTATTCTGATGTATAAGCTATATTATTGTAAAGTTTCATTAAAATCCATTCTGTAGTTTTTACGTGAAAGAGTAACAAACATCCATCCGTCCATACATACTTAAATACATACTCACAAACTTTCGCGTTTAAAATATTTGTAGGATAAAGATCGGCTCGATATACCTACATGTAGTTTCTTAAGTAGTGTTGTATATAAAATACTTTTTTTTTTAATTCCGCGGCCCAACGCCGCGGCCACTCTAACGTCTGTTGCCGGGCGTCTCTGGTTACAAGCAGAACGTATTTCCAGTGGCGCCCGGCGAACTTTGTCCACCTCTGTGGTCTCTGCGGACTTATGTATACCTACTAATTCTTCTTGCGGTATTGCCGACTACTCAGCGGAGTTAACTAACTGGCCTGGTGCTTTTGGCTCCGTTCATGTTAATTTACGTTATTAACTAACAATACAGTTACGGAACAGAACAGGTAGGAAACTACAGATCCCATGATTACTACACTATGTCTGGAGTGAGCCAAGGTAGCACGTTGGGGCCAACTTTATTCTTGATAATGGTCAACGATCTGCCTACTGTTCTTACGGGGTCGAATTGCCTCATGTTTGCCGATGACCTTAAGTTGTTCAGATCTGTCAGGGAGATTAGTGATTGCGAAGCGCTCCAGCATGATATTGATGCAGTCATGGAATGGAGTACGACTAATAAATTGGCTCTTAACGTCTTAAAAATATAAATATATTACTTTCACACGATCACGTACCCCCTTGGAAGTGCCATATGTGTTGGCTGGTGATCAGCTTGAGCGTGTCACCAGGATACGGGATCTAAGAGTGACGTTTGATTCAAAAGTAAATTTTCATGACCACATTAAAGAGACCTGCAAGGCTGCAAATAAATCCTTAGGATTTATAATCTGAACATCATATCGGTTTGATAATATCTCGGCTGTAAAGCTCCTGTACAATACGTATGTGAGAAGTAAATTGGAGTACAAGGCTGTTGTTTGGAATCCGAACGAAAATGTGTATATTCTAATGACTGAGAGGATACAGCGCAAGTTTACTCGATACCTCTACAAGCGCACATACGGATACTATCCCTTTTTTATCCCTCCTTGTTTGTCTCCGGAATGGTTGGTTTGGATACGCTGGAATTAAGACGAAACTTAGCAGACATTTTGCACTACCTATTGCTGAACAACAAAATAGATACTCAATCTGTCAACGAGTGTGTGCATTTCTTCGTACCAAACAACTATTTACGTGGGTCCGGGCGCCGACAACATCGACTCCTGGAAACGCCACCATCTTGGCGGCTGTCCCAGGCTGCTACTGGACCTACTTCCCGGGCGGTGGAGCTAATGAACGGCCTGATACGAACGAACCCTGAGGTAGATCTTTTCTTTGATAGGACAAATGAAATGGTTTGGAAAGTTATGAATTATTTGAATGAGCTAATGCAGAGAATGTGAAATAATAATCAAATAATTGATAAATATTGACAGTAATATTACCTAGTGTACCCCCACCCCCCCTCTAAATATAAATGGCTGGCTAAGAACCTGAAAAAATTCATGATGGTAGCCCATGTAATAAACTTTTCAGGAAAACTATAACGGGTGGTATAACTCTGTTAGTTCAGGAGTTGTAGAGGCTTTTATGGGTAACTACGGAACCCTATCTTGTGAGTGGCCCGACACGCACTTGGCCGGTTTTTATCAGATCTGTCATCCGATTTTGATGAAACAACAGCATATAATATCCTTGTCCTAAGCTGAGCTTAGTCTATCCGTGAAAATCGCAAGAAAATCCGTCAAGTATTTTCAGAGAGTAACAAGTATCTTTTCTGCTTAACAGAGTATAATACAATGTCCCTCCCGTTGTTTTTCCCGCTTAGATCTTTTAAACGATGCAGGTTTTTAGGGTTCCGTAGTTCAAATTTCGGAATCCTTATAGTTTCGTCATGTCTGTCCGGCTGTCCCCGGCTTTCCATCTAAACGGTGAGTGCTACAAACATGAAACTTTGCATGGATATGACTAATTACTACTTTGACAAAGTGTTACAGTAAAATTTTGAAAATTAATTAATTTTTGGGTACCTACCAGTACGTAACCATAATTTGTATTTTTTTCTTGCGTCAACCCCCAGAGTATGGTGTATCATTAGATACGAGTAGGTCCTTAAAAATATAGAGAGGTTGCTAAGATGATTTTTTTATTTAAGTATCCGTTTGGAGATATTCAACTTTATAGCTATTTTTTTGGTAAAACAGAGCTCCCCTCCCTCTAAATTCTAAACGGCTGGCTCGAAAACATTTGTGTGTAAACATTAGTGATAGTAGGCCATGTAATGAACTTTGAAGAAAAACTATAACGGATTTGACAACTCTGTTAGTTCAGGAGTTATAGAGGTTATTATGTTTGACTACGGAACCTTATTCTATGCGTTGACCGACACGCACTTGCCCGGTTTTATCTGTATGTAGGTAACCGATATTCCACTCGAGCGAAGCTGGAGCGGGTTACGTATAAATTAGGTATGTAAATTTTAATTTATCAATTCTGCAGACACACAGTCGCTATTGTTTTATTACAGTAAAGATAACCTCGGTTTTTCAAACTTTTTTATGTAGGTTCCGATACTACACTGAATAAGAGTCTAAGCCGCAATTTGTTACATTATAATAATAATATGTACATTTTCTTTAAACTTTACTTTAAGTTTGTAACCGAACTACAAACAAACATAACATAATTAGTTTTCATCGTAAAAGTTTTACTATTACATTATTATGTAGGTATTTTCTAAGTTTATCCGTAATTATTAAATGCTTATTACATTGCCTTACACTGAAATTTGCAGGGATTACCACGACATCGTAACTAGTGATAGTGTTTACGACTTCTCTTGACAATACCTTTAATTTTTGGAGGACTTAGGATTTCAAGGAATTTGGGAAAATAATTCGTTTTATAGATTTCTTAAGATGGCGTAACAGTTAACTCTTTTCAAATTAGAGACCAATGTACGAGACATAATTATATAAAGACAATTATATTTCAGTTAAGTAATAAGCTTGTCTTGTTCAGACCATAATTAGGTGCGATAAAATTGACACTGAAGACTATAAACTTGGCTATAACATTTTAGGTCATGAACCTGGATACAAGTATAACGATAAATCTTTGTTTCAGATACATTTTGCTACAAAGACTGGGAAGTATTTTTTTTAGTACCCTCCCCGTCGAGTTCCGAAGTCAGCGGCTAGGGGGCCGCAGACTCATCTACGCCCAAGATCATCGACCTCCGTGATCTGGGCCTGAGGACGGCGGGATAGTCAACCCCCGTCCTTACAGAAGCGGGCTAGAAGGGTCGTAAGCACGCAACCAGATTCCCTCACCGACGCGGGATAAAACCCTACCCTAACGATGCGGGATTCTCATTCCGACCAAACCCCCGACGAGACCACACTGGTGGCCAAAGTCCGCCGGGTGCCACTGAAAATACCTTTTAGAGACCTACCCATCAGACTTAAAATTTACTTAAGATTAAAAAAAAGCCATAAAATGCATTCACAATTTTCAGTATTTTTACCTTTCCTAAAATACCTTATTTAAGTTTTACACACATACGTAGGTAGGGTAGGCAGAAGTGCATTACACACCCACAAACTGCCAGTATTTTTACTTCCACGTAACATAATAGGGGTAAAGCCCATTGCCGTCACCGGGCACACATATAATGGGTTATGTACAAAATGGCCGAATTAATTTAATAAAAATGAGTAGTTATATTGTAATTTTGAAAAAAATTTGAAACCCGTTGCCTTGCGATGAAATGTTGATTAAAGGCAACAAAATCTTACGTCCAACCGCTATGGCACAGCCAATTAAAGTCCTGGGCGTCTCGGACTAGTTTTAACGGTTAAAAAATATTAAAAAATCATCCAATCGTTCCTCTTGTGTTCTTCATTTACTCATGTCAATCGGTCATCCATACCGCACGGCGTGGTTGGTAGGTACTGTCGCCAAAATAAAAAAAAAGTGATAGAAAATGCATTTTTGGTTCTACGCCTTCACTGTACCTATTCCCAACAATCTTGAAACTGTGACATATAGCCGACTTTCTGAAAGTGCGCTTTGAAACTTTGACATTCTGGGTCTAATTTCTTCTTGGCTGCACGCATATTAAGAAACGTACTAGGTGTTTTTTTCTTAGAGCTAAGTATCTAATGTTATTACACTACTAGATAAGAATAGAACAGATACGTTCGTCTTTTTATTAAATACATCAGAATAAAATGGTGTTTATGACTTATTTTTATCCATTCGCTGACATTCGCGTCGTGGAAGATATCGCTATGTATAATAAAAGTTTTGAATAGAAAACGTGATTTTGGTCTACTATTTTTTTTAATAAAAACCGATTGTTGAACGCAAAAAGTTATCGGTAAAGCACACGCGTGGGAACCGCTGTTGACTGGACAACGACATTTGTCTATAACTAGGAATTATTAACTTGGATAAGAACAATATTTATTATTAAATAGTTTTTACAATATTTATTATTAATAGTTGTCATCTGTAAATGAAAAGTCTATCTAAAGTTACAAAGATTAAAGATAGAGTAAAGTACTGATGTAGAGGTAGTATAGCTAATTATTATAATCACGCGTGTCATTGTACAATCACAGAACAGACTATAGCAAGGAAAGTCCCAAAGAAAATAAGCAATTCAGTTAGACCGAAGTTCAGAAGGATTTATAGCGGCTTAACTAGCTCTCAATACAATTTTATGCAAAAATAGTAGGTACTGCTGTATATTGTTATGGCTTTTTTTAAGTCCGCGGCCCAAAGCCGCGACCACCCTTACATCCACTGTCGGGCGCTTCAGGTGAGCACTCGGAAGAATTGCCAGAAGCGCCCGGTACGTTGTTATGGCTAGATTATACTTAAAAGTATTTAAAAAACTTAGATACTAACTACCACCTTGCGCCGGGCGTCTCTGGTTTCAAGCAGAACGTATTTCCAGTGGCGCCCGGCGGTTTCCAGTGGCGCCCGGCGGCTAACTACCACCTATCAACTTATTGGTATAGTTACTTATCCAAGTTCTGTTTAATCTAAATCTCCAAGTACGCCGATGAGAAAAGTCGTGGCTTCGTTTTAATTGGACATGACGAATCAAGTTTGTTGGAAAAACTGGGCGGAGACTGTTTGTGGAGGCGGATGTAGTTTTTTGTAGCCACAATGTTTCTACTGTATGCCAATAGAGCTCTACATTAATGATAACTTATTTTTGGAGCCTACTAGATATTGTAATACAATAGCCACTTGCCTGGATAATATATACAGCGATATGTTGCTAGAAAGTAAAAGTATTATAAAAAAGCTAGATTCAGACCATTGTGGGCAAATAGCATCTTTTAAAATCACTAAAGAAAAAGTTATAAAACGTAAAATATTATGTAGACCAATAACTGGTGACCGCTTGGAACGAATGAGGGTTGGACTTTGCAATAAAATTCCATTCTTAGACACTGGCTTAGATCCAAATGTAATGTATAAATTATTTTTTGATTCTTTTTACAACGAGTTCAACTCCATATTCAAGTCTAAGGAGGTCATGATTAGTGATAGTCCTACTTTCAGTGAATGGGCCACTGAGGGTATACACAAAAGTAGACAAAAACTTTATGAACTATACTCAGAAAGACAGCTTAATAGATCAGTTGAATTTCTAGATTATGTTAAAACTTATTCAAAAAAGTTTAAAGCAGATTGTTTAGCAGCTAAATCAAAATATATAAGTGATAGAATTCTCAATAGTGCAGACAAAGTTAAATCTACTTGGAAAATTATAAACGCGGAAAGAGGTCAACAAAAATTAAATGATAATCATTTTAAACTTAATATAAATGGTAAAATAACTACATCAGACTTCGAGGTCGCTAACGAATTTGAAAATTTTTTCTCCCGAATTCCTGTAGATTTGACAAAAACCCTAGGCTCTTCAACCCCCATTGCAGAATCTTTGTTAAAAGCAAACGTTCCTTGTTGTAACGTTATATTTAAATTCAGTAAAGTTAACATAAACACTATCTTAAAAACTTTTAAATCTTTAAATATCAAGAAAACAGCTGACCTCTGGGGCATCTCTGTGTATTTAGTAAATTCTTTTATTGAAATGGTTGCTCCTGAACTAGTATTAATATTTAATAATTGTGTTGATAGTGGTGTGTTCCCTGATTTAATGAAATCTAGTAAATTAATTCCCCTGTTTAAATCGGGTAGTACTTCAGATCCGTCCAATTTCCGTCCCATTTCTGTACTACCTACATTTAGTAAAATTTTTGAAAAAATTATGCTTAATCAAATGCAAAATCACTTTAACGTTAATAAACTATTACATACAAAACAATTCGGTTTCACTCGTGGTCGGTCCACCACTGATGCCGGAATTAAATTATTAGAGTGTATATACAGGGCCTGGGATGAGTCATATGATGCTTATGGTGTATTCTGCGACTTATCTAAGGCCTTCGATTGCGTTCAGCACCAGACTTTAATTAAGAAACTTGATCATTACGGAATCCGGGGGACGGCCTTGAATTTCGTCAATTCTTACTTGAGTGATAGGGTCCAGAAAGTAGTGATCAATGGTAAACAGTCACCTGGTTCTCCTGTAGCAATGGGGGTACCGCAGGGTTCAATTTTGGGACCTTTTCTTTTTCTAGTATATATTAATGATCTCCCTCACCTCATAAGAGACGACCACGAGGTAGTTTTGTTTGCTGATGACACTTCTTTAATATTTAAAGTTAAACGTGGACAGCGCGAACTTGACGATGTAAACATTACCCTCTCTAGGATAGTCCACTGGTTTTGTGCTAATAATTTATTATTAAATGAAAATAAAACTAAATGTGTAAGATTCACCAAGATTTACCTAATGTAAGACTTGTTAAAACCAGTGTTAAGGTTAGGGATGATATAATAGAATTGGTCGATGACACTGTCTTTCTGGGCATAACGTTAGACTCCAAATTGCAATGGGGGCCTCATATCGGGAAAATTTCGGCCAGGCTTAGTTCAGCAGCCTATGCTGTCAAAAAGATCCGACAACTTACAGACATTAAAACGGCGCGTCTTGTCTACTTCAGCTACTTCCACAGTATCATGACATATGGCATACTACTGTGGGGTAACGCTGCCAATATTGAATGCATCTTTGTGTTGCAGAAGAGGGCTATCCGGACTATCTATGGAATGGGGTCTCGGGAGTCATTAAGAGATAAGTTTAAGCATATTAACATCCTTACAGTGTATTCACAGTATATTTATGAAATTTTATTGTATACCCACAAGAACAAAAGTAAATTTGTGAAAAATAGTGATAATCATAATCTAAACTTAAGAAATAAGGATAAACTGGCTGTTCCTAAATTTAGGCTTCATAAAGTGAGTAATTCTTTTGCGGGGAACTTTATTCGAATGTACAATACATTGCCAACCGAAATAGCAAATTTATCTGTCAATAAATTTAAAAAACTAATAAAAAGTAAATTGTGCCATAAAGCTTATTATAGTATTAATGATTTCTTAGATGACAAGGCGGGCTGGTTGTAACAACGTAACGAATTGCTCCTTTCTAAATAACTCTGTATTAGATTTAAGATGAAATATTTTGAAAAAAGCCGAGCTGAGTTTCTTGAGGGCTCTTCTCAGTCTCGTTGCATTTTGGAACCCTCGGTAGAGTCACACCAACTTCTGACGAATCTAAATAATTTTCTGAAAATTTCAAAGATAATAAACGTTATTTTATTTTATTTTATTTTATTTTGATTACAATATAAGACAATTGCATTGGTTTACTAAGTAAAGCAAGATGAAAATAAAACCCTTGTGTTGATACTTTTAGATTCTCTTTGAACTATACGTACACAAGTACACAAGTGGCCCTTATAATATTTCCATAATCAAAGTTACTCTCCAATGCATTTCATGTACAGATTGACGGACTAGGGATCAACAGTGAGTGGTGGAGTATGAAGTTGGTAGAGGCCTTCTATGATTAGGTATATGTGTATAAGCATAACATAAGATTTAATATAGTTAATAGCAAAATGTAGCCTTAGCATAGATGGTATTAAATATTTTCATTTGACAACCACTAGATACTGTACTGTACTTTGAAAATTACCATTCTGATGATGACGAAAAACCGTTAAAAAGTTAAAACTGTCGGAGAAATCTGCGTATGATCTGTGCACTAACACATATCCTACATAACACGTTAGTACTCAAATCGATAATGTGAAAATCAGTCTCAATAATATAACACATTCGTGTCGAATTGATGACCTGTTTTTAATTTAAGTCGGTCAAAACATAAACGTGGCTATATTGCATTACTTGTATATACTTACGTACCTATTATAAACGGAATCAATAACACTGATGTAACAACAACATGTACATTCGCTTTATACGTCGCCGTAAGAAAAAGAAATACCAAATTACATAGAAACATGTTAGTACATTATTGGTTTGTGAACTAAAACCATAATGTACATAAAAGATAAAAGATATAATGCTTTTTGTAAAAAAACATAAGGTGGATCCCTGATCTTAGAGACCATGTATTAATGGACGAGGATGTGACAAACATAAGTAGTTCTATTGCCAAAACGGGCGTATAATAGGCCTCTACCCAACCATCCAGGGAAATAGCTGAGATTATAAGTGTATTATGTCACTGATAACTTCTAATACATATTAGATTAGGCAATATATTCTCATTCTTCGTCGCATCATATTAATAGCGCGATCTAGAAATTATGAATGGTCATCGTAGCTCAGTGGTCAGAGCATTCCTCCTGTTAGGGAAAGGCCGTGAGTTCGTGTTCTGCCAATGACATCAGTTTTTGTGATCTATTTATAATGTCTTTCTTAATATTTTAAGAATAGTTTAAGATAACTCATTGCTTTGAAATATAAAAAAGATCTATGTTATATCTTACTAGCTGATGCCTTCTGGTTCCCACTTTGGGACAGTAAAGTTTTGTATAAGTGAAAGAATTGTATGAATCAGTCCAGTACTTTAAAAAATCACCATCATACTTACCAACAAATTTTACTCCTTTATTAGTACAAATTTATCGTTACCTTGGGCAAAGAACGGGGATCCCATAACGCGTTGTCTAGTGATGTGTCATCGATGGATTTTTCCCATTGCTATGGATGTTGGCTATGGCTAGACGATATACTAACATGCAATACGACATGCATTCCTAAAATCAACGTACTTCATTCTTACAATAGCGGCTACTTTTATTTACGACGTATGAATATGTCTTTAAAATTGAATGCTAACAGTAATCGAATTAGTACCATGATACATACTAATGGTTATGTGAACCGCGTTTTGTGTTTCCGGTATGTTATAAATACATACCAATCTTGTATTTGCGTATCGGACAGCGGTAATCGTATCTAACGACTACTAAAACATGTAAAACTCTCTAGATGATTGTTCTCACACTGCGTGAGAACAAAAAATCACAAAATTGAATTACGGGCTAACTGTCCGGCAATTAAAAATTCAAAAACAGCGACAGTTATAGCGGCTACGATCGCAGGTGCTTCGTGGGTCTCGGATTGAGGGGTAGTGGGGATCGTCACGTCAATAATCGGACGTCGCCTTTGGATTTTCGGAAAAATGTTGTCGGTACTCGATTGATTTTCACAGTAGATAAAGCACGCACGTGTCGAGATCGGATCCGAAGACTATTAGCCACACTGTCGCTACCTGATTGAGCTGTGTCCACTGCACGCTGCGACAGGTTGTTTGCCAAAATCTCTCGCTTATACCTTTACAATTGGGTAATTGTTTTTTGATTTAACTATACAATTATAATATCGTAAATAATTTGATTGTATTTTAACACATCTTGAGGAATTAACACAAATATGTAGGTTTAAAAAAATTTGTATTATTAAAAAGTACCTACTAACATTTAGTGAGATAGAGTATCTTAGATAGAGTTCTTCAGTCTGAAGTTTGCAGGGGAAGTTGATTATTGAAATCATTCTTTGATATTACCAGGTTAATAATAAGTAGGCACTTACTTAAAAGGCTATCTCATTAATTACAATAAGAATTACAGTATACATAATTATATACATACTAAAAATATTTACATTACAAAATATAGTTTAAAAAATTCTCCGCGTCATTGCCGACTGGGAAGGTTCACAGAATGCTGGCTGTTTTGCCACGTTGTAGGATGGCGATCCTCAGATTCCAGTCTACCTACGATTCAGCTGAACTTCGATATTTTCCGTGAAGCGACTGCCATCTGACCTTCACAACCCATGTGCGATATCGAAGTTCTGTAGTTAGACCGGTCGGATTTTTGATTTAGGGCTCCAAGTACCCCTAACGACTGCCATAGATGTTTGTATGACAACCGGGACCGAAGGCTTAACGTGCTCTCCGAGGCACGGAGGGGTCTCAGTGTCTTAAGAAATTGTCACCTATCCTAATGTCTCTATAATACATTATAATTGCAAAAATATTTACGTACAGCAATATCCTATCATGTTTCAGGAACCTACCTACTCACAAACCATCTAGGTTTGACACAGTTCTCAAGACTCAAGTATCTAATGTAACAAATAACATTTAAAATGACATTTACAATTCTTTTAAGAAAGCTATTCAGTAGCGTATCGAAAGCATTTGTTTAGCAAAAATTAACAATCACCCAAAAATATTTATCGACGGCACTTGCCGCAACTCGGTATTGGTTCTCACGAGAAATGAATCGACGACATTCCAAGTGTCCACAGACGAGATTCAATCAAATGCGAAAGTCGTGCATGTCTGCTGACTGGTCACTCGACCAAGAAAGTCAACACAGATTCATCGTTTTTGTGAAATATTTACTGAAATAGTTTATACTAAGACGGAATTTAAGTTTTATAAAAGATAATGTAGCATAAATTACATAAGTAATGTAGATAGTACCTATCACCGCTGTGAACAATTTAAACTGTAGCATGTCTTCATTTTCAATAATTCAATATTTACTGTTTAAGTAAACACACGTGTATGTTTTGAATATAAATCGTTTATAACCAACTTTGAAACTAATAATATGTTCAAACTTTTAAATAACGGCCTTCATTATCGTTTTAAAACGACCATTACAAAAAGTAACATTCGTTCAACTTTTTGTGTATTGACATTATAGGAACTGAAACAGTACTAAATAATAGATACGAGGGTGTCGACACGCTGTTTTGTTTTCTAATCAACAAAAGCGTTCAAACTTTCGACGTTCATTTTGGCGTCATACTGTGACCCTTTATCATGAGCAATGCATACCTTGTTTTGAACAAATCATGAGTATGGTTTAGCATACAAGGAATAACAATCGCTCGTGATTCCTGTAAGAGCAGTATAGTAACAAATAATTTATTTTTAGACTGTTAGTGACTCATCGGTAGCCATTAGTCTGGGACATTGTCTTTGATGATACAAGCACCTCCTCTCAGTTGGAGGGCTTTGCGTGTTTACAAACACTTTATTGAGGTGTTATATTTAATGGCTCCTTTAGAAGGTGATCTTTATTGTTTTGTTGACAATGATCGACTGCATGTGAAGCGCAGTGATCCTGTTAAATAAAAGTAGATTGTAATTTTTTGTCTTTGGCCATGTAGGTTGTTGTCGCCATGGTTCTACCGAATACTTCCCCTTTTTTCATTAGCATTAAAATCAATAGATCTCATTGTTATTCGAAGGGCGATATTACCTATACTTATTACAATGATAATAATTATGTAAGTACCAGCTATGTCGTTAATGTGTCGTGTCTTCGTCTGCATAAGATTACTAGGTATAGTACTTTTTCTAGTAAATAGTCGCGACGATCGAGTAAGTTTTGAGTTTATGCGTTGTAAACATTTTAGAAATACAAATCATCTACCTTTCGTATATCAAATACTCAGAAAACCCATGCAGCTTTTTTGGAGACAAAATAGAATAAGGTTCACTTTTTTCGGATGATAGGACAAACATTATGTAACTGCTCTTTCATTGTCTATGAATGATAAATGTAAGTAATGAAAAGCACTTAACTTTAAACAGCTCTCACTTTTCATTATTTGCTCAAAACAACAAAGACACAGCTTGTCAATAAGGCGAGGCGACCCTGAGGTGCCTCAGGTCCCATCGACATCCACATAAACTTTGTAATATGTCTATAACTAGAGGTTCGCCCTGGTATTGCACGGGAGAACAGTAGACCTCGCCAGGATAAGGGGTATCGGCACAAAATAAGTACACTTATTGGGCGTTTTCACATTGCACGATATCGTGACGATATCGTCACGATAATTTACATTCTTACCTTAAAGTTACTGCTGCTACTTACGACATCGTCACGATATCGTGTGTCGTTATCGTGCAATGTGAAAACGCCAATTCTGTGGTACCGTTACTTTTTGTTATTAGCTTTTTGTCTCCATTTAATTTTAGTAGGTGTTTGACAGTACTACTTTGTTTTCCATAAAACATTCAACTCGTTAAGGTGCGTAAAAATGTAGGTAGAAAACAATTTTTTTTTCTATAATCGATTGAAAAACTAAACATGTTCATTACAATTTGGATCGCATAAAAAATGGTTTTGGGGAACTTCGAAATTCACCTTGTGGATTTCATTTAATTCAAACGATTTTGAATTTCAATAAAACGGTTAGAAAATCTTAAATTTGATGTCAGGGCTGAGTTTTTAGGATCCTACTAATATTATAAATGCGAAAGTTTGTAAGGATGTATGGATGTTTGTTACTCTTTCACATAAAAACTACTGAACGGATTTTGATGAAACTTTACAATAATATAGCTTATACATCAGAATAACACAAAGGCTACAATTTATAAAGATACGAGAACAACATACAACTTTAAACCCCATCTAAATCGATGTTCTTGCTAGGAGGTGTTATAATAACATTCTTACAAGAAATTAGCATCATAGATTATTTTAAAATTAAATATTTTTCCCCTGAATACAGCCAATGCGATTCTTCTATAAATGTTATCATTATCTTGATAAAATTGTTATGATTTAACTACTAAAATTCTTAATAGATTCCTAAAAAAACTATGTTCTATTCTTTTAGGCCATGTTTGAATTTTATAAGGTCAAAAAGGTTCCATTGTTTTTATTTTATATTCATAATTTTATTTGAATTTTTTTTTATATTCTATCCAATAAAATCCTAATCAGACAAGTGACCTAAGTTACAGGAGGTCATAACATTACCTTTTTTGTTTCAGTCGTGTGGTATTAATTCTTTTTCTGGGTTAAGATCAGCTAAGGCTACCTATGGGAAAAGGGTAGCTAATTATGCAAATTAATACTGAAAAAATCGACATTCACTTTTCTCTTTGTAAGGAGAATGTAACTATAACACAGTGAGAAAAGAGATCTTAGGTTTGTGGTGGTGTTATTATGTAATCAGTTTCCACGAAGTATTATCTTTTAGGGTTCGCACACTACACATGTCTAAGTGTAGAGAAAGCTTTTGTAGTTCTATTCTAAACAATTGACTTGAAGCTCGAGTTAGGTGATTTCAAGCATTTCTGTTAAAACTTATTCTACTTATATAATCACGCTTATATCATCAAGAGGGTCGGCAGAGGTGCAACCTATCTTCATTTTGACCATAGTAATGTTTTTCCCATGTACTAGGGGGCCAGCCGTTATCCGGGCACCTTGTTCAATAGAAAGTTAATCATTAAAACTTATTGTATAGTTATGGATCTAATTATTATTTCTCTGTTATTAACCTCATCTTCAATACAGTATGAGCACATATTTACAGATACTTAGATAGTTTTAAGTAACTTTTAAGTAGTGCCTTTATTTTACCTAATGCATTTTATTTTCTATTCTATTCATATAAAAACTTTTATACTTACTAAGAATTTTTGAGTTCAACACTCGGTAGTTACAAAACAGAGTTGTTCAATGTCTCCATTTGTCATCCAGAAACAATGGAAGGGCAGTTTGAGCCCATGTCGACGATTGTAACAACGCATAAAGAGAGTAACAGTACAACAGTACAATTTTATTGTTTTACTGCGCAGCTCCCGTGGCTGTAGGAGGCACCCTAAAATATTGAGAAAAAAACGTTTAAGTTATAAAAGCAAGTAATTAAATAGATTTACAGCCAGTAGGTATGTTCTTGGAACAGTGACAGTATGTGACGGAAATTCTCAGACACATTTTTTTTGTCATAATCATCTCTAAGTTGATATTGTGATGTTTTTAGTTATGTACTTCGTAGTCAGATTTTATATTGAAAGAATAATGAAGAAGAAATACTAGGTTTGTACCTACCTACCTATCTGTACAACAGTCTGAGGTTGCTTGTAGCCTAAGCTAGGCCAAAACCTAAGTAGGCTAAAACTTAAAAGATGTAATGTCGCTAGGTCTAAACCTAGCGACATTACATCTTTTAAGTTTCTAGTCATAACTGACTAGGTCAACACTTTGCAAAGGTTAAACAACATCTAGTCAGGCTGGTTTTAGGATGGGTGACCAGTTCTTAAGAATTCGTGCCTTGGAGACTGAGACTTGAGAGATTGAGACTTCGTGCCTTGGAGAGCACGTTAAGTCGTCGCGGTCCCGGTTGTATTACAAACATCTATTGCAGTCGTAAGGGGTAGTTGGAGCCCTAAAACATAAATCCGACCGGTCAGCTTTAATATCGGCCATGGGTTGTGGAGGTCAGATGGCAGTCGCTTCACGGAAAATATCTAAGTTCAGCCGAATCGTAGTTAGACTTGAAAGTCAACCCCAACTGCGTCGGGATAAGGCTACGTGTATGATGATGAAGACAGTTGGTTCAAAGATTTTTGAAAGATATTTTCAGAACATAGCATCAATTGTTATTCGTTTGTTGATCTTCGTTCGCTGTTCGAACAAAATGCGTACAAAAACGTGGTTGTTTTGGTATTTAGATTTAACATATATTGTTTCAAAATACTGGAAGAGATATTACTTTCATTTGAAATGTAGAAAGTGTATCATCCATCTAGCGCCATCTAACCAAAGAGTAATAAATTGATTTTGTTACCTATCCTTCCTAGTAACTAGTAACTAGGAAGGAACGGTGATGGTTAAGAGGGGCAAACAGTTTAATACTATACATTTTTTTCGTCGTTCAGGTGATGACTGTTAAGAAATTAACTATTCCCAAAATAAGTACCTAATGTAATGCTAAAACTGCCAAAATTTTTGGACCCAATTTGGTGCAATATTTAACAACGAATGCTAATAATGAGACTGTACAAATAACTGTAACAAATGTTAAACAAGTTTTAGCCAATTTAACTTAACACGTTGTATTGTTTATTATCAATACCTCTATTGTCATTCAGTTTTTCAATTGCCTCGTTGTTTTTAATAACACTAAGTGTCTAAGTCGTAAAAAGAAACACTAAAACTGCCTTTCAAACATCGATCGTGTACCTAGCTCTTCGTTTTATTAGCATTTGCTATCGCTTGAATACCTCTAATACATCAAATATAGCTATAGTAAATATAAAGGAAATTGAACTTTCGTACTTTATTATAAAGTACATAATTTATTTTTTCCTGTTGTTATTTGCTGTTTTACATTTATATATTTTATATACGCTATATTTTAATGACCTGTGCAGATTATATTAAATTTGAATTTTATACTGGAAGTTAGGTTTAGTTCAAGAAATATATTTTTCTTGGATTATATTGAGAGACAATTCTTCAAAAATTAAGCAAGTGCAAGGCTTTACTTTCCTCGAACTCCTTGCGAAAATAATTTGAATGTCTCAATTATGTATTATTTTTGTGCCCTGTACCAAATTGGCCATCCAACCTAACAATCATGGACCACATGTTGAGCTAAGAACAAAAGAGTGCACTACTGTTCAGTAGCAATATACGACCCCCATGAAGACTGCCGTATTGAACCAAAAACCACAAACAAGAGTATTGAAATCTGAGGTATTATAGACGTTTTTGGTTTTGTCTTCCCTTGAAAGTACATTTAACTAAAGTTCATTGTTGCATACCAAACTATAATGCTACCGGTGGGTGGTGGCCTTTCTTATGTGGTCAGGCCTACCTGATGACAGATCTACGATGTAATTGATGCTTTCCTTGACAAGTGTATGCACGTTATTGTTATTTGAAGGCCGTTTGAGGTATTTTCCACAAGCTTATCGCGCGGTAAGACAATGATTGTTTTATTTCTTGCTTGTCACCTCCTCTTATTATGTATCTGTGTTGTTTTTACTACTGTTAGACGAAGTTTCATTATGGTTGAGGTTTTTATTTGCTCATCTAGACTATATCGTCTTAAATACTAATATTACAAAGAAGTAATATACAGGTTGAATTTTTGAAAAGGGCTTGGATGACCAAATCCGAAACTATAAGGAATAGCGAAAAATGCTCAAAGGAGACATGAACCAGATTTTGATGAAACTTGAAACCTCATCATTAGATTTTTGGAAAACCAATAATCCTAGCTGGGAATCGAACCGGTTGATTTTGAAAAAAAAAACACAACTTTTATTATTACACCATACGATAGTGTCGCTATTAAGGATCAAATTCTGCGAAGTAATGATATACGGCAAACTAAAGGAAAGAGCTCATCTTTAACAAAATACATTTTATTTTTCTCTTCTACAAAGTACGAACAAAATCTAAATTATTGGCGCCAATATGCATATCGTTCTAATTTCAATTTTTTTTTCTCATACACTTTAAGAAAAAATATTGAAATTAGAACGATATGCATATTGGCGCCAATAATTTAGATTTTGTTCTACTTTAAAATTTTACCAGCCTGCCAGAATCATTCAGAACATAATTTAAAACACGGAATAGTTACGATCTTTTCTGGGATTTCGAACGAAATAAATTACGATACAAAATTTAGTTACATAAAATATGAATTTTATTAAAATTCCAAATTTGCCGTATATCATTACTTCGCAGAATTTGATCCTTAACAGCGACACTATTGTATGGTGTAATAATAAAGGTGTGTTTTTTTTTTCAAAATCAACGGGTTCGATTCCCAGCTAGGATTATTGGTTTCCCAAAAATCTAATGATGAGGTTTTAAGTTTCATCAAAATCGGGCTCGTGACTCCTTTGAGCATTTTTCGCTATTCCTTATAGTTTTGGATTTGGCCATCCAAGCCCTTTTCAAAAATTCATCTATATATCGTCCTGGTGCAGTGTCGCATTTGACATTGCCTCGTAATGTCTTTCGTACATGTCTTCTAAAGTGCATGCTTCTGAGCAACCCGGACATGACATCATGTGGCTCCTGGTTTGTCGTGACAAGCCACATACGCATTGGGGCAAGAGCTAATGTACCTCTAGGTGTATATCTTTTTTCACTAATACGTATAATTGCATTGTCCCTGAGTGTTATAATGCAACTTTGTATCCCGGTAATGTGTGCTCGAGAGACTTTTGAAGTAGAAAACTGTGTAAGGCAGGCGGAGTCGCAAGCATTAGCTAGTAATTTATTTTAGTAATAATATTATAAAGCTGAAGAATTTGTTTGGTGGAACGTGCTAATTACGAGGACTTTGGTATTGATTTTTATTTATTTTTATCTAGAAAAGAAGTTACGCTAGCTTAGTGTTTCATAATTTTATTTCAACACAAGGCTAATGAGAGTTTCAAAGTCGATATTAATAAATTCACCCATTAATCATGATCGGAAATTTTTTGTGAAAACCGATTTTATTAAGTTAGCCGTCCGAGTAACTTTTTAATTGGACATGTTTGAGATTCTTCTCGTCTCTGATTTACACTGATGTAGGTATAGTATGTAGATGTAGGTAGGTAGGTATTTAGTAATAGTATTTCTATGATGTATATAATGTACAAGATGCGTGATTGCTTAAAGTCAATATAATAAGTAGGTAGGTAGTTATTACAATAACTAAGCCACCCAAGTTTTGCCACACGCAAGTAAGGGACTATGGGCGTAACTACTTTGTCACCTGGTGAATGGTAGAAGATAGCATCAAAGGCATTATGTTGCCATTTATAAAAGAACTGGCCGACTAATTCGTGGCTAATACATCAAATACTGCAGCAAAATGAAGATTGTTCCATTTTTGAAAACGCCGCTTCAGATATTGACATTTATGTTGGTATCATTGTGTGTGGCGTCAAATATATGAATGGAGCCGGGGTGCTTCGTAATAGGTGTGAAGTGTCATTCCATTGTTGTCTGTTTTTCAAGACAGGTATTTAAGATGAGCGAATGAGATACGTGAATAATGTGGTACATGTGACGTCCGTTACATAGACCGTACGTGTGAACTAGCAAGTGGTGGCAATGTGTTTATGTATTCTTCCATTCCATACAGATTTTTGACAAACACAGCGATTTACACAATATTTCGTCGTTATGTAATTATGACCGGTGGGGAAGTCAGAAGCATTTTAACACTTGCCAAATACTTAACTTGCCATAGTCTCGTCCATGATAATCAATGTGAAGAAAATAGAAATACTTGATATGCTTTGTTTAGATAAGTATAACGAATAAGACAAAATAAGAATTTATATAATATACCTATAATAGATATTAATTAACATTCTATTGGTGAGCGACGACGTAACATTATACAAGAGCCAAGGAATTTTTTTAATAGTTACACAAAATTCCTGTCCTCTTGAATGGAAATAATGTTTCGCAGACACTTTGCTATGTCACTACAAAGTTCTTAACATTTTTGGACCTCCAATATGTTTCCCGAAGCGTCCGCGTCGCCTTGAGCTGTAAATATCTATAAGTACAGACAAACATTGAAACAAATACCAAACATCATTGGAAACGGTTACAGCGTGAAAGTCTCCTTTGTAAAGAATGTTGGCAATAAGCGTTTTGTTGTTTGATGAGTTAATATTCTTTGGTAAGTATATAATAGTAATAATATTTGTAGTAAAACATAATTCACAATCGCGCTGTTTATAATGTAAATATCTTCACGCTGAGAACTATTTAAACCATCAATACCTTTAAAGGGAAATCTTGAGGTATTATACAAACGCTGCAGATCTTATGATTGTGGACATCATAACATTCTCCTTTGACTTATTGTCAGTAAAAGAAAATACAGTTACTAATAATGCTTGTCTTTAGAGTTTGTAATAATAATATGCGTCATTGTAATTCTCTACGAATAAATATGAATTTTCAGAACGTTTTATATAAAGACAAGTTAAAGTTTGATTCTTAGATCTCTTATTGCAATGCCCATCTTTTCCCATGCCTATATTGTTTTGCAGTTCCATAGATAATACAAACTACACATATAACGTGAATTAGCTTTTTACTTCAAAGAGGTCCCGAGTTAATAGCGTGGAGTTTACTTACTTACCTAATTTCAAATCTCTGTAGTCTTTAGAAATGTAGTTTTCTTTCGTTGTTATTCATTCATTGTCGTAATTTTTTTTTTAGAATTCACATTATATTTTTAAAATGGACTTATTTTTTATTTTCCCTACTCTTCTAGAATTTAAATATTTACAAATTTTGGAAAGAAAGATAGTTGATTAAAAACTTAGCAGAAAATAAGCAATGTATGAAAGTTTATGGTCCAGATATCCAGAAAGGAAACCGCACTTGTTTAACCACAAGGTTTGCAAAACTTTCCTTTATAGATATCGACGCCATTAGCACGACTTACAAACAAAGCCAGCGAACTCTTCAACGTGTTCCTGTCTCTAATATCTTACTGTCAACGTCAAGAACCAGTGAGCTACGGAACTTTGAAGTTGAATACCAATTAAGGGTAGAAAATTAATCTAATCAGAGTGTGCGAGTTGTTGGCAGATGTTCAGCGGTAAATACACTGAATAGTTAATTAATTGCTATGTTCAAGTTGAACTTAAACTCATAAAAGACAAATCCAACAACAGTTGGCACCTTTTACTACCCCGGTAATTTATTTTAATTAATCTTTCTATACTTTGTTGTAAGTTACTCCTGCAAGATATTTGTTTTGAATTAGTATTGGCACTTGATGGACTGATTAAACAAATTAGTCGCAGTTGCGAAGAAGGTTGCAACAGTTAAAACTTACTGTACCGAATCTCCCGTTATTTTTAACTAACGCCATTATTGTAAACTGAACGTTTGTGTAAAAATAATAATGAAATCAAAATGGCGGTAGTTTAGGGGAGTACAAAATAATCAGGGCAGTAATGGTAGTCGTTTATTTACTTTTTGCGATTTATATGTAGCTAGGGTGGTGTTGGGGTAGTTTGGAATTTATTCAGCAGGGTTTTGTAATGGTAACATCGTTCGGTTATGCCTCGTTGAGTAGGGGTGGTTATTGTTTGGGGATCACTGGCTTTCACGCGGAGAATTTCACCCTAATGTTTATTGAGAAGTTTTAAATTATAGAAGCGATTCATCACATCGAATTGTTACCGGTCGAGCGATCCAGATCACGAAGCCACATTTATAAGTATTATAACAAAAAAATATAAATAACAAATAATTTTCAAATATTAGGTATTTAATGTAGGAGGGGCTCGATGGTCTAGCGGTAACCGACAATGTTAACACATTGCGAAGGTTAAGCAATATCCAATAGTGACCATTTCTTAAGACATTGAGACCCCTCAGTGTCTTGGAGAGCACGTTAAGCTGTCAGTCCCGGTTGTCATACAAACGTCTATGGCAGTCGTTAGGGGTACTTGGAGCCCTTAATCAAAAGTCCGACCGGTCTAACTACAGAACTTCGTTATCGCCCATGGGTTGTGGACGTCAGATGGCAGTCGCTTCGCAGAATCGCAGTTAGACTGGAATGTCGACCCCAATTGAGTTGGGAAAAATGGTCGGTGGATGATGAGGTATTTAATCCAAGAACGTTTATCGGATATACGAATAACGGATTTTCAGATAAAAAGGTAAAGAAAAGGGTAAAATAATATTTTATTAGTACTTACTTATTTTCTTAATAAAATGTATGTACTTCGCCTACCTGCGGAACGGCTTCGTGTTGGACTCCCTGTACTTGGATGTTAAACGGGCCGGATTACCCACTAAAACCTGTCCACGGTGACTTAGGTACGAGTTTTTAGTATTCCTGTTGTCGCCTCCAGTTAAGCTAAAACTGCTTGTGTTAGAAGTGGGCTAAGTAATGTGATCGATGGAGATAGAACTCACGTCAACAAAACTCACGTCTTTAGCCACCAGGCAACGAACGCTTCTATTAGCGTGAGCACTGAAAAACAAATAGTTTTCTCATGATGCTAATATTTAAAACAACCGCTTCAGCTGTTAGTTGGAATTAAAAATTCTCAGTATAAATACCTATATAGAAACCGGTTTATACTCTTAACCAATAATCGTTTGCAAATTATAATAGATTCCTATATAACACTTATCAATAATTGAAGTACGAGTATTATTAAAATGTTGGTATAGGTAGTTCAGTGTTTAACAGCTTTATGTATTAAAAGGCTACAGTCAACAGTCAAACGGAGTTATTGATAGTGAATATTCCTTGTTCTTACAGAAAAAAACTAAACACGACTTTGCATATCTACGACGGTCAAGTTGGACGTGTTTATATTCTGTTTATAAGTTCTATTCAAAACTTAGAACCTAGTTCATAAAGCTAAGGAAACGGAAATTGTATTGTAGAATAAGCCACATAATATGTAATTCCATATTTGTATTATCTGATACTTCTATTCTTTTATTACTAGTGGTCGCTCTATGGTCCAACAGAGTAGACCTCGCGAATTAATGTGAAAATCCAAAAAACTTTTTGGGATTTTCACAATTTGGCGTAATAATAAAGCGTGTTGTTAAATTAAAGATTATATTGATGACAGAGATGGCTGGAAATAATATAGGTAATATTCTTCACATGCTGCTTATAAATATATATGTGTGTAATAATTAATAATTTAAGTACTTTTGACCCCACTGAGTTTCTAGTCCTTCTTGATAATCGAATGGACGGGTTTCTTGACATTCAAAAAGTGTGTATTAACTGCTCCTATTTTGAATAAAAATATTTTGATTTGATTTGATTTGGATTAAGGAGCACTTGTGCCAAATTTCATGGGGATCGGATAAAAAATTGTGGCGGCTAGAAACACATAATAGTGTAAATTCATTTTATGGCGCACATTAACAAAACAGTAAGCAATTGTTTTTACAGGCTCTACGTGCTTTACAATATAAGAGATTTCTTGAGTGTTTCACTGCGCAAGCTTTTGGTGGATAGCTTAATGTTGTCTAAGTTCAATTATTGTGATACTGTGTACGGCCCATGTCTGCTGAGAAGAACAGAAAACTTGATTCAATGAGTCCAGAATGCCTGTGTCCGTTTCTGTGTTGACATCCCAAGGCGAAGCCATATCACACTATGACACCATACATAAATGATCTTAAAATGCTAAGGATGGACGCAAGAAGGAAGCTGCATCTGAGTGGTTTACTATTTCGTGTGGTAAATACTCAAAAGCATGCAGCCACTAGTTGCTGGAACAAATCAAATTAAATCAAAATATCTTTATTCATGATATTTTGATTTGATTTGATTTGTTCCAGCAACTAGTGGCTGCATGCTTAAACCATTCTTAAACCTCCAATACGCAACCTGAAAAATAGAAGAACATTCAAATTAATGTTGAAAAAACTGTACTTAATGGAACAGCTGGAAGCTGCATAGCTCTTCAGCCTTTAACTTATAAATAATCTCCTAATTTTCTAACTTACCAGATTGATACTTACCCTTATTTTTGATCTCTGTTTCCTGGTACAGTCGGCCCCAAAAGTCGCTGAACACATTCAAACTTCCAAAACATCTGAACACAAAAAAATTCATAAGTCAGTGACGCAACAAGAGAACAAAATAAACTCAACATACAAAAGTCCATAAAACGGTGAGCACTAGTATTCCAAAAGTAGCTGAACACTAGTATTCGAACGTCATTAACATCATAAGTAGATTAACAAATCATATTTTCAAAGTTGTTGGCTGTTAATCTAATTTTGGTGTTCTCGATGTTACACGAATTTTGGTCTATTGACATGTAGGATAATTTGAGAAAAGTTTTAATGCTAATATTAGGTCTTTACCTATGAAATTGCCGTTTTGTATGAAAAAAATTAAAACGAATTTTTTTTCATGTATTTTTTATTTGTATTAATCGAAGTAATCACCCATGCAATCAATGTATCTTTGCCAACGCAGCGGCAGTTTATTGATGCCTTTCTTAAAGAAATCAGCTGGACGGGAGGCAACAAATTCTTCAAAGGCATTTTGTACTACCCGAGATGCCTCTCGGGTATTGAATTTCGTTCCCGCCAAGAAGTTATCCAAATTCTTTTGAACAATGCTGGTTGGAGATGTGCCAGCTTCTCCATCATTGTGTTCAGTTATTCACAGTACACATCTGCACACTGCGAGGTTTCCGACGACGACACCGCACTCCACACGTTGGTGGAGTGCGGTGCTCGTAGTGGGTCTGGGCGTGGATTCCCTCTCGCTGGGGACCATGCTTCAAGCCATGGTATCCAGCGTGAGTAGGTGGAACGCGGCCGTGTCCTTCTGCGAGCAAGTCATGCTTGCGAAGGAGGCAGCCGGGAGGGAGAGGGAGCGTACCCTCCCCGCCGAGTTCCGTAGTCGGCGGCCAGGCCGCCCCAGACTACGCGACTACGCCCAAGACTATCGTCCTCCATGATCGGGGTCTGAGGACGGCGGGATCGCCACCCGCCGTCCTTACAGAAGCAGGCTAGAAGGGTTGCGTGCTGCGGGGCCTTTACCCCATAGCACGCAACCAGATTCATTCACTGATGCGGGATAAAACCCGACCCCAATGACGCGGGATTCTCGTCCCGACCAAACACCCGCAGAGACCACAGAGGTGGTCAAAGTCCGCCGGGCGCCACTGGACATTCCCTCTGCTAGTAACCAGAAACGCCCGGCAACGGACGTTAGAGAGGCTGCGGCCTTGGGCCGCGGTATTAAAAAAAAAAAAAAAAAAAATACACATCTGCAGTAATGCTCACCCCGTTTGGTAAGAAGCTGTGATGAATCACACCGACGCTAGACCACCAAGCAGTGACCATCACTTTTCTAGGGGTCAGTTTTCGTTTAGCTAGGGCATTGTTTAGGTGCTGAACCAGGATCCAACCAACTTGCTGAGCGCTTGCGGTTATCAAACAAAATCCATTTTTAAGATAAAATAATAAGATATAAGATATAGGATAAGGGCAGGTAGATGATGATTTATGTATTTGGTTTATTTATTATTTTTCTTGTGTGGTGGCATTTGGCAGCATGACATTATGATTAATTGTGCTGGGTGAGACACTGCATGGGTGCGCCATTTTCAGTGTCACTGGCCTCTTCTGAAAACCAGCGATGGCAATAGTGGGTCTACCCACGTCAGCATAAGCTGAGAGAAGACCAATTTCTACGCAGATGTGGCGTGTACTAGCATACACCTACAATTTTCCTGTCCTTATACCTACTTCTAATATTTACTTGTGTATTGTTATCGCCATGTCTGTCTAAGAATAGACATATTTTTCTTTCTTCTTTCTTTCTTTCTAAATTCCTTGCCCATAATCAAAGATATATTACAAAGAGTATAATATACGTAGTACCTAGGTAAACAGTCCTTGCACATAACAAGCAGACGGACATACGAAAGCAAAATTGTCTAGTATGTTATCAAAATATAGACGCTTTTCTCGCTTCGCTAGCTCGTTTAACAAAAAGTGTTGATGTAGGATTATTATATATTAAATTATAACCTTAACCGTTTTGGACATAAACCATTATTATAAAACCCATAAAAAAACTTTCTATACCTAGTGCCCGATTACGGCTATAGGCTTGTCCCCTATTACATGGGACCAAAAATTACTGGCAAAGAGTGGGTGTGTCACCTCTGCCTACTCCTTCGGGGATAAAGGCGTATATATCGTATGTATGTATGTTAAAGTGGGTTTAGTGAAAACCAGCGACATTAACAGCTGAATAATATTCGTGAGAGTGTTGCAGGTACCATTATTTTCGTTACGGGTCTGTTAGCTGATAAAAATGTCTTCTTGGTACTAATTGATTTCAATTTAGGTATGTGAACATATTTGAGAAAGTTTTACTGTCACTGTTTTGTTACGGTGAAGTCAAATGTAAGAATATGTTTTGTTTTATGAATGAAAACGTTAATTGAATAAAACTATACTGTCTATCGTTAAATGAACAATGTCAATAAAACAATACCTCTACAATTGAATGGATAGGCGTCGAATGTTCATTCTCACAATAACATCACACTATTAAGTACAAAGACTTTCAATACATAGACAAGAAGAGTAGAACTGAAAAATTGCTCACGATGTTGTTGTCAATTAGCAGCAACTCAAACTCAGTGGGGCGTAATTTCATATATATTTTTTTAATTTTCTTGTTTAATTTATACAACATTTCTTACACATTTATTAAATGATTAATGTAATATAATGGTATATGTAATATAAGAGTAATATAATAGGCATTAGTCTATTATATTACTATATTTCGTAAATTTTCTTTTTTGACGTCGTCTCGTGCGCCCTCGAGTGCGACACAATTTATATGATACTTCCAGTCTATAGGCAGACCTATGTCACTCGCCTAACAACCGCAAAAATACGTGACGGCAGCGAAAACTTGAAGTTGTAAGTCAGTAAGGGTTGTCACTTATTTGTGACACGGCATTGACCATAGAGTTGATATTGAGGCATTAACGTTATAATTATTGGTCAAATTATGCTGGTATATATTTTACTTTACTGGACAACCCTAACGTTTGAATGATGTTCTCTGTAAACAAAAGAATGTGCTTTAATTAACGCCGGAGTGCAAGTTCTGTATGTAAGTACTATTCCCTATTCTGTGCTATAGCTTAGAGGTCTATGATTAGGTATGGTTTAGCAAGATAATAAAAGACATAACCAACGAACCTATACATAAAATATTAATTATTCAATTTCGTGCTTGTGTTTTATATCAGCAAACGATGCATGAAATTATTGAAAGCTTGAAGAAGTACTGTATTCGGTTTTTTTTATTAAAGTCACGTAGAATGTGTTGACCGTAAAACTTTTTTATTCCAGCTATAGTCCCTATTTAATTCTAGGTGATCACCACGGCTCCGCCCGCGTGGTTTATATATATTTTATAGTTTTCTCGTTCCTGGTTCCCTTAGGAACACATTACGGGATAAGAAGTATCCTATGTTACTCAAGAATAATGTAGGTACATATCAGTGAGTATGTCCAAACAAACTGACATTTCCTCGTTAGTACAGAAATCACAATAATTGTAAGTGGATTATTCTACAATATAAACTAGATTTACTAATACTAAACGAGATTTACTTACACTAAATATACTAGGTTTACCAATATGTACTAAGTTTACAAATCTTTATCAATTAAGTCTTAAATATAATTTATTACAAATTGTGAAGAGGCCTTTCACAGAAATTCTATTTAAGGATCTCTATTAAATACTTAGTCCTTGACACTAATTACTCTCTTGTATTGAAAACTGAAACTCGTAACACTGAGTGTATTTAAAATTAATTAAGTTATTTGTTACAGATAGATAACGGTTTATTAAATTAATTATCTCAAGTGTATTTGGGATCAAATTACCTTGTTTAAGGTATTAGTTTATACCAATTTAGTTGCTTTTAAATATAAAACCCAATATTTGTGTGGTCCACAAATGTTTGTTTCCTTCCTGGTGCATACCAGAGACGCCCGGAAATGGACGTAAGAGCGGCCGCGGACTTAAAAAAAACTCATTCTTAATCCTGCACGGTATTTTTGGGTAAAGCAAATTTAATTGTTTTAATTGAAAACAAAGAAAAAAACAGTACAGAATATCAAACACACACATTTACGAAGCTTCGTCTCTATAATGATACTGAGGTTCTGGGAATAACATTTTGAAACAAATCCAGATAATATTGTATGACTTTTAGCTCCATCCACGTAATCATCCCAGTCGGGTTTAGTTATTGAATCGCTGGTTCTGAGTACTTAATCTAATAATCTGCTGAAATCATTTGTTCTCATCAGTGCGTATATTCTGTAATCCTATTGTGTTTGTTGGTATTAATCTGTTAGTCACATTGTAGCTAATTTTCTTAATTTCACAAAAGTCTCCCTATCTTGATAATTTCATAGTAATTGTTTAGGTAGTCTAGAAAATATCTGTTTAAGTAGAAGTGCCTTTGAAATAGAGTTAGGTAGTACAAATAAGACTTATTTAAAAAAATCTATTATCAACTTATTAAGGACTGAAATAGGTAGTATATATAAAAGTAAAAAACAATCAATCTAATTTTATGAAATAAATGTCGATATAACAGTGGTTACACTGTAGCAGGTTGCAGTAGCAGGTTAACAATACTGTTAACAACCTGCATGCGATATTTCATTAGGCATACTTTCAGCCGCAGCTGCTTACATTATAAACTACATACGGACCACGCGTAAAATCCAATGTATAATGCTAAGATACGTGTAAAATTAAGTGTTAAAAATGAGTGTAGAAATGCTGATTAGATGCAGGTATTTAGTCGCCTCGGCCCCGATTAAGTGGTCACATCTCCGCCATAGAACACAACCGACACGCATCTAACACGCCGTCATATCACAATTCTATGCTTCGTTTGTTCCGTGGTGATACCCGTTCAATTCATGTCATATGCCTAATTATATTACACTAATTTTAAGTGTGCTCAATCGATAGTTTCGCCTTTAACCGGATTGGAACAATCACATTATTTACATGGCGGTAACGTCATGCTTTTTTGTGTCTTCGTCGAAATACTTTTGTGTATTGTTTTGCGCGGGTGCGACCTTGTCTGGACAATGATGGATCTCGGTACTCGTTGTGCTGTATTATAACTGAGAATTGACAATTTAAAGAGGCCTCACGCTTTTGTTATTACAAGACTACTAGTATTACACATGGGAATCACCAATCAAACTTTGACGTTTCTGAGATCGGCGAAGTGGTGGCGATCAGTCTTTCTTCATTTCAGAACATTCATTATACTGAGACTCGTCAATCATCTAGAGTGGCCTCTTATGTCTGCTATATTTCTTCTGTATCTCAACTAAATGTATGTTTAAATTTAACAAGTTTGAGTACGTATTAAATGAGATCTTATTTATACTTGAATCAATGTCTCTTTTGGTTTATTACTTGAATATTGTCAATTGATTCGATTGGAAATCGAATGCAATTTTGCTGTTGACACTTGAAATATTCGTCAAGAGTGCTTAAATATGAAGAAGTTAGTAACTGCTTTATTTTCAGGAGAACCTAAATCGAGGTGAAAAAAGCAGTCAGTTTTTGTTGTTTTAACTTCATTACAAGGTCCTTAAACGAAG
The DNA here is from genome assembly GCA_963556515.1 of Nudaria mundana. NCBI lineage: Eukaryota > Metazoa > Arthropoda > Insecta > Lepidoptera > Erebidae > Nudaria > Nudaria mundana. The sequence goes on along the minus strand of OY748305.1, from coordinate 9,089,929 downwards.
AATTATTTTAATCAAAGTCATGAAGAGCTTGTATTGCTTTAAATTCTTTCACAATGTATCTGCAACCAGTGTATAATAATATGGCACTTGCAGTTGGCAGTTGTTATTTTAATGAATTTAATTTAATTTGCATTAACTTTTGCGATTGTGAGATTTACTTTACAGCTGAACTTTAAAAACTGCTACCTACTAAGTTTTAGTCTAATAACTGTCGTTATTAATTAAAAACTGAACATAAAGACCTGAGGTGGCTTAATTTAGAAATGACTTTTAAGAATTTGTATTTACCCTAATCCACCCTTTACAATTTGAGCTTTGCTTCAAATAAAATCTTTGAAGTTGGATTTCCAATTAATATTCTCTAATTCATATTTTTATGACTGCTTCGGTCGCTCCGCAATTGACGTCGCTCGGCAATTGCTTCGGTGGCGTTTTTTTTCTAAAGAATAGAAACTATTCGAACGTAAACCACAAATTATTAAAGTTATTAAAGACATTCCCGTTAAGCTTAATATTTGATCAGATCGAGTCAATAATATATCAGGATCATCACCGTCGTGACATGACAATATAAAATTGAACGTAAAAATTAATTATTCGCTATCGGCACGCTATTCTAATAATCATAAATAACTACTGGAATCGGATCTAATGCGGTGGGTCCATTTTGCTGACGAACAATGTGCGAAACATTAAAAATATCAACAAAGGAACTTTTGACTTTCATAGTACATATACTAGACAAATTATTCCGAGGAATAGAAAACGTTTATTCTTACTACTATTAACCTTATTATATATAGCATAAGGTTCAATAGTTATGTAATTAAATGCAAACCATAATTTGGCCTATAGTTGTCGCTCGCGCCAGCTGGCATACCGTGGAAAATCGATTTTCACGTGAGACCGACGGATGTCGCATCTGCGCGCGACTATACGCTGCCGCTTGTCTGCACCCAAAATACGCCGCTATATTATAAAGGGAAATCATGTGAGAATTATATTAAAAGTATTGGTACCGAAATACAACAGTATATGTATCAGTGTTAATTGCTTTTAAAGTTATTTCAGCAATAATATGTTTTTTTAATAAATGTGTTAGGACAATTCACACAACGCCATCTAGTCTTAAACTAAGCAGAGCTTGTGATATGTACTAGATAAACTGATATACATTTTTTTTTGTAAATACATACATATAGGAAACACCCAGACTTCGGTACAAACGTTTGAGTCATCACACAAAGTCTGTATCAACCGCGAATCGAACTCGAGACTCCGGCGTCGAAAGCGGAAATGATTAATCGCAAAACTAGTAAATTTTGTAAGATTTGCGTGAACTTTAGAGAACTACACACGCAACTGTAAACTTGATACACATTATTTTGTTAAAAAGTATCCACAGGAGACTATCAAATCGACTCTTAAGTGAAAGTTCCTTATCGAACAACTCTTTGATCGTGAGAAATAAGGAAGCCGTTCCGTTTGATCAAGCAAACGTCAAAGTATTGACAGGCACACTAATAACAAAAAGCAAACAAGTAATTATCCAAAACGAGCGCGGGACCACACAGGGACAAAAACATGGGCGAAATTCACGAAAGCTATCACCGTTTCAAATCGTTTTAACGCAAACGTATAATCGGTCGTGAGCCGTTCTATTTGTTTTAAGTTGGCCGTAACCGGGATTTGGAATAAAAACATCAAAGGGGGTGCGTAAGAGCAAACCCGAAGGAGTAATTATGATTTGTCTCGGTTAAGCGGAAATAGTTTGTGTCGCTATTAATCGCACTCGTATTCCGGGAACGTCGCGCAAGCGCACCGCCCGCGACTATCGGCCGAGGTTCAGCGCCTGCGTAGACATGGCGGCTACTTACGAGCCAGCCAAAGGCACACAATACATACTTTCAGTAGTATTGTAACAGGGTATCATTTTATTAGAGATTACGGTTTCGTAAGATCTAAAATATAAGTCGAGGAACAATAACTTCCTAAAGATGTCAATTATTCGCTAGTTATGGTATAAGGGTATTACGAGTATGGTCCTTGCATACTTCTGTCAATTCAAATTCTTTCATCTCAGAAATATATTGTAACCTACTTATAAATATCTCACTTATGTAATTCGGCCGTCAGGGATTTAAAGCAACTGTAAAAGTAAAAAAGATTTAAGATATCTGATTATGAGACAAGCCGATCCTATTGTAAAATATCGGCTGTTAAATTTTAGTTAAAAAAATGTTAGTTAAGAAATCACGTTGTAATGTACTTTTTTTTCTAACTAAAATCCAAAGAACTAAAAAACAAAATCCTCGTTTTCAGGAAAAAATGTGGCTGACGTAAAAGAACCTACGTTTACGCATTATAATTTTCGTGTTAACTTTAACTTGAATGCTGAAAGACGACTCCATACATGTCGTATTGGTAACTAAACAATGTAGATTGAAGATCTCAAAAGTGGTATTACTGGTTATGTCTAATTTTTAACAATTGCAACAAATATTGGATAGAAACAGGCGTTACTTGGCGAAAATCCATGACAAAACAATGGTAAGTAAAAATTTTTTTAAGAAAAAACTTTTTAGCATTAATTAATAGCATTAATTTTTCGCAGAATCAAAAGGCCAACAAAACGTCGACAATTGTTTCGCCTCTAAACGAGGCATTATCAAGACTGTCTCAGAGAGAACAGCAAAATTCGTGGTTGGAACGTGTTTGCTTATAAGTAAACGCGTGCAAATTTCATTATCGCGATGTAGGATTCTTTACAATAACCAATGTGGGTAGAAACCTCAGATCATGCTAACTAAGTTCCAAAAATAGGTATTCACCAATACTTGACCTTATCTGTTTGATTTAATTACTGTCTCTTGATAAGTTGCATAGAAAACCCAAATAACACACACAAACCAACAACAGTTAATGTGTCTGTCTGTTCGCAAACAGATTAAGTAGGGGAGATGTGTGAAAATCTATTTGTTCGTTGAGTAAGGTGTCCGCATCTCTTTTAACTATTTCTAGCCTTTCCCAAACACTTAACTTGAACCCTTTCTCACATAACCGTAAAACTTTAAAAGTGTTACTATTGTTCAAGGAATGACCAGTGTCAAGAAGATGCTTCGCGAAGAGGGACCTTTCAGGACAACCATTGCGGGACGCCGCTCTATGTTCCTTATATCTAATATCGAAGGACCTGCCAGTCTGTCCCACATACTTCAAACCACATTCATCACAACTCAACAAGTTCAAGATCTCTGGACGATAACACAATTGTCAATAACTTCTAAAATATCGTAGACCAATATGTTTTTAGATTATTACCTACTAGCTGATCGCCGCAGCTCCGCCTGCGGGATTTAGTTTACTCGTTTCCGGTTCCCGTGGGAATACATTACCGGGATAAAAATTAGCATATGTTACTCAGGGTGAATGTAGCTTTCCAATGGTAAAATATTTTTGAAATCGGCACAGTAGTTTTTGAGTTTATTCATTACAAACATACAAATTTTTCCTCTTTATAATAGTAATATAGTATAGATGATATTCTCTAGCATACACGGAAAACTGAAATGTAGAGTCAACATTAAATCACGACTCTTAATTGCGTGCTCATTAATGGTGTCTATGGAATTGGAACCTAGATAACCAAACAGGTTGAGAAAGATAGTAACAATATATTTTTCGCAGAAAGCTAGATTTTTATATAGGACATTTATTAGTTTTATTTATTTAAATTCATGCTCAAACATTGTGAAAATGCGGACTTAATGTCACAGGCATTATTTACCAGTCAACCTAAATTCAAAGCATCAGGGTATTCTGAATTCTGATTGTCTATTTATTGTCTAAAATTTTATATCTCGTTAAACTAAATAGGACTTTATGATTTTGGTGTGCTTGAATAATCTAGTGTTAAGGTGCTCAGGGTTATGTACTTACCTTTTATTTACATTTTACATCCCACGTGAGCGGGTGTAAGTACGGACAGCAGCCGCCCGGTGCGTGGATCACCGTGTCGCATCGCGATTTTCACGCATCCATCCCCGCCGCAACGGGCCTTTGTCACAAAGGAAATTAACTAGTTATACTTCGTATGTGTATAGTATACGGATGTGTGCGTAAGTAGAGTTAGCAGCATAGCTGTTTCTGAATAAATAATAATTTAACCAACAGTCAGGAAAATTAAAACATATGATCACCTAATTATAATAAGTGCAAAACAATTGTATCTCGCAACAAAATTATACGAAATAGTATAATTAAATATCAGAGAGCAGGTTTAAGACGTTACTTTTATTTTGTTTCATACAACATCTTCATAAACAATACAGAATATGTTCTGTATTGTTTATGAAGATGTTGTATGTAAGGCACATTAATTAATAAACCTTCAAATAAAAGCAACTACCTAAACAAGTTCTGCAATATTTTTACCTAAATGTTTAGGTAGGTCATACTCATAATTATAGTCATATATTGTATTTTCCTATCTTATATATATAAGATATTATTATCTACAAGAATCAGGCGACAATTGTAATCTAAAACTAAGCTGAGTTTCTCTGTAATAAAGATTTATTGTGTCAAATTATTACAAGTAACCTTTACATAACATAAATAAAAAGCTTAAACTAAATAGCGAACAAACTTTACCCATAATCATAAAACGACATTTAATGTTAACGATTACAATGTCGATTCCTAAATATATTCTTTACTTTATCTATTTTATATTAAGATCACCATTATTAAAGATTTTGGATTTTTATAAATTTTCTTAACATGACCGCTTTTGTAGATAGGATATTGTTCCCCATAGATTACAAACTAATCATTCTCCACGAAGTATAAAAAGTGACTCGATACGTATAAAAAATTTGAATGAAAGAAAACTATACCTCTCTTTACTTAAATATATTCTATATCCCCTATTATATAAATTGCAATCTCCCATTTCCACATTTTAAGTTATACTCGTATTCTATAAACATTATAATTTTATAACGGCATTGTTTTGCTATCGATACCTAAACAGTAATCAAACGTCAGTGTGCCAATGAAGGAAGGACCATTGTTATAATGTTGAATGAAAACTCCTATTTAAGGTGAAGGCATCGACTTTTTATACTTTTTTTTTAATAATTTTCAGCAGATGTTGCCCGTTGATTGATCACGTAGGTACCTATATTGTCCAAAATACGTATTATTTCTAGAGAACTGTGAAATTACCTTCCTAAATTTTAATACTTGTCGGTAAAACTACCATGATATGATGATTTTATTATTCCTTTTTTTAATGAGTCTTTAAAAGAATACTGTATATTTTTTACCCTAATAATCAGTATTGGACCAATTGCTATAATTGCTTTAACAAGGCAAATGCCTAATCAAAAACACTCGAGGGGCTCCTGGTCTAGTGGCAACCGATAATGTTAACACATTGCGAAGGTTAAGCAACATCTAGTCAGGCCGGCCTTAGGATGGGTGACCATTTCTGAGATACTGAGAGCCCTCCGTGCCTCGGAGAGCACGTTAAGCCGTCGGGTCCCGGTTGCCATACGAACATCTACGGCAGTCGTTAGGGGTAGTTGGATCCCTAAATCAAAAATCCGACCGGTCTAACTAAAGAACTTCGATATCGCCCATGGTTTGTGGAGGTCTAATAGCAATCACTTCACGGAAAATATCGAAGTTCAGCCGAATCGCAGTTAGATTGGAATGCCGACCCCAACTGAGTTGGAAAAAGGCTCGGTGAATGATGGCCTAATCAAAAACACTATACGGTTTCCAAGACAACGACATCCCTACCTTGTTAGTAGTAAAGCAGTGCCCTAAGCCTGGCAATATTTATCTAACCGGTAAAAATAGTAGGTGTTCAATTTAACCTTCAATTTAATTTAAAATGGCGTCAACTACTACAGAGCTATCGGAGGAACTTAGAATTTCTTATTGGCATGGTCATAATTAATCGTTTTTTTCTCAGAGAATCTATCGTTTTTCGAAGCCGTGGGAAATATTGGTTCGTTTATTTTGGTGTGTTTCTGACAAATGACTGCTTTTTTTCTATTTTGCAAATGACTGCTTCGGCTGACAGAGCAATCGGTTCTGCGACTCGCGAATTGGCGAAGATTAAAAATTTAGTAAAATGATTAAAAAGTCATTTATATTGGAATTTCGAGTAATTACTGCATAACTGTTGATGGTAAAGAGTTCTGTGTGCCGCGTGCTTCTTTGTAGTAAGTTTATATTTCAGTTGTTAATATACACGTATATTTGTTATATTTATATTTAATACTTAGGTATACTATATACGTGTACAATGCTTATAAGTATTCGTGCTCCTTTTACGGATTAGTGCAACGGTCTCAACGGCCGTCGGCTCTTAAAATTCATGTATACTATTTACAATAATATAATCAAAGTTTTTCCCGACGTAGCCAGATAAATCAGAGGCCCACATTTCACCAGTCATTTTATTGATATCACTAGTCATATTATTATAGGAACTGAAGGTAAACCTATTTGTCATGGCCTTAAATTAACTTCTACTTCACCTAAGGTATTCTACCCAAAGAAAAGCCCATGACCTAGAGTAAAAGATTTGAGAAACACTTTTATTACACTAAAAGGCATCCCTGAAAATATAAACTATTATATTTTACTTATGGTGCTTAGTGTGAAAAATACGTTTCTCATGATAGTTCGCACGTACAGTGCCATCTAGTGAAGTTAGTTCAAACTAATGGAGCAATCTTAATATCGCACATTGCAATAAAACTGCCTACCTAGGTGTAGGTATAGGTACAATTATCTAAAAACGTACCAAGTTTGTTTTTGTATTCTTAATACAATATTTCAGTCTAGTATTAGTTGTCTAGAGAAGTTCAGATTAATGAAACGAAACGAATTTCATTTTTGCCCTAAAAAATAAAATAAAATAAATAAGTATTTATTGTAAAAGATTTAGAACAATTTAGTATAGGCAGGCCTATGTCACTCGCCTAACAATCGCAAAAAATACGTGACGTCAGCGACAACTTTAAGTTGTAAATCAGTAAGGGTTGTCTCTTGTTTGTGACACGGCATTGACCATAGAGTTGATATTAAGGCATTAACGTCATAATTATTGGTCAAATTATACTGGTACTTTCCTGACAACCCTAACGTTCGAATTATGTTCTCTGTAAACAAAAGAATGTGCGTTAATTAACGTCGGAGTGCAAGTTCTGTATGTAAGTACTATTCCCTATTTTGTAGTATAGGTAGGTAGGTACGTACTCTAACTTTAAAAACCAAGGTTAGTTTAAAAAAGACGAAATACTTTTTGACGTGTCGTGTGACCACATGATGCCCGCGGGTTTAGCCAAAGCGGCTTAATTTACTCGTTCCCTATTCCCATATGAATAACCAAGATAAATATGTAGTCAGCTACATGTTACTGAAAGAATTTACTGAATCGAGTCAGTGGTTTCGAAGATAGCCCCCTTCATACCTACCCCCTACCTCCCTACATAAAAACTAGGTATGCAATGCATGCTACTAATTGCAAATGTTGAGCGGGGCAAATTTTCTTAATTTTTTTTAATGCTCTATTTTCATGATTTCAGAGTTATTTACTCCCGGGTATGATATCGACCAGCATGCCAAATTTGGTCAAAATCGGTCGAGCCGTTTCGGAGGAGTTGGCACACAAACGATTTACACTTGTCTAAGACAGAGCTTCGCTTCGCTCCGCTCAACAATGTCTTCCCTCCTATTACATACAGTATTCCCGAGATTAAATTAGGAACATTCAGCTATTTTCAATATCAGATATTAACTCTTATTGACTGCCGAAAATCTACAAAATTTAAATTACAAATGAGTATACTTATTATGATTAACCCCAATTAGGACATTTATTTACAACTAGCTGTTGCCCGCAGCTCCGCCTGCGTGTTATAGCTTTCTTGATCACCAGTTACTGATATATTATGTACAGCTGTTGAGCGATATTGTATCTTAAGATAAAATATTATTGAGCCAAGCTCAATCTTTAAGATTGAACTTAGCTCAACAATATTTTATCTCTATTTATATTATTTTTTGCGAACAAACGAAATACACGAGTCGCCTAAGTTAGGCGACTCGTGTATTTCGTTTGTCCGCATACTCCTCCTAAAAGCCTGAACCGATCTCCTTCAAACTTACCACAGAGATAACGTGTGCCGTGAGGGTGGTTTAGAACAAAAAAAATTGAAAATTGGACATACCAAAAAAAAAATTCATAAATCGTAGTTGTTCGAAAATTTAACACTTCGCTCTATTCTCCTCGCTTGAGCGATATTGTATCTTAAGATAAAATATTATAGTATCGTAGCCGTGTGCAGCGCCCCTTAGTGAACTCCACTGCGGGTGACGTAACCTACGACAAACTTATTATTTGCGGTTGGTACAGTAATCGGGTCTAGGAATCGAATCACAAAATTAAGTTTGTTTTTTATTGTAAACGTAGGTCACACTATAAGTTTTGCATAACTTAAAAAAACAACATGTTAAAACCAAAATATTATGTTTATTGCTTTTCAATATACTCTCCTTCACATTTTAAATTTTTTTTCATGCGATCGAACCATTTTATAAAACAGGAGGACCACAGATCTGAAGGCATGTTTTCCACGTGCTGATTGAACGCTATCACTGCCTCTTCGGAGTTGGTAAAAGTGAAACCTCTCATCAAATCTTTGATTTTGGGGAAATACAGAAATCACAGGGTGTTAGGTCGGGGCTATGCGCAGGATGGGTGACAAGTTGTACTTTTTCGGAAGCTAAAAATGACTTTGATTTGTTGGCCGTGTGTGAAGAAGCGTTGTCATGATGTAGGAGAACGCGGCTTTTGGGTCGTCTTTCGCGAACTTTTTCTAACACCCTGGGTAAACAAATGGTAGAATACCACTCTTTTGATCTTCAAGTGGAATTGTACAGATGGGACCCGTAGCTGAGAAAAAAAACGCGATTTTTTTTAACAAACATTTCTCGCCTGCCTCACTTTTGTTGGCTTGTTCTCATTTTCAAACACCCATTCACAAGATTGCTGTTTTTTTCGGGTTCAAAACAATACATCCACGTTTCGTCTCCTGTGACAATGTCATAAACAGCATTAGAATGTCCGTGGTCGTACTTCAGTAGCATCTGTGAGCACCATTCCACGCGAGCCCGCTTCGGCTCCGCTGTCAGTTCATGAGGGATCCAACGGCAACAAAGTTTCCGAACTTTCAATTCTTCGTGTAAAATTTTCTGGATTTGACTAATAGCAATCCCCAATAGTCCTTGAATTGTCTCATTGGTAATCCGCGGGTTTTCTTCAATTAACCGCTTAACAGTAGCCACATTATTTTCGTTAACGGCAGTTGAACGCCGCCCTTCACGAAATTCGTCATGTAAAGAAACTCGACCTCTCTCAAATTCAGCAAACCATCGCCTCACGGTGCTTAAACAAGGTGTTTCTCTCCCAAAAGCATTTTGAAGACGAGCGGCACAGTCTTGTGGAGAGAGAGAACTTTTAAAATCATAAAAAATCATCGCTCTAAAATCTTTTCGACTTAATTCCATTTTCGTTGCATACGTAGAACTTTGATGTGTGATAAAAAACAATTGACAAATAATTTTCCGCCAATTGTTTTTTTTTTATTACTAAGAAGGTTGCAACGTTTAAAAAATATAACATTCGAAATTCAAATAGTTCCGATTAGCTAGAAGTGCAAAACTTTTAGTGTGCCCCATGTATACTTTTCGGGGATAAAAAGTACCCAGCGTAGTACCCAGGATATTAAAGAATAATTATACCAAGTTTCATCGTAATCGAACCGGTAGTTTTTGCGTGATGCCTGAACAAACAGACAGATAGACAAAATTTTATTAATCACATTTTTGGGTTCGGTGTCCGTCTAATAACACCCCCTGCCATTTTTTTTTTTTATATTTTCAATGTACAGAATTTTCACTTTTACAGATTTATTATAAGTATAGATATAGATAAGAATTACAATATACATAATGTACTAAAAATATTTACACTACAAAATATCGTTTAAAAATCCTCCGCGTCATTGCTGACTGGTAAGATTCCCAAAATGCTGGCTGTGTTGCCACGTTGGATGGCGATACTTATACTTTGGGTCAAAAAATAACCAGCCCTCTGGTCCTGAGAAGCATCGATTAAGCGTTTAGCAATATCTCTATAAAGGCGGCGAGTGCTCGGACCTCATGACCCCAGTGTCTCAACCTCAAACGGCTCAAATATGAAATCACCTGGCCCCCGTTCAATAACGGTTACAATCCGACAATCGGAAATATGTCTGTCACTGACAATTTGACAATTTTTCTGTTCAATAAAACTTACAGGCGAATTATTTGTCATGGTGGAAAATTTACAAATATGTCGAATTGTCACGATGTTCCTACATATTTCTGTTCAATAAAACTTTTTAGCGACAGTTGACAGGCGACTATTTTTCGTGAAAAACTTGTCAAGACAATTTCTGACTGGAGTTCGTATCCACGAATTCGTATCCAAATGGAGCACAACCTATTTTGGTTGCGCTCCCTTTGGATACGAATTCGTGTCTTCTTTCAATGTTTACCTTCAAGATAATTTTCTCATGAAGTAGATAGGTACTAGGACTTGGATTTTTTCGGAGTGTGTGGCTGGTTTCCTTTTATGTTACCTCTGGCGCTGGGCAAAAATCCAGGCCCAAACGCTCAATTACAATACCGAACAACGTTTCCTTGTCCGCACCGCGAACTAGTTCCGTGTAACCAGTGTTTCTGTGCGGGAATCAAGCATTACCTTTACATTGGCGAAATCATCAATGAACATCGATTGAGCCACGTTTTTAAAAAGAAGAAAGCGTCGGCGTTGGTGACGTTAGATCCGAATCATAAAAAAAATTGTTTCACCTACCTTAAAATAATTATTTTTGGAAAGAAATTATTTCAGCGAATTTATTTATAATTATGAAAGACTTTAATAAAATATTAAAAAAGAACGACCGGGAATCGATCCCGAGACACCAGTGTCAAAAGCCGATTCACTACCGACTACGCCATCGAAGCAGTTAAAATAAATAGTAAACATGTAGCTACATTATTCATGAGATCTATATACACAACTTTTTAGGGTTCCGTACCTAAAGAGGGTAAACGGGAACCCTTTACTGAGACTTCGATGTCCCTCCGTCTGTATTGAGCTGTATCTCATGAACCGTGATAGTTAGAAAGTTGAAATTTTCACATTATTATGACCTATTTCTGCTGCCTCTAATAACAACAATAAAAAGAATATAATAAAATTTTAAAGGGGCTCTCATACGACAAACGTAACTTTTTTCTTAATATTAATTACAGCAACAGTTAGATGTATAAAATATTCACAGAATATCATTTAAATATAAATAATTACTTATTATAAAACAAAAAGAGTATTTTGTGACTAAGGTAATTTTGGTAGCTAATGAACGGTTGTTTCACAGTAAATCTATAAGACAATTTGGCGTAGGTACTTGGTAACGAACGGCGACAATCTCAATCTCAGTGATTGATTTACTTTTTGGGCTTTGTTGTTAAATTGTTACCTACCTCTTTTAAGGTTATCGCAATAGGTTAAAACTAAATAATATTAACAGTTTAGTGTAAAATTACAGACATAATACCCAAACCCAATAGTTATGCATATATCATCGAGGGGATAGGCAGAGGGATAGGTATAAGTATTGTCAAGTTTTTTTTTACGTGGTCGGTGATGCATTTACGCACTTCACCGTCTCGCTGCGGGGGGGAGCGAGACGGCTTCGTGTGGGACTCCCGGCCTTAGGATGGAAAACGGGCGGACTACCCACTAAAACCTATCCACGGTATTTCTTCTTCGCCTTAGCCGGGCCGCCGGATAGACAGAAACTGTCAAATTGTCCCCGGCAAAGGGGCGCTCTTTCGAGCTCAACACGGGGGGGCTGACCCCCCCCCCAATTAACATAGAAGCGACGCCCCCGAAACACATAAGGGGCGTCGGACTCCTCAGGGCCTTTCGCGTGAGCGGTGGGCCCCCCGACCCACCACCCACGGCCCTATCAGTCGGGGGCTTGGGCGTATGCAATACGCCGTCGCCCCCTGACTGGTGCCCGGCGGGGCGGAAGCGTGCGGCCTGCACGCTCCCGTTCCCGCAGGGCCTCTCTCTTTGCCGCCATCACCTCCCGAGCGAAGGAGGCGACGGGAAGTGTTTTTTTTTTTTTTTTTTTAACGTGGTCGGTGATGCATTTACGCACTTCACCGTCTCGCTGCGGGGGGGAGCGAGACGGCTTCGTGTGGGACTCCCAGCCCTAGGATGGAAAACGGGCCGGACTACCCACTAAAACCTATCCACGGTGTTTCTCCTTCGCCTTAGCCGGGCCGCCGGATAGACAGAAACTGTTAAGCAACGGCGGCCCGGAAAAGGGGCGCTCTTTCGAGCTCAGCACGGGGGGCTGACCCCCCCCCAAACAACATAGAAGCGACGCCCCCGAAACACATAAGGGGCGTCGGACTCCTCAGGGCCTTTCGCGTGAGCGGTGGGCCCCCCGACCCACCGCTCACGGCCCTATCAGTCGGGGGCTTGGGCGTATGCAATACGCCGTCGCCCCCTGACTGGTGCCCGGCGGGGCGGAAGCGTGCGGCCTGCACGCTCCCGTTCCCGCAGGGCCTCTCTCTTTGCCGCCATCACCTCCCGAGCGAAGGAGGCGACGGCGGCCCAACATTCTTCGCTGCCGGCCATAGAGAGAATGACGGCCGGCAGCGAACCTACACTGCCGATGATGCCCGTGAGGGCCAACCTCTGCGTGTCCCAGGCGGCGCACACAGCGAGCGTATGCTGCGCCGTATCTACGGCGCCGCCTGCGCAGTGATGACAAACGGGCTCCGACAGGATCCCCACCACTTCCCACAGGAATTTGGCGACGGGAAGTGTTGTCAAGTTTAAGTTAGGTACATAAAATAAAACTTTTGTTAAATAGTTTAATTATTGAGTAGGTATTTAATCTCTATTTAATTTTTTTTTTTGTTTTCTGCTTGTAGGGTTGTCACATTAATTAATATATCAATAAATTTAAAATTTAGTTTATTTCTAGATTTTTTAGATTATTGACTCGCAATTTACTTGGTAATAGATTAACGTTATTATATTATACTATCTGCATTAGCCCAAACACAAGTCTACTCTTCACATTTGTGAAGTTGCCTCTCAAAATGTTTAGATTTTTACCAGTATGTACATAAATATATAAACATACTTAATACGTACCACGTTGCTGTTAAGAAAATTGCATAAAAACGAAAGAAATTTTCATTTTACCATACAAAATTTCTTCTATTGGGTGTTATAAGACAAAAATTTTGGTCTTGTAAGGACAGAATATTAGCAAGAAGTACAGTGAATAATAATAATTGTAAAATTTGCAAGCTTATGATTATGAAGGCAAAGGCTAATAATCCTAAACGGCAATAGACTTGCCACGTGGAACCAACAAAATTTAATGCACTTCTGCCTACTATGTCTATCATTTTATGACCGCAATATCTCAGAAGTAGTAATATTTGGACAGTCCCACACTGCTAACACACGTTTAGTATGTTCATCCATATATCGTTTTTTTATATAAATACATTCTTACAACTTCAATATTCTATATATGATTTCGCGACAGAGGGTAAACCTCCTATCAGAAATGTCCGACAATTCTACAAATATGTCGTGATGTCATGACAATTTTCTGTTCAATAAAGCAGATTGGACAAGTTTCTCACGACAAAATTGTCGAAAACACCTGTCGCTCAAAAGTTTTATTGAACAGAAATATGTAGGAATATCGTGACAATGCGACATATTTGTAAATTTTCCAGCATGACAATTTTGTCGCCTGTAAGTTTTATTGAACAGAAAAATTGTCATGACGTTTTTATATTCAGCTCGACAATTGTCAACCAACAATTGTCAAATAAATTTAAACTGACTGGTGTTTGGTAGTGGTGACAGACATATGTAAAGTTTTATTAAATGTTTTCGACAGCGACAAATTTGTCACAGATTACCTGTCGGTTTTTGACTTATTTGTCGCGTTTATTGAACAGCCTCTGCGTGACAATTCGACAATTAAGTCACTTTTTGACAATTATGTCGACTTGTAACGTTTATTGTACAGGACCCTTCTAGGTTAGCATTTTTACGCCTTTTGAGGCCTTCAGCCGATGCAGCAGCAGCGCCAGCACATCCGGATGTGCTTGGAAGATGTGAAGGTGCTAAGGTGTCAACGCACGTAGCGTCAGGTCTCTTTCCACCCGAATTGACTTTTACAAACAATGTTCAATATTTATTAAAAAGCAATATTAAATATTTCAGTTCGATTTTAAATTTGGCATTTGATATTTGCAAGCCTGATTGGATGAGATACGAGAATTTAATTAAACGCAGTTACAGTGAAAATATTCCGGCGATTTCAGCAGATCGAAATGAATATTTGTGTAAACATGTGAAACCATGTTAATATAAACTATAAACGGATTTTTTACTACATCCATCAAAGCTGATTCAAATTCTATTCTATTGTCTATTCTACATGGGGCACACTAAAAGTTTTGCACTTCTAGCTAATCGGAACTATTTGAATTTCGAATGTTATATTTTTTAAACATTGCAACCTTCTTAGTGATAAAAATAAACAATTGGCTTGAAATCATTTGTCAATTGTTTTTTATCACACATCAAAGTTCTACGTACGCAACGAAAATGGAATTAAGTCGAAAAGATTTTAGAGCGATGGTTTTAAGATTTTAAAAGTTCTCTCTCTCCGCAAGACTGTGCCGCTAGTCTTCAAAACGCTTTTGGGAGAGAAGCACCTTGTTTGAGCACCGTGAGGCTATGGTTTGCTGAATTTGAGAGAGGTCGAGTTTCTTTACATGACGAATTTCGTGAAGGGCGGCCTTCAACTGCCGTCAACGAAAATAATGTGGCTACTGTTAAGCGGTTAATTGAAGAAAACCCGCGGATTACCTATGAGACAATTCGAGGACTATTGGGGATTGGTATGAGTCAAATCCAGAAATTTTTACACGAAGAATTGAAAGTTCGGAAACTTTGTTGTCGTTGGATCCCTCGTGAACTGACAGCGGAGCAGAAGCGGGCTCGCGTGGAATGGTGCTCACAGATGCTACTGAAGTACGACCACGGACATTCTAATGCTGTTTATGACATTGTCACAGGAGACGAAACGTGGATTTATTGTTTTGAACTCGAAAAAAAAACAGCAGTCTCACAGGACTGCAAACACAATTCACAAATTGTGTTTGAAAATGAGAAGAAGCCAACAAAAGTGAGGCAGGCGAGAAACGTTGGTAAAAAAATGATCGCGTTTTTTTCTCAGCTACGGGTCTCATCTGTACAATTCCACTTGAAGATCACAAAAGTGTTAATGCCGAGTGGTATTCTTCCATTTGTTTACCCAGGGTGTTAGAAAAAGTTCGCGAAAGACGACCCAAAAGCCGCGTTCTCCTACATCATGACAACGCTTCTTCACACACGGCCAACAAAACAAAGTCGTTTTTAGCTTCCGAAAAAGTACAACTTGTCACCCATCCTGCGCATAGCCCCGACCTAGCACCCTGTGATTCTGTTTTTTCCCCAAAATCAAATATTTGATGAGAGGTTTCACTTTTACCAACTCCGAAGAGGCAGTGATAGCGTTCAATCAGCACGTAGAAAAATATGCCTTCAGATCTGAGGTCCTCCTATTTAAAAAAATGGTTCGTTCGCATGAAAATATGTTTAAAATGTAAAAGAGAGTATTTTGAAAAGCAATAAACATAATATTTTGGTTTTAACATGTTGTTTCTTTAAGTTACGCAAAACTTATAGTGTCACCTACGTGTGGTCCCTTCAGAGTATTTATTACACCTACATTTCGCCAGTAATTTTATTGATACCACGCACCTTTTGAGAATCTTGGAAATATATGCAGCGTTGGATGTCAGCAGATGCAACGAGTGCAGATGACGAGTACTTGGACCCGGAGATATTTATGAGGCCGCATCAATATCTACAAACACCCATACAGGTGTAACAGAAGCAAAACAGGAGCAGATCACTAGTAGAGGATTAAATTATGTAACAAGTACTTAGAATTTCAGTATCTCTTCAATTTTATTTAAGAGGCTATAACGCCAGTGCCATGGGCTAAATTAAAGGCGATTTACTTAATTAATTTGTCGTTCATCGTACAATAGGTGTCTAAATTGAGAAAGTCTTCTTACTTTCAGTAAATTAGTTTAAGCCTTGAATATAAATAAACCTTATAGAATTACGGGACTTTAAAGTTAATTAGGTATGAGGTAAATTTTAATGTAAAGTGAATAATTTATAATGCGTAGGTAGGTAGGTACATATTATCTTTATTCACGTTCTTCGCTCGCTTGACAAACTTTATACTAAAACCTTCTTCGAGAACCACCCTATCCATTGGTGAAAACTGCATCAAAGTACGTTACGTACTTTTAAAGATCTAAGCATACATAGTGTATAGTCCTTTTATAATCTATGGTCAGCTGACATTCATCCGGCGTCCGCAACACCTGTGTGGCGCCACTTGTCATTCAACGTCCGCCATGTTCGGGACGTTCAAACTATTTTATTTATACTACTACTATATATAACAGACATATCAAGAATACGTTAAGGCCTTACAGCTGCTCAAGGTCAACGACCTATCGGGATTTATATTATTTTATGTCGCTTTGCGTAACTTAGACTCCGTCACTAGGCGCGAGTTAGAAAAAGAGATAGGACAGTCTGAGATACCTACTTATGAGGAATTAATACTATTCCTGGAGAATTACGTACGTGTTCTCGAGATGGCTGGACACATTCCTGGTTCATCGAGTGGTAGCCAACCGTCTACCACAAAATCTAGGAAAACACAGCGAACGACCTTGTCGTCAGCTGTTACAAGTACAAGTGTAGACAAAAGTGTTATGTCAATGAAATCCATTAAGTGTCTGTACTGTACAAAGATGCATTCTATTTATCGATGCACTGACTACAACAACCTGAGACCGGCGCAGCGACTCGATAAAATCAAACAATTACGTCTATGTGAGAATTGTTTACGAGAACATTTGATCGACAACTGTCCGTCTACGGTACGATGTACAGTGTGCAAAAATAAGCATCATCACACATTGCACATAGATTCTCTTGCAAATTCGAATACTAGTGCAATAGCATTGACGTGCTCGGCTAACTTGACAGTTTTGCTCGGCACCGCTATTATACACGTCGCAGATTGTTGGGGCCAGTTCCACACCGTACGTGCTTTAATTGATAGCGACGCCATGACGAGCTACATAACTCAAAACTGTGCAAAACGTTTAAACCTGACGCGACGTCAATGTCACTTTGAACCCATTGGGCTGGGTGGTAGTTTGGTTAAGGATTTCGTTTTAACTACATGCAATGTTAAACCACGACATTCTCCTGGTCCTGTACTGAATACGGACGCGGTGATAGTCACCAGTATAGCTGGTAATTTACCAACGCTGCCACTACCCGATAAGATTGTTACAGAATTTCAACATATAAGGTTAGCTGACCCAGGGTACTATCGACCTGCGGCTATAGGTATGTTACTCGGCGGTGATCTGTTTCCATATATTTATGACGGTCAAAAGATACTTCCGCGAGAATCTGGTTTACCTGTTGCTATGAGCTCCATTTTCGGTTATGTTCTTGTGGGGTAGACAGACATCTGTCACTCCAGGGATCCTACAACTACCAACGCGAATCGCTCTGACTCTTTCTGCGCGTTTTCCACTATTGAACAAGTTATGCGATCGTTTTGGGAAACAGAAGAAGTACCATCTAACGTACCGCTAAGTCCGGATGAAGAGCAGGCAGAGCACTTGTTCGCGAAAGGCCACAGGCGTGACACTTTGGGTAGGTATATAGTGATGTATCCATTTCGTGAGTCGGTGGAATTGGGAGACTCGAGTCAAATGGCAGCTCGGCGACTTCGTAACTTAGAGTCAAAATTGGAAAGAGAACCTGAGCTTAAAATACAGTACCATAAATTTATGCGTGAATACGAGGACCTCGGACATATGACCTGTCTTGGTGATGCCCGGGATGTGGTATCGAACTACATCATACCGCATTTTTGCATCATTAAGCCTAGCAGTTCCACTACGTCTCATCGTGTGGTATTTGATGCGTCAGGTAAGTCATCTAACAGTTTGTCGCTGAATTCAGTCGTGCTTCCAGGCCCTAAACTGCAGGCAGATATCAACCAGCTTCTAATTAACTTTCGTCTTCAGGAGGTTTGTTTGGCTGCAGACATCTGTAAAATGTATCGCCAGATTATAGTGGACCCTGACCAGCGATCTTATTAACACATTCTGTGGCGCTATTATTTAGATCAACCAATCAAAAAATACTCGTTGAATACACCTAGTCACACACTTAAAACATTTGTTTCTACTAGGGTGTCTAAAACTAATGGCAGTGTTTGATTTGATGCGTCAGGTAAGTCATCTAACAGTTTGTCGCTGAATTCAGTCGTGCTTCCAGGCCCTAAACTGCAGGCAGATATCAACCAGCTTCTAATTAACTTTCGTCTTCAGGAGGTTTGTTTGGCTGCAGACATCTGTAAAATGTATCGCCAGATTATCGTGGACCCTGACCAGCGATCTTATTAACACATTCTGTGGCGCTATTATTTAGATCAACCAATCAAAAAATACTCGTTGAATACACCTAGTCACACACTTAAAACATTTGTTTCTACTAGGGTGTCTAAAACTAATGACAGTGTACCCTGTGAGTGTTGGTATCATGTCAGTGGGGTAAACAATCCTGCCGATATCTGCTCTCGTGGAACTTCACCGTCAGTCTTGCTAGCCACACGAGAATGGTTCACAGGACCAGACTGGCTCGATCTAGATCGCCTACACTGGCCAATTAGAACCATGGACGAGTTTCGTGACTGCAACCCGCCCGAACTTAAGTGCGTCAAGACAGTGTTAGTCTCTACTGATGCTGATTCAACCAGTTCGCTGTACACTGTAACCGAAAAGTATTCTAGTTTTAGTAAATTGATCAATGTGGTAGCGCGATGCTACCAGTTTATACGTAACTGTAGACTGCCTTCAGGCGCACGTACAGGCTGTCTAACCGTGACAGACACTAGGCGCGCCCACAGTATATTAGTGAAAACCCTACAGGAGCATTATTTTGGTGGTGAAATGCAAGCATTAGTAAAGGGTGGTAATAGTAATTCTTCTTTAAAGAAACTCAACCCTTTCATTGACCCTGATTGTTTCCTCAGGGTGGGGGGTCAACTTTCCCAGTCAGAGTTATCTTACCAACAAAAGCACCCTCTTTTACTTCCTAAAGATGCCCACTTCACAAAGATTCTAAATGATCATTTCCACAAAATTTACTTACATGTGGGTCCTCGCACACTTCAAAGTCTACTAACACAAAAGTATTGGATCGTCAACGCTCGTAATGCTATTAGGTCACGAACTAGGAAATGCATTTCTTGTTTCAGAGCAACTCCTACGAGTCGACAACCCTTAATGGGCGAACTACCTAAATATCGCACTCAGGATGTTCATGTATTTCACACTGTTTGTTTAGACATGGGCGGACCGTTTCCTACAAAAGAGTCAACGCGTAGGAACGCTCGCATCTCCAAATCCTATCTTTGTGTGTTCGTGTGTTGTGCGACACGGGCAGTTCATTTAGAAGTGTTGTCATCACTCAGTACGGAATGTTTTTGGCATGTTTCGATCGATTTACAGCTAGGAGAGGTTTGTGCCATTCTATCGTTTCAGATAATGGTACGAATTTCGTGTCAGCAAATAAACAATTAAGTGAAATAACTAATCGATTAATATCAATAACCGTTTTGTCTCTCGTGGTATTGTTTGGCGATTTCATCCCCCAACGGGCAGTAATTTCGGTGGACTCCATGAGGCCGTCATTAGGGGGGCCCGCTCTCTCTTACGACGCACCATTGGTACCAGAGCGTTATCATTCGAGGAGCTGGACACACTATTCATACGGGTCGAAGCCGTACTGAACTCGAGACCTCTGTGCGCGCTGTCCAGCAACCCGACCGAATTTCAAGTGTTAACACTGGCACATTTCCTCATAGGTAGGGAGCTTCTGTCTGTACCGGAGAACAGTCTTACAGATCTTTCTGGCTCTAGACTGGATCGATGGCAACTTGTCCAGCAGATGTCTCAACAATTTTGGAAACTCTGGAAACAAGATTACTTACATACTTTACACACACGCCAAAAATTGCATAGTTCTTCAAACAATTTACAACTCGGTGATCTTGTTCTTATAAATTCAGATGCCCCGCCACTCAAATGGGCACTAGGTAGAATTACGAAACTGCATAGTGGCCCCGATGGCGTGGTCCGTGTAATTCGTTTAAAAACATCGAACGGCAACGAACTAACCCGTCCAGTTTCAAAAGTAAGCCCGTTGCCTCTCGATCACAACTTTTAACTAAACTATAATTCCTTACTTAGGTTTAGTTTAATTTATTTTAAACATTATACAGTCCATTGTTCTAACTTTAATTACACTATATCTCAATATAGAATTTATCTATTCAATTACACATGTTATACATCCTCCTACACTCAAACTAGTTAACAAATTCTACCGAACGTGGTATCGTAACTGGGAAATCCATTCGGATTTCGGTGGGGGGAAATGTATAGTTCTTTTATAATCTATGGTCAGCTGACATTCACCCGGCGTCCGCAACACCTGTGTGGCGCCACTTGTCATTCAACGTCCGCCATCTTCGGGACGTTCAAACTATTTTTCTCCACAAAATAATCAATATTAAATAATTTAACAATCCAAAAACTGTTCAAAGTGAAGTGTGTTGGTGTAATAACAGCATCTGACCACCGGCGCCGGTTTTCAACAGGATTTCAAGGAGCCTGGGTGAGTCAATATTATTGACCTAATTTGCATAATTTTAAGAAATCAAATCAATTCAATTAACTGGGTTATCGACATACACATTGGGATGGACAGAAACCGGAAGCGACTTCGTCTTGTACTATATTATGATATTAATAAGTTTTTTTTACTTTTTATTCAAAACTATTTAAGACGCATCTCTTCTTCAAACTGCTTAGGCTTTTGCATTCAAACTACGTGGGTTCGATTTACGTTCACAACACTACTGACGTAGGTAATTCAACCCATTTTTAATACAATTGCTTTCTCTGGAGGGTTAATCGACAAACTCTTCCTGTGCAATGCTCGTGCTGCATCCGTGGTCACAGGCTGACACAGTCATCTGTGTGATTCGTGTTAATTCCCGTAGCATAATGTAATAAATTATGAACCGCATTAGTTAAAAAGTTACTATACTTAATATAGTGCCTGGTTATCAGCAATTAGCTCACGTCCTATTCCGTGTTACGTTTGGCGAAAATTAGGCGTATTGATGTGTAGGTGTGAATATAATACACGGAGTTATGTATATGTCTTTCCTCACCTCACCCACAGATCTCATAAATTATATTACAGAGTAAAATATAGATATGTAAAAGCTCATCTATCATTTTCGAGAGTATTTATGGTTATGTGATTTAGATAGGTGTTGGGTTCGGGGCATTGAGTAAAAGTGTTGGACTGGAAAAGTTTATTGTATGTATAAAATTTCCAGTGAGCGTTGAGTGAATTTAATTTTGAACGCTGGTGGGTGGGTTTTCTTGTCAGAAAATTATAATATAGAAAATATTGTGAAAAGAATGGTCTCAGGGAGGGTTCAAACTCCTAATCTTCCTTAATAATATGAATATCTTGACTATTAGATCACCAAAATCCCGCCTAATTGTATAAATATTAGTTTGGTAAATTTTACGGGCTCGCTCAATTGAATTGTAATTTATTACGTCTTTGTAACTTTAATTACAATGTAACAAATATTCTACTTTAGAATTTTCTGACAGACTTTGTCTAAAGACCATAAACTCAACATTCAATTCCAAACACTTCATAAAATACCGTATTTTCGTATACAACTAAGCATTAAGACATTAATGAAAAGGATCACTTACAGAAGTAAGTGTAAGTATAAAATATTGCATAACGTGCTTCATAAATTCACACGTCTAACGTATATTCAAACAATGACGTGGTCTTCTTTGAAACTTGTATAGGTATTTGCATGTAAGTACTTACATACTATTCCCTATTCTGTGGTATTGGCAATGACTGGAACGTCGAATTCTAAAAGGTTTACTAATCATATGTAAAATATTCAGTTTCATTCCATCTTGACATTTACCTTTTAACATATTGGCTAATTTATAGGTTGGTAGGGTGGTCTGACTCTGAGTCTTTTGTAAAGCTCCAAAATATCCACGAATAGGTGAAACAAATTTGTAAGCAGACTGAATGTGTTTTTGACGTCTGTTTTCTCGGACTTTGGTAAGAAAAGGTAACAATACGTCTATAAAAGTTATCGCTTGTTTCTTTGCGCTTGTTTGTGATGGAAGTATGTAGTGTCAGGAATTTATGGAAACTGCCTTTAGGTGGGTTTGTGCTAACGAACACATATTAAAGGAATGATAATAAAAGAATACATATAAGAGATGTTTTAATGTGTAGTTAGGTACCTGATATTTTTATGTTCAACATAGTATCGTAGTATCCTAGGTACTGTTTCATAATATTCTACTTTCTCATGATTTACTATATCAAGCTCCAGGTTACAGTATAATATTGATGTTAATAAAATACCTACCTATATATTACAGCATAGGGTTTCTTCCAAGATCTTAGAGCTCCAAGCCAACCTCAACTGTCTATCAACGGTCGAGCTCAGCAAAATGTGACTTATAGCAGCAATAGGTTTATCTCTTATTATGCGGGACCAACAGAGTACCTACTGGCGAAAAGCAGGCGTATAATATGCCTCTATCTTCACAGGCATGAACAGTTAAACGTACATACATACATATATCACGCCTATATCCTCGAAGGGGTAGTCTGAGGTCAATTACAGACCCACTCTTTGCCAGTAATTATTTGGTCCCCCGTAACTAGGGGGCAAGCCTATTGCGCTAACCGGGCCCTATAGAAAGGTTTTTTATGGGCTTTATATACTCGTAATAGTTTATGTCAAAAACGGCCGAATGAGTTTAATAATAAAGAGTAGCAGCTGTGTTATTAAAAAAAAATATGAAACCTCGTTGCCTTGCGATAAAAATGTTGATATCTTACGTGCCAGCACCTATGACACAACCAATTAAAGTCCTGATCGTCTCGGATAAACGTATGTTAGAAAATACCTAAAATATTGAGATATTGCTAAGACAATATATTTTTGATTAACGAAACCGTTTGCAAGATATTCTGCCCTTTTTTACTAAAAAAGGCGTCCCTCCTCGAAAAGCCGGCTGGCTCGAAAAATAAAATAAAACATGAACCATCATGTTTTATTTTATTTTTTCCTTTAAAGTTCATTACATGGACTACCAAGTCCATGTAATGAACTTTAAAGGAAAACTATAACGCATCAGATAACTCTGTTAGTTCAGGAGTTCCACAAGCTATTAAGCGGTTTTTTTTCTAAATTCTGCGGCCAAAGGCCGCGGCCGCTTTAACGTCCGTTGCCGGGCGTTTCTGGTTACAAGCAGGTATTTCGAGTGGCGCCCGGCGGAAGCTATTAAGCGTGACTACGGAACCCTATGCTATGCGTGACCCGACACGACGCACTTGGCCGGATTTTTTATTCAATGAACGTTACGATGTTATGTATAAACTAACTGATCTATTTCCAACTCTATCCCAAACATGTTTATAATTCACAAAGGATTTTGTAATTCATAACAGGAGGTCTTGGTACTTGGAGCATGTGACTCGTAAGCCTTTCTATCCCCAAATGATAAGGGTTTTATTACGATTTCATATTGGTACCATTTTCAATGAAAGAACTGTATAATATACCTACGCAGTTACTTTGGTACGTTAATGAAAAAATATATAAATACGAAAATATATTTAATAATATCAATGTCAGCCTTTTTTAGGGTATTCAGTGTTTCTGCATGTATTTCTATTCGTATGTAGTAGAGTTAAGAGAATTTTAGCAGTGATAGTAGTTTTTCCTGATCAGGGATCCTGAAACTCCGGTACGGCAGGCATAGGTTATACCTATTACTACCTATGTAGGTACTCTCTCTCTCTCTCTCTTTAATTTAAGAGCCTTGCTCTTGCTAGTGGAGTAGCTGCTACTGCATTCTTCCCTTCGCCAAACATATCACCTCCTGTTACGACTCCACTTGTATCTTTTTTTTAACTTGGTCCATATACCTACGTTTACCTTAGTCTGGCCCTTCCTCGCTTACCTTAAACTTTTCCTTCTATGATGATTTTTATGATCGGGGTCGTGGCTCGTGGTCTAGTGGTAACCGACAATGTTAACACATTGCAAAGGTTAAGCAACATCGACTCAGGCCGGTCTTAGGATGGGTGACCATTTCTTAAGACACTGAGACCCCTCCGTGCCTCGGAGAGCACGTTAAGCCGTCGGTCCCGGTTGTCAGATGGCAGTCGCTTCACGGAAAATATCGAAGTTCAGCCGAATCGTAGTTAGACTGGAAAGCCGACCCCAACTGAGTTGGGAAAAGGCTCGGTGAATGATGATGATTTTTATGATCATGTTGTGTCGTATCAGGTGGTCTATAAATCCTCTATAACTTCCAATATTGTTTTTCTTTCTTCGAATCGCTCCAGAACTCTTGCCTTGGTAATCATTTCTTTCCAACTTATACTGTTTATATGGAATGTTTACTCGATAGTTCCAAATGTTGAAACAACCAATTTACTTTTACCGAAATTAAAACATACAACAAAGTGGTGTGTCGAATGCCGATTAATATTCACTTAAGCACCAGATCGTGTCATCGAGCTTTCGTGACAAAGCTAAAGTGAATATAATAATGTAATTGAAGGTAATACACTGTTATTTACCCCACGCCCGACTTTACTACGTGAGTCCTGTTACAGGGCCTTTAACGGTATCTCCACCAGACTTTAAATAAGTATACTCATGTATTGGTACTTATGTGGGTGTATCCTTTGCTGTAATGAATATTAAAAGCTCATGTAATTACATACTAATAAATATATGACGTTTGGGAGATAAATTAATGTCAAAATTTGGTAAAACATTTATACTCTTTAAAATTAATACGGTCGAGGGAGTATTGCACTTTCAAAAGCACTACCCATTGTAAAAATAAAAGGTCAGTACACAAAAATATTCTAGAATTGTATCAGTATACAGCAGCTGATATTTGATTACTGATGGAAAGTCGTTGCTGCCATGGAAGATAGGAAGGCCTTTAGCAGGCATGTGGCGCAATAACGTGTGTTTAGTTTCCTATCCGCTCTTTCTCACCTTCCTTGTATAGAGAGGTGTGCCGGCACTGCTGCTGCATAAGCGGAAAAGCAGGAAAGTACAAAATTGACCCGTTTGGCGTACAGATGCTGGGACCTTAGGGTCCGAACGCTTGCGGCCTGTTTAAAAATACCATATCAAAACTTCCCAAGATCCAGAAACAGCACTGATAATAATACATTATTTGCTATAATATTATATATATTATATTATATATTGTAAAGAATGTATTCGTATACAAAGTGGCAATGTTGATAGTCTTCTGGGAACATTACCAGTCAGTAACGACGTGTCGGAGGAGTTTTTTGATACCTGTTTGTGATTTTAAACATAATTTCGGTGTAAATAATACCTAGGTATATTTAATAAAA
The DNA here is from genome assembly GCA_963556515.1 of Nudaria mundana. NCBI lineage: Eukaryota > Metazoa > Arthropoda > Insecta > Lepidoptera > Erebidae > Nudaria > Nudaria mundana. The sequence continues at coordinate 9,064,059 of OY748305.1, read as the reverse complement.
TCATTTGTTTGTGTTTTTGTTGTTACTATAAATAAACTAACGTGCCATAAATCTGGCTGCTTGTCTGGTATCCTTTGAAGCTAAAAGCTAACTTTATACATGTATTCCAAGCATGATACTAGGATGCTTAAAATATTAAACCGTGTACATAACTTGGTTTAGATGCTATAGCCGGCTAAGTCTAAGTGTAAATACCTTATACACATTCCTTACTTGCATGTCTTTGTAATTATGCAAATATGTCCTCGTCCGCTATACTAGCGCTTCTCATTACTTCGTAAGTAGCCGAAAATACACAGTTTTTTCAGTCGAAGTTGACATCATCAGAAAGTGCAGTAAAGTATATATCATACAGTTCTTGCTACTACAAATTCCATATAAAAATTCTGGGTACATTTGAAGGATGGCACAAATGTTCCTACATGCAAGAATCAGTGCGATCATCAAGCAAATTTTCTCTAAAGAAATCTTTTAAGAAACTATCAGTTAAAACCTAGGTATGCAATGCATGCTACTAATTGCAAATGTTGAGCGGAGCAAACTTACTTTATTTTTTTATGCTCTATTTTCATGATTTCAGAGATATGCACTCCCAGGTATGATGTCGACCAGCATGCCAAATTTGGTCAAAATTGGTCGAGCCGTTTCGGAGGAGTTGGCACACAAACGATTTACACTTGTCGTCTAAGATAGAGCTTCGCTTCGCTCCGCTCAATAATATACCTACCAAATAATTTTCTTTCTTGTGTACCTATGAATTAAATTTATCATATACCTACAAACTACAAAGTATTCACTCTCTAGGATCTAAGAGCAACAAGTTTGGTATTTGCGTGTTGGTATAAATCTAGAATAGACGATGAGAAGTCTTAAGCAACATCTAGTCAGGCCGGTCAGGCCGGGATGGGTGACCATTTCTTAAAACATTGAGACCCCTCCGTGCCTCGGAGAGCACGTTAAGCCGTCGGTCCCGGTTGTCATACGAACATTTATGGCAGTCGTTAGGGGTAGTTGGAGCCCTTAAAAATCCGTCCGGTCTAACTACAGAACTCGATATCTCCTATGGGTTGTGAAGGTCAGATGGCAGTCGCTTCACGGAAAATATCGAAGTTTAGCCGAATCACAGTTAGACTGGAAAGCCGACCCCAACTAAGTTGGGAAAAGGCTCAGTGAATGATGAGACGATATGAAGTCTGAACAAATCGAAAAGAATCAAAATGAGGGACTAAAGTATTTCGATTTCAGAATTACAACAAAGTTATTCAAAATATAATTTTCTACTTCTTCATTTCACTAGACCTGAAAATAACGTTTATTTTTCTGCTTGACTAACTTGAAATAACTCGCGAAATATATGGAGGTTTTCAATATCTTATTAGGCTAAATTACTCACACAGCTCATATCTTGTTTCATTTCTAATATCTCCAGTTTAATATCACGATTCCATCCCCAAGAGGATTAATTAGACATTCACGGAACGACGTTGTGGAATTGCTAACTGAAAATACAGTATAAACAAAATTTCGGCCAAGTGCGAGTTAAACTCGCGCACTAAGGGTTTACCATTATCTATAAAAACTTTGAGGGGTCCTCCAAGGAGGTTTAATAGGACCAAAATGCGGTAAAAAATTGGATAATACAAATTCTAGAATAACTTCTATTATAATGGCAAGGCTTGCCCCCTATTAGGTACATAATATTAACAAAATCTATTATTGTAGGTGGATGTATAATGCAACTTCGATCACCCCTTTGGCGATATGGCCATGGGCTTTGTGTGTGTTGTCTTTTTGAAAATATTTAGGTACACAAACATTCAATTATTATAAATTCAACGATTAAATTGTGGCCAACCTAGAACTTCTATTCGGAATCAAACAAATGAAAAATATTAAAGAACATATAGATTGAGACTATTTAAGAAAGATATCACAAGCGCCGACGACGCGTATGTAATCGGGAAGTGGTTTCATAAGGGACTATGACAAAACCCATGACTTGCAATATTCGCCATTTGTATTACGAACTAGGGTTAATATAGTTAATGACAGTCGGCCATTACATGTTGTTAGGCAAACGACACATAACGAACCGAGGTGAAATTTATTAGACATGCTGCGTTCACGGGACCTCTATGACGTCAAATATGCCAATTTATGTTGGTAACGTATTCACGACAGCTTATTGTTACAGGACTATACTATTTTGAGGTAAGATTAACATTTTAGGTAGGTATTACCTACTTAGAGTGTGAAAATATTATAAAATAAATTGATTCTGAACAAATAACTGATTGTTGCGATAGTTTGCTTGTTCTCGATTTCAACGAAAACATAGCCAGAGACTCTGGCTAATAAATTATAATTGACCGAGCGAGCGAAGCGAGCTAGGGGTCTCAATTTTAACTCGAGGACTGGCCGATTTGGCGTTGTTGGTATGTGTGTCAGTTCCGGTCTACAGGCCGCAATTTACAGCCGATTTTCATGAAATTTGGCACAAGTGTTTTTTGTTGCAAGGCGCAACTTTTGTCGAAAGGATTTTTTGATTGGGGGGAAAATGGGGGGAAAATGCGAAAATAACGCGAAGTTTACTGTTCACAGAACCACTAGTGATAATTTATTCAAATATAAAATTTAATGAAATAATAAGATTGACGGTTAGATAATGCCTATGGCATTAAGTCCGCCTTTGTACTTTAACTGTGCAGAAAGTGTAAAATAAATAAATAAAAATAAATAAATAGAATTTCAGATTTCTATACAAAATAATAAACAGTACTGCTTATTATTTTCTCGATCAGAGAAAAGACGCAATGAAGGCTTTTTTAGTTGTCTACTGAAGTGTTAAAACTTTATGTTAAAACCTGAACAAAATTACGTTTAGTTAAGTTCTACTTTTATTTATACTTGTTGGTTTTGCGCAGGTCCGCTCGTGTCGTTTACTTATAATGTTAACTTTTTCCTGGCCTAAATCGTAAGAAAATCCTTAATTTCAGAAAATTAACGTGTAGGTATATTTTATATAACCAACAACAGCGGCTCGTTTACGCTCTCTTTTCTTTCTTTCTTTTTATATATATACAGGGTTATTTGTAATTAACTAGCATCCTCCCAGGGGTAGGTAGCAGACATCATACATAAGTAACAACGTTTGTTCTACGACTTAATAAAACTTAATACATTACTTAATAATGAGTTTTCAAGTTTTTATTGTTATAACGCTACACTATTAAGTCTATGTTTCATTCATAAACTGAAGGTTGACGCACGCACGTTCGCGCGCGCTTGTTCGGTGAGTTCCTGGACCCGATGAAGAAGGAACGGATAATTTGCCTTCGTTGTGAATGACACTCCACGCGAAGAATGAGATACATTAAACCGTAGCGCGGCGTCATTGGTACTTGCGGCGGGATTATCCTCAAATAACTCCAGTATCCTTTCTTGTTCCCGTACTGAGAGCCTCGGTGGACGACTACTATCATTGAACCTGGGCTGGAACTGTCCGTAATCGCGTAATCGCTGTGTGGCAGATAACATCGTTACCTGGCTCGGTGTAGGTAGATTTGGAAACCTTACTGCATATTGGCGGCAGGCTTCCGCCACATTATTATCACACCTAGCAAACATCCTCTCCATTTCCGTGTATTCCAAATTGGAATACTGATAAGGCATGGCGATAGTCAGATCGACGCAACACAGTAACGCGAAAAATCGTGGCACACAAGTACAAGTGACGCACATCTGTGACGCGCGCACAACTGGCGGCTCGCAAAAAGAAATGGTCCAAGGTCAAAGGCGCTAGTGCCACGCCGCCCCGCGCCCTGCCTCCTAAACGTGCATTGCATGAATTGATGATACGAGTTTGTTTACCTAATTTTTACGATGCGCGTAAACTGCGGCGTAGAGTTAATAACTGTCAGACGCAAAACTAAATTAATATTTATTTTTGTATGAAAGTAAAATTTAACGAATTATAAAAAGTCGTAGAACAAACGTTGTTACTTATGATGTCAGTTATCTACCCCTGCGAGGATGCTAGTTAATTACAAATAACCCTGTAAGTATATAGATTTGTATATTTATTTATTTCCTACGCTTTGACTCTGTTCCAAGACAGATTACGGTGGACAGTACCTACAAATAAACACAAAGATAGAAAGACTAGATATAAGCCTTTGTGTTTTATGGGTAGCATTAAAACGAGTGACTGTAAAATAAAGTTGCGAGCGACTAGTATTACTAAGTGAGCGGCTAACTGCGAGTGACGAGAAATTACTAAGTGAGCGACTGACTATACTAAGTGAGCGACTCATAATATTTGAGCGATGCAAGTCGTTTCTGGCACTCGCCGGCCGCTGCCGCGGCAACACTCGCTTCGCTCGCTCGGCTCGTGCGTAGGAGGTAACAGTTTTAACCTAACCTACCCATTTTGTTTAAATAAGAAAACCCTCTCTGTATTTCTAGTCACTCACTCTGTATTTCTAGTCGCTCACTTAGTAGGTAATGTGGTTGTTTGTTGGTTTTTGGAATAAAAGACAGGAGCTCGTAATAATACGTGTCATGTATTTCAGTCGGCCATGTTACAAAGTGAGGAAAGAAGGAAGTGAACATAGACAAGACAATATTGATATAATCTAAGCATAGACTAAACTAGGCTATGGCTTACAAGCTAATATAATATTATGACATCTTCCCTTTAACTTTATTATAACTTATATTTTAGATTCTTATATAAAAATAACAAAACGCATTTTAGTGTTTTGACACGAGACAATTTGACGTTTTATAAGATTCTGACAGTTGACATAATTTGACGTTGTCAATTTGACGATTGTTTCTAAATGTAAACAAACAATGGTTTACAACATTTTAGTTTACTAATTAATTACTTATAACTAAGTACATGACAATGAATACGAAATAATGTTTATAAGACTGTGTCTATAAGACGTTGTGGTTGCCTTATCTCTCTTCCTGAACTAGAATATTTCTTAATTGGTTGACTGCTAGTACGTTGAGGAGATTGACTATGAGAAATTTTAGAGTGATCATTTGTATAACAAGGAGTATAACTGATATAAGTTTGATTGGAATTGACTGGTTGAGTGTGAAAATTATTAGTCTGTGTGTTATGTGAATGAAAAGAATATTGAGACTTTGGTCTAAGTGTTATGTATTGTCTATTGCGACGATATGTACCAAATTTACTTTTTATGATATATGACCTAGGTTCCGGACCAACTTGTTGTATAATACCTGGAAACCAAGACGATTGTGGATGTTTTTGAAACATAACATGACTATTTACCTCCAAGGGTTTAAGATCTTTGGAATTTTTGTTGTAATACTCTTTCATCTTATGTAAATTTTGATTATTGACTTGTTTAAGATGTCTATAGTTACACAATTTTGGTTTTAAAAGTTTTTCTACTATAGGTAGCTTTGTACGAAGTCTACGTGACATGGAAAGTTGTGCTGGTGAACATAAATTGTTTTTGGGAGTATTGCGATATTGCAGTAATGCTAAATATGGATCAGTATTATCAAGTAAACATTTTCTAAGCATATTTTTAATTATGCCTACTGTCCGTTCTACCATACCATTTGAACGGCTGTGATAGGGACTGGAAGTGACATGGTGAATATTCCAATCTTGTGTGAAATCATGAAAAGATTTGGAATTCATCGGTGGACCATTATCTGACATTAATGTATGGGGAATACCATGACGAGCAAATATTGATTTTAGCTTGATTATGACTTGGTCTGCACTGTAACCATTACTTAAAATTGCTATCTCAACATATTTTGAGAAATAATCGACTACAATTAAGTATGTATGCTTGTTGAACTCAAAGAAATCTAAACCAACCTTATGCCAAGGAATGTATTTGTAATCATGTGGTAATAGACTTTCTTTAGTGTTACTCTTTCTTAAAGTGAGACAAATTTCACAATTACTGATGTAATTATCTATATCTTGACTAATATTAGGCCAGTAAATTGTATGTCTTGCCAAATTTCTACAACTATTCAAGCCTTGATGACCTTCATGTAATAGTTTTAAGAAATCTTTTCTTAAAGAAATAGGTATAATAACTCTATCTGACAAAAATAAAAGGTTATTAGCATAATGAATATCATCTTTAACAGGAAAGAAAGGTTTAATACAATTTTCTGCTTTATGCTTTGAATTTGGAAATCCATTTTTACAGTACCTAATTAATAAGAGTTTGAAGAGTTTGGTCAGACCTGGTAGCTTGTTCAATTTGTTGTAACTTGAAAGGACTAAGTGACAAATTAGCAGTGAGTAAATTAACATGAAGTTTAATATCTTCATCCAATTCTACTAATGCATTTTCTGGTAATGCAGCACGGGACAATGTGTCTGCGACATATGAAGAATTAATTAGAGACTTTAATTTATTGAATTCTTTCTCATGACTATCAAACACAATATGGTCATTCCATGACCATATTGTGTTTTTATTAAGTAACTGTCTTATGTTTGATGTTTCTTTTGATAATTTTTTTATGAATGAGCCAAGAAAATTAATCATGCCCAGGAATCTCTGGACATCTGTGACATTCTTAGGCTGTGGCATGTTGCAAATTGAATTTACTTTAGATGGATCTACAGACACTCCATTTCTATTGAATATAAAACCTAAATACTTGACTTCACTTTGACAAATGTTACATTTATTACTATTAAATGTTAGACCTATATCTTTTGCACGACAAAGAACTTTTTCTAGGATTTGATCATGTTCTTGAATGGTTTTAGCATGTATAAGAAAGTCGTCCATCATTATTTTAATGCCTTGTATGTCACCAAACCGGGAAATCATTTCTTTATGAAAGATTTCTGGAGATGCATTGACACCAAACGGTAGCCTTAAAAAACGAAATCTGCCATAGGGGCACATAGTTTGGATGATTCTTCATCTAAGACAAGATTCCAAAAGCCTGACTTAGCGTCTAAATTTGAAAAATAACATGAACCATTTAGTTCTGCTTTAATTTCATCAATATGTGGAAATGGGTAATGTGAACGTTTAATAGCTTTATTTAACTTACGTGGATCTAAACATAATCTAATGCTTTCATCCTTTTTAGAGACAATTACCATAGAGTTGACCCAATCAGTTGGTTCATCAACTCGAGCAATAATACCAGTGACTTCTAACTTATTAAGTTCTGCCTTGACTTTATCCTGTAATTTAAAAGGAATTTTTCTACTTGCGTCTACCGACGGCTTGACATTTTCGTTGAGAGTTAAATGACATTTATAGTTTTTAAGAGCTCCTATTCCATTAAAAACCTTACTATATTTCTTTAGTATTGACAGACTGTTTGACTCTGCGGGGACTTTGTGACACATTGACTGTGATATGACTTGACTTTGACTGTTAGACTGACTTGACATTGACTGTATATTGTTGTTCTGGCTATGCTGACTAAGTGTGTAGTTTGGACTGTGTTTAGATATGTTTTCATCAAAGGTTACTGACTGTATTCTTTTTATGACTTTTAACTGTTGACATGACTGTCTACCCAGAATATTTTTGCAATCTAACGGTGTAATATGGAAACACAAGTTGTACGATTTGTCATTATACTTACATGGTAATGTACAATAACCGATTGTAGGTATACTTTGACCTGTAAATGTTGTCAAGTTAAATGGTGTTTGTATAAGATTTATCTCTTGCAATGCTAGTTTTTCAAATGCTTTCTTAGACATCAAATTCACATCTGCACCTGAATCAATAAGTAAGCAGACAGATTGACTACAGATACTTAGGGTTATTGACCATTGGTCACTACAATTTACAGAATTACATTGATAAACAGCACCTAAAAAAGCTTGATCATCATTAGAAAAATCTTCTTGCACATAATTAACATATTTTTGCTTGGACTTACACATCTTTGAATAATGATTAAGTTTTTGACAGAAATTACATTTTGCACCAAGAGCAGGACATTTAAAACGATGTGTTTGACCACACTTTGGACACATTGAGTTATTCATAGACTGATTGTTACCTTTATAACCATTGGGACTGCTATAACTCGATGAATGGGATGTATTGTATGACTGGTTAGGATTGTACCTTGACTGTTGACTGTGACTCTGACTTCTTGATTGACGATCCTGTGACTGCGGATTGTACCTTGATTGTTGACTGTGACTCTGAATTCTTGATTGACGGTCCTGTGACTGCGGATTATACCTTGATTGTTGACTACGACTATGATTTCTTGACTGATTTCTTGACTGACGATGTTGTGAATGACTTCTACTGGACTGTTGACTACTTCTGTTATGTATACTATCTATACTAGCTACAGATGAATTGGGATTTGTGCCTGATAATATTTGAACTTCTTTCCGGGACGATTCTAGTGACTTAGCAATATTTATAGTGGCATCTAAAGTGGTAGGTAATTCTTGCAAAATTTTCTCTTTAATGTATTGATTCTGATCATTTAGATTCCAACTAAATATATCTTTTAGTAAATCGTCTTGCAATTCACCAAAATTACACTGATGGGCTATATTTTTGAGATCTGTTATATAACTGTCCAGCTGTTCATTTTGCAGTTGCTTTCTGTTAAAAAGTTTATGCCTTATCATGGTTATATTGACTTTTGGGCTGAAATAACCTGCAAATCTGTCGATCAACACTTGTAGCTTGACTGTTTCGACATCTAGGTTGAAAGAATAAAATATGTGAAGGCAATCTGGTCCTATATAATGTAATAAAAGTGCAACTTGCCTATCTTCGCTTTCTTGATCATATTTAAATGCTTTGAGATATATTTTGAATTTGGTGATCCAATTTTTCCACGTGAGCGGCATGTTGGATGCATGAACGTCCATGTGCTTGAGGCGACCCGACGACGTTGAAGATTCGTCCATTTTTTTCTTCTGGTTGATCCAGTTCTTCCTAAGACACGCCAGTTTACACCACACCTGATGTTTGTTGGTTTTTGGAATAAAAGACAGGAGCTCGTAATAATACGTGTCGTGTATTTCAGTCGGCCATGTTACAAAGTGAGGAAAGAAGGAAGTGAACATAGACAAGACAATATTGATATAATCTAAGCATAGACTAAACTAGGCTATGGCTTACAAGCTAATATAATATTATGACAGTGGTCGCACGGATAGAATATTATTCGATCGTTTTATAATTCCCCGTGTTTTATTAATCTTTTACAAAAAATATTAAAGGCACTCACAATTTCTACTCACGATTTGTACAAAACAAAAGGACGGTTTAAAATTTTTGATGGATTCTGTTCAATATTCTAGGTTCTGGTACTAGCATAAAATTTAATAAACGTTATTGGAAAGCAATTATAAATATTTAGTTTATTTAGTTTTAATTATAACAAAATTGAAAACTGACTGTTTCTTTTCATATAATAACTAAACGTCATAAAAAATAAACGTCTATAAAGAAATATTTTATAAGTATTTCTGTAGTCTGTACATTAAGGATCATTGGGTATTTCACAGTCACACAATTATTTATATTTGGGTCACCAGAGAGACGCAAAGGATTTCCAATATTGATGGGTACTTAATAAGAGATTGGTCTATTTCTAACGTTTCTGCAAATTAATAAATGTGTTTAATGCGTACTTGTTACAAGTAGGCTCTCTAAACCTAGTTTTTTTAGATAAAAGAGTTGTGTGATTTGATTTGTTAGTAGTTTGCCGACCTGGTGGCAATTTTATTACCTTCACTATTAAATTAAATGTAATTGTTCTGGCTGGAGACTGTCGCTCAATCTTTCTAAATGTTTGGAAATCAATTTATTTTATATCTCACTAGCGGACGCCTGTTATATAAGTTCTAAAACCGCAAAACCATCCTCAAGAACCACTTTATCCATTAGTAAAAGCAACATGAAAATTGGTAGACTGGCTTTTGAGTTTATCGCGAACAGACAGACCGACAGCGCGTCTGTCTGTTCCCGCATTCGCTGGCAGGATAAGGTTCCAAACTCGGAGGTTCTACGTCGCACCAAAATGATGGGAATGGAGAGCTTGCTTATAAAGGGTCAGCTGCGTTGGTGTGGACACATTGTGCGCATGGATTCTGTTAGGTTGCCGAGAACTATTTTTTACTCTGAACTTCAGTGTGGAAAACGCAAACCTGGGGGGCAGCATCTGAGCTACAAGGACGTCTTGAAACGCCACGTTGCTGCCTGCGGCATACCGTGTGGTTCGTGGGAGCGGGTTGCGATGCGAGACCCGACTGGCGAAAGGCTGTGAAGACAGGTGTTGAGGGTTTTGAACTCCTCCGCCTTCAGGAACTCGATTTCAAACGCCACCTTCGCAAAACCAGGTATCCCAGGCCCTCCTACAACTACACGTACAATTCTAGCGGACAGTTGTACTGTTCTTCTTGCGATGCGTGTATTACTAAGTGCGTGTTCATGAACAAGTTGGGGTTCACAAGCTAAGCTCGTGCACACGCCAGAAATGATGGACAGGGTGTCGCTGTTGACGTATACGTCAGGGAGGAAAACAACAGGTATCACAGATTGAACTTTGTTTAAATTTGCTTGTTTATAGTTTTCGTAAAACTTTATGTAATTATACCTACCTATTATTGTAGTAGGCATGTGATTTTGGATTATATTGATGTTAAAGCTTTGGTGGCGTACTTATGTTGTCTCTTGTCTATTTAATTTCCCCTTTCATCTACACAGGTAATACCTGTGGTGCTACAAGTGTCTAAAGGTAAAGGTAACGTACGCGAGCTTTTATAAAAAAGCTTGTTTACCGACCTAGTAATCAAAGGACTAATAAACCACTATGAATCTAGCTTGTAGTGGGAACTAGGTGAGCATACAATATGAATAATGAATATTTTAAAAGCTCATCAACGATACGTGCCTTCATTAGTATGTAAGTAACAATCTACCTAATTCATTAGCCAGGTACGCCTTCTACGTAGATATATTTAACGTAGCTGACAAATGCGTCCATTCCATCACATCGGATAAAATATTATTAAAACAAACAAATGAACCAAAAGATGGCTTTTCGAAAGAGCCGAAATCAATGTGCGACACTGTACTCAACTTCGAGTTTCGGATCCCAAACATCTGTAATCAATCAAAATGTTCAAGAAAAACAAACTTTGTTTTTCAAAAAATAAAGTTGAGTTTTCTGTGCGACGTATTGAGATAATAAGTACGAAAGGTCGATCAGTTTAGTGGCTGTAATTTAATGTAACAGTTAATATGACAGCGAGCATGAGCGTGCCAGCGGGTCGTCGGTGTATTATATTTATGCACTCACACCTGGAGGTCTGGCCAAGGGTATTTTATTTTGAGTTGTTGTCTTGATACGATAGACAACACACTATTTATGTTACGCCCAATAAATATTGACTATTAATTAGTGATTGTGATACTTCTGTTAATTCATAGTAATTAATACTTGTCGATAGTTTGCGTCGACAGGTTACTGTGGATATTTTACTACTGTGTATAGTATTATTAAAACTTTTGGTTAGATTTTAACTCAAATATTGAAATTGCCTTGTATTCTGAGATCACTAATACTAAAAGAGTGCATAGGCTTCTCACAAAGATCTTAAAGACTCAAACCGATCTCACCGGCAAGTGGAAAACCTGCTGATGAACAGAATAGGGTTATCCCTTTGACGGTTCGGCAATGAACGGTGTAGCGAATCTTATAGATACAAGACGCTGGAAAACCATAAAATTCCCGGTTAGAAGCACTAGACTCTTCATCTATTACGTGGTATTTAAAAAGGGCGTATAATATTATACTTGATTTAATTGTAAATGTGTATGGACAAACAATTTTAAATATTACTGATTGAATTAAGTATAGATAGGTAAACTTTCAAATCATAATTCCTCTTTAAACTTAAATCATTTTTTTTTTTGAATAAAATAGTGAGTAGCTCCATGTGAACGGTAAACTACCAACCTGTTGCTCTATCCGAGCGAAATGCTTGAATAATTGGTTGTCTACGGACGGATAGTGCTAAATTTACAGCACCGATATCAGGGATCAGGTGTTAATATCCGTGGGGAAATCGTGAGGAAAAGAATATCTGTGTTTTCCCAAACCGGTCATACTTTCGTGCAAAAAGAAAGTTTATAATATTCTTTTTATCATTTGTATTTTTTCGCTGTAAATTCATTCGAGGTTATGAAGACATCCACAGACAAGAACGACGTGCTCATGAACTTATTTTAGAATATAAACGCCGTATATTTTATTGATTGCCTAAGGCGAAGTTCGGGGAATACTAAATCCTTATTATTTGTTGCGTTGAATGTGCGTTTATTGCGAGAACTTCGGGAAACGTGTCCGTATTATGAGTAAACACGTGCAATTTGAGATGAAATGTGACCCGATTGATGTCTTTGTTCAGTTCAGAAACATTTTATGGTCTGCCGAAGGGCTGCTGACTAAACTTACGTTTACATTGTTCTTGTTAGACTTGTCGGACGAACAGAGGGCAAGTAAGTAAGTATAACACTGACGTGCCAATAATTACTATCAAGTTTAAACGTGTAAATGTGTAAACTTTGGTTTACAGATTCTTAGAAATTTTACAAGGTTTTACAAAATATTTTCAACCAAGAATGTGTTTCCTTGAGAATTGGAAAACAAGGAACTATATCACGCGATCGAAGCCCCAGATAAAAGCTAGTATACTATGAAAACATATTTTAAACCGCAAGGAAAGTATAAGTATACTTAACAATAAAATCTGAGCTCACGTCTTTATGAAATGTCTGTAAGATGTATGCCATGACTTATGAAACTATACTACCTATATCTTACCACGGAATATTATAAATATTGTCAATGTCTGTCCCTCAAGATGATATTAAATGATGAAAGAAATTTAATATCCTTTTATGTTGTGTCATCTCGCTTTGTGTAAGCGCTTATTTCGCTACTATGACATAAATATCTACAAAACGGTATTGCTTGTAATACGTTGTTTAAAGATACACCTTTAGAAAAAGCGAAGATTGAATATTTCTATAACATTATAATTACGCATGTTTCCCCAAAGGGATAGGCAGAAGCATATTACACCCTAACACTCATTTTACAAGTAACTTTATTGGGCCCCATTAGAGATGATGAGTTTTATAGGTATTTTTTTGGATTTATAGGGATATTTTAATGGGGAAATACCGTTACCTACCTATTTAATTGACCGAGCGAGCGAAGCGTCTCAGTTTTAACTCGAGGACTGGCCGATTTGGCGTTGTTGGAATGTGTGTCAGTTCCGGTCTACAGGCCGCATTTTTCAGCCGATTTTCATGAAATTTGGCACAAGTGTTCTTTGTTGCAAGGCGCAACTTTTGTCGTAGGGATTTTTCGATTGGGGGGAAAATGGGGGGAAAATGCGAAAATAACACGAGGTCTACTGTTCACAGAACCACTAGTTTTATTCAGGATAGAATATGAACGAACATGCGGAATTCACAAAAAGTTTACTTACTGATTTTCCGTGGGAACATATGTATATATATATACATATATTTATAAATATTTGAACATATATTACCGAAATAGAAAGTAGCCTATGTTAGCCTTTTTTTTAATATCTGCGAGACCGCGGCCGCTCCTATGTCCATTGCCGCGGGCGTCTCTGGTATGTACCAGAAGGTATTTCCAGTGGCGCTATGTTAGCCTTTCCCCATTAGTATTTATAAGTAAACATTGGTCCAATTTTTATTTTATTTATTTTTTAGTTTTTGTATTTTCTTGCTTTGTAACCTGCGTAAGTGTTTGTTTTAATAAATCTTTCTTTTTTTCTTAGTTACGGAGCGTATTCAATTTAAACAAACAATCAAATGTTTCCTCTTCATAATATTAGTATAGATTTGCAAAATATTAATATTATGTAAGTATGTTGTATGTTTACAGAGGTTTAATTACATAGTTTCGATATCGCCCATGGGTTGTGGAGGTCAGATGGCAGTCGCTCCACGGAAAATATTAAAGTTCAACCGCATCGCAGTTAGCCTGGAAAGCCGACTCGAACTAAGTCGGGAAAAGGCTCAGAGGATGATGATGTATATACCTACCAACCAGTAGTTTAGCATATCGAAAATCACCAAAAATATCTTAATTCCTTATTATAAACATCTTTAAACGGATATAATTTATGCTTTCGATTGTCGGCACTTGGTGAACTTCTAGTAATATTTGTAGAATAGACAAATGTTTTTTTTTTCAAAAATGTTTTATCTTTAAATGGAGACTTTGGAAACGATGAAAGATTTCCATCAATTTGGTAAATTGTTGGTAACAAACGTTCAGTAGGTAGGTAAAATAATTATAGGTAAAAGTTATAAGAATCCGGGACCTTATCTGACTAGACTTATTTATCAGTTTGGTTTGTTTCCATCCAATATGGTATAGGTACAGTTTACTGATAATGGGTTTCGATGTTTGTATACAGTTAAAGATAATTAAATATACAACTTTGGTAAAGCAAGTCATTTGTATAGTGAATGGAAGATTTTAAAAGGAATCATGTTTTAATTTTATATTCTAAAAGTACCGTTCAGAGAAATCATATTTTCAGGATATTCCTTTAAAGTACACAAACGAAAGCCGGTTAAAGATCGTTACAAGAGATTATTTGAGAGTCTGTATTGCACAGGATTTTCAGTACGCTAATAATAATTTGAGCAAAAGGAGATTATAATCGTTTATCCCGAAATCCTATGTCAACAAAACATAATAAACATAATGTTCAGTCTGTTTACGAACATTAAAAAAGATATTTATTATTTACAAAGATTAAATTAAGTATACGTTTACAAAATTTTCGACTACCTATGCTTAATAGTCTTAGATACTTACCTAGGAGGTCGGTTATCATAGGCTTCATACTTTCCATTGGTACTCGTATTCAATTTAAGTATTCGTTAAACACATGAGTGCAATATTTGATAAAAAGTAATATATCAATTTGAATAAATCATAGCCTGGCCAGATGTTTTATTAGACAACTTGAGATAAATTATGTTTTCTAATAAACCAAATTTGAAATAAAAAAAGACCCAGCAGTCACCAGGTACACATGCGGTGTACCTGGTGACTGCTGGGTCTAGCTGGAGAGAATTGAAGAAATAAATCAGAAGATTAGATTTGACGTCATTATCTCAGTCTATTTGATGCCTACTACTGGGCATATGCCTTGGCCAAAGAGGGGGAATACAGCCTACATATACTACGTTGGCCCGATGGATTGGTATAGGGTTTTGTATCGAGTTTGCCTTCTCTAGATAAAAAAGTATTTAATTATGTTCAAATTCCGAATTGGTGGAAAAAATTTCGAAACAAAAAATTACCAATTCAACATTAAAATATTTAACGCTGATTAACGTTATGGTAAAATACACATGAAAAACCTAAAACTCAATGCCTATTACACACTAATCATTAAATATCAACATTTTTTTCTCACGAAACTTACATAACAAGTCATTGTATTCCCACAGGACTAAATTAGGTGCCAAAACGAGACCCGGACACGCGTTAACACTACCAATTATTGGGCAATTAACTCAATTTATACCTAAACAACCGTCAATAGGATCAACATAAATACACCGACGACGTAGCTTCGGTGGGCAATAAAGAAATCAATCAGTGGATTAGGTATTTCAAATCAATAAAATCAGAAAAGGCCATAATATTGCTTGGACATTTATAACGATGTAAAGAATTACTAGATGTGTTACATAAATTATTATATTATTTTGTGGTATGTTTGGCTGTGAGTTTGAACTGACAAACCGGTAATCCGGATCCAGGTTTATAAATGGGCATAACTTCATAACTATACCTAGTAAAGTGAGTGTGTGTGCCTGACAAAGGTAAATGGTAGATTGTCAAATTTTAATATAAACCAATTACTGGTCATATTTATACTAAAAACAAAAAATACAAATAAAGTCTTATAAGAACATTAGATAAACTTCTAAAATAGGAAAAGGATAAGTAATTTACCTTACTTAATGAGTATAACAATTACGTGGTAAAGTTAAAAATTCTGATACTGACCAACTTTTTGCCACATCTAGTTCGTCTATCCTATTATTTAGTTACTTTTTTTAGTTCTCATGGGAGTACTCGTATAATATGCGAGGCGGCTTGTACGATACAGAGTGGAGGATGCGGATGGTGGGGGGCGGTGTGTTTGATGCCGACAGCACAGGTGTGATGCGCGCCCGATGCGGTATTGCTGACCACGGTGGATTGCACCAATACTTTAACTACAGTTAGTGATTAAAGTAAGGCCAGTAGTTGATCACTCAGTGTTTTGTTTAACTTGATGATGTAGCTACATTACACATTGGGTAGTTTACTTACTGGTACTTAGACGTAGAGTACTTAGTTAACATACATACATAAAACATCTTTATCCCCATAGTTATAGACTGAGCCATTTAACACTTCCTTATTACGCCAGTCACTTGTTGGTCCCACGTAATTGGGGGTAAGTCAATTGCCGTTTTCAAGAATTTTGGATAATGTTTGCCAGAGACTCGGCGAGGATGACTTAGGCTCCGGAGATAGCTTTTGCCATATATAAAATAATAATCAAAATTGATATATACACATAAGGAAAAAAATAAAAACAAATAAAAATATTAAGAAATAAGTGTGAGAATTATTTGTATGTAAATTAAAAAGCTTATCTTTTATCTTATCCCTAGCACGCATTAATTTCAAACAAAATAGATATTCAATTTGTATCTTGTACTTATAATTGACCAACCACTGGTTTTTTATAACGAATTACCTTTACCTGTAAAACAAGATTTACATAAAAAGTAGACTAGTCTATGTTGTAGGTATACTAAGTATATGGCTAAACCTATAGATAAAAAGGAATTTATATATTTTGTAAGTTTTCTGCGATAGTTTTAAACTAGTTATTCCTTAAAGCTATGGTAGTTTATCTAAACTCAGATGGTATTTTATTTTATTATTACTTAACCTGTAGTCAACTTCCATTTTAACGAGTAGTGGTGTAACTTAATCAACAAGGTTCACGCGGGTCACTTAATTATAATACTCAGTATTATTTCACTGTAGTTAAGCTGATATGTAAACGGATTATTATTTTTATGTCTGACTCTTTGTTGTGGATTGACATTTGGCGATATTATTGTTCAGAGATAAGGATGATTAAACTAGGGGTGACCGGTGATCTGAAAGTGACATAAAGGTCGATTAACAGAAACTATTATTGATAGGTAATTGTTCCGGATATGCAATATTTTTATATTATTTAATTCGTGTTATAAATGATCTAGGATTTTTATGATCTTGTATCACGAAAGTCAAACTACGAGAGGTGTCCGTTAATTTAATGGGATAACTTAATGTGTGGCCAGCACGACTGGATTACAAAAGACTTTTTGGTGTGAATTTATTACTCTAGAAATTTATACAGGACATTGTAAGGATATTAAGAGTTGGTATCATCTCATGAATTATAATTTGTAAATTAAAGAATGTCTACTAAAATAGAGTTGATTTAAATAAGCAAAATATACTGACCAATCTTATTTCACTTGTTTTTGATACCTTACTACTTATCTAATCTTGGTAGGTATAGTTTAATGCGAGAGACGGCTATCTCTGAGGTCCAGGGTTAGAACCCCAGGTCAGGTCGACAAATTTAACACGTTCAGCGCCATGTGTATCGTTTACGATACACACTGTACAAACACTTGTGTATCTTTTGTGATACACAAGTAGCATTAATGTTTTTACGTCGTGTATCGTTAATGCACACAGTTTCCATATTTTATACTGTAAAAATATAGCACTGGCCCAGGCAATTTTTTTGGTATATTTGGGGTTGGGATTGGACAATTAGGTGAAAAATTATTGACAAAAATATGAAGTAGAAATAAAATAAAACAAAGTGAATAGGTATGTAGTTATTATTTATGTGTATTTGTGTTTATTTCTGTTATATTAACAAAAAAATCTAGACAAATAGACTAAAGAAAAAAAAGAGATTATGACGTAAATTATTAGTGAGTATTATTGAAACAAATTGGCTTGAGTGTTATCCGAAAAATGTATGTATTTCAATATAAATTCGAAACGGTTTCTTGGCATCACTGTCCTTGCTAATGGAATTCCATAAAGCTTGTGTAATCTCCAATAATCTTTTATAGAAGGTAGTTTCACCAAGCCCATCCAACCAATTAGTGCCAAAAATTTTACCATTTCGTTGACAGTGACTGGATACCAAGCGTGAGCTCGAGCTTGGGGTGCTACGTCATTGTTAGCTAATAAAGTTTGAGTAACAAAGAGGTTTATTTGCTCAACAATGTGGTCTAAAATGTCTTTGGTCATTAAAAGATCAAAGTAATCAATGAAAGAAAATAAAAAACTTATCTGTAAATGTGTACCTTTTTTGCACACATGGCCCAGGAAAAAGTTTTGGGTGTAAACTATTTTCCCAAGCCAGTGCATCGAAAAAGATACACATGATAAAAATAGGGGTGGGAAAGGGTGGGGATGTAAAAAACTATTTTTCTGTGATATCTAGATAATTTTAGGTAAAAAAACAGCAAAAAAAAAAACAATTTTTGGTAGTATTAGCACATAGGGCTTGGCGCTGAGCGTGTTAATGTTTTTTTTACGGTTATTTGTTTGATGTTTTTCTAAATATATTATGTATCCCTACGTATTATTTTCAAGAATATACCTACCTATATTATAATAAGGTTGTATCAGTTCTCATAGCACCAGCTCGTCTAAAGCGTAGTGCAGACTACGCTATAAGATTTAGCAGTATATTAAAGATAATTTAGACGCCTTGCGCCTATAGAGCATGGCGATATTATCGCAAGCATTTACAGTACATAGCAAGCTCAGTTGACCGGGTTGCGACGGTGGGGGGTGGGGGGAGGATGGGGGGAGAACTGAGGAAGGTGGGAAGGGGTGGTGTGCTACATAGCACAACAGAGCACATCGCTCAATTATCTAGCATATAGCAAGCCCACACTATATACTAAGTATAGCGTAGTGTGAACGTTTACATAGTAAATGTATGGTGTGCGATATTGTTGTACTTTAAGCTTTATGCTATAATGATATATATTATGCGTAGTCTGCACGACGCTTAAGTTTGAGACAAGATAGCGTTCGGTATAAATGTCACAACAAAATATTTAGTTATTTTTAGCCGACTTCAGAAGAATGAGAAGGTTCTCAACTCGACTGTATTTTTTTTATCTTTGTTACCTACCTCATTACTTTGGGTGAACCCTTTTTTGAAAATAATTTTTAATTGAAAGCTGACCTTCCGTGTGGTTCCATTTAATTTTAGTCCTATTCCGACAATTATTTGGTCCCAATGCGGTATTTTGTAGTTGGTATTTTTAATCAATGATAACAATTCACAGCACATCTAGAGCCCAAGTTATCTTTGTGTTAACAGAGAACATCAACTGATAGATTATTTGTTTGTGTAACGTAAACTGTAAACCTAGGCTCTACCAAGTATATTCGTAGTAGGTAGGACCTACCCGAAAAAAGAGCAATAGGCTTCCCCCTTTAACATGGGATCAACACACATAACTAATATGAATCCCATACATAAATTTATATAATATATTATCACGCCTGGTATTTTATTGTACATAATATTTATTCAATCGTAACATGACAAAGAGGAAATTACTTTGGAAGAGAATTCCTTTTTAGATCATTGAATTGAAAGGGGCACTCGAGGAAACAATACTTGTATTGTAGCCCCTTAACTGGATTATCCCTCTTGTTGCCATCATATTGACATTCTAATTTTCTCTTTACAATATAAGTGACATAATGTATTGAAAAAGAAAGTGTTATAACAATGCAATTTATTGTAAGACCACACAAATTTGACAAAATATTTACTGATATCTATATCTATTCCTATTTGTTTGTTGTCAGCTAATCTGCATTTTTTTGCCAAGAGCCTATATTTCATTGTTGTTGGTAAGGACAATAAGATTTTGAGTGAGAGTACTTGTGTTTAAAAAAATATCCTTTTGACAAGTGCTATTTGATATTGTTTGTTACGAGTAGTATAGTTTTCTGAAACTTGCGGTAATTGCTTGTCACTATACAAATACTGTCGTCTATATTGATTGACAGGATTGAGCAGAGCTCCGTAATTCAAGTTTCGGCACACTTATAGTTTTGTCATGTCCGTCCGTACCCGGTTTTCCTCCCAAACGGTTAATGCCAGAATGATGAAACTATGCATGGATTTGTGTAATTACTACGCCAACAAAGTGCTTAAAGAAAATTATGAAAATGTATTTTTTTTGGGATACACGTAAAGTGGGCATGACATCTGACAATAACTTTTTTTAATAAAACATGTATAACCAATATAAAACCAACACTAATATGTTATTATTTACAAAGATGACGAATACAGAGGTCAATGAACATAAGTTCATGGAATAATTAATACAAGCCATCCGTAAACTGTCAGGGCAAGAGATCGTTGAAAACAAATAAATATGAATACTAAATGAGACAATCAGTCAAAACGTATCACCTTGATACTAAATATTGATTGCTTATTAAGGAATTTCTCTATTACTTGTACACATTTGGGATTGTTTTCTGGCATTTCAACTTAACGTATGATAAGTCTTTCCACTACCTTTTCGTCCTACGGAGATATATCCGTCCAAAGGTTGTCTGGCAGAAATTGATTTAAGTAATAAGGCCGTCCATTGTGCTTCTTTTCAAACATCCGTCCTGAAATTTATTCATTCTAAAACTTAGCACACTGTACTACAATAAAAACTAAACAGTATAATATTGTTTATTTGTATCTAAATAAACACAAAAATGATAATGTATGATTTAACAAGTGGGGCCCAAGTTGCATAATGGAAGCCAGGATTGACGCTTCGATGATTATGGGCCGAGTAAGTAGCGAGATGAGGGGAGTTAATATCGAAGCCTCAGGCGTTGATCATTTTTTGCAGAAGCACCCGAATCAACCACCTTGAACATAACAAATGTGTGGGCAATCCGGTAATTTATTTTTTTAGCCAATAAATTACTCACACGTCAAAACATCGGACGTGGTCGGGCCGTTTGCGGAGCTGCTCAAGTGATATATTGGCCCTTGTCACAGCATTCTACCTTTCCTAATTTTAATATGACCCTTGATTAATAAATTGCTTATTTCAGATGGACTGTTTTACTAATGAGGCCGCTTAATAGATGAGATACCACTACAAGACACATTTTTAATTATAGTTTTAATTCTTTGAATGGTCCGCATAGTTATTAGATGCATTATTCCGTATAATAATTAAACTTCAACCCCCTCGAGTGTAGACGAGGTGAGCACGTCGGACTGGTATTTTGACTGATATTATCTTCTTGTCTATCTTAAGGTCAAAAACCCGAGGTTTTCCTTAAAAACAGGTCCCCAGGCCCAGTACATCAAAAACTTCCCAAAAAATCTGAAGAGTTTAAAGATGCCTTTGCCCAGTTTTTTAAAAGCTCTAGTTGTCTGCGTGTTTATAATTTAGAAGTTTAGAAAATTTTAATCAGCTTTTTGTGTTAGCATCTGAATTCATCTTAGCATCAATTATGTGCTTGACGGTCAAGAATGTGACTCTGCTAAACAGACCACTGCGAACTTTGGCCGTCAAAACCATAAGGGGGTACCGCACGATCTACGGAGAGGCTACATGTCTCTTAGGCTGGACCCCTCCATGGGACCTGGAAGTGAGAGCCCTTGCGTAATTGTTTCAATGGCTCAAGGAGGCGCTGGAGCGGGACCACAGGCCTGCGTCTCGAGAAATCGATTACCTGCGGTCTCAAGTCCGTCAGAATTTCATGGAGACATGGAGGGTGCCGACCAAACCCCTGCAAAGGCTACACAGGTGGCCAAAGTCCGCCGGACGCCACTGGAAATACCTTCTGGTGCATACCAGAGACGCCCGGCAATCGACGTAAGAGCGGCCGCGCTAGCGCGGACTTAGAAAAAAAAGGTCTCTGTGAAACAGTGAATTTTTCATATTGTTTGATCATTTATTTGACTGAACTAGCTGAGTCAGCTAGTATATTCGTGTAAGTGAAGAAAATGGCTGGTTTTTGATTGTTAAAGTTGGCTTAGTACATTAAAAGTAGTGCTTTAAAAAAGTTATCCATTTTGATTTTAATTTTGTAAGTTTATTGTAGGTTTTGTAATATAAGGTATTGTAAATATTGTAGGCTTGTACTTCTAAGAAAAAAAATTCACGTATTATGCCAATATAAATTGTTGCACCTGTAAATACAATACTATCATTGTTTATTTCAAACTGTTCATTGATAAAATTGTTAGGGCTTATCCCAATCATGCGCGTGAAGAGCCTGACGGAGGAAGCAGTCTCGCAGGGCAAGGTGGTGGTGGCGGTGTCTCTTGACATCGCCAACGCGTTCAACACCTTGCCATGGAGCTGCGTTAGGGAGGCGCTCGTGTATCACGAAACGCCTCTCTACCTCCGTCGTATTGTCGGGGCCTATCTCTCGGAGAGGGCCATAGCTTTCCCCAGCTGGCTCGGGCCAGCTCGGCGAGATGTGTCGTGCGGTGTTCCACAGGGGTCGGTCCTGGGGCCGCTTCTGTGGAACATCGGCTACGACTGGGTGCTGCGGGGTGCGTTGCCTAGGGGCGTCGGCGTAACGTGCTACGCCGACGATACCCTCGTCACTGCGCGGGGTGCAACGTACCAGGAGGCAGCACTCAAGGTCACGACGGGTGTTGCTCGAGTCGTGGGTCGGATACGGCAGCTGGGACTGGAGGTGGCCTTGCACAAGTCCGAGGTTCTGTGTTTTCACAGACCTCGGAACGGTCCACCCGAAGGTTCCAGCATAAATGTGGGGGGCGTTAGCATCGGCATCAAGCCCTCGATGAAGTACCTAGGGATCGTACTTGATAGCCGATGGAACTTCGGACCACATTTCCGAAGTTTGGTCCCCAAGGTGACGCAGGCATCGGCCGCGCTTTCGCGACTGATGCCCAACCTAAAGGGACCCAACGCTCCCTGCAGGAGACTGTACCTGGGGATCGTGCGGAGTATGGCCCTATACGGGGCTCCCGTATGGGCGGATAGGTTGGCGGTCAAGGGGAACGTGACTCTGTTAAACAGACCACTTCGAACCTTGGCCGTCAGAACCATACGGGGGTACCGCACGATCTCCGGAGAGGCTGCATGTCTCCTAGCCGGGACCCCTCCATGGGACCTGGAAGCGAGAGCCCTTGCGTCATTGTTCCAATGGCGCAAGGAGGCGCTGGAGCGGGACCACAGGCCTGCGTCTCGAGAAATCGAGGACCAGCGGTCCCAACTCCGCCAGGATCTCATGGAGTCATGGAGGGTGCGACTTGAGCAACCCAAGTGGGGTACCACCATCATCGCGGCGGTGAGACCGATCATGGACGATTGGCTGCAGAGGCAGCATGGTGACCTCACGTATCGTGCGACGCAGATCGTTGCCGGGCATGGATGCTTCGGTAGCTATCTGTTTCGCATGCATCGTGAGGTCACACCCCGGTGTCAACACTGCGAGGTTTCCGAGGACGACACCGCACTCCACACGTTGGTGGAGTGCTCAGCGTGGGCGAGCCAGCGCCGGGACCTCGTAGTGGGTCTGGGCGTGGATACCCTCTCGCTGGAGACCATGCTACAAGCCATGGTCTCCAGCCGGAGTAGGTGGAACGCGGCCGTGTCCTTCTGCGAGCAAGTCATGCGGCGGCCGGGAGGCAGAGGGAGCGTACCCTCCCCGCCGAGTTCCGTAGTCGGCGGCCAGGGCGCCCCAGACTCCGCGACTACGCCCAAGACTATCGACCTCCATGATCGGGGCCTGAGGACGGCGGGATCGCCATCCGCCGTCCTTACAGAAGCAGGCTAGAAGGGTTGCGTGCTGCAGGGCCTTTGCCCCATAGCACGCAACCAGATTCACTCACTGACGCGGGATAAAACCCTTCCCCCAACGACGCGGGATTCTCGTCCCGACCCAACACCCGAAGAGACCACAGAGGTGGTCAAAGTCCGCCGGGCGCCACTGGACATACCCTCTTCTAGTAACCAGAGACGCCCGGCAACGGACGTTAGAGCGGCCGCGGCCTCAGGCCGCGGAATTAAAAAAAAAAAAAAAAAAAAAAAAAAAAGGGCTTATCCCAAGTACATTGTATATGAGACGGTTCACTATCCATTTGCATAAAAAAATAACCATAAAATATTTTGGCATATGGTAATTTAGACTAATGATATTTATGCGTAATTTTTTTATCCATAACAAATTTAGCATATTTGCCTTAATCATAAATAAAATTAGCATAATCATATTTAAGCATAAAATTTATAAGCATAGCTTTATAAAGGCATAAACGTATCAAACTATAATGAATATAGTCATAATCATCTAAGGCACAATAAGTAACTATGTAAAATAATTAAAAGGCGGCTTAGGGGTGGCCCAAGGGCCACCCCCGCCGCACCTAAACCTACTTTGACACTATATAATATAGGAAATACTGGTTAAAGTAACTTTTTTATTTTTCATTCATTACATTAATTTATACCTATAAAATTTTAGTAATATATACTATTAGGCGAATGTACACTATGCCTAAAAACATTGTGCAAATTATAACTATGCATAAATATATTAGACCTAAATATAATTATGCCACAGTACATATGCTGCTAAAAATCAATTATGACCAAGTATAATTATGCCAAAAAAAATATGCCAAATTCATTGTGCCAAACCATTTTAGGATTACATGTATTATGTTAACGAAAGGTATACCATATGAGACTTAATAAAATGAATTAGTACAGTTTTATCTACACCCTGCTGCATATAAATATGACGTGAAGTCAATACAGTGGCACTAGCAAACATGACTCGTTTGGTGTTGTATGTGCTAGCCCTTTTGGTGGCTGGAGGTCTTGCTGACTACACCAAGAACAGAACCCCTAAACTTGGTAAGTTGCAATTGATGTGTCTGAAGATTGGTAAAACACATAAAAAATTTTAAAGTCAACGTTCAAGTGTACCGAGACTTACAATTTTATTAATTTAAATTTCCACAATTTATGGTATTTTATCCACCTGATTCATACTCGATGTTTCCGCGATGGATGGCAAATAGCCATCCTTAGCATCAGCCAGAGTGCAAGTCACAAAACATTAGTTCGTAAAATAATATTTAAATACATTCATATATTTAATTATAGATAATGTTTTTACGTATTTATTATATCAACCTAAAAATTCGCCTTTAAATATTAAGAGTCCGTATGCAGAATCGAAACGGGCGGAATTAGGTATTTGACACATTTTGTGCGTGAGTCCGGAGTTACCGATGGTGGTCAGCCAGTAGGTACGGCGATTACATGGTTTTGATCTTTTTTTTTTCATTTTATAATAATAGTGTCTTGTGTGGGGGAGGTGAAAAGAGGGCTAGGAGGGTGAGTGTTTTTTTTCTCTCCTTAAATTCAAGAAAAGACCCTCTATACTCGTATGATCCCGTAATCAAAACTCCTCTACCTTTCCTCTGTCGTTGCACTCTCAAAGGGGGGGCGAGGGCTAATTTTTTTCCTAATC
Organism: Nudaria mundana; assembly: GCA_963556515.1. Taxonomy (NCBI): domain Eukaryota; kingdom Metazoa; phylum Arthropoda; class Insecta; order Lepidoptera; family Erebidae; genus Nudaria; species Nudaria mundana. The sequence continues at coordinate 9,038,370 of OY748305.1, read as the reverse complement.
AAAATCATTTGACCTCCTCTATACAAAGGGGCTCTACCAACATATTTAGGGCCCCAGCGAACTCATCTGCTAGTGGCGCACCTGCTGATCAACGGACGAGGCTCGTTAATTTACGGTACCTATGAAGTGGCTTCGGTCCCTACGTGGGTACCGGGTGTTGGTCCGGGGGGTGCCACCGTGCAACTGTGCTAAAGCCCCACAAGTAAACCAGCCCAGGCTGGTTGCGTAAGGGGTTCAACAGCTGCACCGCCGGGCCCGGGGCCATGTATGGTGCAGCAGGCATGGGACCAGTGGGGGCTAAGCGGAGTCTAGTGTGGGTGGTGTGGGTCGATTCGCCGGCCAGGGAGACCCTTAGCAACGGCGTTGCCGCGGCCGCCCGCAACACAGTCATGGGGCCCGCCTGGGACCAACCACACCAGGAGGCTGCCCCACATGTTCTCGCGCATAATCCTGATGTGGGATCGCCGCTCCGGGTGGTAACCAGTGTGGGATAGCGGCGGCCTTGCACCAGGGGGGTTTGGTAGCCCTTCCGTCCGGCGGGTCGGCTCCAACCTAACCACACGGTTCCAGACGAAGCTAGCCCCTGCGCTTTGTCACTTATTACTGCTGCACCAAATGTCGCCCTGTCTTCACGCTTCTTCTTCAAATTTATAATGGCAGTGCAACAGAAATAAGTAAACGTTCCACAGCGGCCCCAGGAAACCCCACAGCTTCACTTTTCGAGGTGGAGTTCACCAACATCCGTGGACTCCATGCGAACCTCGATGCCGTCCACCATACCTTGAGACGGCTCGGCCCGCTGTGACGTTCCTCACGGAGACACAAATACGCCGCCCTGATAACACACCTTACCTGTGTTGCCCCGGTTATGTATATATGTATCGAGAAACAATACCGGGGTGCCGCAGGGGTCCGTGCTGTCACCAACTCTTCCTTCTGCAAATCAATGATATGCTATCCCTCGGGAACATTCATTGTTATGCAGATGACAGCACATTGCAGACGTGTGCATTTACAGCGAAGAAATCCCCTTTCCTTCCCCTACCCTCTCTTCAGAATGCATTATTACCAATGAAGGGCAACCTTGAGATCCTTGACATAGACGTTCGTCAAGAGCTCAATAATAAAAACTACATCGAAAGATGTATAGGGCTAGCTTCGTGGAAACTAGGAATGAGGTATGGCGAATAAGGTAAAGCGATTATTTACACTGCATCAGAGGTGTCTGCTGTACAAGACGCAGATTGGACCCTGCGTCGAATACTGCTCTCACTTCTGGGACGGCTCCGCGAAGTATTTGCTGGACGCTCTCGACGCTATGCAGCGTCGAACTATCCGTATTATAGATTGTCCGGAGGTAACGGGAAGCTTTGAGCCGCTAGCTCAGCGCCGAACAATAGCTTCCTTGGCCGCATTCTACCGTATTTACCACGGCGAGCATTCTGAAGAGCTCTTCAATCTGTTCCCATCTTCCTTCCGATTCCGAACAACGCGTGCCGGGCAGAGATGCCACTCCCACACAGTAGGTACATGTTCGCGAGAACCGAACGTTTTAAACGTTCGTTTCTGTGCCGAACGATACTGGCCTGGAACGCCCTGCCTGTGCACGTGTTTCCTCCCACATATAATCCTGGGTTCAGTAGGTCGTCAAGTTGAGGGCCCCTCTCTATAGTATAGTGTGCTGTGAGTGACCCACAATCGCTTGACGTCGTCACGACTTACTACCAGGCGGGTGGCGTCAAATTGGCGAACCCAATACAAAAAAAATAAAATAAAAAACTACCTCTATAAAATTGTTACTCAGTTTGATTCTACTCGGGAGCCCCCCTTGGGGGACTGGAGGGCAAATCTAAAAAACTCGGAATTTTCCCTAGGTCCCCGAACCCCCTTTACATTTCTGCAAAAAAAACATAGGTACCTTCCCCTCCACCATCAAGGAGAACAATAAAATTGTGTCAGTGAGTGAGTAATCCAGCTTTATAAAATATAACAGCTTTTTTTAACAAAAACAATGATAAATACATTCTACATAATCCCTTGTTGTATTTAAAAGGAAGCCTAATCATCACAAAATAATAACTAATATTACCAAAGTATCAAAATCTCACGCCACGCTATATTCGTCTGTAGACGGCGTCGAATTTTGGCGCGCAGAGCGACACGTCCTCTCCCTGTAAGCGCTTGGCGCGGACTGCTTACTTGAGGAATGCGAGTATTATAAAGCGAAATTTAGGGGTTTTTAAAAGATTATTTACAGCCTATTTTTTATTATTTAGCTATCTTTTTTTTTGGAAATGGATTGATTTTGAACCAAGGTTTATTTATGTTGTTTTAATTTTATGAACGAGAGTTTTATGTAGCCGAAATAAGAACCAATTCATTGCCCATTTTCTCTAAAATTTGACTAACTTAAATATTTGTTTACTCAATTTTTTTTTATGAAAGTGATAAAAAGTAATCCATACATTTGATAGATGACTTTTACAAGAATTCACATTTTTGTAATACTTTTTAGACGTCAAAACGATTAGTGAATTTGTGATATTCTAGACCTCTTCCAGCAAAAGATACGAAAAACTACCGATTGTTTTAGGTCGATTAATCAAAATTTAATGACAAAAATAAGAAAGTAGCTCACTTATTAGATCATTATTGAAATAATATTTCATGTTATGCATTAAAACTTATAAAAATACAGTATTTTCAGTGTAAAAACACGTCTGTAAAATCAGCGAAAACGGTAAAATTTAATAGGAGGACTCTTAAGTACTGATACTGATTGCACATTTAGGTGATTCAACTTTCGTCCAACGCCAATATGACTTGATGAACTTGTTCTATCGCTTGCATGAGCCTAAACCTAATTTTGTGAAATCCTGGAGGGGCATCGCTGATACCTGGAGACTTGATAAGAATATTGAACGTTTTGCCGTACGTATCACATCATTACTTATTAAATACTTTCTAATATTCTATGAGATACTGAAATTATGGTAAACTTTATCACTTTTAAACAAGTTCATTGTTTGTTTTAGAATGTTACTGCTGTCAAAACATATATTCGAATGTTGGAAAATGATTGGGTCCTCCCCAGAGCTACTCCTTTCGATGTACATCATCCCAGACACTTGCACGAGGCTACGACAATGTTCAACGTGCTTTTCTCTGCCAAAGACTATGACACATTCTACAAGACAGCTGTTTACCTGAGAGAACGCATTAACGAATATGTATACTCGTATGTTCTAACTGTAGTAATATATCAACGTAAAGACACACAAGGAGTGTTTGTACCACACATTTACGAAGTATTCCCATCATTTTTCAATAATGCTGAAATTATGACTACAGCACAAAGGATTAATATGCGGGGTTTCAGAAATATTGAGTATTATCCCTCTACGTACAAATGGGATAACAATGTCGTCATCAGATGGAATTCCACTATATGGCCATATGCTGACTTCCAATCTGAAGCAGCTCTTGCACATTTCACACATGACTATGGACTTAATGCTCTTTACTACAACTACCATGTTGCTGAACCTAGCTGGCTTGGTGGTGAAGTGGTTCATTTAGATAAGGACAGACGTGGAGAATGGTTTTGGTTTGTTCATAAACAAATACTAACCAGATATTACATGGAAAGACTGGCCGTTGGACTTGGAGAAATTCCTGATATTCCCCAAGAAATTGTAAAATATGGTTATACGTCTGGTCTCCTCTATAACAGTGGAGTTCCCTTCCCAGTTAGACCAAACTACTTCCACCTGAACCAACCTGAATTTTTAAATGAACTGCAAGCTATCCATGATTTTGAATGTCGTGTTCGTGATGCCGTAGACCAAGGTTATTTTATGAACGTGAGTATTAAAATTTGCTACGTTACGCTTGTCAAATGAATGTAGCATATAAAATCTAATAATTTAAACTTTATTTTCTCTAACAGAATGCGGGTGAACGAGTCAAAATCCGTCATCCCGAAGCTATTGAGGATCTAGCTCGTATCGTGGAGGCCTGTGCTGACTCTCCCAACAGGCTTTACTACAAGAACTTTATTAATATCTGGAAACAGGTTTTAGGCAATTCAATGGTTCACGAGCATCATTACCATCATAAGTATGTAGTTATCTTACTACCAATTATGATGTTTATTGTAAACTCAATTTGTTTTCACGAACTAAGTGTTGTGTTTTTGTATTTACAGTGTTAGCCCCTTAGTGGTTCCTTCAGTTTTGGAAAATTACCAAACAGCTCTACGAGATCCCGCTTTTTACATGATTTGGAAACGTGTTCTGAATTTGTTCCAATCATGGCACGAACAACTTCCACCATACAAACGTGAAGAACTAGCTTTACCTCAAGTTGCTATTAAGAAGGTTAATGTCGACAAGTTGGTTACCTACTTTGAACACACTTATCTCAACGTATCCAGTTATCTCCCCTCATATGAAGAAAACGGTATGTTATCATACTTCGTATTTCATCATTCATCATTGACTTGTTACTAATTAGAACATTAATTCTATGTTAATTTTTTAGGTAGAATGATGCCAGATAAGGTAGGCGTTCTTGTTCAACATCCCAGATTGAACCACAAGAAGTTCCAGATCCGAGTTGGCGTTAATAGTGAAGTTGCAAAGAGTGTTGTCGTGAGGTTCTTCTTGGCACCTAAGTTCGATAGCCGCGGTCATCAATTTCCTCTACACTTACTTAACCAGAATGCCTTCTTATTCGACGAATTTGTTTACGATTGTAAGTAATAGTTATATTGTCATCTAGCTTAAAATTTAATTGTTGGTTGTAAATTTTTGTACTTATCTAGCTAGAGGCAGTTGATGTTGAAGATTGCGTCAATTATGCACTCTATAAGGCTTATAACTATTAATATTTTAACAGGTCGTTTTTAAATCCTAACAAAAATAATATCTACAAGCCTATTCAAGAGTTATAGGTATCTTATTTCAAATCAAACTGTGTTTTAGTACCCGCCGGAGAGAGCGTCATTGTTCGTGATTCTGATGACAACTTTAATGGTGGCAAGGACTGAAGTCCTACACACCAAGTATTTGAGAAAGTGGAACAAGCATTAAATGGCAAGGGGCAATTCATCATTGATCAGATTGAAGACCTCATTAAATTTCCACAGCGCTTGATGCTTCCAAAGGGTAAGTTTACTGATTTAATCTGTTTAAAAAATTCTAAATATTATAAGTTCTAATTATTTTATTTTCTCAGGACGCGTTGGAGGCATGCCATTCGTCTTCATGGTCTTCATGTCCGAATATTGCGTACCGAAAATACCCTTCGGCACTGGCTTCGATCCTAGGACTTCATTTGGCTTCAATACCCGTGCTCGCTACTTAAGTGATGAACCTCTTGGGTTCCCACTTAACAGGCCAATATATCCAGAGCATGTGGAAGGACTCAATAACATGGCCTTTGAAGATGTTTCAATCTACCACAAACAATCGTCAGAAGTTGTTATTCCACATCTAGAACGGTTTTGAATGTTTTGAGATATCAAAGACTGATACGATTTGTTATACTTTTGTGTATCAGATAATGTTATTTAATAATCTTACTTTATTTATCGATTGTATTTATAAAACTATTTTAGAATATACTATAGGTATATACATGTCTACATGTTTTATAAAGATCTTAGACAGAGAGAAAGAAAAGCTCCTTGCTAAATTGCTAGCTACTACAAAATAGAGCAACTAAATTTATTCAATGATTTTATTTATATTAATTTAACTAGTGTTATTATGATGAGTAACTACATTAGCATACCCACTATGGTTTAAACTGACCATATTGATTTTTTTACATTGTAACTGTAATCAACTAGATCTCACCTATATTTATACACTTTTTTCAATGCTTAATATTACTATTTATTTTATTAAACTGATAAAATATTACAATATATTGTTAAAATATTTTTGTTTTATTTTTGTTATATCAAACTTATTAACAGTGAAAATATAAAACTTAGATTCAGTTCATGTTTTTATAATTTTCATTCATCATCATCATCATTTTTTATTTTTATAAATTGAGATCGACAAATTGACGCCACCCGCCTGATGGTAAGTTGTGGGTGGTGACGTCTGGCGATTGTGTATTTCAGCCTATTGACACCCACTGATAGGCAACGAATGCCACAACATTCAGTCCTGCGCTTTCGGCATCCAGTGGCCTCCCGCTACTTTTATGATGTCATCAGTTACCTACGTTGCGTCTCCCAATACGCGGTCGCCACTTGAGGACTTTTTGGCCCTATCGGTCATCGGTCCTACGAGTGATATGTCCTGCCCACTGCCACTTGAGCTTAGCGATCTTTATGCTATGTCGGTAAACCTTGTCCTCCTTCGGATCTCTTCGTTACGAATTCGATGACGAAGTGACACTCCGAGCATAGCCCTTTCCATTGCTCTTTGGGTGCCTGTGAGCTTCTGCAAAAGGCGTATCGTCAATGGCCATGTCTCAGTTCCGTATTTCAACGCTGGCAAACCAACCCTAATCGAAGACTATATATAAATTTAAGACACTTCTGTGATGTATGATGAACGCAAAGATTTAACGTAGCTTCCCGAATGCTGCCCAGCAGAGTTGGATTCGACGATTGACCTCTTTCTTGAAGTTGGACTTACCTAATTGAACAGTTTGTCGTAGGTACACATACTTATTCGTCGACATCGTCGAGCGTAGACTGCCCAATCACAATTGGAGTGGGCACAACAATTTTCATTGTTAATATCTATTTCATTTAGCCTGTTCGACAAACTGATAGGTATTAGAACAAGAGTTAAATAGTTTATTAAGGAAACGATCCTTATACTTAGTTATTTGCAGTGCTGTTTCATACACTATTTATCTTATCTCATGCGGTCGTGCAGTTTGAGAAACACAAACTTAAAGAATTTATCGACAATATGGCAACAAAACCCATCAAGGTGGCATGGTCAATAGAATTTAGCCTGTTACTGCTAGTAGAATTTTCTCCAACTAAAACTATTCCTAAAACGTTCGTGATAGTACTATAATGATTAAAAAGTTACTTTACGAAACAAATTTGCAGAAACCTCATAGATAATCTGTGTCATAAAATAACTTTTTATTTTTTATGGTACTGGTGTCGTACTGATACGCGTTACCTAATATGTCAACTTTTGTAATCATAATTCGAATTTTCCGAAATTAGAGTAGATACACTTACACATACACTTTCGCGTTTCTAATCTAAGCATTTTACAACCATAGGTACTGCCATCTATATTTGAAAAACATAACAAAGTTGCTTGAACGTCGCTTTTATGACGTAGACTAAGCTTGCGATCTCTTGTGATTGTAAAAGTTCCATGTGCATCACGCAGATGGCGCCAAAACCATCTGGCGAGCAGGAATAATAAAACGGACCACATACTATCTGCCATTGTTATACCCGTTATTATCAGTCCAAACATTTCGTAGCTGGACAGACAGATAATACGTGAAGAGAAGCTTCGCAATAAATATTATAAATAAACCGTTAATATAATGAAGGTAATCGAATCACTATTAGCGACAATATTGAATTCGTACATTGCGCTTGCCACTAGTTGATTTTTATTGTTCCGTACCCAAAGGGTAAAACAGGAACCCTATTACTGAGACTTCATTGTCTGTCCGTCCGTCCGTCCGTCTGACTTGGGCTGTATCTCATGAACCGTGATAGTTGAGATTTATGCATTTCTGTTGCCTCTATAACAAGAAACGTTATTCGGTACTCGCACTTCGCCTGTTTTTCCTATTATAATAATGTCAAATTGGTATACAATAAAATATTTCGTAATTTTGTGTAATTAAGTAAAAGCAATTTTTGCCTATCTATTTACAATAACATGTAGGTCCTATCTCAAGTACCTACAGCCTAAATTGTCAGATTTTTCTTAATGTCGTTCATGTGGTTCAAGCTGTAAAACTTTAACTTTATTAAAAAATAAAGTTAAAGCACACCTCCCTGCTTCCCACCGGGCGCCACTGGAAATAACATTGCGTATACAGTCCACCTAACAGTCATTTTAGTGTATTTACCAAGGTCATGGACCAGGTTCTAGGGGTTGCGTCAAATAATAGGAAGAAGTTAATTGTGTGCGGAGACTTCAATGTAAACATCCTAAAACAGTGTAATAAAAGTACTCAATTTTTAAATTTATTTGGTATAAATATTTTCTGTGAACCGACTAGAGTCACAGAAACAGCAGCCAATTGCCTTGATAATTTTTTTACGGACTGTGAGTGCTTAAGCAAGTCTGTAATTAGTACATTGCCATCAGATCACTGTGGTCAAATAGTATCCTTTCCCAAGAGTAATAATAGTCAGTGTAATGAGAAAATTATGTGTAGGCCCAATGATTTTATATACAATTGTATTATAATTGTATTATAAGGTCTTTGTGTGGGCCTATAACCACTAATAGAATTAAAGAATTCAAAAACTTGTTTGAGAAAAAGCTTAATTCTATAGTTTATATAGGTAATAATCCTAAGGTCCATTATAATAGTTTATTTAGTACATTATCTGATGCTTTTTCAGACACATACAAACAAAAATGCCAAAATCGTAGTGTTAAAACGAAATTTTGTGAGTGGGCAACAGTAGGCATTTATAAAAGTAGACGAACGCTGTTTGATCTATATGCACAAAAACGATACGGATTTGATAAAAGTTTCACTGAATATGTTAGGAATTACTCCAAAGTATTCAAAAAAGTATGTAGACAGGCTAAATCCATTCACATCAAAAGGAAAATAATTGAGGCTCCTAACAAAATAAAAGAAACATGAAAAGTTATAAACAAAGAGTCAGGTAAATGTAAATTGAGGGATACTGTTACTAAAATTAATTTAGAAAACAAGAATATAACCTCTCCGAAAGATATTGTAAATGCATTTGAAGATTATTTTACCAACATTCCATTTAAAGTCACTTCTTCTGTTAATTCATGTGCCCTCGATGCGGTGGCCCTTCTCGAAAGTAATATTGGTTCTTCATCTAAATTTAACTTCAAACATATCGACCCCAGTGACATCTTGAAAGCATTTAAAAATCTCAAAATTAAAAAGTCGGAAGATCACTGGGGCATATTAGTTGGCTTAATTAGTAATTTAATTGATATTATTGCACCTGACTTGGCACAAATTTTTAATGAATATGTAGATGAAGGCATATTCCCTAACCTAATGAAAAATAGTAGACTAATACCATTATTTAAGAAGGGATCCAAGTCAGAACTTGGTAACTACCGCCCCATTTCTATTTTGCCAGCTCTGAGTAAGGTGTTTGAGAGAGTGATGCTAAATCAAATGCAAGTCCACTTCACGACCAACAATCTTTTCCACAGCCAACAATTTGGCTTTACTCGCGGAAAATCCACCACCGATGCGGGAGCAACCCTTGTTAGCTTGATTTACGACGCATGGGAGGGATCGCAGGATGCTATTGGAGTATTCTGCGATCTGTCTAAAGCATTTCATTGTGTTGACCATCATACACTATTGCTAAAGTTACGTCGGTATGGTTTTGACAAAAAATCCTTAGAACTATTAGAATCTTACCTGACAGATAGGCTGCAGACTGTTTATGTGAACAACGTTAAGTCAAACGGAACTAACATCAAAATAGGCGTACCTCAGGGATCAATTCTGGGACCTTTTCTCTTCTTGGTTTATGTTAATGACTTGCCTTGCATGATCAAGGCACAAGCTGGCATAGTAATGTTCGCGGATCACTTATATTCAAAGTAAATCGGCATAGTACAGATGCAAATAATGTTAATAATATTTTAAATGATATTTCAAATTGGTTTTCTACAAACAACCTATTGTTGAATGCAGAAAAGACCAAATGCGTTAAATTTACAATGCCCAATGTCAGACAAGCAAACGTCCATGTCGTACTGGGTTGCCAAAGGTTAGAATTTGTAAATAACACTACCTTTTTAAGAATAACAATAGATTCTAAATTACAATGGGGTGGCCATATCACCATTTTAGCTAACAAGCTTAGCTCTGCTCCATATGCTGTGAGACGGATTAGACAGTTGACAGATGTAGCTACTGCTAGGCTAGTTTACTTTGGTTACTTCCATAGCTTGATGTCCTATGGAATACTACTTTGGGGAAATGCAGCAGACATAGAAACAATTTTTATATTACAAAAGAGAGCAGTCCGTGCCATTTATTGTTTAGGTAAGAGAGATTCTCTTAGGGAGCTATTTAAAGATATTAATGTTTTAACTGTAGCTTCCCAATATATATTTGATAACTATAAAAATAAACTACTCCCTCCGTGTTATCGGCTTAGCAAGGTTAGTCATTCTTTCAAGGGGGAAGGTATACGCGTTTATAATAAATTGCCTGAATCGGTCCTTTGTATGCCCGACAGTAAATTTAAAACCTTTATAAAGACCACTTTATGTCAAAAACCATATTATAAGACAGTTGATTACCTTAATGATAAAAGTGTCTGGCTTGAGCATGGTGCAGCCGCCTCCTAAAATGCCGTAATTGTAGCATATTTTGTACTTAGGTGACAAACAATTTTTTTTTTGCATTATACACGCTTTTTGATTCTGACACGAGACCAATGTACATTTGTCCACATTTAGTCTTAAGAAAATGTGTAAATAAGTAAATTATTGAAAAAGAGTGACCGAGAGTTTTATTGCCAGGTTCTTTCTCTCGGTTCGGTTTGCATTGCGAATCTGGCATTACATGTAAATATAGAAGCAATGACATTTTTTATTTTAAGTACTTACTGACGTTTGTAAGAGCCATTTAGTGACCTATACAAATAAATAAATAATTTCATTTCATTTCATTGAACCAATTTTATTATTCCTGAGCATCATAGGCTACTTTTAATCCCGGTAACGTGCTCCCACGGGAATCGGGATCGAGAAAACATATATTACGCGGGCAATACCAGAGTGTATAAGTATAAATGTAATACAAATTCTTCATGTACATTAGTCCACACATAAGTACATTTGATTAAGTTGTAGAGTTTGTTAATGACTTAAAACTAGGGTTCACATAGAACGCTATACCGCTGTACCTAGTAGGGTATGCCTAGAAAGATTTTCTGCAGTTACTCGAGCGCGTCAGATTAATACGAGTATAAGGCAGTATACCTTACATATTGACAAGTACCTTCACCTAGTAGGAACCCTTAATATAGAAGGGTTGGCTCGGGTCTCCCTGAATCAGATTAGATATAATATCAGATTAAATAAAATAATCGATCATCGGATTAAGATATAATAAGGCTTATTTTATTAATCCTATGATCGATTTTTTTGCTAATCTGTTTCTAAATTGTTAGTTCTTTGTAATGGCCCTCATTACAAACAACTAACAAGTGTAAATTTTCCTAATCTGACGATTTAAGCGTAATATAGGGCATGGCAGGGTAACAAAGTTGCAATTCGATGTCTGGATTAACTCGGATGGAGCACACTCACGTTTTATTTTATTTTATTTTATCGGTAATAAAAGAAAAAAAATCATTCTGGCGATCATAAAAACGTTATCGTAATGGATAATATTTTTCTATTCCTCATATACCTGTAAATAATTTTCATAAAAATTCTTGTGCATATGGATAAAAATAAAAATAAAAAAATACATATGAAGTCCTCACCCCACCACGTAAAATATCAGATTAATGTTTATTTCATATCAGAGAAATTTTGGAGCATCAAAAATATCTATCTACTACCTCGGTGGCACAATGGTACTATGTACGGACTGCCACACTCGAGGTCTCGGGTTCGATTCCCGGATCTGGTGGATAATGTATAATTCTCTTTAGAATTTTACCCATATAATTATCCCAGAGTCTGGAACTTGCGCCCGGTAAATGGCAATAGGCTCGCCCCCTATTACATGGGACCTAACATAGCTGGCGAGATGTGGGTGTGTTTGCACACCTCTGCCTACCCCTTCGGGGAAAAAGGTGTGATGCTATGTTATGTTAAAAATATCAATACCTATCTGATGCGCCCAATGTTATATAACCTATGTTTATGTGTGATTGTTTTATTTTACAATTTCGAAACTCTGTTAGCTGCTTACCCCACCACTAAAGTGGGAATCTATAAGACCATTTATTCTTCTCGCCATCTAATATACCCATTCAATATGCTAAGATGAAGGGAAGTGATAAAGGTTAGGACGTCTAGAGTTAGGAGCTTAGCTCTCCATTAGATCTGACAACTTCATCATTCACCGAGCCTTTTCCCAACTCAGTTGGGGTCCGCTTTCCGGTCTAACTGCGATTCGGCTGAACTTCGATATTTTCCGTAAAGCGACTGCTATCTGACCTCCACAACCCATGGAGTCGGATCGGACATCGGAGTTCTGTAGTTAGACCGGGCGGAATTTTGAGATAGGGATTTAGGTACCCCTAACGACTGCCACAGATGTTCGTATGACAACCGCGACCGACGGCTTAACGTGCTCTCTCCGAGGCACGGAAGGGTCTCAGTGTCTTAAAAAATGGTCACCCATCTTAAGACCGGCCTGACTAATTGTTGCTTAACCTTTGCAATGTGTTAACATTGTCGGTTACTACTAGACCACGAGCCCCCCTTTAGCCCCCCATTAGATCTGACAACTTATTACAGTGCAATCAATATGTAGACACAGAATAGGGAATAGTACTTACATACAGAGATTGCACTCCGACGTTAATTAAAACACATTATTTTGTTTACAGAGAACATAATTCGAACGATAGGGTTGTCAGGAAAGTACCAGCATAATTTGACCAATAATTATGACGTTAATGCCTCAATATCAACTCTATGGTCAATGCCTTATCACAAACAAGAGACAACCCTTACCGACTTACAACTTCTAGTTGCCGCTGACGTCACGTATTTTTTTGCGATTGTTAGGCGGGTGACATAGGCTGACGTAGACTAATTTATTTATTTAAGGTCTACAAAACATAACATTAAAGATCACAAAAATTATGTGTATAGGTTTAGATCTAGACTAAGTTCCTAAATATGTAAACACAACATTGTCCAATTAAAAACATAAAAAATAAAGTGAAAACAATGAGGCAAAACTTCAACAATCAAAAGCCATACAATTAGCAAGTATCTAGTGCAATTTTAAATTTAAATTTATACAACATTCGTAATATTTGACAAAATAACCCTAACCTAACGTTTAGATTTTAGTGAGTTATAGTGGAATACATCGATTTCCTCGTGGTAACGTGGAAGAAGATTATTGTATGTGCGACACATTCGCACCACCGGGTTATAAGATGTGTTGTGGAGATGCACGTCAGGTATAAAGCTCTTGCAATGAGGATTGCGAGCCCTGAACCGAGTATTTATGTTGATTTGTGATAGTAACTCAGGACAATGTATCTCAGAATGAAAGATCTTGTGGAGACTGATAAGATCAGTGCACTAATCTGTGGTATTAAGTATTTCCATATTCTCTGACGTAGGTACCTATTCGTCTTTGTACTTTACAAATAATTTTGGTAGGATACCATTTATACGATGAGGTTCTATAATTACGTGCGGGTTAAAGAATTACCAAATTTGTGAGCGTCGTAAGCGCTTCAATCTACCACTTCGGGAATTAAAACGTGATTTGTGTTTGTCTGTCTGTCCATATATTATTCATGAGTGTTATTTACCATTTAGCTATATATGTACTGTCTAAATAACTCTAATAGATTACAATGACATGTCATGAAAAATTATGTTACATTTTAGGCACAAACTTAAATTACGCGGTGCGCTTGTGAATTCGCTTGTAAAAGCTAGACTTTGTATACAAATTCAGTTATCTATAATTTATAAGGGGAGAACTATTGAACTTTCTTTTTATCATGTTTATTGATAAAAGTTGAGTTTATCTGAATTATAATGTAATTAAAAACTGTAATTATCATGATTTAAAATTTTATTTACCAGCTGCAATGGTATAAATATAATGCGAAGTCAATACAGTGGCACTAGCAAATATGGCTCGTCTGGTGTTGTATGTGCTAGCACTTTTGGTGGCTGGAGGTCTTGCTGACTACACCAAGAACAGAACCCCTAAACTTGGTAAGTTGTACTTCCTGGGTTTGAAAATAGATTCCCAAGTTCAAAATATATTGTAAAATTTAAAGTTCAAGTACACTGAGGTACAAAAATGAATTTAATTACAATAAAATTAACTTTTTTGTCATTATATTTATGTATTTGAACGCAACGAGTTTGCTTCTACTATTCTTAAATATTGAAATATAAATTATAAATTACAAAAACTGAAATGTCATCGGCAGGAATGGAACCCACGGCTTTCCCTATCAAGGGAATGCTTTGACCACTGAGCTACGATATCATTTTTTTTTCATGGTGGGTTATTTAGTAAATAAGTTCATTATTAATAGGAAAATAAACTAAATAACGCACCCCTCGACGCAAAAGTACCTATAGCATTTTCTGAGTTCGATGGCAATTATAATAGCCATCCTTTGCGTTATTGAGTCTGAGTCACAAAACATAGTTCATAACACTGACACTATATTATTTAATAATTAATGTTTTAATTATATATAATCTATAACCACATCAAATAATCACCTTTATTTAATACTGGTCCACATTTAGGTGATTCAACTTTCGTCCAGCGCCAATATGACTTGATGAACTTGTTCTATCGCTTGCATGAGCCTAAACCTAATTTTGTGGAATCCTGGAGGGGCATCGCTGATACCTGGAGGCTTGATAAGAATATTGAACATTTTGCCGTATGTATCCCATAATTACTTATCAAATACTTTCTAATATTCTCTGAGATACTAACATTATGGTGAACTTTATAACTCTTGTACAAGTTTGTGTAATTGTTTGTTTTAGAATGTTACTGCTGTCAAAACATATATTCGAATGTTGGAGAATGATTGGGTCCTCCCCAGAGCTACTCCTTTCGATGTTCATCATCCCAGACACTTGCACGAGGCAATGACAATGTTCAACGTGCTCTTCTCCGCCAAAGACTATGACACATTCTACAAGACAGCTGTTTACCTGAGAGAACGCATTAACGAATATGTATACTCGTATGTTCTAACTGTAGTAATATACCAACGTAAAGACACACAAGGATTGTTTGTCCCACACATTTACGAAGTATTCCCATCATTTTTCAATAATGCTGAAATTATGAATACAGCACAAAGGATTAACATGCGGGGTTTCAGAAATATTGAGTATTATCCCTCTACGTACAAATGGGATAACAATGTCGTCATCAGATGGAATTCCACTATATGGCCATATGCTGACTTCCAATCTGAAGCAGCTCTTGCATATTTCACACATGACTATGGATTTAATGCTCTTTACTACAATTTCCATGTTGCTGAACCTAGCTGGCTTGGTGGTGAAGTGGTACCTTTAGATAAGGACAGACGTGGAGAATGGTTTTGGTTTGTACATAAACAAATACTTACAAAATATTACATGGAGAGACTGTCCAATGGTCTTGGTGAAATTCCTGATATTCCTCAAGACGTTGTTAAATATGGATATACATCTGGCCTCCTGTACGACAGTGGAGTTCCCTTCTCAGTTAGACCAAACTACTTCCACCTGAACCAACCTGAATTGTTAAATGAAATGCAAGCCATCTACGATTATGAACGTCGTATTCGTGATGCCGTCGACCAAGGTTATTTTATTAACGTGAGTATTATTTACAGTTAACATTGTTTAAAATAGTATAGAATATATCTAATAATTAAAACTTTATTTTCTCACACAGAATGAAGGTGACCGAGTCAATATTCGTCGTCCCGAAGCTATTGAGGATCTAGCTCGTATAGTGGAGGCCAATGCTGACTCTCCCAACAGGCTTTACTACAAGAACTTCATTAATATCTGGAAAAAGGTTTTGGGCAACTCAATAGTTCACGAGAATCATTATCATCATAGGTATTGAATATTGATCCTACTGTCAATTATTTGTTGTTGTAGATATTGTTTAATAAAACCACTTTCACCATATTTTTCTATTTGCAGAGTCAGTCCTTTAGTGGTTCCTTCAGTTTTAGAACACTACCAAACAGCTCTACGGGATCCCGCTTTTTACATGATTTGGAAACGTGTTCTGAATTTGTTCCAATCATGGCAAGAACAACTTCCACCATACAAACGCGTAGAACTAGCATTACCTCAAGTTGCTATCAAAAAGGTTAACGTTGACAAGTTGATGACTTACTTTGAGCACGCTTATCTCAACGTGTCTAGTTATCTTCCTTCATATGAGGAAAATGGTATGTTAGCCTGCTTTGTATTTATCATTGTATTTTTATTACTTACTAGCACTTAAATTAATTTCATATTCATATAATTTTACAAGAGGGATCACTAAACCTTGGGCTAGACTTGAACCAGCGACTGATCCCTTTCCAAGAGGAACGTTCTACCAACTGTCCAAGACTGAAATTATATAAGAAAAAGTAAGCATACTTCATTGTTTATAAAATATACAAATTATATATTATTTTTTTAGGTAAAATGATGCCAGATAAGGTAGGTGTTCTTGTTCAACATCCCAGATTGAACCACAAGAAGTTCCAGATCCGAGTTGATGTTAATAGTGAAGTTGCAAAGAGTGTTGTAGTAAGGTTCTTCTTGGCACCTAAGTTCGACAGCCACGATCATGAAATTCCTCTACACTTACTTAACCAGAATGCCTTCTTATTTGATGAATTTGTTTACGATTGTAAGTAAAAGTTATTTAATCATAGCTAGTACTTGAATGTTAGTAACGGTATTTCTGGAAGCAGTTAATCTTAAAAATTGCGGCAATCATTTTATATCTCTATATTACGTTACTAAATTCAGGTCAGTGGAAACAATAATAATACATATGGACAAGTCTGTTCAAAAGTTATAATGCGGCTGAAGTAATAAGCATATTTTATTACAAAATAAATACTTTGTTCTAGTACCCACTGGAGAGAGCGTCATTGTTCGTGATTCCGATGATAACCTAAATGGTGGAAGGGACTGGAGTACGACACACCAAGTATATGAGAAAGTGGAATTAGCATTAAATGGCAAGGGACAATTTGTCATTGATCAGATTGAAGATCTCATTAAAGTGCCACAGCGCTTGACACTTCCAAAGGGTAAATTTACTGCTATAGTATGTTTCGGTGATTATAAACTAACCTAAATTAATACTACAAGTCCTAATTATTTGATTTTTCTCAGGACGCGTTGGAGGCATGCCATTCGTCTTCATGGTCTACATCTCAGAATATCGCGAACCGAAAATACCCTTCGGAACTGGCTTCGATCCCAGGACTTCATTTGGCTTCGATACCCGTGCTCGATACCTTAGTGATGAACCTCTTGGGTTCCCACTCAACAGGCCAATATATCCAGAACTGGTAGAAGGACTGAATAACATTGCCTTTGAAGATGTTACAATCTACCACAAGCAATCGTCAGAAATTGTTATTCCACATCTAGAAAGATTTTGAATGTTTTGACATATTAAATACTGATACGATTTGATATACATACTTTATGTATAATAAAATAACATTCTTTATAAACTTATTTATTTATCGAGAATTTAAATTACTATTTTAGAACACTCTATACTTATTTACCAGGACATAGGGGGGAAAGAAAAGCTCCTTCCCATATTCCCAGCCCTTTAACGTGGGATAAGAAAAACTACAGACAAAATTAGAAAATAGTGTATTTAATTGTTTCATAGGTACGAGTATATTAGTAGTATTATTATGGCGAGTAATTTCATTAACAAACCCACTATGGTCTTATGTTTACTTACGCCTAAGCTTACACTGACCATATTAAATTTATATTACACTGAAAAGGTCGATTCACACAAATCAGTGATGCCTCCGATGCAGTTCAGTATTCGTGATTTATCAGTCTAAAATACTCTTTCATACATTTTCCATGAACGCGTCCCCACGTGTCAGTGTCAAATACGACTCAATCGGTACTGACACTAACACTGACATGTTCACAGAAACTGTATGAAAGAATGTTTTGCACTGATACTGAACTGTGCCGATACTGTGTTGGACTGAACCGAGGTTTCACTGATATGTATGAATCGACCTTAAGAGTTATCAACTAGATCTCAACTAAATTATACACAATTTTTTTATGCTTAATATTACTATTTATTTTATTAAACTGATAAAATATTATGATATTATATTACAAAAATATTTTTTGTTTTCTTTTTGTCATATCAAACCTATTAAACCCCCGCAGAGACCACAGAGGTGGTCAAAGTCCGCCGGGTGCCACTGGAAATACGTTCGGCTTGTAACCAGATTGTTGTATAAGTACTTAGTTTATGAAACTGTTGCATAAAGAAAGGTACTATCCTACTGTATCAAATACTTCTCGCGTGATTGTTGAGGGAGAAAGCTCATTTGCGCATTATTAACAGTTTCAGTCAATTTTGTTGGCGTCAAATAAACTTCTTAGTCGCTAGAATCACTAATTTTAAATTTATCACTCGTTTTCATAAGTTTCTTGTTTTAACCAGGTTTTAACAATATGACATGAAAAGAAAATTGAGCGCGCAAAGAAAATTAAAAAAACGTTGGTACACCAAGGAGGTTCCAAGCCTGAATTTTTAACAAATTAAAAAAAAAAGTTTTAAGTAGTTGTCCCTTTAAGTTGTTCTTGCTTTTTGACTTTTAACTATTAACTTTTAACTTTTTTTTTTTTTTTTATATTTAGGTCGACAAATTGACGCCACCCGCCTGATGGTAAGCTGTGGCGACGTCTGGTGATTGTGGGCAACTCTCACAGTACACAGGAATACTATAGAGAGTGACCCTCAACTTGACGACCCAGTAATGTGCCTCTTCACGCTTCGCTTAAAGAACCCAGGGTTATATGTTGGAGGAAACACGTGCGCGGGCAGGGCGTTCCAAGCCACCATCGTTCGGCAGAGAAACGAACGTTTAAAATGCTCAGTTCTCGCGAAGACGGTTTCCACGGTACGAGAGTGACATCTCTGCCCGGCACGCGTTGTTCGGGATCGGAAGGGAGAGGGTGGGATCAGATTGAAGAGCTCTTCAGAACACTCACCGTGGTAAATACGGTAGAACGCGGCCAAGGAAGCAATTGTTCGGCGCTGGGCTAGCGGCTCAAGGCTTCCCGTTACCTCCGGACAATCTATAATGCGAACAGCGCGTCGCTGCATGGCGTCGAGTGCGTCCAGCAAATACTGCGGGGAGCCGTCCCAGAGATGAGAGCAGTATTCGACGTAGGGTCTAATCTGCGTTTTGTACAGCAGACACCTCTGGTGTGGTGTAAAGAATCGCTTTACCTTGTTCAGTATTCCTAGTTTCCGCGAAGCTAGCCCAATACATCTCTCAATGTATATAGTGTTATTGAGCTCTCGACGTACGTCTATGCCAAGGATGTCTAGATTATCCTTCATTGGTAATGTTGCATTCTGAAGAGTGGGTAGGGGAAGGAAAGGGGATTTTTTCGCTGTAAATGCACACGCCTGTGTTTTGCGGGCATTGAACTCGACCAAGTTCTCGGCACCCCATTGGGAGATACTGTCGAGGTTACGGTCGAGATCAGCCACGAGTCGTCGTCTCTCCTCCTCAATCTCAGACCGCCCCGCCGTCGGACGAACCGAGTAACTCCCGTGCAGTGTGCTGTCATATGTCCAGGCTAATACGCCAAGGACTCGCCGTACTTTTCCATAGCCCCACTCCATACATGCGTGACGAATGCCAAGAGGTCACCCGTTGATCGTTTTGGCCTGAAGCCATATTGCCGATCATTGATTAGCGAGTGATCCTCCAGGTATCGCATGAGCTGCTTATTGATAAGGAGCTCAAGCACCTTGCAAATGACTGAGGTGACAGCTATGGGTCGATAGTTGCCTGGATCGGAGCGATCCCCTTTCTTGGGGATCGGTTGTACGTTCACCTCTTTTCAGACCTCCGGCACGAGCCCTGTATAGTATGACAGGGGGTACAGACGCGTTAGTACTGGAGACAACTCAGCGGCACATTTTCGTAACACCACCGCCGGAATGCCGTCAGGGCCACTGGCTTTCCGCGTGTCGAGCGACCGCAGCACTGCCCGTACATCACATTGCCTGATAACAATATCAGGCATAGTGTGGTCACAGTTGGCGATGGCGGGGGGCTGCAGGCTACGGTCATCGACGCGGGAATTAGCCACAAAGAGGTCTGCGAGCATGTCCGCCTTCTCTTGGGCTTTGTGAGCCAGTGATCCATCAGGAAAACGCAGTGGTGGCTGCGAGGGTTGGCAAAAATTTGACTGTACGGCTTTGGCCAGTTGCCAGTATCCACGGCTGCCCGTGGGGTGGGATGTGAGCTCCTGACCAAGCCGCGGGATGCGCTGGGCATCCGCTCTCTTGAAGGCCCTCTTGCTGAACCTAGTGGCCCTATTGTACGCTGCTTTGAGGCGGTTCACATTCGGGTCACGTGCCGCCCGAGCCCTGACCCAGGCGTGATACGCCGACTGTTTTTTCTGGACAGCCTCGGCACATTCACGCCCGAACCAGGGGCGAGCTTTGCGGATGCTGGCGACATCAGTGAAAGGGATATAATATTCTATCCCTAGACTGATCTCGCCAGCAACGGCAGCAGCGCTATCCGAAGGCGCCTTCTCTACAAAGCAGCGTTGGCTCCACGGGACGGACGCAAAGTAATCGCGGAGACCGTCCCAGTCTGCCGACGAGTAGTGCCATAGTCGTCGAGTCATTTGTTCAGCACGAGCAGGCGGTGGCACTTGGAAGCTGGCCTGCACCACACAGTGGTCGGAAGTGCCCAGTGGGGCGCGTACCGACACACTGTACTCGGCTGGGCGACTCGTCAGCAGTAGATCCAGCAAGGCGGGCGTGTGGTCTGACCTGTCAGGTATCCGGGTGATCCCCTGTACCATCTGGGTCAGCCCGTGGGAGAGAGCGAATGCATGGGCGGATCGTCCCGCATGATCGGTGCTAAGGGACCCCAGCCACTCAACGTGATGACCGTTAAAGTCCCCCAGGAAAAAAAGGTCAGCGTTCGGGAACCGCACCTGCGCATCGTCAGCCATTTCGCTGAGGTATTCGAAAAGCCTTGTTGTCCCAGTGTCCCCTGTGTGGGAGCGGTAGACGTACACGTAGATCCGGCTCATAGAGCCATGATCCACGTGCAGCCAAAGGACGGAGTAGGAGGGGTTCTCTAGACAGCGCAACCGGCGGCAGCAGACATCCGCCCTAACGAACACGCACACTCCGGCTTTGTCGCGGAATTGTTCCTCAATGACATAACCCGGGTAACTGAGGTAAGACGTGTCGTCAGGGCGGCGTATCCGTGTCTCCGTAAGGAACATCACAGAAGGCCGTGCCGTCTCTAGGTGATGGTGGACGGTATCGAGGTTCGCATGGAGTCCGCGGATATTCGCGAACTCCACCTCAAAAGGAATCGACTTTGTGGGGTTTCTAGAGGCCGCTGTGTACCGTTTATAACTTTGTTGCACTGTCATGATGAGATATAGGGAAGCGTGAAGACAGGGCGTCATTTGGTGCGGCAGTAAGTGACAAAGTGCAGAGGCTAGCTTCGTCTAGAACCGTGTGGCTAGGTCGGAGCCGACCCGCCGGACGGAAGGGCTCCCAAACCCCCCTGATGCAAGGCCGCCGCTACCCCACACCGGTTACCACCCGGAGCGGCGACCCCACATCAGGATTATGCGCAACATGTGGGGCAGCCTCCTGGGGTGGTTGGTCCCAGGCGGGCCCCATGACTATGTTGCGGGCGGCCGCGGCAACGCCGTTGCTAAGGGTCTCCCTGGCCGGCGAATCGACCCACACCACCCACACTAGACTCCGCTTCGCCCCACTGGACCCCTACCTGCCGCACCATACATCGCCCTGGGCCCGGCAGTGCAGCTGCTGAACCCCTAACGCAACCCAGCCTGGGCTGGGTTACTTGGGGGGCTTTAGCACAGCTGCACGGTGGTACCCCAACACTGTTGTACTACCTGGTATCCACGTAGGGGCCGAAGCCACCACATGGGTACCGTAATATACGAACCTCGTCCGTTAATCAGCAGGTGCGCCACTAGCAGGTGAGGTCGCTGGGGCCCGATAGATGTAAGAAGGGCCCCTTTGCACCCACCTTTCAACTTTAAACTTTAATAATGAAATCTGTTACGATAATGCCCCCTTGTGGGCACTGCAGGCCTAAAGGGGGGGCGGTAAGACCCAGAAAAACTTTGAAGTATTGTCAAAAGTCGCCACCTTAGACAATAATCCAAAGTTTGGTTACTTCTTGGTAATAAAATACACAACATACCTCTCAAAAAATTTCAAATTCCTGTGTGTATTCTTAAAGAGATTTTTTTCAAAAATATTTTGTATTCACCAAGATTAATAAAAATCGTCGGTGTCGCTAGTGGTCGCCAGCGCTTACCAGGGTGCAGTCTTCATTTGAAGTAATAGTGGTTTTTAAGTTTTTTAAGTAGGTAAAAAAATGTGGGCGCTAAAAAATAATTTATTATCAAAGCGGGCACTAGACAAACTAAGTTTGGGAACCCCTGCCCTAAACGATACGCCTTCACGCCTAAATCGCAGAACAGATGAATTTATTTAGGTATAAACTAGGTCGCCGCAGTCGCGAAACGTACCGTTAGGCTGCAGCATATATTTGAGCGAAGCGAGTTTAAATTCAAAATTCTGGCATCGTAATAACCTGGGTAATTCTGTAAGCTTTTGATGAGTGCAAGAAAATCCGAAATCGGCCGAGTATTCGCCGAGAAACAATTTAACATAAATCGTTTGAAAAATAATTTGAGTCACCCGTTGAGAGCTCCGCTCGCCTTCGGCTCGCTTCGCTCAATAAGTCTACTAGAAGTACAACCAATAAACTTGCGCAGACGAAATTGTCCACCCGCTTGCCTCAAGTTTATAATAATGTTATGCTAACTAATGTGTATTACTAGGTCGCCGCAGTCGCGAAACGTACTGTTAGTCTGCAGCATATATTTGAGCGAAGCGAGTTTAAATTCAAAATTCTGGCATCGTAATAACCTGGGTAATTCTGTAAGCTTTTGATGAGTGCAAGAAAATCCGAAATCGGCCGAGTATTCGCCGAGAAACAATTTAACATAAATCGATTGAAAAATAATTTGAGTCACCCGTTGAGAGCTCCGCTCGCCTTCGGCTCGCTTCGCTCAATAAGTCTGCTAGAAGTACAACCAATAAACTTGCGCAGACGAAATTGTCCACCCGCTTGCCTCAAGTTTATAATAATTTTATGCTAACTAATGTGTATTACTAGGTCGCCGCAGTCGCGAA
This sequence comes from Nudaria mundana, assembly GCA_963556515.1. Classification (NCBI taxonomy): domain Eukaryota; kingdom Metazoa; phylum Arthropoda; class Insecta; order Lepidoptera; family Erebidae; genus Nudaria; species Nudaria mundana. The sequence continues at coordinate 9,014,967 of OY748305.1, read as the reverse complement.
ACGTACCGTTACGCTGCAGCATATATTTGAGCGAAGCGAGTTTAAATTCAAAATTCTGGCATCGTAATAACCTGGGTAATTCTGCAAGCTATTGATGAGTGCAAGAAAATCCGAAATCGGCCGAGTATTCGCCGAGAAACAATTTAACATAAATCGTTTGAAAAATAATTTGAGTCACCCGTTGAGAGCTCCGCTCGCCTTCGGCTCGCTTCGCTCAATAAATCTGAAAGTGTGTATATTTGTTTATTTGTGCCCTCTTCACGGTCAAACGAGTGGACGGATTTGGATAAAACTCGACATATGGAAACTTTTGGGAACAGAGAAGAAAATATGATATTTTAAAACTATTCCATTCGTGTGTAGCTGCGGGCAACATCAGTTTTTTTGTATTTCTGTATTCACATGCTGATCTCCGAAACTACATTGATAAACTAAACATGAGAGACTAACCAATTTTCATCAAACTCATAATATACAAAAATAAATATTTTTTAGAAATGTTTATATGTCTGTCTGTCCATTTGCTTGTGTGTGTTTCCTACTTATCTCAAAAATGGATGAACCGATTTTAACAAGAACTTTTATGATAGATAAATTATGTTATATACAGTATGTAACTGACTTTTTATGCCAGGAATATAATAAATGTTCCCGTTGGAATTGGTATTATTGGTAACCAGAAAACTTTTCCACGACGACGTCAAAGCCATGATAATAACCTAGTCTATACTAATATTAAATAGAGAAAAGTTTTGTTTTATTATTTATGATTGTAATTTACTTCATGGCGTTTCGACTGAGTTATATCGGGCCGTGGTCACACACTGACTGCCTTAATGTCTGTCAGGCCAAACATGAGGTAAATTACGCGTTTAGATCCCGAAATCATAAATGATACAATGAAAATCTAAAAATATTTTAGAAAAGTTTTGATTGTATGTCTATTTCATTTCAATTAGAACTACTGAACCGATTTTGAAAATTCTTTCACTAATTTGTAGCTACATTATCCTTGAGTAACATAAGATAATTTTTATCCCGGGAAGAGAAAATAGAAAATAAAAATAAAATAAATAAAATAACGTTTATTATCTTTGAAATTTTTAGAAAATTATTTAGATTCGTCAAAAGTTGGTGTGACTCTACCGAGATCTAGAGTCGTTGTTATCAGCTTGTAATTACATAATTCTAATAACAAATAGCTGTGAACAACACAATACTCGTACACGTGTATTTTGCTGATAAGACAGGTCAATAGGTAATTACTCTATAATCTTTACTTTTTAGGGTTCCGTACCCAAAGGATAAAATGGTAACCCTATTACTGAGACTTCGCTGTCCGTCAGTCCCCTTTTTTTTGACATTCTCACACATGTAAGCTTGTGCTATGGGATCTAGACGACTGATAAACATACTTATATATATCTAAATACATACATATTATAGATAGAAACAAACATTTGTGGATCACACAAATATTTGATTCGACCCGGGAATCATATCCGAGACTCCGGAGTCGAAAGCCGATGCACTACCGACCAAGCCACCGAAGCAGTGCAGAAAAAATATACAGAATATAAAACAGATTAAGGCTTCCATACAACAAACGTAAATTTGTTTTGCCATTTTTATAGATAAAAGGTAACGAACCCTTTGTGCGCCAATCCAACTCCCACTACACTATGGAATATATTTTTGGGTTCACCAAAGATCTAAAGGTACACCTATGTACGCATTTCTAAAATATTATTCTTAAACCCGTTTAATTGTTTTGCTATAATTAAACTACTCGACCAACATATCATGTTATACCAAAGAAATTCCAAATTATCACCAAGATATTTATAACACTTTTTTATTCTAGTGCGCTGCAAATATTCTATTGTAACAATAATTATTTTAATCTATCACGAAAAATACTGATCGTGCACCAAATATTCCTGATTATTACACAAAATATTTAATATGCTAAAAATGGTAAGGTTAGGTTATGTTAAAACTGTGATCTCCTACGCACGAGCCGAGCGAGCGAAGCGAGTGGTGCCGCGGCAGCGGCCGGCGAGTGCCATGTGCAGGCTATTTTTACAAATTTACAATAATTCTTAAATAGGTGCTCATTATGAAATATGTTAGTGAATATATTTTGGTGCACATTCAGTACATTTGGCGGAACAAAGGCAAAATTTGTTAAATTAAATGTGAAAAAATTTAAGTACTTTTAAATACCATCCCTACATAATGTCTTTACTCAGAAGGAGTTTTTCACAATTTCGTTTAACACCCACATTTCGCCAGTCTCTTGGTTTGTGACGTAAACCCGCTACAATTCTTACATGAGTATGACTTGAACCCCGGAGATATGCATAGGGTTCCTTAACCGAGTACGTTAGCAGGGTTATGTTATTATGGTGCAGATTAACTGAATAGGTAATCTGTGCTCAGCACCATGTCTTTAAGCAGTAACTATTATAATGCTACTTAGACTTTTTGTGTACACGTCATGGATTAAAAAGTCATAATAACATTATCTTATATATCAAATTCTGGTGTCACAGTGTTAGTTACCATACTCCTCCGAAACGACTCGATTTTTATGAAATTTTATATGTATATTCTACTATACTATCTATTTTTCATACCCCTAAGTGATAAGACACCCCTAATATTTTTCATTTTTTTAACAATGTCGCATTAAAAATAAACCCTAAATTTTCAGCCTTATATCATCAACGCCTATTTTTTAATAGATTCTGTTTCCCTTGGTCACGACAGAGCTTATAAAAAAAATGCATTACGAAGTTCCCCGGTACAGCTAGTTATAATATATAGTTTTTGGTTCGACTGTCGGCAATTGGTAGAACTTATAGTAATATACATGATAAACATGAGTTCAGTAGCCCAGATTGTAAAGTAATCCAAACAATCATAGATTTTCTGTTTAATTTTTATTTAATTTTTTTCGATACGAAATACCTATTCCGCAACTGGTATCTAATCTTTGTATGTTTTGGCTTGTTTGCTAGCACCTACCTGAAAATTTTACTTTACATTTATAAAACTGTTTTACTTTTTTTTAATTTATAACACTAATTATGTTTGTATAAACATTGCTACTTAAGGTTTTTCTATATTCTGTTATAAAATGCATGATGTGACACCTTAAAATGTTGTGCATTAAACATAATATTATGGTTGTTTCTAAAGTTTATAAGTGATAATGTAATAACTACTGGTTGTCCAAATAAATAAATAAAATAAATAAAGTTCCACTTATTAATAAGTGGAACAGTGTTCAAGTGTTTGTTTATCGTTTATTACCATTATAATAATACTGCTTTAAGACATGGTGGTAGGCCACCAGAAATGCAGAAATGGTATTACCCCCTTAGCCCCCTTTGACGTGGTTCTAAGATGGACTAGCGAAATATGAGAGTAACGAACGCCTCTGTTTACCCCTTTGGAAATATAGATATGGTTTTGTTTGTGTAAACAGATATTTTTGTTTTATACAGGGTGTTACATAAGGGTTATATCAACCTGAAGACACCCCCATCAGCTGATCGCCCAGAACGCCCGTTGATATGTTTCGACCGTGAAACAAGAAAAAAAAAGTTCATCATAAAAAAAGCTATATGCGTTATTTCAAATCAAAACAAACGTTTCCCAACACTAGTGCTTGACGTACTTACTAAAAGACAATGGTGGGCGGGGCGGGAGGCGGCGTCGCTCACCGACCGACACGCGACCTTGAAGCGAAACAGAGACGATGTGTTCTAACCAGGAGAGAAGATTTTTCACAGGCGCGCTTTACTTGTACTACCTATACTTGATGTCAATGACCGAATCAGCTGATGTTAGCTAGTGTTGTTCAAACAAGAGTATTTTATTTGGTAATATCGTTTTATTTTGGATGATTTTTTTTCCTTGTTTGGTGGTCGACACGTATCGAAACGGGTTCTGGTCGACCAGCTGATGTGGATGTCTTCGGGTTGATATAAAGCTTACGTAACATCCTGTATTTGCTAATCTTATCAGAAGATAGTTAAGGTTAGCAAAAATAAAACAAAAAAAATGTACCAAAAAAAATAATAATACAATTTATGAAAGAATTCCATAAATTGTTTTATCTTATCGGAACCGGACTATACTTAGGTAGGTAACCTCATTATTTTGAAAACATTGATTAGAGGTACATAATATATGTTTGATTGAACTTAATGTATCAGTATGCACAACAATTATTTTAGATAATATGACCAACAACAAATTCTATTCTCTATTTCTCTTTCCACCCTAAGGTTGCCTAGAAGAATCGCTTCTTAGCAATAAGCCCGTCATTTGTACCTACAGTAAGTTATTTTATATTTTCTCATTCTGATGATTGATTGTATATTATATACAATAAAGAATATTATATTATCTTATGGTAAATATGATAAATGTTAAAGTAATGAATAATAATTACTTACGCGTCTAACTTTAAATCAATTCGCCAAATTGACGCCGCCCGCCTGATGGAAAGCCGTTGCGACGTCTGGCGATTGTGGGAAACTATCACAGTTATCACCTACCTACTAGTAATACTACATTATCTACGTGCATTAAAGCCATCGTAGCACATACATAAGTTAATTACGGTGTTTTTTTTCTTTGATCAATTGACATAACAATAACAAAAAATAAATTGTCCATCATGGGACGGTAGTAGGTACCTACTTTCACATGAAAGAAGCTCCTGACCTTGCGACCTCTGCTACCTGATATCTCTGGAAGTAACCACACACTCCACACTCTAGCACTCTCACTTTGTCTGGCAGTTGTAGGGTCTGGGGGTCTGGCAGGAGGTTGCAACCGTGCAAGGGGTCTGAGGGGTCGCCTTGGGGGAAATAGCTGTGACAGAATGTAAAAGCATCTCATCATGAACATACCTAATTACAAAATCACAATAAAAAAGTTACTACCTCAAATCCGTGAACTGCATTCAAATTGCGGAACATAACCCTGATTACTGTTTTACCGATAACACTTGTTCATATTATCCTCAAGATGTAATTTTTTTGTAATTCTTTAATTAGTTATTGCTTTTATTGAATATAATATAATATCATTGTTCTATACCCTTTGAAGAAGTGTGTACCTAGTGGATTCTTTAAGTAAGTACCTATATAGTTACTACAACGTCATCCACTGCAGAATTGCAGCGACACTTACGGTAACCACTTTATGTCGCTGCGATGTTGTGTGGTTGTCGTGACGCCTAAGGCGTAACTTACGGAGAGGCAGGGCAATATTTTTTCTTTATTTATTTCAAGGCTTCCGTTGGCGCGCTGCTTTCAAACATATGTATTTTTTCTGTAAAGGCCTGACACCAAATACGTTACATCTCACAGCGAATTCAGCAAGCTGGCGACGCATCGCCGCGTGCTTTCTTTAAGACCGTTACTCTTTTTTCATTGCATCTCTATAAATCATATATTACCATACGTTAGCGTTTACACGTACGATGACTAGTGCCGCTAGACACGCACCGCAGCGTAAACGAAAATATATAATAATCTAATGCGCCTCGAGACGACGAGTCAAAGCCCAGCCACACGATTAGTTTTCAACTCGGTTGCGGCACTAGAACGGTGCCGCAACGGCATCCTGTATACAAACCACCATGTCATGTCACACAACTCGAAGGGCTGCCACACCGCAGTAAACTGTAGTGTCAGATGACAAGCATTCAGGTTGTACTGCGGTGCTGCACCCGTGTGGGACCGTATACCGCGAAATATTGCGGTGCGGAACCGCTAAGCACCGGGATCGTATAGTGTGGCTTGGTGTTTCTTGGTAAATTGAAAACGTTATTATGACTGTTAAATGACTTAAAATTTTGAGTTCGACTAATTGATAACATTCGATTTACACTGTTTCGAAAACACACACTTTCTACTTTAATTTAAAAAAAAGAGTTAGTATATTCATTTGAACGCACGAATCTCAGGAACCATTGGTTTAGATTGAATAATTATTTAAATTATGTACTTTGCCCTTGACATCATTAAAATTTGACTTCAACCAATATCTTGATTGATTAATTAAGCAGCAAGTCATGGAAGTCCTTTACTATCTGACTAAGACAAATGTCATGGCATTGGATGACATACTCACTGATTGATTGTTGCGATTTAAATAACAATTATTGATAGCAACGAGATCGTTGCGTTCAATGACAAAATATGGGTCCTGTAAATCTAACTATGCGTTTTCATGCAAAGTTAATGTGTCAGCACGTCCATCGTTCGCTGCGTTAATATTTGGGTAATGGTTGTCGTGAAGTTTCGGTACCTAGGTGTGCTTGGAGCCTTAATCCTATTCTAAGTATGGCACCAATACTCTCTTTCTTATAAAGGTCACGACAAAAGTGCAGTGATAAAGATAATAGTAGAACGTTATATTGTTATTATTATTGTAAGTATGCAAGTAATGCGATAAGTAACGATGGGTATAAAAATTGAAGGTACGGCTAAGATGAGATACAGTTGACAGCGGCTGTGGAAAGATGAAGACTGTCCTGATCCTTGCTGGCCTTATCGCCCTCACTTTGGGGGTGACTGTCCCAAAATATGAAGGGAAATTGAAGACTGGTAAGTAACTTGTTTTAAAATATAACCATTAATTTTAGGTTTTCACATGAAAGACGAAACCGTTCTTATTCAAATGTTCAAAATCAATTCAAACGATATTTATTAAACTGTTGATGCACATGCGCATGTTTGATTGAAATTTATTTCAATATATTTTATTTCCATGACGGTTTCTTCTTCATTTCGATACAGTTTAGCGTATTCAGTTCGCCTAATTTAGATATTTGTATGTTTACTAATATGTATTTAAGTAGGATATTTGGATAAAATTAGCTTATTGTTATTTGCCACTCTTTATTTTATTTTCTTAGGTACCTAAAGAGATGTCAGATAAAATATTTATTAATTATTATCAAAAGAAATCATTCTCAAATATGAGATCCTGATATAAAAAAATATAATACACTGTACATATTTTTGATAATTTTTTTTTCAACTACACAATGTATTCAGGCATTACTAGTATAGTAATTTAACAATTACAATATACATAATAGTAGATGAAAATACTATTTACACTTACTAAAAACTATACCATCCACATTAAAATCTACGACCAACAATGTTCCCAGAAGGTTGGCAGCATTGCCACGTTGTATGGCAATGTTTATTCTTTGAGCTTAAAAGTAACCAGCCTTCTAGTCTTGAGAAGAGATTTTCGATAATTGAAACATATATTTACAGTTGACGCTGATTTCGTCGCACGTCAAAGAAAGGTGCTCTATCTATTTCACCGAGTAGATGAAAATGACGAAACAGCTGAATGTCATAAAATTGGTATGAAATATAATATTGAAGCTAACATCGACATGTACAAGGTGCGTATTTCTACTAGCACAGTTTCAATAAAATAGTCTTATATGTATAACATGTTTTTACAATATTTTCTGTTTACAGAACAAGAAAATGGTTGAAGAATTCTTAACTATGTACAGAACTGGTATCATGCCTAAATATCATGAATTTTCAATCTTCTATGAAAGTATGAGGGATGAGGTTATTGCTCTTTTCAACATTATGTACTATGCTAAGGACTTTGAAACCTTCTATAAGACTGCAGCTTGGGCTAAGGTGTATGTTAATGAAGGACAATTCTTATACGCGTATTACATAGCTGTACTACAAAGGCCTGATACCCATGGAATGGTGCTACCAGCTCCTTATGAACTATATCCTGAATATTTCTTCAACATGGATGTTTTTTACAAGCAGTACGCTGTCACTTTCGGCAATTTTGAGAAATCGGGCTCTGAATACGGTATTGTAAAAGAGCAAGGCAACTATGTATTTTACACCAATTACTCCAGCTCCCTCACTTATCCCAATGCTGAACAGAGATTATCATACTTCACTGAAGATATCGGTTTGAACGCCTACTACTATTATTTCCACACTCACTTACCTTTCTGGTGGAGCTCTGAGAAGTTCGGTGAATTCAAAGAACGTCGTGGTGAGATCTACTTCTATTTCTATCAGCAACTGTTGGCTCGTTACTACCTGGAACGTTACTCAAACGGATTAGGTGAAGTTCCTGAGTATTCCTGGTCCCTGCCATTCAAGACTGGCTACTACCCACAATTAAGTACCGGTTTCTCTGCATTCGCCCAAAGGAGCAATTACTATGACATCCATAGTGAGAAGAACTTTGAACCTATTCGTTTCTTAGATGCTTATGAGAAGACTTTCTTCCAATACCTGCAACAAGGACACTTCAAAGCTGTAAGTATTGAAGTTGTTAATTTTGTTCCGTATTCAATCAGATAAGATAAAGACAATACTTATAAACTCTTGATAATTACAGTTTGACAAGGAAATCGACTTCACTAGTCCAAAAGCTATCAATTTTGTTGGAAACTATTGGCAGACCAACGCTGACTTGTATGCTGAGGAACACATTGAAAACTACCAACATTCATACGAAATAACTGCTCGACATGTGCTTGGTGGCAGTCCCAAACCATATGATAAGTAAGTTGTAGTTAAGTTATTCCTTTCACAGACATTTTTCACTAGTAAACATGAACACAATGCTATCTCCCTTCTGTTTTTGCCAAAAGGGTTAACAGAGGCAGCTTTTACCCCATATTTCGCTAGTCAAATTGATGATCCCACGGGGACAAACCTACCGCAGTTACCGAGGATTCAGTTTAAATTTTAAAATACATTTCGTCGTTTAAATAAAACTTATTTCGATAATTTCAGGTACTCTTTCATGCCAAGTGCACTCGACTTTTATCAAACATCTCTTCGTGACCCAGCTTTCTACCAACTCTATCAAAGGATTGTTGATTATCTTGCTTTCTACAAACAGTACTTGCGCCAATACAACCATGAAGATCTTCATTTCGTTGGAGTCAAAATTAATGATGTGAAAGTCGACAAACTTACCACTTTCTTCGAATACTTTGATTTTAATGCTACAAATAGCATGCGTTACAGTGCTAGAGAACTATCAAACTACAAATACAGCTATTTGATTCGTCAACCACGTCTTAACCATGAACCTTTTTCCGTTAACATCAACCTTAAGTCTGATGTTGCTACCGACGCCGTCTTCAAGATTTTCATCGGACCGAAATATGATAGCTACGGATATCCAGTGGATATGGAGATAGACTGGACAAAATTCTACGAATTAGACTGGTTCGTACACAAGCTTACTCAGGGTGAAAACAAGGTGGAACGCAGGTCAAACGAATTTATGTTCTTCAAGGATGATAGTATGCCCATCACCAAGATATATGAGTATCTCGCACAGGGTAAGATTCCTTATGATATGTCTGTTGTACCTGCTAACATGCCTAGGAGAATGATGTTGCCTAAGGGTACAACTAGAGGATATCCATTCCAAATGTTTGTGTTTGTATACCAATACAACGGCGTAAAGAAAGAGGAGGAAACCTTCAAGAACTACATCCTGGACAATAAGCCCTTCGGCTATCCCTTCGATCGCCCAGTAAATGGAGCTTACTTCAAACAACCAAATATGTTCTTCGAGGATGTTGAAATTTACCACAAAGGTGAAATGTATCCATATCAGCTAAATGCGCCTTCCTACTTTACTCAAAAGAAAATGTAAATAAATAATGAAAAAAATATGTCTTTAGAGTAGCCACTATGTTATGTATTAAGAGTATTTATTAATATGTATTTAGAGTAGGTATATAATATAATATGTGAAAATGCGATCACATAAAATAAAAGCAATATTTTTTTAGATATTATTATTGCTAATACCCTATACCACGCCATACCCATAATATCTCTATAAAAGAAGAATGCCCATTCATGTATGGAGTTCGGGCCCATTAAAATATCGGTATGTCTTGATGATTTTCATTTCATTTAATAGATGCAGTATTACCGTCTCATATTCTTAAAACTTCTTAAACATTTTAAAATTTACCCAGGTTCCAGAGAGATATAGATAGAAATTATAAATCACTAAAACTTTAATGTCATCTGTAGGACTCGAACCCACGGTCTTTCTCTAACAAAGGGAATGCTCTGACCACTGACCTATAATGATGAATGTCCAAAAATATTAATTATTATAATTTCTAGATCGCGCAATTAAGGTTAGCGTTTTATTTTAAGAATTGTTTAAGCAAACTTATTGCTTTGACATACAGAAATGGGTACATTACTTTTCTATTGCTGAATTTGAGGTAAAAAAAATATATATCATAGCACAGAATAGGGAATATTACTGCTATAGTAGGAGATCAGTCGTTTGAAAATTAAGATTTAACTTCCACCATTTTTTTTTCTCGTCATACTAAAATTCGACTTCTATTTAAAAAAAACGAATCTCGTTTTTAGCAGTAGCTCCCAAACAACAGAAATACTGTTAAAAGCTAGATTACACTAACGAAAGTAAATTTTCAATGACATGTAGCAAATATATACACCTTAGGTTTACTTTCTTTTATTCATGCTTAGTCTCAGTGAGAACGAAGGTACCCTGTGCTAACATTTAAGCTGGACTTCCAACTTAAGCGACTGATGCTGCCCTCGAGTCAATATGATGGATATCCAGCACAACTCTTCGTATTTGTGTACCCATTCAATGGTGTTACGGTGACCAAGACTGATTTTGAGAACTTTGCTGGAGAAAACTATCCATAGGCTATGCTTTCGATCCATGTGAACGAAGCTTACGTCAAACAACCTTCAAAAACTTACACGTTACAGTTTCCCTTACCAGTTCAATATTTCCACAAATATCTTCTATCACAAGTTTGTAAAATACCTACCAAATAGTATCAATAACTGAAATAAAATTACCGGCACCTATTTAAAATGATTTTGGTTTTTAAATGACTATAAAAAGACGCTCTAAAGTTGTCGGAATAAGTTCACCGAATATTTCAAGATAGCAATACATATTCTTAAACTACACTTGGCTCTCATTTCACATTTATATTTTTGATGGAGCACAATGGAGCTAGATAAACTATTTATTTATTAAGATTCGCCACATTTAATATTTAATTTTAATATTTTTTTTCTAGTAAATTTTACTAAAAAACGCGTCATGTTACACAAAAACCGACTTCAAATTACCGAAATACGACCAAATGATTGTCGAAATGGGACCAAATTGAAATGGAGCCACTCAGGAAGCAGTAGTTTTCAATTAAAAAACATTTAAATCATTTTCCCAGTCCATGATATGTGAGGTAACACCTCTAACCTCCTCCTATTTATGAAGTCGGTTAAAAATACAAGAATGTCGTAGTTCAAACTAACACCTGATATCGGGTAGATGCAAGACTCGCTCACATTTCTGAAAACAGTCATCTCCAAGGTCAATTAAATTGTCAATATCAAACTGTAAGATTGATCCCCAGCCATCCCTAAAAGGTCCCGTCACAGCATGTACGGGATGTTTCTTCAGAATATGAAGAACAATTGAAGTCAGTGAAGAAGGTTTGAATGGCAAAGCTTACGTTATTATGTTTCTCAGTTGTCAAGTACCTAGTGTTTAAACTGTTGATAAGTGATGTCATTATTTGTAATTTCTCATGACACTCTAATCAGTGGTCACGTTTATCAAAGTTCATCATCATCATTCACCGAGCCTTTTCCCAGCTCAGTTGGGGTCGGCTTTCCAGTCTAACTGTGATTCGGCTGAACTTCGATATTTTCCCTGAAGCGACTGCCATCTGACCTTCACAACCCATGGGCGATATCGAAGTTCTGTAGTTAGACCGGTTGGATTTTAAGGGCTCCAACTACCCCTAACGACTGCCATAGATGTTCGTATGACAACCGGGACCGACGGCTTAACGTGCTCTCCGAGGCACGGAGGGGTCTCAGTGTCTTAAGAAATGGTCACCCATCCTAAGACCAGCCTGACTAGATGTTGCTTAACCTTTACAATGTATTAATATTGTCGGTTACCACAAGACCACGAGCCCCTCGTTTATCAAAGTTATTATCGAAAAATTTGGTGCTAATCACGGTATCGGGTTATAGAGCATAACCTAAACTGCACAGCACGTTGTTTGGCAATTTATATGATATGTGTGTATTTTTATAATCTACATAATAATATTATTAAATCAAGCAAAAATAATTTTTTTGACTATTTTAACTTTAAGTATAAGAAATATCAATGAAAGTCGGATATGGTCCCGGATGGTAAGAGTACTGTAACACTCATAAGTCACTGGTTTTGAAGAGCGCTGTTCCTCCAAAATAATGTTAAAAAACATACTCGTAGATACTAGCAGTCCCAGCGAACTTCGTACCGCCTTAAATTAAAAACAACCTGAATTATAGTCATTTATAAATTTGTTTGACACTGAACTCCTCCTAAACGGCTGCATCGATTTTGATTAAATTTATAGTGCGTGTTCAGGTAGATTTGAAGAAGGTTCAGATTTACATTTGACACTTACCGGGTCCAAATATAAATCTAAACGACCCTCTAAACCCACTTGACCACACACTATAAATTTATAGATTGAACCTCTACCTTCAGGTTTGAATGCAGTTTTATAGCTGAAGAACAATCTAGACATTCTTAGCGTTTAGGTTTGTCGTGAGCTTAGTCTGTAATAGTTAAACTACATCGATAGTGGTATTGGACAAGGAAAACCAAAACTAGAAATCCTGAATAAGGTAAAGCGTTTATTCACTACGTTACATATTTGCTAGACGCACTCGAAGCTTATGCCATAACGCTTTGATATTGTCCTGAGGTAACAGGAAGCCTTGAGCAGCTAGTGCAACATGGGACAATTGTTTACTTGGCATTCTACCGAATTTACAAAGGCTAGTGTTCGGGAGAGTTCATCAATCTGATCCCACCCTCGCTTTTCGATCCCAAAAAACGCATGCCGGGCAAAGTGGGGGATTAGTAGATCAACCATGAGAGTGGCTCTCAATTCCTTATATGGCGCCACGGCTAATATTTCGAACACAGCAACTAAAATATATTTAAAAAAATCTGATTGACGCGATTTTTTTAATACTCCTAGAAAATTATATTTTGTGATACATTTGTTGGTTGGTTTACGTTCTTCGTCTCCCTAGCAGCGGGGGCAGCGGGATGGCTTGGTGTGGGACTCCCGGTCCTTGAATGGAAAACGAACCGGACTATCTACTAAAACCTATCTTCATCTTCTTTCTTCGCCTTAGCCAGGCGCCCAGATAGTCAGAAACTGGAAAGCACTCTACGAGGCTCTTTTCAGCTCACCACGGGGGCTTAGCCCCTCCTAATCTACATAGAGGCGAAGCCCCCGAAACACTTCACACTCGAGGCCTTTCGTGTGAGCGGTGGGTTTGGCAAAACAGCCATGACCCGTGAGAAGTTAGGAAAGGAAGTACGTCGGAGTCCCTTGTGCGTGCTCCACCCACTGGCCTGGCATGGGATGAATGAAATGATCACAGGTGTTCTACTACGCTAAGTGAGTGTGGTAGAACAGCTTTGATAATGCTGAAAAGCGAAACCGGTCGATAAAAATAAATATAATAAAGTAGTGGAATAGTGTATAAGTGTGTTTGTTCATCATGTAAAACATGATACTTTTTGACAGAAAAGTTCGTATTATAATGTAATTCCCAGTGGCGCCCGGCGGACCTGTATGGCCGCTGCGTGGTGGTCGGGTGTTACCCCGCATCCATTCCACTGGCTCCCGCTAGAGACCATGCATGGTCTCCAGCGAGAGGGCATCTACGCCCAGGCCCACAACGAGGTCCCGGCATGATCAGTCTCACCACCGCGATGGTGGTGGTTCCTCACTTTGGTTGCTCAAGTCGCACCTTCCATGTCTCCATGAGATCCTGGTGGAGCTGGGACCACTGGTCCTCGATTTCTCGAGACGCAGGCCTGTGGTCCCGCTCCAGCGCCTCCTTGTGCCATTGAAACAATGACGCAAGGGCTCTCGCTTTCGGTCGTCGCCGTCAGTCTCGCCGCTCATACAGGAGCCCCATACACAGCCATGCTCCGCACGATCCCCAGGTACAGTCTCCTGCAAGAAGCGTTGGGTCCGTTTAAGTTGGGCACCAGTCGCGAGAGCACGGCTGCTGCCCCCGTCAATTTGGGGACCAAACTTCGGAAATGTGGTCCGAAATACTTCATTAAGGGCTCGATGCCGATGCTAACGCTATAAGGGATAAGGTAGCATTTGTTTTGTACCATAAAGTTAATAAAAATCAAATTTAAAATAATAGTAACATCCAGTACTTCCTAATTACTTACCTACTGCATAATTAATCACAATAAACTCAAAAGACAGAATTGAACAAAACAAGATAAGGAATACGATAGACCAGACCAGTTTTAGTATAAAAACAACGCGTTTTGATTTATAAGCTACAGTTAACAGTGGCTGTGGAAAGATGAAGACTGTCCTCATTTTCACGGGGCTTGTCGCCCTTACCTTAGGGTATACATCCGTGCCTAACCAAGGTCATAAATTTAAGACTGGTAAGAAGTGCTCTAATTTAAAAATTCTTAATAGATTAAAATAAATATGGTTAGCTACTTACCGAACTCACATAATTTTTTTGCTTAGTGAAATAACTTTTTTTTAATTTACAAACAATGTTTTATTTTAACAGTTGATGCCGAATTTATTTCACGCCAAAAAAAGGTGCTATCACTTTTTGAGCGTTATGATGAAAACGATGTATCAGCAGACTTTTACAAGGCCGGCAAGGACTACAGCATTGAAGCTAACCTCGAAAAATACACTGTAAGTGTATAGTCTGATCACTATTATATATTTTAGTAAATTATTAAATTCTGGTAAGTAAAAGTTTTATTTTTTCAGAACAAGTCAGCAGTTGAAGATTTCTTGACTCTTTACAAAGCTGGTTTCTTACCCAAAGATCATGAGTTCTCAATCTTCTATGAGAGAATGAGGGATGAGGCCATCGCCCTCTTCCATGTTTTCTTCTACGCCAAGGACTTTGAAACTTTCTACAACACTGCAGCTTGGGCTAAATTGTACATGAATGAAGGACAGTTCTTGTATGCATATTACATTGCCGGTATTCAGAGGCCTGATCTTCAATGGATTCTTCTCCCAGCTCCATATGAACTCTTTCCACAGTATTTCTTCAACATGGACGTCTTCTACAAGCAGTATGCTAAGGACACCTTCAATATGAAAAAATACGATATGGAATACGGTGTCGTTAAAGAACAAGATAGCTTTGTGTTCTACTCAAACTACTCCAGCTCTCTAACTTATCCCAATGAAGAGCAAAGATTATCGTATTTAACGGAGGACATTGGATGGAACTCTTATTATTTCTATTACCACACTCACTTGCCCTTCTGGTGGAGTAACTTAAAATCTAAAGGATTCAATGAAATTCGTGGAGACCTCTACTTCTACTTTTATCAGCAACTGTTGGCTCGTTATGGCATGGAGCGTTATTCCAATGGATTAGGTGATATTCCTGAGTTTTCATGGTACTTGCCATTAAAAACTGGTTACTACCCACAATTGAGGTCTGGCTTTGCACCATTCGCGCAAAGAAGCAACTATTATGATATTCATAGTGAGAAGAACTTTGAACCCATTCGTTTCTTGGACGCTTATGAGAAGACCTTCTTCCAGTATCTACAACAAGGCCAATTTAAGGCTGTAAGTATTTAAACAATCTATTTATCTATTATATGTATATAGTGTAGGTGATTTATAATAAATATTCATATTATACTATTTCTTTACAGTTTGATAAAGTAGTAGACTTTACCAACCCCAAGGCTAGCAACTTCGTTGGTAACTACTGGGAGGGCAACTCTGAATTATATACTAAGGAACAAATGGAGAACTACCAACAGTCATACGAAATCACTGCACGCCAGGTACTTGGAGCAAGCCCCAAATCTTATGACAAGTAAGTATTGGCTAGCATTATTTAGCTGAAGCATAGTTAGAGTTCTTTGTTTGGAGAGAAGTTCACAAGACTCAGCCCGTGCCCCTCTTAGTGATTTAATTACCAGTAACTAAATAATTATTAGGTACTTAACCGAAAATAAATCTTAGGCTTTGAAAAAAATATCACAAGTTGTGTACGTTCATTAAAATGAGTTTTTTTCTATTTCTAATTACAGGTATGCCTTCCTGCCCAGCGCATTGGACTTTTATCAAACTTCCCTGCGTGACCCTGCTTTCTACCAATTGTACCAGAGGGTTTTAGATTATTTTGTCCAGTTCAAACAGAATATACGTCCGTACTCTTATGACGAACTTCACTCTGTCGGTCTCAAAATTAACGACGTGAAAGTCGACAAACTTATGACTTACTTTGACTACTTTGACTTCAATGTTACTAATAGGATGACATTGACTGAAAAGCAATTAGATAAATTCAAAAACAGTTATTTGATCCGTCAACCTCGTCTTAACCACGAAGATTTCACATTCGACATTGAAGTTAAGTCTGATGTAGCTACAGATGCTGTTATCAAGATCTTCGTTGGACCTAAATACGATGCTAACGGTTACCCAATAAACATTGAGAAAGACTGGTTGAAGTTCTATACACTAGACTGGTTTGTGCATAAACTTAATGAAGGAGTGAACAAAGTAACACGTAAATCTAGTGAATTTTGGTTCTACAAGGACGACAGTGTTTCTACATCCAACATTTGGAAGTACCTAGAAGAAGGAAAGGTACCTTTCGAAATGTCAAATAAGCCGTTCGTCCTACCAAGGAGACTGATGCTGCCCAAGGGTAATTATGGTGGATATCCGGTACAGTTCTTCGTGTTCGTGTACCCATACAATAGCGGCACCAAGGGCAAGACTGTTTTCGAGACTTTTGTCAATGATGGCTATCGGTACGGTTATCCCCTCGACCGCCCAGTGAATGCAGCAAACTTCAAACAACCCAACATGTTCTTTAAGGACTCAGATATTTACCACAAAGGTGAAAGGTTCCCTTACCAGCTTAATACTCCCGCATATATCTCTCAAAATAAGTCATAATACTAACGTGTATTAGTTTATTAAAACACAAAATAGTATCAATAACTGAATAAAATGAATAGTGATTAAAATAATATTGTTTTCTTTTATATATTATGTCATGTTTTTGGGATAATTTCGACTGTTCCTAAGATAAGTATGAACCTGCACATACTTTCTAGGAGAGCAGTTTTGTGTTTTTTGGTACCTTTATTTATTTATTTATTTTATTTTATTTTTTAGGAAAGCTTACAGCTATTGAGTTTACAATCATTAATCAAGAGTGGTCAGTGACACTTGCCAAAACAAGCTTCCACATATAGTGATGACACTATAGTCGCAGGTTTGAAAATAAACATAATAAAAAACAACGAAAAAAAAAACAAAAAATAAAAAATAAATCCAAACATTGTACACATCAACATACCGTCACCAAAATAACAAAATAAAACAGTTCATAAAAAACTAGATTGGGTCCAGATGCCTGTTCAAGGTCATTTGTCCTCTGCCGTCGCCGTCGTCGTCCCAAAGTACTCCCTATTAATCAGTTTTATTACACTGTGTGCACTAGTACAAAAGAGGTCGATTTCAAATTGCGCAAAATTTCAAATAATTAACTAGTGGTTGCTCTATTGTCGAATAGTAGACCTAGGGGACATGTTTTGGGATTTTCAAATTTCAAATCAGGTGATTCTTTAACTGGAAAAATCATAATTTACATCCGCCTTCAAATATTAAGTAGATTAATAAAAGTGCCAATCAAAAACTCGAATCTGTTAAAATATAATTATCTAGCGTAGTACCATATATTATATACTGGTAGATTCGATAATCGATTTCCAAAGTAGGTATATAATCGAAGGTACCATATTATATTTTAATAAATTTCTTACTTAAAATGTCCTAGAATCAAAAGTGGTACTACGATAATTATCAAGGATACGATTACTTGGAACACTATTGGATAGAACCATATACGATAGTTTTATTTGTTAACCTTCATACGGTTACAAAACAATACTAATAAACAAAAATATTTGTCTTATAGGCAAGCGGAAAACCCCCGAAAAAGTGTTTAGAAATGAAAATGACTGACCAATCAGTGAAAATGTGATTTCCCCAATACAAATTTGTACTTTTGTAAACCTTGCACCAAAAGGCATCAATTGGTAAGAAAACAAAATTTGTGCGGTTGGGCTATTAATGAATTATTATAAACAAATTAATTTGTTAACTGATAAAAAGTTGGTTTTTATATTGGAAAATGATTTCTAAGTGTAAAACGGGCAAAATAGAACCAAATTTCGAAAAAATGCGTTTTAAAGAAGTTACAACCATTTTAAAGCGCTAAAATGGTCACATTCAACAATTTTTATCTCGCCGAGTTTTGATCGAATTCAAAATAATCCTGCGGCAGAATACTTATCAGATCTTAATTCAACTGACTATTTTTGAAAATGAGAAAATATTCATTTTTCATATAATACCGCACAAATTTTGTTTTCTTACCAATCGACGCCTTCTGGTCCAAGGTTTACAAACAGTACAAATTTGTATTGAGGAAATCACATTTTCACTGATTGGTCAATCATTTTAGTTTTTCAGGAGGTTTGCCGCTTGCCTATTAAAATATTAATTCGTTAGGGAAGGTTTAAAATGTTTTTTTTTAGTTTGAGGCAGTACGAAGTTTGTTAGGATACTTAAGAAGTCATATTTTTTAATGACTTTTCTCAGCATGGCATTTAATCTACATGTAGTTATAGCGATAACTACATTGCGATTGAATGCGAGCTAGGATAAGTAGTCGATGTTTGTCCGTTCGTACAATCGTAGCCCACACTGCGTTTTGTGGTTACTGTATTGCTTAGTCCGGTTACCCTTAACCATCCAAAGGGTGCTGGCAGTTAGCAAGGAAGGGGGTTATAATTCAGTGGCTGTATTACAAAGAAGAAAACAGATTGCTTCAACAAAAAAACAAAGCATAAACCTCTCTATCTCTCGCTGCGTCTGTGACGCTTAGTTCGAAAGTTCACCCCACACACGCCTTCACTCACCGACGCGGGATAAAACCCGACCCCAAAGATACGGGATAAAACCCGTGGCTACACGGGTGGCCAAGGTCCGCCGGGCGCCACTGGAAATTCTTTCAGTACTTCCCAGAGGCGCTCGGCAATGGACGAAGGGTAGTACCGTCGACCATGCCGTTGTATTAAGCTCGAAGCTCTTTGCTGCCGGTTAAATATACGTGGCCTTAAGAATGGTAAAATCATTGGAAGGTCTCCTTATTGAAGGGCTAGACTGTTCAAAATTGCAAAATTCAAAATTGACCTTGCAATAATGATCCGTTGATTGAGATGACCAGACTGGAACCGTGTCCAGCGATAACTAAAAAGTAAAAAATAAATTAAAAGTAAAATAACTTTTAAAGAACAAGCTTTTATTTAAATGCCCTACAAAAATAAACTTTAACTTTAAAACTTTTAGTATCAACTTATACGTAGGTAGCTGCCGCGGCTTGTGGCTGCGGCCGCATCTACGTCCATTGCCGAGTGCCTCCGGTAGACACTGAGAGAATTCCCAGTGGCACCCGGCGGACCTTGGCCACTTGTGTGGCCACTGCGTGGTGGTCGGGTGTTACCCCGCATCTTTAGGGTCGGGTTTTATCCCGAGTCGGTGAGTGAAGGCGTGCATGGGGTGAAGCCCCACATCACGCAGCCCTTCTAGCCTGTTTCTGTAAGGACGGTGGGTTGCTAATCCAGCGTCCTCAGACCCCGATCATGGAGGTCGATGGTCCTGGGCGTAGTCACGTATGCGGCGCCCTCGCCGCAGACTTCGGAACTCAGCGGGGAGGATACGCTCCCTCGCCCTTCCGGCCGCCTCCTTCACGAGCATAACCTGCTCGCACAAGGAAACGGCCGCGTTCCACTGGCTCTCGCTAGAGACCATGGCTCGTAGCATGGTCTCCAGTGAGAGAGTATCCACGCCCAGGCCCACAACGAGGTCCCGGCGCTGACTTGCCCACGCTGAGCATTCCATCAACGTGTGAAATGCCGTGTCTTCGCCGGAAGCCTCGCAGTGTTGACACGCTGGTGTGACCTCACGATGCATGCGAAACAGATACTCACCAAAGTTTCCGTGCCCGGTGATGATCTGTGTCGCACGGTACGTGAGGCCACCGTGCTGCCTCTGCAGCCAGTCCTCCATGATCGGTCTCACCGCCGCGATGGTGGTGGTTCCCCACTTAGGTTGCTCAAGTCGCACCTTCCATGTCTCCATGAGATCCTGGTGGAGATGGGACCGCTGGGCCTCGATTTCTCGAGACGCAGGCCTGTGGTCCCGCTCCAGCGCCTCCTTGTGCCATTGAAACAATGACGCAAGAGCTCTCGCTTCCAGGTCCCATGGAGGGGTCGCGGCTAGGAGACATGCAGCCTCTAGAGAGATCGTGCGGTACCCTCTTATTGTCCTGACGGCCAAGGTCCTCAACGATCTGTGCAATATAGCAGCGTTGTTGGCCGTCAGTCTCACCGCCCACACGGGAGCCCCGTATACGGCCATACTCCGCACGATCCCCAGGTACAGTCTCCTGCAGGAAGCGTTGGGTCCCTTTAAGTTGGGCATCAGTCGCGAAAGCACGGCTGCTGCCCCCGTCACTTTGGGGACCAAACTTCGGAAATGTGGTCCAACGTTCCACCGGCCATCGAGTACGAGCCCCAGATACTTCATGGAGGGCTCGATGCCGATGCTAACGCTCCCTACATTTATGCTGGATCCTGGAGGTGGCCCGCGCCGAGGTCCGTGAAAACACAGAGCCTCGGACTTATTCAGTGCCACGTCCAGTCCCAGCCGCCGTATCCGACCCACGACTTCAGCAACCCCAGTCGTGACCTTGAGTGTTGCCTCCTGGTGCGTTGCTCCCAGCGCCGTGACGAGGGTATCGTCGGCGTAACAAGTTACGCTGACGCCCTCAGGCAACGCACCCCGCAACTAGGACCGACCCCTGTGGAACACCGCACGAGACATCTCGCCGAGCTGGCCCGAGCCAGCTAGGGTAAGTTATAGCCCTCTCGGATAAATATGCCCCGACAATACGACGGAGGTAGAGAGGCACTTTGTTATATACCAGTGCCTCCCTAACGCAACTCCAGGGTAGGGTGTTAAAGGCGTTGGCGATGTCAAGAGACACCGCCAACACCACCTCGCCCCGCGAGACTGCTTCCTCCGCCAGGGTCTTCACGTGCATGATCGCGCTCACGCTGGACCGTCCCCGATGGAAACCATACTGGTTATCTGCCAGGTCTGGGCCCACACGCGTGAGATGCTCGACGAGGCGTTCCGCGATGATTCGCTCAAAGAGCTTACACACCTCGTCGAGCAGCACGATCGGCTGGTAACCGGACGGTGAGTCCACCGGCCGCCCCGCTTTCCGGATCAGGACCAGTTCCCCGTCCTCCACACCTTGGGAAACTGGCCCCTTTCGAGGCATGCGCTGAAGAGCCCCCTCAGTCGAGGCCCGAGTTCCTCGAGGGCCAGGACCCATACACGGCCCGGAATGCCGTCGGGTCCAGGGGCGGTGGTTTTCCGGCGACTGAGCCGAAGTACCACCGCTCCTAACTCACCCTCTCTGACTTCGGGTACGTTGTTTTCGCTGCTATCCGCATTGGGCGTCTGAGACGGAGCCATGCGCGGAGGGATGTGCTCCTCCGCGCTCGTCCGAAATAGAGAGCCCAAGACCCCCTCCAGCCAATCCGGCTGGAGACTCTGGGTCAGTGGGAGCGCCCTCGGTCGGAGTTTACCTCTGACCTGCAGGTACGGGCGCCCCCATGAGTTCCGCTCCAGGGTCTCCAGGAGCTCCTCGCGTGCTGTCGTCTTAGCCCGCATACGTACTGCCCTTGCCCTCTTTTAATTGTTGTAACAGAATCATTGTGTTTACTGGCGAATAAAAAGAGTGGCCGTGAGTTTTTCTTGCCAGGTTCTTTCATCACAGGCTCTACCTATTGCCTTGCGAATCTGGCGGTAAATGTAAATGTAGAAGCATTTTCTTTTTTTGACGTTCATAAATGTTACTTTGTGACCTACATGAATAAAGATATTTTGATTTTCAAATATTGGATAGAATCAGGCGTTACCTGGCGAAAATCCATGACAAAGTAATGGTAAGTAAGATGTTCAAACTTTTCAAAATAATTGCATCAACTCCCAAAAATATAAGACATTAAAACGTCGACAAATGTTTCACCTCTAAACGAGGCATTCTCAAGACTGTCTCAGAGAGAACAGCCATATTTTGATTTTGATTTTGATTTATAACGTCATTACACAATTTATGTGTTATAAAAGCTCAGGGTACAGCTAGGTGACTCTTGTAAATTAAGGGGTGCATGTAACAGGGTGCTTCACCCTGTTCAAAAAATAACTTCGCTTTTTACAATTTACGCACAGAAACGAGTTCAAAAGTTGTTTAAAAAAAAAGGTCGAACACCTACTAAAATACATAAAATATATTTAAACAATGCGTAAGTTTTTATTCAAGTCGCGGTTCGGTACATTTTTATTTTTAAATCTGTGAATGTAGTTGTTATGACAAAACCCACCAGGTGGCGCTGTAGCGTGAAGGGTTAATTTTTGTAAGCTCCGTAATAAAAGTCTCGTAAAATTATAATTACGCTTTGTGGATATTTACAAGTGTGCAAATAGGTAGTGAAGCCAATAACTTGTGTGGATTAGCGTTATCCGAGTCCTGTGTGATCGTTAACTATACAAAAATAGACCTAGACGAGAACTTTGAACTTATGATTGGGTACTTTTTTTTTTTTTTTTTTTTAATTCCGCGGCTCAAGGCCGCGGCCGCTCTAACGTCCGTTGCCGGGCGTCCCTGGTTACTAGCAGAGGGTATGTCCTGTGGCGCCCGGCGGACTTTGACCACCCCTGTGGTCTCTGCGGGTGTTTGGTCGGGACGAGAATCCCGCGTCATTGGGGTCGGGTTTTATCCCGCGTCAGTGAGTGAATCTGGTTGCGTGCTATGGGGCAAAGGCCCCGCAGCACGCAACCCTTCTAGCCTGCTTCTGTAAGGACGGTGGGTGGCGATCCCGCCGTCCTCAGGCCCCGATCATGGAGGACGATAGTCTTGGGCGTAGTCGCGTAGTCTGGGGCGGCCTGGCCGCCGACTACGGAACTCGGCGGGGAGGGTACGCTCCCTCTCCCTCCCGGCCGCCTCCTTCGCGAGCATGACTTGCTCGCAGAAGGACACGGCCGCGTTCCACCTACTCCCGCTGGATACCATGGCTTGAAGCATGGTCCCCAGCGAGAGAGTATCCACGCCCAGACCCACTACGAGGTCCCGGCGCTGACTCGCCCACGCTGAGCACTCCACCAACGTGTGGAGTGCGGTGTCATCGTCGGAAACCTCGCAGTGTTGACACCGGGGTGTGACCTCACGATGCATGCGAAACAGATAGCTACCGAAGCATCCATGCCCGGCAACCATCTGCGTCGCACGGTACGTGAGGTCACCATGCTGCCTCTGCAGCCAATCGTCCATGATCGGTCTCACCGCCGCGATGAAGATGGCACCCCCCTTGGGTTGCTCAAGTCGCACCCTCCATGACTCCATGAGATCCTGGCGGAGTTGGGACCGCTGGTCCTCGATTTCTCGAGACGCAGGCCTGTGGTCCTGCTCCAGCGCCTCCTTGAGCCATTGGAACAATGACGCAAGGGCTCTCGCTTCCAGGTCCCATGGAGGGGTCCCGGCTAGGAGACATGCAGCCTCTCCGGAGATCGTGCGGTACCCCCGTACGGTTCTGACGGCCAAGGTTCTAAGTGGTCTGTTTAACAGAGTCACGTTCCCCTTGACCGCCAACCTATCCGCCCATACGGGAGCCCCGTATAGGGCCATACTCCGCACGATCCCCAGGTACAGTCTCCTGCAGGAGGCGTTGGGTCCCTTTAGGTTGGGCATTAGTCGCGAAAGCGCGACCGATGCCTGCGTCACCTTGGGGACCAAACTTCGGAAATGTGGTCCGAAGTTCCATCGGCTATCAAGTACGATCCCTAGGTACTTCATCGAGGGCTTGATGCCGATGCTAACGCCATGATTGGGTACTAACGTTGTGGTTAGTAGATACAAAACTAAAATTGAAACAATTCGTATAACATTATCGTGTTCTTGTGCTAGAAAATCATAATATAGAAACATTAAACAGTGTTGTGATATAAAATATTAAAGTATGTACCGAGTGTCATTATTAGTTGTGCGGGTGTTATTGAAAAACTTCGTAATATACCTATTAAAAGTATACTGTGCCTACTGTTGGCTAAAACTTTAAATTTTACGTTCGAGATTGTAAGTCAATATTATGAATAGGCTTGTGTCCCAAATTTCAAAAATTGATTAAATCTGTAGTTTTGAATCTATTTAGTCACAAAAATGTATTATTTTGATTTAAAACAATCATTTACATAGTTTATTTTGCGATCTAAACAATGTATTTAAATTGGTAACGAAAACGCTCCAATCTGTCATGGCGCCTTGGCGATGTCACACGTTGCGAAACAAATCAAAATGTGTTTGACGAAGCTATCCTGACCAAAAAACGAACGAAGTTCGCTGCAGCGATTAAGCCATAAATTAGTCGTCTAATCGTAATATAAATATTCAAGCGCAAGATCGCTTATTAGTTATAGTTTTTTCACGACCAAAAGATCAAAAGCGCCGTGAATATCATGGCGCTTACGCGTTTCCTTCAACGTATTTCAAGAACATGTCACTTGTAAGGATTATACACTATAGACTGGACACGCATAGCTTTTTACCTACGACGGAACGGAGATGGTATATGGGCTTGGGGTGAGAGGATGTTTGTGCAAATACATGTTGCCATTTTTCTCCAAAATTACTGCTCGGATTTTGATGTAGTTTTTAGTTATGGGTTCAGGTTTGATTGATGCATGTTCTTAGATAAATGTTACGATGACAACTCACCAGGGGGTGCTGCAGCGAACATTATTTGTGAAAAGCAATGTTGCCGATTTTGATGCAGTTTTCAGTTATGGGTTTTTTTTTTACGTGGTCGGTGATGCATAAACGCACTTCACCGTCTCACTGGGGGGGGAGCGAGACGGCTTCGTGTGGGACTCCCGGCCCTAGGATTAAAACGGGCCGGACTACCCACTAAAACCTATCCACGGTGTTTCTCCTTCGCCTTAGCCGGGCCGCCGGATAGGCAGGAACTGTTAAGCAAAAGCGGCCCGGCAAAGGGGTGCTCTTTCGAGCTCTACTCAGGAGTGCCTGAACCCCCCCTGATCAACACAGAAGCGACGCCCCCGAAACACATAAGGGGCGTCGGACTACTCAGGGCCATTCGCGTGAGCGGTGGGCCCCCCGACCCACCGCCCACGGCCCTATCAGTCGGGGGCTTGGGCGTAGGCAATGCGCCGTCGCCCCCTGACTGGTGCCCGCCGGGGCGGGAGCGTACGGCCTGCACGCTCCCGCTCACGCAGGGCCTCTCTCTTCGCCGCCATCACCTCCCGAGCGAAGGAAGCGACGGCGGCCCAACATTCTTCGCTGCCGGCCATGGATTGAATGACGGCCGGCAGCGAACCTACTCTGACGATAACGCCCGTGAGGGCCAACCTCGGCGAGTCCCAGGCGGCGCACACGAAGAGCGTATGCTCCGCCGTATCTACGGAGCCGCCTGCGCAGTGATGACAATCAGGCTCCGACAGGATCCCCACCACTTCCCACAGGAATTTGGCAAAACAGCCATGACACGTGAGAAGTAGGGTGAGGAAGTAGATCGGAGCCCCTTGCGCGTGCTCCACCCACTGGCGGAGCACGGGACCGATGGCCCCCACGAGCACCCGACTCGCGGTGGGAGCCGCACATCTCAAGGCCCATTGCCGGAATAGATCGTCGCGAGCCTCCTGTCTCCAGCGATCGACCTGCTCCGGCAACGGGCGACCTCCTTCTTGTCGCACCAGGGCGCCCTCCTCGTAAACCCTCTTCAGGACCACCGCCTCGAGATCCCACGGGGGACTCTGTGCCAACAGGCACGCCGCCTCAAAAGACACGGTGCGGTACGCCCGTGCAGCCCTCTGGGCCGCGATCCGCTGCGGTCGTCGCAGCTGAACCACGTTCGCGGCGCTGAGGGCATCCGCCCAAATAGGCGCTCCATAGAGCGCCTTGGAGCGTACCACACCCTCGTAGAGACGGCGGCAAGCACTTCCCGGTCCCCCTTTATTGGGGAGCAGCCTACCGAGCGCATTAGCGGATGCCACCAGTTTTGGTGACAAACCCCCACCGGCTGTCGAGCAGGAGACCCATATATTTAAGGGTCTTCCCGACAGCGATGGAGGTGCCACCCACCACAATTTGGGCATCCCGAGGGGTTCTCATCCGAGGCCCATGGAAGAAAAGGGCCTCGGACTTTTCGAGGGCCACCTTGAGGCAAAGCGCCCTGATGCGACCTACTATCTGCGCCGTACCCGCAGTGGCGAGCACGGCAGCGTCTCTAAAAGTGGGTCCTCGCGCGGTGACAAGGGTATCGTCGGCGTAACAAAGTACACCGACGCCCTGAAGAGTGGCACCGCGCAGGACCCAGTCATAACCTACGTTCCACAGGAGCGGACCCAACACCGACCCCTGTGGAACACCACACGACATTTCCCTGCGGACTACGGCCGACCAAGTCTGGTAAGTGATAGCCCGGTCGACGAAGTAGTCCGCAAGGACGCGCCTGAGGTACCACGGCACGTTGTGGTACCTCAGCGCTTCGGCGATAGTAGGCCAGGGGAGGGTGTTGAACGCGTTGGCTATATCGAGCGACACAGCCAACACCACCTGCCCCTGGCCAACGGCATCCTCGACGCTGTCTCTGAGTCGGGACACGGCGTCCAGGGTGGACCTCCCGCGACGAAAGCCGTACTGGCCACTACTCAAATTCGGCCCCGCCCCCTCCAGATGCCCGACGAGACGCGCAGCGAGCACCCGCTCGAAAAGCTTGCACATCTCGTCGAGCAGGACGATGAGGCGGTAGGCCGATGGCGACTCCGGGGGTCACCCGTGCTTACGAAGCAGCACGAGCTTCCCCGTATTCCATCGTCGCGGGTTCAGTTATGGGTTTGAGTTAGATTGGTACAGGTTTCTAGATAGATGTTAAGGTGACAACTCATCAGGGGGCGCTACAGCTAACATTATTTCTGATAAAATCAATTTTGATGCGGCTTTTTTTAGGAATGGATTTGTAGTTGATTAGTGAGCGTTCTTAAATAGGTGTAACGACAGCAACTTACTAGAAGGCGCTACAGATTTATGCTCTTTAAGAATTTTAAAATAAAAATCAAAATTAAAAATTTTGAAAAAACCCACGACGATTAAAAAGCAATTGAAAAAGGGATAAAATAACTTAAAAACCTCCAGAAAGTTAAAAATAAATTGTGTTGGTTAGCCCTTTAACTTTGATATACCAATATTTTGATTCAAGCGTTGTCTCGAAATACACATCGAAATAATGCGCCAAAACTGCTTTTTGTCCAATCTACTTTTGTTAGATTTATAACAATTTAACTTTTAAATTAACAAAAATTCGTAAATTAATATAAACGTACGAATAATTAAATTACACAAAATCACAGACACAACTTGAACAAGAAATCAGCTCTTCATACATACTTACTCTATGGTGTGAGAGCGCAACCTGTGACGTCATATTTTCTGATTGGTGTTTGATGTCACGTGACTGAATGCCTAATTTTTCCAAACTTATTTTCTAAAAATAATAGTAATCTTTATTCTGTCTACTAATTTATATTACTTTTTGTTGTCTATTCATTGGAAATAGTCATAAGAAACATACACCAATCCGATTTATTCTTAGTGGACACAAGCCTATTGCAAGACTAAAGATGGCGCTGTCTGTGCTACCTGCACATATACCTACCATCTGGCATGTGTAGGTGGCGCGAGGATAGCTAAGCAACCCAAATTCACATGCCCGGAATGTCAGAAAAATAAACCAAGGGACAACCGACCGGAGACTCCGGTAAAAATACTACTGATATGGGATTGTAGTGGTTGTTGGGAGGTATATTGGGGGACGTTTACAGTAACACAGTATGTGGATGAATGAATATTTATTGTTGACATGCATTCGCTTTTATAATAATGTATACAGGTACCTATAGTACTAGAATATTCCCGATGATACA
Organism: Nudaria mundana; assembly: GCA_963556515.1. Classification (NCBI taxonomy): domain Eukaryota; kingdom Metazoa; phylum Arthropoda; class Insecta; order Lepidoptera; family Erebidae; genus Nudaria; species Nudaria mundana. The sequence goes on along the minus strand of OY748305.1, from coordinate 8,986,697 downwards.
AAACTGGTTTAGGTAGGTGTGGCTTAGACAATAGGAACAAGTTTAAATACCTATACTTATGTTGTACCTACGAGTTGTGTACTTGTTGAAGTGCGTGTGAAGTATTGGTGGAATATTATGGTAGGTAGTCGAAAGTTCTGGGTGCGCCTTCTTGTAGTATCTAGACGTATGACGTCAGAGATAAGGTATGCGCCACACTACTCCCCCGGTGAGACCGTAACTACGGGCGATAGTGATCTGGAAATCGCACTCTGCGTCCACTTCTTGTTTTTTTTGTGAGGTCATCTGCGGGCTGGTAGTTCTGGACCTGAAGCTGGTCGTGTGTCTCGTCAGGGAGTTCTCTAGCCATGTAAGCTGGCTTTAAACGGTCTATAGTGACCTTTTGTGTCTTGCCTTGCACGTCAATATCGTATGTCTTCTCGTCGCGCCGAACTACTCTGTATGGTCCAGAGTATGGGGCCTCAAGTGGTTTTTTTAATGGACCTTGGCAAACTCTTGGGGACGTAGAAGGTTCTACTTGAGCTGGTGTGCCATGAATATGGCTTTGGAGTTAGCTTTGCCATATGTAGGCGAAGTCTGCCGACTAGCTCTGTCATGTCCACTGTATCTTGAGGGCTGGTGGTTAGGAACTGTCCAGGCAAGCGTAGTGCTTCACCGTAGACAAGTTCTGCTGCTGAAGTCTGCAAGTCTTCTTTACATGAGCTTCGTATGCCTAGAAGAACCCATGGAAGTGCTTCAGTCCAGCTTGCTGTAGCGTGACATGATATGGCCAATTTGAGCGTCCGATGCATTCGTTCCACGATTCCATTGGCTGCTGGATGATAACTCGTTTTGAGATGATGGGTAGCACCTAGAAGCGACACCAGGTCTCTGAAGACTTTTGACACGAACTGCCGTCCGCGGTCTGTGGTGATGTGCTCAGAGCATCCATAGCGTGCTATCCATCCTGATATTAAAGCGTTCACAACGGTCTCAGCTGTGATATCTTGCAGCAGATATGCCTCAGGCCAGCGTGTTGCGCGGTTGACTATAGTGAGGCAGTATTTGTAGTTGGACGACAAGGGTAGCGGACCTATGATCGGATCCTAGATCAAGGTGTATATGTCGGAAGCGACCTGATGGAGTGCCGAAGGCATGTAGTGGGGCTGATGTATGACGAACTACTTTACTTCGCTGGCACGCCTCACACTGCTTTGCCCATAGTCTGCAATCGCGTTTTATGCCTGGCCAAACAAATCTTTGCGTCACTAGTTGTACACTAGCTTTCACACCGGGATGGCTCAGGTTGTGCAGAGACAGGAACACTTGCTTCCGAAACGATTTCGTGACGAATGGCCTCGTCGTTGAAGATACGTCACAATAGACTTCGGTGTTGCATCCTGGCAGTCTGACTTTCTTCAGATGCAGGGACGAACCGTTTTTAAGATAGTCACGTAGCTCGGAGTCTGTTAGCTGTTTCTTAGCTAAGGCATTGTAGTCTAAAGGCTGTGTCAGCTCTTCGATTCGGGATAAGGTATCGGCGACTACATACCTCGTCCATGAAGCGTTGGAACGTCTGGGCGGCGTTGCGAAGCCCTAATCCCATAAATAGGAACTCGTCCATCCCATGGGACTCGTTATTGCAGTCTTCGGTATGTCTTCTTCAAAGACTGGGATTTGGTTGTACGCTTTTACGAGGTCGATGGTCGAGTAAATAGTGCTACCAGTGAGTTGGTACGTAAAATCTTGCAGGTGCTTCATTGGATACTGATCTGGAATTGTGCGTGAGTTCAGTAGTCTGTAGTCTCCACATGGTCGCCATACATAATTCTTCTTGCGTACCAAATGGAGTGGTGAAGACCATGGACTGTCGGATTGACGTGCGGTACCGTTTTGCAACATGTCCTCAAACTCAGCTTTCGCAATTTTTTGGCGTTCTGGATCCAAGCGACGTGGGCGGCGGGCTACTGGTGGGCCAGGAGTGGTGTGTATATGGTGCACCGTTGAGTGCTTCACGACCTTGGGTTTACCAGCAGGGCGCGTGACGTCCGGGTACTGTCTCAACAAACAATGGTACACGGTGTTATCAGTGACAGTGTGGACGGATGAAATACCCTCAGTTGGAGGTTGATGTGGAGCAGCAACTGTTAGTGTTGTAATTCCATCAATCAGGCGTTGGTTGCGGCAGTCGACTAATAAACTGTAGTAGCCTAAAAAGTCGAAGCCGATGATTGGCTTTGTGACGTAAGCCACAATAAAACGCCATGTGAACGCACGGCGAAGACCTAAATCTAATGTCAGTGGCAAGTCACCGTAGGTGGCAATGATTGTTCCATTGGCAGCGAACAACTCATACCGGGTTTTCATACGTGGCTCCCGAACAGCAGATCGTGGGAAGACGCACAGGTCTGAACCCGTGTCAATGAGGTATTGAATCTTCGTCTTGCGATCCGTTATGAACAGGCGGCTCGAAATAGAAAGGCAGTCGTTTACCGCCACTAATGGCTGCCTGGGAAGTTTTCCGACTTCTTAAATGAGCAGGGCTGTAAGCATTTGTGTGCTTTATCCCGGAACCGATTATGGTAGTAGCAATATGAGTTATCACTAGTACGTGAGCGTAACCTCGAGCGGTTATGTCTCGGAATGCTTCTGTCGTTTCTGGAACGTGAGCGGGAAAGTCTATGCAGGTCCATGCTCATTGCCTCCAATCTGCGGCTGAGGTCCGATACGGTACGAGTGAGCATGGCTATGTCAGTACTTTCGGCGGTCGTCGGCGTTGTACTTGCTACTTGCATTGGTGCACCTACTTGCGCGGTTACTGGAGCAACGTCGTTAACGCGATCCGCTAACTCGGATAGGTCCTCCAGAGTCATTTTACACTGCTGTGCTGCTATGCTAAGAGAAAACGGATATGCTCGCAGACCTCTTTGTGGTTAATTCCCGTGTCGACCACCATGGCCTGCAGCCCCCCGCCATCGTCAACTGTGGCCACACTATGCCTGACATTGTACTCAGGCAATGCGATGTACGGACAGTGCTGCGATCACTCGACACGCGGAAAGCCAGTGGCCCTGACGGCATTCCGGCAATGGTACTACGGAATTGCGCAGCTGAGTTGTCTCCTGTACTAACTCGTCTGTACCGCCTGTCATACTCCACAGGAATCGTGCCGGAGGTCTGGAAGGAGGCGAACGTACAACCGATCCCCAAGAAAGGCGATCGGTCTGATCCAGGCAACTATCGACCCATAGCTGTCACCTCAGTCATCTGCAAGGTGTTTGAGCTGATCATTAACAAGCAGCTCATGCGATACCTCGAAGATCACTCGCTAATAAATGATCGGCAATACGACTTCAGGCAAAACGATCAACGGGTGATTTTCTGGCATTCGTAACGCTTGACTGGGGTGAGGCTGTGGAAAGGCACGGCGAGTCTTTGGCGATTAGCCTGGACATCGCCAAAGCCTTCGATAGAGTCTGGCATGCTTCGCTCCTTTCCAAGCTTCCGGCATATGGTCTACCTCCTCAACTGTGCAGCTGGATGGTCAGTTTTCTGAACGAAAGCCGAATGCGGGTCCTCTGCGATGGCCAGGCTTCGCTTTTTGCAAGTGAATGCCGGGGTGCCGCAGGGGTCCGTGCTGTCACCAACTATATGCTATCCCTCAGGAACATTCATTGTTATTCAGATGACAGCACTTTGCACGGGAGCTACTGAGTTTGACCGGCGGCGGGGCGGTCGGAGATTGAGGAGGATAGACAACAACTCGTGGCTGATCTCGAAAGGAATCTCGACTATATCTCTCAATAGGGTGCCGAGAACCTGGTCGAGTTCAATGCCCGCAAAACACGGGCGTGTGCATTTACAGCGAAGAAATTCCCTTTCCTTCCCCTATCCTCTCTTCAGAATGCATTATTACCAATGAAGGACAACCTTGACATCCTTGGCATAGACGTTCGTCGAGAGTTCAATAATAAAAACTACATTGAAAGATGTATAGGGCTAGCTTCGCGGAAACTAGGAATACTGAATAAGGTAAAGCGATTCTTTACACCGCACCAGAGGCGTCTGCTTTACAAGACGCAGATTAGACCCTGCGTCAAATAGGTACTGCTCTCACCTCTGCGACGGCTCCGCGAAGTATTTGCTGGACGCTCTCGACGCTATGCAGCGAAGGGCTATCCGTATTATAGATTGTCCGGATTCCTTCCGATCCCGAACAACGCGTGCCGGGCAGAGAGGCCACTCCCACACAGTGGATAGTATCTTCGCGAGAACCGAACGTTTTAAACGTTCGTTTCTCTGCCGAACGATAGTGGCCTGGAACGCCCTGCCTGTGTACTTATTTCCTCTCACATATAACCCTGGGTTCTTTAAGCGGAGCGTGAAGAGGCACATTGTATTTCGTCAAGTTGAGGGCCACTCTCTATTGTATTGTGTGCCGTGAGTATTGTGGCCCACAATTGCTAGAAATCGTCCCGACTTACCACCAGGCGGGCGGCGTCAATTTGGCGAACCCAATATAAAAAATTAAAAAAATGCATATGTACCTACATAGTGACGTATTGTTTTTTGGAAGTACAGTAAGCTACCTGGTTTGGCTGGGCTACAGTTGAAAACCAGCGCTGCAGATTGCACCTAATCTGCAGCTTTAGCTGAACTGCGGCCTGTTAAACACACACTCCACACTGACATAAACATTATAGGTTTTTGTTTATGTGTGCTGTCTCGTCGCAGCCGCGCTCAGTCTGCAACTGCTGCGCCTGCAGTGACTCAACCAACGCGTCGCCGTCGACGTCTGCCCGCATGCTCAGGCTGCTTAATAAATAATAAACTAGCGGATGCCCGCGGGTTCACCCGCTTGACAAATTCTATACTAATAACCTTCCTCGAGAACCTCTATCCATTGGTGAAAACCGCATCAAGGTCCATTGCGTGGTTTTAAAGATCTAGGCATACATATAGAACGGCGACTTTGTTTTTGTTTTGTACCTATGGGTGCACCCGCACAACGCAGTCTGAGCACAGTTTAATAAATAGTTACTACGTGGGCTTTAATATTTTTATTAAGTAGATAGATATAAGGTGTGTTGTTTAGTAAACTTTTTTCTTTCTTTCTTTTCTTCTATTTTTACTAAAATCGATGACATGGTTCCTAAGAATAGGTTTTCGTATCTATCCTAATATTATAAAGCAAGTTTGTTTGTTTGAACGCGCCAATCTCAGGAAGTACTGGTTTGAAGTTGAGAGAAGTGCATTTATCGAGGAAGGTCAGAAAGAGGAACATCACGCTAAGATCAATAGGAGCGGAGCAGCAGTGAGATATGTCTCGACGGGAAAAAATATTTCTTTTAAGAACTTCCATTGCATGCGCTGGCCAAACGGTTATGTTAAAATGATGTACTAAGAATTGTTCCTCGCTAACCTTAAATCACTTAACATAATTTGTAGTTACTCAATTACTAAACATTAGTCATTTGGACTAACAAATTGAAACGATAATATATAACTGAAAAATACTTTAATTTGTGATGCGTGTAGTAATTATGTAAGGACATCTATTAATCTTTCTTAAAAACTATAACACATTTTAAAATAATATGCCTGACAATCTGAATAAACATTAATAACATGCTCGTAACAAGTGGCATTCCTGCACGAGTGGCATGGCTCTTTGGTCATCCTGTGCGTCTTCAAAATTTCCCGTACTGACCCATTTGAATGTTACACCCTGAATGTTATGTTACTTCAGGTTAGGGTAAAAGCAGGTACAAGTTCTACTTTTGGTTATATAATCATTGTAATCGTGATCAAGATATTAACATACAAATTATGAATAAATCACAATGAAATGTCATCGGCGGGACTCGTGATCAAGATGTTTATAATTGCAATAAGTGACCTGAGTATAGTTGTCACCGAGTTCCGATAAATTATATGTGCTGCTTATTCGAGTTAAACTTATAAGCTGAGTTGTGTCTGTGTGTGACTTTATCGAGGGCAATTTCTTAAATGGCTACCCTTAAGTCCATTGTTTGACGCCCCAAAACGCCCTCGGAAGAAAAAACCCATGTTAATATTTTGGATATATAATATATTTGGACATTCTCACACAACGTCCTCTAACCCAAATTAAGCTACACGTAATATAAGCTTGTGCTAGACCACTAATAAACATACTTATCTATATTTATAATAAATCTGTGGAAGTGAAAATAATTCTGTACATTGAAAATATCAAAAAAATTAATGGCAGGGGGTGTTACTAGACCGACACCAAACCCAAAAATGGGATTAAAATATTTTTGTCTGTCTGTCTGTTTGTCCTGGCATCACGTAATACTACCGGTTCGATTACGATGAATCTTGGTATAATTATTCTTTAATATCCTGGGCACCACGCTGGGTACTTTTTATCCCGGAAAAGTATATACCTACAATAAAAAACAAACTTAATTTTGCGGTTCGATCTTTTGACCCGATTACTGTACCAACCGCAAATAATAAGTTTTTCGTAGGTTACGTCACCCGCAGTGGAGTTCACTGAGGGGCGCTGCACAGGGCTAAGATACTATAATATTTTATCTTAAGATACAATATCGCTTAACAGCTATACATAATAAATCAGTAACTGGTGTTCAAAAAAGCTACAACACGCAGGTGGAGCTGCGGGCAACAGCTAGTTTTTATATAAATTAATTAAAACGTTTATTTCAAACTAGGTCCAAATTAGTTAGTAACAATTCAACTTATATGCTGGTACTGAATGAAATGGCGATACCTGGCGAAAGTCCATGATAAAACAATGGAAAATCGATGTTGAAATTTAGATAATTAACAAGACATGTTAAACGTTGACATAATGTTTCGCCTACGCACGAGGCATTATCTTTATCATATCTTTGAGACAGTCTTGATACGACTGCCTAGGTGGCTCAGTGGTATGAGTATGCGACTGCCGCCCCTGAGGTCCCAGGTTCGATTCCGGGTCGATTCAAATTATTTGTGTGATCCACAAATGTTTGTTTCGGAGTTTGGGTATTTTCTATGTATAATATGTATGTATTTAGAAATATATAAGTATGTTTATCAGTCGTCTAGATCCCATAACACAAGCTTATTGAGCGAAGCGAGCCGAAGGCGAGCGGAGCTCTCAACGGGAGACTCAAATTATTTTTCAAACGATTTATGTTAAATTGTTTGTCGGCGAATACTCGGCTGATTTCGGATTTTCTTGCACTCATCAAAAGCTTACAGAATTACCCAGGTTATTACGATGCCAGAATTTTGAATTTAAACTCGCTTCGCTCAAATATATGCTGCAGCGTAACGGTACGTTTCGCGACTGCGGCGACCTAGTATTAGCTTAATTTGGGCTAGATGACGTTGTGTGCGAATGTCCAAAAATATTTATTGAGCGGAGTTCTCAACGGGTGACTCAAATTATTTTTCAAACGATTTATGTTAAATTGTTTCTCGGCGAATACTCGGCCGATTTCGGATTTTCTTGCATTCATCAATAGCTTACAGAATTACCCAGGTTATTACGATGCCAGAATTTTGAATTTAAACTCGCTTCGCTCAAATATATGCTGCAGCGCAACGGTACGTTTCGCAACTGCGGCGACCTAGTTTTTATTTATTTATAATGCCTCGTGAGTAGGTGAAACATATCGACCCCCCCAGCCAAAAACTCGGTAATGTGCTATTATGGGCTTTATGCTGTTATATCAAATTCGGAATCCCTGGACTGGAATATACCTTAGTATTTTTTTTCAGACATTTCCTAATAATATTTACAGAGATATCACGATACACGCATTTAATGTTGGGAATTTAGAAACAAAAATATTTCGGCAAAAATCTGTTATACATGTTTACAACAAAACAATATTTTATTTTATTTTGGGAAGTTGCGTTTACCGGGTTATTGCTGTAAATAATTTCTATGAAGTTTTTGGTAAGCGACAGCACGGGATTTTTGCTGAACTAATTTATATAAACATATTCCGTAATAGAGACTAACAATGTTATTTAAGTTTAGTATTGGCTCATTAAAGTACGTAACATTTCAATACGGTTAATTTTTTGGAAATTAATTTTTTTTTATATTTGTTTCGCCAAATTGACGCCGCCCGCCTGGTAGTAAGTCGTGACGACGTCTAGCGATTGTGGGCCACTCTCACAGCACACAATACTATAGAGAGATCAACTTGACGACCTACTGATGTGCCTCTTCACGCTCCGCTTAAAGAACCCAGGATTATATAGCGTCTCAAGGCTTCCCGTTACCTCCGGACAATCTATAATACGGATAGCCCGTCGCGGCATAGCGTCGAGAGCGTCCAGCAGATACTTCGCGGAGCTGTCCCAGAGGTGAGAGCAGTATTCGACGCAGGGTCTAATCTGCGTCTTGTACAGCAGACACCTCTGGTCCGGTGTAAAGAATCTCTTATTGTAAAGAAACTAGGAATACTGAATAAGGTAAGAACCTTATTCAGTATTCCTAGTTTCCGCGAAGCTAGCCCTATACATTTTTCGATGTAGTTTTTATTATTAAGCTCTCGTCGAACGTCTATGCCTAGGATGTCAAGGTCGTCCTACATTGGTAATAATGCATTCTGAAGAAAGGGTAGGGGAAGGACCCTTTCCTTCCCCTACCCTTTCTTCGCTGTAAATGCACACGCCTGTGTTTGCGGGCATTGAACTCGACCAGGTTCTCGGTACCCCATTGAGAGATACAGCGAGGTTCCTGTCGAGATCAGCCACGAGATGTTGTCTATCCTCCTCAATCTCCAACCGCCCCGCCACCGGACGAGCCCAGTAGCTCCCGTGCAATGTGCTGTCATCTGCATAGCAATGAATGTTCCCGAGGGATAGCATATCATTGATATGCAGAAGGAAGAGAGTTGGTGACAGCACGGACCCCTGCGGTACCCCGGCATTCACTTGCAAAAAGCGAGAAGTCTGGCCATCGCAGAGGACCCGCATTCGGCGTTCGTTCAAAAAGCTGGCCAGCCAGCTGCACAGTTGAGGAGGTAGACCATATGCCGGAAGCTTGGAAAGGAGCAAAGCATGCCAGACTCTATCGAAGGCTTTGGCGATGTCCAGGCTAATCACAAAGGACTCGCCGTGCCTTTCCATAGCCTCACCCCAGACATGCGTTACGAATGCCAGAAGATTACCCGTTGATCGTTTTGGCCTGAAGCCGTATTGCCGATTATTTATTAGCGAGTGATCTTCGAGGTATCGCATGAGCTGCTTGTTGATGATGAGCTCAAACACCTTGCAGATGACTGAGGTGACAGCTATGGGTCGATAGTTGCATGGATCAGACCGATCCCCTTTCTTGGGGATCGGTTGTGCGTTCGCCTCCTTCCAGACCTCCGGCACGATTCCTGTAGAGTAAGACAGGCGGTACAGACGAGTTAGTACAGGAGACAACTCAGCTGCGCATTTCCGTAGTACCACCGCCGGAATGCCGTCAGGGCCACTGGCTTTCCGCGTGTCGAGTGATCGCAGCACTGCCCGTACATTGCATTGCCTGAGTTCAATATCAGGCATAGTGTGGCCACAGTTGGCGATGGCGGGGGGCTGCAGGCCACGGTCGTCGACCCGGGAATTAGCCGCAAAGAGGTCTGCGAGCATATCCGCTTTCTCTTGGGCTTTGTGAGCCAGTGTTCCATCTGGGTAACGCAGCGGTGGCAGCGAGGGCTGACAGAAGTTAGATTGCACGGCTTTGGCCAGTTGCCAGTATCAACGGCTGCCCGTGGGATGGGAAGTGAGCTCCTGCGAGATGCGCTGGGCATCCGCTCTCTTAAAGGCTCTCTTGCTGGATTTTGTGGCCCGGTTGTACGCTGCTTTGAGGTGGCCCACGTTTGGGTCGCGCACAGCCCGGGCCCTGATCCAGGCGCGATATGCCGACTGTTTTTGTCGAACAGCTTTGGCACAATCTCGCCGACGCTCGACGGGCTCTGTGGATACTGGCGACATCAGTGAAAGGGATGTAACATTCCATCCCTAAACTGATCTCGCCAGCAATCGCAGAAGCGCTATCCGAGGGAGCCTTTCCTACAAAGCAGCGCTGGCTCCAGGGGACGGACGCATAATAATCGCGTAGACCATCCCAATCCGCTGACGAGTAGTGCCATAGTCGTCGTGACGTTTGTACAGCACGTGCAGGAGGTGATACCTTCATGCCAGCGTGAACAACACAGTGGTCGGAACTACCCAATGGGGCTCCTACCGAAACACTGTACTGGGCTGGGCGACTCGTCAGCAGTAAATCCAGTAGAGCGGGCACGTGATCTGACCTGTCTGGTATCCGGGTGATCCCGCATACCATCTGGGTCAGACCGTGGGAGAGAGCGAACGCATGGGCGGCCCTACCCGCATGATCAGTCTTGAGGGACCCCAGCCATTCAATGTGATGGCCATTGAAGTCCCCCAGAAATACTAGGTCAGCGTTCGGGAACCGCACCTGCGCTTCATCAGCCGTCTCGCTGAGGTACTGGAAGAGCTTTGTTGTCTCAGAATCCCCTGTGGAAACGGTAGACGCACACGTAGATCTGGCTCATAGAGCCATGGTCTACGTGCAGCCAAAGGACGGAATTGGAGGGGTTCTCTAGGCAGCGCAACTGGCGGCAGCAAACATCCACCCTAACGAACACGCACACCCCGGCTTTGTCTTGAAATTGTTCCTCGATGACATAGCCGGGGTAACACAGGTGAGACGTATATAATACAATATATAATACAATATATAATACACTTACTTGCAATAATAATGTTATTTATCAATACCATTTATAGAGTTTATAGACAATACCACAATAACTCCATAATAACGCATTATGTATCACCTATATAATAAAATATAACACTGTAAAAGCTCATAATATAAAATTACGAAATATATTTTTTCATAAATTTACTGCAATAATTCCGTAAGTACTTATACCTGTATATTTTATGAATAGAATTTTAGGTATTATTTATTTTTGTTATTTACAAGATTTTGAATGAAAGTAATATCATATTAATAGCTCAGTTTAAATCCACAAATAAATAGCTTTCATTTGATATATCATTGACTTCAATAGTCCCACTGATAAAGATATTTCATAAAATAAGTAAATCTGCTCTCCTGTAAAATTTAGATTTTACGATTACCGGGTTGTTGCTTGGGAGCATCGATATGTCGACGTTTAACATGTCTTCTAGTTAGCGAAATCATTGCAATTATCTAAATTTCAACATCAATCTTCCGTTGTTTTACATACTAGTGTAATATGTTGTACGCAACTTCTTTGTTGGTGAATCCCACCTGTCCGGATTAACTTTCAGGAGACTGCTCGAGCTACCGCGGAGGCAGGCGAGGAGCGAAACACGCATGATTACCGCTAAGACGCGCTGCACCACCTCGGCAGCCTCAACAGTGCCTGAGATACCTATACATATGATATTAATTCATTAATAATATTACTAAATACACACAAAGAAAAATAAGAGGATTGCTAGAACTAGCCAGCGTTTCCTATTTGTTGTTATTAGGTATATATATCCTGCTCTGTATATAACATCTCTATGTGTGAGACATTGTTGCTAGGTATATGCTACTCAGGTAACCTATTGAAATCTCGAATTTCTGTTACCCGAATCTTAAAACCCCGAAAACGGTTGGTAGAACTTTTAAAAGACAGATGTAATGAATGAGAACTTTTTAAAATTCCCTTTTTAATTTCTCAGATGAATCAATTTCCAGGTGCACTAAAACCAAATTTTCAAAAAGTTTTTTTTTGTTTCCTATTTTCTCATAATCCAGATATAGTTATACCAGATTATCAGAATACTTTTTTTTGTTTCCCATCGTACCATTTTCCAAATAAACTATTGCCAGATTTTCATAATCTTTTTATTTGGTTCCCATACAATCGTGTTCCAGCTAAACTAATTGCAATAAATAATATTATGCGTTCCGTTTGACGTTCGAAGTCCCTTTATGAGAGTACGTCACTTCCTCTTATATATGATATCGCTTCCGTTTCCGCTATCTAGGCGCGCCGCCAGCGCCCTCTACCGCTCCCCCCACCTAAGTTACCTTTTAAGCACAAGCCGCCATCTTCGTCATTGTTGCGTCGTTTTTCGAGCCGAGCGCATTGTCGTTACGAAAAACTCTAATACATTTATTAGATTCAATGTATGTCGCAAGTTTTTAAAAAATTTAAATAAATTTTCAACTTTCGAGATTCAAGTAGAAAGTAAAATCAAACTGTTTAGTTTGTTTTCCGTTATATTAATAATAAAGTGAATAAAGAGGGTATAATTCCCTAGATAAAATGTGTTCAACTTCAAGTGAAAGTTCTTCGGATTGCTTTTCGGATCCAGGGCCTATATAAGGCCAATAGTGTACTAGTTCGTGGGATCTGGACGAAAGGTTTGACCTATTGTCACAGCGTTGGTGAGTCATTTGAATAACATTTTAAATGCAAGTGCAGTTCTAATTACAAAGGAATCACTTTCAGCGTGCAAATATCCTCATCCAAACATTTTTCAGATTTGTTAAATAGCTCAATAACAATCCAGTGATTAGTTTTACTTACATTAGATTCAGGTAGTACAGTGAAATTTAACGACTCGTTCTAAGAACTGAATGTCCCGGTAGCACGTGTTTACAAAGATTTGTCGCTTCAAATTGGAACGCGTTTCAATATGATGTTCAGATTATGAACGCTACTGGATTATTTTTAGTTTTAAATTAAACTTAGGCCCAACGTTCAACGTTCTTGGGCTCAAATTAAGTCAACAGTACTTGATTCGGCAGTACATGTACTAAAATTGGAATACACTAATACGATTTATAGGTCTGGCAATGCAGACATTATGCTTAATTAATCCTCTATTTAGGAAAAGTTCCATCTATTACATCTACCTATAGCTATTTGATATCATTTTTTATTCTACGCCAGTATGGCGAGATCTCCGAAACCCCTTGACCCCTCCATGGTTGGATGAAAAGAGAAAGGGGGGGGGGGGGGGGGGGGGGGGGTGTAATAAAATTCCAGTCTAAGATGAAAAATTTGGGCTCCTTTCACCCAATAACCCGATCTTATAGGTAACTAGTTTTAGAATTCAATTGGTGGCCTTGAGATTTGCTAGTTACTTTTACTCTACCTATTGCTTTGTGAATCTGGCATTTAATATAAAACGTAAGTGTTACTTTGTGACAACTTACATTTAAGGCAGTACACGGGCGACAGCTGTAGGGAGGATCTGTAATATGTATATTAAATGTACATATTTCTACATCTTCACATCTTAATAATGGAATGGCGATGCGAAAATACACATTTATATTTCGATAGATCGTTTAGTAACGCCCTACTTTATACAATACATCTCTTCGAAAAGGATGTTAAACATTACGTAACCTATTGTCTGTGTGAAAATTTACCAAAATTAACAGATGGGTACATCATGAGATGTAAATGAGTATTTATTTAACATTGACCTTGACCAATGGAAGATGTGGAACAATTTCCATCTCAAGGCATTCACGTGCATGAAACCGAAGCATTTGATCTGTTTCATCATTACCAAATGCCAAGTCTTCTACAACAAGTAGACTGGACGGTAAAGATAGACTAAGATCAAGCTCAGGCTGCATATGCACACGTAGATAGTCACTTTTTGCTGCCATGTGATACGTACTTGTCACCTGTGTGTGTGATATTATATGCGTCTGAGGCCATCATCACCAGACAATAAATATGACTGACGTAAAACCTTTTGTAAAATACCTACAAAGTGTCAGATGCAGAAAATGAATAATACTCCTTTCATCACGCACTCAGTATCAGATTTCAAAACCAACTGCTACAGATGATATGTCTGTCACAGCATCGCCGCGGATATCCGCCTCAGTTATGAACCAGACCGCAGAGATACTTCGTACATGGTCAGTATCCCCACCTGACACGCGAGAGATCTGTATTCGTTTCCCCACCGAAGAATCAGTCGGCTCAGATACAAAATTCAATACCATTTCTGGGTTATCGGCGGATCCATGTGACGATACCAACTGGTATCATCGGTTTGGAGTGTCATGGGACACCAAATCCAATACAAGGTTCCTAATCTTAAAGAACAAAGAGTTCGTCACATGAACCATAGTCGGCTCGGATGGAAATTTCAATACAATTTCTGGGCTGGCGCATCAATTGATTACACCAACTAGGGCCATAAATTTCCTTGGGCATGGGACACCAAAGCCAATACGAAGTCCATACCCTCGGATGAAGTAAGAGTTCGTCAGATGTTTGTTGATGTTGCAGTCCGTAGTTGGGCACTACGCCTATTAGTACTCCCCCCTCAACTTGAAAACCTTCATCACCCCACCGCCCGGGGAATGTTCTATTAGCACAACGGATTCATCAGATGTTGCAGTCCGGCTTACAGTCAGCAGTTGAGACCTAAACAGGCACAACGCCTATTAGGACTCTCACCTCAACTTTAAAACCTTCATCACCCCTACGCGAAGGGGAAGGTTCTATTAGTACAACGGATTCATCAGATGTTGCAGTAAGGCTTGCAGTCAGCAGTTGAGACCTAAACAGGCACAACGCCTATTAGGACACCTCAACTTTAAAACCTCCATCACCCCAACGCGCGGGAAGGTTCTATTAGTACAACGGATTCATCAGATGTTGCAGTACGGCTTGCAGTCAGCAGTTGGACCTAAGACGACTACGTTGTCTATTAGGAATCCCAACTTTGCAACCTTCGACACCCCTCGGGGAAGGTTGCAGTGCTGGTTAATGCAGCTATAGAAGTATCCTCGATGTCGCTTAGTATTCCGAACTGAAATAACCGGCAGAGTATACCAGTTGTCTACAAAGAATGCCGACGACCCACGTCATCACCGCGCGACGCGTCGAACATTCTGTTGGAGCATTTGTGGACAACAAAACAGTCGTGGCCTATATGAAGAGGGAACAAGATCGCGTCTTGGCTAGATATTTACTTTTTGAACCTGGTGGACCCCCATAGCACCGTGTTTCGCCCTCACCACATACCAGGGCTTTTGAACACCAAAACCGACCGACCTTATAATAAACTATGGTCATTATCTTGGTGCATAAGAATTTATAATAGGAATATGAATACAAAATTTCTAAGCAATTACTTTTGAAATAGTATGCTTTTGTTAAGAAAATAGAATTTAATGTTCATTTACCCGGTAATTTACGCTTCTATATTTTATTTGTTTCTTGTTCAACACATTTCCCATTGAAAAGTCTGTTATTGCAGATGTTAGCGAAACAATATCAGATATTACAGTTATGCCAAATCTAATGATGATGCATAACACTGAAAGCTTGTACCTTGGCAAGACGTACGCCCCCTAAATTACAAATTTGGGGTGCAATGATTTTGATAAGTTGTTTAAAAAATTATAACTTCAAGTACGCCTTATCTGCAGATATTTTATTATTATCTTAATATCGTAGAGTACACGATATTAAACTATTGCATATTGACGTATACCAACACGTTAGGCAGGGACCAAATTTGTTGCTCTATTATATACATTGCACATTGACAACAATTTATAGATCACCAATATTCTATAAATAATCATTACAGAGGACCTCGATCTCCAATACCTTGTATATCGGTTTTGGGTAGAAAATTACCTCATCGTACCAGCAATCTGGTGGGACGTTGTTAATCTTGCCTGATAATAAGCATTGACGCAGTATATCAGGTACAGTAAATTTATAAAAAGGTACCCGATGAATCATAAGTCATAACTTTATTCCTCAATAAATATTTAGATAGAAATTATAATTCGTAAAAACTAATGACATCGGCCTCTCCCTAACAAGGAGAACCCTTTTACTACTAAGCTACGATGTCTATACCAAGTTCATATCTAGAAAACTAAAATTGAAAATGAAGCTAAAATAGCTTAATTTTCAATTTTAGTTTTCTAGATCGTGTTTTACGGTAGACGTCGGAGATGTTATATATTATCATCATATTTGTCTTAGCAACTAGAAATCCCACAAGGCCAGTTTTGGGACAAAGAGTTTGGGCGGATGCGCCAGCTGGATGTGGTATACTGATGGTCTCATCTTTAAAGCTGTATAAATTTTTTAAATTAATGTTGTTCCAGCTAAAGCAAATTGAAAACATATATCTATTTTTAGAAAGTTTTATCTAAAAGAGATTCATGAAGGTAATACGAGACGTATTACCTTCATGAATCCGCCATCTTCGTCATTGTTAAGCTCATAATGGTATAGCCCCAGGAAGGCCTAACAGGGACTTCGAACGTCATAGGAAGCATAATAGAAATTTTATTCGAAGGTAAAATTTTTATATTATTTTTTGTTTCCCATGCTAACAATTTCCAGAATTATTACTAAACTACCCTACACTATTAACAAAATTTAATAGCAAAATTATTTTGTAGGTCTAAATGATATTATTTATCTATCTAAACCTCTATATAGTTTTCGTCGAACCATTTGCTATATCTTTACTACTCCTGAAAATAATAATTGCCAGTCAGTAAATTTATTGTTTTATTTGCCTATTACAGATAGGTTTAAGTGTCAAATTCGACTCACTAGGTTAGGTTAGGTTAGAACTGCGACCACCTACGTACGAGCCGAGCGAGCGAAGCGAGCGGTGCCGCAGCAGCGCCCGGCGAGTGCCAGAAACGACTTGCATTAATAGAAAAAAGAGATTTGTCCCAGGTGAAAGTGACAACTGTGTAATATGACATTTTCATATAAAAAAATCTTGATTTTAAAAATCTGGATATTGTTTTTCTGGATATTAATTAAGTGTATTTCAAAAATTTGTGTTTTAAAAATTGGGCTTTCGTGCATATGGATTACGGTCATCTGGATTTTGTGCATTTAGATTTCGTGTGTCTGGAACTCATTCGTCTGGATTCTAAAACGTCGTACAAATGAATAAATGGGCAAATGAAATTCGGAGTTGCGATTATATGGCAAACAAAACTACGGAATTTTTAAAAACGAGATTATGAAAAAATGTCCAATCGTTTTCGGGATTATGATATTCGGAATATTAAAATCCGGGATTAAGATAGTTACCTATATATATATCTATCTACCGCTATATAAAGCATACAATATTGTCATTAAACATAAAAACAATGATAAAATATAGAGACATCTTCGTAGGCTATTTCCATGCGAATATCAAAATTTATAAGTGTATGTAATCAAAAAAAAGTAGATATTAGTAAGCTCTAAGAAAAGAAAACAAACAATACTTGATAAGAAGCATGATAACAACAGCAACTTTCAGTATAAATACAGCGAGTGTGAACAGATAAGGCACAGTTGACAGTGGCTGTAGAAAGATGAAGACTGTCCTGATCCTCGCTGGGCTTGTAGCCCTTGCCCTGGGTGTGTCTGTCCCAAAACAAGATTTTAAATTAAAATCAGGTAAGAAATTCAATTTATTTACAATGTTTTATAGTGAATTAAAATGGATTACTTAACATAAGTAAATTTAAATAGAAAAGCGTATTCAACTCTTTTTTTTTCACTTGTAACACAAAACATAATTTTAATATTATTTCAACAGTGGATGCCGAATTTGTGTCACGCCAGAAAAAAGTGCTTTCACTTTTTGAGCGTTTTGACGAAAATGATGTAACAGTAGACTATTACAAAGCTGGCAAGGACTACAGCATTGAATCTAATCTCAACAACTACACCGTAAGTGATAGACTAATGATACCAAGTAAACAAATTTATAGCAATCGTACTTAGTTTCATATTATTTGAATAATATTAAAGTCTAGGTATGTAGTAATAAAGTAATTTTTTTTTTCAGAACAAGAAAGCTGTTGAAGAGTTTTTGACTCTGTACAAAGCCGGTTTCTTACCCAAATACCATGAGTTCTCAATCTTCTATGAACGAATGAGGGATGAGGCTATCGCTCTGTTCCACGTTTTCTACTATGCCAAGGACTTCGAGACTTTCTACAACACTGCAGCTTGGGCTAAACAGTACATTAATGAAGGACAGTTCTTGTATGTCTATTATATTGCCGTTCTTCAAAGGCCGGACCTTCAAGGGATTGTAGTCCCAGCTCCATATGAAGTATATCCTCAGTATTTCTTCAATACCGACGTCTTGCACAAGCAGTACGTAAAGTACTTTTCCAATGTGGAGAAATACGACAGTGAATATGGTGTCGTTAAAGAACAAGACAACTTTGTATTCTACTCAAACTACTCCAGCTCTCTTGCTTATCCCAATGAAGAGCAGAGATTATCGTATTTCACGGAGGACATTGGATTGAACTCTTACTACTATTATTTCCACACTCATATGCCTTTCTGGTGGAATTCTGATAAATTCGGAGAATTCAAAGAACGTCGTGGAGAGATTTACTTTTCCTTCTACCAACGACTGTTGGCTCGTTACAGCTTGGAGCGTTATGCCAATGGATTAGGTGATATTCCAGAGTTTTCGTGGTACCTACCACTCAAAACCGGTTATTACCCACATTTGAGCGCTGGGTTTGCTCCATTTGCTCAAAGAAGTAACTATTACGACGTTCATAGTGAGAAGAACTTTGAACCTGTCCGCTTCTTGGACTCTTATGAGAAGACTTTCTTCCAATATTTGCAGCAAGGCCACTTCAAGGCTGTAAGTATTGTAACAACTTCCGTAGTTCTTTTAATATAATATATTATATTGGTATAATAATGATACATGAATTACATGTTATAATTGCCGGCTCAAACAGCAAAAATTCGAGGTATGTAACATTGGTTCTGGCTGTTGAAATTTAAGATCCGATTACAAAACATTTATTTATTTTCGATTGCATGCAGTGCCAGTAACGGCAATAGACTGCTCCCTATTATATGGGACCATCAACATTATAGGTGAAACTGGTTGTGTGATTCACCTTTGCCTGTCCCCCCGGGAATATAGATGTGATTATATAATGTATGTATCACAGATATACGTAGGTCACATTTTAAGTTTTGCGTAACTTAAAAAAACAACATGTTAAAACCAAAATATTATGTTTATTGCTTTTCAAAATACTTTCCTTTACATTTTAAATATTTTTTCATGCGATCGAACCATTTTTTAAACCAGGAGGACCACAGATATGAAGGCATGTTTTCTACGTGCTGATTGAACGCTATCACTGCCTCTTCGGAGTTGAAGTGAAACTTCTCATCAGATCTTTGATTTTGGGGAAAATACAGTAATAACAGGGTGCTAGGCTATGCGCAGGATGGGTGACGAGTTGTACTTTTTCGGAAGCTATAAATGACTTTGTTTTGTTGGCCGTGTGTGAAGAAGCGTTGTCATGATGTAGGAGAACGCGGCTTTTGGGTCGTTTTTCGCGAACTTTTTCTAACACCCTGGGTAAACAAATGGTAGAATACCAGTCGGCATTAAAACTCTTTTGATCTTCAAGTGGAATTGTACAGATGGGACCCGTAGCTGAGAAAAAAAACGCGATCATTTTTTACCAACGTTTCTCGCCTGCCTCACTTTTGTTGGCTTGTTCTCATTTTCAAACACCCATTCACAAGATTTCTGATTTTTTTTTTCGGGTTCAAAACAATAAATCCTCGTTTCGTCTCCTTGACAATGTCATAAACCGCATTACAATGTCCGTGGTAGTACTTCAGTAGCATCTGTGAGCACCATTCCACGCGAGCCCGCTTCTGCTCCGCTGTCAGTTCAAATCCAACGACAACAAAGTTTCCGAACTTTCAATTTTTCGTGTAAAATTTTTGGATTTGACTCATAGCAATCCCCAATAGTCCTCGAATTGTCTCATAGGTAATCCGCGGGTTTTCTTCAATTAACCGCTTAACAGTAGGCACATTATTTTCGTTGACGGCAGTTGAAGGCCGCCCTTCACGAAATTCGTCATGTAAAGAAACTCGACCTCTCTCAAATTCAGCAAACCATCATCACCTCACGGTGCTCAAACAAGGTGCTTCTCTCCCAAAAGCATTTTGAAGACGAGCGGCACAGTCTTTCGGAGAGCGAGAACTTTTAAAATCATAAAAAATCATCACTCTATCTTTTCGACTTAATTCCATTGTCGTTGCATACGTAGAACTTTGATGTGTGATAAAAAACAATTGACAAATGATTTCCCGCTAATTGTTTTTTTTTTATTACTAAGAAGGTTACAACGTTTAAAAAATATAACAATCGAAATTCAAATAATTCCGATTAGCTGGAAGTGCAAAACTATTAGTGTGCCCCATGTAGTATATTTGTAGAATGTATTTATGTTATCTCAATATACATGTGACACTAATTATCTAATTATCAAAAACGTTGTAGTCGTGTTTAGTTTTCATTTTTTTTGTGTTTTAACGTGATATCATTTGATTACAGTTCGATAAAAAGGTTGACTTCACTGATCCAAAGGCCATCAACTTCGTTGGTAACTACTGGCAGACAAACGCCGATTTATACTCTGAAGAACATATTGAGAACTACCAACAATCTTATGAAATCACTGCACGCCGCGTACTCGGAGCAAGTCCCAAACCTTATGACAAGTTAGTATCACTTTACAGAGTGTCTAGAAAAAAAAGTATTTTGCGGATGATTTTTTAAATGACCAATACCATGCTACGAGTTACTTCTTTAGTTCAGTATGTTTACTGAAAATTTGTTCATGTGATATTTTTTTAAATTACAGGTATAACTTCCTACCAAGCGCACTGGACTTCTACCAGACTTCTCTACGTGACCCTGCTTTCTACCAGCTGTACCAGAGAATCCTAGATTATTTCGTACAGTTTAAACAGTACTTGGTGCCTTACACCTATGATGATCTCCACTACATTGGTGTCAAAATCAATGATGTGAAAGTTGACAAACTGGTCACTTACTACGATTACTTTGATTTCAATGTCACTAATAACCTGGCCTTTAGTGAAAAGCAATTAGAAAACTACAAACACAGCTACTTGATCCGTCAACCTCGTCTTAACCACGAAGATTTCTCAGTGAACATTGAACTCAAATCCGATGTAGCTTCAGATGCCGTTTTCAAGATCTTTATTGGACCTAAGTACGATAGCAACGGTTACCCAGTTGACATTGAGAGGGACTGGTTGAAGTTCTTGGAACTGGACTGGTTTGTACACAAAATTAATGAAGGAAATAATAAAGTGACTCGTAAGTCATCTCAGTTCACATATTTCAAGGACGACAGTATCCCTACAAGCGAAATTTGGAAATACTTGGAGCAAGGAAAGGTACCTTATGACATGTCAGTTCAGCCCTATAGTTTACCTAAGAGGCTGATCCTCCCTAAGGGTACGTTCGGTGGATATCCATTCCAACTCTTTGTGTTCGTATACCCATACAATGGTGTTGCCAAAGAAAAGGATGTATTTGAGACCATCGTCAGAGACAACAAGCCATTTGGCTTTCCCTTCGACAGGCCCGTGAACGAGATTTACTTCAGACAGCCCAATATGTTCTTCAAGGATGTGCAAGTTTATCATAGAGGTGAATTTTTCCCACACCAGCTCAACACTCCCCAATATTTTACCAAGAACCAGTCTTAAATTAATGTACTGTATTAATTTAATTATGTATAAAATGCCAAAACAATAATATTATTAATAAAAAATATATGTATAAAACTCATTCTATTTTATTGGTAAGGAAAATGTCTCATGTCCTATAAACAAAAAAAATACCGTTATGGGACGGTAGTACATAACAGCATCGAATAGTGATTAGTGTGACTATAAGTTTTGCGTAACTTAAAAAAACAACATGTTAAATCCAAAATATTATATACTCTCCTTTACATTTTAAATATTTTTCATGCGATCGAACCATTTTTTAAAACAGGAGGACCAAAGATCTGAAGGCATGTTTTCTACGTGCTGGTTGAACGCTATCACTGCCTCTTCGTAGTTGGTAAAAGTGAAACCTCTCATCAAATCTTTGATTTTGGGGAAAATACAGTAATCACAGGGTACTAGGTCGGGGCTATGCGCAGGATGGGTGACGAGTTGTACTTTTTCGGAATCTAAAAATGACTTTGTTTTGTTGGCAGTGTGTGAAGAAGTGTGTCATGATGTAGGAGAACGCGGCTTTTGGGTCGTCTTTCGCGAATTTTTTCTAACACCCTGGGTAAACAAATGGTAGAATACCACTCGGCATTAACATTTTTTTAATCTTCAAGTGGAATGGTACAGATGGGACCCGTAGCTGAGAAAAAAAACGCGATCATTTTTTTACCAACGTTTCTCGCCTGCCTCACTTGTGTTGGCTTGTTCTCATTTTCAAACACCCATTCACAAGATTGCTGTTTTTTTTCGGGTTCAAAACAATAAATCCACGTTTCGTCTCCTGTGACAATGTCATAAACAGCATTAGAATGTCCGTGGTCGTACTTCAGTAGCATCTGTGAGCACCATTCCACGCGAGCCCGCTTCTGCTCCGCTGTCAGTTCATATCCAACGACAACAAAGTTTCCGAACTTTCAATTTTTCGTGTAAAATTTTCTGGATTTGACTCATAGCAATCCCCAATAGTCCTCGAATTGTCTCATAGGTAATCCGCGGGTTCTCTTCAATTAACCGCTTAACAGTAGCCACATTTTTTCGTTGATGGTAGTTGAAGGCCGCCCATCACGAAATTCGTCATGTAAAGAAACTCGACCTCTCTCAAATTCCGCAAACCATCGCCTCACGGTGCTAAAACAAGGTGCTTCTCTCCCAAAAGCATTTTGAAAACGAGCGGCACAGTCTTGCGGAAAGAGAACTTTTAAAATCATAAAAAATCATCGCTCTAAAATCTTTTCGACTTAATTCCATTTTCGTTGGATACGTTGGATACTTTAATGTGTGATAAAAAACAATTGACAAATGATTTCCCGCCAATTGTTTTTTTTATTACTAAGAAGATTGTAACGTTTAAAAAAATATAACTTTCGAAATTCAAATAGTTCCGATTAGCTAGAAGTGCAAAACTTTTAGTGTGCCCCATGTAGTAAACGAATAACTTGTGGATGGAAAAGTCGAAAGCAGAAACTTTGACTTAGGAACTTTGTTTGCACTAGTTAGGAGATACACATACTAAAAATCCTGACCCCTTCGAGGTTAGCCCGAGGGGGGGCACAAAGAAGGTCCCGTTTTTTTGGTATTTTGCTTACTTCTCGAAAACAGTGCTTTGTACGAAATTGTGTTGTACAAAATAATAAAAGCTAATTAAATTCTCTACAACTTTGTCTTTTGCACTTTTTATCTATCTCCACCTACCTATGACTACCTATGAACTACCGCCTAGCTATGAGCATGTAAAGGTGGTCGATTTTCAAAGCGCGCATTGTAAGAGTAACAAATTTACCAAAATCATTTCTTATTTCGGATGGATAATCGACCATAAAGAGCACATATGAATGTCAAAATTTTACAATTTATTGTCAAGTAATATTATAAAAATACTAAATTAAGTACATAAATAACCATTTGAAAATGATTCTTTCGCTGGTTCGGTAAGTTGGTTCTCCTTAGAAGATACCAGCAAGAAACTCAGGTAGATTATCCATTTTCTTTTTTAATATTGTTTTGTTTACATTGTTACAATTTAAATTATACGAGTGGCCAACAACAGAAGATTAGGGTGACCTTGCATTTTTATCATTAAGATATTCGTCTACATTATAGTAGCCTTTCTTCGTCAAACATTTTTAAACTACTATTTTTAACTTATTGCTTGTTAACCAAATCCTGAGGAATTTTATTAAATATTTTTATACATTTGCCTACAAACGAATTACCAACTTTATGAAGTCTAATTTTTGTCATTGCCAGTTTATTTTTATTTTTTGTATTAAAATTATGGTTATTGGATTCTTTTTTGAAGAGATCTAAGTTACTCCGTACATATGAGATGTTGTCGTAAACATATTGAGAAGCCACTGTTAAAAATATTAATTTCTTTAAATAGTTCTTTCAGCGAGTCACGGGGTTTGTGTCTATAGATTGCTCGTATAGCTCGTTTCTGTAATATGAATTTTGTCTCAATATCGGCAGCTGAGCCCCACAGCAGCAGACCATATGACATAACGCTATGAAAGTAGCTAAAATAACTAATAGTGCCGTTTTTTCGTCAGTCAGTGACCTTATCTTTCTAACCGCATAGGCAGCTGAGCTAAGTCTTCCTGCCAAGGCTGTGATATGAGAACCCCATTGTAGTTTACTATCTAGAGTTATCCCAAGAAAAACTGTGATATTGACTATTTGAACTAATTCATTATTCATAGTAATATGAGTATCCACCTGTCTAACATTGGGCATAGTAAATTTTACACATTTTGTTTTCTTCGCATTGAGCAGCAAGTTGTTACTTGTGATCCAATGCAATATTTCCGAAAGGGTATTATTTACATCGTCAAGTACTACTATTTGTCTATCACTTTTAAAAATTAATGATCAGCAAATAACACTACGAGTATTTCACAAAGATTTTAGTGAAGTAAGGAAGATCGTTTACGTATATCTATATATAATTAAAATAAATCTAACTACTTTGCAATATTCCGCCACATGCAAATTACCCAACTCTCGTATTTATTCATGCACAATATTGAATATTGAATAAATACGAGAGTTGGGTAATTTGCATGTGGCGGAATATTGCAAAGTAGTTAGATTTATTTTATTTAACTATGGACTTCCGAAAAGTAACGCCTGATAGTATTAACTTTATATCTATATATATAATACGCCAGTGAAGCCGCTTCTCCTCCTAAACTAAGAGTCGCACAGTCAAGTGTGGCACACCGTTAGAAAGGTCGTGGTCAGGTGGTGCGATAAGATTAGAAATTTAACAAAAAGTAAAAAAAAAAAAAAATTATTACTTGCGCAGTTTGCGCCAAGGGTTGCCAATTAAGAATAAAAGGGGTCCTAATATCAAGCCCCGGGGTACTCCCATGACTAATGAGGCGCCAGAAGAGTCGGTGCCATTAATGTTTACTTTTTGTACTCTACCAGTGAGTTCATTACCACATGAGACCGTTGCTCGACAGTCATCAGCACGGATTTCTCTCCGGGAGGTCGACCGTGTCGAATCTTCTTGAATATGTTAGTGACATAAATGAGGCCATCAAAGATAGGCTAGAGGTACATGCCATCTATACGGACTTCTCGAAAGCGTTCGACATTGTCGATCACGGCCCACTTCTTCGGAAGCTAGGTCACGCCGGAATTTGTGGATCATTGTTGAGGTGGTGCGAATCTTATCTTCAAAATCGATCACAGCTTGTCATGGTGAGGGGCTTTAGATCTGCGCAGAGTATACCTTCTGGGGTGCCACAGGGCTCACACATTGGTCCTCTTTTCTTTCTTGTTTTTATAAACGATCTGTGTAAAATTATTACATCTAACTATCAAATGTATGCCGATGATCTTAAACTTTACCGAGTCATCCGCAGTCATGACGATGTAGTCGCTGTACAAAATGATATTGATAGCATTGGCAGGTGGTGCACAGATAATGGAATGATATTGAACTCATCGAAGTGCTGCCACATCAGGTTCACGAGAAGGCGGAGTTCTACCAGTGGCAATTACTGCTTAAAAAAACAACAAAATTAGATTTTCACGAACACATGGACACCATTATCAACAGGGGCGGACGGCTGGCCGGCTTTGTAATTCGGCAAACAAAGTTTTTCAGGGACCCTGAAATTCCAATCCTGCTTTTCAATTGCTATGTCCGGTCGCTATTGGAGTACTGTTGTCAGGTCTGGAGCCCTTCATATGTAGTTCACGTCAACCGATTGGAAGCAATTCAAAAGAAATTCCTTTATCACCTCTCTTATGCGCACAATCTTTGCGGTAATCTAACGTCGTATGACGCTAGACTCACCTATTTCAATATGTTAACACTCCAGTATAGGCGTAACATAGCCGATATGGTGTATCTGCATAAGTTAGTCAATGGTATTTTTTTTTTTTTTTTTTTTATATTTTTTTTTTTTTTTTTATATTTGGTTCGCCAAATTGACGCCGCCCGCCTGGTGGTAAGTCGTGACGACGTCTAGCGATTGTGGGCCACTCTCACAGCACACATTACTATTGAGAGTGGCCCTCAACTTGACGACCTACTGATGTGCCTCTTCACGCTCCGCTTAAAGAACCCAGGATTATATGTGGGAGGAAACACGTGCACAGGCAGGGCGTTCCAGGCCACTATCGTTCGGCAGAGAAACGAACGTTTAAAACGTTCGGTTCTCGCGAACATGCTATCCACTGTGTGGGGGTGGCATCTCTGCCCGGCACGAGTCGTTCGGGATCGGAAGGAAGAGGGTGGGATCAGATTGAAGAGCTCTTCAGAACACTCGCCGTGGTAAATACGGTAGAATGCGGCCAAGGAAGCTATTGTTCGGCGCTGAACTAGCGGCTCAAGGCTTCCCGTTACCTCCGGACAATCTATAATACGGATAGCCCGTCGCTGCATAGCGTCGAGAGCGTCCAGCAGATACTTCGCGGAGCCGTCCCAGAGGTGAGAGCAGTATTCGACGCAGGGTCTAATCTGCGTCTTGTACAGCAGACACCTCTGGTCCGGTGTAAAGAATCTCTTTACCTTATTCAGTATTCCTAGTTTCCGCGAAGCTAGCCCTATACATCTTTCGATGTAGTTTTTATTATTGAGCTCTCGACGAACGTCTATGCCAAGGATATCAAGGTTGTCCTTCATTGGTAATAATGCATTCTGAAGAGAGGGTAGGGGAAGGAAAGGGGATTTCTTCGCAGTAAATGCACACGCCTGTGTTTTGCGGGCATTGAACTCGACCAGGTTCTCGGTACCCCATTGAGAGATACTGTCGAGGTTACGGTCGAGATCAGCCACGAGTCGTCGTCTCTCCTCCTCAATCTCAGATCGCCCCGCCGTCGGACGAACCGAGTAACTCCCGTGCAGTGTGCTGTCATCTGCATAGCAATGAATGTTCCCGAGGGATAGCATATCATTGATATGCAGAAGAAAGAGAGTTGGTGATAGTACGGACCCCTGCGGTACCCCGGCATTCACTTGCAAGAAGCGAGAAGCCTGGCCATCGCAGAGGACCCGCACTCGGCGCTCGTTTAAAAAGCTGGCAATCCAGCTGCACAGTTGGCACAGAGGTAGACCATATGCCGGAAGCTTGGAAAGGAGCGAAGCATGCCAGACCCTATCGAAGGCTTTGGCGATGTCCAGGCTAATAGCCAAGGACTCGCCGTGCCTTTCCATAGCCCCACCCCAGACATGCGTTACGAATGCCAGAAGATCACCCGTTGATCGCTTTGGCCTGAAGCCGTATTGTCGATCATTGATTAGCGAGTGATCCTCTAGGAATTGCATGAGCTGCTTATTTATAAGGAGCTCAAGCACCTTGCAAATGACTGAGGTGACAGCTATGGGTCGATAGTTGCCTGGATCGGACCGATCCCCTTTCTTGGGGATCGGTTGTACGTTCGCCTCCTTCCAGACCTCCGGCACGAGCCCTGAAGAGTATGACAGGCGGTACAGACGCGTTAATACTGGAGACAACTCAGCTGCACATTTTCGTAGCACCACCGCCGGAATGCCGTCAGGGCCACTGGCTTTCCGCGTGTCGAGTGACCGCAGCACTGCCCGTACATCACATTGGCTGATAACAATATCAGGCATTGTGTGGCCACAGTTGGCGATGGCGGGGGGCTGCAGGCCACGGTCGTCGACCCGGGAATTAGAGGTCTGCGAGCATATCCGCTTTCTCTTGGGCTTTGTGAGCCAGTGTTCCATCTGGGTAACGCAGCGGTGGCAGAGAGGGCTGACAAAAGTTAGATTGCACGGCTTTGGCCAGTTGCCAGAATCCACGGCTGCCCGTGGGATGGGAAGTGAGCTCCTGACCAAGCCGCGCGACGCGCTGGGCATCCGCTCTCTTAAAGGCCTTTAAGGTAGGGTGGATTGTCCCAACTTGCTCGCAAGATGTGACATTCTCATACCGCGCCCCAGTAGCCGTCTCTGTAATAGGAAAATATTTGTGCTTCCTCTCTGTCACACTAACTACGAGCAACATGCACCACTATATCGCATGATGTCCTCATACAACAAAATCAGTAACGAACATCACATCCTTGCCGATTGGTTTTATGTGAAACCAAAGCCTTTTTATAACTAGCATTCCATAATTTGTATTTTGGTTTTTGTTTTTGTTTTCATTTTTATCCCATATTGTGTATCCAGTTTCTCATAATGATTGTATATTGCATGCAGTGTTCACATCAAGAACTTTACATCATTTTTTGAGAATACTATGTCTAATTTGTACTGTGTTATGTAATGTTCAGTTTTGTGGACCAATAATAATAAAAAAAAAAAAAATAAAAATAAAAAAGACTCAAGTAAGCCAAGTGAGCTGTTCGAAACACCATAATAACCTAATTTCAATAACATAATAAAGTCTCATGATTAACACAATCAAAAGCTTTGATAGATCACAAAATATACCAATGCCATCCTGCTTTTCCTCCCAAGCATCAAATATATGTTTCACAAGTGCAACTCCTGCATCCGTTGTGTTCCTGCCTTTAGTGAAACCAAACTGTTTGTTATGAAGTAACTTATTGTCTGTAAAATTTGAAAGTAGTTGATTAAATATAATCTTTTTCAAAATTTTACTGAGGATTGGGAGTATGGAAATAGGTCGAAAATTTGAAGGATCACTTTTGTTTCCTGCTTATATTACCTCTTATAACTACAACGGACAAAAATTTTAAGAAAATCTTTCGAGATCTCTATTTTCGAGAAAAACATTAGATACCTGTTTTTGGCGGTTTTTTTCTCCTCAAAAACGGTATTTTTTTTCTCTCTTTTTTCCAAAAACGGCTCTAACGACGTTTTTTTTTTTATTTTTGTCAACTTTAGTTAAAGGGGTCTCTTATCGTCGAGAATAAAATAAGTTTTCCTTGTCTTTGAATCTGCTAGGTTGCCATTCCGCAAGACTATCAAAATACGAAATGGATCTTATTAGACTTTCTGTCTACCCAATTCGAGAGAAATATGTGACTTTTTTTGTTGTGTATAGACAAATAAACGAACCATTTTAACAGGAATTGGAGTCTTGACTCAATCAGGAACAGTACTAAGTTATGAAAGAAACTATCTTACCATTTATTTTAATAGGTTTGCTAAATACCATGTTAGATCGGTTATTCAGCGGTTTGTTTTTTAACGTTTGTTCAAAATGCAAAGCTGAGAGTAGCGAGGGCGGGGCAATCGGTGGACATAGATACCAGAGCTATTAGGCCTACTATTTTCACGTATAATTATTGAACTTTATTCAAACCGGCAATGTGTGTGAAGTCACTTCACACACATATCACGCCTATATCCTGAAGGCGTAGGCAGAGGTGCATTACACACCCACAATTTGCTAGTATGTTTTGTCCCACGTAATAGGGGGCAAGCCTGTTGCCGTCACCGGGCACACCTATAATGGGTTATGTCCAAAATGGCCGAATGAATTTAATAAAAAGTAACAGCTATATTGTAATTTTGAAAAATATTGAAACCTTGCGATGAAATGTTGATGAAAGGCAACAAAATCTTAGGTGCCAGTTGTAATGGCACAACCAATTCTGGCCAAACCTGGGCGTCTCGGACTATAGCCAATTAAAGTCCTGGGCGTTTCGGACTACGTCACGGTCTAAGTCACATCACAGCTATGGTTAAAATAACTAACGGTTAAATAACGGTAAACAATTAGCTCGTTTCGACAGTCAAATAGAAATATAATTATAATAAAGGATTGATATAAAAAAGGAGCCCAATATAAAGAAAGTAACACACCAATATATTTGTATATCGTCATGCTAAGAAACGTAGTAACTAACTTCCAAACAACAGGAATTAACAAAATCATGGCATTCCGAAAAGTCCGCTAAAAGGTTACCAAATTAATTATAACTTAACTTCTTTCCTTATTTTTTTTCATGATGATATCGTTGTTCAGAAGTGGATGAGTTGTTAGAAGGAAACGCTGGTATTGCTAGTAAACTTTTTTTTTTTTTTAATTCCGCGGCTCAAGGCAGCGGCCGCTCAAACGTCCGTTGCCGGGCGTCTCTGGTTACTAGCAGAGGGTATGTCCAGTGGCGCCCGGCGGACTTTGACCACCTCTGTGGTCTCTTCGGGTGTTGGGTCGGGACGAGAATCCCGCGTCGTTGGGGAAGGGTTTTATCCCGCGTCAGTGAGTGAATCTGGTTGCGTGCTTTGAGGCAAAGGCCCCGCAGCACGCAACCCTTCTAGCCTGCTTCTGTAAGGACGGCGGATGGCGATCCCGCCGTCCTCAGGCCCCGATCATGGAGGTCGATAGTCTTGGGCGTAGTCGCGGAGTCTGGGGCGTACCCTCCCCGCCGAGTTCCGTAGTCGGCGACTACGGAACTCGGCGGGGAGGGTACGCTCCCTCTCCCTCCCGGCCGCCTTCTTCGCGAGCATGACTTGCTCGCAGAAGGACACGGCCGCGTTCCACCTACTCCGGCTGGAGACCATGGCTTGAAGCATGGTCTCCAGCGAGAGGGTATCCACGCCCAGACCCACTACGAGGTCCCGGCGCTGGCTCGCCCGCCGCTGACACCGCACTCCACCAAGGTGTGGAGTGCGGTGTCGTCGTCGGAAACCTCGCAGTGTTGACACCGGGGTGTGACCTCACGATGCATGCGAAACAGATAGCTACCGAAGCATCCATGCCCGGCAACGATCTGCGTCGCACGGTACGTGAGGTCACCATGCTGCCTCTGCAGCCAATCATCCATGATCGGTCTCACCGCCGCGATGATGGTGGTGTACCCCACTTGGGTTGCTCAAGTCGCACCCTCCATGACTCCATGAGATCCTGGCGGAGTTGGGACCGCTGGTCCTCGATTTCTCGAGACGCAGACCTGTGGTCCCGCTCCAGCGGCTCTCGCTTCCAGGTCCCATGGAGGGGTCCCGGCTAGGAGACATGCAGCCTCTCCGGAGATCGTGCGGTACCCCCGTATGGTTCTGACGGCCAAGGTTCGAAGTGGTCTGTTTAACAGAGTCACGTTCCCCTTGACCGCCAACCTATCCGCCCATACGGGAGCCCCGTATAGGGCCATACTCCGCACGATCCCCAGGTACAGTCTCCTGCAGGAAGCGTTGGGTCCCTTTAGGTTGGGCATCAGTCGCGAAAGTGCGGCCGATGCCTGCGTCACCTTGGGGACCTAACTTCGGAAATGTGGTCCGAAGTTCCATCGGCTATCAAGTACGATCCCTAGGTATTTCATCGAGGGCTTGATGCCGATGCTAACGCCTCCCTCATTTATGCTGGAACCTTCGGGTGGACCGTTCTGAGGTCTGTGAAAACACAGAACCTCGGACTTGTGCAAGGCCACCTCCAGTCCCAGCTGCCGTATCCGACCCACGACTTGAGCAACACCCGTCGTGACCTTGAGTGCTGCCTCCTGGTATGTTGCACCACGCGCAGTGACGAGGGTATCGCCGGCGTAGCACGTTACGCCGACGCCCCTAGGCAACGCATTCCGCAGCACCCAGTCGTAGCCGATGTTCCACAGAAGCGGGCCCAGGACCGACCCCTGTGGAACACCGCACGACACATCTCACCGAGCTGGCCCGAGCCAGTTGGGGAAAGCTATGGCCCTCTCCGAGAGATAGGCCCCGACAATACGACGGAGGTAGAGAGGCGTTTCGTGATACACGAGCGCCTCCCTAACGCAGCTCCATGGCAAGGTGTTGAACGCGTTGGCGATGTCAAGAGACACCGCCACCACCACCTTGCCCTGCGAGACTGCTTCCTCCGCCAGGCTCTTCACGCGCATGATCGCGCTCACGGTGGAGCGTCCCCGACGGAAACCGAACTGGTTATCCGCCAGGTCTGGCCCCACACTCGTGAGATGCTCGACGAGGCGTTCCGCGATAATTCGCTCAAAGAGCTTACACACCTCGTCGAGCAACACGATCGGCCGGTATCCGGACGGTGAGTCCACCGGCTACCCCGCCTTACGGATCAGGACCAGTTTCCCCGTCCTCCACACCTTGGGAAACTGGCCCCTTTCGAGCCATACGCTAAAGAGCCCCATCAGTCGAGGCCCGAGTTCTTCGAGGGCCAGGAACCATGCACGGCCAGGAATGTCGTCGGGTCCGGGGGCAGTGATTTTCCGGCGTTCAAGCCGGAGTACTGCCGCACCTAGCTCCCCCACGCTGACTTCGGGTACGTCATCTTCGCTGGTGCTATCCGCGTTGGGCAGAGACGGAGCCATGCGCGGAGAGACGTGCTCCTCCGCGCTCGTCGGAAACAGGGAGCCCATGACCCGCTGCAGCGGGGCGAACGGGGCGCTTGGAACCCCCCCCCCCCCCCCCCTATTGTTCGTGACGTATGTTCTCGACATACTTCCGGGGTTGGAGACTTCTAGTCTTCAATTTAGTGTTGGTACTGGAAGAGGACATATAGTATTATAAGCGCGTCGAATTATACCCCTTTTTGTCTTTACGTCGGCGACTCTGCTTATTCCGTCTCTGCCGGGTATGAGGCGCACGATGCGACCTAGGGGCCACATGAGTGGTGGTGTGTTTGTCTGTTTCAGGACCACCATAGATCCATCCTCAAGGGATCCGTCGGAGGCCGACCACTTGGTCCTCTGTTGGAGGTAAAATATTTATTCCTTGGAAAACCGATTCCAAAACTGTTGTTTGAGGTCGTTTTAGGCTGGAGATATTCTGGCCGGTTACTTCAGGATCACAGGCAAGGCTGTGAGAGACCTTCCAATCAGGAAATGGGCAGGAGTCAATGGGTATAGGTCTGTTGGATCTGTGGATAGGGGCGTGAGAGGACGAGAGTTCAGTATTGCTTCAATCTGTATTAAGCACGTAGCCATTTCCTCGAAGGTGAGGTGTGTAAGGCCCAGTATACGTCGTAAGTGGCTCTTTACTGAGTAGACCAATTTTTCCCAAAGTCCACCAAACATTGGCGCATAGCACGGAATGAACGAGAAATTTAAATTATACCTGTCTCTGCCATTTCCGATGAATAGTCGTGGCTCAAAATGTCAGCTAGCGCGTTATAGGCTCCCACGAAAGTAGTATCAGTGCTGCAATAAATGCTTCCTTGGTTAAATCCGAGACTAGTTCCAAATGGACTGCCCTTGTGGCTAAACAAACGAACACACAAATAAAAGACTTAATGAGTCGACATCCTCTACCCCTGCGATCGGCTATCAAAATTGGTCCGGCGTAGTCGACCTGTCTCTATGAATGGGAACTCCAACTGAACCCGCTCCCTCGGCAGATTCCCCATGATAGGTTGAACGGTTTTACCCTTAATTCGTTGACATTTGACGCATTTGTGTACGGTGGATTTGGCTAGATTCCTGCCACCTACAACTGTGGTCCCGCATGGAACAAGCGAAGATGGTAAGTGTGAAATAACATCTTTGTAATATGATGTTGACTACATATAATAATAGGGTGCTTCACGTTGTAGTCGTAGTACGAGTTATCTAACCTTCCCCCCACACGCATTATTCCTGATTCGATAAATGGCGATAATGAAATAAGACGGCCCTTTGTAGGAAGAGACTTCCCCGAGGACAGCAGTTCGTACTCTATAGGGAACATTTCCTGCTGGCATGTTTGGATGATAAGATCTGCACTGTACGACAACTCTGAATTAGTAAGCGTAGCGCCGTGACTTATACCATTTTTTCGACACTTATTAGTGAATCTAATGACATATGCCAAAATACGTTTTAATTTTGTGTAATTAGATGCGTTATGGATTAAGTTTAAAATTGAATTATAATGTTTGCTCTCCTTGGTTTGTGTAACTATATTTGTGTGCAGTGATATATTTAATTGTGTGTGTGATTTCAATAGTTCTGGTATTTGTGCATTATTGTCAGTATTAGGCATAGGTGGCCATTGAGATGCATCGAGGGACAAATAGGAAGGCCCCGACCACCACAGGGAAGATTGACCTATGAGGTCAGCGCTGAGACCACGCGAAATTAGGTCAGCTGGGTTATCTTTGGAGGGCACGTATCGCCATATATTGTCTCCAAACCCTTCCCGTATCTCTGATACACGATGCCTGACAAAGGGCTTAAGAGAAGCAGGGAGCGTCGACAGCCAACCCAGCACAATCATTGAATCGCACCAGAAGATACAATTTGATGGCCTTATAGTTAGGGATTCATGTACCTTAGTGCATAGTCTAGTACCGAGCCAAACCCCACAAAGCTCCAACCTCGGGATCGTAGTAGCTTTGATCGGCGCTAGCCTGCTCTTTGATGCAAGCAGGCTTGTGTGAATAGAGCCATCCTCGGCCACAGCTCGAACGTACATGCACGCACCGTAGCACCTTTCGGATGAATCTGTAAATACGTGTAACTCTACAGATAAAGGATTATCACATACAACCCACCGTGGGATGCTAAGTGTATTAAGACGAGGCCAGGACTCGGTGAGCTTCACCCATAGTGTCTTAATATCTGGTGGTACTTCACTATCCCAAGAACAATTGTCAATCCATAACCTTTGTAAGATCAACTTAGCCTCCATGATCGTTGGGGAGACGAGTCCCAGGGGATCGAAAATTTGAGCAATTTTGGACAGTATGTATCGTTTTGTAATTAATGTGCTTGTGTGTAACGGCGACTTAATTGAAAATGTAAGTGTATCGGTAGTCGCTCGCCAGTTAAGGCCGAGAGTTTTGCTAGGTTCGTCAATGCTTAAATTTACTGTGTTGGAATTGTCTAGATGAATCGTGGAATTTGTGTCTGTAACCGAGTGTAATACTTGGACGTTCTTCGACTGCCACTTTCTCGGTGTTAATTGTGCAGATTTCAAGACATTGATGACATCTCTACCTAAGGTTATAGTAGATTCAAGAGAGTCACTCCCGGACAGAAAATCATCCACATAAAAATCGTGTTGGATCGCGTGTTGTGTACGTGTACTTGATGAGTGCTTTGAGAGCTCGGTCAAACATCTAGTACTGATGAACGGTGAAGCCGAGTGGCCATAAGTAATAGTGTTCAGAGTATACATCGCCATAAAATCTGTTGTAGGGTTCGCTGTGAATCCTCAATATTGATTTGTCTGAAAAATTTCTCTATATCGGCTGATATGACATATTTGTGCTGCCGGAACCGTAGGAGTATAGACATTAGGTCATCTTGTACTCTAGGACCTACTGCTTGAATATCGTTTAGCGACTTACCGGATGTTGTGGCAGCCGAGGCATCGAAAACGACTCTCAATTTAGTGCTGGACTCTCGGAATACGCCGTGATGTGGAAGGAAATACGAGTAGGGACATGACGCTGAGAGTAATGTGGATTCGCTCATGTGGCCCAATGTCTCATACTCCCGCATGAAATCCACATAGAGTCTCCTCAGTTCCGGGTCCCTCTCGAGCCGTCGTAAGAGTTGCCTAACACCTCAGCGGACTCCTTCAGTGGAATCGAAACAACAAAGCGGCCATTGTTGTCGCGTTTTGTCGTGTTTTTGAAATGTTGCTCACAGAAACGCTCCTCAGACGTAAAATTATACTTTGGCGATATTGAGTCAAGCTCCCAGCGTGTGAGGTCAGTATCTGTGTTGTTGGTTCTGATTTTATCGTGGGTAAACATGCACAACAATTTTGTGTTTTTTGGCTGTGGTAGTGAGCCTGAAATGAGCCATCCTAGCTTTGTCTCAAAAAGCGTTGGCATTTGTTTTCCTAGCTGTATTCGGTTAAAACCTATCACCGACCAAAAGACTTCCGCCCCCACGAGAATGTCAATGGTCGATGGAATATTAAAAGAAGGATCGGCCAGGCTAAGGCCAGAGGGCACGGGTAAATGTTTTATGTTTATGTATGAATGTGGTATTGGAGGTGTGATTTTTGGTAGGACAAAGCAATCAATGTCATTCTTATATAACCCGTCATATGATTCTAGATGTAAGTAACAGGACTCTGTTACAGTTGACCTTTGATTGTTTATCCCTGCCAAATTTGAGCTTACTCTACGAATGGGTAATTTAAGCTTACCACACAAATCCTTGGTGACGAAATCAGTGCTTCCATTGTCTAGCAAGACTCTGGTGCTGTACGGTTTGCCCAATTGATCCGTCAGCTTAACCCAAGCTGTGGACAGTAATACATTGCATGATAAATCACTTGGTACTGCATCGATATTTGTTCCCGACAGACCAGGGGACTGTTCGTCGTCGTGCGAGTGTAGCAACATATTATGTTTTTTATCGCAGTACTTACAATTACTTAGCCTGCATGTGTCCACCAAATGACCTGGGCGTAAACAGTTGGGACAGAGTTTTAATTCTCTGACTCTTTTAATGCGGGCATCTAATGACAATGACCTAAACTGATCACAGTTAAATATAGGGTGTGTTTGTTTGCATAAAGGGCACGGATGAATTTTCCACCTGATTTTGTATAATGTGAAGCTACTACGAAGCTCCTAGGCCTACTGCCTGTAGCTTTAGCCTGAGACGCCCTAGCCTCCTCCAGCGTCTCCAACAGGTTGCAACGATTCGAAACAAATGTAGTAAATATTTCCAAGGAGGGAGGTTCAGTCAGAGAATTCCTATGTTCTTCCCATTCCCTACTCGTTATTGGGTCCAGCTTTAATGCCATGATGTGGACGATCAACGAATCCCAGTATTCTATAGGCTGACCCAATGTACCTAGTGACCTAAGATTTTTCTTGGTTTCGTCAACAACCAAGCGCAAGTTTTTACTGCATTCTTTGTCACTGATTCAATGTTGAGCAATGCCTGAATATGATTTGTAACTAATAGCTGCTTATTATCGTACCTGTCGCACAACAATTTCCATGCCTCCACGTAGTTAGAATCCGTAAAGTCTAAGCTTCTAATCACCAAAGCGGCTGCACCGTGGAGAGAACTACGTAAATAGTGAAATTTGCTGATATTATTAATGTCTTTCTCCTCATGAATCAAAGACACGTAAGAATCCCTGAACTCCAACCAATTTTGATAGCCACCCCCGAAAGTAGGTAAATTAATTTTAGGCAATCTAACATTATTTTGTCTATGTGTAACCACAGTGGGCTGATCATAGAGCATACCTCGGACTTGTTTGTTGAGCTTGAGCGAGCTGCCGCCAGCTGCTTGTAGTACTGGGTCTCGAACTGGTTGCGCTCGGCGTATTGCTCGTCTGGGTTAACCGCCAAATACTCCAACTCATTCTGAAACCCGTCGTAATTGGCATAGCCTCTCGATTTTTAACTCGACTTCGACTAACTGCTCATCACTTAGCTGTTTACATGTTTTAAAAGGCATTAAATACGCGGAGAATTGCGTTAGCTGAGATTTTATTGCAGCACGTCTCCTAACCAGCTCTTTTATTTTTTCATCAGCCATAGTTTTAAGTTCAAAAGAATATTATAGAAGGAAGATGTAGATTGGAATAGAATTGGGATAGAACTAAAAGGTATAACGTGCCCAGATCGCAAGCCAACAGCTGATTGCTATGACGTAATTTACGGGGCAATGACCATTATTAGCACAAGAAAAGAAAAATGATAATAATGTGGGTAGGTGGTAGATGGCAGCTGGCTGGATGGCAGGCAATTCACCGTTCGACCAAAAAATTTTTACAATAATTAAAATAAATAGGGTAGTAGCACAATCTTGTAAATTTCAATAATACTAAATGTTGTACACAATCTAACATAAATCCCAAACAACTAAATCACAATTACGAACGGCACAATGGAATTTCAAAATAAAATTAACTAGGGAATCTAGGTATATACCAAGGTACTAAACTATGAGTATGGCTACTAGGTACAAAGATTCAATTAAACCACAAAGGGGTATTGGAAATAGGGCTAGGTACTATGCGATAATACGATGGTTTATAGCAACATAACTACTCGAGGTTATGGAATTGTTAGTATTAAGCGACAAATGTTAGTAGGTAATGAAATTGGAAGGATCTCACGTTATATTGTGTTTTTTGATTTGCCGTTTTTTCTTTTCCTGTCCCTTTCCGACAACCGTTGATTGGAACTGGGCTCCGCTCTGTGGCTAAGATGACCTGCTTGTCCAATTGCCACAATTGACGGTATCCAAATTTTTTATCCATTTTTTTCTTCAAAACCGTTACTCCAAGGTCTTGCTGGTTTTTTCTACTTCTTCTCTCGAAGGACCATGTTCAGAAGTGTATGAGTTGTTAGAAGGAAACGCTGGTATTGCTAGTAAACTTGTAATAAATAGTTCTTCAGAAACTTCGGATAATAATAATTTAGAGTATAAGGTAGGTAGGTATACGGTCTTGTTCGTGTATGTGTCCGTCTTGACGTGTGTAGCGTTCGTATGGTAGTGGTTGTAGTGGGGTGACGCACAATTCGGATTTAGGCAAGGTATGTCGACTGAAGACGCTGTTTCTTCGATCAATTCCCATATTGTTTCCAATCTAGATATGGGCAACAAATGCTTGGCTACATTCCTTAATTTAAAAAAGCATTCGACACCGTCTCTGTTCCCACTCTTATTAAAAAGCTGGACCGTATTGGAATACGTGGTAACTCACTCTCACTTTTTGAAAGTTATCTCTCCGAGCGCGAGCAGAAGGTTAGAATAGGTAGTCACATAAGTGAATGTGAAAAGATAACAAGGTGTTTCGGATACATGACTGCCATAATTCTTCAAATATTGACTGCAATTGTACACTGCAGGAAAAAGTGCAAAATATAAAATACCTTGGTATAATTATAGACCAAAGACTATCATGGCATGCTCACCTAGACTTATTGACAAAGCGGGTACGGAAATTTAAGTGGGTTTTCAAAACTTTGCGTCACGTAGCTGCACCCGATATTCTTGTCAGAATTTATACTTCGTTGCTCCAATCGATACTTACTTATTGTATACCGGTGTGGGGGGGAGTGACTAAAGTTAAGTTTATGGAACTGGAGAGAGCTCAAAGGTCTGTTTTAAAGGTCATGTTTTTTAAACCATACAGATTCCCTACTGTTGAACTGTATCAGCTGAGTGATGTACTCACAGTTAGACAGCTTTAATATTACTGGCAGTTTTAAAGGTTCATGATAGTGTACATTTTAACCCCAATCTTCTTAATAATAGGGTCAGTCATAATGTAGTTCCTATCCGTACCGTTGCTACTTCGTTTGCAAGTAGACAATTAAATTGGAAGTCAGCCTATTTGTACAATAAAGCAAACAAAATTCTGAGAATTTATCCTATGGCTCATCACGACTGCAAAATATCACTAGTTTCGTGGCTAAAAAGTTTAAACTATACAAATACGGAGGAATTTTTATATGTAATATCGTAGATATAATCATGGGATCATTAAAAAGTAGAATAAATAATAGTAAGTAATAAGTAAAAAATAAATAAAAAAAGCTATCTATATCTTCCTTTACAAACAGCAGCTCATTCACGCACACCTGAAAACACACACATATACAACCAGACATAAAACACACACACACACATACACCACACACACGAACACACACTAACCCATCCACACTTACCGTTCATTCTTAATCTTTAATAAAATAAGTTAATAATTAGCTAGTAATAACATTGGATGCTTACTTACCTGTTACTATAGATTATCATAAAATGTGAAGAGCGAGGCCTCCCATCACAAGCATTTATTACTTACCACTAATATGTATTTAGCAAGTAAAGAACGAAAATAAAGATTTAATATTATTATTAAAAGAAAATAAAGATTTATTATTATTCTCTTTATTAAAACATTACACATATTCATTACATTTTTAAATAGATTTATAAAAAAATACATTTAAAAATATAAAAAACAGTAACCCACCGGTATCGAGTACAGGGACTAAGCTACCGGTGGTTAGGGCTCCAGAGATAGGAACTTCCGCACAATACGGGCCGTGTTCAACAGAACCGCCTTCTGCATTAAGCCCTTGACCCAGCTGCCTAACGCGAGCCTCTGTAGTTGGAGGTCGAGACTCTTGGCTATTAGGCCATGTGCAGATACGACTATCGGAACAATAATCGCCGAATCCACATCCCACATGTCGACAATCTCGTGAGCAAGGTCCAAATATTTAATTTGTTTATCTTTTTCTGCTTTCACGAGATTCTCGTCATGTGGCACAGTGATATCGATAATTACTGCAAGGCGCTTTAATCGATCCATTATCACTATATCAGGTCTGTTAGCTATAACCGTCCTATCAGTGATAATAGATCGATCCCAATACAATGTGACATGACCGTTTTCAAGAACTGGGTCGGGCACATACTTTTAATAAGGTACCTCCACGTCGACAAGGTTATACTTTAGAGCAAGTTGCTGGTGGATAATCCTGGCTACTTGGTTGTGTCTGTGCAAATACTCCCCATTCGCAAGACGAGAACAACCAGAGATAATATGTCTTAAAGATTCTCCGGGACGATGACATGCCCGACAGATGTCAATCGTACCATCTTTTACAATATATCTCCGATAGTTGTTCGTCATCACGACTTCGTCAATAATTGCACAGATGAAACCCTCAGTTTCTCCGAAGAGATCACCAAATCGTAACCAGGATACCGATGCTGTTGAGTCAACATCGGGCCCATTTAGAGCCCGATAAAATCGACCATGCAGTTCCTTGCTCTTCAATATTTCCTTTCGATCTGATACACTCAATATTACATTTGGGCCAGTTCTCTTTCGCAAGGGAGAGCGGGGTCAGTCCGTTGTCTATTGCCACAACATCTCGATGCACATCCACGTCCACCTGCAGGAAATACTCTCTAAGGTTGCATATCTCACGGTTATGGAGAGTCTTGGCATTTAAAAATCCACGACCCCCACATTTCCGTGGTATATACAACCTCATTACTGACGAACGTGGGTTTGATTCGATATGAAGTCAATAGACAACGCACCTTCCTATCCAGAGCTTCTAATTCCGTCTGAGTCCATCTAAGTATGCCAAAAGAGTATACTAAGACTGACATGGCCCAGCCGTTGACAGCACGCACCTTGTTACCGCCTGACAAAAGACTTTTCAGTACTTTTTTCAGGCGGCCAAAGAAACGATCCTGCAACTTCTGTTTCATGTCAGTCTCAGCAATACACAGAGCTTGAGACATACCTAGATATTTGTAGGTTTCAGTTGCGGAGAGTGACCCAAATCGTGTGAAATCTGAAAGATTGACTCCTTCAGATTCCACAATCCCACCCCTTTTTACATGCATGACCGCACACTTATCTACCCCAAACTCCATACTGATGGCCTTACTAAAAGTTTCAGTAACTTTATTATTATTATTAAGCTGATATTTGTCTTCAAAAAATAAGATATATAGGTGACTCAAAGGTGATTAAACAAGTCTACTATGCACTTTGTCAATCAATATTAACATATTGCATAACTTCATGGGGAGGAGTAGGCCTTGCTTTTACTCGTCTAGCAAGCCCAGAGGGCAATCCTTAAGGTATCAACGTTCCGCCCTTTCCTATTTCCCACTAACCTCCTATACAAATCCTGTGAAGTATTAACAGTCCGTCAGCTATTCATACTCAGCACAGTACTAAAACAACACGCATCACTTCCCTACAGCACTGAAGTTTCTTACAAAAGACGGAAAGATATTGTTTGCACTGAAAGAACTACGATAAAACGCGAATACACAGGCAAATTTTATTTGTTCTTAGGACCGCTTCTGTACAATAGGATAAACGCTACAGCAAATATTATCCTCTTAATTATGTTCGTTGTAAGCAAGTACTAAAGAATGCCCTCAAAGGGATGTCCTACGATGACACAGAGGAGTTATATATATCTGTTTTAAAATAAATAGTGATAAGTTGAATAATTAATACATAGGTACCTAATATAGTTATCAATATAAAGCCACTTTGGCATTGTACTAGCTCGTCTTATGTAATATGAATAACCTACCCATGTAATATAATGCTGATTATTGTTAAATTTTGACTTAAATGCAATTGGCGCCTGAAGCACAGGACTACCTAGTTCAGGCGCAAATTACGTTTATACGACTACCTATTTATAAGACATTTAGATATATGTAAATAGGTATTATTAGACCTACATACTTAAGTTACTGATGCACTAACTATTATTTTTAAATTAAGACTATGTAAAATTTTATTGTACAATTATTACGAGTATTACGAAAAAATAAAAATTTATTACTACATATTATTATGGATTAATTTGAACTTAATCTCAGCATAATCGCTGGTGTATGTAAACCAAACACGGGCTTATGCCAAGTGCGTTGGTTCATTGTGTAATGTTGTGAGTGTTTGTGTAGTGGATGTAAGGAATCGTCGCACTATAGAGCAAGTGCCTATTACCACTGCTTTCTGCAAGGGGATGTAAGTGTACTTATTTAAATCTAATTTATCCAGAAAAGTGTGCAAAGATTTTGGTATGAGTCCTGTTAATGAGATAATTATTGGAATGATTTTAACGGTCTGCTGATGCCACATTTGGCGTATTTCATCTGCGAGTAGTATGTACTTCTGGATTTTCTCTATGTATTTTTTTCTTAAATTTTCTGTATTAGGTATTGCTATGTCTATTAAATATGTGACTTTTTTATCTTTTAGTGTTAGTGTTATGTCTGGTCTATTATTTGTCGTAGTCTTGTCGGTTATTATATCACGGTCCCAGTATAATCTTACATTTTCATTATTAAGCACACTTTTTGGTTTGTATTTGTAATATGGTTCCACTTTATCTACTAATTTATATTTAAAAGCTAATTAAGAGTGAATATGTTTCGCTACATTATTGTGTCTTTCTGTGTACTGCTTGTTTGCCAGAAACGTGCAACCTTCAGTAAGGTGTTCTATGGTTTCCTGACTTGAGTTGTATAACCTACACTTATCCGATATAACTGTTGGATTGTTTATAATGTATTTTACATAATTTTTTGTTTTGATAATTCGGTCTTGGATAGCCACCATAAAGCCTTCGGTCTCTTTATAAATATTTCCCTTTGTTAACTATGCATTTGATGCTTCTGTATCTACGTGTTCCTGTTGGAGTTGGTTGATGTATTTTCCATGTAGTGATTTCTGGTTCCACTTTTCCATTTTCTGGTCATCTGTAATAAAGGGTTCTGCTGAATAGTAGTTGTTGGATGTATTTATTTCAATCAATGCTTTATGCATAGGGCTATTCTCGGCTTTATTGCACATGTGATTACGAATGTTGTGGACTTGTTTGTTGTGTAAATTTTTTATATCAATTAATCTTCTACCTCCTAATCTTCTGTTCAGATGAAATCTTCAATTCAATTCAATTCAATTTATTCAATCATTGCAAATATGGGTACATATGGATGTTAGAAACAGTATGTAGGTACAGAATCGGTAATCCGCGGGTTTTCTTCAATTAACCGCTTAACAGTAGCCACATTATTTT
Source organism: Nudaria mundana (assembly GCA_963556515.1). Taxonomy (NCBI): domain Eukaryota; kingdom Metazoa; phylum Arthropoda; class Insecta; order Lepidoptera; family Erebidae; genus Nudaria; species Nudaria mundana. The sequence goes on along the minus strand of OY748305.1, from coordinate 8,943,217 downwards.
CGTTGACGGCAGTTGAAGGCCGCCCTTCACGAAATTCGTCATGTAAAGAAACTCGACCTCTCCCAAATTCAGCAAACCATCGCCTCACGGTGCTCAAACAAGATGCTTCTCTCCCAAAATCATTTCGAAGACGAGCGGCACAGTCTTGCGGAGAGAGAGAACTTTTAAAATCATAAAAAATCATCGCTCTAAAACATTTTCGACTTAATTCCATTTTCGTTGCATACGTAGAACTTTGATGTGTGATAAAAAACAATTGACAAATGATTTCCCGCCAATTGTTTTTTTATTATTATTAAGAAGGTTGCAACGTTTAAAAAAATTAGCTAGAAGTGCAAAACTTTTAGTGTGCCCCATGTATATTTCTGTATCTATGACTAGTTGTTCCTTACACCCTCTTTAACCCTTCCTACAAACTTTTTGTTCTTCTGCAATAATGTTATTATGTGTCAAGTGTCTGTTTATTTTGTGTGAAATTACAGCTGTGAGTAACTTGTAGAGTGTTGGTAAACAAGTTATGGGTCGGTATTTCGCGGGGTTTTTTGTGTCTGCGTCTTTAGGTATGAGGAATTTGTTGCCTTGAGTAACCTAGAGAGTATCTATCAAATATTTTGAATATTTTTACACAGCGCCATCTAGCCCAAAGTATGCTAATATAAGCTTGTCTTATGGGATTAACAGATAATCGCAGAACAAACCGTAGCTCCACATAAAGGTTTGTCCTGGGTTTCGGATAGAATAGAATAGAATAGAATATGCTTTATTGTACACCAATACAATACAATAAATATACAGAAACGTGTTATCAATTTAGTATGTACAAATGGCGGCCTTATCACCAAGAGTGATCTCTTACAGGCAACCTTAGGATGGACTTAAGTAGACAGAAGTGAAATAAAAAGTGGATAGTTATTGGCGGATCCACTACCTCTAATTCCATCTTAAGCTGCAGTGTCACTAAACCCTGAACTACGTTTTTTTTTAACTCCGGGAGACCGCGGCCGCTCCCATGTCCATTGCTGAAGGCGTCTCTGGTGACACCAGAAGGTATTTGCGGTGGACGCCCGGCGGACTTTGGCCACCTGTGTGGCCTCTTCGGGGGTTTGGTCGGAATGAAAATCCCACGTCGTTGGGGTTGGGTTTAATCCCGCGTCTGCTTCTGTAAGGACGGCGGGTAGCTATCCCGCCGTCCTCAGGCCCCGATCATAGAGGTCGATGGTCCAGGTGTAACACTGGGAAGTCAACCCCAGCCACCAGCGGAACAGTCGGAGAGGGTTAGGAGACTATTTAAAGTTATCCCAGGGCGCCAGTTCACATATGAACGGTGTGTGTGATGATAGGAGACTTCAATAAGGCAACAACACTAAAGAGGGTTCACAGAGTATATATTATTATAACCTTAACCCATCCAACAGCGCTTTAATTAACATCTCGACAGTACCACATGTCAAAAAACGATTCACAGGTTTTCAACCGACGAAAAAATAGGCGGTTATACAATTATGGACATTTGTATATTGCATGATCGTTCGAATCATGTCATTTATTTGATACGTCATCTTAAATATGATATAGTTTGCCAGGCCTAAGCTGATCGTTGCATTTGTGTGAGTAATCACGAAAAGTAGAGTAAAAAAGCTGTGGGTAGTTGTGTGTTCAACACATGTGTGTGTAAAACAGGTCACACAAATGTAAACCTCAGCTTACGCCTCTCGAACTATATCAAATAACTTATAAGACAACTGTAATACAAACACTACGGTAGCTCCCCTACACGTAAAGTGTGTAGAGGCCTTTGCATGCATTACCAAGTCTTTGCAATTCTTTGGTTTTTCACTTCCGAGACTTGAACTACGGAACCCTATTTTTTTATAAATTTAAATATTTTTAATATCGTGGGTCTACGAATCAAACAATAATTTTAATATCCTCATTTTATACCTGCATGCTGTAGTTTATACAATGCTGTTTCTAAAAGAGGTTGACAGGGTACTCAAATAAAGAGTATGAAAAGCAGAAACGGGAGCTGCCAGGTATAATTTACTAATTTTATATTATGTACTTACTTTCGTGATTATCATCACTAACTAAGCCTTTTCACAACCCACGTAGCTAACCACGTAGCGGAAACGCTTTCCAGTCTAACTGAGTAGAAGCTGAACTTCGATATTTTCGTGAAGCGACTGCCATTCTGACCTCCACAACCAGTTGGATTTTATTTTAAAATAACCTCATAGTCATACGAATCCAGACGTGGTCCCAGTGGACAGTGGCTTAACGTGCTCTCCGAGGCATGGAGAGGAATCAAAATCTTCAGGAAAAAAAAATTCTCAAGAATACCTCCTGGAATTAAGGCCAGGTAGGTTCAATTGTTGTGCATAGTTTTTGAAATATTTACGTACCTATACTAACACAAAACAAATGCTTTTTAAACGTGATAAACTCATGAATTATATTAATCTTTAAGAGAGTGACATGACCTTTGATTTTTGGGTACTACTATTATAACACTTATGTAGGTAGATAATATTAAAAGTAAACAATAGTAGTTGCGATTTGCACCCGAAAAGCGAAATATAAAATTATCAAACTCATATCGAAAGTTATTCAGCTAATCACTGAAAAAGTAAACATTAGGTACCTCATCAATGATAAGAAACTTATTAGTGATAATTTTTCTGTATATAAGCAGCCACTACAGCTTGTTACAGCACAGTTGACAGCGGCTGTGGAAAGATGAAGACTGTCCTGATCCTCGCTGGGCTTGTAGCCCTTGCCCTGGGTGTGGCCGTACCCCGTCAAGAATATAAATTCAAAACTGGTAAGTTGTTGATAATAAGTTTCAATATTACTTTTACATACTCAGTTAATACTACTAAATTACTTAGTTTAAACGTATTGGGTTTCATTGATTTTATATGTGGGACTGCAAAAGAAGCAATAATAAAATAAAACTACCTTCGTCTTTGTCTAGAGAATCAGTTGCTAACGAAATTATAACCTAAATTAATTCAGCCGTTTTAAAGTGACTTGGTTAGCTTACTGAATTTATTCACAGTGAAATGCTTATTAAAGTTATGTTTTTATTATATGCGATATTTAACTTGATAATGTTTTATTGCCACAGTTGATGCCGACTTTGTGTCGCGTCAGAAAAGAGTGCTGTCTCTATTTGACCGTTATGATGAAAATGATGTAACAGTAGACTACTACAAAGCTGGCAAGGACTACAGCATTGAATCTAATCTTGACAATTACACCGTAAGTATTAGTGATGCCACGTATTTACCACTATTATGATATTTTGTTGCAAATTCATCGTTCACTATGAGGTTTTATATCATATTTTAAAAGTCACAAAATGTAATTAATCTTTTCAGAACAAGAAAGCTGTAGAAGAGTTTTTGACTCTGTACAAGGCCGGTTTCTTACCCAAATACCATGAGTTCTCAATCTTTTATGAACGAATGAGGGATGAGGCTATCGCTCTATTCCACGTTTTCTACTACGCCAAGGACTTCGAAACTTTCTACAACACTGCAGCTTGGGCTAAACAGTACATTAATGAAGGACAATTCTTGTATGTCTATTATATTGCCGTTCTTCAAAAGCCTGATCTTCAAGGGATCGTGCTCCCAGCTCCGTATGAACTATACCCTCAGTACTTCTTCAATACCGACGTCTTCTACAAGCAGTACGGAAAGTACTTTAACAATGTGGATAAATACGACAGTGAATATGGTGTCGTTAAAGAACAAGACAACTTTGTATTCTACTCAAATTACTCCAGCTCTCTTACTTATCCCAATGAAGAGCAAAGATTATCGTATTTCACGGAGGACATTGGATTGAACTCTTACTACTATTACTTCCACACTCACCTGCCATTCTGGTGGAATTCTGATAAATTCGGAGAATTCAAAGAACGTCGTGGAGAAATTTACTACTTCTTCTATCAACAACTGTTGGCTCGTTATGGTTTGGAGCGTTATGCCAATGGACTGGGTGATATTCCTGAGTTTTCATGGTACCTGCCATTCAAGACTGGCTACTACCCACACTTGACCGCTGGTTCTGCTCCATTTGCTCAAAGGAGTAACTATTACGACGTTCATAGTGAGAAGAACTTTGAACCTGTTCGCTTCTTGGATGCTTATGAGAAGACCTTCTTCCAGTACCTGCAGCAAGGCCACTTCAAGGCTGTAAGTGTTGCTCTTATAATACCTATACCTATTTATTTTTCTTTTGTGTAGTTTTCATACACTTATACATACAGTCACGCCTCTTTCCCATAGGGGTAAGCAGAGTTTATGGAATTCCACTAGCTACTACTAGTTTGTAATAGTATTTAAATATTTTGTTATTGTTTCTACAGTTCGACAAAGTGGTTGACTTTACCGATCCAAAGGCTATCAACTTCGTGGGTAACTACTGGCAGACTAACGCTGACTTATATGCTGAGGAACATATTGAAAACTACCAACAGTCATACGAAATCACTGCTCGTAAAGTACTCGGAGCAAGCCCCACACCATACGATAAGTAAGTATTGTTTATTTACATAGCGTTTTTTGTTTTCTTTACCAAATTGTTTAGAAATTTGAACTCATAAATCAAAATTGACCCGTGCAATGCCCATTGTATATTAAGATGCATCTCGTAAGTTGTGTCCTCGCACTCTTCCATGGCACGGCGCCGCCCGTATCGTTGGCATTGATTGTGGTAATCTTCGAACAAATATTCATACTTTTAATTGTATTATTTTAATTACAGGTACACATTCCTTCCAAGTGCTCTGGACTTCTATCAGACTTCCCTCCGTGACCCTGCCTTCTACCAGCTGTACCAGAGGATCGTAGATTACTTCATCCAATACAAACAGTACCTTAAGCCGTACACATATGATGATCTTCATTACGTTGGAGTCAAGATTAATGACGTTAAAGTTGACAAACTTATCACCTACTTCGAATACTTCGACTTCAATGTCACAAACAGATTGACAACTAGTGCACACCTGTTAGAAAACATCAAAAACAGCTATTTGATCCGTCAACCACGTCTTAACCACGAAGAATTCTCATTGGACATTGAGGTAAAGTCTGACATAGCTTCAGATGCTGTTTTCAAGATTTTCCTCGGACCTAAGTACGATAGCAATGGCTACCCTGTGAACATCGAGGAAGATTGGTCGAAATTCTGCGAATTGGACTGGTTCGTACACAAAGTTAATGAAGGCGTTACTAAAGTGACACGTAAATCAACTGAGTTTACATACTACAAGGAAGACAGTGCCCCTACAAATAAAGTTTGGGAGTACTTAGAACAAGGTAAGGTCCCTTACGATATGTCAGTCCAGCCTTACAATCTACCTAGAAGACTGCTTCTACCAAAGGGTACCTACGGTGGATATCCATTCCAGTTCTTCGTGTTCGTGTATCCATACACCGCTGAAACCAAGGGCAAGGATGTTTTCGAGAACTTCGTCCTAGATAACAAACCTTTCGGTTATCCCTTCGACAGACCAATAAACACAGTTTATTTCAAGCAGCCCAATATGTATTTCAAGGACATCCAGATTTACCACAAGGGGCCATTATTCTCATACCAACTCAACACTCCCACATATGTTAACCAGAACAAGTCATGAATGAATACCGTCTATTAGTTAAATAATGCACAAACTGCGATATAAATAAATAATTTTAATAGAATGCTCAAATTATATTCACTTGGTTTTTTTTCGTAACTTACCTTTTTTAAGATAAAGAAAAAGTTTTGTTGTGTACAGTGCGATATAATATGCATTTCATACACAACAGTATACGTCTGTAAACATGGAACATGGAGTTACCATCGCCAGAGAACTTCCTTGTTGCGGCAGCTCGAAAAGGAGCTTCTCTGGTGATAAACAAAATAGATGAACTTGGTTGTGGCTATGACTCATGATGTATAATGTATTATTATGGCAATACAAACACCAATGTGACAAAGGTATACAAATATTATCACAAAAACACATTACAAAGATTCAGTACCCAACAATACAATTTAAAAGTAGTTTGCATTATTATAACATGTATACATAAGTATATTAATATATTTGTGTCATATCAAGAAAAAATAATAAACAAAACAATTACCTACTCAACAATAACTACTTTATAGAATACAACGGTACTAATAGTAATAAGGTACTCAGTTAATATAAATGAGGTGAAAAGTATCCATTGCTCGCAACATTATTTTGCTTATGATGAACCAATATTTTATAAAATTTATAATTATTAGCCGTATCTTTTTGATTGCATGACGCTCTGTGGAAAGGGAATCCTAAAGGCTTGGTGTCTAGTTCATTGTTCAAGCTGCGATAGAAATTAGTGGGTGGAGAAAAATCACTATCAAATACATCTTCCGTAGAAGTAATCATAATAAACAGAGTAAGGTTTAATCCATTTTTCAAGCCTTTTGGTATTAATAAGTTTTCAGGGAATTTAAATATATTATACATATTAGTTTTATTTTTCATTAAAGGTGATCCTTCCAAATTGTAGTACTCGTCGCTTGAAAATCGTTTAGATGTATCCGGTGACCATTTTATAAAGTTTACTCCTTTTTGTAAATAGAATTCAAATATATCGAGCTCATAGAATTGGGAGAAAGCAGCCCAACAATCATCACATGGTGGTCCCAAGAATAATCTTACAATTACATTTTCAACAACTTTAGATTCCACAGTAAATGTTAATGTAAATTGTGAATGCTTAAGTCGTTTTTGTCGAGCGCAAATAGTTATTGGCAACTTAATATTATTAGAGACAGCTGAATTTATATTAAACTGATAGTAATCAAAATATGTGCTTATTTTCGGAATGTTAGCTTCGACTATTGTAAAATTATCAGTTTCAAATTCACCAATGTTATATGGCTTCATTTTTCCTTTGTACTCGGTAAAATATTTAAGGATGAATTCCATAAGATACCAGTAAATAGGGTCTCTTAACGATGTCTCAGGATAATGTAACACAGACGGAGCAATATCGTATCTGAAAAAAAAAATCATAATCGTCCAGACTACTTTTTGGTGGAGGTTTTGAACTTGCATTTCGATCTAGTACCTCTAACGAAATTTAAAAAGCGACACAATAATGAATATAAGATAATAATGACAAATGACAAAATATTCAATATTAAGAATTATACAGAACCTGTATATTGCTGTCAATAGAAACTCTGTGTATAACCAGAGCCTCGTTCTTCAGAGATCCAGAACACCGCATTCAGGTTAGGATAAAGATGTCTAAGCAAGGACATGCAACGCTAACTTTTGGTGGGAATTGCGTCCCCAACGTAGGAATAACAAATTAATGGACAGAATGATGCAGAATACCGTTGTGGACACCACATTTACAATACTTACTCGCTGTATGTATTTTCACGGCCGCCATGTCCTAAGACGTTTCTTACTACTTTTGACATCTTGGTTGATTCATAGTTAGCACGCACTAATTTTACCAATAACTTTATGTAATTATCTTCTGTCATGTTAATTGTAGTTGCGTTAGCCTAAAAAGTTCCAAAACGTTAAAAAAGTGCTATTTAGAAACCCGTATTGTTGTCCACTGTCAGTGATTATCTACGTTCACAATCTTAAATAATAGCAGTCTTAATATACTATTATCGTAAGAAATTTGATAGGTCTTAAACCGCAAAAAATCATTTTAATTTGTTACATGTTAATAAAACTCAGAAGAAAACTATCTCACCATAATTATCAGGCCTCTATCCATACATTCTCTAATGGCAATATCAATTGGTTTCATCATAGTCATAAGTTCAAAGTAGTGGTCTGCGGCTTTTGATCTATGTGGAAACGGTAATCCATTACCATGAATTAAACATGGATCAAAATCTTCGCAGTTAGTAATATTACGTAAAATATTGCTTTGTTTAATATGCTCCTTTTCAAGAAGAAATCGTGCAAATAGCTGTTGATGACCAAAATAATAACGTTCATTATGTCTTGGATGGACTTCCTCTAGTTCATCGTTCTGAAGCCAATATGGGTGCATCAAGTGCACGCCGTAGTAATAACTATTTAAAGATATGTCTTCTGTAAAGTAATTCAATACATCTTCACCACCGTTACTTTGTAAGTACCAACGAGAGTAGTTAGTGTTAATTACAACAGTATCAGCAGTCTTGAAATACTGGTTTACTTGTGCGTCTTCAAAAGATTTTATGTTATAGTTAATAAGATTACTAATCTTTAGCGCCTTCACAATGGTTTCTCCGTTTACAAAATGGTTAGGTCTACTGATAAATGGTGGCATAAAAGTAAATTTTCCTGAATGCTTTTCTCCGTACAGCATATTGAGGTCAAATGAATAATTGACCAAATCTGTATTAATATTTTCAGAATTAAATAGTTCTTTTGTGTCAAAGCCGAGGTTGCTTGTAGATCTTATAAGTCCGAATAGAAGAAGTGCAGCTTCTCTCATGTCATCGTCGTATATATTAAACGTTCTTCCTGGCGATGTAACACCATTATTTACATAGTCCATGAAGATTTTGTAGTCTTTATTGTACTGAAATTAATTAGAAAAGTTTACTATCATACATCTATAGATATACGCTATATAATATCGAACTTGCAATTTTTACGCATTTGCATGAAGTTACGTACTGTGAACTAAGTAAAAACTAAACAAATAAAACTATTATGTACCTAATAACTAAACAAATAATATTATATAATAATATGTTTTATATAATAACAGTTTTCTTTTTCCCATTTTCCACAGGATTACATTTTTGGGATACAAAGTTTACTCCTTATAATATCGACTATCTGTCAGTGTTAGTCTCGTTAAAATCGGTCCAGCCGTTTCAGACATTAGCCGGAACAAACGGACACACATGCCGAGGAAATCAATTAGGACAGGTAATGTTTTCCTCAGTAAGTTCTGTGTCTTACTTTCATAAACATTTAGTGAAAAGCTGTTCAAAATATTTTCTTTATTTGTGCTATAAGATGTTGCTTCGTACCAAATTTGAAGATTCTGAGTTCACGGCAAGTTTCCTGTAGGTTTTGATTCCCTTGATAGTGTCGAAATCGAAATTTGTAGCATAAACGACTGTAGATTTTGATTGTGTTGGCTTAGAATTTTGTTTTTTTTCACAGTCTTAAGGGACAGTAGACTTAAAGTATTTAATATCGTATTTAATTTTAGCATGATACCTTCATGCGTTCTTGAGAAAAGGAATCAGACAAACAAGGCCTTCCCCCTCCCACCCCACAAAACTAAACGGTTGGCTCAAAAAATAAAAATAAATCATTATCATAGTCCATGTAATGAAATTTGAAGGAAAACTATAATGGATCCGATAACTTTGTTAGTTCAAGAAGTTATAGAGGCCATTATGCGTGACTACGGAACCATATTCAAGGCGTGGGCGCCACGCACACTTGGCTGCTATTTTAGAGTCGGTTTAAAAAGTGACGTAATAAAATGAGGTTAATAATGTTAATGTACCTCAAGATAGGCTTTTAAGTCTTTGAAACGATGGGCTTTTTGTGCTGGACCTCCGAGTGTCCCTGGAACGATGCCCTGACGATGGTCATCATTACTGTTTATATACTCTGTAAAATTGCACAAACGTTTTAATTCAATCAAGTATATAGATAAGTTAGTTCCGTTACAAAATTATACACCAGTTATTATTGAGTCATAAAACTTGAATGAAATGTAATTTACCTTTTCATCACTTCTATTCAAAAAGTGGCGTTTTGTTCCTACATATAAGTGCGTCTAAAGTAGCTCTTTTTTGTTCAGAGACTAAATAGTCTCTGAACCAAAAAGAGCTACTTTACAAGCTGGCAATAATGCGATTCGAATTTGGAACATTACTTAATCTTTCCAATATAATAGTAATCCAACAAAAAAAAACAAACAAAACGCGCGATTTGTTTTCATCGTTAGTTCCTTTCCTCTTTTGTTCATAGAAGGCGATGAAAAGTAATATTTAAGCCTTGAGAGTAAAATAATTTTTTCTCAGGCGACTTACTTTGAATCCCTCGCTACGCTCAGGATTCTACTTTAGAAACCCTCGCTACGTTCGGGATTTTACTCTAGAATTCTTCACTTCGCTCTGGATTCAATATAGCGCCATCGGCAACAATATATCATTATAATTTTGTTCCTACATAAGTGTGTCTAATTTTTCTTTTTTTTCATAAGCCGCGATGAAAATTGCCGATTGCTGCCTTGAGAGTAAAGTTATGAAAGTGAAAGAAGCAAAAGAAGCATGCCGGGATAGTAGCAAGTGCAATTCTATCTGTCTACCTAATGGAAAATAGGCCGGAATGGATGAATGTAAGTTTCGGCATCAAGAGTAACAAGAAGTGCTAAAAATATCAACCGAAAGCTAAAAAATGTCTATTTCTTTTCCTCATAATCGTTATAATATTTCTTTACCACATAATCGTTATAATATTTCGTTTCTACATAATCGTTATAATATTTCTTTCATAAAACGGTAGGGTATAAAAAGTTGAGAAATATACCTGCATCATCGATGATACTACGAAACTCATCCGTTGGGGCTGATAAAACAATTGCTAAGTTTACCATCCATATTATCACCTTCACTCCAAACATCACAATAGCTAACACTACAAGTGACTAGTGCTGGTAAATAGTTAGATATGCCTTATATCCACACGAGAAGTCATAACTATATTTCTTTTGTACCAATTGACATACTGAGGGTCACTTAAATGGGTACAATTTTCTGTGTACAGTCGGTGATAAAAGTTGACGATCATACCTATGTCAAACTGTGAATCAGATTCAAAGTGTATAACTTTCAATCTATTATAGTGTGAATGATACTCTACTGTTCCTTTTTTAATAGATTAGTTTCATCATGGATTGCCATTTACTTTTGTTCAGTTTTCTAACAATACTTACTTGTGTAAATCCAACCACCTATTGTTATATAGAAAGCACTGATCCGTAAAAGATGAACTGGGATTAGATCTAGATGAGACTAGTGTTAGATCACGGATGGGAGATCAAAAAGTGTAATTTAATCTAACTGTCTCAAGGTATTTCAGAGGTTAAGCTTGAAGGCGATCCTGGTTTTTCAATAAGAAACGTCAGAAGTCAAAATGATCTGACCTACTCTCTATTACCACACTGGCTTGTGACAAGCAGAAGTACAGTTAGATAATATTCTGTTTTATATGTATAAATAAGTACACTAATTTACTTAAGGTATACAATGAGTATACCTATAAGAATAAGCCGAATATTGATTACTATACATGCACCATGTTAGATTTACCCATCATACAAGATTGTACCAAAACATGGAATACGTCGTTATTGGTATACTTCATAGAAAAATATATAATAAGAACAATAACTCCAGTAAACTATAGAGGTAGGTCCACAAACAGACAGAAACTCAATTTAAAATATGACTTAAAATTTTTCATGAAACACACGTATCGCGGAAATTCTTGAGATCATACTCATAATATACTGTACCTACATACATGAGCCGAGTAGGTGACGTAATACAGTGTGTTTAATAATTTGTGTGTTCAACTGTACCATGTTCACAGGAAACAAAATGCAATTGGTCAATTTTTCAATTGCGAGACTTGGAACATGGCTAATTTTGACCTGTGAGCAATTCTTCACTTTCAGCCACAATTACCCACATTATTATTTAAAAAAATACAAACACCTTGAGCAAAGATATTTTATACGTTTGTTTATATAAAATAGGCAGTAGGAACGTATAAATCATAAGAAATCACCAAACGCGTTTCCAGTGTACTATTTATGCACCTTTGATCAACAAAGTCACTATAAAATATACAAACAACTCGGAATAGTTCCAAAATTATCTTATTCCACTGAAATAATGAGGTTAAGGACAGCCAATTGAAACCAAAGTAGATGTTTGTAATCTTTGTAGTATAATGACATTTTTAGAATACTTTTAGTTACAACTTTCATGAGCTATAAACTTTCATAGCATAATTAAATTTACAAGTCGTTACGTGGGAATTATTTTGGCAATAATTCCCTGGAACGATCTCAAAGATTCCCGACCTTCTTTTTTTAAGCTATTCCTTATACAAGAGCCTATCTATAAGATAGAATAAGTTGTGAGATTTAATTAAAACAACCAAGCTAACACCGCAATTGGTTTTGTACTAAAGACAAAGTCTTATCTTTAAAAACTAGCATAGCGTCTAAATTTAATAATACTATAGTAAATTCTAGACCCGACGAGCAGTTTAGTCTCCAGTCATCATTTCCATGAATTCTGCAACAACAATACAACTGATTAATTTAAAAAAATACACGTCAAAAATTGACACAACGACCGACTTCAAATTACTGAAATAGGACCAAATAATTGTCGGAATGGGACCAAATTGAAATGGGACCACTTGGGATAGAAGTAATAGCTTTCATTAAAAAAAAAGGTTTCTAAATCGGTTTACCTAGTCCAAAGTTATGAGGTAAAAACACAAAAAAAAAATGAAAAACACAGTTGAATTGAGAACCTTTTTTGGAAGTCGGTTGAAAATACTAATGACAGGCTATAAATATTGGACGAATTAGACTGAAACTTTGTTTGCAAGGTAGTACAGGATTCTAGTTAATTCTGGGAAAAGGTGAATATTTTCACAGAAAATATTCACTTTCTAAAAACTTTTTAACATTCCAGAAATTCTAGCATTTTTAAAATAATAAATGAGTTATTGGCATGGTTTGAAACGTAGCCAAATTGCTATGCTCATGCTTCTCACATTTCTGTCTACAATATGACATCAAGTAACAGCGTGTTAACTGCGGAGGCCTGTCTTGGCGACCTGACAAAATGTGTGCAGGTCTCCAGCTTAAAATTCCAATAATAATCTAATCTGTTTGAGTCATACATAATAGTAGTAAATCATTGATATCAAAATAAGTAATTAAAAAATCCCTCTCATCTTTGTTTGTATAAACAAAAAGGAAGTATTGAACTCATAGTATGTAAGTACTATTCCCTATTCTGTGCCCATAGTTTAATAATGTTTTAGTTTTTATTTTTATTTAATCTATGACCCCAAATCGTAATACTGTTCCCTATTCTATGCACAAAGTAAAACAAAGACAAGTCTCAACTAAACAAAGTTAATGAATAAACTTTTACCATCGAAATCTACGGTTCCGGAACCATCAGTATCAATCTCAGCGATGATACCGTCTAAGTCACTGGAACTGAGCTTATCATCCAGAGCGGCCAAGATCTCTTTGAGAGTGGATGTGGTGATATAACCGTTGCCTTCACGATCGTACAATCTGTCAATACAAAAAAAACCAATCAATGATTAACTACCACTTCTAAATACTCAACCTTTTGTAAAGGTAAAATATTTACCTGAAAGCTTCTTTCAATTCCTGTTGCATAGCCTCAGCGTCTTCTTCTTCTAAAAAGTGAGATGCTATGACACAAAAACCGTCGAAGTTGATTTTTCCCAAGTCTAAAGCAAAATAAACAATACATCAGTACAACGAGTAATCATAGAAAACTAAAATTTAAATGCGGAACATTTCCAGATTACTACAGAAAATGAGAACATCTTTCAATGGAACGAGAAACGCGTGGAGAAACTGGACAAAAATAACCTCATTAGTTCCTGCAAGGTGTAAAAATATTTGAGTGTATATTCGAAAAGGTGTCATAGTTACGGCACGTGTGGATACTTCTCTGCATATTCTATTTTAGCTGCAACTTTTAAGTGCTTTTAAAATCATTATAGTTCGGGGTCTTTCAGCTGTTGTTCCGTGTTTATCGTATAAAATCTGTTCAGAAATACAAAATCCGAACTTGCCTATTTATTACCTACCTTATTTATGATGATTATAACACGTCATGATGAGCAATAACAGACTTACTATCATTTTATGTTGCTATGATAACAAACATTTATCAGTCTGCTTCAAAGGTAAAATATTCATATAAATATTTACGTTATTTTGCAAAAATCTGTTTGAAAACACCCATATATTTTTTACTCTAAACAATTCCGATTTACGATCAGTTTAGTATTGAGCCCAATTACTTTATACTAAAATATGTAATTGAACATTAAATATTGTTTATTTACATAGTTTAAAATATATTCGTTTAAAATCCATTAAGCTTGTTTTGGTTTCATTAGTATACCTATGTTTATAACTACAATGTTGTAATATACAGAATTTGAAGAAAATAAGAACTCACTTTCTGGATCATTTTCATCGATAAGTGCCTGCAATTCAGAGTCATCGAAGAGCTGTCCCATTGTGTTGAGAATTGTGGAAATTTTCAGGACATCGATGTAGCCCGACTTGGTGGTATCAAACATTTGGAAGGCCTTGCGGAGCATGGCCATCTTTTGATCATCATCACCATCCTACAAAAAAAACTCAGATAAAGTAATACAAACCTATACCATGATATGCTTTTTAAAAGAGACGCAACCTCTTTTTGAGATAGAAAAAAAAATATCAGACACTTAATTCTTTACTTTATATCACTTTCCTTTAATTGCTCTAAAACAGGTTTAGATTTAAGTAAATAGAACACTTTTATAATATCACATTAAACTATCACAGTCATATCCTTAAAAAGTTCAATTTTCAATATCCTCACCATGGTGTAAGTGTGGGGTTGGCAGTAGTAACAAGAACCGAAACCGAGTGCGAGTGTTGTTACACTAGAATTTACGTCGATATAGCACCCTTATTTATAGCATTCCTTCCTCCACAGACTAATACAAAAATAAGATGAAAAAGCTGCTATCTCTCTCTTTATAGTAGAGGATTAGAATTGTGACGTTGCTATATAGTTCTCCGTCAACATGAATTAGGTGTATTGACGTCAGCTCAATAGAATGTCTGCAATACCTGTATAGCACAGGAAGTCAAACGTCAGAATGAAATTAATTGATATCGGTCCATTCATAACAACAAATCGATGCGTATAAACAACACTCTGAAACCCTTTCTGATTCTATTTCAGGAGCATTTTCATTTCAGTGGCACAGAACCATATATTATATTATTATCTTGTAATTTGTGGTTAGGTCATCTCTGATGATGCCGTGAGGTGAAACCGGTAAGTGAAAATAAAATTATAACAGTGGAAATAAAATTATAACGCTACATGCGTTGACACCTTAGCACCTTCACACCTTGCTTGCTTGGAAGCACATCCGGATGTGCCGGCGCTGCTACTGCATCGGCTGAAGGCTTTAAACGGCGTAAATATGCTAACCTAGTAGGTGATTACATATTTGAGCCGTTTGGGGTTGAGACACTGGGGTCATGGGGTCCGAGTGCTCGCCGCCTTTATAGAGACATTGCTAAACGCCTAATCGATGCTTCTCAGGACCAGAAGGCTGGCTATTTTCTGGCCCAAAGAATAAGTATCGCCATCCAACGTGGCAACACAGCCAGCATTCTGGGAACCTTCCCAGTCGGCAATGACGCGGAGGATTTTTTAAACGATATTTTGTAATGTAAATATTTCTAGTCTATAATTATGTTTATTTTGTATATTATAATTCTTATTGTAAATAAATAATGTTCAATAACAGTGGAAAAGTATTTGTGGTTTTGTGCAATATGTGTAGCAGATTCCACCAAGTGCCGTCAATCGACAGTATAATTAGTCAATATTAACGTCCAGGCAATCATAATAACATAGTATAAAACAAAGTTGTCCGTTCCGTATGTATGCTTAGATTTTTTAAACTACGCAACGGATTTTGGTGTGGTTTTCACCATTGGATAGAGTGGTTCTCAAGGAAGGTTTTTGTATATATAATTTGTCACGCGGGTGAAGCCGTGGTCTTACTGGTACAACATTCGCCCGGACAGCTAGTATGTAATAAAAATATATGTAACTATAAAGTGCAGAGAAGCGTTACTCAGGTTTCTAATTAAATAAGTTTTGGTGGTAGAGGAATTCAGTTAAAACCTATTTAATGTGCTTAACATGCATAGGTAATGTCATCATAGTCTAACAGAAATTTAAGCACAAAAGTAAAGTTATTCCTTGATTAAGAGCAGGAAATTCCTTTGACGCGGTCGCCGATTCATAACAACCATAACCAAGGATAAAATCATGTGTGTTTGTCTGATGCGCATAACATTTTGTTAGTAGGTACAATATTAGGATTTCAACTATTTAATAAATAATAAATACCTACAATAAACAATACTGTTGAGTTCCACTATTTACACCATAAAATTCATAGCTTATTGATGATCTATTTATGAAGGATGGCCAATATTACAAAAATAAAACACGTGTTACAAATAAAACAATTGCTTTAATTATCACAATAATTATGCTTAAGAAGAACTTTCAATAGTTAACATAATATAAGAACATTACAAATTAAGTTCTGTGAAATGAAACCAATGATTGGTGACGGCTGGCGCGTGAAACGGGTTATACAGCGGCGCCCGCGCAGATATAGACTGTCGGTGATCGGCTATAATTTTTGTGTTCTCGTGTTTGCCACAATAAGAGAAACATCTTATTTCAGTCGTGTAAGATTAACACCCGCTACGTAAAGATACGGAGTGAAAATAGGTCAAGTTACCAGCACATTTCCTCATAAAACTAATAGAATGACTTGGTTTACTCACATCTCGTAGTCTTTAAAGACATTCAAAATAATATCGTTATTTTTCCTTATTGATAAATAATATTATTATACAATTTTAATCAAAAATATTTTGTGTGCGTTTTTATTTTGTACAAAATTTTTAAATTACATACTTATAAATATAATTATTAGTCTGTGAATAGGCATTTATCAGTAACTGTTCAGCCTGTAACATTCGTATCATACATAAATAATCAAGAAATAGAAAGAAAAGTACGTCGAATAAATAGCACAAGGTTATTATTTTGGTTTAATATCAATGTAGGTTAGTATTTTCTTCATGTCGTTGCGAAGAAAATGAAAACAAAATGTAGAATCCTACTCCTTCATACATTTTAATAGTATCAGTAGGAGAAATGTTATAATTAGGCAAGTTGTTCATAAATATCCGACCCAGACAAGCAAATATTTCCGTCCTTCTTTGTCATCACGGTACAAGGCTATGCGCTGGCAATCGAAACAAACTTTACAGAGAGACATTCACGTCAGCCATTTGTTTATGACAAATGTCCGATAGCCTGACAATGCTAATGGGATTGTCAGACTAACAGACATTAGTTTACGACTCTACCACTGTCAAATAGAGATGGAATTCCAGACTCATACTTTCAAATCGGTACAGCTGTTTAGACTATATGAGTCACTAGCGGACGCCCGCGGTTTTGCCTGCTTGACAAAATATGTATATAAACCTTCCTCGAGAACCTCTTTATCCTGGTAAAAACCGCATCAAAATCCGTGGCGTAGTTTCTCAAGTAAGATCTCGCATACATACAGAACGGGCGACTTTGTTTTATAATTATGTAGTGAAAGTGATAGTAATAATTTTGAAAAAATAAATACTTACAAGTAAATGTTTTATTTAAATTGAACTAATATTGCTTCTACATAATTTGGTAGGCCTGTAAATGATGGAATGAGCGTAAAATTAAAAATACAAAACCGACAAATATACTCAGGTAATTTGGTTGGATGTTAAAAAAAACTTTTACTGGTTGTATAATTATGTTATAATTATGTTTTGTCCGAGACGCCCAGGATTTTAATTGGCTGTGCCATAGCGGCTGGCACGTAAGATTTTGTTGCCTTGGATCAACATTTCATCGCAAGGCAACGGGTATCAATTTTTTTTTCAAAATAAAAATATAGCTGCCACTTTTTATTAAATTAATTTGGCCATTTTGGACATAACCCATTATAAATGTGCCCGGTGATGGCAATATGCTTGCCCCCTATTACGTGGGACTAAAATACTGTCAAATTGTGGGTGCGTAATGCACCTCTGCCTACCCCTTCGGGATATAGGCGTGATATGTGTCTGCCTGTCTGTCATAATTATGTTAATTATGTATTATTTTAGACATAATTAACATAATTATTGAAGATATTAACAAATTAAATTGCAGGAAATGACACTTCATAAATTTATCATACCTACTAATAATTTTATCTGCGACATTTTATTAACATTAGGATCTTAATAAATTAATTTGGCGATGCGTAGCCGACATGCTACTAATTTCCATTCCCTTAGCATTCCCCAGTCAAGATTATCATAGCCATAACCATAGTGATTAACTCCTGAATCATTCGGCGTCAGTGCAAATACTACTTCGTTTTGGCACAGCACCTAAGATATTCCTTGTAGAATGACTTCGTATTTCCTAAATATTTGTTTCAATTAACACCATGTAATTATTTGTAAAAAATTTAAATAAAGCGTACCAGTGTTTGTTTATCGACATTGTAATGTATAGGTTATTTAGTACCGTTACTTTACTGACTGAATATCATAATGTCTGTGTGTTTGTCCTTACATATTATTTATTTATTTTGTTGTTATGATGTGGGCCAAATAGTCGGCTTTTATATAATATTATTTTGTTTTTGACCTAGTGATCGTAGCGAGCAAAGCGTCTAAACAGTATTTCGCGATTGTACAATTTTGCTTCCGTCTGTCCGTCTGTCTGTCTGCCTATATGTGTGTTCCAGGGTAGCGGCAACATATATTATCCGATCGCGATCGCCATAAAATTTCGCACAGTACTTCTTGATTTAAAACATTTTTTTCATCGTGAGCTTTTTTGATTAGGAGGTTAAAATATTTTTAATGTTCACGAGGTCTACTGTTTGACCATAATATATGGACAACCACTAATGTAACACCCACATATCTGGATTGATGTACTCGTACATTATAATTCTCTTCAATTCTCGAAGCTTCCTGTTAGTGGAACGTGTAACTAACGTAATAAAAAAGGCCAGCATTAAAATATCACAAACGATAGTTTGCTGTTTAATTTTTGCACTGTAGACTGCTGGAATTTAAAGACGGTCTGGTCTATCTTTGAATGAAGTTTATTTGTGTTAGGAGTACTGTAATTAATATATATCTTGCTTGATATTCGAAGCTAACTTCTGGATTTTGTAAATATTATAACCCTATAAGCAGCTATGGTCTCAATGAAATGTATTAAAACAAACACTATTAAATCATTATATTCTAGTTATCATCATCCAGTATCGTCTGTTTTGTAAAACATTGCAATCAACTGTAAAGTATTTTCATTTTGTATTCTAGCTGTTGTCACATCAGTGACCGATGGTTTTTAGATTTTGTGTGATGAAAATAGGGAAAGCGTAACGCCGTTGTAAAATGTTTGGAACGTGTCCAACAATAATGATAGAAAACCTCTCAGAATAGCAATATTGTGCATATGACCGTCTTGTTTTATGTATGAGTTTGCTTACGTGTCATTTAAATCAAGATCGTGGCGCGCTATGACCATACGATTATTGATAAGCTTATAAAATGTTTTCAATCACTACAGATTATAAAACAAAGCCGCTTCCGTTATATGTATGTTTAGATCTTTAAAACAACGGATTTTGATGCCGTTTTCACAAATGGATAGAGTGGTTTTCGAGGAAGGTTTTTGTGTGTAATTTGTCAAGCGGGCGAAGTAAGAAACTTCTGTGAGATGTCTGGAGATCTTACCTTAGCATACTTATGAAAGTAGATTTTAACGAACATACTTCATTGTAGTATGCTCGTTTCCACGTGTTTCCTCCGACATACAACCCTGTGTTCTTTAAGCAGAGCGTGAAGTGGCACATCACATCACTACGATAAATAATTTATTTACTTATTTTATTTTTTATTTTATTTATTTATTTATGTACACACAAGAAGATAAAAAAGCGAGAATAATAACAACAAGGATAGAGTAACAGTACAAAGGAGCCACTTATTTCAAAGAAATCTCTTCTAGTGGGCCAGTTTATTTTATAGATGTTTACCAAATAACTATATGGTTAAATAAAATATGTTCCCAGATTTTGTTTTGTTGGCTAGTCATTGATTTTCTTTACTAAGTCTACTACTCTTCTACTACTCTTTATCAGTCTTGACAACCGGTAATTCCATAATTTTATCATGTGAAGTGGTTATTGAAATTCGTTTGGTGGTATGATTTAGTTCATCATCTCTCACTTCATTTGTTTCTTTGCTGTCATTAAAATTCTCTAAAGTTTCCTCCATATTGCTATCAGCCTCTTCACGATTACTAAAATATCGTTTCTTTTTAGCATCCTTTATTAAGTCATCTAATTGTAGCTTCTTTTCTTTAAGTTTGTCTTCCCTTTCAATTTTCTTTTCTTTAATTAAATCTTTCCTTGCACTTTTCTTTTCTTTAATTAAACCTTCCCTTTCAATTTTCTTTCCTGTATAATTATATTTTTCCACTTTGTCAAGATCTGAAAATGATTACATTCATTTATAAAATTATTTAATTTATTTATTCATGGCCAAACTTGAAAATCCGATACGACAAATACGACGTTTTTATTGTTAATGAGTCACTAGCGACTGTACCTAATTGTGTATAAAGATCTTGGAACCAATGTCAGGCTCATAAAAAAGATATATGATATGTGAACTGGAAGGACAACACGAATATGAAGCTTTTCATAGCAAAATGTAAAAACCTTAAGTATAACTCTTAGTCTTGCACACACTGATGTGAAAAGTGATTGTATAAATTACTTAATTCCTAGTGTTTATAACAATCTTTGTCTTTAACATAATAACTAGCGTTAACAAGACACAGTTGTTTTAATAGATTTTAACAATCTTCATACCATTATCTCTCTCTTCAAACGAAGAAACCAACAGAGTTATTTTTTTCCTATACCTATTTGATGTATGTAACGTAACTTTTGTCGTAATTATAGTATATTATTATTAGGCATAGTCTAAACCACTTACCATTTTTGTGAAATGCAGGTATTGGAAGTGGTTCTACGTCTAAAAATGCTTCACGCGTATTAAGTGGTTCCACGACTATAACTCGTTCTCGTGAATTAATGGGTTCATCGATTAAAAGTCCTTCCTGTGAATTAAGTCGTTCTACATCTATAAATTCTTCCCGGGCATTTTTTTGGATCATCATATTGTCTTTCAATTCAGGATAGTAGTTTTGTTCAGTGCTACTTACAATCTTATATGTAGTACTGGATATAACATTACTACTGTCTACATTTACCGCAGAGTTATATTTAGTAAAGTTTCTAGTTGTTGAATAATCTGTTTTATCAAAATTGTTGGTAAAATTTCTTCTTGTTGTGTAATCTTTTTTGTCAAATTGAGCTTTTTTTGCTTTATAGTCAAATGGACTTTTTGAAGAGTAATCAAATTTATTGCCCATTTGTAAATTATATGGGCTATCAAATTTATCTCTTAAGAAGTCCTCATTTGACATAATATCATTTCTATCAACAGTGTATTCATTAATATTAACGATGTTGTCATTTTTACCATTTCCAAAATTTGTATTTTTTTTTGAATTATATTTTGGTCTTGAAGATGGATCATAAGTGCTTGGCTTATACCAAGATTTAGTTACACCAGGACCCCCGTAATTCTCTACCTTACTGTCTCCTTTTTGCATTATCGTTACATATTTCAGCATAGAATTCGGTAGTCCAAATAACTGCCGGTCTTGAATAGCCAAATCAAGCGGAAATCCATGAGATAGAGTTGCATCATTAAACTGTAGATTTTTCTGAGAGTATGAAGTTGAAGAAGAAGAACTTGTTTTCACATAGGGAGCAATAAATACAAATATTTGAAATTCTAAGCCTTGTGACGTACCTCTGGGTAGAATGAGCCTTGCAGGAAAGCCTACTTGTGATTCAACTGCATTCAGGGGCAGGGAATCTAATCCAAATCCTGCATATTCTACTTTCTTGCTTATGGTGTTGAGCGTAACAAAGTCCTCAGAAAAGTATTTCATATTATCTGGTGATCTCGTTACCAGGTTTGAACCTACTTTTAAATTAATTTCACTTGTGTCAATTAAGGTTAAGAGATTTTTCTTTGTTACAAGCTCTCCAGGCATTAGTTTAGGCCCTAAGTAAATTTTCATTATACCTTTTTGAGACACTAAAGATGCAACATTTACTTTAATAGTAAACTGCTTATGGTTTAATCTGGGTTGACCAATTTTTACTCTAAATCCTGTATCTTTTGTTTTTAGTGCATCTGTGACGTCCAAGGTAAAGAAATCGTAGATCGTTATCAATTTCTTTACTTCGATGTTCATGATTTCAACACCAGGGAAGAACAACTCGCTTCTTTCATAAGTAGGTAATATTTTCAGTGTATCGTCTATCATTTTCACAATTTTTGCATTAATCTGCCAAAATACTGGATCACGAAGAGAGGTCATGTAGTGTTCTAACACAGACACAACTCTGGAAAATTACAATTAAGAATTATTTAATTATTTCTTACTACCATAAACTTTTACCTGTCATTCAATTTTGATGATAAATTTAGCCTATAATGTATACCCCAAGTTGAGCTCAGAATTTAAAACTTCTTGAAGTTTGTGATTGTCAAAATGCTTAAACGCATGAGATTAGTTTCGAAGGATACTACTCGTACTCGTGTTCTTATACCCTTCTTTATGCAACAGGTTCATAAACATATATCATGTTTATGAACCCAAACTAATTTATCACACTATTTCTACTGTTTGATTATACTATGTATAGATAGAGGATTTGATTACAACAAAATAATTCACTTACCCATTGTTGATTACGTCTTTGCCTAGAAGTCGCCTAGCTAATGTTTCATAACTACTTTCACTGGTTACTAAAATTTCCATCAAGTGATTTAATATTTGTATTTTTGTGAATCCTCGCTGATGCTGAAAATTTGATGTATAGGCTATTTATATAATGCTCATTATTATAGGTACATGTATATAATTGATGAATTACTTAAGTAATTAATACATGATGCTTACCAGGTGTTCAACGATATTTAACAAATTGTCTTCAATAGCTCTAATTTTTACCAAATTTTGGTTTCCTGCCAACTCTACAGAAGAAGTTCTATGGCCAAACTCATCTCCATTGGAATACACCAACATAGGATCGTATGGTATGTTGATAGAAGCTTCCCAATTGATATCATCTAACTCTGGAAGTCCATTAGCGTATCTTTCTAAATTGTATCTGGCCATTAATTGTTTCATCGTATGAAACATGTTTTCACCATAACTTTTACTATCCTCTCCATTAAACCAAGGTGCCATTTTGAGTCTTTTTAAGTAATAGTATGAATTCAAACCAACATCTTCACGGAAATATGCCAATTTGGACTCATCATCGTTATCATAAAACATTGCTGTGTAGTTACAATCGATAATATAGGCATCACCCTCATTTCGAATACTTTCATTTGGCACAAAATAATCATTATAAGCGTCACCAAGAATTTTTGCAGCCTGTATTACAACTTCCTGATTTATGAAATAATTTGGTAGTAGCTCGTATGGTGGTGGAATAGCAATTTTTTTTGTGTCAAGTCTATATTGAATAGCCATGTAAATTGCGCTTAAATATAACGCGCAATTCATATTTTGTCGTGCCCATGCAGCTGCCTTATAAAATGCATTGAAATCTTTGGCATAATATAAAACATCGTAAATTATTCTCAGTTCCTTTAAATGATCGGGATTGAATTCTGAAAATATTATACCCCTGGGGAGCAGTCCAGTCGCCACAAGATTTTCTAAATTGGTAATCACATCTGGTATCTGTCAAAAAGAAAAATAGTTTTTATTTTTAACTTAAAAGCAATTAATTAAAGTCTTTAAAACGTATTTATAACACTTACCGTGTAATCTGCGGGCTGAAATGTGAACTCCTGTGCCAATTTGGTTATATTAAAGTTTTGACTAGTTTCGCAAACATTGTCGAATAACGGTATCAGCGTTTCTTGAATATGCACCCATTGTGTGTTATCTAAACCTGAAAAAATAAATGAAATTGCGATAAAATATTTTTAGAGCATAATTTGGATCGTAATTTTTTGGGATCGTCGAGTCAACATACTTAACCCCTATTATCTCCGTTAGCTACCCGAATTGAAACTCATTGTATCGACATTTGTGGGAGACTCAGTAAAATAAGCTACTTAAGAAAAATGAGCTTGTTGTTAATCAATAAGTCTCAATGTTCTAGGGCCCATGTACTTTAAGTTTTGTTAATATTATTACTTTAATAAAATAGCATCAGTTATCTAGTTCGTAGAACAAGTTTTGCTTTGGGCTAATAGTTCAATGTGAGTAAAAGTACTAACACGAATGTTAGGATATACTATTTGTAGTATATCCTAACATTCGTGTTATTTTACTAAAGTAACTTTTATTTGTGAAAAGAAAACACTCCGATATAATTTATAATGCTTAGGACTCAAATACTAAGAGTCCGGCACCCAAAACAGTTATATCTAATAATTATAAAACGTTAAAGAATTTTGGTGGGTAATGAATAATCATGAACTGACTCATAAATCAAATATTTTAATAGAATGGCCTACCAAATAGGAATTTCTGGTATTAAATATAGTATATAATAGTATTAAATTTGTCGAAATAGAAGATAAAATAATGCAGTCCAACACAAGCTTACCCCTAATCGATGGAGTTGTTATGGATTTGTTTGGCACTTTAATCAAATACCCCGTAGCGTGGGTAACAGCTATAACCACTATAAATACCGCTGTATGCACCTGCATTGTTATGCTACTGTACTGAATATTAGTACCACAAGCTTTTATATTACATTTTCAAAGTGCATAAAACCTATTTCGATAAAATTGGTTGAATGCCCTAATATTATGGACTTGAATGTAATATTACTTAAACACCCAGGTCAATATTCTTACGTCCTATACCCCAAAGGTTGACTAGCTAATTAATATGATACACATTGTGCAATAGTACAAGTTTATCTCATTTGCAGTATAGATTATTAATAAAGCAGCCAATACACGGTTTAAAACAGCTGTTTAAAATCAACAGTGTTCTATGACACTACGGTTGGTAATTTGAACACTATTGGTTTTAAGCCGTATAGCCAGCAAAGCGCTCGGTTTAATACCACGTTTACAACCGTGTTTGCAATCGTGTTTTATCCCTTTAGGCTCTTGGCATCTATCTGTCGGCCAGTGCTTAGTGAATCCTTTAGGTTATGTTACAGCTCCTGAAGGTCTACTCACCAAGGATAAATAAAATGATGACGACGGAAAAGGATTTTGAGATCTTAGGTTCAATATTGTTTCAAAACAAGGATAATCCTTGTACTATTGACTAACCAAAGCTTCATAAGTTAACCATCTCCAGCTTCGTTAAATTAACAGACCAAATACCAACTTTGTTCCACTTTGTGTTTAACGAAAATGAGCACAAACTCTGATTGCAGAAAAAAAGTAATTACTTATAATGTATGTACCGAAGCATTAGGTCAGAAAATATTTTTACATAAACATTCTTAATTATTACATAAACATTCAGTAGACTGAACTAGCCAAGGTCAGGGACACGATAAAGGTCGCACACAATATGATACCTACGAGTGATAGTATGTCACTGTTATTAGAAATATTTGGTTCATGATACTGAACCTCATTTTTTGGTACGGCATTATACACATAGCAAGGCAATACTGGGATCATGCTTGTTAAGAGAAACAAATAACTACGAGTATATTCAATAGAGCAACCATCTCCATGTTTAATTAAAGAGTTGCTAGAAACCTGGTAAGTATTGACAGTTAGGTCATAAACTTTGTTTATATCCATTTTGGTCATTAACTTGCATGTAATACTGATAGCCATTAGCAAAAACAAATAAAGGCAATATATTGTAAGTAAATGGCACATAACTTGTTTTTTTCCCCGGTAAAGATTTAATTCGTCAAAGTTTAAGTTTTCTATTTTACTAGCGGACACTCACGGCTTCACCCGCAATAAATTACATACAAAAACTTCCTCAAGAACCACTATATCCATTAGTGAAAGCAGCACAAAAAAAGGTGCTGTAGTTTTTGAGTTTATCGCGAACAGACAGACGCTGTCAGAAAGTCCTCCACTTTGTTTTATAATTATGTAGTGATTATTATTTCATGTTTTGTTGGATCTTAACGTGTTTACCTATTACGTAGCATCAATAAAATGTATTAAGGGATTGTACGAGCCTATTTCCATTACTAGAACTTTGGACATAATGTTTGCCAGAGTTGAAGCCATCAGTCAGTATGGATGAAAGTGACTATACTTTGGGCCTGACTAGATTATGAGAATTTTGATTTTACTTTGGTAAAATTTTGGTTAGAAATTATTTAATCACTAAGCTGTATAGAACGTGGACTGAGAGAGCATATTTATAAACGGGGCTTATCAGTCTTTTTCACTAGCTCGGGAACAAAAGGGCCCAATGGAAAGGGCCCGTCATTGTTGTACCCAATTAATAACTATTTAAGGGTTAACATTACAATTGCCCATTAGGTACAGAACTTCGGAGAGATAAAGAGAGGGAAGCAAGAAGGAACTTCTATTATGTCATTGTATGGTTTATTGCACATTTTTACAAAATGAAAAGTAATAATCACTTTTGCTATTTTAACCCTTGGCATGCCTGGTAGGGTCCCACAGACCCATCACTAAACATAAATTGCTGCAGTTCATTCAATTTTCAATTTTGCACGCAACCGTTTTCAGTAGCTGACCGTTATGAGTCTCTAGACGTCCGACACCCGCCATTTCAGTCCAGGGTACGGTTCTTTAGAACAAAGATGAGATTTAAGTGTGCGTGTACCTATTATTTAAGTACAAATTTAATACCTGATGCAAATTAAAAACGCTACGCCTACGCTTTTGTTAAAATCGCTGCTTACGTTTAATTATAAGAATAAATAACAAAACATATTGATTTTGGATTATTTTTATTACATGCTGTAGCATATTATACTGCTAGCTTATCAATTAATTTAATACACTACTACATGTTTATAGGGGGTTAATAGTCCGGGTCCGTGAGACCCTACAAGGCGTACCGTGTAACTTTTGGTCACCAGGCATGCCGAGGGTTAATGCAGGTTAAATATTAAAAAACTTAAGATAGATAATGGTGACAATTATTATGATGAAATAGACAGACCAAGGTGACGGTTTAAGATAGAGCTCTTTTATCATTAAAAATATTTGTAATTAAAATGAAGTCGCGTCCTATGAAAGTAAAAACAATTTGCGGGTTATCTTCAAAGAAAAATAACGATAGACTTTATAACCTGTTACCGTTTCATTTATGTTGATAATGATTATGTTATGATACTTACTACCTATTATAAGCTCCATGAGTTAATTTACATTCTTAACCAACTGGCCCTCTAGGTAAGTAATGAGTTTTACTGGGATAATAATAATTTATGATAATATAATATATAGCCCAAACTAAGCTATAAGCTTTGGCTATGAGGTTTAGACAATTAAGAAACATACTTATATATTTCTAAAACATACATAGAAAACACCCAAACTCTGAAACAAACATTTGTGGATCATATTTGATTCGAACCGAGAATCGAACCCGAGACTCCGGAGTCGAAAGCCGTTGCACATTTCCTATAAACTCATTTCTTAGCCCTTTCGGACCGCTCCAATACAATTGTGCGGGTTACAAAGTCGACAATAACTCATTACTTTTACGTTAGCAGTGGACGGGCCCTGTATCGTACGATCGTGCGGGAAGCGGACTTTCGATTTCCGCGCAAATTTTTTTCGTCGCGCAGTCGGTGAGCAAGTTTCAACCTGTACGGTTAGTAAGTGATTGCGCTCTCCGACTTGACGAAAGTAAGTACCTACTACTGTTTTATTTTGTAAGTGTAGTAATATACGAGTTATTGTTTAGAATATTAGTTAAGTATGATGTTTTTGTGACAACAGTGACTATTAGTAACCAATGGTTTTAGCGTAACGGCTTAATGAACTTTATTGACACAATTGTATCGACGTTGGCCCTACATTACCTCATGCGTATTTTATGTTTCTAATATTTACTCGTTATTCACAGTTTCTGCATCATGTTTCCCGTTTTAAATTACTCAGATATATCAGATATCAAATATGCTCAATAATTCTGGGGACGAGGGCGATGACAGTGAGGAAATCGATTTTGACAACTTTATTGCAGAAAACGACGACTATTCCAGTTCCTCTTCTTCTGATGAAGGCGAAGAAATTGATGATGATAACATACCTCTGAGTATGCTAGCAGGATGGCAGAAGAAGCCCTTCAATGGCAAACGTCTTCCAGAAGATGATAACTACCTACAAGGGACAAGTTCTAGATTTTGAAATATATCAAGACTCTACTACAAACTTACAGTTGATCTCATTCAAAGCAATTATTGATTATTAATACTACTTAAATTAGTACAAAGTTATGTTTGTGATTTTTAATAAATATTTTTGTAACTTTTAAGTTTAAGTTTCATGCATATTGTCTTTTCAAAAAAACGTCAAAAAGAAGGAGTTAGGCCCAATTTGATATAATTGTGACACGCATGATTGTACGTAGGAAATGGAGGGCCCAGCTTGATACAATTGTTGGTATACTAATTTTCCAAGATGGCAGCGGAAAATTAGGAAAATTATTGCAGATTCGCAATCTGCGGTCCCAAATTACTTAAGTTTCAAGTTCAAAATGATAAATTTCTTTGTACTTTACGAACCGGTCCGAAAGGGTTAGATATTCATCAGATTTTCTCAAATTTAAGATTTTAGTGTGACTGACGTCAAGTCAATCTTACTAAAAATATAATCCGTGAAAGTGTGCATTGATATTTGGATGGGTGTTTGTTACTCTTTCACGCAGAAACTACTGACTGGATTTTAATGAAACCATACTGTTTGTCAAACATGTTTAAACTGTGATACATTTTGGTAGAAACAAAATGGAAATTAGATATGAAAATAAAGAACCAGAAGATCTAATAGAGAAAAAAGTAGAGGGCAGAAGCTAGTCAATAAGGGTTAGTCACTAACTGGACACGAAGAACTCGACACACATGTGGTCAGTTGGCGAAAATCAACTGTAGAACATCGTATTCTTTCGTCATCTGGACACACCAAGATTATTGTGTGTGTCCAGATAGCAAAACTTAAATAAATTACTTTTAAGTTGTCGTCAACTGGACACACATAGGTTTTTTTGCAAAAAAACGGTACAGTCAAGTTGAGAATCGCTTCAACCATCGAGTTTAGAATTAATGAGTGCGGACAAGCGTGTCCCAATTTCTGACTTTAGAAATAAAACCAATACGACAATTATTGAAAGTCTTATCTAAGTACCTACCTGTACTTTTATTACAAAAAAAGGGAAATTTTAATATTAAGGTAAAGTTTAGTTGGGAGGTATTAAAACGATCATAGTAACAGTATGTGATTGATTTTATTATCGAAATGTATTCGTATTTATATCATACAAGTATATCCTCGGCTTGGCACAAACAGGTGTAAATGGGCGTGATTCTAAACAAAGGATGATGATATATCTATACATTTGTAGTACTTATAATTCCTCGCTTGCACGTAATTGGAGAGTTCAATTATAAGGAGGTGTGTGAAACTGGTAGAAGCTTGTAGAAGGGACTAGAACCGCCTTCTCGTATGATGTGACGTCAGAGGTGGTGCTTCGTTTAGTCTGCCTGTCTACTCGCTACAAAGGTATTTTGCTTAGATTGAATATTGCACATGAGATTGTGCTAAAATATCATGATTGTTCACATGAAATCATTCATGTCTCTTTTGATCGCGACTAGAAGTTGTAGAAGGTTCAAGTCGCGATCAAAAGCCACGTCGCCGTCATGATTATGATCACTGCTTTTAGTACCTATAGTGGTGTTGTTGAAATTTCATTTGATCATAGCTTGACAAGACGAATTTTTCAAGTAACGCCACATTTAAGTTATATCTTTATTGTTCCTAAGATGACTTCTTGCAATTAGAATTTATGTGAGCAACTGATGGGCATTCTCTAACTTCTTCTAGATACGAGGGTGGATTGAAAAGTAATCGGCCTTACCAAGAAAAAAAACAATGAATGCTACATTACCCCAAGTGCAGAAATGGAACTACCGACACTAATGGAATCTGAGATCAGTACTGCAATTATGAGCTTAAAAGTGGCAAAGCTTCTGGAAGCGATAATATTGCTAATGAAGTTCTCAAGTTGCTATGTTTACCTCTGTTAAAGCCACTACAACATTTTTTTTACAATATTGTCGAGTCGGGGAACACTTCGTCACAGTGGTCATAATCTACCATTACTTTGATTCATAAGAAAGGAGACAGATGCGACCTCTCAAATTACAGACTTAGCATAATGACCAATATGTGCAAGACATTTTCAAAAGTCATACTTAGGCGAATTACTAATACTTTAGAGGAGAATCAATCTAGAGAGCAAGCAGGGTTTTGTAAGACATATTCACCTATGGACCATATACAAGTAATTAATCAACTAATTGAGAAGTGAAACGAATATAACAAGCCATTGTACCTACACTGTTAAATTTTTTTTTCTGTATTTTTACATAACTATTTACACGACTATTACATAAATTTACATGACTATTATTTTATATAATTTTTATGTAAAACTTCATGAAAATTGGCGATTTTAAGGAAAAAATGTAAAATTCACGAAAATTACGTATTTTTCCGTAAGTTTCCCAGATTTTAAGGGAATTTTACAGGTTTATGTATTTTATTTGCATGTAAAATTACAGAATTTTTAACAGTGATATGTTTCATTGACTATTCAAAGGCATTTGGGACGAAAAGGGACTGCAGATTGATGGAGAGTTCCTAAGCCACTTGAGATTCACTGATGACATTGTGGTGTTCGCAGAAACATCACACGACCTGGAGTCAATGGTTAGAGAACTATCGACAGAGAGCAAAAAGGTAGGTTTAGGATTAAACTCAACTAAAACTAAAGAACTAACAAACCGCGATCACCTCCAGATCACCGTTGACAGTTCCAACATTCAATATGTACCGGAGTATACCTATCTTGGCCAATTGGTTTCGTTTGAAGATTGTTCTGAAAAGGAAATATGTGGAAGAATAGCTTTGAACTGGAGGAAATATTGGAGTCTCAGAGAAATTATGAAAAACATAGAGATAGACATATACACAAAGAAAAAAGTATACGAGTCTTCAACCCTCCCCTGTTAAACATATGGCTGTCAAGCATGGTCTACTAGGAAAAAGGACGATGAGAAAGTTGCAGTTTGCCAGAGAAAGATGGAGAAAAGTATGTTGGGAATAAGAAAGTCAAATAGAATAAGAAACACAGTTATAAGACAGAAAACTAAAGTTCAGGACGTAACTGTGAAAATAAGACTTCTCAAATGGAAGTGGGCGGGCCATGTCTGTAGACTAGACCACAGGAGATGGTCTAAAAAGGCTACAGAGTGGATCCCAAGAGACGGGATGAGAAGACAGGGTAGGCAAAGAAAGAGATGGCGTGACATATTTGGTGAAAAGGTTGGATCAGATTGGATGAGAATGGCAAGGGAAAGAGAGGCATGGAGACTGTTAGGGGAGGTCTATGCCCAAGAGACAACTTCTACATAACATAACTTATTTTTTTAGTGTTAATTTTTTATTGTATATACAACATGTAGTAGTAATAAAGGCTTTTATATGACACAAGGGCTCTCGCTTCCAGGTCCCATAGACGGGTCCCGGCTAAGAGACATGCAGCCCCTCTGGAGATTGTGCAGTACCCCCGTATGGTTTTGATGGCCAAGGTTCGCAGAGGTCTGTTTAACAGAGTCGCGTTCACCTTGAGCGCCATACGTGAGCCCCATTTAAGGCCATACTCCGCACGATCTCCAGGTACAGTATCCTGCAGGAGGCGTTGGGTCCCTTTAGGTTGGGCATGAGTCGCGATAGCGCGACTGATGCCCCCGTCACTTTGGGGACCAAACTTCGGAAATGTGGTCCGAAGTTCATCGGCTATCAAGTACGATCCCTAGGTACTTTATTGAGGGCTTCATGCCGATGCTAACGCCACCTACAGTTATGCTGGTTCCTTCAGGTGGACCGTTCCGAGGTCCGTGAAAACAGAGATCCTCGGATTTGTGCAGGGACTTTAATTGGCTGTGCCATAGCGGCTGGCACGTAAGATTTTGTTCCTTTCGTCAACATTTCATCGCAAGGCAACGGGTTTCAAATTTTTCTTCAAAATTGCAATATAGCTGTTACTTTTTATTAACATCATTCGGCCATTTTGTGTAATCATATGTGTGCCCGGTGGCGTCACTAGGCTTGCCCCCTATTACGTGGGACTAAAAATACTAGCAAATTGTGTGTTTGTGTGTGAAACCGTAAAAGCGAGCTCTGTGGAATGGTACATAGCATTAAGTTCCACGATATCTTATCTAGAAAACAAATCATGTATATTATGTAGGTTCCATTTAGTAATAAAATTAACAAATATGAGTGTGGGCGATATAAAATAGATAGAAGATACTGAACGGAAAATCCACGGCTCCACACACGTGATATTGTTTTCTCATTTCCTATAATGTAGCTACATACATATCAGTGAAAGAATATTGAAAATTAGTTCAGTAGTTATCGAGCCTATTAAATTCAAACAAAGAAACAGTCAAATCTTGCCTCTTTATAATATTAGTAAAGAAACAGCATGTGGGTGGAGTTGTGGACATCAGTCTCGAATACACAAACTCACTTTCTGAAATCTTCACTATTGAAATATTGCATCAAGGTTAAATTTCCTATCGGCATTTGTAGATGTGCTTCGCTCAATTTTGTGTTTGGATTCTCTTTTCTACTGATTCAACATTTGATTTTTTTTGGTCATAAAGGTACAACAATACAATCTCGTCACTATCCCCCAAGGAGTAGGCAGAAACGTCTACTTAACTTCTTGTTAGCTGCTAGAGAACAGCACAAGTTACAACTAAAAATAGGGAAGGCAAAGTCTCGTACAAAGCTTGTTAAGATATCACTAGTTTCGGGCCATCAACACACGCTTCTTTTTCAGGGTCCCGTAGTTAAAGTCTCGGAATCATTATAGTTTCGTCATGTCCGTCCATCCGTACGTTCTCAGCTTTCCTCCCAAACGGTTAGTGCTTTTTTTTTCTTTTTTTAATCCACAGCCCTGGGCCGCGGCCGAACATACGTCCATTGCCGAACGCCTTCGGTGAACACTGAAAGAATTCCCATGGCGCCCGGCGGACCTTGGCCACCTGTGTGGCCGCTGCGTGGTGGTCGGGTGTTAGCCACATCTTTGGGGTCGGGTTTTATCCCGCGTCGGTGAGTAAAGGCGTGCGTGGGGTGAAGCCCCACAGCACGTAGCCCTTCTAGCCTGCTTCTGTAAGGACGGTGGGTTGCTAATCAACCGTCCTCAGGTCCCGACCATGGAGGTCGATGATCCTGGGCGTAGTCACGTCTGCGGCTCCCTCGCCACACACTTCGGAGCTCAACGGGGAGGGTACGCACCCTCACCCTACCGGCCGCCTCCTTCACGAACATAACCTGCTCGCAGAAGGAAACGGCCGCGTTCCACTGGCTCCCGCTAGAGACCATGGCTCGTAGCATGGTCTCCAGTGAGAGGGTATCTACGCCCAAGCCCACAACGAGGTCCCGGCGCTGACTCGCCTACGCTGAGCATTCCACCAACGTGTGTGACAAAGTGATATAATAATATATAAAAAAAAAATTTTGGGGTATGGCCCCTACACTTAAAGTAGGGATGATATTTTTTTCTCGCGTCTACCCCATCGTGTGGATATCATTAGATTAGGTAAGTTTAGATTAGGTTTTTTTATTTAAGGATCCGTTTGCCGGATATTTAGCTTTGAAGAGCATGTTTTTGCGACATCAGGGCTTCCCCCCTCTAAAATCTAAACGACTGGCATGAAAAACCTGAAAAAAATCATAATGGTAGTCCATGTAATGAACTTCAAAGGAAAACTATAACGGATGGTATTACTCTAATAGTTGAGGAGTTATAGAGGATTTAATGGGTAACTACGTATCGCTATCTTGTGTGGCTCGACACGGTTTTTAATTTGCGGCTTAAGGTCGCAACCGCCCCATCGTCCATTGCTAGGTTTCCTGGGTACGCACTAAAAGAATTGATCCATGGCACTGGTGGACTTAGGCCACCTGTTTTGCCCTGTGCCAACCAACACACGCGTGACATCACAGCGCTAGGGTATCAATTTATTGCTCATAAGTTATTTGTATATTATAAGAGTATAGTGAGTCCGAGATACCCAGGACTTAAATTGGTTGTGCCACAGCGGCTAGCATGTAAGATTTAGTTGCCTTTCATCAATATTTCATCGCAAGGCAACGGGTTTCAATTTTTTTCAAAATTACTTTATAGCTGCTAGTTTTTGTTAAATTCATTTGGCCATTTTGGACATAACCCGGTACATGTCTGCCCGGTGACGGCAATAGGCTTGCCCCCTATTACGTGGGACCAAAAATACTGGCAAATTGTGGGTGTGTAATGCACCTGTGCCTACCCCTTCGGGGATATAGGAGTGATGTGTCTGTCTGTCTAAGAGTATAGCTGTAGGTAACAACGGTCTAACTACAGAGCTTGGATATCGTCCATGGGGTGAGGAGGTCACGGATGGGATGGTTCACGGAAAATATCGCAGTTCAGCCGAATCGCAGACTGGAAAGCCGACCCTAACTGTGTTGCGAAAAGGCTCGATGGGTGATGATAGCTGCTCTCTTAGGTAACAACTTTAAACAGATCATTGGAAAAATATCATTTAATATAAATATAAAACATATATGTATGGTTAAAGTCTTTGTTAAAGTTATTATCACATGTAAAAAAAAATATGTAGATCCATGTCATTTTCCTTCCTCCTTCTTTTCAGGTCCCACTGCTTTATCGCCTGGGGGCCGTCTGGATGAACTCTTACTTTTAACGTTTTCAAACTTCTTCATTATAAATGGTTTCTTTTTCTCCGGCTTGACTGGTGGAGTATAATTTTTAAAGGATAGCACGTACGCTTTGATTATATCAACGCTGACGGTAGTGTTTTCAGGATACATGCGCTTTTGCCATGCATCTCTCTCCTCTAACCACATTCGCAAATATTCATAAGATAACAAATATTCCACCCGCGCTTTTCCTTCCTGGAATTTCCATGGTTGCGGACTGTATTTTGGAAAATCCGATGAATATAGATTATGAACGGGCGCACACCTTGTGGCTTTATCCCACTTAATTACAGAACTTCGAACCATTATCGACAAATATGTTTATATAATTTAAAATAAATATCTAAATAATTGTTGATTAGAACGGTTTGGTTGATGACATTTTTTTACGTCATGTGACATTTGAAATTTAAACACATTGTCATGTTTTATTCTCTTTTTTTCTCATTTAATGTCTCTTCTTTAAAAGGTTTTAATTTTACAACAATAATTATTAAGCTACCACGTTTCTGCACTTTAATTTTTTACCAATGCACGTTGTACTCTCAATTTAGTTAACTACCAATATACTACGAGCACAAATAACTCGTAAAATTTTATTTTGTATTATTTACGGAATAATAATAAACCAGAACCAATGTTTAATGACTGGCTTATTACATTAGAAAACAAAAATTGTAGCCTCGGAGTATTTTGTAGTTAAGCGCCCTCTAGTCTTGCTATGTAATAAATTTGTCTTGTGTTTGGCTACGTTGCAGGTACTCTGTGGTTTGGCATCTTGTATAGTTTGTTGTTGTCATTTTACAACAGATGTCGTTAAATATTAGTTAGCTGCAAATATTTTTAAATCTACTGTTATAAATTATGTTGTTTGTTTAGTTACCTATTGTGTAACTTATTTTTAATCGACTCCGGTTGACGCTGCACCTGTTGCATTTTTTACAAACCTCAGTGGTTTTATGCAATCAAAACAAATAATAATTGTAAAATTAAAATATAATATTAAAATAAATTTTATTTGTATGTAAGTAGTACCTACAGCTTGGTCTAGTGCTTGAAGGACTATACCAATGCGGGATACGTTGTCTGTGATTGTTGACCAATGTTTCAACCAAGGACGTTGATAATACAGGATGTTACATAAGGGTCATATCAACCCGAAGACACCGCTATCAGCTGGTCGACCAGAACCCGTTTCGATATGTGTCGACCGCCAAACAAGAAAAAAAAATCTTCCAAATAAAAACATTATTACCGAATAAAATACTCTTGTTTGAACAACACTAGCTAAAATCAGCTGATTCGTCCCTCTCTCTCTGCTGGTAGGAACATTTTGTCTCTGTTCCACATCAAGGTCTGAACTTTTTTTTTCTTGTTTGGCGGTCGACACATATCGAAAGGCGTTCTGGGCGACCAGCTGATGGGGATGTCTTCAAGTTGATATAACCCTTATGTAACATCCTGTATATTATGTTAGTTTATAACTATTTATTATGATGCTACACGAGTAGCATCATAATAAATATCTACCTATCTTTAATTTGGACTGTTCCTACGAAGGAACAGTCCAAATTAAAGATAGGTGGATAAATACTTATTAATTTGCAGCTTGACTTTAAACTAATAAATCCATTTAAGTAGGAACCTATGGTTATTCTTCGCCGTTATTTTTCATTCTTTTTACCAGTTCTGCTACCCAACTGTTTATAGGTTTTATCTATAAATGGTATAAATTCGTGTGGAACCGGTTTGGAATAGTTTTATTGAGCGGAGCGTATCTTAGACGACAAGTGTAAATCGTTTGTGTGCCAACTTCTCCGAAACGACTCGACCGATTTTGACCACATTTGGCATGCTGGTCGACATCATACCCGGGAGTGCAAATCTCTGAAATGATGAAAATAGAGCATAGGAAAAAAAATTAAGAAAATTTGCTCCGCTCAACATTTGCAATTAGTAGCATGCATTGCATACCTAGATTTTAAGGACATTTCGTCTCCCGTCTAATTGAGCGGAGCGAATCGGAGCTAAATCTTTATAGGCGACAAGTGTAAATCGTTTGTGTGCCAACTCCTCCAAAACGGCTCGACCGATTTTGACCAGATTTGGCATGCTGGTTGACATCATACCCGGGAGTACATATCTCTGAAATCATGAAAATAGAGCTGACCACGGAGGAATAATCACCGAAAAAGTCCTGGACATCACCGAAAAACCAGATGATTAAATGGTTGCCATGGAAACACGTGTGTCAACAATGAAAATAGTTTTTTTTTTCATTTGATTAATTAATTTAAGTGTTCGATTCTGATTCTGATATGCATTATTTGCAATTAGCAGCATGCATTGCATACCTACCTAATAATAAATAGGCCGATTTGATGGCCACTGACTGTGTTGTCGATATTCCATTTTACCGTATAAATTCTAGTTGAAATTGGGATAAAATATTGGCAACACTAGGCCTCTTAAGGTGGGTGGTGATACGACGCCGGAGGTAGCGTGGCTTTTAGGCAGCCATTTTTACAAGCGGACTGTTTCATTTAAGTTGTTTAATAAGTTTAATAAGTTGATTAATTGATATTTCAAATTTTGGTGAGTTTTAACGAAAGTCTTGTTGTTGCTGGCGTTTGTTAGCGGGTCTGCTGTATGGTTTGACAGAATGGTTTCTGGTTTCAGGTTTTGAGTGTGCACGTGTTGCCATAGCTAGGTCTTACCAATTTAATTAAGCACGAATCTTTACCTGATTTTCCCAGGATGACCTAGGGACCGACCTGCACGGTACGCATGCTTGCGGTTCTGCTACATAATTTATAGGAACTATATCTGAGCTGGATTTAATTGGGTGAAGCTTGGATATTCGTCTCCAAAAAGTGGGTGCATATAGTGTGTACAACGTGGTAGGCGTTCGTCCCGTGGCTGTGATGCATGGAATAAGTTTTTAACTCCTATTCCAGGAGGTGCATGGTAATACCCTACTGCATGGGGTGTAAAGCCAGTTTCCTTCTGCCTGTGGTGGACAGGGGCCGGAACAGAGACGGTGTCTGTCGACCTGCAGGAGAGGCGGATCTCACGGGGTAGTATTCTGGAAAATCTAACACTTAATTACCACAGTATCTTCCTAAACATAAATCTATCGTTACCGACCAAGCACACCAACCTAATACCCTGTATTAAAAGATAACATAGTACCTAGGATAGACTTTTAATTATATCCTAGGGTAAAAGTAGATTAATACCTTGGTGAGGGGGGCACCCTCAGTTTCCCTATATTGTCTTACTCTTTATTTCCATCGTTAACATCTTAACTTCTAAAATTAAAAACATTACAATACGTCTATATTTTTTGTGCTAGCGTTGAGGGTAAATACCTACCTACTAATTTTGTGCGTTTACAGTCTTTTCTAAAACAGCCCTTTTGGTTGCAATTTAATTATTTAATTTACGTACGTTAAGTACGAGTATAATAATAGCTGTATAATTAGTGATTTCATTCATGAATTGATTAGGATGAATTGAAGCATTCATGAATAATTGGTGATTAAATAAGGGTAGTATTTAACTGCTAATCAAAAAATCTTCGTTTTTTACTAAAAAGAAAATAAATACCTTTCCTAAATAAAAATACTGATTATATTAATTTTAGCAATAATTTAAGTTCTTGACGCAAAGCTATTTATTTAAAATCTCTAAGCTAATCTTTCCCAGTCGGATTACTCTATGTCTCTTAGTCGGGACCCCTCCATGGGACCCTTGCGTCATTGTTTGAATGGCTCAAGGAGGCGGGGATTGAGGAGGGGGGCATGGAGGCGCTCCAAAAAAAAAGTCGGATTGCTCTAAAACTTTAGTAGGTTTTGCTGTGCAATCAGTATATTTTGAAATACAAATCATTTATTGACGCATATTGAAGAAAAAATACTACACCATTGATGTATATTTTTAAAATATTTCTAGCACTTGTATTGTTAAACAATTGGTTTATTTGCAGGGAAAAAAATTGAATTTTTCACAATTGAAAATGGTGATTCTTCTAGTGTATGGAAATTTTTAAGAACAATAGGAGTTGGAAAGGCTAAACAAAATCCTACCTCAAATTCCGTTGACCTCGAAGCACTCAATGTGCATTTCTCCTCTTCGTCCAATTTTGCTGGGACCACCAAGTATAGTACACTTGATTATCTCTCATCACTTCCAACTCCTGACTATTGTCCTTTTTTCTTTGATCAATTTACTGACTGTGGTGTTAAGAAGAGCATTATGTCTATTTCATCAAATGCCGTTGGCAGTGACAGTATTAGCTGAAATATGATACTACCTATTTTGGACCAGATCCTTCCTACTATTACTCATATACTTAATTTTTCCATAACTTGTGGCTCCTTCCCATCTACCTGGAAAGAAGCCCAAGTTATTCCTTTGCCCAAGAAACGTAATCCATCAACTTATTCTCACTATCGTCCTATCTCCATACTGCCTTTCCTGTCTAAAGTACTTGAGCGTCTTGTTCACTCCCAGATCAATTCTTTCCTTTGTAAAAACACTCTTCTAAATCCTTTCCAATCTGGCTTCCGTCCAGGGCATAGTACTGTCACTGCTCTTGTGAATTTAACAGAGGATATTAGACTGGGTATGGAAAGGGGAAACCTCACCGTGTTGGCCTTGCTGGATTTCAGCAATGCTTTTAATACGGTGGATTTCGAAATCCTTCTCGGCATACTTCGCTCTATTAACATATCTCCACCGGTGATTGACTGGTTTCAAAGTTACCTGTCTGGTCGCCGGCAACGAACGCATCTGGAGGAAACCTTTTCCTCTTGGTGTGATGTTACAGCTGGTGTGCCGCAGGGTGGCGTTCTATCTCCATTGCTTTTCGCTATTTTTATTAATTCTATTACAAAACAACTAGTTTCAAACTACCACCTTTACGCAGATGATCTTCAAATTTACACACAAGCATCATTGGATCAACTGCCTGAGGCGATTTCCACCTTAAATCTGGATCTCGATCGTATTTGCCAATGGAGTGTTAATTATGGGCTTCGGATGAACCCGGCCAAGTCGCAAGCCATCATTGTCGGTAGCCCCTGGATGGTGTCGCGAATTGAATTTGAACAACTCCCTCAGGTTATTTTTAACGGGTTTCCCATCGAATTAAGTGATAACATCAAGAACCTGGGTATATATGTCGACGAAACTCTTTCATGGGATTTTCAGATGAAAGAGGTTGTATGCATCCATGGGATCACTACGCAGTTTGCGAAATCTTCTACCGATTACCACTAAGATTGCGCTCGCCCAGTCACTTTTGCTGCCGATCCTTGATTATGCCGATGTCAGCTATCTCGATCTCACTGAGGAGCACCTAAATAAGCTCGAGCGCCTTCAAAATGCAAATATGATCACGTGTCTGAATTTCGGCAGAGGCTCGAGTGGCTCCCGATTCGCCTTCGAAGGAATACTCACATCCTATCTTTGTTATACAGTATACTGTTTAATCCACGTACTCCCAGATACCTCAAAGAACGGTTTACGGTCCTGCATGACACACATTCGAGGTCCTTACGGTCATCAGAGAATCTGAGACTAAAGATGCCAGCGCACTCCACAACTTTTGCGGATAAGTCTTTTTCTGTGCAAGCAGTTCGCCTATGGAACGCCCTACCACTGGAAATAAGGCGTGCCCAATCAATCACAACTTTTAAAAAAAGAGTCAAGGCACACTATTTGTCTAGTTCTAATTAGATAATCTTATTATATTTCTGTTTTTAACACTTTATTTCCGTATTTATTTATTATCACAATAATAATTTTTAATACGTCTCTATATATAATTATTATATAAGGTATATGTGTAGTATGTTTATGGATATGTAAGTTATTATGTATGTATGTATTTAGACTGCTCTTGAGTTACTTTTCGAGTTATGGAAGCTTCCATGGCTTGGTGATTGATTTAGGAGTTATAGATAGGTCATTGGACTTTCTTTTTGTACACTACCCCTCTATATTTCATATTATTTCTTCTATCCATCCTAAGGTTGCCTGGAAGAAATCGCTCTACGCGATAAGGCCGCCCTTTGTACATAGTTTTTTTGTTTAAACTTGTTTGTACTTAATATTAAGATTTGTATTTAAAATGTACAATAAAGAATATTTATTATTATATCGTTTATTCATTTATATTCTTATTTTATACATTTTTAAATACATTTATAAAAAACACAAATACATTTAAAAATATAAAAAATAGTGACCCACCAGTAGCGGAGTAGGACCCAAACTACCGGTGGTGGAGGCTACAGACTAAGAAACCTCCTAACAATACGGCACGTGTCGAGGATAACAACCTTCTGAATCTGACTCTTGATCCAACAATCTAACGAGAGTCTCTTCAGATGTTGATCGAGACTCTTCGCTATTAATCCGTTTGCCGAAACGACCACCGGGACAATGATCGTCGAGTCTACGTCCCACATGGCGGTTATCTCGTAGGACAAATCGAGGTACTTGCTAAGTTTGTCCTTCTCTGCCTTCACGAGATTCTCGTCATGCGGGACGGCGATATCGACGAGCACTGCCCGACGCTGGGTCCGATCAACCAACACGATATCGGGCCTATTGGCAACAATAGTCCTGTCCGTGATGATTGATCGGTCCCAGTAGAGCAATGCACGACCATTCTCAAGAACTGGCACTGGTGTGTACTTATAGTACGGTACTTCAAACTCAATAAGGCCATATTGAAGAGCAAGTTGCTGGTGGATGATCCTGGCTACTTGATTGTGCCTATGCAAGTACTCGGTGTTAGCAAGATACGAACTGTGCGTACGGTGCTGCGTCTGGCAACAGGTGCTGCGTCTGGCAACACTATTGAACAGTCGTAAAATTTTAGCTCCTATAAATTTATTAGTGAAATAAATACAAATTACATCAGATAACTCCAATATCATCACAATAGTAGTGCAAAAATAATCATTTCAAAGAATTTTGTGTATATTAGTGTAAAAATAAGCTAAAAAGTGACGAATCAGCTGACCGTATTGTTCAATGTTATTTCACGTAAATACATAATGTTTCTCCTATAATAGGTCAAATTATTTTATTATACGTGTTTATTCATATTCTCAACATTGAAAACAGGCGATCTATTTTCGTAAGTACAGAAAAGTTTTGATTTTAATTTACCGGTACCTAACATAACCTCGAACTACCTACTTGTATTTTCTAAATTGCGTTTAATTGCACTTATTTGTCGAGAATATGAATACCCGTAGCCGTAGAGCCTTATCCCGCCAGCAGGAGGAGCCCAAACTTCAGCTGGTGTTGCAGGAACTTAAATCTAAAACAGATCTCTGTTTACAATTAGAAAAAGAAAGAGAAGAAAATGAAAACTTGTTGATAGGTGCTTTAGACGATAATAAAAAACTAAAATCTGAACTAGCTAGGCTTCATATTAGTTATGATGAAATTGTAATGCAGCGGAACCACCTTCAATCAATAGTAGATAGGTTTCAAGAGTGCAGTGATGAGTATGAAGGGACCTTGAGGAGGACTACCTTGCTGGAACAGGAGCTACGGGATGCCCAGGGGCACATCTTACACTTGGAGTCAGCTGCCAAGCAAGTCGTAGTCCAACAAACGGATAACCTTTATAACGAGCTAATGAGTGGTACTCCGCAGTTTGTTCCTTCTGCAACAGTTCCAAACCTGGACTTGTCTACTATAGATCTTACCAATGACAGTTCATACCAACTGGACAAGCCAGTTTATTTTTGCAGCAGGAATAAACTAAAAAAATACCTAAAAATAAAGAAATTCATTTTAAAATCAAAGAAACAATTAAAATATCATAGAATCTTAATCAAAAAGTGTAAAAATGTTAACTCTAGTTTAAAATTAAGAGAACAAGCTAAATTATCTATGTTAGAACTTAAACAAAGTCATTTAAAATATTACACTGACACACAACGCTTAGAGTCACAAATAAAAAATTTGCAATTTGAATTAGAGTATGTAACTAAGAAATATGAATGGTCTCTAAAAGACTTTAATAAGTGTTCATCAAGTATAGATAAGGTACTCAAAACATCTAATTATAATACTGAGCGCCTTAATACCTTCATAAATAACCACTCATGCAATATCAATTGCACAAGTCCTTCTCAATCATTGGAGAACCAGGCTTCCCTTACAACTTGCTCACCTACTTCATTAGTGTATGAATTGTGTGACAGTGTAAAAAGTAATAGTCATACTGGATATACTAAACTAGTTTTATTTAGTGATGATATTGGAACTGATTTTAGTTCTTTTCTGATACAACAATTTAATTCAAATTGTTATTCAATTATTAATAACTGTTATCCAGGTGCATCTTTAAATGAAATTATGCAAAAGATATTAGAATATAATTTTGACTCAAACAGTAAAATAATTATTTTCTGCTCAAACAGGGGTAAAATTAACAAAAATGAACTATCCCTATACTTTGACAAAATGCAAAACTTAAATGTTGAACATGTAGTAATGTTTACATTACCATACATAAAAGGTGTGCCAGACGTGGAAAATTCTCTTAGATATAAGATAAATTTACAACTCAATTTAACTAGCCAATATAATAATAAATTCCATGTAATTGACTTTAATTCTGTTTTTAAGAGAACTGTATATAAATACAATTTGTCAACTTCTGACAGTAACTTTAACAATAACAAACATATTGTTTATGTAAACAAAGGTAGGTATTTTCTACCAAAGCATTATAAGAGACAAATAGCAAGTTTGCTATTCAATTATTTTTACACTTCAGCCAAGAACTTGGCTGACAAAACTGCTTTTATTGAGCAATGTAGATTTAGTGTTAAGACTTTGGAATCTGTTCCAAGTAATTTAAATTAAGTTCTACGACAACAGAGGCAATATTACCCTTTAGCAGACATAGTCAATTAATTGAATTAAATTTAGTTACAAATATTAATTACGTTAAAAAATGCCCTCCAAATCAAACCAAATCAAAAAATGTAAATTATATCAACATAGGGCATCAAAATATTGGTTGTTTAACACATGGCAAAGAGTTAGAGTTGGAACTGTTAATGAATTCAGACAATATTGATATTTTTTGTATTACAGAACATATGCGTAAGTCGTATGAGCTCATGTTCAATTTCAGTAATCACCGGGTTGGTAGTGCATTCTGCAGGGTGACCACAGTACGGGGGGGATCTTTGATTTTATTAAATAAACA
The DNA here is from genome assembly GCA_963556515.1 of Nudaria mundana. Lineage (NCBI taxonomy): Eukaryota > Metazoa > Arthropoda > Insecta > Lepidoptera > Erebidae > Nudaria > Nudaria mundana. Next base: position 8,898,874 of record OY748305.1, on the reverse strand, counting down.
ACTTAAATTTAAAGAACGGAAAAATATTGTGTCTCTTTCTCTAGAGTGTAAAGTCGAACTGTCGTGCGTGGAAATGGAGCAATTCATAGTAGTATGCGTGTATAAACCTGGAACCTCACCCTTTTGCGAATTTGAGGAACTTATTGACAAAGTTCTATGTAAACTTGGAAAAACTAATAAGTACCTAATAGTATGTGGTGATTTTAATGTCGATTTACTTGTTAATACGCCTATGAGTTATAATATTTTAAATTTATTTAAATCACACAATCTTACAAACTTATTTTTGGAGCCTACTAGATATTGTAATACAATAGCCACTTGCCTGGATAATATATACAGCGATATGTTGCCAGAAAGTAAAAGTATTATAAAAAAGCTAGATTCAGACCATTGTGGGCAAATAGCATCTTTTAAAATCACTAAAGAAAAAGTTATAAAACGTAAAATATTATGTAGACCAATAACTGGTGACCGCTTGGAACGAATGAGGGTTGGACTTTGCAATAAAATTCCATTCTTAGACACTGGCTTAGATCCAAATGTAATGTATAAATTATTTTTTGATTCTTTTTACAACGAGTTCAACTCCATATTCAAGTCTAAGGAGGTCATGATTAGTGATAGTCCTACTTTCAGTGAATGGGCCACTGAGGGTATACACAAAAGTAGACAAAAACTTTATGAACTATACTCAGAAAGACAGCTTAATAGATCAGTTGAATTTCTAGATTATGTTAAAACTTATTCAAAAAAGTTTAAAGCAGATTGTTTAGCAGCTAAATCAAAATATATAAGTGATAAAATTCTCAATAGTGCAGACAAAGTTAAATCTACTTGGAAAATTATAAACGCGGAAAGAGGTCAACAAAAATTAAATGATAATCATTTTAAACTTAATATAAATGGTAAAATAACTACATCAGACTTCGAGGTCGCTAACGAATTTGAAAATTTTTTCTCCCGAATTCCTGTAGATTTGACAAAAACCCTAGGCTCTTCAACCCCCATTGCAGAATCTTGGTTAAAAGCAAACGTTCCTTGTTGTAACGTTATATTTAAATTCAGTAAAGTTAACATAAACACTATCTTAAAAACTTTTAAATCTTTAAATATCAAGAAAACAGCTGACCTCTGGGGCATCTCTGTGTATTTAGTAAATTCTTTTATTGAAATGGTTGCTCCTGAACTAGTATTAATATTTAATAATTGTGTTGATAGTGGTGTGTTCCCTGATTTAATGAAATCTAGTAAATTAATTCCCCTGTTTAAATCGGGTAGTACTTCAGATCCGTCCAATTTCCGTCCCATTTCTGTACTACCTACATTTAGTAAAATTTTTGAAAAAATTATGCTTAATCAAACGCAAAATCACTTTAACGTTAATAAACTATTACATACAAAACAATTCGGTTTCACTCGTGGTCGGTCCACCACTGATGCCGGAATTAAATTATTAGAGTGTATATACAGGGCCTGGGATGAGTCATATGATGCTTATGGTGTATTCTGCGACTTATCTAAGGCCTTCGATTGCGTTCAGCACCAGACTTTAATTAAGAAACTTGATCATTACGGAATCCGGGGGACGGCCTTGAATTTCGTCAATTCTTACTTAAGTGATAGGGTCCAGAAAGTAGTGATCAATGGTAAACAGTCACCTGGTTCTCCTGTAGCAATGGGGGTACCGCAGGGTTCAATTTTGGGACCTTTTCTTTTTCTAGTATATATTAATGATCTCCCTCACCTCATAAGAGACGACCACGAGGTAGTTTTGTTTGCTGATGACACTTCTTTAATATTTAAAGTTAAACGTGGACAGCGCGAACTTGACGATGTAAACATTACCCTCTCTAGGATAGTCCACTGGTTTTGTGCTAATAATTTATTATTAAATGAAAATAAAACTAAATGTGTAAGATTCACCTTACCTAATGTAAGACTTGTTAAAACCAGTGTTAAGGTTAGGGATGATATAATAGAATTGGTCGATGACACTGTCTTTCTGGGCATAACGTTAGACTCCAAATTGCAATGGGGGCCTCATATCGGGAAAATTTCGGCCAGGCTTAGTTCAGCAGCCTATGCTGTCAAAAAGATCCGACAACTTACAGACATTAAAACGGCGCGTCTTGTCTACTTCAGCTACTTCCACAGTATCATGACATATGGCATACTACTGTGGGGTAACGCTGCCGATATTGAATGCATCTTTGTGTTGCAGAAGAGGGCTATCAGGACTATCTATGGAATGGGGTCTCGGGAGTCATTAAGAGATAAGTTTAAGCATATTAACATCCTTACAGTGTATTCACAGTATATTTATGAAATTTTATTGTATACCCACAAGAACAAAAGTAAATTTGTGAAAAATAGTGATAATCATAATCTAAACTTAAGAAATAAGGATAAACTGGCTGTTCCTAAATTTAGGCTTCATAAAGTGAGTAATTCTTTTGCGGGGAACTTTATTCGAATGTACAATACATTGCCAACCGAAATAGCAAATTTATCTGTCAATAAATTTAAAAAACTAATAAAAAGTAAATTGTGCCATAAAGCTTATTATAGTATTAATGATTTCTTAGATGACAAGGCGGCCTGGTTGTAACAACGTAACGAATTGCTCCTTTCTAAATAACTCTGTATTAGATTTAAGATGAAATATTTTGAAAAAAGCCGAGCTGAGTTTCTTGAGGGCTCTTCTCAGTCTCGTTGCATTTTGGAACCCTCGGTAGAGTCACACCAACTTCTGACGAATCTAAATAATTTTCTGAAAATTTCAAAGAAACAACAAAAAAAAAAAAAAACAACCGGAAATAAAATGGCGAAGTGATTCACCAGGACGGTGGCATGCTCGACAAATGTCGACCGTACCGTCCTTCATGATGTATTTCCGATAGATAGCGAGCAGGTCATCGTCGGGTCCTGTTAAGACCCGGTAGAACCGCCCGTGTAGCTCCTTACTCTTCCATACGTCCCTACGGTCTTCAGTACCTAGCACCTTTGGTTTACGCCAGTTCTGGTTAGCCAAGGAAAGAGGTGTTAGGCCCTTGTCAACCATCACGACATCGCAATGAATGTCACACCCGTTCTGTAGAAAGTAATCTCTCAGACTGCACACTTCACGGTTGTGGAGGTTCTTGGCATTCAAAAAGCCTCGACCCCCCCACTTCCGCGGAATGTACAGTCTCATGACAGAAGATCGTGGGTGTAACATTCGATGCAATGTCAGTTGTTGACGGACTCGCCTATCCAGGGCGTCTAGTTCCGTTTGAGTCCACCTAAGTATGCCAAAGGAGTATAACAATAAAGGTATCACCCAACCGTTGAAAGCCCGCATTTTGTTACCACCGGACAAAGAACTGTTAAGAACTTTTGTCAGGCGGCCAAAAAAACGTTCTTTCACCGATTTCTTAATATCCTCTACCGCTATACCCAATGACTCTGACATACCTAGGTATTTGTATGTTTCGGTCTCGGAGAGAGATCTGAGAGTTATTATCTCAGAAAGTTGTAAATTCGGTGAATTTACAACCTTCCCCCGTTGTACATGCATAACCGCACACTTATCAACACCGAACTCCATCTTAATGGCATTACTAAAAACTTCCGTAGTTTTTAATAATGTCACTAAATCTTGGTGCTTCAATGTGAACAGTTTGAGGTCATCCATGTACATCAGGTGAGATATAACCTCACCCCCTCTACGAAACCGATAGCCTAGCCCTGAATCCTTCAGCAATGTGCTAAGTGGATTCAGTGCTAAACAAAACCACAATGGACTCAAACTGTCGCCCTGGAATATACCACGCTCGATCCTTATCAAGCCTTGCGGGTCAGAGGCGTGCCCACCACTACCTGGTTGACGAAGGACTGTGGTCCACTGCCCCATACACGAGACTAAGAAGGATTTAAGAGTCGGATTAATTTTATACAACTCTAAAATCCTCCTCAGCCATGAATGAGGCACCGAATCATAGGCCTTCTTGTAGTCAATCCAGGCAGTAGAGAGGGCGCCCCTACTCCGCTTGACTTGTTTATTATTATTATTATTATTTCGTTTATTCAATAACATTCTTATTTTATACATTTTTAAATAGATTTATAAAAAACACAAATACATTTAAAAATATAAAAAATAGTGTCCCACCAGTAGCGGAGTAGGACCCAAACTACAGGCGGTGGAGGCTACAGACTGAGAAACCTCCTAACAATACGGCACGTGTCGAGGATAACAGCCTTTTGAATCTGACTCTTGATCCAACAATCTAACGAGAGTCTCTTGAGGTGTTGATCGAAACTCTTAGCTATTAGTCCGTTTGCCGAAACGACCATCGGGACAATGATCGTCGAGTCTACGTTCCACATGGCGGTTGTCTCGAAGGACAGATCAAGGTACTTACTAAGTTTGTCCTTCTCTGCCTTAACAAGATTCTCGTCATGCGGGACGGCGACATCGACGAGCACTGCCCGACGCTTGTAAAAACCCCCTCCTACCTTAACTAAAACTATCTTACATATATAACTAAATATAACTATCTAACTAACTAATATATATATCTATAAACTAAGAGGGAAGAAAGAAAGGAAAGGACTATAAATAAATACAGAAAGAAAGAAAGACTAAGAAGAAGGAAAACCTAGAATATGGAAGGAATTATATCTAGAATAAATTGAACATGGATTATATTTTTTTTTTTTTTCAATTCTGGACGGAGAATCTGAAATACATGGAAAGCTGCATTATGATCGTCTAAAATGATTATACTAGTCTATCTGATAAGATGATAGTATATCAACTATATAGTTCCATTTAGAATACCTATAATGTACTTCTAATATGAACTTTTACTGAAGATTGGCCAAAGTGATCGATCGTCTAGTGATTAGTGGTAGGACTCTACGTTGTGTCATAGCAAACCGGATTCTTTTTTTGTGATTATGCGCTCAGAACTATAATGTAAGACCTAAATAGTGCTTCTAATTTCAACCCTAACTAAGTGAAGTTAATATCTTATAGTGATTCTAAATTATTTGTTAGACCTAACTAGTGCTTTTAATTTCCTAAACCTAGACAAGTTGTTCTAGTAACTCAGATTGTCCTATCAGTAATAGATGAAAGGTATTTTAGTGTCAATCGTGTACATAACCTAAAAGTGACATTAATATTGATAATATTATTCTGGATTACTGTAATAAATTATTAAAGCTTTAACAACAAGTGAGTATCTATTTATTTATAATAAGATATTGAATTATAGTGGTTATTATAGAACCTAGGGATGTAGCATACAGACTAGTTGCAATAATTAAATGTTTACCGAATGGTCATGATAATTAGGAGGGGTAATGGACTGTAGATAATTAGGTAACAATGTGGGGTTGGAAAAGGTCTTTTACTGCCCCAGCCACGCAGAGACCGACTGGAAAACAACACATACACCATTTTTCCTCGTGAAGATAATTTTGGATGATGAAGCAGCTTGAACAGCTGATCACGAAGGGATTAGAACGAGTTCCAGATCCACAAAATCGATGTTAATATTATCAATAGGTAAGTATACCCAGTGGTAGCCATAATAGTTCAGCTAGGAGTTATGCTTGGCAAGAACCTCCAAAGCTTATTGGTATATCTGAGATCATGTTCATACAAACAGTCTCATGAATTATAAAATGACGAATTGTAGAAGATCCGAGGATACATCTACCGTAGAAACCCTGATCCAATGATACATCAACTCTATCTCAATCTGGTCCAGTCAAGGAAATCTAGTGAGTCCGGAGCAGTGCTCAAATTCACAAGGGCTGCCCATGAAATACAATCAGCAATACACGATACAGTCTATCTCGTCTTGCCCTTAGGCCAAGAGAGTCCGGACCATCGGTAAGCCAAGTTGCAACCATACCAGCAAAGTGGTTGAAGTTGTAAACATATGAATGTCCGTACCACAAACACTCAGATATACATCAAGATATTATCATTAATGTAACATAAATCCATTCTGAACTATTTTAGCAGATAGATACAAGTATTTAAGAATTAGCTTCTGGTAACCCGAGTAGGATTAATATAGGATGAAGGGATAAGTAAGTATGGATTTTATGATTATAGTTTATACATTTGCTTGACCACAATGGGAAAAGTAGGTATAATAAAACAACCATATTTATTGTAGAGTATTTATTGAATAATTACCTTCACCTATGTAGAATAGCCTTCTTGAAAATGTATTATGTAATTGTTATTTACATTCTACAGATAGATCAGAATAAATACTATTAGGAGTGGGTAAGTTGGGTAGGAGTTCACTCAATATTCCATTGCTCCACCAAGTAATATCAAGCTAGTCTGACTTGGATATCGGAGTTCTAAACGAACCAGGCTGTTAGAACTACTTAGGTTTCTCTTATAAATTCCAATCTCCTCTGGTGAGACATAGCTCCGAGTAGACTGGAGGATTCCCAGGTATGTTATAACCTTGAAAATATGCAAGCGCCAAACGCTTAGTAGACCAAGATTTAATCGATTTCTGAGATGAGCAAATACAGCTACATCTTCATGTATATCAACTGAAGCTTGTTCAGCATACCAGGAAACAATTTAACCCAAGATTAAAATGCTTCCATCTCAAACCATCCGCTATCCAAAATCTTACAAAATTGGAAATTCCTATAATAAAACACATGGGGGGTAGTATTATTCTGATACTATCATTCCATTAGCGGTTTCAATAATAAAGGTATGCGAGATGAATTCAAGAAGGAATTCCCACAGGCTTATGAACCAAGTTACCTCACCTATTACCATGATTCACCAAATATATAATTAGGTATCACACAGTAAAGGTTACTAATATAAAATAATTTAGTTTATGCCATCCTAGGCATAGCTCCGACAATGGACTGGTTTTACCAATCATTGCATGAAGGATTTGGCGAATATAGACACACTCAAGTATGCTAACATAATTTGTTTCAACCTCACCTAGGTGCTTCTGATTACGGACGAGGATTACCAATCAATATAGGAATGATATAGCGAATGTGGTACACTAAAGTGTATATGTAATTCAGATCAATCCTCCTAATGGTTTATGACTCTGTTCATACACCTCAGGTTAATCGCTGGTTAGTTCAGGGTGGTCAAGCAACGGTATGAAATATAATATGTATGTAGGTAATATACAATAAAGATATTAGAATCAGCATTGTAAATATATTCAATTTTGGACAACTTTTCGATTCACAATATTCATTAATTAGGTAGGTAGGTAGGTTGATATGTAGTAGGTAGTAAGTATGATAATATGACCATCATTTACGGGTAGTTCCTACCACGCTTCCTACTTCGGTTCAAGACGATTTCATCAAAATTATCTCGTTAAAATTGGCTAAGTAGTGATTATTTAGTCATTACTACACGCACTAACAGAACTAATTAGAATTGACACTGGAGATTCGATTATGCTGTTACAGTCATTTAACTAGAATGTACCTAGAATGTTGTACGCCAGGACAATATAGAATATTTAAATAACGCTGGATGTCTATAAACTACACTGGATTTATCGCACCTATACATCCTCAATCTGAACAAAATGGACACTTATCTTACGACAATTACACTGAATCATGAATTTATCCTTACTTTATCGTTCATGTACGCATTCCGAGGCCTTAGATAAATTTTACCATAAATTTTACCATATTCATCAGATTACACGCTAAAACTCTAGAAATCATTCGTCAGTTCGTTGTCCATACGATGTGACCAATTTCTAAATTATCAAAAATATGTGGGTAAACTTCATGACATTGGTAAATACATGGAGGGTATTTGGATAAAATAATTCACAACGATTTTAATAGAATGAAAAGATCTGACCTCAAAATGACGTCTTCCTCGACTCCTCGTTGCTCTGCAGCTGCATCTTGAATCACTTAAATTAGTGCTAGTCTCATAGCGCGGACTAGTATGTACTGTCGTACACTTATCGCCAAGAGACCAGACTCAATCTCTTTCCCAAATGCAATAGATATAAAATATCTATTCATTTCTATCCCCAGAAGTCTTAGAAGCGATAAATGCTTGAGTAAAATGTGTGTGTATCCCTCTGAATAGAATCTGGCCAGGACTCTAAACAAAGGCGTATAATAAAATAAATACATATATATAATAAATAATTGTAGGGGTAGGTGTATTGTGCAGGTACCTAAGATACTCACATGTCGACGGTCGAAACGCGCACTAGGTGATACCGACCACTCAGAGGACAAGCAGAGTTCCGATACTATCGAAATTGCGAAAAGAAAAGAGAGCTACGTTACCGACGAAATTCCGAAAATCAAAGAGCTTGTTGTACGTCGAAAATCAGGAAAGAAAGGAGCAGAGTTACGTTACTATTGAAAACCAGGAGATCAAAGAGAGCTACGTTACCGACGAAATTCCGAAAATCAAAAGAGGACGAGCAGAGTTACGTTACTATTGAAAACCAGGAGATCAAAGAGCTACGTTACCGACGAAATTCCGAAAATCAAAGAGTTCCGATACTGATGATAATTCGCAGAGAAAAGAGGACGAGAATCCCGCACCCCCGTTTTTATAACCTTTTCCTAAACCTCCTCCCATATCCGTATCATTCGTTCTTTTCCCGTAAAACCCATTCTATAACCTAGCAACACCGATCCACACTCTTTCCCACTTCCAACAATTCCAATAACCATTAACTAACTTTAAATCTTAATTATATAATCTAAATATACAGAACCCATTCAAATGTACCTAAATTCTAAATAAAATTAATAAATATAATAATGGTTTAGAATACCTCATTATCTTTCTCTAATAAAATTAATATTTATGAATAAGTGTTTTTGGAATATTCTAGTACGATCTCTAAAGAATTGTGAAAAGTCCAACGTTATGTCAATTAATTTACTATTTATCTAAATTTAGTGCCAAGAAATTTCATTCATACATGTATATTATTTCTAGCAATAATAACTTGATATAAACCTATCTGATATGTATTTCAACCACTTTTAAGGATATTAGGCTTTATGATGTATTCTAACAATACAATATTGTAACATTTTAATCTGTATTGAAGTTATTAATTTTAGTTATCTAAATTTTCTATCTAAATTAATGTTTATCTGGCTTCTACCTATTATTCTGATATCTACATAGATTCTACTTATAAGAACTTGTCACTCTTCATCATGGGACACCTCAAATTTGAAGAAACAATTGTAATGTATTGTTAAAATTTTGGTAAATTAATCTTTATTTTCTACCACTAAACTCCTAATATTTCCTACTTCCCTGCTATATTCTACTTTATATGTAGTCTACATTCCTCAGATATGTTAGTATTTCATAATAATTACAGGCATTAGCATAGCTTTAACAGATTGAATTTTCGCTATGTTACTGGACCAATATTTTTAAGTATAATGTGAATTTATCAATTCTTAAGCAAACTCATGTTTATAACTAACAGTGATACCTCATGAACTTATAGGAGTAGAATTTATCTCATTTTTAGCATATTCTTTTGGTTAAATGTGAATTTTTAAGATATTTTTATAGCTTACTTATCCTGAATTTTGAATGTTTGGGATTCAATGTTTCTACTACATAACTTAATTGGTACTTGGCATTCTAATTGAATTTACATAATACATAGTATATATTTACTTATTTAATAGATACATACATCAATAATAACTTGTATTCAAAATTATACCTAGGGTCTAAGTTAGACTAAATTGACTGTCTTTTCTATTCAATACTTTCATATTTTTGATCATAACTTTATTATTAATTGGAATTTTAATGTTATATTTTGAATGGTAGTCGTAGGTACTGGCACAATCAATATTCTAACATCAATCATTGCCAATCTATCAATAATTTGAAATCCAACATAAACCCTAATTCCCTTCCTAAACTAATATATGCCTTTCCAGATTTATGAATTCTACTTCTACATTGGCTATAAAGTGACAACTAATGAACCAATCACCCCTAAGGTACTGTGTCTTACTTATACTTACGTTTAATAACTAGACATGCTGAAAATAAGTAAATTATTAAAATTTAATAAATTGATTCATTTAAAATTTATATCTAGCGCCATCTAGTGATAATAGGATGAACTAAGTACTATTTGCTTAGAGAATATAGTGTATCCGACATTGATTTTTAAATGTAATTGTTAATTGCCAGCAGATGGCAGTTATAAATAATTTTTATCATATCAAAATGAGATTTATTCAATTAAGAATGATATTTTTTTAAGGGGAATTAAAACAATCGAATCTTATTATTCTTTATTTTATGTTTCCAATTTGAAGGTCTTCTTCAAGAAGAATTAGCGTTGCAGACATAAATTTATCATACGGATCTACTCGTGTGAGTAGAGATCCGTTACAACCGCCCCCTAAATTAGTTTGGAACTTGCCGGAAAACTAATTTACAATTTACTAATTGATAAAGGATGTCTACAATGCTTAACAATGTTGTTTATACCGAGAAGGCCGCCTCCTCCCCTCCATAGAAGTCAGTTGAATACTACGACCATTCATTAACGAAGTGAAAATGGTAATTATATGAATCTAATTTATAATGTAGTTATAATTAAAGTAAAGTTATTATAAATAATTGAAGTAACTTAATGTACGCGGGTCATAGTATAAATGGTTTCTACGGGCCTTCCCCGACTCCATCATTTGTTCGGTTTTTTTTTTTTTTTTTTTTTTTTTTTTTTCAAACATTTATCTTAAATACAAGTTACAGGTATTAGTTTCTTACCTAAGTTAAGAATTATAATTAATAAGAATTAGAAGTAATACCTAACCCTAAATATAATCAATGATTTGTAATTAAGTTCTTACTAATTTTTAAAGTATTATACAAGAATAAAATAATTTAGTATTTACCTAAGTCAAGAATATATAATCAATAATTATTATTAATAATTGAAGAATTTAAATAGAGAATTATTTTACAACACATGTTTAACTTCTATCTTATCAATTTAATTATTACCTATAATACCTATTTAAATGAATAGCATTGAATTTACCTCTAATAATGTTAGTTTTAGGGTCCACCAACGTATATACATTGGTGTATGGTATAGCGGCTACTATATATGGTCCTTCATATAAGAGTTCAAATTTCTTAATTACCTTCTTTTGGGCTACAGATTTATTAGCCTTCCTAATCTTTACTAATTCTCCAATCTCAAATTTAATTAAACGGTGTGAGCGGTTATATGTTTTTTGTCGTTTCGCACTGTTTTGTTTTAAGTTTTCTTTAACTTTAATCCGAACTAAGTCAGCGTCTTTTGTTCTAATTAATTCTGGCAAACAATTGTCAAATGACATACAATTAGGATTACCAAAAAGAACTTCCCTAGGTGTGAATCCTGTACTCTCATGGAATGTGTTATTGTAAAGAGACTCTATACGAGGTAATATTGTCGCCCATCCCTTGTGGTTCTTATGACAATATGCCCTAAACAATCTTCCTAGTTCTCTATTAACCCGTTCAGTTGTATTAGGTCTAGGATTGCGAACTGTTGTATATATTGGCTTAATAGACATATCTTTTAATGAATTTTTCCATGTATTACAACTAAACTGACTACCATTATCCGTCATAACTACTTTAGGCTTTATTATTTTAGAAAAATGTTTTAATTTAGTTACTACTGCTTGCGATGTGGCTTTAGCTAAACCATACAACTTTATGAATTTACTGAATGAATCTTGTATTACTAAAATATAAGCAACACCAAATTTTCCTTTTGGTAAGGGACCATAAAGATCCGCCATAACTATATCACCTACTTGCTCGGTTACAATTGATTGACATTCCCCTACATATTTAACATTATCGCTTTTAGATAACTGACAAATATGACATTTCTTTAAAACATCTTTAACTAGTTTTATCATACCAATCCAATAAAATCTATCTCTTAAATATGCTAAGATCTTATGTACCCCTTGATGTCCCATTTCCTCATGAATTTGCAAAATTACAGGTCCCCTTAATTCAGCAGGCAAATATGTAACTACTTTATTGGTCCCTGTGGAAAAATACAACACACCTTCCTTGAAATGACAACGTTGTGCAATGTTTCTTAATCTCCTTTTAATAGTTATATCGCTTGGGTTGTTCAAAATTTTTATAATTTCTTTAATTTCACTGTCATTGGACTGGAAAGATGCTATATTTTTTAAATCACTTATCAATTTATTATTTCTAGTGCATTCCATGTAATGAATCTCGGGATAACTATCCTTATCATCTTGTACACATGTCCCACCAGGTGGAAACCTAGAAAGGACGTCTACCGCTACATTATCAGTTCCTTTAACGTGTTCAACTGTATAATTGAATTGCTCTAAATGTAATATCCACCTAATTATCCGGCTATTGAATAATTTCCAAGTTCGTAGTGAAGTCAAAGCTTTATGATCTGTAATTATAATCAGCCGCGGCGCGCCTCTAACATAAGTTTCATATTTCCTTAAACAGTAAATAATAGCCCAAAACTCTTGTTCAGTTACAGTCCATCTTAGCTCGGCCCCTCTTAATGCCCTACTGCAAAACCCAATTATTCTCATTTCCCCCTGATCATCACGCTGAAATAATACTCCTGCTATACCTACTCCTGAACTATCAGTCTGTAAGTAAAATGGCCTAGACATATCCGGATGATGTAACATGATAGTTTGTAAAAACCTATCCTTTAGATCTTCGAAAGCTTGATGAGCCTCATGATCCCAAGACCATGCCTTATCCTTCCTAAGTAATCTACATAATGGTTGAATATTAGCATTATAATTCGGTATAAATCTCCTATAATAGTTACACAAGCCTAGGAATGCCCTTAAGTGTTTTATCTTTTTAGGTACGGGAAAGTTCTTAATAGATTCTATTTTTTCAGGATCCGTTCTAATTCCTTCGGTAGAGATAATATGCCCTAGCATCTTAACTTCCTTACAAATGAATTTACATTTCTCTATATTGCAAGTGAGACCGGCGGACTTTAGTTTATTCAAAATGATACTAATATGATCTAAGTGTTCTACTAAAGTTCCAGTTGTCAGAATAGCTAAATCGTCTAAATAATTGACACAGAAATCACGTACTTCCTGTCCTAGTATTAGATCTATAGCCCTACTAAAGCTTCCTACAGACGTGCGGAGGCCCTGCGGTAGACGATTATAAAAATAACTTTTACCATTAAAGGTAAACCCAGTGTATTTTCTACTGTCTTTGGATATAGGAATTTGAAAATAGGCATTATTTAGATCTATAATACTAATGAAATTTACCCCATGAAAGGAATTTAAGACATCTATTTGCATTGTTGGTGTTTCTGATTCCGGAATCATGTGTTTATTTATTTCCCTAGCGTCTAACAATACCCTTATTGAACCGTCAGGCTTAATAGTAAACGTTAGTGGACTGCTATAAGGCGTAGAGCCACGGCTTATTATGCCCATATCAACCATTTCTGTTAGTTTGTCCTCCATTTTTTGTCTATATGCGTACGGTACAGGATAAGATCGTTTAATTATTGGAGCTTGATTAGTCATTTTAATTTCATGCTCATAGCAATTAGCCAACCCTAACTTGTTAGTAAATACTTCTCTATCTAAGTTAAGGACTTCCTTTAATTTATTAATTTGAATTTCTTGAAGAGGCAATCCGGTTTTAATTTTACTTAAACATTCAGGAAAGCTAGGTTCCGTAGTTATTCTTCTTAATAATTTATATTCACAGAATGGTATAGAACATTTGACATTATCTTTAACAATTTCTAATCCAAAGGGTGGATTCTCTAATTGAATAATTACTTTATTCGCTAATAACCAATCAAACCCTAAAATCATATGATTCACTAAATTAGGTATTATTAAAAATCTAGTATCAATAGTAATATTATTAAATTCAACTGGTAATATAGTCATCTGTTGAATTTTTGAACTCTTCCCACCCCAAGCGCTTTTAACTTGAATTGACCTAACTGGAAGCAAAGGAACTTTATCCTTAAGCTCAGAGTATATTAATTCCCAAAGAGTCCCTGAAATACATGTAACATCACTACCGGTATCGACTAAGCTAACTACATTCTTCCCTAACACCCCAACAACTATTTCAGATTTTACTTCTTGTTGTATCTCTGGTACGATATGGTCTTCTTCCTCGAACAATGAATTAACTGTCCCTACTGTTTTAATTAAATCACTACTATTTACATCAGACTTAAGCTTAAATAATTCTATGATTGTATTAGGATAATCAAAAAAATCAAGATTGTATAATTCGTGACCTAAACCTAATCTATTAACCTGTCCCCTAGGTCTAATTGGTTTTAAGATTCCTGTTTGACGCCGACCTAATCCTGATCCAGGCTTCCACCCCATGGACAACATAATATGTAAAGATACAGATAATATTTATGCTCCTGTCGTAGTTGGTGCATTGGAGCACATGTCACCAACAGTGGTTAAATTATTAGATTCCCTATCACTAACATCGTTAACTACTGATACCAATACATTATTTTCTTCCTTATCACCACGTTGCGTTGCATTCTTCTGATATTGCCGTTGATAGTTGAATTTCTTGTTAAACTGTCGACCTGAAGAAGCATGTTGCCGATGTGATGGTGGAAGAGAAGACTCAGGAGTGTCTTGAAGATCGCGCCCCCGTTGAATGTTGATATTGTCTAGTTTTCTTAAAAATTCAGTGGCCTCTAAAATAGTTGAAGCGTTACTAGTTGACCAAGCAAACTGTACATCCTTCGGGAAATGGCGTATTATATCCCCCACGAGTTGATTCTCTTGCATTGGATACGTTAACATTTTTGATTGGCCACATAGACCAATAAAATGTCCCTGCATAGTCGTTCTTGAACCGTCCCAAGTGTTTTGAACTATCCTACGACGCAAGTTATTTTGTTCTGTTTCTCCCCAGTAATGATCCAGGAAGTCCCTCTTAAAATCGTCAAACTGCATCCACCTGTCCTTATAAAGTCTGGCCCAATCACGAGTCTCCCCTTCTAAACATTCTATAATGAGATCTATATTTGTCATCCCACTAGGAATCTTCTTTAAATATGCTGTAAGGTCTTCTATAAAAGTAACAGGATGTTTCTTTTTACTCCCAGGATATAGTAGTTTATCTAGTTGTGGCTGGAAATAAGGGTAACCTCCAGAAACAACTCCCATACCTTCAATAGGTATCATTGCATTGGTGTTGGATGTAGGTTGAAATTGCTGATCAGTTGATCCACTGCTTGCTGAAGAAGATGCAGACCGTATTTGCCCTTCTAGTTGAGACAATTTCATACATATTGGGGTCACAGCCTGTTTTATCATTTTAGTCATATAAGTTATCGGATCTATCTTCTTTCGTTGTGGTTTCGGGCTGTCGCTTGCTGCATTGATATTTGAAGCTTTAGCCAA
The DNA here is from genome assembly GCA_963556515.1 of Nudaria mundana. Lineage (NCBI taxonomy): Eukaryota > Metazoa > Arthropoda > Insecta > Lepidoptera > Erebidae > Nudaria > Nudaria mundana. The sequence continues at coordinate 8,883,376 of OY748305.1, read as the reverse complement.
TCTCTTTCTCGGTGCTCGATTCATTTTACTAACACTTGTAATTATTTAATGGACACAGATATAACAGTTATTCAACTAATTATAAATCACAATCACTTATTTATTATTATTTATTCTCTCACTGATAAAGGTATTTCACTGATTAAGTTATAAATCACAATCAACTTATTTATTATTATTTATTTTACTCACTGATAAGTATTTCACTGATAAAGTTATAAATCACAATCAACTTATTTATTATTATTTATTTTACTCACTGATAAAGGTATTTCACTGATTAAGTTATAAATCACAATCACTTATTTATTATTATTTATTTTAATCACTGATAAGTATTTCACTGATTAAGTTATAATTCACAATCACTTATTTATTATTATTTATTTTAATCACTGATAAAGGTATTTCACTGATAAAGTTATAAATCACTTATTACGTTGTCCTGTAACGAAAATCTAAATAATTACTTATTTCATTTTATGTAAAGAAGAATATAGCAAGTATATACCTATGTTATTTAATTTTATACTTGTGAAAGTTTTATCCAATTCATTTTAATATATATCATAATTACCTAATCTAACTCAATGCAGGTTATATGTAATTCTAATGGCTAGACTTTTTATTAGGCATACATATACGTAAGGAGCGCTAAGGCAGTTTAACTAGTATGATTTTTAATCTACTTCATAGTAAACGCATAAATTCCCTGTACAACTTCTAAGTCAAAGCTAGCGTGACAATAACTTTGTTTTACCGTATTATGCAACAATGGTAGCATAGGTACACGTAAGTACATGTATGATTCAACTTACCGCTGTATTTATTGTAATTCCAATATAAACACACTATTTGAACTCACTCATACATTTTTACCGGCAACTTTCATAGCTGAAACTTCACAACAACAAACTTTCACACTTCCATAACTTTCACTGAACGCACTGCATTACTCTTTACGTAATTAATTGAACTAATTCGCTAATATTGACCCGATTTTGTAAAACAATTAATTTAAAACAAATAATAAACTTTTTAAAACTTCGTAACGGTAACGTAAATATATTTACCAAGTTCAATTTGACTTGACAGCTACTATGTTGAAGTCAAACCTTTGACAACTGACATGACATGACAGATTGTTCGGGAGGCTAAAGTCTTTTGAATATACTGCCTACCTTAACTACAATATGGCAATTGAGAATTGTTTTTGACACTTGGCAAAGACAATTCCGTCAAATTCGTCGAGTTGGAATATCGATTGGGCTCGATATTAAGTTAAACTACCTGTATTGCTCAATTTGAATTGAATTTATTAGTAATTGTACGCCCCCGTAATCGTTATTTATTTGAGAATAATATAAATGAGAACAATTACTGACTGTAAACACCAGATTCTCTAAGCAAAACATAAAATAGTATAAAATTAAATTTTGTCCGCTCTGAAATAAACACAACAATACACAAAGAAAATGTAAAGTAACAATACACAGATAATAATAAAAAAGCTGTATCATACATCAATGAATCAATTTATTAAGTACTTACCGAAGTATCTCCCTGAAATAATACACAATATTCCAAAATTGAATACAAGAATTCTAAATATTTACTCTATGGTCAGTTTTCTAGCTAAAAGCAACAACTCTATTATATACTAATATTCTCTATGGTCCATGGCTGCCGCTTAGGAATTTTAGCAATTAATATTATAATTATGAAAAAGTTCTTAGTTTGGATATAAAAGGAATAATTTACTTCGTCATTATTTTAATAAGGTGAGTTATTTATTAATGAAGATGAGAAAACATTATACGAGCAACTTGACTAACTAATTTAGTTTCCTACTTGTACTTACCTACTTAACCTAAATAGCGCAGTAAACACAACCATTTCACGAGCAACAAATTGTGACTTTATTAAGCCACGGACGTTCATAAGCAGCCTAGCATATACTAATAATGTTGAATGATTTCAGATTCAAGAATAACCTATGATGAATTATGTATGTGATAATCCAAATATTGCATAACCTATTCTACAGCCATACAAATCACTTGTATCCTGGTCACGGCACCAAATTGTAAAAACCCCCTCCTACCTTAACTAAAACTATCTTACATATATAACTAAATATAACTATCTAACTAACTAATATATATATCTATAAACTAAGAGGGAAGAAAGAAAGGAAAGGACTATAAATAAATACAGAAAGAAAGAAAGACTAAGAAGAAGGAAAACCTAGAATATGGAAGGAATTATATCTAGAATAAATTGAACATGGATTATATTTTTTTTTTTTTTCAATTCTGGACGGAGAATCTGAAATACATGGAAAGCTGCATTATGATCGTCTAAAATGATTATACTAGTCTATCTGATAAGATGATAGTATATCAACTATATAGTTCCATTTAGAATACCTATAATGTACTTCTAATATGAACTTTTACTGAAGATTGGCCAAAGTGATCGATCGTCTAGTGATTAGTGGTAGGACTCTACGTTGTGTCATAGCAAACCGGATTCTTTTTTTGTGATTATGCGCTCAGAACGTAATGAATGAATGAGGAATGTAAGACCTAAATAGTGCTTCTAATTTCAACCCTAAATAAGTGAAGTTAATATCTTATAGTGATTCTAAATTATTTGTTAGACCTAACTAGTGCTTTTAATTTCCTAAACCTAGACAAGTTGTTCTAGTAACTCAGATTGTCTTATCAGTAATAGATGAAAGGTATTTTAGTGTCAATCGTGTACATAACCTAAAAGTGACATTAATATTGATAATATTATTCTGGATTACTGTAATAAATTATTAAAGCTTTAACAACAAGTGAGTATCTATTTATTTATAATAAGATATTGAATTATAGTGGTTATTATAGAACCTAGGGATGTAGCATACAGACTAGTTGCAATAATTAAATGTTTACCGAATGGTCATGATAATTAGGAGGGGTAATGGACTGTAGATAATTAGGTAACAATGTGGGGTTGGAAAAGGTCTTTTACTGCCCCAGCCACGCAGAGATCGACTGGAAAACAACACATACACCATTTTTCCTCGTGAAGATAATTTTGGATGATGAAGCAGCTTGAACAGCTGATCACGAAGGGATTAGAACGAGTTCCAGATCCACAAAATCGATGTTAATATTATCAATAGGTAAGTATACCCAGTGGTAGCCATAATAGTTCAGCTAGGAGTTATGCTTGGCAAGAACCTCCAAAGCTTATTGGTATATCTGAGATCATGTTCATACAAACAGTCTCATGAATTATAAAATGACGAATTGTAGAAGATCCGAGGATACATCTACCGTAGAAACCCTGATCCAATGATACATCAACTCTATCTCAATCTGGTCCAGTCAAGGAAATCCAGTGAGTCCGGAGCAGTGCTCAAATTCACAAGGGCTGCCCATGAAATACAATCAGCAATACACGATACAGTCTATCTCGTCTTGCCCTTAGGCCAAGAGAGTCCGGACCATCGGTAAGCCAAGTTGCAACCATGCCAGCAAAGTGGTTGAAGTTGTAAACATATGAATGTCCGTACCACAAACACTCAGATATACATCAAGATATTATCATTAATGTAACATAAATCCATTCTGAACTATTTTAGCAGATAGATACAAGTATTTAAGAATTAGCTTCTGGTAACCCGAGTAGGATTAATATAAGATGAAGGGATAAGTAAGTATGGATTTTATGATTATAGTTTATACATTTGCTTGACCACAATGGGAAAAGTAGGTATAATAAAACAACCATATTTATTGTAGAGTATTTATTGAATAATTACCTTCACCTATGTAGAATAGCCTTCTTGAAAATGTATTATGTAATTGTTATTTACATTCTACAGATAGATCAGAATAAATACTATTAGGAGTGGGTAAGTTGGGTAGGAGTTCACTCAATATTCCATTGCTCCACCAAGTAATATCAAGCTAGTCTGACTTGGATATCGGAGTTCTAAACGAACCAGGCTGTTAGAACTACTTAGGTTTCTCTTATAAATTCCAATCTCCTCTGGTGAGACATAGCTCCGAGTAGACTGGAGGATTCCCAGGTATGTTATAACCTTGAAAATATGCAAGCGCCAAACGCTTAGTAGACCAAGATTTAATCGATTTCTGAGATGAGCAAATACAGCTACATCTTCATGTATATCAACTGAAGCTTGTTCAGCATACCAGGAAACAATTTAACCCAAGATTAAAATGCTTCCATCTCAAACCATCCGCTATCCAAAATCTTACAAAATTGGAAATTCCTATAATAAAACACATGGGGGGTAGTATTATTCTGATACTATCATTCCATTAGCGGTTTCAATAATAAAGGTATGCGAGATGAATTCAAGAAGGAATTCCCACAGGCTTATGAACCAAGTTACCTCACCTATTACCATGATTCACCAAATATATAATTAGGTATCACACAGTAAAGGTTACTAATATAAAATAATTTAGTTTATGCCATCCTAGGCATAGCTCCGACAATGGACTGGTTTTACCAATCATTGCATGAAGGATTTGGCGAATATAGACACACTCAAGTATGCTAACATAATTTGTTTCAACCTCACCTAGGTGCTTCTGATTACGGACGAGGATTACCAATCAATATAGGAATGATATAGCGAATGTGGTACACTAAAGTGTATATGTAATTCAGATCAATCCTCCTAATGGTTTATGACTCTGTTCATACACCTCAGGTTAATCGCTGGTTAGTTCAGGGTGGTCAAGCAACGGTATGAAATATAATATGTATGTAGGTAATATACAATAAAGATATTAGAATCAGCATTGTAAATATATTCAATTTTGGACAACTTTTCGATTCACAATATTCATTAATTAGGTAGGTAGGTAGGTTGATATGTAGTAGGTAGTAAGTATGATAATATGACCATCATTTACGGGTAGTTCCTACCACGCTTCCTACTTCGGTTCAAGACGATTTCATCAAAATTATCTCGTTAAAATTGGCTAAGTAGTGATTATTTAGTCATTACTACACGCACTAACAGAACTAATTAGAATTGACACTGGAGATTCGATTATGCTGTTACAGTCATTTAACTAGAATGTACCTAGAATGTTGTACGCCAGGACAATATAGAATATTTAAATAACGCTGGATGTCTATAAACTACACTGGATTTATCGCACCTATACATCCTCAATCTGAACAAAATGGACACTTATCTTACGACAATTACACTGAATCATGAATTTATCCTTACTTTATCGTTCATGTACGCATTCCGAGGCCTTAGATAAATTTTACCATAAATTTTACCATATTCATCAGATTACACGCTAAAACTCTAGAAATCATTCGTCAGTTCGTTGTCCATACGATGTGACCAATTTCTAAATTATCAAAAATATGTGGGTAAACTTCATGACATTGGTAAATACATGGAGGGTATTTGGATAAAATAATTCACAACGATTTTAATAGAATGAAAAGATCTGACCTCAAAATGACGTCTTCCTCGACTCCTCGTTGCTCTGCAGCTGCATCTTGAATCACTTAAATTAGTGCTAGTCTCATAGCGCGGACTAGTATGTACTGTCGTACACTTATCGCCAAGAGACCAGACTCAATCTCTTTCCCAAATGCAATAGATATAAAATATCTATTCATTTCTATCCCCAGAAGTCTTAGAAGCGATAAATGCTTGAGTAAAATGTGTGTGTATCCCTCTGAATAGAATCTGGCCAGGACTCTAAACAAAGGCGTATAATAAAATAAATACATATATATAATAAATAATTGTAGGGGTAGGTGTATTGTGCAGGTACCTAAGATACTCACATGTCGACGGTCGAAACGCGCACTAGGTGATACCGACCACTCAGAGGACAAGCAGAGTTCCGATACTATCGAAATTGCGAAAAGAAAAGAGAGCTACGTTACCGACGAAATTCCGAAAATCAAAGAGCTTGTTGTACGTCGAAAATCAGGAAAGAAAGGAGCAGAGTTACGTTACTATTGAAAACCAGGAGATCAAAGAGAGCTACGTTACCGACGAAATTCCGAAAATCAAAAGAGGACGAGCAGAGTTACGTTACTATTGAAAACCAGGAGATCAAAGAGCTACGTTACCGACGAAATTCCGAAAATCAAAGAGTTCCGATACTGATGATAATTCGCAGAGAAAAGAGGACGAGAATCCCGCACCCCCGTTTTTATAACCTTTTCCTAAACCTCCTCCCATATCCGTATCATTCGTTCTTTTCCCGTAAAACCCATTCTATAACCTAGCAACACCGATCCACACTCTTTCCCACTTCCAACAATTCCAATAACCATTAACTAACTTTAAATCTTAATTATATAATCTAAATATACAGAACCCATTCAAATGTACCTAAATTCTAAATAAAATTAATAAATATAATAATGGTTTAGAATACCTCATTATCTTTCTCTAATAAAATTAATATTTATGAATAAGTGTTTTTGGAATATTCTAGTACGATCTCTAAAGAATTGTGAAAAGTCCAACGTTATGTCAATTAATTTACTATTTATCTAAATTTAGTGCCAAGAAATTTCATTCATACATGTATATTATTTCTAGCAATAATAACTTGATATAAACCTATCTGATATGTATTTCAACCACTTTTAAGGATATTAGGCTTTATGATGTATTCTAACAATACAATATTGTAACATTTTAATCTGTATTGAAGTTATTAATTTTAGTTATCTAAATTTTCTATCTAAATTAATGTTTATCTGGCTTCTACCTATTATTCTGATATCTACATAGATTCTACTTATAAGAACTTGTCACTCTTCATCATGGGACACCTCAAATTTGAAGAAACAATTGTAATGTATTGTTAAAATTTTGGTAAATTAATCTTTATTTTCTACCACTAAACTCCTAATATTTCCTACTTCCCTGCTATATTCTACTTTATATGTAGTCTACATTCCTCAGATATGTTAGTATTTCATAATAATTACAGGCATTAGCATAGCTTTAACAGATTGAATTTTCGCTATGTTACTGGACCAATATTTTTAAGTATAATGTGAATTTATCAATTCTTAAGCAAACTCATGTTTATAACTAACAGTGATACCTCATGAACTTATAGGAGTAGAATTTATCTCATTTTTAGCATATTCTTTTGGTTAAATGTGAATTTTTAAGATATTTTTATAGCTTACTTATCCTGAATTTTGAATGTTTGGGATTCAATGTTTCTACTACATAACTTAATTGGTACTTGGCATTCTAATTGAATTTACATAATACATAGTATATATTTACTTATTTAATAGATACATACATCAATAATAACTTGTATTCAAAATTATACCTAGGGTCTAAGTTAGACTAAATTGACTGTCTTTTCTATTCAATACTTTCATATTTTTGATCATAACTTTATTATTAATTGGAATTTTAATGTTATATTTTGAATGGTAGTCGTAGGTACTGGCACAATCAATATTCTAACATCAATCATTGCCAATCTATCAATAATTTGAAATCCAACATAAACCCTAATTCCCTTCCTAAACTAATATATGCCTTTCCAGATTTATGAATTCTACTTCTACATTGGCTATAAAGTGACAACTAATGAACCAATCACCCCTAAGGTACTGTGTCTTACTTATACTTACGTTTAATAACTAGACATGCTGAAAATAAGTAAATTATTAAAATTTAATAAATTGATTCATTTAAAATTTATATCTAGCGCCATCTAGTGATAATAGGATGAACTAAGTACTATTTGCTTAGAGAATATAGTGTATCCGACATTGATTTTTAAATGTAATTGTTAATTGCCAGCAGATGGCAGTTATAAATAATTTTTATCATATCAAAATGAGATTTATTCAATTAAGAATGATATTTTTTTAAGGGGAATTAAAACAATCGAATCTTATTATTCTTTATTTTATGTTTCCAATTTGAAGGTCTTCTTCAAGAAGAATTAGCGTTGCAGACATAAATTTATCATACGGATCTACTCGTGTGAGTAGAGATCCGTTACAACCGCCCCCTAAATTAGTTTGGAACTTGCCGGAAAACTAATTTACAATTTACTAATTGATAAAGGATGTCTACAATGCTTAACAATGTTGTTTATACCGAGAAGGCCGCCTCCTCCCCTCCATAGAAGTCAGTTGAATACTACGACCATTCATTAACGAAGTGAAAATGGTAATTATATGAATCTAATTTATAATGTAGTTATAATTAAAGTAAAGTTATTATAAATAATTGAAGTAACTTAATGTACGCGGGTCATAGTATAAATGGTTTCTACGGGCCTTCCCCGACTCCATCATTTGTTCGGTTTTTTTTTTTTTTTTTTTTTTTTTTTTTTCAAACATTTATCTTAAATACAAGTTACAGGTATTAGTTTCTTACCTAAGTTAAGAATTATAATTAATAAGAATTAGAAGTAATACCTAACCCTAAATATAATCAATGATTTGTAATTAAGTTCTTACTAATTTTTAAAGTATTATACAAGAATAAAATAATTTAGTATTTACCTAAGTCAAGAATATATAATCAATAATTATTATTAATAATTGAAGAATTTAAATAGAGAATTATTTTACAACACATGTTTAACTTCTATCTTATCAATTTAATTATTACCTATAATACCTATTTAAATGAATAGCATTGAATTTACCTCTAATAATGTTAGTTTTAGGGTCCACCAACGTATATACATTGGTGTATGGTATAGCGGCTACTATATATGGTCCTTCATATAAGAGTTCAAATTTCTTAATTACCTTCTTTTGGGCTACAGATTTATTAGCCTTCCTAATCTTTACTAATTCTCCAATCTCAAATTTAATTAAACGGTGTGAGCGGTTATATGTTTTTTGTCGTTTCGCACTGTTTTGTTTTAAGTTTTCTTTAACTTTAATCCGAACTAAGTCAGCGTCTTTTGTTCTAATTAATTCTGGCAAACAATTGTCAAATGACATACAATTAGGATTACCAAAAAGAACTTCCCTAGGTGTGAATCCTGTACTCTCATGGAATGTGTTATTGTAAAGAGACTCTATACGAGGTAATATTGTCGCCCATCCCTTGTGGTTCTTATGACAATATGCCCTAAACAATCTTCCTAGTTCTCTATTAACCCGTTCAGTTGTATTAGGTCTAGGATTGCGAACTGTTGTATATATTGGCTTAATAGACATATCTTTTAATGAATTTTTCCATGTATTACAACTAAACTGACTACCATTATCCGTCATAACTACTTTAGGCTTTATTATTTTAGAAAAATGTTTTAATTTAGTTACTACTGCTTGCGATGTGGCTTTAGCTAAACCATACAACTTTATGAATTTACTGAATGAATCTTGTATTACTAAAATATAAGCAACACCAAATTTTCCTTTTGGTAAGGGACCATAAAGATCCGCCATAACTATATCACCTACTTGCTCGGTTACAATTGATTGACATTCCCCTACATATTTAACATTATCGCTTTTAGATAACTGACAAATATGACATTTCTTTAAAACATCTTTAACTAGTTTTATCATACCAATCCAATAAAATCTATCTCTTAAATATGCTAAGATCTTATGTACCCCTTGATGTCCCATTTCCTCATGAATTTGCAAAATTACAGGTCCCCTTAATTCAGCAGGCAAATATGTAACTACTTTATTGGTCCCTGTGGAAAAATACAACACACCTTCCTTGAAATGACAACGTTGTGCAATGTTTCTTAATCTCCTTTTAATAGTTATATCGCTTGGGTTGTTCAAAATTTTTATAATTTCTTTAATTTCACTGTCATTGGACTGGAAAGATGCTATATTTTTTAAATCACTTATCAATTTATTATTTCTAGTGCATTCCATGTAATGAATCTCGGGATAACTATCCTTATCATCTTGTACACATGTCCCACCAGGTGGAAACCTAGAAAGGACGTCTACCGCTACATTATCAGTTCCTTTAACGTGTTCAACTGTATAATTGAATTGCTCTAAATGTAATATCCACCTAATTATCCGGCTATTGAATAATTTCCAAGTTCGTAGTGAAGTCAAAGCTTTATGATCTGTAATTATAATCAGCCGCGGCGCGCCTCTAACATAAGTTTCATATTTCCTTAAACAGTAAATAATAGCCCAAAACTCTTGTTCAGTTACAGTCCATCTTAGCTCGGCCCCTCTTAATGCCCTACTGCAAAACCCAATTATTCTCATTTCCCCCTGATCATCACGCTGAAATAATACTCCTGCTATACCTACTCCTGAACTATCAGTCTGTAAGTAAAATGGCCTAGACATATCCGGATGATGTAACATGATAGTTTGTAAAAACCTATCCTTTAGATCTTCGAAAGCTTGATGAGCCTCATGATCCCAAGACCATGCCTTATCCTTCCTAAGTAATCTACATAATGGTTGAATATTAGCATTATAATTCGGTATAAATCTCCTATAATAGTTACACAAGCCTAGGAATGCCCTTAAGTGTTTTATCTTTTTAGGTACGGGAAAGTTCTTAATAGATTCTATTTTTTCAGGATCCGTTCTAATTCCTTCGGTAGAGATAATATGCCCTAGCATCTTAACTTCCTTACAAATGAATTTACATTTCTCTATATTGCAAGTGAGACCGGCGGACTTTAGTTTATTCAAAATGATACTAATATGATCTAAGTGTTCTACTAAAGTTCCAGTTGTCAGAATAGCTAAATCGTCTAAATAATTGACACAGAAATCACGTACTTCCTGTCCTAGTATTAGATCTATAGCCCTACTAAAGCTTCCTACAGACGTGCGGAGGCCCTGCGGTAGACGATTATAAAAATAACTTTTACCATTAAAGGTAAACCCAGTGTATTTTCTACTGTCTTTGGATATAGGAATTTGAAAATAGGCATTATTTAGATCTATAATACTAATGAAATTTACCCCATGAAAGGAATTTAAGACATCTATTTGCATTGTTGGTGTTTCTGATTCCGGAATCATGTGTTTATTTATTTCCCTAGCGTCTAACAATACCCTTATTGAACCGTCAGGCTTAATAGTAAACGTTAGTGGACTGCTATAAGGCGTAGAGCCACGGCTTATTATGCCCATATCAACCATTTCTGTTAGTTTGTCCTCCATTTTTTGTCTATATGCGTACGGTACAGGATAAGATCGTTTAATTATTGGAGCTTGATTAGTCATTTTAATTTCATGCTCATAGCAATTAGCCAACCCTAACTTGTTAGTAAATACTTCTCTATCTAAGTTAAGGACTTCCTTTAATTTATTAATTTGAATTTCTTGAAGAGGCAATCCGGTTTTAATTTTACTTAAACATTCAGGAAAGCTAGGTTCCGTAGTTATTCTTCTTAATAATTTATATTCACAGAATGGTATAGAACATTTGACATTATCTTTAACAATTTCTAATCCAAAGGGTGGATTCTCTAATTGAATAATTACTTTATTCGCTAATAACCAATCAAACCCTAAAATCATATGATTCACTAAATTAGGTATTATTAAAAATCTAGTATCAATAGTAATATTATTAAATTCAACTGGTAATATAGTCATCTGTTGAATTTTTGAACTCTTCCCACCCCAAGCGCTTTTAACTTGAATTGACCTAACTGGAAGCAAAGGAACTTTATCCTTAAGCTCAGAGTATATTAATTCCCAAAGAGTCCCTGAAATACATGTAACATCACTACCGGTATCGACTAAGCTAACTACATTCTTCCCTAACACCCCAACAACTATTTCAGATTTTACTTCTTGTTGTATCTCTGGTACGATATGGTCTTCTTCCTCGAACAATGAATTAACTGTCCCTACTGTTTTAATTAAATCACTACTATTTACATCAGACTTAAGCTTAAATAATTCTATGATTGTATTAGGATAATCAAAAAAATCAAGATTGTATAATTCGTGACCTAAACCTAATCTATTAACCTGTCCCCTAGGTCTAATTGGTTTTAAGATTCCTGTTTGACGCCGACCTAATCCTGATCCAGGCTTCCACCCCATGGACAACATAATATGTAAAGATACAGATAATATTTATGCTCCTGTCGTAGTTGGTGCATTGGAGCACATGTCACCAACAGTGGTTAAATTATTAGATTCCCTATCACTAACATCGTTAACTACTGATACCAATACATTATTTTCTTCCTTATCACCACGTTGCGTTGCATTCTTCTGATATTGCCGTTGATAGTTGAATTTCTTGTTAAACTGTCGACCTGAAGAAGCATGTTGCCGATGTGATGGTGGAAGAGAAGACTCAGGAGTGTCTTGAAGATCGCGCCCCCGTTGAATGTTGATATTGTCTAGTTTTCTTAAAAATTCAGTGGCCTCTAAAATAGTTGAAGCGTTACTAGTTGACCAAGCAAACTGTACATCCTTCGGGAAATGGCGTATTATATCCCCCACGAGTTGATTCTCTTGCATTGGATACGTTAACATTTTTGATTGGCCACATAGACCAATAAAATGTCCCTGCATAGTCGTTCTTGAACCGTCCCAAGTGTTTTGAACTATCCTACGACGCAAGTTATTTTGTTCTGTTTCTCCCCAGTAATGATCCAGGAAGTCCCTCTTAAAATCGTCAAACTGCATCCACCTGTCCTTATAAAGTCTGGCCCAATCACGAGTCTCCCCTTCTAAACATTCTATAATGAGATCTATATTTGTCATCCCACTAGGAATCTTCTTTAAATATGCTGTAAGGTCTTCTATAAAAGTAACAGGATGTTTCTTTTTACTCCCAGGATATAGTAGTTTATCTAGTTGTGGCTGGAAATAAGGGTAACCTCCAGAAACAACTCCCATACCTTCAATAGGTATCATTGCATTGGTGTTGGATGTAGGTTGAAATTGCTGATCAGTTGATCCACTGCTTGCTGAAGAAGATGCAGACCGTATTTGCCCTTCTAGTTGAGACAATTTCATACATATTGGGGTCACAGCCTGTTTTATCATTTTAGTCATATAAGTTATCGGATCTATCTTCTTTCGTTGTGGTTTCGGGCTGTCGCTTGCTGCATTGATATTTGAAGCTTTAGCCAATCTCTTTCTCGGTGCTCGATTCATTTTACTAACACTTGTAATTATTTAATGGACACAGATATAACAGTTATTCAACTAATTATAAATCACAATCACTTATTTATTATTATTTATTCTCTCACTGATAAAGGTATTTCACTGATTAAGTTATAAATCACAATCAACTTATTTATTATTATTTATTTTACTCACTGATAAGTATTTCACTGATAAAGTTATAAATCACAATCAACTTATTTATTATTATTTATTTTACTCACTGATAAAGGTATTTCACTGATTAAGTTATAAATCACAATCACTTATTTATTATTATTTATTTTAATCACTGATAAGTATTTCACTGATTAAGTTATAATTCACAATCACTTATTTATTATTATTTATTTTAATCACTGATAAAGGTATTTCACTGATAAAGTTATAAATCACTTATTACGTTGTCCTGTAACGAAAATCTAAATAATTACTTATTTCATTTTATGTAAAGAAGAATATAGCAAGTATATACCTATGTTATTTAATTTTATACTTGTGAAAGTTTTATCCAATTCATTTTAATATATATCATAATTACCTAATCTAACTCAATGCAGGTTATATGTAATTCTAATGGCTAGACTTTTTATTAGGCATACATATACGTAAGGAGCGCTAAGGCAGTTTAACTAGTATGATTTTTAATCTACTTCATAGTAAACGCATAAATTCCCTGTACAACTTCTAAGTCAAAGCTAGCGTGACAATAACTTTGTTTTACCGTATTATGCAACAATGGTAGCATAGGTACACGTAAGTACATGTATGATTCAACTTACCGCTGTATTTATTGTAATTCCAATATAAACACACTATTTGAACTCACTCATACATTTTTACCGGCAACTTTCATAGCTGAAACTTCACAACAACAAACTTTCACACTTCCATAACTTTCACTGAACGCACTGCATTACTCTTTACGTAATTAATTGAACTAATTCGCTAATATTGACCCGATTTTGTAAAACAATTAATTTAAAACAAATAATAAACTTTTTAAAACTTCGTAACGGTAACGTAAATATATTTACCAAGTTCAATTTGACTTGACAGCTACTATGTTGAAGTCAAACCTTTGACAACTGACATGACATGACAGATTGTTCGGGAGGCTAAAGTCTTTTGAATATACTGCCTACCTTAACTACAATATGGCAATTGAGAATTGTTTTTGACACTTGGCAAAGACAATTCCGTCAAATTCGTCGAGTTGGAATATCGATTGGGCTCGATATTAAGTTAAACTACCTGTATTGCTCAATTTGAATTGAATTTATTAGTAATTGTACGCCCCCGTAATCGTTATTTATTTGAGAATAATATAAATGAGAACAATTACTGACTGTAAACACCAGATTCTCTAAGCAAAACATAAAATAGTATAAAATTAAATTTTGTCCGCTCTGAAATAAACACAACAATACACAAAGAAAATGTAAAGTAACAATACACAGATAATAATAAAAAAGCTGTATCATACATCAATGAATCAATTTATTAAGTACTTACCGAAGTATCTCCCTGAAATAATACACAATATTCCAAAATTGAATACAAGAATTCTAAATATTTACTCTATGGTCAGTTTTCTAGCTAAAAGCAACAACTCTATTATATACTAATATTCTCTATGGTCCATGGCTGCCGCTTAGGAATTTTAGCAATTAATATTATAATTATGAAAAAGTTCTTAGTTTGGATATAAAAGGAATAATTTACTTCGTCATTATTTTAATAAGGTGAGTTATTTATTAATGAAGATGAGAAAACATTATACGAGCAACTTGACTAACTAATTTAGTTTCCTACTTGTACTTACCTACTTAACCTAAATAGCGCAGTAAACACAACCATTTCACGAGCAACAAATTGTGACTTTATTAAGCCACGGACGTTCATAAGCAGCCTAGCATATACTAATAATGTTGAATGATTTCAGATTCAAGAATAACCTATGATGAATTATGTATGTGATAATCCAAATATTGCATAACCTATTCTACAGCCATACAAATCACTTGTATCCTGGTCACGGCACCAAATTGTAAAAACCCCCTCCTACCTTAACTAAAACTATCTTACATATATAACTAAATATAACTATCTAACTAACTAATATATATATCTATAAACTAAGAGGGAAGAAAGAAAGGAAAGGACTATAAATAAATACAGAAAGAAAGAAAGACTAAGAAGAAGGAAAACCTAGAATATGGAAGGAATTATATCTAGAATAAATTGAACATGGATTATATTTTTTTTTTTTTTCAATTCTGGACGGAGAATCTGAAATACATGGAAAGCTGCATTATGATCGTCTAAAATGATTATACTAGTCTATCTGATAAGATGATAGTATATCAACTATATAGTTCCATTTAGAATACCTATAATGTACTTCTAATATGAACTTTTACTGAAGATTGGCCAAAGTGATCGATCGTCTAGTGATTAGTGGTAGGACTCTACGTTGTGTCATAGCAAACCGGATTCTTTTTTTGTGATTATGCGCTCAGAACGTAATGAATGAATGAGGAATGTAAGACCTAAATAGTGCTTCTAATTTCAACCCTAAATAAGTGAAGTTAATATCTTATAGTGATTCTAAATTATTTGTTAGACCTAACTAGTGCTTTTAATTTCCTAAACCTAGACAAGTTGTTCTAGTAACTCAGATTGTCTTATCAGTAATAGATGAAAGGTATTTTAGTGTCAATCGTGTACATAACCTAAAAGTGACATTAATATTGATAATATTATTCTGGATTACTGTAATAAATTATTAAAGCTTTAACAACAAGTGAGTATCTATTTATTTATAATAAGATATTGAATTATAGTGGTTATTATAGAACCTAGGGATGTAGCATACAGACTAGTTGCAATAATTAAATGTTTACCGAATGGTCATGATAATTAGGAGGGGTAATGGACTGTAGATAATTAGGTAACAATGTGGGGTTGGAAAAGGTCTTTTACTGCCCCAGCCACGCAGAGATCGACTGGAAAACAACACATACACCATTTTTCCTCGTGAAGATAATTTTGGATGATGAAGCAGCTTGAACAGCTGATCACGAAGGGATTAGAACGAGTTCCAGATCCACAAAATCGATGTTAATATTATCAATAGGTAAGTATACCCAGTGGTAGCCATAATAGTTCAGCTAGGAGTTATGCTTGGCAAGAACCTCCAAAGCTTATTGGTATATCTGAGATCATGTTCATACAAACAGTCTCATGAATTATAAAATGACGAATTGTAGAAGATCCGAGGATACATCTACCGTAGAAACCCTGATCCAATGATACATCAACTCTATCTCAATCTGGTCCAGTCAAGGAAATCCAGTGAGTCCGGAGCAGTGCTCAAATTCACAAGGGCTGCCCATGAAATACAATCAGCAATACACGATACAGTCTATCTCGTCTTGCCCTTAGGCCAAGAGAGTCCGGACCATCGGTAAGCCAAGTTGCAACCATGCCAGCAAAGTGGTTGAAGTTGTAAACATATGAATGTCCGTACCACAAACACTCAGATATACATCAAGATATTATCATTAATGTAACATAAATCCATTCTGAACTATTTTAGCAGATAGATACAAGTATTTAAGAATTAGCTTCTGGTAACCCGAGTAGGATTAATATAAGATGAAGGGATAAGTAAGTATGGATTTTATGATTATAGTTTATACATTTGCTTGACCACAATGGGAAAAGTAGGTATAATAAAACAACCATATTTATTGTAGAGTATTTATTGAATAATTACCTTCACCTATGTAGAATAGCCTTCTTGAAAATGTATTATGTAATTGTTATTTACATTCTACAGATAGATCAGAATAAATACTATTAGGAGTGGGTAAGTTGGGTAGGAGTTCACTCAATATTCCATTGCTCCACCAAGTAATATCAAGCTAGTCTGACTTGGATATCGGAGTTCTAAACGAACCAGGCTGTTAGAACTACTTAGGTTTCTCTTATAAATTCCAATCTCCTCTGGTGAGACATAGCTCCGAGTAGACTGGAGGATTCCCAGGTATGTTATAACCTTGAAAATATGCAAGCGCCAAACGCTTAGTAGACCAAGATTTAATCGATTTCTGAGATGAGCAAATACAGCTACATCTTCATGTATATCAACTGAAGCTTGTTCAGCATACCAGGAAACAATTTAACCCAAGATTAAAATGCTTCCATCTCAAACCATCCGCTATCCAAAATCTTACAAAATTGGAAATTCCTATAATAAAACACATGGGGGGTAGTATTATTCTGATACTATCATTCCATTAGCGGTTTCAATAATAAAGGTATGCGAGATGAATTCAAGAAGGAATTCCCACAGGCTTATGAACCAAGTTACCTCACCTATTACCATGATTCACCAAATATATAATTAGGTATCACACAGTAAAGGTTACTAATATAAAATAATTTAGTTTATGCCATCCTAGGCATAGCTCCGACAATGGACTGGTTTTACCAATCATTGCATGAAGGATTTGGCGAATATAGACACACTCAAGTATGCTAACATAATTTGTTTCAACCTCACCTAGGTGCTTCTGATTACGGACGAGGATTACCAATCAATATAGGAATGATATAGCGAATGTGGTACACTAAAGTGTATATGTAATTCAGATCAATCCTCCTAATGGTTTATGACTCTGTTCATACACCTCAGGTTAATCGCTGGTTAGTTCAGGGTGGTCAAGCAACGGTATGAAATATAATATGTATGTAGGTAATATACAATAAAGATATTAGAATCAGCATTGTAAATATATTCAATTTTGGACAACTTTTCGATTCACAATATTCATTAATTAGGTAGGTAGGTAGGTTGATATGTAGTAGGTAGTAAGTATGATAATATGACCATCATTTACGGGTAGTTCCTACCACGCTTCCTACTTCGGTTCAAGACGATTTCATCAAAATTATCTCGTTAAAATTGGCTAAGTAGTGATTATTTAGTCATTACTACACGCACTAACAGAACTAATTAGAATTGACACTGGAGATTCGATTATGCTGTTACAGTCATTTAACTAGAATGTACCTAGAATGTTGTACGCCAGGACAATATAGAATATTTAAATAACGCTGGATGTCTATAAACTACACTGGATTTATCGCACCTATACATCCTCAATCTGAACAAAATGGACACTTATCTTACGACAATTACACTGAATCATGAATTTATCCTTACTTTATCGTTCATGTACGCATTCCGAGGCCTTAGATAAATTTTACCATAAATTTTACCATATTCATCAGATTACACGCTAAAACTCTAGAAATCATTCGTCAGTTCGTTGTCCATACGATGTGACCAATTTCTAAATTATCAAAAATATGTGGGTAAACTTCATGACATTGGTAAATACATGGAGGGTATTTGGATAAAATAATTCACAACGATTTTAATAGAATGAAAAGATCTGACCTCAAAATGACGTCTTCCTCGACTCCTCGTTGCTCTGCAGCTGCATCTTGAATCACTTAAATTAGTGCTAGTCTCATAGCGCGGACTAGTATGTACTGTCGTACACTTATCGCCAAGAGACCAGACTCAATCTCTTTCCCAAATGCAATAGATATAAAATATCTATTCATTTCTATCCCCAGAAGTCTTAGAAGCGATAAATGCTTGAGTAAAATGTGTGTGTATCCCTCTGAATAGAATCTGGCCAGGACTCTAAACAAAGGCGTATAATAAAATAAATACATATATATAATAAATAATTGTAGGGGTAGGTGTATTGTGCAGGTACCTAAGATACTCACATGTCGACGGTCGAAACGCGCACTAGGTGATACCGACCACTCAGAGGACAAGCAGAGTTCCGATACTATCGAAATTGCGAAAAGAAAAGAGAGCTACGTTACCGACGAAATTCCGAAAATCAAAGAGCTTGTTGTACGTCGAAAATCAGGAAAGAAAGGAGCAGAGTTACGTTACTATTGAAAACCAGGAGATCAAAGAGAGCTACGTTACCGACGAAATTCCGAAAATCAAAAGAGGACGAGCAGAGTTACGTTACTATTGAAAACCAGGAGATCAAAGAGCTACGTTACCGACGAAATTCCGAAAATCAAAGAGTTCCGATACTGATGATAATTCGCAGAGAAAAGAGGACGAGAATCCCGCACCCCCGTTTTTATAACCTTTTCCTAAACCTCCTCCCATATCCGTATCATTCGTTCTTTTCCCGTAAAACCCATTCTATAACCTAGCAACACCGATCCACACTCTTTCCCACTTCCAACAATTCCAATAACCATTAACTAACTTTAAATCTTAATTATATAATCTAAATATACAGAACCCATTCAAATGTACCTAAATTCTAAATAAAATTAATAAATATAATAATGGTTTAGAATACCTCATTATCTTTCTCTAATAAAATTAATATTTATGAATAAGTGTTTTTGGAATATTCTAGTACGATCTCTAAAGAATTGTGAAAAGTCCAACGTTATGTCAATTAATTTACTATTTATCTAAATTTAGTGCCAAGAAATTTCATTCATACATGTATATTATTTCTAGCAATAATAACTTGATATAAACCTATCTGATATGTATTTCAACCACTTTTAAGAATATTAGGCTTTATGATGTATTCTAACAATACAATATTGTAACATTTTAATCTGTATTGAAGTTATTAATTTTGGTTATCTTAATTTTCTATCTAAATTAATGTTTATCTGGCTTCTACCTATTATTCTGATATCTACATAGATTCTACTTATAAGAACTTGTCACTCTTCATCATGGGACACCTCAAATTTGAAGAAACAATTGTAATGAATTGTTAAAATTTTGGTAAATTAATCTTTATTTTCTACCACTAAACTCCTAATATTTCCTACTTCCCTGCTATATTCTACTTTATATGTAGTCTACATTCCTCAGATATGTTAGTATTTCATAATAATTTCAGGCATTAGCATAGCTTTAACAGATTGAATTTTCGCTATGTTACTGGACCAATATTTTTAAGTATAATGTGAATTTATCAATTCTTAAGCAAACTCATGTTTATAACTAACAGTGATACCTCATGAACTTATAGGAGTAGAATTTATCTCATTTTTAGCATATTCTTTTGGTTAAATGTGAATTTTTAAGATATTTTTATAGCTTACTTATCCTGAATTTTGAATGTTTGGGATTCAATGTTTCTACTACATAACTTAATTGGTACTTGGCATTCTAATTGAATTTACATAATACATAGTATATATTTACTTATTTAATAGATACATACATCAATAATAACTTGTATTCAAAATTATACCTAGGGTCTAAGTTAGACTAAATTGACTGTCTTTTCTATTCAATACTTTCATATTTTTGATCATAACTTTATTATTAATTGGAATTTTAATGTTATATTTTGAATGGTAGTCGTAGGTACTGGCACAATCAATATTCTAACATCAATCATTGCCAATCTATCAATAATTTGAAATCCAACATAAACCCTAATTCCCTTCCTAAACTAATATATGCCTTTCCAGATTTATGAATTCTACTTCTACATTGGCTATAAAGTGACAACTAATGAACCAATCACCCCTAAGGTACTGTGTCTTACTTATACTTACGTTTAATAACTAGACATGCTGAAAATAAGTAAATTATTAAAATTTAATAAATTGATTCATTTAAAATTTATAACTAGCGCCATCTAGTGATAATAGGATGAACTAAGTACTATTTGCTTAGAGAATATAGTGTATCCGACATTGATTTTTAAATGTAATTGTTAATTGCCAGCAGATGGCAGTTATAAATAATTTTTATCATATCAAAATGAGATTTATTCAATTAAGAATGATATTTTTTTAAGGGGAATTAAAACAATCGAATCTTATTATTCTTTATTTTATGTTTCCAATTTGAAGGTCTTCTTCAAGAAGAATTAGCGTTGCAGACATAAATTTATCATACGGATCTACTCGTGTGAGTAGAGATCCGTTACACGCTGGGTCCGATCAACCAACACGATATCGGGCCTATTGGCAACAATAGTCCTGTCCGTGATGATTGATCGGTCGCAGTAGAGCAATGCACGACCATTCTCAAGAACTGGCACTGGTGTGTACTTATAGTACGGTACTTCAGACTCAATAAGGTCATATTGAAGAGCAAGTTGCTGGTGGATGATCCTGGCTACTTGATTGTGCCTATGCAAGTACTCGATGTTAGCAAGATACGAACAACCGGAAATAATATGGCGAAGTGATTCACCAGGACGGTGGCATGCTCGACAAATGTCGACCGTACCGTCCTTCATGATGTATTTCCGATAGTTGTTCGTCTTGATAACCTCATCTGCAATTGCACAGGCAAAACCTTCAGTTTCCCCAAAGAGGTCCCCAAAACGCAGCCAGTTCACCGATGCGAGCAGGTCTACATCGAGTCCTGTTAAGACTCGGTAGAACCGCCCGTGTAGCTCCTTGCTCTTCCATACGTCCTTACGGTCTTCAGTACTTAACACCTTTGGTTTACGCCAGTTCTCGTTAGCCAAGGAAAGAGATGTAAGGCCCTTGTCAACTTTCACAACATCGCAATGAATGTCACATCCATTCTGTAGGAAGTAATCCCTGAGACTGCACACTTCACGGTTGTGGAGGTTCTTGGCATTCAAAAAGCCTGTACATTCCACGGAAGTGGGGGGCCACTTCCGTGGAATGTACAGTCTCATGACAGACGATCGTGGGTGTAACTTTCGATGCAATGTCAGTTGTTGACGGACTCGCCTATCCAGGGCGTCTAGTTCCGTTTGAGTCCACCTAAGTATGCCAAAGGAGTACAACAATAAAGGTATCACCCAACCGTTGAAAGCCCGCATTTTGTTACCACCGGACAAAGAACTGTTAAGAACTTTTGTCAGGCGGCCAAAAAAACGTTCTTTCACCGATCTCTTAATATCCTCTACCGCTATACCCAATGACTCTGACATACCTAGGTATTTGTATGTTTCGGTCTCGGTGAGAGATCTGAGAGTTATTATCTCAGAAAGTTGTAGATTCGGTGAATTTACAACCTTCCCCCGCTGTACATGCATAACCGCACACTTATCAACACCGAACTCCATCTTAATGGCATTACTAAAAACTTCCGTAGTTTTTAATAATGTCACTAAATCTTGGTGCTTCGGTGTGAATAGTTTGAGGACATCCATATACATCAGGTGAGAAATAACCTCACCCCCTCTACGAAACCGATAGCCTAGCCCTGAATCCTTCAGCAATGTGCTAAGTGGATTCAGTGCTAAACAAAACCACAATGGACTCAAACTGTCGCCCTGGAATATACCACGCTCAATCCTTATCAAGTCATGCGAATCAGAGGCGTACCCTCCACTACCTGGTTGACGAAGGACTGTGGTCCACTGCCCCATACACGAGACTAAGAAGGATTTAAGAGTCGGATTAATTTTATACAACTCTAAAATCCTCCTCAGCCATGAATTTGGCACCGAATCATAGGCCTTCTTGTAGTCAATCCAGGCAGTAGAGAGGGCGCCCCTACTCCACTTGACCTGTTGGCTAATGGCCATGTCAAAAAGGAGTAGCTCCTTAGTACCACGTGACCCAGCCCTACATCCATTCTGAGCGTTATCTAAAATATTGTTAGACATTATGTGTGAATTTAATTTACTTCTCAGAATGGATGTAAGGAGCTTGTAGATGGTAGGTAAGCAAGTGATAGGTCTATAGTTTTTAGGTTCCGTGGTACTACCTGATTTATGGAGCAGGAAGGTGATGCCAGTCGTCATAAAAGCGGGTAAGGAACCAGACTCGAGGGCTTCTTGATACTGTGTTGCCAAGCGTTCATGCGAGCTCTGAACCCACTTTATCCAAAAGTTGTGCAATCCATCCGGCCCAGGACTTTTCCAGTTCGGGGCCTTACGAATTGCACAACTAACATCTTCGGAGTCTATGGTAATAGACTCCATGGGTTCGATGATACTGCATTCACGCTCGACGACACGGATCCAGTCGCCCTCCGAATGTTCGACGGGCACCGACCATATGTCACGCCAAAATTGATTCATGGTGTGAGCATCTGGCAGTTGTCCGTCGCTCAAACGTTGTCCAGTTCCCTCCCACTCTCGGTACACCTTCCTTTGGTCACTTTGGAAGATTCGATTCTGCCAGTATCTCTATAACGACGGATACGGCTTGCCCATGCATACACTTTCTGTTTCAGAAAGTCAATACGTTCCGTGACATTGGTTAAGTATTGCTGGGGACGAATAGCGGTCCCAGCGAATGCCTGACTCACGAAACGCATGACCCGGGGACGACTATTTCCCCGGCTAAAACAGATAAGCTTCGCAATGAGAGTCCTAAATGTGCCGATACGTCGCTCGATTCTTGCCTGCCATACGGGCACACCACCCGATCGTGGTGCACGGTTAAATTCAAGGAATTTAACGCGTGCAACACGACAAGCGGTAATAGCTCCACAGTAAAGAATCGAGTGGGTATCAAGCAAATCATTGCTAGTCCGTAAGTACGGAGCTAGCAACGCATTCAGGGCTCCCATCAACGCCAGATTTCGTCTATGCATGGGTAAGCGTGGTAGCCGTGGTCTAGAATTAGGTGCAAACCTATATTGAGAGATCACATCTTCTAAAGTACTCCTTAATTGCTCGCTTACCTGGACAGATATATCACTCGTATCATCTCCCACGTCGAGCACGGTATCAACTAAAGTGGCACTAGTTGCAACCGTGTGTGTAGCAGGTGACGGTGCTCTCGTTGACGCAGGAGCTGGTCGAGTAGATAACACTTCCAGGCGTAGTCGATCAAGCACAGGTTGATCCAACAACTTGCATCGTTGGATAGCCCGCACGTGATCCGATAGTCGCTGGACGGCAACGGTCATTGTTGGTTCAAGAGCCTGAAACAAAGGGAGCATCCTTGAACGGTACGCAGTCAGGTTGGTTTCCCCTTCTGTAGCCTCATAATATGCCCGCATGACGTTTTCATTGATGGATGAAGTCCATCGCATGCGGTGCACAATACCACCGGTAGTGGGGACCCTACTCGAAGCTGGTAGGCTTCGGGGCCCCAAACTGCTCGGCGGCCGGCCTCTCCCTCGCCGGCGTACAGGTGTTGGCGACGTCGGCGGGGAAAAATACTCATCACTTGACGATGAACTCGACGCCTCAGCAAGCACTTGTGTCGCAGGAGTGCGGTCCAGCGCTTGCGAGGCGGAGCTAAGTGATGAGTCCGGGGGTGTTATCTGTGCATTTTTACTCCTGGCTCTTGTTATCATCGCTATCCATAATCATTCATAATATTTATTTTCTCGTAACATTCTGATATTTTGACAGTTGACGTTTGTCAAAACTTCGCTTCATATTTGCAGACTTTGGTATTCTTGTAATAAATTGTGAAATATAATATTTATGGACTTTTTGGTGATATAATTTAGAAATCAGTAAGAATTTTAAAAATTGAGGAAGATATTTGAGATAAAAATATTAAAATATTTTATTGATGAAAATGACGTATGTACAGATGTCCAGAGTTGCCAGTTAATTATTATTATTATTATTAAAAAAATATTTACTGTAAAAAATATTTATCTGATGCTTATAAATTGAGGGGCGATAACTTCTTCGCTGTGCATTTAAATGTATCCCATTAAATAAAATTGTAATAGTCTGATTTGAGTCAAGATTTTTTTTGTCACGTCATACCACTAGAGGGCACAAGTTGGAAAACCTGAATCACACACAGCATGGCTTTTAGCCCCAGATGGTGATCTGAATGTTTTGCTATTAATATGATAATAATAAAGACTATACAATGGCCATTGTGTTGCCTACTGTAGAAATAGACCAACTATGTTGGCTAACACAGCTGCTGTTATTTAAAAATTCTCATACTTGCTTGACCTGAGTGAAGCTGAAAATAATTCGAACTTTTTTCTATAATGTAGGATAATATAACTGTAACTGCTAGCGGGACGTATAAAGTTACAATCATCATCATTACCACCATATTTTCAGCCTAACTCTATCCACTGCTCAACTCAGTCCTCTCCAGTGTGACCGGTTTGCCAAGCTCGGTCAGTCTAAACTCCTAGTAAACTCATATATATAATGTTCTTACTAAAAGCAGTTTGTTGACGGCAATACATTATTATATTTGTATATTTAAAAAAGGTTGGAGAAATAAAAAATTAAAACTATTACATATTATTGCCGTAATTTAATTTGCTTCTAGAAAGTTATAAATATAGTTACAAAAAGTTAACTTGATACGTAGAGTTCCATTGTTTAAAGACCTTTTTGTGAATAAATTACCAGTCGGCTCTGTTTACGTCACGGTTTTCTTTCATATCAGTGTCTACAAAATATGATGTATCCGAGTCTATAGGCATTCTGGTGACCATGTCGTAATCTCTCAGAACCCAACGATACCACCTAGTCCTCATATCACAGGTCATCTTCTTGTGGAAGATAATCGCGTCTACGAACTTCATGTTGGGAGTGAAAAAAGTACCTACATCGATATGACGATCCAGAGGGAAACCAAAAGGCATCTTGTCAAGAAGTGTGGTTGATCTGAAATCAATTTTGAAATCTTTGCGGTCAGAATCCCAAACGTTTATGTCTACGTTATCCACCATCTTCCATGGGGTAACAACCACATAAAGAACCATATGCATACCACCAACATGACCTTTAGGAAGCAAGAGTCTTGCTGGGAAACCTGTGTGGAAGTTCTTCAGATCTTTGTCAAACATTTCTCTTAAATCAGTAACAGAATCGATCTTCTTCCAGAAGTCTCGGGTCATGAAACGGTCTTTAACCAGGTTGTGCATATCGTAGGAATGTCTCACAATAGAGTTCTTGCCAGTATTCAACTTGTATAAGAAAGAATCGATTTCCACGAAGTTAAGTCGATTTAAGTTAATATCAATTAGTCGGTTAAGATGGTCTTTCTTGGGACCGAGGAAAATTCTCACAACGGAATCAACAGTTTTGTCCGATACGACATCAAGAGTAACGGTGAACGGCTTGTGGTTAAGACGGCGTTTGCGCACCATGAAGATCATGTCAGAGGTATATTTCCTGCGTTCCTCCTCAGTGAGGGTTACGGCGTTGGTCATATCCATAAGGTAGTCATCAAAGTAAGTCACCATCTTGTCAACAACAACATTGTCGATCTTAACGCCGGGGAAATACAAGTCTTCATTGCTGTAGCTTGGCAATCGCAACTTGAACAAGTGCACAAGATCAATGATGCGTTTTTGCAGTGAGTAGAAAACAGGGTCACGAAGTGCTGTTTGGTAGTGGTCCAAAACGGTGGGTGTGACGAAATAACTGTAAAAAATAGTTTATTAATTTATACGTTGGTAACATAAAAACATTTTAACAATCCAATTTCGATAAAAGATACTTATTGGTACAGTATGCCAGTGAGGATATAAATCAAAACCATCAGAATAATGCTTTTACTGCGTCACAGACATATTCTACAGAACACTAATTGTAACGAACAGATTTTTTTACGACAAGAAGATCTTATGAGACGTTAGATATTTTTCTACTGAAATAAAACTACTTACTTGTCACTGTCCAAAGTATTTAATCCCACAGCAGCCTTCATAACAATCAGCAGGTATCGGTAAGCACCGACGTAAATTCTATCAAGTTCAGGCTTTTGTACGTCACCGTAGATCAGTTTGCCGAGTTTTTCCATATCGTCGTATTTAGTCAGTTCAAATCTCAAGCCATTAACCTACACACAAAAACATCATGTTTTAAATTTCACCAATAAAACATATTCAAAAGTAGAAAACCAACTTAAGTCTACTTACTTCAATGAAACCCTTGATGATTGCTTCCCTAATAATTCTCTCATATTCTTCACTGAGGTGAATGACATGAAGGTTTGAATCTCTTGCAACAACATAGTTATCAAACCGGACTGGGAATTCAAGACCAACATGTGTAGTCAACCAGGGCCAGTAACCCTTCTTGATCGTCTTATGGAAAGAGAATTCCGGGATTTTTCCCAAACCATTAGAAAGACGTTCCATGTAATAACGAGCCAGTATCTGTTGATACACATAGGTTGTAAGTTCAAAACGCCTCGTTCCCCATTTATCCAACATTGAGTCTTTCATCCAGAATGGATAATCAACGTGGAAGTAATAGTAGTAAGTGTTGAGATCTATGTCTTCAGTGAAATAGCGGAGTTTATCCTCCAGAGAGGTGTACACACGCTTGTCGTAAACATTTTCATCTATGATGTAGATACCTTTGTCCGTTTTCTTAATTCCGTAAAAGTCGCATAACTTCATGTCCAAAAGTCCCCTCTTCATTTTCAGTAAATAAGCTTTTTGGATGACATCACCACGCACAAAGTAGTAGGGGTAGATTTCATATGGAGGAGGTAACACAATACCCTTGGTATCCATACGATGTCTGACTGCCACGGTAAGAGCATAGACAAACATGCCTTCGTTGAGATACAGCCGCATCCAGGTAGCAGTTCTGAGGAACGTATCAAAATCCTTGGCGTAGTACATCATGTGGAACATTGTGATTACTTCTTTAAGCTGGCGGTTCATATGAAGAGTGAAGATTTCTCCACGAGGCAGTACTCCTACCTCGATCATTTTTTTGAACTCTACTACAACATCTTGGTTCTGAAAATATAGACATCAAATAACAGTTACATTACATTCATATGAAACTAAATACTCACGATATAAAACTTTATGCACTTACAGTATATAAATCTTTCCTGTCCTCAATTTTATAATTATTGCCCAGGTCTACCAGGTTTTTGTACATCAGCGGCTCAATGACGTGGTTCAATAGTTTCAAAATCACTATTTGCTTCTGTTTGATGTCCCAGGTGTCTATAAGCATAAGAGTAATTAATAAATATTATAATCAATATTTTTGGACCTTCTTTTACAACGTCATCTAGTCCAAATTAAGCTAATAAAAAGTTTGTGTTATGGGATCTAACCAACTGATAAACATACATCACATAAATGTTTGATACAATCTGGAATCGAACCTGGGACAACAGAGACGGCTGTCGCCCACTGCGACACCAAATTTGTTAAAATGTATTCACGAAAAAAGCTTCTCACATCTTACAAGTAACAAAATAAATAAAGTATAACTGTAGGCTATTGATATGAAATACCAAATAGGAGATAGTACATAAATTAAAATGATATCACTTACCAACATTGCTGTAATCAGTATCCATAGCCATGGCCGTACCGGCCAGGCATACAATGGACAACAGGACAGCCCTCATTGTGGAGTCGACCCCGATCGTGATCAACTGTACTAACACCTCAGCTGCAACCCCTTTTATACTTAAGTTTACTTGAGATAGCGAATATGTTTATGTTAAATGTCATTAATTAGAAAGGGCATTACATTGTTGCACTGTTATCAATGCTTATAGAAGTTCCAATAAAAAAATATAGACTAAATAAATTTTATTAATCTGATAAGTGCAAAATTAGGTGAAAGGTCTTGCTACATAATTGCAACATTTTAGGCTCCTAGTTACAGGAGTGTTACATCAACTTTTGACTATTAGATTAACTAGCTGATTTTTTCTCATTCTTATTTTATTATTATCTTATTAGATTAATTTTGGTCTATGGTCATATCAAATGACAACGTCCAAATTTTTCTCGGAAATAATAAAATTTCTTTTTATTTCAAATCGACCACATATTATTTTATTTTTCTGAATGCTAACAACTTTTTTCTTATAGGTGCTGATGCGGGTGCCGTGTAGCCTGCCTCCTACCTCCTCGGCGTGACGACGACGCCACCGCTTCGGAGCCGCCGGGGCAGCGCTGCGCTTCGTGACAGTGCGTCGAACCGGTCGAACCCATATAAACTCTAAAGCTTTCTGTGTTTACTGTTTAGGTTTAGTGTATTCATAGTGAAAAGTGTAAATAAATGCAAGCAGCAAAAAATTATGGATGTGGCAATGCGGATGTAAATTCAGGTGAGCTTGCAAGTGCATCAAGTGGTCTTGTACGGTGCCCACTTTGTCCCCAAGCCCGTTTTCTTAAAGGTGAACGCGGATTGAAAGTACATTTTGGAAAAAATCATAAAGTACAAAATGTATCTTCAAGCGCGTCTACGATATCCCAATTTTTTCTAAATCAACAAGAAATTTCTGATAATATCGAAATTCCCTTTTGGCAAAGGTTAAGTACCATGAAAAATTCTATTCCGGTTTTAAAAAGAATCACCCGAGGTGCGAGACCCTCTGTGGCACAATGTTTAGCCTCCTGCATTGGTCAAGTAGTCCGGGAAAATACCTTTAGCGCTTGGGAACAAATGTTAACCTTCCCTTATAGAATCCTACACGTAAAGAAAAGGCCGTTGACATCTTTGACGTTCCAAATCAAAGAAAATTGTTCAAACAATTTTAACATTTTAAATTCAAATTCAATCCACATTTCAGCCCCTGATTATTCTCAGGCCAAGAAATTAAAACTTGTAGAGAATAAAGTAAGGGAAGGCGACATCAGTGGGGCGGCAAGACTACTTTTTAGTAGCGACGTGCTGGCTCCTTATTCTATAGAAACTTTGACGGGCTTGCAGAGTAAGCACCCACCATCCGCAGCTGACCTCTCTTTCCCTGATCCTCCGAACAACGATACAGAAAATCTTGAGACTACTGCCAATGATGTGCGTACAGCTGTTGACTCCTTTGGTTTTGTATCAGCTGGTGGACTTGACGGTCTGACACCACAGCACCTTAAGGATCTGTTGTGTCCGAGCGCTGGGGAAGCTGGTGATGCACTTCTGAGGGAGCTAACAGCTCTAGTCAACCTCATGCTCTCAGGCGATGTGGACAGTGGCATCACAGATATTTTGTATAGGGCCAATATATGTGCCCTTAACAAGAAGGATGGTGGCATTCGTCCCATTGCCGTAGGTAGCACTTTGCGGCGTTTGGCAGCCAAAATTTGTTGTCGTTTTTATAGTACGGAGCTTACTACCAAATTTCAGCCCTTTCAATTAGGTTTTGGTTCAAAAGGAGGTTGTGAGGCCGCAATCCATGCGCTTGCAACATACCTTGACAGTAGCGAAGATGGAGAGGTCATCTTGAAAGTTGACCTGAAAAACGCCTTCAACTCTGTAAACAGGGACACCTTGCTGACACAGGCCAAATTAGAAACCCCCAAAATTTTTAACTTTCTTTAGCAATGCTTTAGTCTGCCAACAAAATTAATTTATAAAGACCACCTTTTGAATTCAACCGTTGGATGTCAGCAAGGTGATCCGTTGGGACAGTCATCTTCAGTTTGGCCATTAACCCAATAATTCAAAAAATAAAATCAAAACTTAACATTTGGTACCTAGACGACGGGACTTTAGGGGGAAAAGTAGAGACAGTTTTACAAGGTTTAGCCCTAATAAAGAACGAGTTTCAGTCAATTGGCTTAGAACTGAACCCGAATAAATGTGAGATTTTTATATCTGAAAACACAGATAAATTAACAACAATCTCCAAATTCAACTGTTTGGCCCCCAACATAAAAGTTTTGGACAAAACTTCTTTACGCCTCCTAGGGTCCCCGATTTTAGAAGATGGCTTTTCCACTTTTATCGAGGAAAAAATTCAAAATGTTGATCAGGTTATTGATGTAATATCAGTATTCATTCAGCTTTCACTATTCTTCGTTTTTATCTTTTCGTACCCAAATTTACACATGCCCTCCGTTCAGGACAATTTTGGAAAAATGTAGAAATTTTGCCTCTGTTCGCAAGATTCCAACTTTCTCAGGAATCCAAATTTTCAAACATCAATACAAGTCAATGGTAAGTAAAATGTTTTAAGAAAAAACTTTTTAAAATTATATAATAGCATTAATTTTTCGCAGAATTAAAAGGACAACAAAACGTCGACAATTGTTTCGCCTCTAAACGAGGCATTATCAAGACTGTCTCAGAAAGAACAGCAGAATTGTCGACGTTTTGTTGTCCTTTTAATTCTGCGAAAAATTAATGCTATTATATAATTTTAAAAAGTTTTTTCTTAAAACATTTTACTTACCATTGTTTTGTCATGGATTTTGGCCAAGTAACGCCTGTTTCTATGCAATATTTGAAAATCAATACAAGTCTTCGCATAAGTACAACTTTTTTTTTATATGTACTTTTATTAGCAATATTTCAACTTTTATCTAACTGTACATTTAAAGAGGAATGTGGTTTTTAAAATTAGGCAAGGATTTTAATTGTCTTAGTCAATTTATATGACCGACTTTAGAAGACACAACTGGACTATACAGTGACGCACACAAAGTATTTGATAGAAACTGATTGTTTAGAAACTCTCTGTGGTTTTTAAAGAGGAAAATAACAATGTCATATTTGAGTTTTATGAAAAATAAATTTATAAATCATTGTTGGTGTCATATATTTAAACGTCGTTTCCTATTAAATATTAGACCAAATAATGAGTAAATTTGTGTTTCTTAATTCCGGGCGGTCTCGAAGAATACTTTTATTGAAAGGTAACCGTTATTATTATTAAAAAACGAACAAAAGTGGGTCGACTCTTTGGATTTGTCACAAAAGAGCTTGCAGAGCAACGATAACAATATATGAAGAGGAAGATACTGTTTCGCGTGAAAGTTTACACCTATGTAAACCTGATGAGAAGAGCAACTTGGTCGAGCAAGCATTGGCGGAATGGATATTAAAAGTACAAACTAATTTGGGCCCTATACCGCAAATTTACGAAAACGCTATGAATAATTTTACTTCGGACGAAAGTTACGCCGATATAGTACCTACGTTTGATAGTGTTAAAGACACATTATATCTTTCGAGAATAAGGGCCCTGGGTGTTCAAAAGACCACGTTCAATGAAACAAAGGATGTTGTTATTCCTGACATGTTCAAGGATTTTCTGATAATAGGAGACGGTGATCCTAAAATTATCGTGTTTGCAAATTCTTTGGTGTTCGAGAGTGTGCCAAACGTTAAGCACTACTTTGCAGATGGAACTTTTTTTGTCGTGCCCCGTCCCTTCTACCAATTCTATACAATTCACGGAGACGTTGGCAGTACCGATGATAAGACGTTGATACTCGTAGTTCCTTTAGTTTCCTTTTTGTTTTATTACCCAATAAAGAGCAAATCACGTATGAGCGGTCATTCAGATTATTGCAAAAACGTTTTCCGGATATGCAACCAACAGAGTTTCAGACAGATTATGAGGTAGCAGCTATGAGTGCAATTACATCTGCGTTTCCTGCAGCGGAGATAAGTGGCTGTTCCTATCATTTTTCAAATGCAATTTGGAGAAAAGCTAAGTCACTTCATTTAACTGACATCAAAGAAAATCGTATATACATACGTCGTTTAATAGCGTTAGCACATTTGCCAGTACTGCACATGCCTGAAGGTTATTTAGCTGTGACCAGCAGTTATGAAGATGTAAATGATGAAATGGAAAAATTAAATAATTATTACTGCAATCAAGCAAGTGGCTGAACCCAAAAATTATTGAGACTAAGGTGTTACAACAAGCTGCACAACAGGCTTTTAATTTGCAGCAGACCAACCTTCACTCTGCACCAAGTAGAAAAAGGTCGAGACGCAACATGAACATTGACTTGCGCATTCGAGAGACAGTGGACGACTTAGTGCATGGACAAATTGAGGCTCTCACTTGTGTGAAACGATTGTGTCTTCTAAAGTCGGTCATATAAATTGACTAAGACAATTAAAATCCTTGTTTAATTTTAAAAACCACATTCTTCTTTAAGTGTACAATAAGATACGAAATGTGGCTCCTCAATCTAAACGGACATTATTCGTATTAGTCGAGCGTCAGGGAAATTTTGTCAAATATACTGATTGATTCCGAGGTGCGATGCAAGACCGATGCCATAAATGCTTGGAGGATGTCTTGCCCCGACACTGACCTGCCCTCACGCCTAGGCTCACAGCGACTGTGGGATTCACCGCTATGTAAATTGAGAATTAATACACTAATTGACACTTCTGTCAATTTTTCAGAGCGTGCACGCCTACTAGCTGTTGGAGAATGGGAGTCAGGGTTATGG
Organism: Nudaria mundana; assembly: GCA_963556515.1. Classification (NCBI taxonomy): domain Eukaryota; kingdom Metazoa; phylum Arthropoda; class Insecta; order Lepidoptera; family Erebidae; genus Nudaria; species Nudaria mundana. The sequence continues at coordinate 8,850,075 of OY748305.1, read as the reverse complement.
ATCCAGGCGCTCCCATCGCCCAACATCGGTACAATGTTGGACGACACAACCTTCCGCATTACCACTTGCCTTCGGCTGGGTACACCTTGTGTATCCCCGCATCATTGCACCTGTGGAGTAGCCGTCGATAATCTGGGACACCATGGCCTTTCTTGTAGCAGAAGCGCAGGTCGTATACCTCGGCACGCTATTCTAAACGACATAATTCGTAGGGCTCTTTCCACCGCAGGTCTTCCGGCCGTACGTGAACCAAATGGTTTAGCACGAAGCGATGGACAGAGACCGGACGGTATGTCGTTGCTACCGTGGAAGATGGGAAGGCCTTTGGTGTGGGACGCTACATGCGTTGACACCTTAGCACCTTCACATCTTCCAAGCACATCCGGATGTGCCGGCGCTGCTGCTGCATCGGCTGAAGGCCTTAAACGGCGTAAATATGCTAACCTAGCAGGTGATTACATATTTGAGCCGTTTGGAGTTGAGACACTGGGGTCATGGGGTCCGAGTGCTCGCCGCCTTTATAGAGACATTGCTAAACGCCTAATCGATGCTTTTCAGGACCAGAAGGCTGGCTATTTTCTGGCCCAAAGAATAAGTATCGCCATCCAACGTGGCAACACAGCCCGCATTCTGGGAACCTTCCCAGTCGGCGATGACGCGGAGGATTTTTTAAACGATATTTTGTAATGTAAATATTTTTAGTCTATAATTATGTTTATTTTGTATATTGTAATTCTTATTGTAAATAATACGATTAAAAAAGAATAAAATATTTATGTTGAATTATGTTATGTTAAAATATCATAACATAAACTGCTTCGGTGGTGCAGTCGGTAGTGCACCCGCTTTCGGCGCTGGAGTCTCGGGTTCGATTCCCGGTCGGGACAAACTTTGTGTGATGACATAATATACGTTTGTGCCGAAGTCTGGATGTTTCCTATGTATAATATTTTGTATGTATTTACAAAAAAAATGTATAAAAGTATTTATATCGGTTTATCTAGTACTCATATCAAGGGTCTGCTTAGTTTGAGACTAGATGGCGTTGTGTGAATTGTCCTAACATATTTATTTTTTTATAGCATTTTTTTTAAGTCCGCGCTCGCGCACTAAATGTAGGCTCCTACATTTAGTATATATTATCTGTATATATTATCTCTGGTATGCACCAGGAGGTATTTCCAGTGCGCCCGGCGGATTTGGTCACCTGTGTGGCCTTTTCTCCTGCCTTTGGTCGGGATGAGAATCCCGCATCGTTGGGATAGGGTTTTATACCGCGTATCCTCAGGCCTCGATCATGGAGGTCGATGGTCTTGGGCGTAGATAAGTATGCCGCTGTCTTCGGAACTCCGCGGGGAGGGAACTCTCCCTCTAACCTCTCGGCCGCCTCCTTCGTGAGCACGACTTGCTCGCAGAAGAACACGACCGCGTTCCACCACTGGAGACATGGCTTGAAGCATGGTCTCCAACGAGAGGTTATCCACACCCAGACAAACAACGTGGTCCCGTAATCTAAAAATTCAATAAAATCCGTTCAATAATTTTCGAGTGAAAGAGTAGCAAACATCGATACTTCCAGACCGTATATTTATAAGGTAGTCTGAGGTAGGAAGATTGTAAAGTATATTTCGGGTTATGCTCCGCTGTACCACTGGTTTATACCACCAGTGGTAGGACGGGTAAAATTGGTATGTTCCGTGGTTCCCCTCCAGTGGTACAGTGGAGAAAATATGTATGACCCGTCATTCCCCTCCTGAGTTCTTCTCTTAAGGTATACATAAGGATCCAGGTGGACTACGGGCACTTTTTCTTGCCGGTGGTCCACCTAAAAGTAATATTGAAAAATGAATACGAAAGAACAAATTAAACTCGAAAAAACAAATTAATGCCGAAAAAATTTTATAATTTTAAATTATAATTTTGGTCAGTCTCTTTAATCTTGAAGGCTCTTATGTTGTTATGTATTCCTGGTACATTTGAGGTTTGTGTCTTTTATAATGGAAAATCATTTTCATCTGTACTTCGTGCATCCTGTTCACACATGTCTTTATTTTTCATCGGGACAAAAAAAATGTATCATGCACTTAGTACCAGTTACCAGAGCCGCTTGGGTCCCTCTCTCTATTATAAGATAATACAAACAACAAAAGTACTAGGAGTACAGAACTACAAAAGAGCACTCGCCAACAGTTATCTCGCTCAGTTTGGTTTATTCAAAATGTGTTCGAACAAGTTTTGTTCAGAAACCGTTCACCTTTGATCGTGCTTAAAAAAAAGTCATAGATTCTTCTGTTTTATGCTTTGTTGAGGTAGACAGAGCTGTTTATTGTACCCATATTTCGATAGACACATTGATGGTGAGGTTATCTTTTATTATAAATAACACGAACCTCGAACAAAATACTAGGACTACAGAACTACATAAGCACTCTCGAAATCGCATTCGAATCTCGATCCCTTTAGTTTATTTAAATGTGTCAACAGGTGCACTGAGTACAGATGAAATCCATTAAAAAAGACACAAACCTAAAATGTACCAGGAATACATAACAACATGAGAGCCTTCACGATTAGAGAGACTGACCATAATATAAAGTCATAAAATAATAATATTTTAAAGGGTTATAAAACCAAAACATTGAAGTAGTACCACGGGAAATTTTCCACGACCAGTCCATTGATGGGTAGAGAGGTAATTCCCGTTTACCGTTATATATACCGTTATATAATAATATGATGAAAACTTGACGAATAGTTTTATTTTTAATTTTTACATATAGTTCTGACATTGCCCGTTAAAAAATAAAATACAAATAAAAGAGTTTTTATCATGCATATAATGCGGATCAACAGTATTTCCAGAGCGATAATACTAGTTATACCTGCGAGTTTCGAGTGCGAATAAAAGTGTTCAGTGACTTTAAGTGGAGCTTTAAGTGAAGTGTAAATTAGTGTGTTATAAATAAAGGGTTTCGTGGTAAATTATCGGCATTTTAATTCCGTAGAACCCCGGCTCGTAACAATAATATACAATTTACCCGATTGAATGTTTGAACTCATTATTCTGAAAACTCTTATGTTGTTATGTATTCCTGGTACATTTGAGGTTTGTGTCTTTTATAATGGATAATCATTTTCATCTGTACTTCGTGCACCCTGTTCACACATTTCTTTATTTTTCATCGGGACAAAAAAAATGTATCATGCACTTAGTACCAGTTACCAGAGCCGCTTGGGTCCCTCTCTCTATTATAAGATAATACAAACAACAAAAGTACTAGGAGTACAGAACTACAAAAGAGCACTCGCCAACAGTTATCTCGCTCAGTTTGGTTTATTCAAAATGTGTTCGAACAAGTTTTATTCAGAAACCGCTCACCTTTGATCGTGCTTAAAAAAAAGTCATAGATTCTTCTGTTTTATGCTTTGTTGAGGTAGACAGAGCTGTTTATTGTACCCATATTTCGATAGACACATTGATGGTGAGGTTATCTTTTATTATAAATGACACGAACCTCGAACAAAATACTAGGACTACAGAACTACATAAGCACTCTCGAAATCGCATTCGAATCTCGATCCCTTTAGTTTATTTAAATGTGTCAACAGGTGCACTGAGTACAGATGAAATCCATTAAAAAAGACACAAACCTAAAATGTACCAGGAATACATAATAACATGAGAGCCTTCACGATTAGAGAGACTGACCATAATATAAAGTCATAAAATAATAATATTTTAAAGGGTTATAAAACCAAAACATTGAAGTAGTACCACGGGAAATTTTCCACGACCAGTCCATTGATGGGTAGAGAGGTAATTCCCGTTTACCGTTATATATACCGTTATATAATAATATGATGAAAACTTGACGAATAGTTTTATTTTTAATTTTTACATATAGTTCTGACATTGCCCGTTAAAAAATAAAATACAAATAAAAGAGTTTTTATCATGCATATAATGCGGATCAACAGTATTTCCAGAGCGATAATACTAGTTATACCTGCGAGTTTCGAGTGCGAATAAAAGTGTTCAGTGACTTTAAGTGGAGCTTTAAGTGAAGTGTAAATTAGTGTGTTATAAATAAAGGGTTTCGTGGTAAATTATCGGCATTTTAATTCCGTAGAACCCCGGCTCGTAACAATAATATACAATTTACCCGATTGAATGTTTGAACTCATTATTCTGAAAAAGTACCTGGCGATCATAACAGAATAGGAGGTTCTGGTTGTAACTTGCTTGTATGTTTGTAACCGACTCTTTTGGTTTCGAATTTGCCCCTTCGTCCACGTTCATAACCAAGATTTCATAACTGGTTATGAATATAGATTTTTTTCACTGTTTCATAACCAGTTATCAAACAATACTTTTTTCCATTTTCACGACCAGAACCTCCTATTCTGTTATCTGGTATTTATATATATATATATATCTGGTACTTTTTCGGAATAATGAGTTCAAACATTCAATCGGGTACATAAGTAGTTTATTATTGTTACGGTAGAACTGTTTAGTAGAACTAGTGGGAACGAATCGAAAGTGGGATTCACTAGTGTGCATGCATCATAATATCTGTAGTGGTACAGTGGAATACATTTTTAACATTTGTGAACATATGCTCCACTGTACCACTGAGGGGAACCACGGAGCATACCTATTTTACCCGTCCTACCACTGGTGGTATAAACCAGTGGTACAGCGGAGCATAACCCTATATTTCTGTATTTGAAAGCAATGAGTTTGCTTTAATTCTTATAATATATTAAGATACGAGTAATTATAATTCACAAAAACTGAAATTTGATTGTCTCATTTTGTGCCATAACATTGTACCTGGTTCCACGGTTCCGTACCCAAAGGGTAAAACGGGAACCCTATTACTAAGACTCAACTGTGCATCCGCCCGTCCGTCTGTCTCCAGGCTGTATCTCATGGAACCGTAATAGTTGAAATTGAAATTTTAACAGATGGCGTATTTTTGCTGCCGACAACAAATCTATACTTATAATAAATCTGTAGAAGTGAAAATTCTGTACATTGAAAATATCAAAAAAATAAATAGCAGGGGGTGTTACTGGGGCGGGGCCCCAAGAGATTAGACTACGTCCTCGCCGTCCGCCCTGGACCCCAACTTGACCACGGTAACGCAGTGGCAAGTTGGGTGACCGAACGTCGACATCGAGAACTTGAGTGGCCAACACAGAAGAAATTGTGTTTATTATGAATAAGCCTGACGAGACCCCCGGTCCTGACACTGCCCGTCCCCGGACAGTCTCAGCCGACGACATATTGCATGAACAACGGACTTCGATGCCTTTTGATTTGGGGGCTCGCGTCGCACCGCCTAGTTGCAGCGCGACGTCGACGCCCCAAGGAAATATTGCTGCTGGGAATGACGATGGGTCAGCTCCCAGTAGTGTGAAGAGTAAGGTCTGTTCTGCTTCGCAGAAGAGGACCCTCGAGAAGGAGGGACCGCCGCGCGACCGGAGCACTAGTTGCTCTGGGTGGGGGTCCCTCCTCTCCAGCGATTCGGAGGAGGAGGTGCCGGTGAAGACGGTGCGCACGCGTCTCGGCGCCACCAGAGTGCGCCCGCCAACTCCACCGCCGTCCTCTGTACCGTCCCTGCGTAGTCGCAGGGATATTGGTGTGCCGCCCGCGCGGGAAATCATGAGCATTCTCTCCCGCATGAACGCGGCCATGCGGGGTAGTAAGAATATGTCGGGGAGGAAGAAGATTGTGGCTTCACTGGTGGATGAAGCCCAATTCTCCCTTGACAAGCTCCTCGCGCGGAGCGTAACTAAGGAGGAGGCGAAGCTCCGCAAGCAGGTTGCGAGCCTGGAGTTGGAGCTCACTGCCTCCCGAAATCAGATGGAAGACCTGCGTCGGGAGGTTGCTGAGTTGACCAAGGTGGTCAAGGCGCCTCCAGGTCCCATGCCGCCTCCTCCTCCTCTGACGGCTGGACCAGCGCCGAAGACGGCGCCTAAGACCGCGCCCACCACGGCGCCCGGCTCGCCGCCACAGCCTGTGCCAACTACGGTGCAGGTCCTGACGGCGATCGAGAGGCGCCTCGCGGTCCTGGAGGACCGGGCGTACCGCCCTCCGCTAGCGCGTCCCGCGTTTTCATACGCGGTGGCTGTTGGCGGTGCTCCCGCTCCGGGTCCAAGCGGCACACCCGCTGTCCGCCGCCCCGCTCCGCCCCCGTCCGCTTCGACGACGTACTGAGGACCGTGAAGTCCTCAGTCAACCTCTCGGCCCTCGACATACAAGGGGGGCTCCGGTGCAAGACGACACGCACCGGGGCTCGCCTCCTCGAGGTCTCCGGCGCCTCCAGCGGCCCTAAAGCTGACGCCCTAGCGGCTCAGCTTAGGGTCACGCTGGACGAAGAAGCCGTTCGCGTCACCAGACCCACCAAATGCGCCGCATTGCGCATCACGGGTCTGGATGACGCGGCCACGACGGAGGAAGTTGTCTCCGCCGTCGTGGAGGCGGGCGGCTGCCCCCGTGACCAGGTGAAGGCTGGAGATATCTCCTTCGGCTCCACTGGTCACGGCTTCCTAAAGGCGCAGGTGCACCTCCTTCGTGCCCGGGAAACCAGATGTTTCCGGTGCATGGTGGTGGGGCACGTCGGAGTGCAGTGTACAGCGGAAGTCACCGTGGGCGATCGGTGCTTCCGCTGCAGCCGGCCCGGTTACAAGGCAAGTGCCTCGCTCGCCCCGCCTCGCTGCTTTAGATGCGAGGCGGAGGGCAAGACCGCGGATCACCGGGTCGGCAGCACAACCTGCGACGCCTCGCGACCAAAACCTCGTCCGTCCGCTGAGAGCGGTGAGGGTGCCGCCCTTACGCGGCCAGTTGTTTCGCGGCGGGATGCGGTTATGGACGTCAATTAATGTCTGACGCCCGTATCCGTATCCTGCAAGTGAATTTGAACCACTGCCGTTCTGCTCAGGATCTTCTGTACCAGAGCATCCGGCAGTGGTCCATAAACTTGGCCGTGGTCGGCGAGCCATACTACGTCCACCCGGGAAGCCCGGTGGACGAGGACGGCTCGGCCTGTTGTATCTTTGGGGGGTCCGCCGCAGACAACTCGCGCCTTGCGATCATTGCAAGGGGCCGCGGGTGTATTGCGGCGGACTATGATGGGTTGGCAGTCGTGGCTACCTACATCTCGCCGAACATTGACGAGTCTCAGTTTGAGCTATGGGTCACTGAGCTCGACGTCGTCTTCGCTGCGTGCCGTCCTCGCCCTGTCCTGCTCCTGGGAGACTTCAACGCCTGGAGTGAGGCGTGGGGCTCCCAGGAAACCAGGGACAGGGGGAGGCTTCTTGAGGACTGGACCAGAACACGTGGTCTGGAGGTCCTCAACCAAGGGAAAGTCGCCACCTTTTGGCGGCGAGGCGGGGAATCGATCGTGGACGTAACGTTCGCATCCCCTGACCTCGCCCGCTGTATTACAGGCTGGCGCGTGGAGGAGGGTGAGGAGACGCACTCGGATAATCGGTACATTCGGTTCGATGTTGTCCCCCCACCTGACCTCCCACAGCCGGTGGCAAATCCCCCGGATCCGCGTTGGGCACTTCACCACCTGGATCGGGAGGCTCTCCTGGAGGCATCCATTGTGCAGGCCTGGATTCCGGCGCCGGACCGGCCTGCCGATGTGGATGCCGAGGTGGAGTGGTTCAGGAGAGCCATGTCGCAAATCTGTGATGCGGCGATGCCTAGGGTTACACCCAGACCGGCCAGGAAGCAGGTGTACTTACCGCCTGCCGCCGGTACACCAGGTTTCGCCGGAGGCATCGCCGCCCAGACGACGCGGCAGCCCGAGAGGCGGAGCTTTTTCAGGCATACAGGGAGGCTAAAGATAATCTCCAGGAGACGATAAAGCGGGCCAAGACGGCGGCCCGCGAGGAGCTCCTGGAGACCCTACAGCAGAACCCATGGGGGCGCCCGTACCTACAGGTCAGGGAGAAACTCCGACCTAGGGCGCCCCCACTGACCCAGAGTCTCCAGCCGCAGCAGCTGGAGCGGGTCATGGGCTCCCTGTTTCCGACGAGCGCGGAGGAGCACATCCCTCCGCGCATGGCTCCGTCTCTGCCCGACGCGGATAGCACCAGCGAGGACGACGTACCCGAAGTCAGGGTGGGGGAGCTAGGTGCGGCAGTACTCCGGCTTAAACGCCGGAAAATCACTACCCCCGGACCCAACGGCATTCCTGGCCGTGCATGGGTCCTGGCCCTCGAAGAACTCGGGCCTCGACTGATGGGGCTCTTTAGCGCATGCCTCGAAAGGGGCCAGTTTCCCAAGGTGTGGAGGACGGGGAAACTGGTCCTGATCCGTAAGGCGGGGCGGCCGGTGGACTCACCGTCCGGATACCGGCCGATCGTGTTGCTCGACGAGGTGTGTAAGCTCTTTGAGCGAATTATCGCGGAACGCCTCGTCGAGCATCTCACGAGTGTGGGGCCAGACCTGGCGGATAACCAGTTCGGTTTCCGTCGGGGACGCTCCACCGTGAGCGCGATCATGCGCGTGAAGAGCCTGACGGAGGAAGCAGTCTCGCAGGGTAAGGTGGTGGTGGCGGTGTCTCTTGACATCGCGTTCAACACCTTGCCATGGAGCTGCGTTAGGGAGGCGCTCGTGTATCACGAAACGCCTCTCTACTTACGTCGTATTGTCGGGGCCTATCTCTCGGAGAGGGCCATAGCTTTCCCCAGCTGGCTCGGGCCAGCTCGGCGAGATGTGTCGTGCGGTGTTCCGCAGGGGTCGGTCCTGGGGCCGCTTCTGTGGAACATCGGCTACGACTGGGTGCTGCAGGGTGCGTTGCCTAGGGGCGTCGGCGTAACGTGCTACGCCGACGATACCCTCGTCACGGCGCGGGGTGCAACGTACCAGGAGGCAGCACTCAAGGTCACGACGGGTGTTGCTCGAGTCGTGGGTCGGATACGGCAGCTGGGACTGGAGGTGGCCTTGCACAAGTCCGAGGTTCTGTGTTTTCACAGACCTCGGAACGGTCCACCTGAAGGTTCCAGCATAAATGTGGGAGGCGTTAGCATCGGCATCAAGCCCTCGATGAAGTACCTAGGGATCGTACTTGATAGCCGATGGAACTTTGGACCACATTTCCGAAGTTTGGACCCCAAGGTGACGCAGGCATCGGTCGCGCTTTCGCGACTGATGCCCAACCTAAAGGGACCCAACGCCTCCTGCAGGAGACTGTACCTGGGGATCGTGCGGAGTATGGCCATATACGGGGCTCCCGTAAGGGCGGATAGGTTGGCGGTCAAGGGGAACGTGACTCTGTTAAACAGACCAACCCGAACCTTGGCCGTCAGAACCATACGGGGGTACCGCACGATCTCCGGAGAGGCTGCATGTCTCCTAGCCGGGACCCCTCCATGGGACCTGGAAGCGAGAGCCCTTGCGTCATTGTTCCAATTGCGCAAGGAGGCGCTGGAGCGGGACCACAGGCCTGCGTCTCGAGAAATCGAGGACCAGCGGTCCCAACTCCGCCAGGATCTCATGGAGTCATGGAGGGTGCGACTTGAGCAACCCAAGGGGGGTGCCACCATCATCGCGGCGGTGAGACCGATCATGGACGATTGGCTGCAGAGGCAGCACGTACCGTGCGACGCAGATCGTTGCCGGGCATGGATGCTTCGGTAGCTATCTGTTTCACATGCATCGTGAGGTCACACCCCGGTGTCAACACTGCGAGGTTTCCGACGACGACACCGCACTCCACGTCCTTCTGCGAGCAAGTCATGCTCGCGAAGGAGGCGGCCGGGAGGGAGAGGGAGCGTACCCTCCCTGCCGAGTTCCGTAGTCGGCGGCCAGGCCGCCCCAGACTACGCGACTACGCCCAAGACTATCGTCCTCCATGATCGGGGCCTGAGGACGGCGGGATCGCCACCCACCGTCCTTACAGAAGCAGGCTAGAAGGGTTGCGTGCTGTGGGGCCTTTGCCCCATAGCACGCAACCAGATTCACTCACTGACGCGGGATAAAACCCGACCCCAATGACGCGGGATTCTCGTCCCGACCAAACACCCGCAGAGACCACAGAGGTGGTCAAAGTCCGCCGGGCGCCACTGGACATACCCTCTGCTAGTAACCAGAGACGCCCGGCAACGGACGTTAGAGCGGCCGCGGCCTTGGGCCGCGGAATTAAAAAAAAAAAAAGGGGGTGTTACTAGACCGACACCGAACCCAAAAATGTGAGTAAAAATTGTCGGTCTGTCTATCTGTCTGTCTGTTTGTTCAGGGATCAAGCAAAAACTACCGGTTCGATTACGATGAAACTTGGTATAATTATTCTTTAATATCCTGGTCACCACACTGGGTACTTTTTATCCCGGAAAAGTATATATACAATAAAAAACAAATTTAATTTTGCGGTTCGATCCCTAGACCCTATTACTGTACCAACCGCAAATAATAAGTTTGTCGTAGGTTACGTCACCCGCAGTGGAGTTCACTAAGGGGCGCTGCACACGGCTAAGATACAATTCAATGGACTATCACACTGCCGTCATAAGAAAGAAGGCCGTAACTAACAATTTTGTCAAAAATTTGTTATTTTCATATTTGGCATAAGCATAAGGTAGCATTTTCTTTGCTGATTGCAAAGAAAATGCTACCTTATGCTCTTACTCACACAACGCTGTAACTAGTATGAGAGCAGAGATATCATAAGGATTTTAGCCTTAAAACTACGACAAAAATTCAGGATTTTGACGTTACACATTACACAATAAGGGCCTTTTAAAATAGCATTTCCGAAATGCTACTCTGGAAGGTCGCAATTACAAATTAAGGCTTTTCAAGTAAGCAAAATCTTTAGAAATAGTAAGATAAAAAGCCCTAACTTTGCAATAAGGCCTTATCTTATAAGTTTACTGAAGGGAAGAGCGCGCGGGAGAGGGTGCGGGGAGAGTATTTTGAATGCGCGTCGCTTATTAATAACATTGCTAGGATCGAATTAGAGGCCACGTGAGGTGCAGTGACGGGATGCCGCGGCAGCCGCTTTTATTTATGAAATAATATTGTAATCATCTGACTGCCCTTATCCCAATTATTTGGGGTCGGCGCAACATGTTTTCATCTTCCATACATCCCTGTTACACGTTGTCTCGTCAGTCACTCCTTTCCTGCTCATATCCTCTTTCACGCATTCCATCCATATTTTCTTGGGCCTACCTCTAGTTCTCAAGCCATCTACATTCATACTTTGCACCTTTCTTACCACGTTACTCTCCTCTCTTCTCATAACATGTCCATACCATGATAGCCGTTCGCTTCTCACTTTTTCATTTACTGGGGCAACTTTCAAACTTCCTCTAATATACTCGTTCCTTACTCTATCCATCCTTGTTTACTCTGGCCACCACACATCCATCTTAACATTCGCATTTCCGCTACATGCCGTTTTCTTTCATCCGTCGCTTTTACGGCCAAACATGAAAGTCCATACAGGACGGCAGGTCTAACGACAGTCTTGTTAATTTTCCCCTTAAGTTTCGGAGGAAATTGGGGGTCGCATATAGTGGCTTTGACTTACCGCCATTTCATCCAACCTGCGTCAATTCTGTGCTTCACTGTACGATCGATTTCCCCATCGTCCTGGATAAGAGAGCCAAGGTATCGGAAGCTGGAGCAGACTGGCAATGGTCTAGTGTTATAGGAGTAAAACTGGAGAGACCGCCGAAATCGGAGAACATGTACTCCGTTTTGGTTCTGCTGATTTTCAAGCCTACACTCTTCAGTTTACACTGCCACTTCTCCAGCCTGCTCTGTACCTCAGGCCCGTCTTCACCGACAAGAACAATGTCATCGGCAAATAGTATACACCAGGGGGTCTCTTCTTGTATCTCCGATGTCAAGGCATCTATTATTAACAGGAAGAGATACGGGCTTAGCGCTGAGCCCTGATGCAGGCCTACCGCCACACTGAACTCGTCGGTGTTGCCAGCAGCACATCGTACGTAGGTTCTCGATGGGCAATACATTGCACAGATCGACTCTACATACTTCCCAGGTACACTTTTCTCTTTCAAAGCCCACCACAAAACCGTTCTGGGTATCCGGTCGTATGCCTTCTCGAGATCTATAAACGCCAATGCAAGTTTTTGTGTGCCTATATTTCTCAGAGAGCTGGCGGAGTGCAAATATGGCGTCTGTAGTCCCGCGACCATGCATAAATCTGAACTGGTTTTGGGTAACCTCGCTTTCCTCTCGCACTCGTTTCTTTATCACTTTCTCCCAAACTTTCATACTGTGTGACATGAGCTTTATTCCTCGATAGTTGCCGCAGTCTCGTACATCACCCTTATTTTTAAAAATGGGCACTAGGGTACTATTGCACGGGGTGACGATCCCCGATGAATGCATCGGGGATCGTCACCTTACACAACAACTTATTGCAGAATAAAGTCAGCCACAGACATCCATCTTCTCCCATTTTCTTCAACACTTCCACTGGAATGCCGTCGGGCCCTACGGCTTTCCCATTCTTCATATTTCGTACCGCTTTTCTTACTTCATCTTTGGCAACCTCCTTCACTAAACCTCGTCCCTCATTTAAATTTCCACTCCACGCATTCTCTTCATTCATAAGTTTTTCAAAATACACTTTCCATCGATTTCTTACTTCATCTTCTTTTACTAAGATAAACATACCCTTTTCATCTTTTATACATCTCACATGTTTTACATCTTTGGTTCTATCTTCTCTTTCTTTCGCTAAGCGGTAAATTTCTTTTTGGCCTTTAGGTCCATCTTAGTTTTATTATTAATTATGTCTTGTTTCCGAATATTAAATAGTCTGTCAAAGGCTTTTAAGCCTATTTTGCAAATTATTGCTAACTTAGTTCATTTTAAAAAAACCTTACATGTATATGGACTTATATATGTTTGGACTTAAGAAGATCAAATTCCTGCTATAATCTACGCAATTACGGCCTTTCAGATAAATATTTCACAATTTATTGAGCGAAGCGAGCCGAAGGCGAGCGGAGCTCTCAACGGGTGACTCAAATTATTTTTCAAACGATTTATGTTAAATTGTTTCTCGGCGAATACTCGGCCGATTTCGGATTTTCTTGCACTCATCAAAAGCTTACAGAATTACCCAGGTTATTACGATGCCAGAATTTTGAATTTAAACTCGCTTCGCTCAAATATATGCTGCAGCGTAACGGTACGTTTCGCGACTGCGGCGACCTAGTTACTATTTTTTTGCTTAAACAAAAGGGAAAAATTCAAATAAAATGAATACCTGTGTATAAATTCAAATAAATTATGGTTCATATTAAAACCTATATTTTTTTACATTTTATAAAACAAGAACCAACGTTGAAGTAGTTACGGCCTTCTTTCTTATGACGGCAGCAGACACGACGAAAATAATAAATAATATTTCATATTTTCGTATCTTAAGATGAATTTTTATGGTATAATAGAGAATAATAGAAGATGTAATAGAGAAACTGTTGGGGGGCTTTATGAACGCAATAAAACCCAAAACAATGGTTTTTAGAACTTTTGTCATTTTGTCTGAATGTTTGAACACGCTAATCTCAGACACGGCTTAACCGATTTGAATTTTTGATTTGAATTTGCGGTTTGGTTTTCAATCGGTTCATAAATAAAAAAGTTATGTAGATCTAAAGTAACACGCAGGCGGAGCTGCCGGCAACAGTTAGTACTAATATAATCATGACATGTTCATACTCGAGCCCGTCAGATTAGTACATTGAATGGTTATCTTGATGATCACCAACCCCACTGGCCAAAAATCTGACGATTATTTGGAGGGGTATGATTAATCTGACGATTTTAATATTTTATATTTTCTTATTGGCTAAGCATACGCATTATGACTTTATATGAAAACAAATTACATCTTAAATCTTTGCTAAAGTACTTGATTCCCGCGGGAACACATTCCCGGAATAAAAAGTAGTCTACGTTGTACCTTAATACATCAGCTAGCTGCCTGTAAAAGTCCCATTAACACCGGTCTTACCGGTTTAGAGGTTACTTGGATCAAACAGACAGCCAGAAAGACATAAATTTAAAAAAAAAGATATTTTTATGTACGAGTTTTTTATAATAATATGTATATACTCGTACTTCCATTATGCATTTAGCGAAAAGCTGTTCAAATGGACTCTTATGGGGATTGGGAAAGATCTGTTGGTTTCAGCTAATCTCTGAAACGATTGGACTGATTTTAACGGGACTTTCACAGGCAGGTAGCTGATATTATAAGAAGTAACTTTGGCTACTTTCATCGCGTAATTATTTCCCGTGGGAATTGGAAACTATTTTCACGCGGAAGAGGTCGTGGGTATCAGTTAGTAGTTATTATAAAAGTAATTTATTTGTTGTAGCAATATTTAAAAATGGCTGAACGGACACATTGATATCAATCATGATGAAACTAAACCTTCCTTTTACTATCAACTTATAATAACCTGTCACTTCACGGCCTTCCTCGAGAACCACTCTATCTATTCGTGAAAACTGCATCAAAATCCGTTGCGTAGTTTTAAAGATCTACGCATACATATAGACTTTGTTTTATAATATGTAGTGATGGTGATTTATTTTGTTGTGTTTCGAACATTCTATTCGAGTGATTCTCAGCAAGCACTTTCATTTGATACCTATATTGTAAGAGTACATTAAATAACTAGTCCGCCATCTTGGGTGTTCAATCATTTTGAATTTAGAATGACGTCACAAATTTTATTTTGAATGACAATGTAAGGTTAACACCTTACATTGTCATTCAAAATAAAATTTCTGTATTTCTACTTTACTTTTAAGACTTCAAAAACTGTACACACAATCAAGCTTATGTGCCCAAAGATATATGCAGAGGCATATTTTTACCGTTTAACAGCGAACCTTATACGGCGAACTTGGTTTAGAGAGGGATCTTGTTGGGATCCCTATGCTTCCATAAAACCAAAATCCCTGTCATACAAACAGAAAATGTATAATCTCTTACAAAGTTTAATGTTCTAATACAAATTCTAAATCAATTTTGTTTTGTAAAATACATTATTTTTTTTATTGCACTTAAACTTTAGAATGGGACTAGGTGTTATGAGCATGTCGTGTTATGTAATTACAAGTCAATAAAACGACGGTTGTTCAAGTTAATATCTGTGTCTACGGAGTAGGTGTTTGTCTCCATCGACGTGGTATCTATCATATCATAGTTCTTTAGCACCCAACGGTTCCATCTGGTCCACATATCACAGGTTAGCTTCTTGTGGAAGATGGTTACATCCATAAAACGCATGTTAGGAGTGAAGAAATGTTCAATGTCAATGTAGCGATCTAGAGGGAACCCTAGAGGCATCTTATCTAGTAGAACGGTAGATCTGAAGTCAAACATGTGATTCTTGCGATAATTTTCAAGAACAGTCATATCGACATTATCAACTATCCTCAAGGGAGTAACTATAATGTACAAGATCATCTCCATCCCACTAACGTGCCCTTTAGGCAGAAGCAGTCTAGTGGGGAAACCAGTGTGGAAGTTTTTAAATTCCTTTATGAACATGTCGCTCATATGACTCGTTGTTTCTAGCTTTTTCCAGAAGTCGCGAGTCATGACACGATCATTGACAAGGTTATGCATATCACGAGAGTCTCTTACAATTCTGTTCTTGCCAGTGTTCAGTTTATACAGGAAAGTATCAAGCTCAACAAAGTTGAAACGATTGGTATTGATATCAATAAGACGACCAACATGATCTTTTTTCGGGCCAAGGAATACGCGTACTACTCCGTCAACAGCTTTGTCGGACATAATGTCGATGGTAAGTTTGAATGGCTGATGATTAAGGCGGCGTTTGCGTACCATGAATAACATACCGGAGCCTCCCTTCTTTAGCTCCTCTTCTGTTAAAGTGACCGCATTTGTCATGTCCATTACATAATCATCAAAATAGGTAACAAGCTTATCCATTACTATGTCATCAATCTTAATACCGTCGAAATAAAGGTCTTGTTTTGTGTAGCTGGGTAGTCGTAGTTTGAACAACAACACAAGATCGATGATGCGCTTTTGTAGCATGTAAAATACTGGGTCTCGGAGTGCAGTCTGGTAATGGTCCAACGTAGAAGTAGAGACAAAGTAACTGAAAAGAATAAATGTATAATTAGAATAAGTCCCTAAACAGTCATAATTTCGGGTATGGGTACCATGATTGGCTCAATATTGATACATTAAAATATTTATGGTACCTTTGTCAAGTTTATATAAAAATAAATGGAGTTAATACTATGCACTACGGATAACTTCACGAAATAGCGAGGTCTGGTTTGTACTAATTGATTTAACAATATTCCATGCATGTAGTTCTTGCATTGTTTATTATGTATATGGTTTACAATTCACTAATATGATGAAGACTTACTTGTCAGATACAAGGGTGTTTAATCCAAGAGCAGCTTTCATAACTATCAACAAATATCGGTGCGCTTCAAAACGAGTCTTATCGAAGCCAGCATGATTCACTTTACCGTATATTAACTGGCCAAGCTTTTCCATATCGTCGTATTTGGTCAGTTCAAATCGAATGCCATTAATCTGAAATGAAAACATACCATATTTTTTCTTTACTGTGTTGTTGTAGTATAATAAAATTCTAATTGTATATCAATTTTAAATTAACTCACTTCAATGAATCCTTTGATAATGCTTTCTCTTATTATTCTCAAGTTGTCTTCGCAAAGACGAATGACATTCCAATTAGTGTCTCTAGCAATAACATAATTATCAAATCTGACAGGGAATTCCATACCATTGTGTGTCCTCATCCATGGCCAGTAACCAGTGTCGATGGTTTTGAGTAACGAGAATTCCTTAATCTTTCCAAGTCGGTTGCTGAGGCGTTCTAAGTAATACCTGGCCAGTATCTGCTGGTATACGTACATAGTAAGTTCAAACCGCCTAACCTTCATTTTGTTAAAGGTGGTATCCTTCATCCAGAATGGATGGTCAACGTGGAAGTAATAATAGTACGTGTTAAGGTCAATATCCTCAGTGAAATAACGTAGTCGATCCTCGTCATTCAGATACACACGTTTGTCATAGGTATTTTCATCGATGATGTAGACATCCTTGTCATTCTTTTTGATACCGTAAAAATCACAAAGTTTTCTGTCCAAAAGTCCTTTTTTCATTTTCAATAGGTAAGCTCTTTGGATTACATCAGTACGGACGAAATAGTATGGATAAATTTCATAAGGAGGGGGCAAGATAATTCCCCTGCAGTCTTCACGGTGTCTGACTGCCACTGTAAGGGCGTATACAAACATGCCTTCGTTAAGGTACAGTCGCATCCAACTGGCGGTTTTAATGAATGTGGTAAAGTCCTTGGCGTAATAAAGCACGTGGAACATACGAATTACTTCTCGAAGCTGACGGTCAATGTGCAAGGTAAAGATCTCGCCACGTGGCAGTACTCCAACTTTGACCATTTTTACGAAGCTTTTGAAAACATCGGTTTTCTGAAAACAGAATAATAAACAAGTTTACATTTGTGTAAGATAATTGAGTTTCAGAAAATTTTATTAGAATCTAATTTGGATTCATTGATGTACCTTCAATAATCACATTAATTTAAGCAATAGCCTTTTAAAGATAGATAATAACGAAGTGATATTTACCGAAAACATATTAATGTTGTCTTCAAATTTAAAGGTTCTACCCAGGTCTTCCAGATCCTTGTACATGAGAGGCTCAGTGATGTGATTCAACAACTTTAAGATGACAATTTGCTTATTTTTTGTGTCAAGTGTTGCTGAAATAATAAAATAGGTAACATTACTAGTTCAATAATTGTATAAATAAATGTATTGAGTATTAAGTAATAAGTAAAAAGAATGGACTAATACTATAGAAGATATGAATAAATCCTACGAGTTTGGTCAAAATTATAATTAATCATTAATGAGATTCATGAATGAAAAAAATTAAAAAAAGCAAAAAATTACGTACCCAATGTGCCTTCGTCAATTTCCCTCGCCATGGCCATACCGACCAGGCACACTACAAGTAATAGGACAGCCCTCATCGTGGAGACGACTCCGTCGGAGTTGTGCAGTAAACGAAGAAAGCAGCCACTTTTATATAAAACTAATAATCTGTAAAAATAAATCCGTAATTGCATTTCTGATATAATTCAAAGGGTATTCGTATTATCATATAGAAAAAAGCATAGGTTATCATGTAAAATACTTATGCACTTTAATTATTAGTCAATGAACTATAATATTTAAAGTAAACGCTACTTTGTTGCATGATAACGGCTAGGGAAAACAAATGGCATTTTTATCAGCAGGGGGTTGAAACAAGAACAGTTCTAAATAAAGCGCTCACTATTACATAAACTATTAAATATTTATTTACAATAAGAATAACAATTTACATAATTATGTACAAAAAACGTTTACACTAAAAAATGTCGTTTAAAAATTCCTCCGCGTCATTGCTGACTGGGAAGGTTCCCAGCATGCTGGCTGTGTTGCCACGTTGGATACTTATTCTTTGGGCCAGAAAATAGCCAGCCCCAGCTATTAAACGATTACATAGATGTTTATTTACCTACCACAAAAGTTTTTCACAGTTATATTTAAGCAGACACAAACCACACATAACGCAGGGATCAGTGACAAAAATTTACTATTTACGTAGGAATGTCACATTAAAATCGAGTTCTGTAATTTGCGCTTCATTACTTTACGACCTAAACAGTAAATTATATTAAAAAGATATTTATTTACAATAAGAATTAAAATATACATAATTATATACTAAAAATATTTACATTACAAAATATCGTTTAAAAACCGCGTATTGTTAAAAATTACGTCAACATCCATATTTACTTGTAAGAATCAATACAGTGTTACAATACGGTCAGATTATGTCAATACCTATACAGCCCCGTCAAACTTATGACAATGGTGTGTTCGTGACAGGTACAAAATGAGAAAAGTTGGATGTTCATTATTGTAATTATTACGGAGGACAGAAAAATATCCTGTTATTGTATCTTATCTATGTATATGAATCTACTGACTGAGACAGTCTTGATAATGCCTCGTGAGTAGGTGAAACATATGTCGACGTTGTAATGTCTTCTATTTAGCGAAATCATTGCAATTATATATAAATTAAACATCATATTCTCCATTGTTTTAAATTTAATAAAGTTGAAAGAAATCTGTACCTATGTAACTTTTTACCTCGTACATACTAACACTGCGAGATCCACATCAAGAAGATTAGTTAGATAGGTATCTCTAACATTTTTATCGGTACGAGTATATCAGCATAAAATGATGGATTTTAAGTGTGTGAAAAAATTCCAGCACCTGATTTAAATAAACACTAGGTTAAATAATATTTAATACGATTGTTATATCTTACACAATGTCATCTAGTCCAAATTAAGCTCATTAAGGATCTAGACGACTGATAAACATACTTATATATTTCTAAATACATAATATTATACATAGAAAATACCCAAACTCCGACACAAACATTTGTGGATCACACAAATAATTGATTAAATTAATTTGATTCGACCCGGAATCAAACCTGGGACCTCAAGGACGGTAGTTGCATACTCATACCAACCAAGGCAGTCAAGTTTTACATACATAACACAACTTTTCTTTGCATCGAAAAAATTGTTTATGTGGGTGTATACAGATCGCACAGCGGAGATCAGGAGACAACAAGGCTATTTGACCATCTGAGTGAGGCCGCCGATGTGGCTCAACAGAGGTATCCGACCGCTCAAATCGTTTTTCTGGGGGATTTTAATGCCCACCACGAGCAGTGGCTGTTCCCTTACCAGAAAACAGACCATGCTGGTAGAGAGGCCTACAAGTTTGCTTTGTCTATGAACCTTTCCCAGCTGGTTGACCAGGCAACTCGAATACCTGACATTGAGAGTCACACGGCCAATTGTCTGGACCTTCTGCTGACGACTGAACCAGACCGATATCAAGTGTCAGTTTCAGCCCCCCTTGGCAGTTCTGACCACTGTCTGGTTAAGTCCATACTTTTGTGTCCCCCACCTCACTCCAGCCCTAGAGGCACTAGGCGGGTGTGGCGATACAAGTCAGCGGATTGGGATGAGATGCGACATTTCCTTGCATCTTACCCATGGCTGTCAGTCTGCTTTTCTTCTGGCGATCCGTCGAGCTGCGCGTCTGCTGTTGCCGGGGTTATCGGTCGAGCGATGGAATACTTTATTCCGTTTTCTGACCAGCCATCTGGTATCAGAGCTCAGGCCTGGTTTGGCTCTGACTGTTTGAAAGCTGAGGTAGACAAACAGTCGGCTTATGAAGCTTGGGTTGATGCCAGAAATCGCAAAGCTCCGGATACGCGTAAAAAGAAGAAAGCCTTTAACAAGGCAGCCAAGTCCTGCAAAAGGGTCCTGATGAAGGCGCGCTTCAATCACGTTGGCCACAAAGGAGCCAGACTCTCGTCTTACCCATCTGGGAGTAAGGAGTTCTGGTCTCTAGCCAAATGTGTTGAGGCGAACTTTTGTCGATCCTCACTCCCTCCTTTGCAGAAACCTGATGGAACACTGGCACACACAGCTGTGGAAAAGGCTAATCTGTTTGCCTCTCTGTTTGCTAAAAATTCACGGTTAGATACTGGTATTAAAACACCACCTCAGCTTCCTCCTAGTGATTGCAAAATGCCTGAAATCCGCATTCATCAAAAGGAGGTTCTCAAAATACTACGCACTCTGGATGTGAATAAAGCCAGTGGTCCCGACGGTATTCCTGCCATTGTTCTGAGGAACTGCGCAGCCGAGTTGTCTTCTGTCCTGACACGCCTGTTCTGTATGTCTTTCCGGGCTGGTAAAGTTCCGAAAGCTTGGAAGGTAGCTAACGTACAGCCAGTACCAAAAAAGGGTAGACGTGCAGACCCTGTCAACTACCGCCCAATTGCGATCACCTCCATTCTCTGTGCAAGGTGATGGAGCGTGTAATAAACAATCGTTTACTGGCATACCTCGAAGACAATGACCTCCTTAGTGATCGGCAATACGGGTTTCGCCAACGCCGTTCTACTGGAGATCTTCTAGTGTATGCCACGCACCAATGGGGTGAGGCTCTTGAAAGATATGGTGAGGCACTTGCTGTGTCACTTGACATTTCGAAGGCTTTCGACAGGGTCTGGCACGAAGCCCTTATAGCCAAGCTTCCTGCTTACGGAGTTCCGGCTAGTCTTTGTGCTTGGATTTCAGATTTCCTAAGGGAACGATCTATTCGAGTGGTTGTTGACGGCTGCTCGTCTGATGTATTAGCAATTAACGCTGGGGTACCACAGGGATCTGTTCTCTCGGCAACGTTATTCCTGCTACATATAAACGACCTGCTCAGACCCGGTATGTTTGGGTATGCGGACGATAGCACGGTTGCAGAGAGATATTTCTCCAGCGCAAAGGCCAAAAAAACCGGAAATCGACGATCTTAGAGTGGCAATGGTTAAACGCACCAATTGAACCCTTCAGGCAGTGTCTGACTGGGGCCATGCTAACCTTGTCACATTCAACACCACGAAAACCCAGGCGTGTCTTTTCTCTGCCAAAAAGAGCCCGTTCACCAAGGCTCCCACTTTCCGGGATGTCCCTGTACCTGTGACTCAGCATCTCCAGCTCCTTGGTGTGGACTTATCATCCAACCTGAACTTTGGAAGCCACATTGAATCCAGGGCTAAAACAGCTTCGAAAAAACTAGGCATCCTCTCTAAGGTGCGTAAATATTTTACCTCTAATCAACTGCTAACTCTTTACTCAGCACAGGTTCGCTTCTGCATGGAGTACTGCTCGCACCTTTGGGATGGATCCGCCCGCTACCAGCTTGAGGCCCTGGAAGCTATTGACAGACGCGCCAGAAAACTTATAAGCGATGAGGTGCTCACAAGTAACCGACTTCAGAGCGTCGACCATCGCCGTCTGGTTGCGAGTCTGTGTGTCTTCTACAGGTTACATTTCGGAGAGTGTGCGCAGGAATTGCATGAATTAATTCCACCAGCACCATTCCATCATCGGACATCAAGGCGTGGTCTAAGATTCCATCCGTATGTGGTCAATATACCACCTCTTTGTACCTCTCGATTCGCTTCTTCTTTCATCATGCGAACCGCAAAGGAATGAAATTCCCTTCCAGCGTCATTGTTCCCCGATACATACATGGGGCACACTAAAAGTTTTGCACTTCTAGCTAATCTGAACTATTTGAATTTCGATTGTTATATTTTTTTAAACGTTGCAACCTTATTAGTAGGTAATAAAAAAAAACAATTGGCGGGAAATCATTTGTCAATTGTTTTTTATCACACATCAAAGTTCTACGTATGCAACGAAAATGGAATTAAGTCGAAAAGATTTTAGAGCGATGATTTTTTATGATTTTAAAAGTTCTCTCTCTCCGCAAGACTGTGCCGCTCGTCTTCAAAATGCCTTTGGGAGTGAAGCACCTTGTTTGAGCACCGTGAGGCGATGGTTTGCTGAATTTGAGAAAGGTCGAGTTTCTTTACATGACGAATTTCGTGAAGGGCGGCCTTCAACTGCCGTCAATGAAAATAATGTGGCTACTGTTAAGCGGTTAATTGAAGAAAACCCACGGATTACCTATGAGACAATTCGAGGACTATTGGGGATTGGTATGAGTCAAATCCAGAAAATTTTACACGAAGAATTGAAAGTTTGGGAACTTTGTTGTCGTTGAATCCTTCATGAACTGACAGCGGAGCAGAAGCGGGCTCGCGTGGAATGGTGCTCACAGATGCTACTGAAGTACGACCACGGACATTCTAATGCTGCTTATGACATTATCACAGGAGACGAAACGTGTACTTATTATTTTGAACCCGAAAAAAAATAGCAATCTTGTAGATGGATGAGAACAAGCCAACAAAAGTGAGGCAGGCAAGAAACGTTGGTAAAAAATTTATCGCGTTTTTTTTCTCAGCTACGGGTCTCATCTGTACATTTCCACTTGAAGATTAAAAGAGTGTTAATGCCGAGTGGTGTTCTACCATTTGTTTACCCAGTGTGTTAGAAAAAGTTCGCGAAAGACGACTCAAAAGCTGCGTTCTCCTACATCATGACAACGCTTCTTCACACACGGCCAACAAAGCAAAGTCATTTTTAGCTTCCGAATAACTACAACTCGTCACCCATCCTACGCATAGCCCCGACCTACCTATCATTTGTATAACAAGGAGTATAACTGATATAAGTTTGATTGGAACTGACTGGTTGAGTGTGAAAATTATTAGTCTGTGTGTTATGTGAATGAAAAGAATATTGAGACTTTGGTCTAAGTGTTATGTATTGTCTATTGCGACGATATGTACCAAATTTACTTTTTATGATATACGACCTAGGTTCAGGACTAACTTGTTGTATAATACCTGGAAACCAAGACGATTGTGGATGTTTTTGAAACATAACATGACTATTTACCTCCAAGGGTTTAAGATCTTTGGAATTTTTGTTGTAATACTCTTTCATCTTATGTAAATTTTGATTATTGACTTGTTTAAGATGTCTATAGTTACACAATTTTGGTTTTAAAAGTTTTTCTACTATAGGTAGCTTTGTACGAAGTCTACGTGACATGGAAAGTTGTGCTGGTGAACATAAATTGTTTTTGGGAGTATTGCGATATTGCAATAATGCTAAATATGGATCAGTATTATCAAGTAAACATTTTCTAAGCATATTTTTAATTATGCCTACTGTCCGTTCTACCATACCATTTGAACGGCTGTGATAGGGACTGGAAGTGACATGGTGAATATTCCAATCTTGTGTGAAATCATGAAAAGATTTGGAATTCATCGGTGGACCATTATCTGACATTAATGTATGGGGAATACCATGACGAGCAAATATTGATTTTAACTTAATTGTGACTTGGTCTGCACTGTAACCATTACTTAAAATTGCTATCTCAACATA
Organism: Nudaria mundana; assembly: GCA_963556515.1. Lineage (NCBI taxonomy): Eukaryota > Metazoa > Arthropoda > Insecta > Lepidoptera > Erebidae > Nudaria > Nudaria mundana. The sequence continues at coordinate 8,826,057 of OY748305.1, read as the reverse complement.
TTTTGAGAAATAATCGACTACAATTAAGTATGTATGCTTGTTGAACTCAAAGAAATCTATACCAACCTTATGCCAAGGAGTGTATTTGTAATCATGTGGTAATAGACTTTCTTTAGTGTTACTCTTTTTTAAAGTGAGACAAATTTCACAATTACTGATGTAATTATCTATATCTTGACTAATATTAGGCCAGTAAATTGTATGTCTTGCCAAATTTCTACAACTATTCAAGCCTTGATGACCTTCATGTAATAGTTTTAAGAAATCTTTTCTTAAAGAAATAGGTATAATAACTCTATCTGACAAAAATAAAAGGTTATTAGCATAATGTATATCATCTTTAACAGGAAAGAAAGGTTTAATACAATCTTCTACTTTATGCTTTGAATTTGGAAATCCATTTTTACAGTAATTAATAAGAGTTTGAAGAGTTTGGTCAGACCTGGTAGCTTGTTCAATTTGTTGTAACTTGAAAGGACTAAGTGACAAATTAGCAGTGAGTAAATTAACATGAAGTTTAATATCTTCATCCAATTCTACTAATGCATTTTCTGGTAATGCAGCACGGGACAATGTGTCTGCGACATATGAAGAATTAATTAGAGACTTTAATTTATTGAATTCTTTCTCATGACTGTCATTCCATGACCATATTGTGTTTTTATTAAGTAACTGTCTTATGTTTGATGTTTCTTTTGATAATTTTTTTATGAATGAGCCAAGAAAATTAATCATGCCCAGGAATCTCTGGACATCTGTGACATTCTTAGGCTGTGGCATGTTGCAAATTGAATTTACTTTAGATGGATCTACAGACACTCCATTTCTATTGAATATAAAACCTAAATACTTGACTTCACTTTGACAAATGTTACATTTATTACTATTAAATGTTAGACCTATATCTTTTGCACGACAAAGAACTTTTTCTAGGATTTGATCATGTTCTTGAATGGTTTTAGCATGTATAAGAAAGTCGTCCATCATTATTTTAATGCCTTGTATGTCACCAAACCGGGAAATCATTTCTTTATGAAAGATTTCTGGAGATGCATTGACACCAAACGGTAGCCTTAAAAAACGAAATCTGCCATAGGGGCTTATAAAAGTACATAGTTTGGATGATTCTTCATCTAAGACAAGATTCCAAAAGCCTGACTTAGCGTCTAAATTTGAAAAATAACATGAACCATTTAGTTCTGCTTTAATTTCATCAATATGTGGAAATGGGTAATGTGAACGTTTAATAGCTTTATTTAACTTACGTGGATCTAAACATAATCTAATGCTTTCATCCTTTTTAGAGACAATTACCATAGAGTTGACCCAATCAGTTGGTTCATCAACTCGAGCAATAATACCAGTAACTTCTAACTTATTAAGTTCTGCCTTGACTTTATCCTGTAATTTAAAAGGAATTTTTCTACTTGCGTCTACCGACGGCTTGACATTTTCGTTGAGAGTTAAATGACATTCATAGTTTTTAAGAGCTCCTATTCCATTAAAAACCTTACTATATTTCTTTAGTATTGACAGACTGTTTGACTCTGCAGGGACTTTGTGACACATTGACTGTGATATGACTTGACTTTGACTGTTAGACTGACTTGACATTGACTGTATATTGTTGTTCTGGCTATGCTGACTAAGTGTGTAGTTTGGACTGTGTTTAGATATGTTTTCATCAAAGGTTACTGAATGTATTCTTTTTATGACTTTTAACTGTTGACATGACTGTCTACCCAGAATATTTTTGCAATCTAGCTGTGTAATATGGAAACACAAGTTGTATGATTTGTCATTATACTTACATGGTAATGTACAATAACCGATTGTAGGTATACTTTGACCTGTAAATGTTGTCAAGTTAAATGGTGTTTGTATAAGATTTATCTCTTGCAACGCTAGTTTTTCAAATGCTTTCTTAGACATCAAATTCACATCTGCACCTGAATCAATAAGTAAGCAAACAGATTGACTACAGATACTTAGGGTTATTGACCATTGGTTACTATAATTTTTCAGAATTACATTGATAAACAGCACCTAAAAAAGCTTGATCATCATTAGAAAAATCTTCTTGTACATAATTAACATATTTTTGCTTGGACTTACACATCTTTGAATAATGATTAAGTTTTTGACAGAAATTACATTTTGCACCAAGAGCAGGACATTTAAAACGATGTGTTTGACCACACTTTGGACACATTGAGTTATTCATAGACTGATTGTTACCTTTATAACCATTGGGACTGCTATAACTCGATGAATGGGATGTATTGTATGACTGGTTAGGATTGTACCTTGACTGTTGACTGTGACTCTGAATTCTTGATTGACGATCCTGTGACTGCGGATTGTACCTTGATTGTTGACTGTGACTATGAATTCTTGATTGACGGTCCTGTGACTGCGGATTATACCTTGATTGTTGACTACGACTATGATTTCTTGACTGATTTCTTGAATGACGATGTTGTGAATGACTTCTACTGGACTGTTGACTACTTCTGTTATGTATACTATTTATACTAGCTACAGATGAATTGGGATTTGTGCCTGATAATATTTGAACTTCTTTCCGGGACGATTCTAGTGACTTAGCAATATTTATAGTGGCATCTAAAGTGGTAGGTAATTCTTGCAAAATTTTCTCTTTAATGTATTGATTCTGATCATTTAGATTCCAACTAAATATATCTTTTAGTAAATCGTCTTGCAATTCACCAAAATTACACTGATGGGCTATATTTTTGAGATCTGTTATATAACTGTCCAGCTGTTCATTTTGCAGTTGCTTTCTGTTAAAAAGTTTATGCCTTATCATGGTTATATTGACTTTTGGGCTGAAATAACCTGCAAATCTGTCGATCAACACTTGTAGCTTGACTGTTTCGACATCTAGGTTGAAAGAATAAAATATGTGAAGGCAATCTGGTCCTATATAATGTAATAAAAGTGCAACTTGCCTTTCTTCGCTTTCTTGATCATATTTAAATGCTTTGAGATATATTTTGAATTTGGTGATCCAATTTTTCCACGTGAGCGGCATGTTGGATGCATGAACGTCCATGTGCTTGAGGCGACCCGACGACATTGAAGATTCGTCCATTTTTTTCTTTTGGTTGATCCAGTTCTTCCTAAGACACGCCAGTTTACACCACACCTGATGTTTGTTGGTTTTTGGAATAAAAGACAGGAGCTCGTAATAATACGTGTCGTGTATTTCAGTCGGCCATGTTAAAAAGTGAAGAAAGAAGGAAGTAAACATAGACAAGCAAATATTGATATAATCTAAGCATAGACTAAACTAGGCTATGGCTTACAAGCTAATATAATATTATGACACCTATCCTGCTTATTCTCCCTAACCCTTATGTCGATTCAGCACATCTGACTGCTCATGCAGTCTTTCATTATTTTAGAGTTCAGTTCTGTTCCATCATCCGTGCGCGTGACACTTGCCCATCAATATTTCTGAGCCCATTTAAATAAAAGTATTCTTCCTAAATCTTATTTCTATTTTTTTAAAAAGGCCTTCGGCCAAATCCTTATAACAAATTGGTGGCAGCGGTGGGATACCGACGGTTAAGGTATCCCTGGTACGTCTCTGTCCGGGCTCAATAACGTGAAAAGTTACGCGAGTGTAAAAAAGTGCAAAAGAACTCAAATCTATCATTTTTCAATATTATCATATTAGACTCTGAAATTCGTGTTTACCCGAAAAGTGCAAACCTGTGCAAACAAATCAATTGACATTATTTTTCCTCATAAACTACTAAGTCGCGAGAATCATCTATACTCTGTGTAAAAGTGCTTAGAACTAATTGACGTCCTTCTTCTACATACTCGTATATCATATTATTTATTGCAGATAAATAATATGATATACGAGTATGTAGAAGAATGACAGAAATAAATCATCATCGATATCCTGTGCTGTGTTCAACGTCGTGTTCCTGAAAAGAAATGTTCCTGTATATTCTATACAGCGTATCCTGCGTCCTGTAAGTTCTTCAAAATACTATTTTGTGAAAAGTGCAAAGTGTGTGTTCCAAATCCATCAGTGAAAACTCTTCTATATAAAATTAAATTTAAGACAATTTAGATACTATTTTTAGCCATAACTTTCTCTTATGTATTAGTTAGTCATAACTTGTAACATATTTCCAGGAATTATCTCTGTAGCTTATCGCCCTTGCGCTTATCAAAACCTTACGGAAGTGAGCCAGACTTGTTTGCCGTCTATTACACCGAATAGTTTTTATTGTTCAGTGAATATCACATAAAATTGTTATTTTTATTTTATACAATGTCCGTCAAAACCGAAAGTCTTAACCTCGAAATAAACACACTTTTTAAATTTGTAAAATCTTTTGATGGCACACGTGAAAAATTAAATTCATTTTTGTCAAATTGCAACAGTGCAATTAAATTAGCATCTGAAACACAAAAACCAATTGTATTTAGGTACATCCTATCGCAGCTTGAAGGTAAAGCTGAAACAGCCTGTTCTATTAAAGATTTCGAAACCTGGGATCAACTAAAGACTTTCCTAGAAAGTCAGTTTGGAGAAAGGAAGCACTATGCCCATTTACTGACCGACCTCCAAGAGTGTTGTCAGTACAGTAAAGAACAGGTAAGTCAATTTGCGTTGCGTCTTGAAACATGTCTTTCTAAGTTACTTACTACGAACTAGTCAAAATCTATTTTGCCGTTATTGCAAAATCCCAGGCCATACTATCGAAAACTGTCGAAAACGGGAGTTCAATAATAATAATAGATTCAAAACCCCTCAGTCAACATAATTTCAACAACGCCCAAATCCAGAGCAGTTTAGAAATAAATTTGCTCGCGTTAATTGTACCTCTAATGAGTACCACAATGACCCTGAACCTCAATCATCAGACACAGATGTCTCTCAATACAATGAGGTTAATTTAAACGGATAATGGGTCCCTGCAGGTTTCTCGTGGAACCCAAATTTCAACAACCTTTTGCTATATCCTTAACTGCAAATGACACCCTTTCTAAAACTAAAGACCACACGGGTAACCAGCCCCAAGCAAGCGTCTATACTTCTAAATCTAAAGACCACACGGGTAACCAGCCCCAAGCAAGCGTCTAGACTTCTAAATCTAAAGACCACACGGGTAACCAGCCCCAAGCAAGTGTCTACACTTCTAAATCTAAAGACCACACGGGTAACCAGCCCCAAGCAAGCGTCTACTCTTCTAAATCTAAGGATCACATGGGTAATCAGCCCCAAGCAAGAGTCCAAATTTCTAATCAATCCCAAATAAATACAAATGATAAAATATTCGAAGTATCATGTATACCCAATAAAACATCATTACCAACAGTCCTCGTTCAAACGTCAGTATCTGACAAGCCATTAAGGTTTCTTGTCGATACCGGATCTTCCGTATGCCTTATCCAAAATTCTTCTATCCAGTCATACTCCCGCCTTAATCTGAAAGGTAACATAATTCAATTAAAAGGTATAAATAGTAACGAAAATACCATGGCCACTCTCGGTGACTTTGATTTAAATCTTATATTCGGCAGAGAATCGATTCCCTTTCCATTTTATATAATAGAACAAATAAACTTACCATACGATGGTATAATAGGAAATGATTTACTTACCCGTTACCATTGTTCTATTGATTATAACCGCCGAATACTGGACCTAAATAAAAACAAATTAAAACTTACCTCTAGTGATCCAACTTACCTAATTCCGCCTCGATCCGAAATCACCGTAGAATGCTCAGTACTTAACCCTGAACTGAAAGAAGGCCTTATCCTAGATCAACATTTAAACGAAACATTATTTATCGCCAACTGTTTAGTTAAAGTAAAGAACAATAACCGAATAAACCTAACAGTTCTTAATACTTCTGAAACACCTCCTACATTTAATTCTAATCTTCAACTTACCTTAAATCCAGTTGACTATGAAGCTTATCCAATACATTCGAGTAATAAGACGTGTTTAACAAGAACCAATGAAGTCCTCAACCTCCTACGCGTTTCACACCTTAATTCCGAAGAACGCGAATCCCTTTATGATACATGCTCCGTATATTCAGATGTATTTCACTTACCTGGTGATTCACTTACCTCAACGGATGCTATCCAACACGAAATCCGTACTAATTCAGATCAGCCAATTAATGTTAAATCTTATCGATTTCCTGAAATACACAAACAAGAAGTAAATTCGCAAATCCAAAAAATGCTTGATCAAAAGATCATTCAGCCCTCCTTATCCCATTGGTCTTCGCCTATATGGATAGTACCGAAGAAGATTGATGCTTCTGGTGAAAGGAAATGGCGTATCGTAATAGACTATAGAAAGCTTAACGATATAACCATTGGAGAAACCTACCCAATCCCTAATATCGTTGAAATCCTCGACCAATTGGGAAATTCTAAATACTTCTCGACCCTTGATCTTGCTTCAGGGTTTCATCAAATCAAGATGGCACCTCAGGACGCTTGCAAGACTGCATTTAGTGTTCCCCAGGGCCATTTTCAGATTTCTAGAATGCCTTTTGGAACCAAAAATGCCCCATCAACCTTCCAGAGGCTGATGAACAACGTCCTCACTGGTCTCCAAGGAGAAAGGTGTTTTGTGTACTTGGATGACATTGTTACTTACTCCTATGACCTCCAAAGCCATATCCAAAATCTTACTGCAATTTTCCAGAGACTCCGGTCATTTAACCTAAAACTACAACCCGATAAATGTGAATTCGTGCGAAAAGAAGTGGGTTATCTGGGTCATATCATTACCGAAAATGGGTTAAAACCCGATCCTAATAAAATCAAATGTGTTCAAGAATTTCCAATCCCTAAAAATCCTAAAGACATTAAATCCTTCTTAGGATTAATTTCCTATTATAGACGATTCATACCGGAATTTTCTAAAGTATCTAAACCCCTTACAAATCTTCTTAAGAAAGATGTCCCGTTTGTATGGACAAATGAACAACAGCTAGCCTTCGAAAAATTCAAAGAAAAGCTCATTACCGCTCCAGTTCTTATATATCCAGATTTCACGAAGCCCTTTAACCTAACTTGTGATGCGTCTAACTATGCAATATCCGCCATTCTCTCTCAAGGCCCTGTAGGAAAGGATCACCCAATAGCCTATGCATCCAGAACCTTAAACAAATGCGAAACCAATTATAGCACAACTGTAAAGGAACTATTGGCCATAGTCTGGGGCTGTAAAACCTTCAGACCATATCTGTTTGGTCGTAAATTTATTATCGTAACCGATCACCGTCCTCTGAAATGGCGCTTCAACCATACTGATCCTAGCAGCAAAATGCAACGATGGCGACTGCAACTACAAGAATTCGAATACGAAATTACATACCGCAAAGGTAGGTTAAATTCAGCAGCTGACGCATTATCTCGCTATCCCGTTAACCCAATAACGGAAGACCAGCCCTCTACCAGTGGCAAGAATAATAATCCTAACTCAAGCCCAGAATTAGAGATTCCCCAGGAACTTCTTGAGGAATTGATCGATTTAGGTGCACTAGACGACAGTCCAAATCTAGACCTGGAGTTCAGAACTCCTTCCACATCTATAGACTCTCCAAATCCTTCTATTCCTTCTATACCCGAACCAACAAACGAAACCCCTACAAACTCTAACAAAGACTATTCAGACTTCCTGAAGTCTTTCTCAAATAAAAACAACACTTTTAACACTCAAATTATAGAATATAACGAATCCCTGCTAAAAAGCTCCTCTAAAACAATTATTATCCCTGTATCAATAGATCTTGACGAATGCAATCCCTATCTTACAGAACCATTTTCTAACCCAGACGATTTAAGTAATTTAATGCAAGAGGAGACCGAACTTTTTTCTATAAAAAAGATCGAATTGAAAGGAAAGATCTGCTATCTATTATTTACTAAAGTACACTATTTCGACAATTGCACATACCCAGATATATTCAAAACCTTGAAGTCGGCTAGCGATGGTATAATTCTCTCTGGTGATATTAACGAAATAGCAATCCCAGATTTTAAAAATGCATTCGAGCATCATTCCTTTATCAAAATATATGGCATGCTAATGTATCTATTCGATAACACAAATATTAAAGTTAACATTCATCACAACTCGATTATATATCCCGTGCCATCAGAGATATTTCTGCGTCTGGCAACACTATTGAACAGTCGTAAAATTTTAGCTCCTATAAATTTATTAGTGAAATAAATACAAATTACATCAGATAACTCCAATATCATCACAATAGTAATGCAAAAATAATCATTTCAAAGAATTTTGTGTATATTAGTGTAAAAATAAGCTAAAAAGTGACGAATCAGCTGACCGTATTGTTCAATGTTATTTTACGTAAATACATAATGTTTCTCCTATAATAGGTAAAATTATTTTATTATACGTGTTTATTCATATACTCAACATTGAAAACAGGCGATCTATTTTCGTAAGTACAGAAAAGTTTTGATTTTAATTTACCGGTACCTAACATAACCTCGAACTACCTACTTGTATTTTCTAAATTGCGTTTAATTGCACTTATTTGTCGAGGATATGAATACCCGTAGCCGTAGAGCCTTATCCCGCCAGCAGGAGGAGCCCAAACTTCAGCTGGTGTTGCAGGAACTTAAATCTAAAACAGAGCTCTGTTTACAATTAGAAAAAGAAAGAGACTAAAATGAAAACTTGTTGATAGGTGCTTTAGACGATAGTAAAAAACTAAAATCTGAACTAGCTAGGCTTCATATTAGTTATGATGAAATTGTAATGCAGCGGAACCACCTTCAATCAATAGTAGATAGGTTTCAAGAGTGCAGTGACGAGTATGAAGGGACCTTGAGGAGGACTACCTTGCTGGAACAGGAGCTACGGGATGCCCAGGGGCACATCTTACACCTGGAGTCAGCTGCCGAGCAAGTCGTAGTCCAACAAACGGATAACCTTTATAACGAGCTAATGAGTGATACTCCGCAGTTTGTTCCTTCTGCAACAGTTCCAAACCTGGACTTGTCTACTATAGATCTTACCAATGACAGTTCATACCAACTGGACAAGCCAGTTTATTTTTGCAGCAGGAATAAACTAAAAAAATACCTAAAAATAAAGAAATTCATTTTAAAATCAAAGAAACAATTAAAATATCATAGAATCTTAATCAAAAAGTGTAAAAATGTTAACTCTAGTTTAAAATTAAGAGAACAAGCTAAATTATCTGTGTTAGAACTTAAACAAAGTCATTTAAAATATTACACTGATACACAACGCTTAGAGTCACAAATAAAAAATTTGCAATTTGAATTAGAGTATTTACATACTCTAAAAAAAAATAAAAAATATGAATGGTCTCTAAAAGACTTTAATAAGTGTTCATCAAGTATAGATAAGGTACTCAAAACATCTAATTATAATACATTTATAAATAACCACTCGTGCAACATCAACTGCACAAGTCCTCCTCAATCTTTGGAGCACCAGGCTTCCCTTACAACTTGCTCTCCTTCTACTTCATTAGTGTATGAATTGTGTGACAGTGTAAAAAGTAATAGTCATACTGGTTATACTACTACTAATTTTATTTAGTGATGATATTGGAACTGATTTTGGTTCTTTTCTGATACAACAATTTAATTCAAATTGTTATTCAATTATTAATAACTGTTATCCAGGTGCATCTTTAAATGAAATTATGCAAAAGATATTAGAATATAATTTTGACTCAAACAGTAAAATAATTATTTTCTGCTCAAACAGGGGTAAAATTAACAAAAATTAACTATCCCTATACTTTGAGAAAATGCAAAACTTAAATGTTGAACATGTAGTAATGTTTACATTACCATATAAAAAAGGTGTGCCAGACGTGGAAAATTCTCTTAGATATAAGATAAATTTACAACTCAATTTAACTAGCCAATATAATAATAAATTCCATGTAATTGACTTTAATTCTGTTTTTAAGAGAACTGTATATAAATACAATTTGTCAACTTCTGACAGTAAGTTTAACGATAACAAACATATTGTTTATGTAAACAAAGGTAGGTATTTTCTACCAAAGCATTATAAGAGACAAATAGCAAGTTTGCTATTCAATTATTTTTACACTTCAGCCAAGAACTTGGCTGACAAAACTGCTTTTATTGAGCAATGTAGATTTAGTGTTAAGACTTTGGAATCTGTTCCAAGTAATTTAAATTAAGTTCTACGACAACAGAGGCAATATTACCCTTTAGCAGACATAGTCAATTAATTGAATTAAATTTAGTTACAAATATTAATTATGTTAAAAAATGCCCTCCAAATCAAACCAAATCAAAAAATGTAAATTATATCAACATAAGGCATCAAAATATTGGTTGTTTAACACATGGCAAAGAGTTAGAGTTGGAACTGTTAATGAATTCAGATAATATTGATATATTTTGTATTACAGAACATATGCGTAAGACGAATGAGCTCATGTTCAATTTTAGTAATCACCGGGTTGGTAGTGCATTCTGCAGGGTGACCACAGTACGGGGGGGATCTTTGATTTTATTAAATAAAAAACTTAAATTTAAAGAACGGAAAGATATCGTGTCTCTTTCTCTAGAGTGTAAAGTCGAACTGTCTTGCGTGGAAATGGAGCAATTCATAGTAGTATGCGTGTATAAACCTGGAACCTCGCCCTTTTGCGAATTTGAGGAACTTATTGACAAAGTTCTATGTAAACTTGGAAAAACTAATAAGTACCTAATAGTTTGTGGTGATTTTAATGTCGATTTACTCGTTAATACGCCTATGAGTTATAATATTTTAAATTTATTTAAATCACACAATCTTACAAACTTATTTTTGGAGCCTACTAGATATTGTGCTACAATAGCCACTTGCCTGGATAATATATACAGCGATATGTTGCCAGAAAGTAAAAGTATTATAAAAAACCTAGATTCAGACCATTGTGGGCAAATAGCATCTTTTAAAATCACTAAAGAAAAAGTTATAAAACGTAAAATATTATGTAGACCAATAACTGGTGACCGCTTGGAACGTATGAGGGTTGGACTTTGCAATAAAATTCCATTCTTAGACACTGGCTTAGATCCAAATGTAATGTATAAATTATTTTTTGATTCTTTTTACAACGAGTTCAACTCCATTTTCAAGTCTAAGGAGGTCATGATTAGTGATAGTCCTACTTTCAGTGAATGGGCCACTGAGGGTATACACAAAAGTAGACAAAAACTTTATGAACTATACTCAGAAAGACAGCTTAATAGATCAGTTGAATTTCTAGATTATGTTAAAACTTATTCAAAAAAGTTTAAAGCAGATTGTTTAGCAGCTAAATCAAAATATATAAGTGATAAAATTCTCAATAGTGCAGACAAAGTTAAATCTACTTGAAAAATTATAAACGCGGAAAGAGGTCAACAAAAATTAAATGATAATAATTTTAAACTTAATATAAATGGTAAAATAACAACATCAGACTTCGAGGTCGCTAACGAATTTGAAATTTTTTTCTCCCGAATTCCTGTAGATTTGACAAAAACCCTAGGCTCTTCAACCCCCATTGCAGAATCTTTGTTAAAAGCAAACGTTCCTTGTTGTAACGTTATATTTAAATTTAGTAAAGTTAACATAAACACCATCTTAAAAAATTTTAAATCTTTAAATATCAAGAAAACAGCTGACCTCTGGGGGCATCTCTGTGTATTTAGTAAATTCTTTTGTTGAAATGGTTGCTCCTGAACTAGTAATAATATTTAATAATTGTGTTGATAGTGGTGTGTTCCCTGATTTAATGAAATCTAGTAAATTAATTCCCCTGTTTAAATCGGGTAGTACTTCAGATCCGTCCAATTTCCGTCCCATTTCTGTACTACCTACATTTAGTAAAATTTTTGAAAAAAATATGCTTAATCAAATGCAAAATCACTTTAACGTTAATAAACTATTACATACAAAACAATTCGGTTTCACTCGTGGTCGGTCCCACCACTGATGCCGGAATTAAATTATTAGAGTGTATATACAGGGCCTGGGATGAGTCATATGATGCTTATGGTGTATTCTGTGACTTATCTAAGGCCTTCGATTGCGTTCAGCACCAGACTTTAATTAAGAAACTTGATCATTACGGAATCCGGGGGACGGCATTGAATTTCGTCAATTCTTACTTAAGTGATAGGGTCCAGAAAGTAGTGATCAATGGTAAACAGTCACCTGGTTCTCCTGTAGCAATGGGGGTACCGCAGGGTTCAATTTTGGGACCTTTTCTTTTTCTAGTATATATTAATGATCTCCCTCACCTCATAAGAGACGACCACGAGGTAGTTTTGTTTGCTGATGACACTTCTTTAATATTTAAAGTTAAACGTGGACAGCGCGAACTTGACGATATAAACATTGCCCTCTCTAGGATAGTCCACTGGTTTTGTGCTAATAATTTATTATTAAATGAAAATAAAACTAAATGTGTAAGATTCACCTTACCTAATGTAAGACTTGTTAAAACCAGTGTTAAGGTTAGGGATGATATAATAGAATTAGTCGACGACACTGTCTTTCTGGGCATAACGTTAGACTCCAAATTGCAATGGGGGCCTCATATCGGGAAAATTTCGGCCAGGCTTAGTTCAGCAGCCTATGCTGTCAAAAAGATCCGACAACTTACAGACATTAAAACGGCGCGTCTTGTCTACTTCAGCTACTTCCACAGTATCATGACATATGGCATACTACTGTGGGGTAACGCTGCCGATATGGAATGCATCTTTGTGTTGCAGAAGAGGGCTGTCCGGACTATCTATGGAATGGGGTCTCGGGAGTCATTAAGAGATAAGTTTAAGCATATTAACATCCTTACAGTGTCTTCACAGTATATTTATAAAAATTTTATTGTATCCACAAGAACAAAAGTAAATTTGTGAAAAATAGTGATAATCATAATCTAAACTTAAGAAATAAGGATAAACTGGCTGTTCCTAAATTTAGGCTTCATAAAGTGAGTAATTCTTTTGCGGGGAACTTTATTCGAATGTACAATACATTGCCAACCGAAATAGCAAATTTATCTGTTAATAAATTTAAAAAACTAATAAAACGTAAATTGTGCCATAAAGCTTATTATAGTATTAATGATTTCTTAGATGACAAGGCGGCCTGGTTGTAACACGAATTGCTCCTTTCTAAATAACTCTGTATTAGATTTAAGATGAAATATTTTCGAAAAAAGCCGATCTGAGTTTCTTGAGGGTTCTTCTCAGTCTCGTTGCATTTTGGAACCCTCGGTAGAGTCACACCAACTTTTGACGAATCTAAATAATTTTCTAAAAATTTCAAAGATAATAAACGTTATTTTATTTATTTTGATAGCAAAAATCCTTAAAGAAAATCACGATATCCCCATAGCTGGACACCTCGGTTCAAACAGAATGTTTGACCGAATAAAAGAGCGATATTATTGGAAACACATGAGATCCGACATAGAAAATTATGTCAAACATTGCACTCTCGGTCAAACAAATAAAGCACTACGTGGAATCAATAAATCTCCAATGCAAATAACAACTATACATCTACTCGTCCCTTCGAAAGTGTTGGTCTAGATATTGTTGGACCCTTACCCGAAGCTGGACTCCTAAAACTAAAATTTATCCTTACTCTTCAAGATGACCTTACCAAATTCTCAATGGCATATCCAACAATGGCATATGCAACGGCAGAAGAATCCTGTGAATATTTAGTCCATTTTATATCTCTCTTTGGAATACCAAAGACAATTCTTACAGATCAAGGAACAAATTTCACTGCCGATTTATTTAAACAAACATGCCAATTTTTAAAAATAAATCAGCTCTGGTCACCACCTTACCATCCACAAACCCAGGGAGCTCTTGAAAGGAGCCACTCAACCCTGAAAGAATATTTGAAATCCTATGTCAATGAAAACCAAACCAATTGGCATAAATTCGTCTATACTGCTATGTTAACTTACAATAGTAGTATCCACACGACAACGCGCTTTACGCCCTACGAGCTAGTTTTGGTCATAAACCATTTTTTCCAGACTCGGTCTTTGACCCTTCTCCAAATGTCAATTATCCCGAATATGTCAAGATGCTTCAGCATCGACTTAAAGTTTCTCGCGAAAAAGCACGCGAAAGCATAGAAAGATCAAAAGAGAGATCAAAAGGTTATTACGATGCCCATACACGTCCCGTACAGTATAATGCCGGCGACTTTGTATATCTCAAAAACTTTCTCTCTTTGGCTCTTTCTCCGGTCTGGAAAGGCCCATACAAAGTTGTTAAAATAAATGGTAGAAATAGTCTAACTTTATTAATTAACAGAAGACATGTGACTCATCACTATGACGAAGTCAAATTAGCCCATCGTCGTGACGATAATTAGTTTTAGATAAATTTATTTATTATTTATTTATTATTATTTTACATTCATTTTTGGCTTATAACTAAACCAAAGTCCCACAAAACCGTGTTATTGGTTTGACTGTGTTGTGATTGTGGTTTTTTTTTGTTACACATGATATACCTAATCTAAATAAAAATGTAGACAATACAATTATATACTAGACATTAGCAGTAGGTGGGTATAGTAGGTAGGTGTTTACTTATGTTACAGTGTTACAATAACTCGCCGGCAACTATTACAATTGGTTTATATAAAAATTTAATACCTTACGCTTATATTTAAGTGGATTTGTTTCGTCCCTGATTTCCTGTGGCAAGCCATTCAATAGATATGGCAAGCGTTTTTTAATGACCTATCACCATAATAGTTATGTATTTGTGGTACAACTAAGGTACCTGTGTCCATAGATCGGGTGTTATAAATATTATTTACCTTCTTTATATGATGCTCTTGACTGCCATGGTTGTTTACCGCTAGTAGGTATTTATGTTTCAAGGTAATTGGTAGAATTTTGCATAGTTTAAATAATTGTTTATAGTTATTTTTAAAGTCTTCTTTCACCTTTTTACTAACCAATAACTTGATGATGATTGAATCTTGTTTGAAGTGCTTCTAAGTTGTCTAAATATGTTGTAAAGGTAAGTCCGTAGCAGTCAAGAGCATAACTAAAGATAGGATCTACAAGTGACTTATACAGCAGTCGCAATGTACCTATAGGGACTTTAAAACTTAAATGATAGAATTTTCCTAATAAGATTCTAAGTTTACCAGATATGTATTCTATGTGCTGATACCATGAAAAATGTTCGTCTATTTGCATTCCCAGATAGGTTACACAGTTAACCCTTTCTATGGCCTTACAATTATAGTTAAGTAGATTGTTATGAATACAATCGAATGAGTGAGTGAACAATATGGGTTCTACTGCCGGTCTCAGGTAAGGGGAGTGTACAAGCAATTTAGTTTTATCTGAGTTTAGCACAATCCCTTTATCGTGGGACCATTTCACTACTCTGTCGATGTCTTGTTGTACTAGACGGCAAGTGTCGTAGATGTCGGTGCCGGCGCGCAGTACACACAGGTCGTCCGCGAACATATGCGGCGAGCAGTGCTGCAGCACATTGGTCAGGCTGTTGACGTGCATAACGTAGCTCACCGGCCCACATCCTGAGCCCTGGGGCACCCCGCACCGCACCTCCACCTCGTCACTTAAGGCTTGGGCAAACCAAAAGCAGTTGCAGTGCGGTAGCAGTGCGTCTATGTTAGTAAATAATGTAGTTATATGAGGGATGACACACTGAACAAACGCGGGCCCGCTTTGTTCAGTGTGTCATCCCTCATATAACTACATTATTTACTAACATAGACGCACTGCTGCCGCACTGCTACCGCACTGCAACTGCTTTTGGTTTGCCCAAGCCTTTAGAGTGTCATCCACTTTCACGCGGTACGAGCGCGACGTGAGGTAATCACGAAACCATTGGTTCAGTGGTTCCCCCACCCCGCACTCCGCCATGGCTGCCAGTAGGGTGCTCGTTTCTAATGTATCAAATGCTTTTTTATAATCAAAAAAGATTGCAATTACAAACTGTTTATTTTCTAGATAATTATTAATTTCATCAGTAAAATTAGCCAATAATTTATTAGTACTCCTCCCCTTCAAGAAACCGTGCTGACAACTATTGATTATTTTATGTTGATGTAGATATTTGCCTAACTGGTTAACTCTACATTTTTCAATCACTTTATCTATGCTGGATAATATAGTTATAGGGCGATAGTTCGATATATTTTTAAAATCCCCTTTTTATGGATGGGGCGCACTATCGCTTCTTTCAATTGAGGGGGGAATGAGCCTTGTTCTACTGACATATTGATAAGTTTGGCCAAGACTGGACTGACCCTTTCCACTGCAAATTTTAGGTCCGACATGCGAATCAGATCACAGCCCGGAGACTTTCGGCTATCCATATGGTTTATTACATATTTTACGTCTAAATAGGTGACCGGCTGCCATCTCATACACATGTCGGCTGGTTGGACATATGAATTTCTGTTCAACATGGTTCCCTACAGGGATGTTTTATACCAGTAATTTCACTGATAAAGTTATGAGCAAAGTCATCGAATATTTTTTTATTTATTTATTTATTTATTTATTTTTGTACACACACAGTAAATAAAACAGTAAATGGATACAAACTAAACATGTATACAATGGCGCCACTTATCTCTAAAGAGATCTCTTCCAGTGGGCCTAAGAGAGGAGATCGTGATGCAAACAGGTCCTGATGTGTGTGCAGGTTAATAAACTTACATAAACTATAACTACATAAATACACAAATACATACATAAAAAGATATATAAACATACATAGACGTACAATAATTAAGGTAAGGAAGCGAGATAGTGTTCCTTGACTCTCTTCTTGAAGCCAGACACAGTTCTGCAGTTCCTTATATCGGTTGGAAGAGCGTTCCACAGTCTGACGGCATGAACGGAGAAAGAGTAGGAGAAGAAGTCAGATTTGTGGGAAGGACAATTGAGGCGGTAGGAGAGGTGAGGCCGGCACGATTCATCTGATGCACGCATCAGTGTGAACCGCTCCCGCAGGTAGGAAGGATATGAGGGATTGTGTAGGACATTGAAGAGGAGACATAATAACCGAGTATTTCTACGAAGGCGGATTGGGAGCCACTTGAGTTCCTTGCGAAATTTTGAGACGTGATCATACTTACGTAAGTTAAAAATAAATCGGATACCTAAGTTTTGCAACCGCTCAAGTTTGTTTAAGAGCTCCTCTGTAGCATCCAGGCAGCAAGCGTCCGCGTAGTCCAAGATCGGCACGATTAGTGTTTGGGCCAGCGAGATTTTAGTATCGTGGGGCAAGAAACTCTGGAGACATTTAAGTGTATGAAAGGTGAAGTGGACCTTCTTGCTGACCTCGTTAATATGAGAGCCCCAGGACAAGTTGTTGTCGATAATAACTCCCAAGTTCTTAGCGGCATTGGTGTATTTGATAGGGATATCATCCAGCACGATAGCTGGAAGAGATGCCATATCTAGCCCTGCCAACATCTGCCGACTGCCAATTACCATGGCCTGAGATTTAGTGGGATTTATGTGGAGGCCGTATGACCTTGCCCATAGGCTGATGGCACTCAAGTCATGATTCATGACAGCGATGGCAGTCCGATACTCGTTGAGGGTAAAGTGCCTATACAGCTGTAGGTCGTCTGCATATAGATGGAAGTTGGAAGAAATGACTCTAACTGCGGAGTTGATAAAAATGGAGAACAAAAGAGGAGAGAGTACGCCACCTTGGGGCACGCCCGCAGTGAGATTGCACCAGTCAGACTGAGCGTCATTGTAGCGAACACACTGCGAGCGGCCCTGAAGATAGGATTTAAACCAGGTCACAGCCTCCATGGAACAATTCAACGACTTAAGGATACCAAGGAGAATGTCAAAGTCTACCGAGTTAAAGGCACTACTGAAGTCCAGTAGCACCAATACCGTAAGAGATCTACTCTCCATGGCCCAACGTATGTCGTCGGTCACCTTAAGAAGTGCCGTCACAGTGCTGTGACCTGTCCTAAACCCAGATTGAAAGGGACTAAGGAGATTATTCCGTGTCAGGTAACTAGTCAACTGGCGATGTACTATATGTTCAAGGACTTTGGATAGGAATGGTAGAATGGATATAGGACGAAATTGGGACGGGAGAGAAGGGTTTGATGTTTTAGGTAGTGGAATAACTTGTGCCTGTTTCCAAGCACTAGGAAAACAGCCGGAGGAAAGGGAGAAATTAAAGATATGAGTTAAAATGGGGATTACGGACGGGAGAATAGGAGAAAACATTTTAGAACACAGCTGATCGTTCCCAACAGCAGAGGAAGTGATGGCTAAAAGAGATTTTTGGACGTCATCCTCACCAACCGCAGAGAGATGAAACGAAGGGCATGATGGGATCGGCAAAAGAGACAAATCGAGCAGAGTGTTGGCCCTAACAAGCGGGTCAAGTGTTACAGGTGGGAGAGAGAAATGCTTATTGAGGGCTCGAACATCGATGTTGTGACAATCAATAGTTGGTGATTTGCCGATTCCATTAGCTTTAAGGAATTTCCAGACGTCTGAAGAGTTGTGGTTGACAAGAGATTCGTGAAAATGGCGGCGTTTGGCATCACGACACAGACGACCACAGCGGTTGCGAAGGTTCTTATAACGAGCAAAATTGAAGTCAGTCGGACTACGCTTGAGCCTCCTTTTAGCCCGGTCACGGTTAGCCATGAGCTCTTTGATTTCAAGCGTAATCCAGGGAGCGGGGACATGCTTTAACCTTACCCTACGCAACGGTGCATGCCGATCATATAAAGTGGTAATGGCATTATTAAAAAGTTCTACCTTCCGGTCGACAGCTTCACAATGAATGACGTGTCCCCAATCTAAGCTGCCAGCATCACCGCGTAAAGCCTCCAGATCCATGCTCCTAAAATTCCGGAACACAGCAAATTGTGATTTCCGTTTAGGTGGACGAATAAATAGAGATGCATAAATGAGGTCATGATACGAAAACGGAGCAGTGAGTTGACCATGTGAGGCTACATGATCAGGTGAAGATACAATCATTAAGTCGAGTAGAGAAGGTTTACGATTAGGGACATGGTGAGTAGCAGAAAGGGGAAGGATATGTAGATTTATAGAAGTTAGAAGAGAGTGTAAGGAGTGGGTACGATGGTCGTCTTTAATGAGGCATGTGTTAAAATCGCCCATCAGAACGATTTGATTATAATTTGGGCACAAGTCATTGAGCAGCGCATCCAGTGCATCAAAATAATCTATGCGAAGACTAGGGCTATAGAACACACCCATAAACATTTTGCAGTGATGTACAGATATTTCCAAAAAAAGATGTTCTGCTGCATTAGTTGTTGGAGACGAGGTACTAATAATGCGAAAGGGAATGTCTTCACGCAGATACATCGCTACGCCGCCACAGCCTTTGCCAGCCCTGTCATTACGAATTAGTACAAACCCCGGGAGGGCAACTAGTGATGATCGATGGGACGGCTTCAGGAACGTTTCGGATACCAAGACTGCGTCCACGCGAACACTGCTAAAGGATGCTAGAATATCAGAATGATGGTGGGAAATACTCTGGGCATTGATGTGGACTATGTTAAGGTTCTTAGGAAAGTTTGAGAAGATTGAGGATAGTTCGTCGTTCAAGGTCAAAGCTGCAGAACTATGGCTTGCTGCACTATCGAAACTGGAGTCAAAAGAAGAACATGAAAGAAAGGTTTCATTATCAAGGCTATCGAACGAATTATTCATAAATATACTATATAGATAAATATAATATAATAAATATAAGTATATATATTTATATTAATTTAAAAAGATAAGTAAATAAATATAAGTAAATTTAAATTAAATGTCTATTGAAGGGGAAAATATAAATATTAACAAGACACACCAGCCCCCTGCACTGGAAGAGATGACACACAATGTTTCCTACGTTTATAATACACACA
Organism: Nudaria mundana; assembly: GCA_963556515.1. Taxonomy (NCBI): domain Eukaryota; kingdom Metazoa; phylum Arthropoda; class Insecta; order Lepidoptera; family Erebidae; genus Nudaria; species Nudaria mundana. The sequence goes on along the minus strand of OY748305.1, from coordinate 8,806,058 downwards.
AATAAAAACAACAGTTGAAGACAGCTTGAGTATAAAGAAGCGCATGGCAATCTAATTGACGAAATAATAACAAGGAGGTATGGTCGTAGACTATAGCCTGCCCCAGAAGAGGATAAAAAATAAAGATTGTCAACTTGACAACGTCATGCGTATTGTCAAATAGACGTCACATACACAATAATTACATCGCGGGTACCTATTGAATTTACAATATAAAATATGTAGGTACCTATATACTAATATACCTATACCCATGTTTACATTATTTTAACGAACATACAACTAAATTAAATTGCTCGGTAGCGAAAAATGAAAGTAACACGAACCTAAAAGTACACATTTATAGTTAACCGTCCAATTTGAGAAGTAAATTATGAATGTAAACAAAACATTGTACCGGTCAATATTTACGGCAGCTTCTCAGCGCTTTGGTCGCAGTTGTGGAAGACGCAGCAGGTGCTCCCGGGACCGAAATCATAGGTGCAGAAGCCTCAGCGCCACCGCTCACAGTAGAAGAGTCAGGGAATCGCGCAATAAGAGTACTGAGTTCGGCCGCAGATTCGATCTTGTGGCGCACTTTATCCGGCGTTATAATGTTGATCGTCCCATTGGTTGTCCACACATGTTTCACTTGGAAGTGCTTACGTGAATCCATGAAAACACGGTGCCTAACCCTAGTAAGAAACTCGGAGACAGTAAATCCAGTACCTTTCAGTGTTGTTTTGTTGTCCCAAACTAAGTGTCGGTGGTCAAGTCTTTAAACCGGATGAAGATGGGACGAGGCTTGGCCTGGCCTGTTCCTAGACGATGGCAGCCCTCAATGCTAACCGAATGTGCATCAGGCAACTTCATTCGGTCGATCAGTATGGAAGTGACGGTGCTGTGCAGAACCTCGCCCTGCTTTTCCGGTACACCATGGATGAGGAGGGTCTTCCGACGCATGACAGTTTCATGTCTGTCCATTCCCAAGGACAACAGCTGTACCTGTGTGCGAAGATGTCCAAGAGACTCCAAAATGAAGGACTTGAACTCGTTAAAGTCTCTGCAAAGTGTCGTCAAGTCAGAAGAAGCAGGATCCGGGGTCACCAAAGCCTTCTGCAACCTTGCCTCATGTTCACAAAGTCGAGCGGTGAACAACATTTCCAAGTCAGTAAGACTTTTCTCCAACTTGCCATCCATAATGTGTCTTGTGTAGGCTTATGTGTATGAGATAATGTTGGATAGATTTTACTTGTGCAGTGGGCAGGTGAGTCAGGCTACAAATAACTGCATAAATAACAATAAATAACTAAGATTTTATAATTTTAAATACTTAATTACTAGGAGCTAAGATTTTAAAGTCCTTTTGTTATGCCTACCCACACAAAGTTCAATTTAATACATCCCTGTCCATTAATATTGGATAAAATTACATGATCTAATGATTTTTTGCCATTTCCCAACTTGACGTTAATTTTTTACCACAATTTTTTCGAATTCCCTTTACACTCTAATATACTATCCCTATCATATTTATTTTTACTTTTATTTATTGCCTTTTGACACTTATTTCTGTACCGGGTATAGGTCAAGCGTTTTAGCATATTTTTCTGTTCATTACTCCACACTGTAAACAATCTATCTCTTTCCTTAATCATACTTCTTAAATTGCTGTTTATCCAAGTATTACTATTTCGATAACCTGTATTTATTTTCCTCGTAACATAGCACTCCTGATACATTGCATTAAAAGACTCACACAATACTTTGTACAATTCGGAAGGCGTTTCCAGCGATAACATACTATGAAAATCAATACATAATAACTTTTTTCCAACCAAATAATTACTAAGCGTTTGTTTAGTATTGATGATATTTGACTCACTGGTCACAGGTACGCCACCACCGGCGCCGCCGTCATCGTGCGAAGTTCGTTTCCACTGCACCACAGCCGCTACTAAATAGTGGTCAGAAATTTTGTGTCTTATTATTGCTGATTCAATTGAACCACCACTCATCCTAACATAAATGTGATCTAAACAAGATTGTACTGTTCGTCCCATCAATATTTCTTTTCTCGTTATACAATTAATACACTGTAGGAACCCCTTATCTGAAAGTAAATTTTTGTACGCCGTAACGTGTTTATCATTTTGGTTCAATAAATTGATATTAATGTCCCCACATAAAACTACCCTTGAGCTTGGCGGCAACACTTCTAACAAGACACGCAATTCGGACAAAAACTGGTCAGTCCTATCCTGTTTATTAATCTTAGGTGGTCTATATAAAGCAATTAAATAAATAATTTCGTTACGGTGTTGTAGTGTTATGGAAACGCACTCCGCCGATTGCATTGCAGTGACGGTCGGCCATTGCGTAGCATCGCACGCACAGGCGCGTAGATCAGCCCTAGTGTATATAAGTATACCGCCACCTTTTCGGTCCGGTCTTAAGTACGAGTGTAAACTGTACCCACTTATTTGAAATAAAGTTACTAATGAGTACTTAATATTCGGTTCTGTGATAACAAGTACATCCAACCGATTTAAACTATTACCGAGGGCGACTATTATAGTAGTTCATTGAAATGCTTTTTTAAAGAACGAATATTAAGATGAAGTACATTTAGCGAGTTTCTATTGACACATGAATACAACCAGTTGTTTATATTATCAACTCACTTAAAATTAACGACGTTATCACATTTAAATCGAGACAATTGATGTTCGCGAATTTTGAAAAACTTGGGCACACAGTTAAAATATTAGTTTATAATATAATATTATACCTACACATGTATATAGGCCTATATATGCCTACATACATCTGCACATATTACATATTTTGTATCACCTACCTACTTAGACCGCACAAGTTCATTAATGCCCGCCTCTGTTCTTGTCCAGAATCCTCGTTGTCTACCACACAAATTGATATATTCCCTGTAATTGTTTTTTTGCATGCCAAATCAAGCTTTTCGTAGTTTTCGACAGATCTTCATTAATATATATTTTATTCGAATCAGTTCCTCCCGTGATATCTTTGCTTCTCAAGTCAGTTAGTGCCTGACGTTTGGCCAGCCAGCTATTCCGCGTCTCAACTCCCGTAGGTTTGAAGCCCACTAGAATCGTAGGTGGTGTTGCCCCCGGCTTGTGTGGCTGGCTCCGCCTCGCCCATTCGATATTATCACAGCTAACCCCTATTTTGTTACCAATCTTGACGACTATATCCATCACTTTTTCACTTTGTACTTGTTCTATCCCAACTATTTCAATGTTATTTTTACGATGCGACTGATCAAAATCGTGTAACTTTTCTTCCAACGCGAGATTACACTTCTCTAAATATATACATTTATTATTCGTGCTCACCACCTTCTTCTCGAGCGTTGACATTTTTTCTTTAGCTTGTTCTTGTTCGGACAGCAAAGAGTCGTACTTATCGGACAACATGCTAATACTATGTTGGATGGTGTCCAGATGCTTTTTTATATCAGGTATTGTATTCACCTTCCTTTGGATATCCTTTAGAATTTTCTGCAGCCCTTGTACGTCCTCTTCAGGCTCCTCCGTATCGGTACCCTCCTCTTCACAGTTGTTACAGTATATGCGGTCAATTCCAGCTTTCATATCCGCTTCCAATCCCTTCACACAGCTCCTGTGAAAGGTCCCTTGGCATGAACCCTGACACATAAAATGTGCGCCTTTCTTCGCAAGTACTCTTTTACACTTTTGACAATACATAATGCGTAGGTACCTACACACATATTACTTATAATGTTTAGAAGCACTGTGTACGTGCGCACCGTAAAACGCTGCGCACGAGACTGATGTAATAGTAATAGTTTTGTCTTTTATATTTTTTTTATAATCAAACTAAAATAACGTAAATACATATACTTATACAATTCTTTTATAAAATTAGTAATTAGTTTGTTTTAATTCATACAAATACATACTTATATACAAGTTATAGGTAAATAATGTTTAGTCTTTTATATTTTTATATACAAAACAAAATAACATTAATACACATATACAATTCTTTTATAAAATTAGTAAGTAATTAGTTTGTTTTAATTTCAAAACAAATACGTATATACACTTTTTATAAAATTAGCTAAGTTAAGTTAGATGTTAGTTCAATATAATATTATATAATAAAGAATTAGAATACATATATATTAACTTCTTTACAGTTTCCTGTGTTCTACACAAGAAACATTCATCGAAACCTCAACAAATGCTTCCGGTATATATTTTGACCCGGTCGGGTCACTTAAAATAATAGACGGACATCTTAATATTTTAATTTCAATAGATATTTCTTATATACCAGAACACATTGAAAACTTGAACGGTGTAATAGGCATTGTTTACATAAAGCTATGGCTTTATGTAAACAATGCCATTGTATTCAGATATCGAATGTCTCAACTTGCTCCAGCCTCTATCTATCAGATTCAGTGACATAAAACGTGACTTTGATTCTATATCACATCTAATTGAGTTAAAATCCAAGAGGTCGGCCTGGTTTAGTGGAATTGGGACCGTACTTAAACAAATATTTGGTGCTATGGATGAAAACGATGCAATAGAGTACAGTAAAGCTATTGAAATAATTGAAAAGGACCAATCTACATTGGCTAAATTACTTTAAAAAAATATTGTTGTTACGACATCCACCCTTACATCTTTTAGAGATACCTTGAGTAATATCAGTGTTAATGAAAAGCAGTTGAACAGCGCAATCGAGACTCTAACTATTTATCTATATTTTAATAAAACAATGGTAAGTAAAATGTTTTAAGAAAAAACTTTTTAAAATTATATAATAGCATTAATTTTTCGCAGAATTAAAAGGACAACAAAACGTCGACAATTGTTTCGCCTCTAAACGAGGCATTATCAAGACTGTCTCAGAGAGAACAGCTCTTTTTTCTTAAAACATTTTACTTACCATTGTTTTGTCATGGATTTTCGCCAAGTAACGCCTGTTTCTATCCAATATTTTTCTATATTTTAATATTAAGGACAAAGTTCAACCAAATTATTAATATATTAGAAAGTAGTCTTTTAACATTGTCCTTTAAGTTAGAAGATTTGATTAATGGCATCATGTTCAGTAAAACAAATATTTTATATCCACCTATAATAACTAATAATATAAAAAAAAAATTGTTTTGGAGTTATTATAGGTATAATAACTCCAAAACAATTATTTTCAGAGTTGGTTGAAAGTTACAGGTTTTTAGCTGACTACCATCAGTTCCCTATTAGCTTAACTCTGGACAATATTTACTCCATAATGAATGTCTCCGAACTGGCTACCTATTATAATGATAAGAAAATAGTGTTTGTTTTAAAAGTGCCATTAGTAAGTACCAGAAAATATTATATATACCACAAAATTCCGTACCCCGTTATTGTATCTGATTACACCTATTCTACTATTGTCCCATCAACTAAATACATCAACTAATATTGGCATAACTAGAGATAGATCATTTTACTGTAAATTAGAAAACTTAAACAATTGTAAAACAATTCATAATTTCGAATATATTTGTAATAACCTAGATATAATTTCAAGTTCCGTGACTCCGATCTGCGAATCGGAAATAATTTCAAAGGCACTTACCACCGTGCCGAATATTTGTACAACTAAATTTGTAAAGGGTATTCTTGATATCTGGCAACCACTATCCCATAACAAATGGATATATGTAATTACTAATTCCTCCTAACTATCTATAGATTGTAATAATTCTAGTAATTCAGAAATAATATTGTCAAATACTGGTATACTATATTTACCCATTAATTGTATTGCTTTTTATAAAGATTCAATGTTAATACCGAAGTACTCAAAAACAATTCAATTACAATCAATTTCAAAACCTAATTCTAGCCTAATCAATGACTCTTGTTGTAGTCCTGAAACACTTTATTCGAATGTACAATACATTGCCAACCGAAATAGCAAATTTATCTGTCAATAAATTTAAAAAACTAATAAAAAGTAAATTGTGCCATAAAGCTTATTATAGTATTAATGATTTCTTAGATGACAAGGCTGCCTGGTTGTAACACGAATTGCTCCTTTCTAAATAACTCTGTATTGATTTAAGATGAAATATTTTGAAAAAAAGCCGAACTGAGTTTCTTGAGGGCTCTTCTCAGTCTCGTTGCATTTTGGAACCCTCGGTAGAGTCACACCAACTTTTGACGAATCTAAATAATTTGCTAAAAATTTCAAAGATAATAAACGTTATTTTATTTTATTTTTTATTTTACACTGTTAAAAAGTAAAACACATCATATCCCTATTTCCAATTTAACTCATATTAACCTTGATTCTATCATGTCACAACAGTATATAGATACAAATCAAATTGTAGAAAGCTTAAATCAAATTATAGAAAAACTCCATATTGTTTTATATAGTAACTATTACTCCTATACTATAATTGTAATAACTGTCATAGTTTTAATTTGTTTCATAATTGTTCTGTATAAATTATGTAAAAAGGGCACATGTCACCGTTTTCTATTGAAAAATAATGTCAAAATAGATCTTGAAGTACCCATGGAGTTTTCAAACGTTGCTGTCGACTCCCCTACCACACCAGCTCCTAAAATCCGTACAACCCTTACATAAACTTAACCTCTCTAGGGTAAGTTTACTCTTATCCCCGGGGCTGTTATATAATACACTATGTATACAATAATGCCTATCCTGCTTATTCTCCCTAACCCTTATGTCGATTCAGCACATCTGACTGCTCATGCAGTCTTTCATTATTTTAGAGTTCAGTTCTGTTCCATCATCCGTGCGCGTGACACTTGGGCATCAATATTTCTGAGTCCATTTAAATAAAAGTATTCTTCCTAAATCTTATTTCTATTTTTTTAAAAAGCCCTTCGGCCAAATCCTTATAACAGTTCAATCAGCACGTAGAAAACATGCCTTCAGATCTGTAGTCCTCCTGTTTTAAAAAATGTTTCGATCGCATGAAAAAATGTTTAAAATGTAAAGGAGAGTATTTTGAAAAGCAATAACATAATATTTTGGTTTTAACATGTTGTTTTTTTAAGTTACGCAAAACTTATAGTGTGACCTACGTATAATCTTGGGATTTTCAAGGCAAGAGTAAATAGGCATTATTTGAGTTTGCGTGCTTCATCTTAGAGCGCATCGTTACTTAACATCAGGTAAGATGGCGGTCAAACGCACTCAAATTTATTCATAAAAAAAAAACAGAATTGTTCAAAGCTGCTGAAAGACGTCTCATTGAAAAGTTCAGTCAATCAAACATTTAAGAAAAATACGTCCTTCTCCATTTGGTTTTAAAAATATAAAATAAAAATGTATGATTAGTCGTTTTATAGAGTAACTGTCAAGTGTATGTAGTTGTAATTCGATATTCATAAAAACGAACAAAGTTTTTATGATGGCAGACAACAGTGTCACCTATTAACCATTAAACTTTTACAATGTAGTTAGATATAATGTAAAATAAAATAAATCTAACTACTTTGCAATATTCCGCCACATGCAAATTACCCAACTCTCGTATTTATTCATGCACAAGTCCGCCCTCCAATCCCACTTAGGCCGAAAGAATAGAGAAATAATTTTGAAAATAGAATAAATATGAGAGTTGTGTTATCGTGCAAAAAATAATAAAAAACCTCGACACGTGTTTCGCCCCCAACCAGGGGCATCATCAGGAGATGTCGATGGCTCGGCGCACGGCGACCGAATGATATAATGAGAGAGATATAATGTAGCCATTAATAAAAAATAGATTTATTTATCGGGACTAAGCCCCTACATACGTCTATCCACATTAAGCACACCTCAAGTTCGAGCCCCGTCTGACCTTCGGATCGTCTAAGAAGATGGATGGTCCGATAAATAGCGACCCTTGAAAGGTCTCCATAATTTATCCAATACAAATATTTCTTCATCATTACAGAGCTGCGTGGGTTGTTAATCTCTGCCGCAATCCCAAAATTATGTTGAAGCGCCCTTTCAGTTATATTTTTGTGTGACTATTTATTTATAGATAAAAACATACCAATGTAAATACTTAGTGTAGTTTAACTGATATAACTACAACATTTTATAAATATTCAATAAAATATACGCTACAAAAATATTATGCTTGGCTTTTATTTTATACTTTCACCATTTTGCGGGTGGCTTAAAAGAGAATAACTGCTCTATTTTAGGTTTTCATATTTTTTATGTACGGACCATTTACTCCATCTGCATGTTAATAGGGGTTTGGGTTATTGGGTGGGTCTATTTATTTTGATAGAGAATAATACCGATAAGGAGCGGTAACACTTTAATTTTATTCTAACTGGAGATTTATATAAATTTATTTCACAATTGTATACATTCTTATTGTGTGATCGAACTCCTCCTAAACGACTGGACCGATCTTTTTAAAATTTGGCACGGTCACCCATCACCGTGAGTGCATATATCTGAATTCATAAAGATTGGTGCAGTCGTTTAGGAGTTCAACCCGGATCGACAAACTCAGCTCAATTATTGCAACAGCAGAATGTATTGCATACCTAGTAATATTCTTAATCGTCGTAATCATTCTTACGGGTCACATTTTTGTCGTGCGGTGTTCCACAGGGGTCGGTCCTGGGGCCGCTTCTGTGGGACACCGGCTACGACTGGGCGCTGCGGGGTGCGTTGCCTGAGGGCGTCGGCGTAACGTGCTACGCTGACGATACCCTCGTCCCGGCGCGGGGTGCAACGTATCAGGAGGCAGCACTCAAGGTCACGACGGGTTTTGCCCAAGTCGTGGGTCGGATACGGCGGCTGGGACTGGAGGTGGCCTTGCACAAGTCTGAGGTTCTGTGCTTTCACAGACCTCGGAACGGTCCACCTGAAGGTTCCAGCATAAATGTGGGAGGCGTTAGCATCGGCATCAAGCCCTCGATGAAGTATCTAGGGATCGTACTTGATAGCCGATGGAACTTCGGACCACATTTCCGAAGTTTGGTCCCCAAGGTGACGCAGGCATCGGTCGCGCTTTCGCGACTGATCGCCAATCAAAAGGGGCCCAACGTTACCTGCAGGAGACTGTACCTGGGGACCGTGCGGAGTATGGCCCTATACGGGGCTCCCGTATGGGCGGCGAGGTTGATGGCCAACAACTCAACGCTCCTTAATAGACCGTTGAGGACCTTGGCCGTCAAAACAATAAGGGGTTACCGCACGATTTCCGGAGAGGCTGCATGTCTCCTAGCCGGGACCCCTCCATGGGACCTAGAAGTGAAAGCCCTTGCTTCATTGTTCCAATGGCGCACGTAGGCGCTGGAGCGGGACCACAGGCCTGCGTCTCGAGAAATCGAGGACCAGCGGTCCCAACTCCGACAGGATCTCATGGAGTCATGGAGGGTGCGACTTGAGCAACCCAAGTGGAGTACCACCATCATCGCGGCGGTGAGACCGATCATGGACGATTGGCTGCAGAGGCAGCATGGTGACCTCACGTATCGTGCCACGCAGATCGTTACCGGGCATGGATGCTTCGGTAGCTATCTGTTTCGCATCCATCGTGAGGTCACACCCCGGTGTCAACACTGCGAGGTTTCCGACGATGACACCGCACTCCACACGTTGGTGGAGTGCTCAGCGTGAGCGAGTCAGCGCCGGGACCTCGTAGTGGGTCTGGGCGTGGATACCCTCTCGCTGGAGACCATGCTTCAAGCCATGGTCTCCAGCGGGTGTATGTGGAACGCGGCCGTGTCGGCCGAGAAGGAGAGGGAGCGTACCCTCCCCGCCAAGTTCCGTAGTCAGCGGCGAGGGCGCCGCAGACTCATCTACGCCCAAGACCATAGACCTCCATGATCGGGGCTTGAGGACTATTATACTAGAAGGGTTGCGTGCTGCGGGGTCTTTGCCCCATAGCACGCAACCAGATTCACTCACTGACGCGGGATAAAACCCTACACCAATTCTCAGGGATTCTCATCCCGACCTAACCCCCGCAGAGACCACAGAGATGGTCAAAGTCCGCCGGGCGCCACTGGAAATATGTTCTGCTTGTAATCAGAGACGCCCAGCAACGGACGTTAGAGACAACGGGACTAAAAGAAAAAAGAAATCGCTTCACACTTTCGCGTCCCTTATTCGTTTAGGAATCAGTAAATAAAAAAAATAATTAAATAAAAACATTAAAAAAAAAGTTGCATTTCATCTGGACATAACCGCGCGTTAGATAACACAGCAACTTTCAGACGACAGTTACCAGTAATTATTACCGACTGTAAACCAATATTCAAGACGATAAACTAAGCTCGTTATTTGCAAGACAAGTACTAATTGTCTGTATTGTATTTCTGTGCAACATTATATGCTGGTGTTTACCTACACTTCACTTTATATACGAGTGATATTCATATTTGAGAAGTGCAGGCCTTCTGCGCGGCAAGCAATAACTTCGGCAATATTATTGTCCTTTGTGAAGCCTAACTGCGATAAAATTCTTTTACATTAAGTATGGAAGATTAGTAACTTACTATGATTTTCTTAAAAGATTCAACTAAGTTTTTCTTCAGCTTAATGGGTGCCAATAAGGTTTTCTATGTAATGTCTACATTACATGTAACTAAAACCTACGGGTTTAGTAGGTATAGCCAAGTAATATTTAGAAAAACATGCATTGTTTACTATGTAACTTTCATATTGAGAACGATTAAAATTTTTCTAAAGACTCACCACCTAAATTAGTTCGCACACTTCGAAGTAAGACACGTCTAAACTTTGCTCATGAATCACAATATATTGAAGAAAACCTTATGAAAATCTAAACAATGTGGATTTATGGTCGTTTTGGACCAGAAAGGGGGACGTTTTGGATCCGTTTTGTATGTGGAACCATTTTTACGAGTAATATCCAAACAGCTGTAGGTACGTGTAATAATAAAAAAGATGGTCACTTCTGTTATTTTTATCAGTCGATTAGGTTTAACATACATACATACACATATCACGCATAAATCCCCGAGGGGGTAGGCAGAGATGCATTACACACCTACAATTTGACAGTATTTTTAGTCCCACATAATAGGGGGCAAGTCTATTGCCATCACCGGGCAAACATATCATGGGTTATATCCAAAATGGCCGAATGAATTTAATGAAAGTAGTAGCTATATTGTAATTTTGAAAAAAAATTTAAACCCGTTGCCTTGCGATAAATCAATAAAAGAATGAAAGGCAATAAAATCTTACGTGCCAGCCGCAATGGCACAGCCAATTAAAGTGCTGGGTGTCTCGGACTCGTTTAACATATGTATCAGTAACATAATTCTAAGTAAGTATGTCAATTTACGATTAATGAAGTAGTGACGTTCGTACGTACAAATTTAAAAATAGAAATCGGATTACTACAGGTACACTTACACTACTAGTAATGGGACTCCAAATACACAAACCACAGTTTTACCTGACCACCTGACCATACCAAACCCAAGTTCTAGTTCCTGTAACGTCCATCGAGTTGATGGTTGGTTAAGTTTTTTTTGCAGAATTTTTTTCTTGACACAACGTTTCAACATGGGAGATGTAAATTTGAAGAGAAAATTGTGTTTGGTTTTCAAAATGCGAGTAGTACTTCCGGTTACTTTTGTTATCAAAAATGAGTATATTGTTTTTCCAAAACAGTCATAAATCCACGGTGTGTATTTTTATGTATATCGTCCACAGAAATATGTAAGCACGGTCTGACAACTTGTTTTATAGTTATGTATGTAGTACCTATATAGGTATAATTTATGTAGGTATATTAAAACCCTTACTGTTCATAAATATATTATTAATATGAGAAGCGACGTACAATATTATGTTCAGATTCGTTTATTAAACTTATTTTCTCTTCATTTATTCATTATGAGTCTCGAAGTATGAAGGTACTAGGTTATTAATTGGGTATGAAAGCGTTCTATAAATTACATTATAACTTTATAAAGTGTACAAGAAAATTGATGTAGGTACCTAACTTTTAGCACATACATACCTAACAATGTTATACGTAATATGATTATTTAAAGAGAGAGTTTATTATTCCTTATTAACTTTGCTGCCTATTATTGTTGTCTACCTTTTATTCAAGTTACAAGTACCTTATTATTTTTCTGTAAAACATTAATCAATCAACGCTGAAACTATTAATTTTCATTAAGTTCCTCCAAAGCACCCACATTATATACTAGTTAGCGTAGACGCCACAACCTTCCTAACTAACATCCTATGTAAGGTACCTGTGGAATATATTCTTGAAAGCTTTGTTTAATGTAAGTAAAGAAAAGCTGCAATAACCGTACACTCTAAGAAAGTCTATTAATGTCTTAGCGTATAGGTCACTGCAGTATTTCTTTCCCTATGATCGTGTAAAAATCGGTATTGAAATTTTTTTTTTTTAGGATTTTAGATCCTAAACCATCAGCACGAAAGTTTAATAGTGAGACTGACGGGATCTCCAGGGCCGGATTAAAGAGTGAAAACTCTCCAAAAGGCAGATCTTATTTTTCTCAAACAGATGGCTTATTAACATTATTAATTTCTTCAGGCCCGGATTGAGTTGTTGGAGTGCTCAGCATAGGCGAGTCAGCGCCGGGATCTCGTAGTGGGTCTGGCCGTGGATACTCTCTCGGTGGAAACCAGAAAAAAACTAAGTGAAACGCGGTCGAGAGGGTGAGGGAGTGTACCCTCCGCTGAGTTTTAAAGTTAGCGGCCAAGGCGCCGCCGCCGCAGGCTTATTTACGCCCAAGACTATCAACCTTCATGATCGGGGCCTGAGGACGTTTTTTAATCCGCGGCCGAACATTTGTTTCTAATAAAAGAATAGATGAAAACTGTTTCTATTCTATTTTGTTAAACTGAATACTTCGTGAAGTATTTTTTTTTAATTCTCACCGAAACACGTAACGTGGGGAATTCTTTATCTAACAAAAGTTTTGAAGAAGCGTTAAACCTATTTGAAAATTCCATAAAAAAAAACATTGTTGCCAAACTTGCTGTAGATTTAGAAACTCAATCGCAGGTAACATTAAGTGACCCACGAGCACCTCGAGGTGAAATTTAAATATTAACATCCAACCCTAAAGTTATTTCAGTTTAAGGTCAGTGCTACGCAATGAAAATGGTAAATGAATGGAAATGATGTTTTGTAATTTGACTCATTTAACGCAATTCAGCAGAATATTCGGCTCTCGGTTTTAATTGAAGATTTAAATTACTACAGAAATGGTTTGATTAAAGTATCTAAAGCAGAAAACACTGTATCTTTAAGCTATTTAAAATTACTTAAGACTTTTCAAAAGTGTTAGACGTACCAAGCCAATAATTCCAAAGTTTCTTTATCAATTTATAAATATACGAGTACTAGGACTTCTACAGTGTTAAAAAGTTAATTCCGTAATCCGGTCCAGCCGTTAGCTGGAAAAAACAAACAGACAATAAATAAAAAAATTGGTTTGTGTTATGTGAGGAGGTATAGTATGCGAGTGATGAGTGATCACGACGAATAGAGTAAATAGCCGTGTATAACTGTGTGTGCAACACATGTGTGTGTGTGCAAACAGGTCACATTATACGTTCAGGTACGTGCACTCACACAAATTCAAAGCTCAGCTTACGCCTCGCGAACTATACCTTTTTTACTTTTATATGCATTTAGTGGAAAGCTGTTAATTTGAAGTTTAGTAAGTACATGGATTCAAAAAACCAATAACCAATGGAAATGTCGAAAATCTTTTCGATATCCTTAAACCCTATCTCAAAGGGTTATTTATTCCTGTATCATTATTTTCAATAGATGATTCTTGTTTCATATATTCAAATTTATGGAATCTGTACGCGCCCTAACTTTACTTAATAAAAGGAACATGCGCACTAAATATTTCGTTAAACTTTAGCTGAGCGCTTTCAGCCAGTTGCTTCGTGGTACCTTTGACCTACGTACGTACCCAGGGCTGAGCTGAACATCGCTCGCACAATCCCCCTAAGTATAACCATTGAGTGATGTAAGCAATATGAAAGTAGCATAGCATGCTTATGTGTGTTTAGAAAGTTTGAAGTTAATACCCCTGCAAAATTAGGTGTACCTGTGATTTTTTTGTGGACTGGTAAGTTGTCTTTTCCTGTAGTTTCCCTGTAATTAGTTTTAGTTTAGGCTAATCAATGAATATTTAGTTTTACTGCATGTAACTTTCAGACTATGATATTGTAGTCTCTGAAGAAAACGAAACAATGTAGCATTTTAACTTATTCATAAAGTCCTTGAATGTGTGTTGCACAAAGGAACAACTACAATAAATGCTGAAATTCGTGATAAAACTTTCCAGGTATATGTATAAGGCTACATTATGTATTACATTTGTGGAACTATTAATACATTCTACGCAATATTCATCAAAATTCTTTACTAATTTGATTAAAGTGGTATTATTTCCGTGGTCCCACCCACCTCAAGTCCTCGTCACGCAACCCACCTGTTACTGAGAAAAAATTAAACCTTTTTGTTACATTCCACGTTATAGTTCATCTTAGTCATAGCTTGTTTTTTATTTTAAAATGCTACTTCCAACCAATGCTACAAACTAGAGTATATATGTCCGCGGCAACGCCCCCGTACTTTTCCTGATCCCATTTATCGCAACGTCTCCTTAGGCGTTATATCTGATATCTAATTTTCATCTTATCCATCTGATGTTTTGTTATCATTGCGATGCATCTCCAATATATCATGATCATTTCTAAGAGGGGCAGCACGTCTGATCTTTGCATCTTTGTTCATTTATTCTGTGAACTACCTACCACATCTTTTTTTACGTACGAAATTGCCATACTTTATTAGTCTTGTCCTTGCTTCAATTTTTTTGTACTTGTAAAGTACAAATTACATCGAGATATTGTATATACCTACTTTCCTGGACTACATAGATTGTTTGACATATGATCTGTCCTGGCCGTTTGACACGAATTTAAGTTTGAATATGGTTTTTGATATTATGTTGTATTAAGTTAGTATCATTTGATTATGATATGATGAAGATGTTGTAACGGTGACAGTACGTAATGAAGGCTCAAATATTACAATCACTATAATGTGTCAAATAGCTCGGATAACTTTTATTTGCTTATATCCGCCATTTATCATCATCATCATCATTTCAGCCGGTTGACGCCCACTACCGGGCATAGGCCTCCCCCAACGAACGCCACAACATTAGGTCTTGCGCGTTCCGCATCCAGTGGCTTCCCGCGACCTTTACGATGTCGTCGGTCCCCCTTGTGGCAACCCACGCTGCGTTACCCAGTAGATACCTACCCGGCGCTACTCGAGGACTTTTTGGCCTCATCGGCCATTGGTTTTACGAGGGATGTGTCCCACCCACTGCTACTTGAGCTTGGCCACTCTTTGGGTTATGTCGGTGTCGGTGACATCGGATCTCGACGTTACGAATTCGATCGCGAAGTGACACTCCGAGCATAGCCTTTTCCATTGCTCTTTGGGTGACAGCGAGCTTCTGCAATCCTCCTCTGCTTACGCAACGTCACCATAAATCTTCATTAAATTATAGGTAGGGCGTAATACTTATGGCTTACGGTAACGTCGTCATATTTATGACTTTTCTCATCTTCGCACTTATCAACGTCGCAATTTTGCGTCATGACTTTCGAAATAACCGTAGGTATTCGGCAATCTATGTGGCAGTAGGTACTTAGTGGACTTAAGCATTTTTAATATTGCTAATTTTCTATTCGGGTACCACTGACACACGAATTGAGTTCCAACTATTATAGGGGCACACAGGCACATATCACGCATATATCCCGAAGGAGTAAGCAGAGGTGCATTACACACCCACACTTTGCCAGTATTTTTTGGTCCTACGTTATGGGGGGCAAGCCTATAGCCGCTACCGGCCACTATAGAAAATCTAACAACTCTGTAATTCAAACCAAAATTCCAACAGCTAGGAAAGTTGTTACATACCACGTCATAGAGATACTATATAATATATATAAATAAGACAAAACTGCAAATAAATATAAATTTTTCGCATTTGTTGAAATGTCTCTCATTTAGAAAGCTCTAGTCACAGAAGCTCTTTACCCTGGTACCGCAGGTACGAAATTCGTTGCTCTGTCTTTACTAATAGACTTTTATTTATAGAGTCCATCTTTATACATGGGGCAAGTTTTGCACTTCTAGCTAATCGGAACTATTTGAATTTCGAATGTTATATTTTTTTAAACGTTGCAATGTTTTTAGTAATAAAAAAAAACAATTGGCGGGAAATCATTAGTCAATTGTTTTTTATCACACATCAAAGTTCTACGTATGCAACGAAAATGGAATTAAGTCGAAAAGATTTTAGAGCGATGATTTTTTATGATTTTAAAAGTTCTCTCTCTCCGCAAGACTGTGCCGCTCGTCTTCAAAATGCTTTTGGGAGAGAAGCACCTTGTTTGAGCACCGTGAGGCGATGGTTTGCTGAATTTGAGAGTGGTCGAGTTTCTTTATATGACGAATATCGTGAAGGGCGGCCTTCATCTGCCGTCAACGAAAATAATGTGAAATGAAATGATTTATTTATTTGTATAGGTCACTAAATGGCTCTTACAAACGTCAGTAAGTACTTAAAATAAAATATGTCATTGCTTCTATATTTACATGTACTGCCAGATTCGCAAAGCAATAAGTAGAACCGAAAGAAAGAACCTGGCAATAAAACTCTCGGTCACTCTTTTCAAATAATTGACTCATTTACACATTTTCTTAAGACTAAATGTGGACGAATGTACATTGGTCTCGTGTCAAAATCAAAAAGAGTGTATAATACAACAAAAAAATAATTAAAGTCGCATTAGTACAAAATATGCTACAATTACGGCATTTTAGGAGGTGCCTGCACCATGCTCAAGCCAGACACTTTTATCATTAAGGTAATCAACTGTCTTTTTTTTTACGTTTATTTGGGTAAACAAACAGTGACAAATTACACATTTAAATACACCTTTTATTTAAAACATATTATCAAATTCACCACCAACATCGTTTACCACAGATTAGTAAAGCGGTCGTGGTGCTCGCTCCAAGACAAATTTTCTCCAACTATTTTATTTATACATAAATGTTCTCAATGATACAAAAAAAAACCAACAGCGCATCTGATATACCTATCAGGAAGGATTTAGATTAAGACTCCTAATCACCAAGCTTTTAAATGTACTTGGACGACTAGCCAATATGTCGATGTTATTGAATTTTTCGTTATAGGTTCTAACTAGAGAATGCATAGGTGAACGCATGCCAGCATTGGTGCGACATCTTGAGGTCGCGAACAGTTGGCATTGATTACGGCAAGGAATTTTAGTAGGCACCCTGTAGCACAACCCATTAACAATCTCAGAACAATCGTATCTATTGTGGCATATATCGAATAACAGCATAGCTTGCAGCTGTGTACGTCGGCTTTCTAGATTTAGCAAGTTATACAAATCTAACAGTTGGTCATATGACATATACTGGCGACAACATCTATAATTCATACATTTTAGAAATTTCCTCTGGACAGTTTCCAGGGCATCGTTATATTTATGATAAAATGGATTCCAAATGGACACCGCATACTCAAGCTGCGGTCGTACAAGCGTCTTATATAAACAGATATAGGTTGATGGGCTTGAAAGTTAACACTGGTTCGCATTACCAAACCATACATTCTAAAAGCTTTACTAATTATACTGTCTATGTGAAGGTCGAGATGTAGCTTACAATCCAGAACAACTCCCAGGTCTCTAATATGGGTCACCGCTTCAAGCTGCACACCACATAATGTGTAATTTGCGATTATATTGTGTCTTTTTTTTGAAAGAGAGAGATTGAGATCTAAGCTGTTATCACTACAGTACCTTGAGAAGCGATCCAAGTCAGATTGGAACCTGTCTTGGTCATCTGGATTCTCAATTTCATGATACATTTTCAAGTCATCTGCATATAAAAGAAATTTACAAAACTTGAAGCAGCGACTAATGTCATTTATAAATAAAATGAAAAGTAACGGACCTAAAATGGACCCTTGAGGTACACCGGAGGTTATAGAAAACACATCCGACCCATATCCGTTAATCACAACCCTCTGAGTCCGGTTCATAATATAAGATTTGAACCAACGCCACAGATTGCCACGAATACCATTGAAAGCGAGCTTATCCAGTAACTTCCTGTGATACACTCCATCAAAAGTTTTTCGAAAATCAGTGTATACACTATCAATCTGCTTACCAGAGTCTAAACCTTCAAAAAGATAGGTTGTATGAATAATCAAGTTAGTGGTAGTGGATCTACGTTTAACGAATCCATGCTGCTCAGGTATCAATACGTTGTGTAATACGGGATAGATATAGTCGTGCACTAGTCTCTCAAAGAGCTTCGAAAGAGCTGGTAAGATACATATGGGACGGTAGTTTTCTACGCAGGTCTTATCACCTCCCTTGTAGACCGGAACAATACGTGCAGACTTCCAAACGACCGGGAATATACCATCCAGCAAGCATGAGCTAAACAAAGAATATATCGGTCTGTAGATCGTGCGCGCCGTAGCCTTTAGGAAATTGGGCGGTATATTGTCAGTGCCTAAACCTTTGGACGCGTCGAGGGTCATCAGACCCTTCAACCAGGTGTTGAAGGGTCAAGGGGTTCCTCAGTTATATGTATAGTATCAAGGATTGAATGTGACAGTTGGTTACAGGCAGGTGCATCATCTACACTATACTCTTCAGTAACATAACTTGGTTTGAACACTGATTCGAAGAAAGTCGAAAAATATTGACACATATCAGCTGGGTTTTGGGTTTCTATGTTATTATAGGTTATTTTGTTTGGGAAGTTAGACTTTGGCTTTATAATTATTCGCGTAAGTCCAAAAGAACTTTATGTTTTCTTGTACACTTATTTCTACCAATTTTATATATCTTAAATAACACTTACGCGATTCCAATTTAAAGCGGGCTCTGTACATAGAAAAAAGTACATAATCAGATTGGTTTCTATACTTCTTCCATTTAACCCGTGCCTGGGCAAAATTTGAAGACTTAACAAGCTTAGTGGGCACATGTTTCCTAATGATATTGTAAATTTTTTCATAGAACATGGACACCCTATCTTCTACTGGTTTATTACAGAATAAACTCTGCCAATCGGTATTTAAAATACTGTCATTTATTGCAACGTAATCTGCGTTCCTAAAGTTATACTGAGTACGTGGACTCGGCGTAGGGCTAGCGCCGTTTGTGCAATTTATAGATACAAGCGCAAGAAAAGGAGGATGATTTTGGTTTGCTTTAACTAGAGGGACCTGTACCAACGATGTGGATGTTTTGGATATATTAGTCAAAAATAAGTCAAGAATACGTTTTTTACAGTTTTCAAATCTATTGTACTGGCAACATCCAACCTCACCCAAGAAGTTTATTAACTCTTTATTAGCTTTACAGTAGCTACTTATAAGTATAGGTTCAACGTGAGTAGTACAATTACGCCACTGTAGTGTAGGCAGGTTATAGTCCCCAGCAATTATAAATTCGCCAACATCTGGCGCTTGTAGAATACTGCTAAGCAGATTGAAATACCCCTTATAACCATCAGCGTGTACGTTGGGTGGGATATACATAGCACTAATGACACAGTGATAATTATGCAGACGTATCTCGATTAAGAGGTGGTCAAGAAATGATATACACGTAGGCGGTACCTGAGTAGCAGCATCACTAGATCCAGTCAGCAGGGATGCATGTAGCTCCCGGCGCACAGCGGTCAACACACCACCCCCATCCCGCCGGCCACAGGCTGCCCGATCACGATCACAACGGAACACTTGATACCGGTTATCTAAATATTCATGGTCGTGAATATCTCCATGGAACCAGGTTTCTGTCAAAATTAATACATCATAATGATTTGATAAAATGCTTATGTGTATGTAGTTTGGTCTTTAGACCCTGACAGTTCTGGTAATAAATCAACAATGTACAATTAGCCATAAAATAAGGTAGCAATAATATTAAATTTTAAGGTTATAATGTCTTTAGAAATATAAGTTTTATCAGCCCAATTGGTTGTGTTCAAAAGTGAACATGGCATCTTTACAAATTCAAAATAATAAAAAAATACAGAAGTGTCAACATTTGGATACTTTCCACAGCCCATCAACCGTAATACACAGTAGCTATAGCCACTCTTCAGCAATCCAATATAAAAGTATATAAAAAGTCGAAATAGTTTATACTTTTTAAATTTTAAATTAATATAATTATTACCATAGTATATCCGCGCAAGGCCTGTTTCACAACCACTGAGTTAGAGAATATCTGTAGTTTATAATCTAAATATAAGAATAAATGCAACCGTACCCTAAATACCACGCAACAATTACTTCCATTAGTTAATTTTTTCAATATCTTGTAAGGATCGAACAGCGAAAACGCGGGAGGTATCTGCTTTTCGCACCAGGATTGTATCGTTCTTGACCCACACATATTTGTAATTATGTTTTCCAGCTGCCTCTCTGCATTGCCGAAATAAAATTTTGTTCGCCAGTGTTAGGTGTTCGTTAACATATACTCTGCACGGGGTCCCACTAATAGATAAAGTCTCATAATGTGCTTTTTGACATAAAGTGGTCTTTATAAAGGTTTTAAATTTATTGTCGGGCATACAAAGGACCGATTCAGGCAATTTATTATAAAAGCGTATACCTTCCCCCTTCAAAGAATGACTAACCTTGCTAAGCCGATAACACGGAGGGAGTAGTTTAGTTTTATTACGTAGATTTCTGTCTGTAACGTCACTTACTTTAGTATAGCTAGATATATTTTTCCTGACATACAGTATGTTATCAAATATATATTGGGAAGCTACAGTTCAAAATATATCTTTAAATCGCTCCCTAAGAGAATCTCTTTTACCTAAACAATAAATGGCACGGACTGCCCTCTTTTGTAATAGAAAAATTGTTTCTATATCTGCTGCATTTCCCCAAAGTAGTATTCCATAGGACATCAAGCAATGGAAGTAACCAAAGTAAACTAGCCTAGCAGTAGCTACATCTGTCAACTGCCTAATCCGTCTCACAGCATATGCAGCAGAGCTAAGCTTATTAGCTAAAATGGTGATATGGTCACCCCATTGTAATTTAGAATCTATTGTTATTCCTAAAAAGGTAGTGTTATTTACAAATTCTAACCTTTGGCTACCCAGCATGACATGGACGTTTGCTTGTCTGACATTGGGCATTGTAAATTTAACGCATTTGGTCTTTTCTGCATTCAACAATATTGTAGAAAACCAATTTGAAATATCGTTTAAAATATTATTAACATTATTCGCATCTGTACTATGCCTATTTACCTTGAATATAAGTGATGTATCATCCGCGAACATTACTATGCCAGCTTGTGCCTCGATCATGCAAGGCAAGTCATTATCATAAACCAAGAAGAGAAAAGATCAGATCCCTGAGGTACGCCTATTTTGACATTAGTTCCGTTTCCCTTAACGTTGTTCACATGAACAGTCTGCAGCCTATCTGTCAGGTAAGATCCTAATAGTTCTAAGGATTTTTTGTCAAAACCATACCGACGTAACTTTAGCAAAAGTGTCTGATGGTCTACACAATCAAATGCTTTAGACAGATCGCCGAATACCCCAATGGCATCCTGCGATCCCTCCCATGCGTCGTAAATCAAGCTAACAAGGGTTACTCCCGCATCGGTGGTAGATTTTCCGCGAGTAAAGCCAAATTGCTGGCTGTGGAAAATATTGTTGGTCGTGAAGTGGACTTGCATTTGATTTAGCATCACGCTCTCAAACACCTTACTCAGAGCTGGCAAAATAGAAATGGGGCGGTAGTTACCAAGTTCTGACTTAGATCCCTTCTTAAATAATGGTATTAGTCTACTATTTTTCATTAGGTTAGGGAATATACCTTCATCTACACATTCATTAAAAATTAGTGCCAAGTCAGGTGCAATGATATCGATTACATTACTTATTAAGTTAACTGATATGCCCCAGTGATCTCCGACTTCTTAATATTGAGATTTTAAAATGCTTTCAAGATGTCACTGGGGTCTATATGTTTGTAGTTAAATTTAGATGAAGAACCAATATTACTTTCGAGAAGGGCCACAGCACTGTGGGCACATGAATTAACAGAAGAAGTGACTTTAAATGGAATGTTGGTAAAATAATCTTCAAATGCATTTACAATACCTTTCGGAGAGGTTATATTCTTGTTTTCCATTTTTCTTTTATTTTGTTAGGAGCCTCAATTATTTTCCTTTTGATGTGAATGGATTTAGCCTGTCTGCATACTTTTTTGAATACTTTGGAGTAATTCCTAACATATTCAATGAAACTTTTATCAAATCTGTATCGTTTTTGTGCATATAGATCAAATAGCGTTCGTCTACTTTTAATGCCTACTGTCGCCTACTCACAAAATTTCGTTTTAACACTACGATTTTGGCATTTTTGTATGAATGTGTCTGAAAAAACATCAGATAATGTGGCTACTGTTAAGCGGTTAATTGAAGAAAACTCGCGGATTACCTATGAGACAATTCGAGGACTATTGGGGATTGGTATGAGTCAAATCCAGAAAATTTTACACGAAGAATTGAAAGTTCGGAAACTTTGTTTTGTTTAACCAGGGTTTGTGTTTAGAAAAAGTTCGCGAAAGACGACCCAAAAGCCGCGTTCTCCTACATCGTGACAACGCTTCTTCACACACGGCCAACAAAACAAAGTAATTTTTAGCTTCCGAAAAAGTACAACTCGTCACCCATCCTGCGCATAGCCCCGACCTAGCACCCTGTGATTTCTGTATTTTTCTCAAAATCAAAGATTTGATGAGAGGTTTCACTTTTACCAGCTCCGAAGAGGCAGTGATAGCGTTCAATCAGCACGTAGAAAACATACCTTCAGATCTGTTGTCCTCCTGTTTTAAAAAATGGTTCGATTGCATGAAAAAATGTTTAAAATGTAAAGATGAGTATTTTGAAAAGCAATAAACGTAATATTTTGGTTTTAACATGTTGTTTTTTTAAGTTACGCAAAACTTATAGTGTGACCTACGTATTAGAGCAAAGACTTTCAAAACATACACATGGAATGAAAAATTGCTCACGTCGTTGTAGCAACATTTATAATATTTTATTACACATTTATGACGTGATTAAATGTGTATTATATTATGTACTATATTTAGTAATTATATACTTTTTGAATCCGACGACGTCACGTTCGCACGCCCTCGAGTAGGTACGACACAATTTTATTGATACTGGCAATCTATAGGCTGGAGATCCATATATCAAAAGTTATATATTGAGTGTGACAGTAGAAAGCACAACGAAGGCGAATTTATCCGTGGCGTTTTCACAAAGCATTGATCTGAAGGATTCATATTTTTGGCAATATCTGAAGATCCTTATGAGTAATAAATGTTTTGATTGGGACTACGAGTTTTGATAATTTTTGACTAAATATGCAGCTACGTTCCATCACAAATCAAAATAAATTGATCGTCATTACTTCCGCCTCTACTTTCACTTGGAAAATTGCACGTAAAAATTTCAAACATTCATACTCGTACATAAGTGAAAATTATGAATTTTCATGTCCGCATATGCCGCATATACGTTATGCTCGATGATTAGGTTCCCTTTTAACTACAAGTGATGAAAATTTAAGGAAAGTCCATGGAGCCGTTTTTGAGAAAAAAAAACAGTTTTTGACAGTTCTGTTCTGTGTTTCTGCACTGTAGCTATGTAGGTACATACATAGAAAGTATACATACAAAAATATATACATTTTCCAGGAATCACTGTTTTCGACTCAGGCAGCTTAAGGAAACTTTTCAATAAATTTTTACACGATCACAATTCTGGCACTTATAAGTAAAAAAGATCACTTAATCTAAATGCGTTTCGTCGGTTCCGAAGTGAGTTTGTCGAAGTTATAAAAACGATACACTGGTACCGTAGTACGGCAGAATTCCGGTAAGTGGGACCAACGCTAACCTCGAAAGCGCGATCTAGAAATTATGATAATATGGAGCAAAAATTGGATGTTGTTGGTAGTGGTCATCATAGCTCAGTTGGTTAGAGCATTCCCCGTGTAAGGAAAAAACCGTGGGTTCGAGTCCCGCCGATGACATTTCAGTTTTTGTGATTCTTTTATAATTTCTATCTTAATTTATCTTTGTTATTGCTCCACAATTCGAAATATCTGCGACGAAAAATTTGCAAACATTTTGAATTATTTTAGTAATAAAATTGTTGCAAATTATTCTGATTTGTTAGAAGCAAAAATAGTTTTCCTTCGATACTATCACCCCTTATTAGAAATTAAGTTCATAGACTTAGGATCACACTTACAATATTCTGTTTGTATGTTTAATATAGTTCCTCCATTAAAATGTTTGATTTCAACTTCATAATATATACTCTAATAGAAAGTTGCAATACTTATCACGTATAAGTTTGCGTTACCCGTTATCTTAGCAATATACGTACGTTTCTAGATCTACAATTTATCTATGTATAGATAAACTGTAAGAAAATTAGTTTTTTAATCATATCTTAGCTATTTAGACCAAGGCTCATAGTAAGAGAATGGAAACTAGAAAAGCGAGGATCTCCACGGGATTTTGATTCGTGGGTCTTGTTTGTGGAAATTGTCTGTATTTTTGTATTTAAACACACTTATATAAAACACTCTAAATAAAAATAAAACACTCATCGTTAACACTTTGACAGACACGTAATATTTTTTATCATAAAATGTACGATAAAAATGTAATATTTAATAACAATCTTGTAACTTTGTCATACCTACTTACCTGACGACCTTTATAGATTATTCATGAAAGAAGCACAAGGAATTTACTATGATTGAGTAAATGTTGTAATCCACTTTCTTTATTTTCATAAAGTACGTATTCATTCACCGTTCAATATTTTCACAAAGTACCTCCCCATTCACCGTTCAAAATTGAGGCGTTGAAAGACTCGAAAATATAAGAAAAGGTTGTATACCTAATCTGCCAGCCCACTTTACGTGAAGAAACGTGTGTTGTCATTTTTTCATCTGACTTTAAACTTTTATAAAAAGGATGAGGTTAAATGATAATGTTTATCCTAACTAATATTATAATCCGAAAGTGTGTTTATTTGTTTGTTTGTTTGTACCATCTTCACGGTAAAACGACAGGACGGATTTGAAAGAAAATTTTACATTTTGGGAACAGAAGAAAATAGGATACTTTAAAACTATTCCACGCGTGCGGAGCTGCGGGCAACAGCTAGTAGTAAATAAATATAAAACCTGTGCTCAATTTAATTCTTGCTATGGTCTTTGCTTGCTCTCATGTTGCTCTTATTAGCATACCGCTAAGTCCTATAGTGTTTCACGTGGTTCTGCGTCACCATTGACATTTGCTTTCTACGTCAGAATGACAGAATTAGCTTATTAGTGATGGTCGGTGGTCACAGTCACCACAGGCAAAATAATATTGTAATTGTTTATTTTATTTAACAACTGTTGGCTAGACTATTCAGTTTTCAGTACTACTCTTCCTGTCTATGTATTGAAAGTCTTTGGTATATATTGGTGATGTCAATACGTAACCAGGCCTATGTCACTCGCCTAACAACCGCAAAAAATACGTGACGTCAGCGACAACTTAAAGTTGTAAATCAGTAAGGGTTGTCTCTTGTTTGTGACACGGCATTGACCATAGAGTTGATATTGAGGCATTAATGTCATAATTATTGGTCAAATTATGCTGGTATTTATTTTATTTTAATGGTCAACCTGATACGGCCCCTGCTAGGAAGTTACAATTAAACAACGTAAAACAATTAACGTACTTTTATTCGCAGGAACCTAGGGTTTATATAATGCAATTAGCTATGAGTGTGTCGATAGTATAGGATCACAATACTGTTTTACGGAAGTGCCCGGTGCACTTAACTGGGGGCCCACAGGCGACGGGCGGTCGGCCGGCAGGATCCGCTGGTGTCCTCCAATCAATTGTGGTAGCTGACAGGTTTCTCCGGGTCGAAGGCCATAGGAGCGACGGCGCAGCGTCTGGTTGCTCAGCAATTGTACTTTTCTCAAATATGGCTTATACTAAGCCCCAAGGTAGTTCTGGAAAGGACACAAGCAAGCGGATTAGATTCCGGCTCGGCACCGCTTGCCGTAGGCCCACATGTAAATCGCCGTACAGGTTCCCTAATTGTCGGATGCACTGCACAATTATTTACATGAGGGTACATGACAAGGTTACACATAACACAGGATTATACAAACATGGGAACAGGGAAAACACAGACAGGTAGTTGGTTCATCCCTATATATCGGTCTCCAACCGGCGGCAGAAATCTCAAAGAAAGAATTAACTAATAATCAAATAATAAAATTTAGCCGTAGGCCCAACACAAATGTGGGTACATTTCAAAAGATTATTTATCTACCTATTACGTATCGGAGACGAAGTTCCTAAAGAGATTATGCGTTATGCCTAATTCCCATCTAACAATTAAAACTTTATAATGGTTCACTAAATTAGGGAACCCTAAAATGACAGTCCTTCAGTAGCCGTCTAGATACTAAAATGTTACTGAAAAGAATCTCACAATGGTTCACCAATTTAGGGAACCCCAAAATGACAGCCCATCTATGGTCATCTCGATAATAAAATATTAAATAATAGTGAATATTCCTGATATTTTTTATTTTTTTTATTTATTATTATTTTACATACATTTTTTGCTTATAACTAAACCAAAGTCCCACAAAACCGTGTTATCGGTTTGACTGTGGGATCAAGCCTCCGTACATTACACATGATATACCTAATCTAAATGAAAATGTAGACAAAACAATTATATACTAGACATTAGCAGTAGGTGGGTATAGGAGGTAGGTGCTTACTTATGTTACAGTGTTACAATAACTCGCCGGCAACTATTACAATTGGTTTATATAAAAATTAAATACCTTACGCTTATATTTAAGTGGATTTGTTTCGTCCCTGATTTCCTGAGGCAAGCCATTCAATAGATATGGCAAGCGTTTTTTTAATGACCTATCACCATTAATAGTTATGTATTTGTGGTACAACTAAGGTACCTGTGTCCATAGATCGGGTGTTATAAATATTATTTACCTTCTTTAGATGATGCTCTTGACTGCCATGGTTGTTTACCGCTAGTAGGTATTTATGTTTCAAGGAAATTGGTAGAATTTTGCATAGTTTAAATAATTGTTTATAGTTATTTTTAAAGTCATCTTTCACCTTTTTATTAACCAATAACTTGATAAATCTTGTTTGAAGTGCTTCTAAGTTGTTTAAATATGTTGTAAATGTAAGTCCGTAGCAGTCAAGAGCATAACCAAAGATAGGATCTACAAGTGACTTATACAGCAGTCGCAATGTTAGGTACATTGCGACTGCTGTATAAGTCATAGGGACTTTAAAACTTAAATGATAGAATTTTCCTAATAAGATTCTAAGTTTACCAGATATGTATTATATGTGCTGATACCATGAAAAATGTTCGTCTATTTGCATTCCCAGATAGGGTACACAGTTAACCTTTTCTATTGCTTTACAATTACAGTTAAGTAGATTGTTATGAGTACAATCGAATGAGTGAGTGAACAATATGGGTTCTACTGCCGGTCTCAGGTAAGGGGAGTGTATTACAAGCAATTTAGTTTTGTCTGAGTTTAGCACAATCCCGTTATCGTGGGACCACTTGACTACTCTGTCGATGTCTTGATGTACTAGACGGCAAGTGTCGTAGATGACGGTGTCGGCGCGCAGAACACACAGGTCGTCTGCGAACATATGCGACGAGCAGTGCTGCAGCACATTGGTCAGGCTGTTGACGTGCATTAGGTAGCTCACCGGCCCACATCCTGAGCCCTGGGGCACCCCACACCGCACCTCCACCTCGTCACTTAGAGTGTCATCCACTTTCACGTGGTACGAGCGACTACGTTACATAAATCCCTAAGCAGATCCTAGGTACACCACCATCATAATAACTAATATACTCACACTATGTATTATGTAACTATGTTACATAACTCCCTAAGGTTCCACATAGAGGATTATACTGAAAGCTATTCTCTATAGGTAGCTTTGTGATCGTATAATCTTATGTCTAATCATGATGAGTATCGCTCCGATATCATCTGGCAGAAGAATACTATTAGGTACCTATACCCCTAAGCAATGAAACACTAAAGTCAAGACTGATTGTATTTATTCGTAATCCGCCCATTCGATTACCACAGAATCCCGAGAAGGGCAAGAAACTCGGTAGGGTCATATTATAATATCTTACAAGTATTTAAACATAATAACAATACAATACACTTATCTTAATATAGCAGCTCCTCAAGGATTGACAACAGTCGACACGTAATATCTAGTAGCCAAATTGACTTATAGTCTTATATACACATTGTCTGCTGAACTAGGCTTTAGTACCTATGTACTACATAGGTATAGGTACATACTTCTGTAATAACTTATGATTGTGAAATACATTAAGCAATACTTGTAAATTCGTAGACTAAAACTGAACAGGAACTGAGCAGGATCGTAATACAACACTGCCTTTTATAAAAGTCTCAATGGTGGGAGTCGGCAGACATTGACAGTGCGTTTTAATATTTAACTACCCTACAAATATTAACGTATAGGTACAGAACCACTTTTACCCACAAGTATAATAATATTTCAAAGAATTATGACGAAGCATCATCTACATATTTTACATAAATATATGTATCCGACAAGCGCGACGTGAGGTAATCCCACCCCGCACTCCGCCATGGCTGCCAGTAGGGTGCTCGTTTCTAATGTATCAAATGCTTTTTTTATAATCAAAAAAGATTGCAATTACAAACTGTTTATTTTCTAGATAACTATTAATTTCATCAGTAAAATTAGCCAATAATTTATTATTACTCCTCCCCTTCAAGAAACCGTGCTGACAACTATTGATTATCTTATGTTGATGTAGATATTTGTCTAACTGGTTAACTATACATTTTTCAATCACTTTATCTATGCTGGATAATATAGTTATAGGGCGATAGTTCGATATATTTTTAAAATCCCCTTTTTTATGGATGGGGCGCACTATCGCTTCTTTCAATTGAGGGGGGAATGAGCCTTGTTCTACTGACATATTGATAAGTTTGGCCAAGACTGGACTGACCCTATCCACTGCAAATTTTAGGTCCGACATGCGAATCAGATCACAGCCCGGAGACTTTCGGCTATCCATATGGTTTATTACATTTTTTACGTCTAAATAGGCTGCCATCTCATACACATGTCGGCTGGACATATGAATTTCTGTTCAACATGGTTCCCTACAGGGATGTTTTATACCAGTAATTTCACTGATAAAGTTATGAGCAAAGTCATCCCTTATTTTTTTAATACATCCCTGTCCATTAATATTGGATAAAATAACATAATCTAATGATTTTTTGCCATTTCCCAACATGACGTTAATTTTTTCCCACAATTTTTTCGAATTCCCTTTACACTCTAATATACTATCCCTATCATATTTATTTTTACTTTTATTTATTGCCTTTTGACACTTATTTCTATACCGGGTATAGGTCAAGCGTTTTAGCATATTTTTCGGTTCATTACTCCACACTGTAAACAATCTATCTCTTTCCTTAATCATACTTCTTAAATTGCTGTTTATCCAAGTATTATTATTTCGATAATCTGTATTTATTTTCCTCGTAACATAGCACTCCTGATACATTGAATTAAAAGACTCACACAATACTTTGTACAATTCGGTAGGCGTTTCCAGCGATAACATACTATGAAAATCAATATATAATAACTTTTTTCTAACCAAATAATTGAGCGAAGCGAGCCGAAGGCGAGCAGAGCTCTCAACGGGTGACTCAAATTATTTTTCAAACGATTTGTGTTAAGGGCCCAGATCGTGAAAATCACCGAAAAGAGTGTTACGATTTTTCATATTTAACCTATTTACATATGATTAATAACAACGATAATTTGTATATATTAAAATGAAAGACCAAAAATGATGTTAGTGCTAATTTTAACTCTTAAAACCCTGTAGTTGTTATATAATAAACGTCAACAAACGCACAAAATTGAGAAAAAATTCGAAAACCTGCCTTCGTATTTTTCAGATTTAACCCAATAAATCAACACAAATTGATAAAAAGAAACACTTTTTGAACACTGAAAAAGCCAATAAATATAACCATGTACTTTTTTTTGTACCTTTACAAACAAAGACTTCCCCTTTTAAAGCCCTAAAATCTAGATATGTTTTACGTAAATTCTCCATAGAAAAATGTATGCAAATTCAAACGCGTCCCGATAGAACGATCGTCGCAACTAATCGCCAGTGCGCCATAGAATTTCAAAGTGACTCCACGCGTGTCGGATGCTACAGCAAAATTACGTGTTGTGAATTAGTGTTTTTTGTGAAAAACTGTAAGTACAATATTTTTATAACTAATTTACTTTCAGTAAATAGAAAGTACCGATATAATGAAAGTCTGAAAGAAAACCATGATGGAACTAGATATAAATCGTAAGAAATACAAAATTATTTACTTTGTTGCGTAGGTCATTTTATGAACCTTGTAAAGTAGGTATCAATTCAGGCTTGAAACAATCAAAGCCCTGCCCACCTTATTTTCTCGAGATATGAACTGGCGGGGTATATAGTTCTCTGCACGACATACATAGATTTTTCAACATGATAAAGGCAATAGGTATCATAAACGTAATTGGTAATCGAGGGTCTCTTTTCGCAGGATAATTTGCTGAGTGCCATGCCAGCGAAAAGAAAATTTAGTACGCATTATAAAAACGTGAAAGCCAAAAGATCTCGGAATAAAATGTAAGTTCCTCCCTACTTATTTATTTACCTGTCTACTTGACTACGTCTTGTCCTAAATACCTAGAAAAAATTTACTAGATTTGTGTTAGTGTCAAGTAAAAATCCTAGTTTTATTACTTTTATTTGTGTGTATGCTTATCATGTCTTAGTAGTAATAATAATATAATCTATTTGCATTTTGAACAGGGTAGGTACATTACAAAGCAAATAGGTACAATGATTTAGATCGCCTGATTCAGACATATACCTACAACAGCATGTAAATATTGATTTGACATGTAATTAGATAGGTACACAATTAGGTATGTCAGTCTAAGAAGAAAAATTACAATGTCCAGTAGGTAATAATTACGTAATTTCAATATCTATATAAGTAATAAAGTCAATTTCTATAGGAACAATTTTCATAATAATAAATTTTATTACATAATATAGTATTAGTTTTCATATATTTATGTATTTCAAAGCAATGAGTTTGCTTACACTATTATTAGTTACAGTATTATTAGTTTTCATGTTCATCATGTCTAAATATGTGGAAGTGGAAGTAGGTATGTTTCCTATCAGAAATTACACGGGCGCGCGCGCGCCGTGCCTGGCGTAGGGTTGTACAAAAATTACAAAATAAATAAAAAGTGGATATTGATGAATAATATTTCCAGTACTGAAAATGAATACGTAATTCTTGTAGACTTGTTACATAAATAAACAAACTAGCTAAAACTAACTAGATTTTGTCTTCGCCCATCACCAGATGGGCGAAGACAAAATCTCAGTACCTACAGTTTTTTTTTGCAAAATATTATCAAAATATTATATTATTTTTTGTAAAATATTATCTTTTACGCGACTGGTGTACGTATGTATGTATGTATACTAAGTAATATATCTTTGTGGCACGATAAGTTCAAAATTATTGAACCGATTTTAATGTTTTTAGTATCATTAGAATTGTCTTCTAAGCCCGAGTGACATAGAATAAGTGACGCCATAAAAAACCAATACGTATAGCGTAAAGGAAATTTATAATTTCTGTTCATCACGAACATAATATTGTATGAATTCTTTTGCACTTTTATATTTGTCTTCGTCAGTTATGAATATAAATAAATAAACAATAAAAATGTTAAAACCCGACAGATTAAAAAATGAAAATGTGTAATAAAAATAAATAACAACACCATTGTAATATAGCGTATTTAGCAGTCGGGGCCTATTTTTATTATTTTTGTAGTAGTATTTTTGTAGACCTGACACTCGTCGAATAGAACCTGTTGGGTTACTTCCAGCAATTGTTGGATGCGGATTAATGGACGCGGTAGAAATTTTAAGTAAAAGACTGTCATATCATTCTAGAAGTTTAATTCATAATTGCACAAGTAATATAGTTGAAAGTTTTAACGGAGTAATTGCCAAATTAGTTGGGGGTAAGCGTGTAAATTATTCTTCCCGTGGTTCTTATGCGGGCCGATGCGCAGCTGCTGTTGTGTCTTTTAATACGGGATCGATTCATAGTAAAACTCATGAAGTCATATTTAAATCTAGTCCTAATCCTTTGATCGCGAAAGTGGAAAATAGTAATCGTAGAAACCGTTTAATTGCTAAACCTAAATTAAGATTGAAAAAAAGCCACAGCGCTGTATCGAAAGACGCTCACTATGGACCTAACTGCGAAAAACCTGATCTGAGTCCAGAATTATATGAGAAAGCCAAGTCATCTTTTTTAGTTGATTTAAAGTTGTCTTGTGCTGAAAGAGAGGAGCTTGAAAGGTCGACCCATTTGCAAAGAAGTAGTGCTGAGTGGATGAGTACAAGGAGAAAATTACTAACCTCATCATCGTTCGGGGAAGTTTGTAAAAAACGAGAGAGCACAAGTTGTGCTGCTCTTGTTTGTAAAATCGTTTATGGTAGTAATATCTCCAGTTTGCCTGCTGTACGGTACGGTATCGAAAACGAAGAAACTGCAATTAGACAGTTAGAAATTCAAGAGAATATTAGTATACAAGGTTGCGGTTTGTTCGTCGACGATCAATATGAATTTCTTGGTACTACACCAGATGGCATTTATGCAAACGGTTTAATTGAAATTAAGTGCCCACATTCTTTAGCTGGCATGACTCTTGATGAAGCAATGGCCAAACATACCTTTTGGGTTAAGGACAAGGCTTCCAAGGGTTATGTCATAAATAAAAATCATTACTGGTATTTCCAAATTCAGGGACAGCTACATATAACTAAAAGAAACGTTTGCATGCTTGGCATCTGGTTTGGTGCTACTGTACCTATGAAAGTTTATATTATGGAAAAGGACGACAAATTTTGGAAGGAGAAAATGGAGATGAAATTAGTTAGATTTTATTACGATTGCCTCCTTCCAGAATTAGTTGATCCTCGGCAGTCACGAAGCATGCCTATTCGTGACCCGCCCAATGTCATAGAGGCTATGAAAGAGAGGAAAGAAAGAGCTTTACGTGTTTTGAAAGAGAAGAACGTCTAATGATTTTGAAAGAGACTGAGGTAACTTAACTACCCAGCCGGTCGATTCACGTAAACACGCCAGTTCAAAAGTCGTTTTAACTTAGAAACTTAGAAATCGCCTTTTGGTTTTCTGTTTTTAACGCACTTACTTATCTAGTCTTGGATTGTCATAAATCTTCCAATAGCTCAATTTCTATACAATTCCTATACGATTTTGAAGAGTTACCTGGTGTAAACCCAAGGTCCGATCCTAATGAAATTAAAATGTGACCACACGGGATCACCAGCTTTCAAATAAAAATAAAAAATCATCAAAATCGGTTCAAAAAATACAGCGAATTGAGAATCTTCTTCTTTTTTTAAGTCGGTTAAAAAGTGTGCGAAGTGACATTTTTAAGTCACTACGCACACCGTAGGGTTTTTATTACGTGAATCGGGCAGCTGGTAACATTTTCATTCTGATAGGTTTTGCAATAGCAATTGATTTTATCATCAAATTAGTAGAAATCAGAATTTGATCAGTAATCATTAAAATGAAAAAAACATTAGAAACTCTTAAACTCATATTTTGTTATTGTTTACTTTCGTTTAATTAAGTATATGAATAATTTATAAATTTCATGTTTGTTTATAACTAATTTTTGTACAACCCTAGCACGCTTTTTAGGTGGCGACTCATATTTTGTTTACTTTTAATTATATGAACCATTTTTATACTTGTGTTTCATTTATTGACAATTTTTTGTACAACCCTAGAAGATTTTTTAGATTGCGAGGTGATCGTAAGTTGAGTTTACGCAATAGGCACATTTCCTTGCGTAGATATAAACACTAGCGAGGAAAGGCGTGATGTTATTTCGACCGTACTTCCTACTGAATTTGCAATTATTTTATTGAATGAAAATTTTACGAAATAAGAATAAACTTTGGTAGTAAAATTACAAATAAATACATAGGTACTCGTAGTTGGAATTTTAGGTAAGTAGAATACAAAAAGGTCAGTCCGGACCTGCTCTTGATTGTTTATTATAAATAGAAAATCATAAAAATTGTGTCTCAAACTACTCTTATTTATTTATCTAGTAATTAGGATCATTTTATAACGAAAACTACTCTTGGAATATTTTACAAATAGGCAGTCGTTTATTTCCAATAATTCAACATTTTTGTTATGCTGTAAATATTCAACTTCAATAACAATAACTCAACGTGGAACGTTTGTCGCAAAACATTTTCAAAATCGCGCTCTCTGGGTCATTCACCCGCCCGTCGGATGATTCGGGCAACAATAGCGCTGCTGTCGCTCAAAATCGACTTTATCCGTGCGCGGCCTGGGCCCTTAAATTATTTCTCGGCGAATACTAGGCCGATTTCGGATTTTCTTGCACTCATCAATAGCTTACAGAATTACTCAGGTTATTACGATGCCAGAAATTTGAATTTAGTTACTAAGCGTTTGTTTAGTATTGATGATATTTGACTCACCGGTCACAGGTACCACCGGGCGGCCCCGCCGTCATCGTGCGAACTTCGTTTCCACTGCACCACAGCCGCTACTAAATAGTGGTCAGAAAGGACAGTGTCGAAAATGGGCCGGAGTGCCCATAGTCTGAACACGATGCCGGCAAATAAAGCTATTTATCTATATTTATGTTACATTTTAACATTTTTAATATGCCATGATTTCTGATGTATGGAAATCTCTTTATTTTAATAAGTAATTATTGATTAAATCAAATCAATAGATTGTCTAAAGTATGATCCGTTTTCCGTGAAGCCAAATTGTTGCCAGTAATCAGTTACGTTTTAGAAATATATTAATCGATTCAACTTTTTCTAAATCGATTCATTTAAAAATTCATTTTATTCTTCACTAGATTTCATATTATATAATTACTTGTTATCCAATGCTGGGGCAAAAATTAATTATAATTGTTATTTTTCTCAAAAGTGGTAAAGACACATTTATTTACAATCAGAAATACAATATACGTAATTATATACTAAAAATATTTACATTACAAAATATCGTTTAAAAAATCTTCCGCGTGGTACTAAATAATGGTGAATTGACTTAGAGTGACGAATTGATATAGAATTGACATTTTAAATCGATATCATTTTTAATCATCTATGTGATGTTTGTATATGGCAACTATAGTAAAAAGTTGAAACAATACCAAAATGAACGTCATTCGCTTTGAATTTTTTGTCACTGTGAAAACTTTCCAATTGTCTTTTGAGAAAATGAAACCCGATACCTCTTTTAATACTGACCCTGGCGCACCTACGGACTCTGAACCCGACCTGAATGTTGATTATGGCATGACTACTATTTTATTGTTTTTTTTTTTCTTAACCTCAAAGTGACTAAAGGTTCATGTCAAAAAATGTGTACATAGCATTCTGTACATAAAAATATGTTACTATTTCGGTCGCTAGTAATATAAACTACAATATCTGAATCATATTTTGTAACTGTACAGATGGAGCCAAATCTCCATACAAGTTCGACAATGTCCTTTTGTGTCTTATTATTGCTGATTAAATTGAACCACCACTCATCGTAACATAAATGTGATATAAACAAGATTGTACTGTTCGTCCCATCAATATTTCTTTTCTCGTTATATCATTAATACACTGTAAGAACCCCTTTTTCTGAAAGTAAATTTTTGTAAACCGTAACGTGTTTATCATTTTGGTTCAATAAATTGATATTAATGTCCCCACATAAAACTACCCTTGAGTTTGGCGGCAACACTTCTAACAAGACACGCAATTCGGACAAAAACTGGTCAGTCCTATCCTGTTTATTAATCTTAGGTGGTCTATATAAAGCAATTAAATAAATAATTTCGTTACGATGTTGTAGTGTTATGGAAACGCACTCCGCCGATTGCATTGCAGTGACGGTCAGCCATTGCGTAGCATCGCACACACAGGCGCGTAGATCAGCCCTAGTGTATATAAGTATACCGCCACTTTTTCGGTCCGGTCTTAAGTAGGTACGAGTGTAGTGGAACGCGGCCGTGTCCTTCTGCGAGCAAGTCGTGCTCGCGAAGGAGGCGGCCGAGAGGGAGAGGGAGCGTACCCTCCCCGCCGAGTTCCGTAGTCAGCGGCGAGGGCGCCGCAGACTCATCTACGCCCAAGACCATCGACCTCCATGATCGGGGCCTGAGGACGGCGGGATCGCCACCCGTCGTCCTTACAGAAGCAGGCTAGAAGGGTTGCATGCTGCGGGGCCTTTGCCCCATAGCACGCAACCAGATTCACTCACTGACGCGGGATAAAACCCGACCCCAACGACGCGGGATTCTCATCCCGACCCAACCCCCGCAGAGACCACAGAGGTGGTCAAAGTCCGCCGGGCGCCACTGGAAATACGTTCTGCTGGTAACCAGAGACGCCCGGCAACGGACGTTAGAGCGGCCGCGGCCATGGGCCGCGGAACTAAAAAAAGAAAAAAAAAAAAAGGTAACTAAAAAGTTACTAATGAGTACTTAATATTCGGTTCTGTGATAACAAGTACATCCAACCGGTTTAAACTATTACCGAGGGCGACTAGTAGTTCATTGAAATGCTTTTTTAAGGAACTGTTACGGATCCCTAATGTTGGGATAATCGCATACGCAGGTTGATCCCGTGGTGCAGAGCAAGAGGGCTGCATCAGCATTTTACGCCTGCCCTCGCGTTACGTGAGAGCTCGCGTCCATTCCCCAGTTGTTCCCAATCCTCCGTCGCGTAAGGTCTTACCTACTAAATCGTTACTGCATCTACCTAGTTTAAGTTTTACCAGTTCTAATAAAAGTTAGTTATAAGTTTTGTGAATATACATTTTGTGCAAATCAAATAGTTTTTTGTTTAAAAAGAGATTTTCGAGGTGCAGTGTAACATTGGTGGCAGCGTAAAGGGATTTTTATAAAATCCGGGACACCTCCTATTCAAAGTGCACAAAAATCACAAAATCGCCGCGTCGCGTAGTGCCATAGCAGCTACGACTCCAGTTCTCCAGATCCAGCTCTTCAGTTCCAGTCCTTCAGTTCCAGTTCTTCAGTTCCAGCTCTCCAGTTCCAGTAGTCCAGGTTACCATGAACGTGATCTGTATCCTGTAAGTGAAAATATACATATTAAGTGCAGTGAAATTATCATAAACCAAGTGGTTACATTGTGTGTACAAGTTTTATCACGAAACCAGCGAGACATAACATCCGAACTAAATACAAAGAACCGTTCTTATCAGCCGTCGCCGAGCGCCGCTTCTGAGAAATATAACCAAACTCAACCAAGTATTGAACTTTACTACTTATTACTACATCTTGTTACGTGTCTAATTTTATATTTTAATTTTAATTTCTATTTCTATTTTGTACGTAAAAATGGGCAAAGACGAAGGCACCGTGCCCACCACCACGTTGGTAGACCTAACTAGCCTATTTAAGTTTATAAAACCATACAACGGGGAAAGGCAGACGCTGAATTCCTTTATTTCAAACTGCAACAATTCATACGACCTAGCAAACGGCGATCAAAAACCCATCTTATTTCGATATATACTTACTCAATTACAGGGCAAGGCAGAAGTAGCTTGCTCTATAAAAGATTTCAGTAGTTGGGAACAACTAAAAACATTTTTAAAAACCCAATTCTCGGACGGTAAACACTATTCCCATTTATTAGCCGAATTACAAGATAGTAGACAGGGACCTAGCGAGTCGGTTATACAATTCGGTCTCCGAATTGAGGAATTTCTATCTCAACTATTAACGGAAATAGTTTTAACAAAACTAAAAGAGGCTCCAGGCCGAACAGCGGCCATGGAAGACCTGGCTCTCGACCA
Organism: Nudaria mundana; assembly: GCA_963556515.1. NCBI lineage: Eukaryota > Metazoa > Arthropoda > Insecta > Lepidoptera > Erebidae > Nudaria > Nudaria mundana. The sequence goes on along the minus strand of OY748305.1, from coordinate 8,767,714 downwards.
CTTCATCATGGGACTTAATCCTCGCATTTCAAATATAGTTAGATGTAAATCGCCCAAGAACCTCAATGAGGCAATAAACTTCGCTGTAGCTGAAGAGAAAATCCAGAAGATAATATATAAAAAGAGTTCAATTCCTACTAGTTCCGCGCCCAATCCACAGCGGCGCCCCTTTAGCAAGTATTTTAAGCCCGCTAACATTAACAATGTGAACACCGGAGAACAAGCCGTTAAAATCTGCAGATATTGCAAAAACCTGGGTCACGTCATAGAAGAGTGTAGGAAACGGGAATATAACAACCGTGCTAGAAACAAACCCCAAAATCAAAACGCCCAACATTATCGCCAACAGCCCCGAGTACATTTCGTAAATGACTCGGACCAACCTCTTCCAAATACATTGGACAATAATTTAAACGAGCAATGAGGTCGCGGTGGTGTCTCGTAAGACCTCATTATAATATAACTCATTCCAACAACAACGACACCAACACTGTATCCACTGTATCTGCTAAACCCACTGAATCTACTAATTCCACTGTATCCACTGTATCTGCTAAACCCACTGTATCAACTAAATCTACTGTACCTACTAAATCCACTGTATCCACTGTATCTGCTAAACCCACTGTATCTGCTAAATCCACTGTGTCCACTATATCTGCCAAATCCTATGTATCTGCTAAATCCACTGTATCTACTAAATCCACTGTATCCACTGTTTCTGCTAGATCCACTGTATCTGCCAAACCCACTGTATCCACTGTATCTTCTAGACCCACTGTATCTGCTAAATCCTATGCATCTGCTGTATCTTCTAGATCCACTGTATCTGCTAAATCCTCTGTGTCCACTGTACCTGCTAGATCCTCTGTATCCACTGTACCTGCTAACCCCCCTGTATCTACTAAATCCACTGTGTCCACCGTACCTGCTAGATCCTCCGTATCCACTGTATCTGCTAATCCCCCTGTATCTACTAAATACACTGCGTCCACTGTACCTGCTAGATTCTCTGTACCCACTGTATCTGCTAATCCCCCTGCATCTACTAAATATTCTGCGTTCACTGTATCTGCTAGATCCACTGTACCTGCTAGATCCTCTGTACCCACTGTATCTGCTAATCCCCCTGCATCTACTAAATATTCTGCGTTCACTGTACCTGCTAGATCCACCGTACCTGCTAGATCCACTGTACCTGCTAGATCCACTGTACCTACGAATTCCACTGTGCCTGCTATGTCCACTGTATCTCCTAAAACTACCATACCACACTATATTCCTACCTTTGCTAAATCCTGCGTATCCATTCAAAATTCCCCAGTACCTTCTAATCCCTCTAATTCTATTGCATCTTTCAAATCCACTGTACCAGATTACCATTCTACATTTACTAGATCCGTGATATCCACACATACTCCAATACTTACTAAATCATCTATGTTCGCGAACTCTCCCATGACTGCACTAACAAATTCACCACACGAATCACTAGAAACTTACACAAACCTGAAAATAAAAAATAACAGCCATAAGATATACGAAATCAGCCTGAAGTCTATGAAAAGATACTTACCATATATAATCCTCCAAACTCAAGTCAGCGCTCACAAACTTACCTTTCTAATTGACACTGGTTCCTGCGTAAGTCTAATAAAAGAAAAGTCGATAACCAACATGCCGTTTTTAGAAAACGACATCATACACCTCAAGGGAATCAATACTGGTACCGAAACCATACCTACATTAGGGCATTTCCAATTACGATTATTTGCAAACGATCCTGATACTATATCCTACCAATTTCACGTAATAAAAGAGATAGACTTGAACTACGATGGTATAATCGGTACCGACCTTCTAAATGACCTGGATGGGGTCATAGATTACAATACCAACTCTCTCCAAATTCGACACTTAGTCACTAAATTAAAATACTGCCAACCCATATATAACATTCTACCTCGCACTGAAACCATAATAGAATGCACAGTAGACAATCCTGAATGCAAAATAGGCCTCGTTCTAGATCAACATATCTCCGACTCTCTCCTAATAGCCAATTGTATCGTTCAAGTCAAGAATAACAATAGAGTAAATATATCCGTAGTAAATACTTCAGAGAAAATTATGAATATAAACTCCGACATGAAAATCAAAATCCAGCCACTCGAAATCCATTCTCTTCAAACTCACTCTGACTCCGATAGTACTAAACCATCCGCACTCCGCAGAGACGAGGTACTTAATATGCTACGTACCGATCACCTCAACGACGAAGAAAGATCCTATCTCCTAGAAATTTGCTCACAGTATTCTGACATATTCCACTTACCATCTGACAAACTATCAACTACAGACTTACTAAAACACGAAATCAAAACTAACGCCTCTCAACCAATTAACGTAAAATCCTACAGATTCCCAGGGATCCACAAACAAGAAGTCGAATCCCAAGTATCAAAAATGCTATCCCAAGATATAATCCAACCTTCAGTCTCACCTTGGTCCTTCCCAATATGGGTCGTCCCCAAGAAAAAAGATTCTTCCGGACAACAAAAATGGCGAATAGTCATAGACTACAGGAAGTTAAGTTGAAGTTAAGTTTTGCAAGGAGTCCACTGTTACGTATATCTAGATGACATTGTTATATACAGCCATGACCTCAATTCCCACTGTGACAAATTGACGAAAATCTTTGACAGACTACGTAGACATAATCTGAAACTTCAACCCGACAAATGTGAGTTCCTTCTTAAAGAAGTCGGGTACCTCGGACACACAATAAGTGAAGAAGGGGTAAGCCCAAATCCAGACAAAACTAAAGCCGTATCCCAATTTCCAGTTCCAAAATGTCCCAAAGACGTAAAGTCCTTCCTAGGCCTCGTATCCTACTACCGCCATTTCATCCCAGACTTTTCAAAAATCGCAAAACCTCTGACTTCGTTACTAAAGAAAGACACTCTCTTTATCTGGGCACACGAACAGCAACTTGCTTTCGAAGACTTGAAACTCAAACTCGCATCTGCTCCTATTCTCATATATCCTAACTTCTCTGAACCATTTGTACTAACCTGTGATGCTTCAAACTATGCCATATCCGCTATCCTATCCCAAGGAGACATCGGCAAAGACTGTCCCATTGCTTATGCCTCAAGAACCCTAAACAAAGCCGAAGTTAACTACTCCACAACAGAAAAAGAATGTCTAGCTATTGTATTTGGTACTAAAGTATTCAGACCCTACCTGTATGGTTACAAATTTACTATTGCACGGATCATAGACCACTAAAGTGGCTTTTTAATTGTAGAGACCCTGGTTCCCGGCTTGTCCGCTGGCGACTTAAACTCGAAGAATTTGACTACAAAATCGAATACAAGAAAGGCGTAATAAATAGCAACGCCGACGCATTATCCAGATTCCCAGTTAATCCAATTCAAAACCCTTACGATAATCCTATTCCATCTACTTCCAAGTCAAGAACACAAACTCCATCTCCGGACTTTAGTCCTATAACCCTTGACGACCTCGATATTCAATTACCTTACGAACCTCTAAACTCTAATGACATACCATCAGTAGATCTCTTAGAAAATAACGACGCCTTATCCGATATCCTAAGTCCTGAAGCAAGACCCCTTTCAAATCCGCGAGACGATACTAACACAAAACGACTACCTGAAGACTCTCCTAACTCTCTAACTCCAGACATCATTCACTCTTCCCCTGGTTCCAACACTGATCCACCTTCAGACGCAAGGTACAGCCAATTTCTGAAAGCTATGTCAAATAAACAATATAGCAGTAACGCAACGATTCTAGACCACAATGATAGCATCCTAAAGAGCGATACAAAGAACATTATAATACCTACTTCCATTGATTTAGATAACTCAAATCCATATGTCGAGGAAATATTAGACGAAATGGAAGATTCTCAAACAATACTAAACTTAGAAAGAACTCTTTACTCTACTATCTCTTTCAATCACAAAGGAAAGAAATTATATTTCCTATTTACCAAAGTCTACCATTTCAATGATAGCTCGTACACAGATATATTCAAATGTCTAGTTAACCTCAAAACCCTAATACTTGAAAATCTTACAGATTTTAACAATGGCTTCGCCATCACTGACTTCAAAAATCCTTTCAACAACCATTCATGGACTAAATTGTATAACATATTCTGCTACATCTTTGACGAACAAAAGTTCCCTGTTCACATTTACCACAACACAATAATCTATCCTACACCATCCGAAATCATGAAAATACTCCGGGAAAACCATGACATTCCCATCGCTGGACATTTAGGGTCTACTCGCATGTACAATCGTATCGGGGAAAGATACCACTGGAAGCACATGCGCAGCGACATAGACACCTACGTAAAAAACTGCACTTTGTGTCAGAGTAACAAAGCCTTCAGGCAAGTAAACAGATCTCCAATGCAAATTACTACAACTTCTATAAAACCTTTCGAAAGGTTAAGTCTCGATCTCGTCGGCCCACTTCCTGATGCCGGGCAAGTTAATCTTAGATTCATAGTCACTCTACAGGATGACTTAACTAAGTTTTCTCTCGCTTATCCAATATCCAACGCCACTGCAGAAGATACATGCGAATGTCTAGTCCACTTCATTTCAATTTTCGGCATCCCTAAATCCATTCTAACTGACCAAGGTACCAATTTCACTGCTGAGCTATTTAAAAAGACTTGCGAATTCCTCAAAATCAAACAAATATGGTCCTCTCCGTATCATCCACAAACCCAAGGGGCTCTTGAACGCAGCCATTCCACTCTCAAAGAGTATCTCAAATCCTACGTGAACGAAAATCATTCCAATTGGCATAAATATGTATACACTGCCATGCTAGCATACAATACATCCGTCCACTGTACTACAAACTTTACACCATACGAACTCCTCTTCGGACAAAAAGCCTACATTCCCGACTCCGTCTACGAGTTACGAACAGACCTCACATACCCAGAATACGTTAAAGCATTGAATCATCGCATGAAACTTTCGAGGCAAAAGGCTTACGAAAATATACAAATCTCAAAAGAAAGATCTAAACACTATTACGATACACATTCACGCCCGATACAGTATAAAGTAGGAGATTACGTTTACCTCAAGAACCATGTACGACTTCGTAAAGCACTTTCACCGGTCTGGAAAGGACCATTTAAAGTAATAAAAATCAATGGCAGAAACTCTCTGACATTACTAATAAACCGACGTCACGTCATTCATCACTACGACGAATTGAAACTAGCACAAAGAGCCGAAATTTAAATATAACAAACTAATACTAGTTAAACTTTATTGCAGCATTACCATGTCCACCGGAATCTTGAGTCAAGAATTCATCGAACCCCTAACGAACAGTTCAGGAATCTACTTCGATCCTCTAGGATCCCTAAATATAGTTAATAGTTACCTTAGCGTAGTTATCCCAGTAGACATATCATACATTAATCCACACTTGACTAACTTACGAGATGTCATTAACAATTCTATATCACTCTGCGAGAACAGCGACATCTTAGATAACATAGAATGCTTCAATCTTTTTCAACCCCTAGTAACGCGTTATGAAGACATAACCAGAGACACCGATGCTATTCTCTACCTTACCTCACGTAAATCCAAAAGAGCAGCCCTATTGGGTGTAATAGGCACTCTATCTAAAACATTGTTCGGCACAATGGACGAACAAGATGCTATTCGCTACGACCAAGCGATTCGAGAAGTTCAAACTGACCAAAAGAAATTAGCCTCATTAGTGGCACAAAACATTCTCATTACTACTTCTACTCTAAAAACCTTTAACGAAACCATTAGCGATATTAAATCAAACGAACACGAACTAAATCTTGCCATTGACACCTTATACGAAGATGTCAGAAATCTGACATAAATATCAAATGAGTTGGGTTTGCGATCTCGCGTCTTAGAACTCATATCTGTAATAGAAAATAGTCTTTTAACATTATCTTTTAAAATCGAGGACATTGTAAACTCGATTATATTTAGCAAATCCAATGTACTATATCCTACTATCTTAACTCCCAGAGAGCTCTATCAAGAATTAAATAATAATTATAAGTTCATCTCAAGTCCTAACCATCTTCCTCTTCTTCTCAATTTAGATAATATGCACAGTATCATTAATGTTTCCTCTGTTTCCTGCTACTTAAATGAAGACAAATTAGTCTTTGTACTCGAAATACCTCTAATAAACCCTAGACACTTTCTACTATATCATAACTTACCTTGTCCAACACCTTATGATCCAAAGAACCCTACATCTTTTACAACAATTATACCTTCTTCCAAATACACGGCCATTAGCAAAGATAGATCTATATATTGTAAATTAGAAGACTTGAATGGTTGTAAGTTGATAAAAGGTGATCACTACATCTGTGACACTTCTCTTACCTTTTCTACTCTGGTTTCTCCTTCCTGTGAAACAGAACTTATTAGTAAAATACTTACCTCAATCCCCGATGTGTGCCTTACCAAGTTCTTCACTGGCAATGTAAATATCTGGCAACCACTGCGAAATAACAAGTGGTTATTCGTTATATCAGAAAATGTTAAATTAAGTATAGAATGTAATACTACAATTATAGAAATAAATGTAAGCGGTACTGGAATATTGTACTTACCTCAAGGATGTGTTGCTTATAATAGGGATATTAGATTGTTATCTAAAACTAGTATTAATATAAACTTGAAGCCTCTAGATGTTAAGTTAACTATTATAAGAGATATATGTTGTAATGAAACTAAATTTAAGAATATTGTATCAAAACTTATTTTTTTTTTTTTTTTTTTCTTTTTTTTTTTTTCTGCGTCTGGCAACACTATTGAACAGTCGTAAAATTTTAGCTCCTATAAATTTATTAGTGAAATAAATACAAATTACATCAGATAACTCCAATATCATCACAATAGTAGTGCAAAAATAATCATTTCAAAGAATTTTGTGTATATTAGTGTAAAAATAAGCTAAAAAGTGACGAATCAGCTGACCGTATTGTTCAATGTTATTTCACGTAAATACATAATGTTTCTCCTATAATAGGTAAAATTATTTTATTATACGTGTTTATTCATATACTCAACATTGAAAACAGGCGATCTATTTTCGTAAGTACAGAAAAGTTTTGATTTTAATTTACCGGTACATAACATAACCTCGAACTACCTACTTGTATTTTCTAAATTGTGTTTAATTGCACTTATTTGTCGAGAATATGAATACCCGTAGCCGTAGAGCCTTATCCCGCCAGCAGGAGGAGCCCAAACTTCAGCTGGTGTTGCAGGAACTTAAATCTAAAACAGAGCTCTGTTTACAATTAGAAAAAGAAAGAGAAGAAAATGAAAACTTGTTGATAGGTGCTTTAGACGATAGTAAAAAACTAAAATCTGAACTAGCTAGGCTTCATATTAGTTATGATGAAATTGTAATGCAGCGGACCCACCTTCAATCAATAGTAGATAGGTTTCAAGAGTGCAGTGAGGACAGTATGAAGGGACCTTGAGGAGGACTACCTTGCTGGAACAGGAGCTACGGGATGCCCAGGGGCACATCTTACACTTGGAGTCAGCTGCCAAGCAAGTCGTAGTCCAACAAACGGATAACCTTTATAACGAGCTAATGAGTGGTACTCCGCAGTTTGTTCCTTCTGCAACAGTTCCAAACCTGGACTTGTCTACTACAGATCTTACCAATGACAGTTCATACCAACTGGACAAGCCAGTTTATTTTTGCGGCAGGAATAAACTAAAAAAATACCTAAAAATAAAGAAATTCATTTTAAAATCAAAGAAACAATTAAAATATCATAGAATCTTAATCAAAAAGTGTAAAAATGTTAACTCTAGTTTAAAATTAAGAGAACAAGCTAAATTATCTATGTTAGAACTTAAACAAAGTCATTTAAAATATTACACTGACACACAACGCTTAGAGTCACAAATAAAAAATTTGCAATTTGAATTAGAGTATGTAACTAAGAAATATGAATGGTCTCTAAAAGACTAATAAGTGTTCATCAAGTATAGATAAGGTACTCAAAACATCTAATTATAATACTGAGCGCCTTAATACCTTCATAAATAACCACTCATGCAATATCAATTGCACAAGTCCTTCTCAATCATTGGAGAACCAGGCTTCCCTTACAACTTGCTCACCTTCTACTTCATTAGTGTATGAATTGTGTGACAGTGTAAAAAGTAATAGTCATACTGGATATACCAAACTAGTTTTATTTAGTGATGATATTGGAACTGATTTTAGTTCTTTTCTGATACAACAATTTAATTCAAATTATTATTCAATTATTAATAACTGTTATCCAGGTGCATCTTTAAATGAAATTATGCAAAAGATATTAGAATATAATTTTGACTCAAACAGTAAAATAATTATTTTCTGCTCAAACAGTACCTAATAGTATGTGGTGATTTTAATGTCGATTTACTTGTTAATACGCCTATGAGTTATAATATTTTAAATTTATTTAAATCACACAATCTTACAAACTTATTTTTGGAGCCTACTAGATATTGTAATACAATAGCCACTTGCCTGGATAATATATACAGCGATATGTTGCCAGAAAGTAAAAGTATTATAAAAAAGCTAGATTCAGACCATTGTGGGCAAATAGCATCTTTTAAAATCACTAAAGAAAAAGTTATAAAACGTAAAATATTATGTAGACCAATAACTGGTGACCGCTTGGAACGTATGAGGGTTGGACTTTGCAATAAAATTCCATTCTTAGACACTGGCTTAGATCCAAATGTAATGTATAAATTATTTTTTGATTCTTTTTACAACGAGTTCAACTCCATATTCAAGTCTAAGGAGGTCATGATTAGTGATAGTCCTACTTTCAGTGAATGGGCCACTGAGGGTATACACAAAAGTAGACAAAAACTTTATGAACTATACTCAGAAAGACAGCTTAATAGATCAGTTGCATTTCTAGATTATGTTAAAACTTATTCAAAAAAGTTTAAAGCAGATTGTTTAGCAGCTAAATCAAAATATATAAGTGATAAAATTCTCAATAGTGCAGACAAAGTTAAATCTACTTGGAAAATTATAAACGCGGAAAGAGGTCAACAAAAATTAAATGATAATCATTTTAAACTTAATATAAATGGTAAAATAACTACATCAGACTTCGAGGTCGCTAACGAATTTGAAATTTTTTTCTCCCGAATTCCTGTAGATTTGACAAAAACCCTAGGCTCTTCAACCCATATTGCAGAATCTTTGTTAAAAGCAAACGTTCCTTGTTGTAACGTTATATTTAAATTCAGTAAAGTTAACATAAACACTATCTTAAAAACTTTTAAATCTTTAAATATCAAGAAAACAGCTGACCTCTGGGGCATCTCTGTGTATTTAGTAAATTCTTTTATTGAAATGGTTGCTCCTGAACTAGTAATAATATTTAATAATTGTGTTGATAGTGGTGTGTTCCCTGCTTTAATGAAATCTAGTAAATTAATTCCCCTGTTTAAATCGGGTAGTACTTCAGATCCGTCCAATTTCCGTCCCATTTCTGTACTACCTACATTTAGTAAAATTTTTGAAAAAATTATGCTTAATCAAATGCAAAATCACTTTAACGTTAATAAACTATTACATACAAAACAATTCGGTTTCACTCGTGGTCGGTCCACCACTGATGCCGGTATTAAATTATTAGAGTGTATATACAGGGCCTGGGATGAGTCATATGAGGCTTATGGTGTATTCTGTGACTTATCTAAGGCCTTCGATTGCGTTCAGCACCAGACTTTAATTAAGAAACTTGATCATTACGGAATCCGGGGGACGGCCTTGAATTTCGTCAATTCTTACTTAAGTGATAGGGTCCAGAAAGTAGTGATCAATGGTAAACAGTCACCTGGTTCTCCTGTAGCAATGGGGGTACCGCAGGGTTCAATTTTGGGACCTTTTCTTTTTCTAGTATATATTAATGATCTCCCTCACCTCATAAGAGACGACCACGAGGTAGTTTTGTTTGCTGATGACACTTCTTTAATATTTAAAGTTAAACGTGGACAGCGCGAACTTGACGATGTAAACATTGCCCTCTCTAGGATAGCCCACTGGTTTTGTGCTAATAATTTATTATTAAATGAAAATAAAACTAAATGTGTAAGATTCACCTTACCTAATGTAAGACTTGTTAAAACCAGTGTTAAGGTTAGGGATGATATAATAGAATTGGTCGATGACACTGTCTTTCTGGGCATAACGTTAGACTCCAAATTGCAATGGGGGCCTCATATCGGGAAAATTTCGGCCAGGCTTTGTTCAGCAGCCTATGCAGTCAAAAAGATCCGACAACTTACAGACATTAAAACGGCGCGTCTTGTCTACTTCAGCTACTTCCACAGTATCATGACATATGGCATACTACTGTGGGGTAACGCTGCCGATATTGAATGCATCTTTGTGTTGCAGAAGAGGGCTATCCGGACTATCTATGGAATGGGGTCTCGGGAGTCATTAAGAGATAAGTTTAAGCATATTAACATCCTTACAGTGTATTCACAGTATATTTATGAAATTTTATTGTATACCCACAAGAACAAAAGTAAATTTGTGAAAAATAGTGATAATCATAATCTAAACTTAAGAAATAAGGATAAACTGGCTGTTCCTAAATTTAGGCTTCATAAAGTGAGTAATTCTTTTGCGGGGAACTTTATTCGAATGTACAATACATTGCCAACCGAAATAGCAAATTTATCTGTCAATAAATTTAAAAAACTAATAAAAAGTAAATTGTGCCATAAAGCTTATTATAGTATTAATGATTTCTTAGATGACAAGGCGGCCTGGTTGTATCAACGTAACGAATTGCTCCTTTCTAAATAACTCTGTATTAGATTTAAGATGAAATATTTTGAAAAAAGCCGAGCTGAGTTTCTTGAGGGCTCTTCTCAGTCTCGTTGCATTTTGGAACCCTCGGTAGAGTCACACCAACTTCTTACGAATCTAAAAAAAATCAAAGATAATAAACGTTATTTTATTTTATTTTTTATTTTAAACTATCTCCCGTAAATTTAAAAAATATCCATTTAGACAATACTGTTTTTCAGAGTCCAGAATTGTTGAAAGGACTCAACGACATAATCAATAAGCCCGATATCGCCTTGCACGGCGATAGCTATTTCTATATTATAATTTGTATAATATTAAGTTTAATTATCTCTTATATTCTATTCGAATGTTACAAAAATCCTAGAATTATTAAAAAATGTACACTGCTATGTAGAAAATCCAAAGATCCCGAACGTGCTGAATCCTCTGATGAAGAAATAGAAATTCCCGTGACGATCCCGGTTCCTTCCCTGAGAATCGGCTAGTCCTGTCCTTCTCCTTCCTTCCCTTCCGTAAACCTCGTTACCACCCTTACGGTTTACTCTTAACCGGGGGGCTGTTACGGATCCCTAATGTTGGGATAATCGCAAACGCAGGTTGATCCCGTGGTGCAGAGCAAGAGGGCTGCATCAGCATTTTACGCCTGCCCTCGCGTTACGTGAGAGCTCGCGTCCATTCCCCAGTTGTTCCCAATCCTCCGTCGCGTAAGGTCTTACCTACCAAATCGTTACTACATCTACCTAGTTTAAGTTTTACCAGTTCTAATAAAAGTTAGTTATAAGTTTTGTGAATATACATTTTGTGCAAATCAAATAGTTTTTAAAAAAAAAAGAGATTTTCGAGGTGCAGTGTAACAAAACGAATATTAAGATGAAGTACATTTAGCGAGTTTCTATTGACACATGAATACAACCAGTTGTTTATATTATCAACACACTTAAAATTAACGACGTTATCACATATAAAATCGAGACAATTGATGTTCGCGAATTTTGAATACATTTGGCACACAGTTAAAATATTAGTTTATAATATTATATTATACCTACACATGTATATAGGCCTATATATGCCTACATACATCCGCACATATTACATATTTTGTATCACCTACCTACTTAGACCGCACAAGTTCGTTAATGTCCGCCTCTGTTCTTATCCAGAATCCTCGTTGTCCTTCACTTTTTTTTGCCAGAACTTTGCCATTTGCTACCCACACAAATTGATATATTCCCTGTAATTGTTTTTTTGTATGCCAAATCAAGCTTTTCGTAGTTTTCGACCGATCTTCATTAATATATATTTTATTCGAATCAGTTCCTCCCGTGATATCTTTGCTTCTCAAGTCTGTTAGTGCCTGACGTTTGGCCAGCCAGCTATTTCGCGTCTCAACTCCCGTAGGTTTGAAGCCCACTAGAATCGCAGGTGGTGTTGCGCCCGGCTTGTGTGGCTGGCTCCGCCTCGCCCATTCGATATCATCACAGCTAACCCCTATTTTGTTACCAATCTTGACGACTATATCCATCACATTTTCACTTTGTACTTGTTCTATCCCAACTATTTCAATGTTATTTTTACGATGCGACTGAGCAAAATCGTGTACCTTTTCTTCCAACGCGAGATTACACTTCTCTAAATATATACATTTATTATTCATGCTCACCACCTTCTTCTCGAGCGTTGAGATTTTTTCTTTAGCTTGTTCTTGTTCGGACAGCAAAGAGTCGTACTTATCGGATAACATGCTAATACTATGTTGGATGGTGTCCAGATGCTTTTTTATATCAGGTATTGTATTCACCTTCCTTTGGATATCCTTTAGTATTTTCTGCAGCCCTTGGACGTCCTCTTCAGGCCCCTCCGTATCGGTACCCTCCTCTTCACAGTTGTTACAGTATATGCGGTCAATTCCAGCTTTCATATCCGCTTCCAATCCCTTCACACAGCTCCTGTGAAAGGTCCCTTGGCATGAACCCTGACACATAAAATATGCGCCTTTCTTCGCAAGTACTCTTTTACGCTTAAGGCCGTAGGTGGTTAACCCTTAAGAGAATTTTTAGGTAGAAATATTTTTAACAATTTATCATTATATTCGATAGGGCAATGTTACTAGGTCCTAGCATTCCCTACGAGTTTATAAAATAGGTAATTACATAGACAACATATATAGATAGGTAATACATATCTAATTATAGCATTTAGGGGTGGAGTAATTTAACCTCACCGTCCTAAATGTTTTCTTGTACATTTTGTGGCAAGAAATTCAGCACCGCCTTATCCTGATATTTAATTCGATAATATATTAATTACTTTATACACGATTGAAACTACAATACCGTGGCTCGATTCATCTCGGAGTCTAAACAACTATAGGTTTACTTTAACTTACTAACAATCTATGAAATAGCTATTTGGTAACATTCTAATTATAGATCGCGCGGTTGACATTATAGAAGCTATTCTGTTCACAGCACTTACCCCGGGAACTCGGGAACACAAACACTGATTTTATTAACTAAACAACTGTTGCAGATATTGTTCTTAATAATTAATGGCAAGGGCAGCTGTTTTTAAATTAAATTATTTAATTATAATTATTTATTGGGTAAATTGACAGGTACCAATTATGACGTAAGCTGTGCCTTGACGAGAATTTCAATAATGCGAATGTCTCTGCACGGGTTTATCTAACATCGGCCGCGGTAACTGAGTGGTGCCGTATCCCTTCCCGGTCGCTTAGTGACGAAACAAACTACACATCGATGTCCGCGCTCGCGCTACCATTGACCGGCGGCTATTTCTTATCTGTTCGATCTCAAACTACTTCACAGAACAATGAGCGAAGGAATTTATGTACCTATTGTTTAAACCCGTTCCTTGGCCTTCTAGTATGTTCCATTTAGTGATGTGAACACACGTAATATATTTGATGTCGATGTTTCCACATCGTAACAAACCGTAACGTTCAAATGATGTTCTCTGTAAACAAAATAATGTGCTTTAATTAACGTCGGAGTGCAATTTCTGTATGTAAGTACTATTCCCTATTCTGTGACGTAACGGTCATTCACGACACGTATAGAAAAATAAAATTTAAAGATACATTCTAGTTGTCACACAGTTCAGTAGATAACGTCATCGTTCTATGTAAAAGAAAACACGTCAAAGATTAACACAAAAACCGACTTCAAATTACCGGAATGGGACCAAATAATTGTCAGAATGGGGCCACAAGGGAAGCAGTAACTTTCAGTTAGAAATAAAATTTCAAAATCGATTTACCCCGTCGAAAGATAAGTATAAGGTAACAAACATAAAAAAACATAGTTACCTACAATCGAATTGAGAACCTTAGCTCCTCTATGGCTCTATGGCTTCGTTTCAAGATATTTAAGCAAATAATGTAAAAGAGTACATGTAAATCCATTTAGTGTATAAGACTCTATCTTTTACAAATCACAGACAACAATGTAAAAGAAATAGAATCGATATAAAACAACAAAAAATATTGTGAGCGAAGCGAGCGTAACGAGCGTAGCGAGCGGAGCTCCTTATCAGGTGACTCAAATACAACTCGATGTGAAATTGTTTCTCGACAACTACCCAACCGATTTTCACTCAAAAATCAAGCATTCTCAGGAGCAGGTTTTGTCGAAGGCCGAATTTTGATTTAGGACCCTCAAAAAAGTTATTGACCAAAAATATGACAGTAGTCGCTCGCTCAATTGCATGCCTAGTATTTATCTATAAATAGACATAGGAGAATACTACATTTAGCCAGACACTTTGTTGGTCTCATGCATTTGTCTCTGGTCGCATGCAATGATATTCCACATTTATTTATTAAAAACCATAGGTCGTATGTAACTGTGGCCTTTTTTATTTTATTTCGCGGTCCAAGGTCGTGACCCCACCTACGCCCTTTGCCGAGCGCCCCTGGTTAGCACTAAAAGAATTTCGCGCATGGCGCCCGGCGCGGCGGTTCTAGTGGCGCCCAGCAGTTTTCGTGGCGCCCGGCAGATGTAATAGTGGCTGCCATACCTGCGATATCGATAAGGCCCCATTATAAAACAAATACATAAATATATTGTTCTAATCATTTAGATAGTCTGTATCCCACGTGTCATAAAGGACGTGACTTGTACTTACAAAATTGGATCACGTAGTTTGTCACTCACGTATATGATAGGAAAGTAGGTATTTCTCTTTGACTTGTAGTTATTGGGGCAGAATAGTGATCAGTCGTAAATAGGAGCTATTTTTAAGGACCTGAGTAGCAAAGAGTGTGTAATGCACCTCTGCCTTTATATATATGCGTGATGTTGATTGTGTCTGCAATTCGACCAAACCTCGATATTTTCCGTGAACCGACCGCCCTCTGACCTTCACAACCCATGGGCGATATCGAAGTTCTGTAGTTAGACCAGTCGGATTTTTGTTTTAGGGATTTATTTGATATTCCTATATTTGGAAAAGATAGAACAGAATATTGATACAAAGGTTCCACGTATGATGGAGGAGTAATTGAGTTACTTTGTCAATTCACAGGAGCTCAATTTCAGCTGAAAATTTAATGCTTCTACGTTTGCCTATTGGTAACCTATTGCCTCTCTGTGAGAGTGAATTATAAATTAAATCAATTAGTAACAATTTACGAGAGTGCTTGAAAATATATTTTAGGACGTACATTAAACGAAACGAACGTACTTTTTTTTTTTTTTTTTTTTTTTTATATTTGGTTCGCCAAATTGACGCCGCCCGCCTGGTGGTAAGTCGTGACGACGTCTAGCGATTGTGGGCCACTCTCACAGCACACATTACTATTGAGAGTGGCCCTCAACTTGACGACCTACTGATGTGCCTCTTCACGCTCCGCTTAAAGAACCCAGGATTATATGTGGGAGGAAACACGTGCACAGGCAGGGCGTTCCAGGCCACTATCGTTCGGCAGAGAAACGAACGTTTAAAACGTTCGGTTCTCGCGAACATGCTATCCACTGTGTGGGGGTGGCATCTCTGCCCGGCACGAGTCGTTCGGGATCGGAAGGAAGAGGGTGGGATCAGATTGAAGAGCTCTTCAGAACACTCGCCGTGGTAAATACGGTAGAATGCGGCCAAGGAAGCTATTGTTCGGCGCTGAGCTAGCGGCTCAAGGCTTCCCGTTACCTCCGGACAACCAATAATACGGATAGCCCGTCGCTGCATAGCGTCGAGAGCGTCCAGCAGATACTTCGCGGAGCCGTCCCAGAGGTGAGAGCAGTATTCGACGCAGGGTCTAATCTGCGTCTTGTACAGCAGACACCTCTGGTCCGGTGTAAAGAATCTCTTTACCTTATTCAGTATTCCTAGTTTCCGCGAAGCTAGCCCTATACATCTTTCGATGTAGTTTTTATTATTGAGCTCTCGACGAACGTCTATGCCAAGGATATCAAGGTTGTCCTTCATTGGTAATAATGCATTCTGAAGAGAGGGTAGGGGAAGGAAAGGGGATTTCTTCGCAGTAAATGCACACGCCTGTGTTTTGCGGGCATTGAACTCGACCAGGTTCTCGGTACCCCATTGAGAGATACTGTCGAGGTTACGGTCGAGATCAGCCACGAGTCGTCGTCTCTCCTCCTCAATCTCAGATCGCCCCGCCGTCGGACGAACCGAGTAACTCCCGTGCAGTGTGCTGTCATCTGCATAGCAATGAATGTTCCCGAGGGATAGCATATCATTGATATGCAGAAGAAAGAGAGTTGGTGATAGTACGGACCCCTGCGGTACCCCGGCATTCACTTGCAAGAAGCGAGAAGCCTGGCCATCGCAGAGGACCCGCACTCGGCGCTCGTTTAAAAAGCTGGCAATCCAGCTGCACAGTTGAGGAGGTAGACCATATGCCGGAAGCTTGGAAAGGAGCGAAGCATGCCAGACCCTATCGAAGGCTTTGGCGATGTCCAGGCTAATAGCCAAGGACTCGCCGTGCCTTTCCATAGCCCCACCCCAGACATGCGTTACGAATGCCAGAAGATCACCCGTTGATCGCTTTGGCCTGAAGCCGTATTGTCGATCATTGATTAGCGAGTGATCCTCTAGGAATTGCATGAGCTGCTTATTTATAAGGAGCTCCACACCCCACCTTAGTTCCATCGGTTATCTTCGATAACCTCAGTCACGGTGGGGTAGAATGCCCAATAACTCTTTGTAAAATCATTTACCTAAGCCAACGTTCCACATTTTAATGCCGTTCAATACACTACCGTTCCGTCAATGGTTAACCAATTTCACTTGCTAGATGATTGCTTTCGTACAGCAAACTAACCCGATGCATGTTTGTTAACTCAGTCACGGTGGGGTAGAATGCCCAATAACTCTGTGGAGTAGAATGCCCAATAACTCTTTGTAAAATCATTTACCTAAGCCAACGTTCCACATTTTAATGCCGTTCAATACACTACCGTTCCGTCAATGGTTAACCAATTTCACTTGCTAGATGATTGCTTTCGTACAGCAAACTAACCCGATGCATGTTTGTTAACTCAGTCACGGTGGGGTAGAATGCCCAATAACTCTGTGGGGTAGAATGCCCAATAACTCTTTGTAAAATCATTTACCTAAGCCAACGTTCCACATTTTACTGCCGTTCAATACACTACCGTTCCGTCAATGGTTAACCAATTTCACTTGCTAGATGATTGCTTTCGTACAGCAAACTAACCCGATGCATGTTTGTTAACATGAACACGTTAAGATCACATTTTTAAGATAGATAAAGGTGGGACAGAATGCCCAATATCACTTTGGATTGGGAAATAACGTAACTAAACGAATATTCCACATTAATATCATTTGAGCACGCTGTCCCACTGTTCGTACGTTCGCTGAAGCTCCTTGCATGTTCATTAGGGAACTATTTTGTAGAATCACAATTACGATAAGCTAAAACGTACTTACCATTTTAATGTCTTATAATTTGTACATTCTAGAATATAGCGAAAAACGTAAACTTGTTCGTCATGATGATAGTTTTATAAATGCTATAGGATATTAAATTAAAAAACTGAAAACTATATAATAATATATATTTTTTTTTTTTTTTACAGTTTTACTTAGTTTAGTTTATTAAAATAATTATAATTTGTTAAGTCTAGGTACTTATATAAGACAGGACAGCACACTTAATTCTAGTTAAATCCAATAAGCTAGCAGTCCCGTTATTAGTAGACCTTAGTCCGGTATAACGGGTCTGATCACAAGACATCATGTCACAGGGCTAGTTACGTCACTTTCACACTACATGTAGGATCTCAAATGATATACATCACAAAACTTCGTGTTTAGTGCACATGACATGTGAATATTATTTGCTTATTTTATGCTAACTTATAAAAGGTACGTAGCTTATAAAAGGTCTGTAAGAAGAGCGGATTTTCCTGATGCAAGCATATATTTGTGCAATAGGAGATCTCTCCAAACATTGTAGTCATGTACTTAAAAGAAACAGTAAATAAACATTTTTATTTACTAATTTAAAAATTAAAAATATTGGTATGACCCCATGCTCGAGTTGAAATCTTATCTTTTGCAATTACTCTTTTATCATCATCACCAGACAACGCAATTTTTGTTACAGCACATGTAAATAGCTCATGTTTTATTGACTTAAATAAAACATTTGTTTTATGAACAATGTCACCATCATAAAGTGTTTTTTCATAATCAGTAACGTTAAGGACACGTACAACATTCTTTTTAATACCCTTGGCTTTTTTAATTGTGCTGTGAATGGTGTTGATACAATATAACTTCGATCTCAATCCAACAAATTCGCTTATTATTTTACCAGCCATTTCATCTTTAAACAAGCCTGGTATTTTTTTGTTCTGTATGGGTAACGTATACACATTATTTTTACAAAAATTGCTGGTGTCAAAGTAAGATAAAAAGTTATTTTTTATGTCTTCATAGAAATCATGGGTTTGTATTTGATACACAAAACTATCTGTATCCGTGTAACACATCCGTATCCTATCCTTGTAAAAAGGTTGCATTACTGAATAGTGAAAATCATACATATGACTTTTTGATAATTCTAGAACAGCAAAGCCAATATATATTGGTTTGTTCAAAGTTATTTGTTCAGGATTTAACTGCACCGCTACTAGATTTTTAGGGAAAACCGTTGCACTATGGAAATTTGGACGAGCAATAAGGTTTTGTGCGCATTTTCTTCTTTTAGTTATGTTTTTGATATCTCGCCACTGAGAAACTAAATGGACATTAACCCTGTTTTCAGTATTTTCTAAAGTTTTTCCAAATACACTATTATTCAAGAGCTTAAAAAAATCTTGTTCGAAAGTTGAAGAACTTTTTTGTCTCAGTTTGGTATTTAAATCAATATATTGTTTTAAATATGGGCTTTGTCGAAAACTGATTATTCTATGAATCTTCTTCAATATTAACCCATGTTTCATACAAGTTTGTAAATGCACGTAATGAATAACATATTTAAATTTATCATATAAATTAGGGATTAGCTTAGAACTCTTTCCCCCGGGGGGTATAAATTTTTCAGAACAAAATGGTAAATCGTTGTGTAAGTTATGCAAATGCTTAGGGTATACTATATCCACTTCCAAAATAAAACCACAATCTGCATCAATTGCAATTTTCGTTATATCTAAATTGTTAATTTCTTGTTGAGTGAGAAATTTGAAGTTGGATATTGACACATACTATACCCATACAAATTATTACAATCTATATAAGAGACATAGGAATCAGGTTCCGAAGATTTGTAATCCGGTAAGTATAT
This sequence comes from Nudaria mundana, assembly GCA_963556515.1. Classification (NCBI taxonomy): domain Eukaryota; kingdom Metazoa; phylum Arthropoda; class Insecta; order Lepidoptera; family Erebidae; genus Nudaria; species Nudaria mundana. Next base: position 8,747,982 of record OY748305.1, on the reverse strand, counting down.
GTTATTTGCTTTCGCATGCCTGTGAGAGCAGAGGCACACTCCTCCTCTTATACCACTTTGTAACATGCGTATCATAGACAAGTCATTAATTAGTTCCAATTGAACACATGTTTTTAATAACATAGCGTCAAAAGATAAAATGGGTGCAGTTAAATAAAAAGCTGGATCTAAGTGATAATGTCGTTTACAAGTCTGTCTAAAATTTTCAAAAATATCTGCTAATAAAAGCACATCAGTTTGTAGGTATAGATCCGTATAACCACCTAAACTAGTAATTCTAAATGTTGACCAAACTAAATGTGCATGTCGGTAATCATCTTCAGAAACATTTTCATCATTGAGGGAACTATAAAAGTATTTCTTTGGAGGCAAACATTTTTCATCATACCGTTTCCACGAATCCATGTATTCATATGGATAAATGCCTTTGCGAGTAAGTAATTGGAATTCATCTCGGACAGGGAAGTGATTTTGTAAATTTTTAAACATTTCTGGTTTTAAAGTTTTACATAATTTGTTTAAGCTTGTCCCCAAAAATTTAAACGAATCAAGAAAACGCATTTGAAAAAACTTATTATTTGAAACTGATACAAATTTCGTAAATGAGATATAGTTTTCTTTATTTTTAGGTATTATCTTTATTTCACCAGGGACGTCACCCAATGCTTTAATAAATAAATGACAATCATAACCAGCTAAGTTATGAAAAAAAATGGGGACAAATGCAGGGCATTTATATTGCAAATTACAAAACGAATGCGCAGCTCCACGATAGCGACCGGTAAGATGACAATGATCACGGACTTTGTCCCAAAAAAGAAAGTTTTGACATATATGACAACGTGTTGCATTTTCAAAATCATACCTGTCCTCCGTGGAAAATATCATTGCAGCTGGTGACTTAATTATATCATAAATTTTTTGCACGTCTTTAATTATATAGTCAACAAACCGCTTATCACAGTCTGGACCTCGATATGACACGTAACGATTATAGCTAGGTTCATCAGAGCATACAATATAATAACCAAAAGCAACCGGTACGTGTTGGTGAAACATATTCATATTTTTACTAGAACAATTAGGCTCAGTACTTGTTTGTAGCATCGATTCAAAATCTGCATAAATACAAAAAGGCATAGTTTGTTCCCGTTCATAGTTTTTAAACTTAAGTAATTACTGAACCTCTGTTTGGAAGGACAGTTACTACACCTCCACATAAATGGTTGTTAAGTTCGTCAGCGGTATTGAAAAAATATCAAACATAAATCGCAAAGATGTAATCTGCTGTGATGAGATGTGACTTGACTTCTAAAAAGTCTGGAACAGTCTTTGATCAAGCAATAATGAGAAGAATTATTATTTTCTAAAAACAGAAGGTGTATCATTTTTCCGTTGTATTTAAGGTTGAATTCAGATTTATACAAAGGACCTACAAAGTTTTTGTGATTTTTTAAACCATAAATTATATATTAACTTTATATGTGGATTGTTTTTTTCAAATGTTCTAATATCATTAAAGGTTACAGGAAAAGACATTCCTCTTAAGTTAAATATTTCTCGAAAATTAGGATAAGAAGACGTTCTTTCAGGGTGTTTCTTAGCTGGATATAAAGCCGCTGTTACACACCATAAAAACAATAGTGATCATTATTCAAAATATTCAAACATGCTTTTTTAGCCTGAATTAATTTGGGTAAACTGATATAACTAGAACCACCAAGTGGTTGGTATTTATTGAGATTCATCTCAACATACAAATTGTTTATAAATGTCCATCCACTATCACGACCTTCAAACTCTTCAATAGATGTTTTTAAATAATTAACTGTTTCAATATACATTTTTTCGAAATCGAAGTTAGAATATAATATTTTATTTTTGGTTCCAAAAGATTTCACTTCTTGTGAATTATCTTTGAATTTTAAAAATGTACCAAAAAACTCAAAGTTTACCTTAACACAAGTATGCTTAGCAAGGAATTCATTTAAAAGAGATTTTAATCGGTCAAAAATACTTGAAAAAAAGGATTCAATTGACGCTCCTTGATGTTTATCACGAGCTAATATTTTATAGGTTAATATACGACTGCGAAACGCTGAGTTTATGATTTCTACACCATCACTATGTTTTATTGTTTGACTACTTTTCCTATGTGAACTACTTCGCAAATGTCCTACCCATGATTTACTGGGTACTGATGTGTTACACGCAGTACAAAAAGGCATTATTATTAAATAAAATATTTGCTCCTACAACACTAAGTTTAAAACATAAAAAATTAAAGAAATTTATGTATTATAGATCTACACACTTAAAAAAGTTTGCGATCACTTTGAAAATTAGATACTTATATTTGTGATATAGAAGATTTTTTCTGATAAGATTCTAAAAATATTAAAAATTAGAATTAGAACGTGAAACAATAAAGATTAAACGTAGGTAAACATTTTCTGTTGATTGGGTTAAATTTGAAAATATATCAGCTTTGTAAGTGATCTCAAACTATTTTTGATGTGTGTATATAAAATAATATACATAAGGTATATCTAAAAAAATTAAATCTACTTTATAAAAATCTTATCCGCATAATGCACTGGTTCAGTGTCTTGAAATTCTTTATATGCATGTCCTAGAAAGTCTTGAAGTGACTCCCAAGATAGTGAGGACTCATCGCACTGTAATTTTACAGTCACCAACGCTGTCCTGTAGCGCACATCAGGGGCGTGTGATATGTAATCGTTGGTTTTATAGAGTTTAAAATCAACCACATACCCTCCTTCCGTTTTCTTGGAGCGACGAGACGTCCCAGTTGAAACACGACTTGAGAAACTGGAAGCTAAGTCGTGCCGTGGTTCTCTGCAACTGCCTTCTTCAGCCCGCAAAATATTCAAAATATTTGTTTTCTTCGTTCTGTAAATAGAAAAAAGTGTTAATTATAAAAGTACTTATTCAAAGTGACCAAGAACTTGGGATCAAAACACAAAAAGTTATAGTATTTAAACGTGTAGGTATTGAAACGTACAAGTATTGTCAAAAGATCTATCTATGTATATAAATTAAGTGTGTCACTCATTTGTGTAAAATTAAGTTAAAGGTGTAAACTACACCTTATTCAATTTTAATTAAAATGTGACGATGTTAAACTTAGTTGAACATAATGAAACCTACCTCTTTGTGGTGTTAAACTCGGGTGAAGTGTTTTTTCGTTGTACACTTTGGGTGCAGCTGGGCTTCGGTTGTTTTTGCTTTTTCTCTACCACCTGTTTGCGTTTCTTTGGTGCTACACACTCAGACTCTACTACAGAAGAAGTTTCAAACTCCGAATCAGACCTGTTAAAATACAATCAAATTATAAACAAATATATTCCCAAGATTTTCCGAATAGATATATTGCTAGCATCACGGCTGATTATAGATAATGCAGCCGGCGGGAATTAACCAAGCAACTCACTACTCAGTGGGATAACATAATCAGTAATCACATTTTATAATAATATGCGTTAATAATTATCAGCCGGCAGGAATTAACCAAGCAACTCAGCTGGATAATAATTAACTAAATAATAATTAATAATTATCAGCCGGCAGGAATTAACCAAGCAACTCAGCTGGATAATAATTAACCAAATAATAATTAATTTAATAGCACTTACTCACATTTTCTTGTTGGAGAAGATCACTGGAAGATACTGGAGCGAATGTAATTTATTTGAAAAATTGATGGGTTTTTATACATAAAAAGTATCAATTCAGCAATTATCACCTCCCAACAAAATTAAAACTTAACTTATTATTTATATAGGTGTATTAATTAATTTATGTTAGTTACGACTATTTAAATCAAAATGATTGAAAACTCATTTCGTCTAATTGCACTTTTGTTTTTACAATTGAAATACAAAACCATGTCTTTACCAACACCGCCAAAGCTAATTCCGATTAATTCCGACGAATGTTATGATTTCTGTATGATAAAATGTAATTATAATTTATGTAGGTATGTTCGTTGATCGTCGTCGATAAGTATATGATATGGTAACTATATAATTATGTATAGGTACATGAAAAGTATTAATGAAATATACTCATACCATTGTGCAGAAGTAAAATTATGCAATTTATTGGTGATTTAGGTAAGGACCGTCGTCTATACCTAAATCACCAATATAAGCTGACCGTTAGTACACGGTAGGTATTTAATTATTTTTAAAAGGTAGACGTACCCTGGAAGTTACCTAGTTTGCGTCACAATTATAGAAGTTTCAAATTGCTATGCACGGTTTTCATGGGTGTGTGTGTGTGTGTGTGTGTGTGTGTGTGTGTGTGTGTGTGTTAGTGTGTGGAAGCAAGGTATCTGTTAGTTTACTTACTCAGCGATACAATATTAAAACGACATCGTATTAACCGACTTCTAAAAAGGTGGTTACTTTATTTATCTATAGGTATGTTGGTTTATGGTTCTCAAATTTGATACAAGGTATGGTTAACGGTATTCTATTAAAAATCCTTTGGAATCGTTTCGATAAAAATAATTTTACAAAAATATTACTACAGACTTATCCCACAAATATGTTAACAAACATTACAAATAATCATTTAAAATATAACTTTTAAATATTAGCAAATAGTTTTGGTATGTGCTTAAACTATATGGTAATATACCTCTTTTTATCCAAGTCGGCTAACAACGTACCTTTATACAAAGCTACGACCAATGTTAAGTCAGCAGTTTGTTCATGTATGTTCTACTTGTTTACCTATGTGTGTTATCGCCACATCGTCACATCGTTCCTATACGCGAGGAATGTCTCATATTCTGTTCCCACAATATCTACCATTTGCATCGAGCTACCAAACACGCAGTGCACTACGTCCTTCAGAGGATTAAAAGGAAGATCCAAAATAAAAGCAATGTCATGTAAGTAATTACTTATAATGTTAATTATTTGATTTATAATTCTTTGTTAGTTTACCTACTAAATATCTAATTTATTAGGCGACGTAGTTTTCTATGGAAGTCCTTTAAATTAAATTTTATACGATTATCCTTAATTTTCGTATAACATTTAAGTTCTGTACAAAATTCAAAAAGTTGTAAATAAAATAATGAACGCTGAAATATTTAATCTCTTGCTAGCACTTAATTGCACATAAAGTAGAATATTTTATCAAATTTGAATAGGCTCTGGTGTCTCAATTAGAGTGGCTTCCGAAGAAGTTGTGTAGGTTTGACATATTCGGACTACATTTGCCGATTTTCAATAATTAGACTTAAACCTACATTTAATTTTATTTTCAGATATTTTATCATCACGGATGAAATTGACAAGGAACCCTCATGGACAGCGCGGTGAACCACATAATCAATTTGTAAGTAGATACCTATATATTTTGGTCATTCCAAAAAGTGTAAAATTAAAGTAGCACGTAGTTATACATAATGTAGAATATTTTATCAAATTTGAATAGGCTCTGGTGACTCAATTAGAGTAGCTCCCAAAGAAGTTGTAGAATATAATATCATCAGTAAGGAATAATGTAGGTATTCTTTAGAATAGCTGGAGAGTTTAGACAATACAAAATATGAAATATTAGGAATACCTATTGTAGTTTATTTCGTATGATACTAACTGATAAGGTGCCTGTAGGTATTTAACTGGTCACCCGATTCTATATTAGTATGTCGAATAAATTATAGTGGCTATTATGGGTGACTACATAACGCTACTACGAGTATACGTATGCGTGGCCTGACACGCACTTGTCCGGATTTTTTGATAGAGTGGTTCTCAAACTGTATTAGATATTTTCGATTCGACTCACCACTTATAATATGATATCACTAGTACTACTTACGCTTTTAGTCCTAACTTTATTTATAAGAAGAAAGTTGGAGCTTCAACACAGACTCTTAAAATAAGCAATTACATAATTATTGTGTTTTTATTATATTCCTTATCTGATATTGATAACGAAATACGTCATCATTCACGTTACAACACGTTTGAAATTCATAAGAATTTCACAACTATTAAGTAGGTGCATAACAATAACATTATGCACATACGAATTATTGAATGGTTGAATTTCAAGTTCTAACTTGATCATCATACCAATAAATGCTTTATGTCAGCATAATTTGATATATCAACTGCGTTAGAAAAAATATTATTACCTAGTTCATTCTTTATTAAACAGTCAATACGAGCATATCTAACATGGTAGGTATTTTATAACTTTCAATCTATTGAAAATTTCAATCTATTTACAAAATACTTAGTATGATTTATTACTAATGTTTTAAATAATTTTCAGAATACCAACTTAAACAAATTTTCAAACGGAATAGAAGAGAGCTCTCCTGAATATCTTCCAGACCTGCAAGATCAGTTCGACTTGGACAACGCAATGAATAGACCTTGGATAATAACACCCAATGAAGAAGTAAAAAGAAACAAAAAGAAAACTAATCGAAGAAGACCAATTACAAACAAACGCAGTGCATTGAATTCCTATATTATTAACAGTGAAAGAAGAAAAGGACGACGTTTAATAAAAATTACGATCAAGGAACTCAGTGAGTCAAGAGACGACGAAGATGAAGGTAAGGAGATAATCACTGCACAGTATATTGTACAAGATACGGTAGATGAGATATCGGATCAAGCTGAAAAATTAATTCACAATATTTCCAAAAAATTGTGTGGCTACTCATATCACATTTTTTAATTAGTTAATAATTCATTAATGTAACTAGTAGATAAAGTGATGACATATTTAGATTTTATTAAAATTTTATTTACTGTGAAAATATGTGTTAAAAAAATTTCAATATTAAGTTGTGTGTTAAAAAATAGGTAATAATTGTGTGGCTACTCATATCATATTTTTTAATCAGGTAATAATTTATTAATGTAACTAGTGATGACATATTTAGATTTTATAAAAAATTTATTTACTATGAAAATATATGTTAAAAAATTATAAATATTAAAAATGTGTGTTAAAAAATAAAAAACCATTTACTTTAAAAAATTGTTTTATTTATTAAAACTGCGTATAGGAAGACATATTACCTTTCTTGCTCTATTAAATAGTTCTTTATACATAAAACATTTTTAAGTGCACATTGTTTAATATGATTAATACAATTAAAACTGGTTTCAATATTTGAATATTTGTTATGCAACAGTGATAAATTTGGACACTTGTCTTCACCAAGATCTATACAAATACAATTCATACAAAGATCTTGAATCCACTTAACTTTTTCTAAGCCCTTCACAATAATTTCTTTATTTTCTAGATAAGGAACAATTATACGTCGAAATTCTCTATAGTCGATATAACCTTCATTCCAGTAAATCCCTCTGTTTCTCTCCAACCACGTAACTTGTTTTTTTTCATTCGTAGTTAAGTATTTAAATAAGTATGGAGGCTTTATTAAGAACGTTTGGGTATAAACACGAGTGGCCAGAGCTAATTCCTTGACTATAAAGTTATTACAAGTGTCTTTAAACCCCTGGACATCCACTATAATCGTATTCGGGTTCATGATAATTTTCTCACAGTGCTGCTTAATGGTTTATACTCAATTATACAGTCGTTCAATATAAGACAATATGCCGAAGTTTGATCTGGTATATCAATGTCACTTTCAATTTCCACTCTGACATCCACAACAGGACCCGACTTAAGATTATCTGCTTGTCTAGAACAATCTACGACAAATAACGGAGCAATATTTTTAAATTGTTTCTCACTTAATAACGGTTCACCACGACGACCTCCGTAATATGAGTGTTGAAATCTGGTGTATTGTTCATATATTAACGCAATTCTGTTATTCGAGAAACTTGAATTTAAATTTTCATAAGGGAAGTAGGTTGAATTTAGGTATACTCTAACATCACGAACGTCACAGTGATCAAACTGAGACATATCCAATTTAGGATTATTTTTTCTATTTGTTTGCAGACCAATAATAACAAATCTTGGTTTCTCTATTTGCGATGATGTTTTTATGGACCAAGTTCACGACCAATTCATATAAATCCCAATTCCTGAATATCATCTGGAGTGGTCGGTCTTTTTCTAACAGTTTTAACATATTTATTTTTTCTCTATCGGATACTTTGACATGTGGTACTCGCCATATTATTTTATTTATAATAATATCTTCTACCGTCTCACCAGCGCTAAGTTTTAGGGCGTTCAGATTAGTATTACTTCGTAACAATATTAATTCATGTTTGCTGTTTATCACTACTTTCTTGAAATCTTCTGCAAAACCAAGAATGTTACAGAGGGGTATGAAAGCAGAAAAGCTACCCCCATTTGTACTATTTATACCATCGATATTCCAACCCCAAGCATTAGATACTTTAGCCTCGTTTTCGTTCATTGATATTAATGATTTCATTGTGGTAGTTATACCAGCGTTTTTTATTTTATCTATTTCCACTCCATTTATCTCATACCTTATATCTTGAAACAAGTAAAGTAAACTATTGTTTGTGAAATGAACGCTACTGACTCTCTCTTTAGAATTTTCAGCCTTGTTTACAACAATAGTTCCTTCCAAAAACAAAGTGCTTGCTGATGGTAATATATACAAGTCTTGTTGATTAATAGGTATCCTGATTTCATCGCTTCTATTGAAACTTGTTACGTAAGGCTTGTAAGAGTGAAATTCAATTCCTTCCACAGAGTTGTTGTATGCAGGAGCGGATAAAACATCTAGTATATTCATTTTAACAAACCAATCGCTTTAAGAAAAGCTTTATTATTGTTGTTCAATTTTATGACCTTTTTGGATCGAGCTCTTATTGGTTTGATAGTTTGAGTAGGACTGTTATCTTTAGTTGAATGAACCACATATTTATTATAATATATCATGTTTTCTTCTGATATGTAGATACAACTGCACTTCTTCACCTCGCAAATTTATTAAGTTATTATTTATATCTAACAGCCTTATCTGTATGCAGCTTATATTGGTTTGGTTTATTGGAAAGTAGATTGCGTTTTTTTGGAATTTCTATAATCCTGTATCCAGGTGGAACATTAAGTCCAAATTCGTGTAAGATGTGACTGGATTGACCATTTATATAGGAACCGCTAACTATGTCACATTCAATCCTTATGACAGTCGTAGGCAAAATGTTAACTGGAAACTCTGATATTTATTTGCTTCTAAGATCTGTTTTTTAAATCCCAATAAACTTCCAAATGTACCTTCTTTAGTAAAATCTATAGTTGATGTACAAAATAACATAGTTTTTAAGGTGTTGTTATTACAATTGAGTTTTATGGATGCATCTTTTATCTCAGTTTTTAAATAGTCGCTAATATCTTGTAATTCATAAGTTCCTTCAGGTATCTCGATAACATTTTTAGAACCATAATATAATTTATTATTTGTATTATCAAAATTTGGAATAGAATTATATGTAGAGAAATGTAATAATGCACATTCATACTCCCCAACTAATGGCAGCGTGCTTAGATAATAGGTAGATAATACCGATGAGTTTCCAGTTATCGATAAGGTGAGTGACATCTTGCAAATGATGGAAATGAAAGAGTGATATAAAATTTATAGTATTTATTCCAAAAACATTGCAAATATCTTAAACACAAATGTCCACAAATTATTGTGTTAAATTGTTGATATCTACTAAAGTTATAATAAACATCACAGTTCTTAAAATATAGGATTAATTCTCTTGGCGGTTTTAAATCGCCAAAGCTATCAAAATATTCACAATAATTATTTATTTTAACATAAGCTACCCAATGCGTTCCATCATTTTTTGAATTATCTAGGTTAACTATACCACATTCAATTCGTTTAGGTGTTTTTGGTAACTGATCCTTCATGTAAACTCCCCGAAAGTAAGGAATACAATAGGCATACTTCTGAATATCGATATTAGTTAAAGCGCGATTAGGTAGCTGATCAATTAGTTTTTTGATGGTTTTATAAACAATCCCTGACCTTGCTTATGTGGTTTAATGTATAAACCTTTACCTATTGCTATAGCCTCCATAGTTTTATTATGACGTTCAGTTTCTTGTAATTTTTTCTGACCGTCTTTATAATCATTCACTGTTTTAGCAATACCAGCTGCACCACCAGCTAATGCTCCTAAAGCAGACAAACCAGCAAAAATTGGGATTAAAGGTAGAATGCCTCCAGTTTTTGGTATAGGTATCATTCGAGGTACGCGAACTTTTGGAATGCATGGAACTAATTTTCTAGCAACCATATAAGCTATATTTATTAGTGACTTATTATCTTTAGGCGAGAGTTTTTTGATTTTTCTTTTTATTTTCCTAACAAAGTTATTAAAGGTCTTAACACCAGCACCAGACTTCAATTTAGCTTTCATAATTTTGTTTACTATCCACGAACTAATCTTTTCCCCTGTTCGAGCATCTTTTGCTTTAAGTCTTTGTTTAGTCATATCTATAAGACGTAAGTCGGCTTTTTGACGGTTAGGCAAGTCTATGTAGTTTGCGTATGCGATATCGTGATGCATACAAGCTTCGTCTAACTTGTTTACACCTTTATCACCACGTAGTAATCGTTTTGAAAGCTTTGTTCCTGGTCCACAATAGTTATAACCGGGTATGTGAAGTTCGAATGGTAAATGATTAATGATACTGTTTATTAGTCCACCACCTTGCATCGTCTAAAGAATAATGAATAAACTTTAAAATTATATATCACTTATATAATTAACTTATTCCACTATTGCAGTCTTATCAATCCAACTGTTCTCTTTGTTATTTAAACCCAACCATTTTACAAACAGTTTGTTTCCTTTCTTTTTTAATACCTTTTCTATCAAATAGACACCAGGGCAGGACGACTTTTGAAGCTCTTGTTCGTAAAAAGTTCCTAATATGACTTGTTTTTGATTATCTTCGATGCGATATGTTATTGGTACAGTGTTATTTATCTTTTTTATAGTAAATAATTCTGTTGACCAGTTAGGAGTGTATCCTTTCTCAAATATATGTTTGTACTTACTAATTCGAACTTTGTCACCAATTATAAACTTTGGACAACATTTTTGGGTTACCTTTATCCTGGAATTTGTAATATTATTTTTAATGTCCGTTTCATTAAACTTATTGACATTAACAGGTGCAAATTTAATAGTACGATGTTTTGTGTTGTTATATGTCTTCATAACACCGTTCAAGCCACCATCTATCCACTTATAGTGTCCGTTCAAGCTAAAGTATTTGTACAATTTATTTTTAAGCGTTTTAATAGCTCGTTCAACAATTGAAGCCTTTTTGGTTGAAAATGTTGAGTAGTGATTAATATTATAGTTCTGTAAAAGCTTTTGAAATGTAGAATTATAGAACTCAGTACCCCTATCAGTTTGCAGATGAGTTGGTATCCTATGATTAGTAGAAAGTAATTTTTCAAATGCATGAGAGACATCATGTTTGGATTTAGTTTTTAGTGGTTCCACCCAAACGTACTTTGAGAAGCAGTCAATAACTATTAAAATATAGTTATATCCTTTATTAAAGGTTTTTAGGTTTTGCATATCAACTAAATCTGCTTGCCACAAATCATCAATACCTTTTAAAATTACAGATCGTCGAGGAAAATTTTTTCGTGCTGCTTTATGTATTTCATTGACGATTTGTTGTTTCACCATTTTGATAAACTTTAAGGTCTATGTTTTTCGATCTTTTAATATAGATTGAATTGCGTCTTGAATTAGTCTATCAACTGCGTTTCTTGTGTAAAATTTGTTTTCCAAATGAGTCACTATCTCAGACATTATTGTTTTTAAAGCTTTCTCTATGTGGTTTTGAACACTATTTGGAATAGAACTTTGCAATTTTTGTAAGTCATTCATTAGTACACCTTTCAATTCATCTACATATGCTTTATTCACTGCATCATCTGCGCCTTGAGGAGGTTTGACACCTTTTAACCTCGATGTCTTCAAGTCATAATCTCCACGATCAGATTTTATTAATGCGTTATCATTAAAATCCAGTATTTCCGATATACGCATTCGCTTATGAATATAATGACCAAATTTGTCTACATTCATATTAAAGGTGTATTATGTTGAACGGTATATAGTAAAATGATACACATATAATATTAGTAGATTTATTTATTTGATGATTTTGCTTTCACGTAGTTCTTCAATGATAGATATTATTTCATTGTCTATTCCTGTGTTACCAGCATCTCGAGAAGCAATTAATAATTTTAATCTATCAACCAATTCATTGGGATCATCCCAATATACAAAATCTGTATTTTTTTTCCACATTTTTGTTAAAGGTAATCCTTTTCCTACTTTCTGTCTACAACTTGGACTTTTACTTTCTTGTTCGAAAAGTGGTTTAATAACTTGCAAATATTTTTGTCCTTTATTACTTTTAATTGGTTTTTTTGAATCGAAATCACGACGATGTGCATTCGTTACAAGTAACATTGCCTTATAATTTTGCTTGTCATAGTCATTAACCAAGCTCAGATCAATGTCTCTTTTTAACAGTAACTCTCGCAACCCAGGTGTACTTTCGTACTTGTGTCCGGCTACAGTAATAACTTGATCTCCAATCGTTATGCCAGAGGAACCTAACATTAACTGTCCACGGTTATTTCTTATACCAAATGGTACAGACGATAGTACTTGTGAAGATAATGACCAAGATGATACATCTGGATTAGTATCGACTAATGACTGAAATGAAGAGTCCGATGAGGGTTCCGATTCGTTACTATCATTACTGCTTACATCTGTTTCTTTCATATCTTGGTCTTGTGGTTCTTGGGTTCTCCTTTTTCCACCTTTTTTGTTAGAGCTAAGTGGTTATTAGTGTTGGCTATTAAATTGAGAGATTCTGTAACAGGCTTAAAAACTGTATCAAGAGCATGTCTATTATTATCTTCTAAATCCTTCATTTTACGTATTTTTTTCCTGACAGCTTGTGTCGCATCAACAATTTGTTTTTTCAATGATTTATCCATTATGTAAAATAGGTGGTAATCGGATAAGAACCAATTAAAGAATAACAATAACGTGACTGCAGTCTACTTAAATATTCAAATTTCATCTAATAATACAAAAGTGTCAAACGTTTTTCTATAGCAACCGTTGTTTTTCGAACAATCTTTACTAATTACCACATAATCAAAAGGCTCTTTCCATATTAGGGAACACATTTCTCGAAATTTCAACCATGTCATATCGGTGTTAACATGTTCTTCGTAAACATGTTTCAAGTTAACTTCATCTTGCTTAAAAAGCACAATTAAGTTAGCATTATCTCTTACAAGTTGTTTAGGTATTTTGGTATAAGTTTGATTTAAATAAAAACTGTCAATCAATTTATGTCTTCCCATTGCAAAATAATCACGCATATTACTTTGATTTTCACATGCTACATCGTCAAAAATAATCACAGAATTAGGTTTCGCATCTGTAACCTTCAAAACGTCATCATTTGCTTGGTATTTCTGGAGAGTGATACCTGGTACTCGTTGTAAAACTTTTTCTAAAAAGATGTACTTTGGTTGATGGAGAGTTTTAGAATATACATAAACATTCTGAAATGTCAATCCATTTTCATGCAATAGAAGACCAATTAATAAGTTAGTTTTTCCACAATTTGATGGTCCGCAAATGATGCAACGTACTGTATTCGGTAATAATTCTCCATGGCGTAACTTGTTTTTTGTCAAATCGTCACAGATTGTATTGACCTGTAACGATTGTGTATGTTTAACGAATTTCATGTTTGCTATGTAATACTGATGGACTCGTAATGAAAAGATGAATTTATAACATAAATATTTATAACTACAAGTAGTAGTAAGGAGCTTCAGCGAACGTACGAACAGTGGGACAGCGTGCTCAAATGATATTAATGTGGAATATTCGTTTAGTTACGTTATTTCCCAATCCAAAGTGATATTGGGCATTCTGTCCCACCTTTATCTATTTTAAAAATGTGATCTTAACGTGTTCATGTTAACAAACATGCATCGGGTTAGTTTGCTGTACGAAAGCAATCATCTAGCAAGTGAAATTGGTTAACCATTGACGGAACGGTAGTGTATTGAACGGCATTAAAATGTGGAACGTTGGCTTAGGTAAATGATTTTACAAAGAGTTATTGGGCATTCTACCCCACAGAGTTATTGGGCGTTCTACCCCACCGTGACTGAGGTTATCGAAGATAACCGATGGAACTAAGGTGGGGTAGAATGCCCAATAACTCACTACTTTAATGCCTCAATATCAACTCTATGGTCAATGCCGTATCACAAACAAGAGACAACCCTTACTGACTTACAACTTCAAGTTGTCGCTGACGTCACGTATTTTTTGCGATTGTTAGGCGAGTGACATAGACCTGGCAATAGCACCTACCTACAATAGATATAATATAGACGCTCGTTCTTGATAAATATTTTTTTTATGTAGAGTGCACTCAATGAAGTCTCTGAAAAACAAAAACATTACACCGTTTTTATGATTTTCGTTGGTAATGGACGGAGTTTCAAAACTCATAATTATGTTTGAAAAGAAAAATCTTCTTTCAGTTCCTAAACAAAGTCTTATAAATGTAAGTTAATATCTCATAACAAATTGCGAATTAACCATACGTGAAAATATTTTAGTATAATTAGGTAAGGACCTATAGCGTGTTGTGTCAGGTTGTGTCATAATATTATATTTCTTTGAAAATGTTGATGTTGAATATTTATTGGATAAATTGTCCACCGTAGACTTATTTTTCTTGAAAATAAATGAAAATAAATGTCCAAATGTAATATAAATATTTAGTAAGTAACTGGGCGCTCCATGAAATATAACCAGATTTATGTTTGTAAAAGCAACCCTTTTTTGTTCTGTCTTTTATTTAATATTAGCTAAAAAGGCTCAAGTACATGTAAAGTGAAGTCGACTTATATTTCTGTCTGTACTGATAAAGGCATAGACAATAAGGATGTTTATTATGTTATTTTTATCTTTGACAAAATTATGTAGTTCACTAAACAATGATAGACTTTGGATTAAACCATTACTTAATTTATTTATGACTAGTTTATTGGATTTACTTATTCATGGGGTTTCAAATTGACTGTTAACGTCGACGGTAAATTATGACGTTCGTTCGGACACGTGTAATTATCGACCAGTGGCCGAATGTGATAGTCTGGGTAATCTAATAGGTACTAATATCCAAGACAAAACACTCCGTGTGAAGGCTGACCAAGTTCCCCTGGCCTATCAAAGTTATGATATGCAGATTTGCCAAGTTCCACGAAATTCGGGACATCAACGAACTTGGTGCCTTCAACTTTACCACGCTATATTTATTATCAAATCGCCAAGATAAGGTAGGTACCTATCATGACTAGCAGATCGTTTGTCATTTTCAGTTTGGTACGGCACGAAGTTCTATGATGTCACGGATTTCGTGGAACTTGGCACATCTCCATATCATAACTTTGATGGGCCGGGAGAAATTTGCACATCGATATCAGAACTTTGATGGGCCAGGGGAACTTGGTCAGCCTTCACACGGAGTGTTCTGTCTTGGATGTCATACCTTTTTGATACCTATAGTTTCTTAGTATTATCATAGAATAAGGAACTATAAGAAGAGTCACTCAATGGAGCATGAATATATAGTTTGGTTGCTGTCGGACCTCTGGGCTAGTCGCAGTGAAGGTCCAAGCATGGCGAAAATCGGGTAAACTCTGGTAGGAGATATACTTCTCGACAGCTTATGTTCAGGGGTTTTAGTTGACATTATATCTAGCATGAATATAAAGTTTGGTTGCTGTCGGACCTCTGGGGTAGTCGCAGTGAAGGTCCAAACATGGCGAAAATCGGGTAAACTCTGGTAGGAGATATACTTCTCGGCTCATGAGGGGGGTGGTGCGGGCGTACTTGGTCGCGCGCTGCCGCGCGCGTTGATCTATAAATGGGTACTACAATAAACGACTTGGAATCGTGTGGCTGTACATTATTATAAATTTATCAAGAGTGTGGACGATTCAAAAAGACTAATAAAAAGTTTTCGACCTGTTTTTAGAAGACAGTCAGTCTTCAAAACTTCAAATTACCGGAATGGGACCAAATTACTGTCGGAATGGGACCAAATTGAAATGGGACCACTTGGGAAGTAGCAACTTTCAATTTATTAAAATCAAAATCAGATCACCCGTTCTAAAGATGATGAGGTACCAAACATAACACAAAAAACAGTTGAATTGAGTTCTCCTTTTTTGGAAGTCGGTTGAAAAGAATGAGCTAATGACTACTTACAGGTAAACACCGCTTGTAACTATTATATATAACACAGTAAAAAACAAATAAATGTTTTGAACGCTATAATAAAGTACACCCCCTGCACAAAGGATATATAGAGAATAGAGATATAGAGAAGAATAGATGTATTATGAACGCGGACTCTCGCGCACATAACAAACTCGTACCTCAAACAATGAAAAATATATATAATTTAAAACTTAACAAAGTAATTAATCAAGTGGTGGCTAATCAAGACCAAGTGATAACGTTATTCTATATCTAAATGACCGGAAATCAGTTATTGCCATATTAAATTATCATCAGTCTGTTAACGAAATGAAGAAATTGACGCAAGTAGAACTGCGAGAAAGAGTTCATTGTTTTATTAAGATAATAAATTTTATAAGGTAATAATTTATGACCTTATGACAAAGAAAATATTTTTTTTTTATGACTAAATTTGAGTGCGATTGACCACAATCTTACCTGAATGTTAAGTAACGATGCGGTCTAAGATGAAGCACGCAAACTCAAATAATGCCTATTTACTCTTGCCTTGAAAATCCCAAGATTATATGTATCGGGGAACAATGACGCTGGAAGGGAATTCCATTCCTTAGCGGTTCGCATGATGAAAGAAGAAGCGAATCGAGAGGTACGAAGAGGTGGAATATCGACCACATACGGATGGAATCTCAGACCACGTCTTGATGTCCGATGATGGAATGGTGCCGGTGGAATTAATTCATGCAATTCCTGCGCACACTCTCCGAAATGTAACCTGTAGAAGACACACAGACTCGTAACCAGGCGGCGATGGTCGAGGCTCTGAAGTCGGTTGCTTGTGAGCGCCTCATCGCTTATAAGTTTTCTGGCGCGTCTGTCAATAGCTTCCAGGGCCTCAAGCTGGTAGCGGGCGGATCCATCCCAAAGGTGCGAGCAGTACTCCATGCAGGAGCGTACCTGTGCTGAGTAAAGACTAAGTAGTTGACTCGAAGTAAAATATTTACGCACCTTAGAGAGGATGCCTAGTTTTTTCGAAGCTGTTTTAGCCCTGGATTCTATGTAGCTTCCAAAGTTCAGGTTGGATGATAAGTCCACACCAAGGAGCTGAAGATGCTGAGTCACAGGTACAGGGACATCCCGGAAAGTAGGAGCCTTGGTGAACGGGCTCTTTTTAGCGGAGAAAAGACACGCCTGGGTTTTCGTAGTGTTGAACGTGACAAGGTTACCATCGCCCCAGTCAGACACTGCCTGAAGGGTTAAGTTAGTGCGTTCAACCATTGCCACTCTACGATCGTCGATTTCCGGTTTTTTGGCCTTTGCGCTGGAGAAATATCTCTCTGCAACCGGGCTATCGTCCGCATACCCAAACATACCGGGTCTGAGCATTCGTTTATATGTAGCAGGAATAACGTTGCCGAGAGAACAGATCCCGGAGGTACCCCAGCGTTAATTGCTAATAGATCAGACGAGCAGCCGTCAACAACCACTCGAATAGATCGTTCCCTCGGGAAATCTAAAATCCAAGCACAAAGATTAGTCGGAACTCCGTAAGCAGGAAGCTTGGTTATAAGGGCTTCGTGCCAGACCCTGTCGAAAGCCTTTGAAATGTCAAGTGACACAGCAAGTGCCTCACCATATCTTTCAAGAGCCTCACCCCAGATGTGCGTGGCATACACTAGAAGATCTCCAGTAGAGCGGCGTTGGCGAAACCCGTATTGCCGATCACTTAGGAGGTCATTATATTCGAGGTATGCCAGTAAACGTTTGTTTATTACACGCTCCATCACCTTGCAGGGAATGGAGGTGATTGCAATTGGGCGGTAGTTGACAGGGTCTGCACGACTACCCTTTTTCGGTACTGGCTGTACGTTAGCTACCTTCCAAGCTTTCGGAACTTTACCAGCCCGAAAAGACATACGGAACAGTCGTGTCAAGACAGGAGACAACTCGGCTGCGCAGTTCTTCAGAACAATGGCAGGAATACCGTCGGGACCACTGGCTTTATTCACATTTAGAGTGCGTAGTATTTTGAGAACCTCCTTTTGATGAATGCGGATTTCTGGCATTTTGCAATCACTAGGAGGTAGCTGAGGTGGTGTTTTAGTACCAGCATCTAGCCGTGAATTTTCAGCAAACAGAGAGGCAAACAGATTAGCCTTTTCCACAGCTGTGTGTGCCAGTGTTCCATCAGGTTTCTGCAAAGGCGGGAGTGAGGATCGACAAAAGTTCGCCTCAACACATTTGGCTAGAGACCAGAACTCCTTACTCCCAGATGGGTAAGACGAGAGTCTGGCCCCCACGCGGCCAACGTGATTGAAGCGCGCCTTCATCAGGACCCTTTTGCAGGACTTGGCTACCTTGTTAAAGACTTTCTTCTTTTTATGCGTGTCCGGAGATTTGCGATTTCTGGCATCAACCCAAGCTTCATAAGCTGACTGTTTGTCTGCCTCAGCTTTCAAACAGTCAGAGCCAAACCAGGGCTGAGCTCTGATGCCAGATGGCCGGTCAGAAAACGGAATAAAGTATTCCATCACCCGACCGATAACCCCGGAAACAGCAGACGCGCAGCTCGACGGATCGCCAGAAGAAAAGCAGACTGACAGCCATGGGTAAGATGCAAGGAAATGACGCATCTCATCCCAATCTGCTGACTTGTATCACCACACCCGCCCAGTGCCTCTAGGGCTGGGGTCAGGTGGGGGACACAAATGTATGGACTTAACCAGACAGTGGTCAGAACTGCCAAGGGGGACAGAAACTGACACTTGATATCGGTCTGGTTCAGTCGTCAGCAGAAGGTCCAGACAATTGCCGTGTGGTTCTCAATGTCAGGTATTCAAGTTGCTTGGTCAACCAGCTGGGAAAGGTTCATAGACAAGGCAAACTTGTAGGCCTCTCTACCAGCATGGTCTGTTTTCTGGTAAGGGAACAGCCACTGCTCGTGGTGGGCATTAAAGTCCCCCAGAAAAACAATTTGTGCGGTCGAATACCTCTGTTGAGCCACATCGGCGGCCTCACTTAGATGGTCAAATAGCCTAGTTGTCTCCTGATCTCCGCTGTGCGATCTGTAGACACCCACTTAACCAATTTTTTCGATGCCAGTGTCTACAAGCACCCAGATTGAAGAAGATGAGGGATCTTCTAAGTTCGGAGACGCCTAGCGCAGATGTCATCACGCACATAGAAACAAACCCCTGCTTTTGAACGGAAGTTGTGCGCCAGGGTGTAGCCTGGGTAGTTTAGGTAGGAAGTATCAGCAGGGGTTGAGATTTGCGTCTCCGTAAGCAAGAGCACATGCGGTCTTGCAGCCTCAAGGTGGTGGTGGACTGGGATGAGATTGGAGTGCAATCCTCGAATGTTAGTGAGGTACTCTTTCAGTGAGAGGCCGTGCATCCGCTGTTGAAACCTCATTTTCTTATATCGTTTCTGCATTATTTTTTCAAGGTCAAGAAAGGAAATAGGCAAAGAGTGGCAGTTATGTGGGGCACCAACCGGAACCCAACGAAAGTTACAGCATTGCCGCACGGTGAGGAAACCTAGCTTGGAGACCGCGGGGACGCCCGGACCCCCCCAGAATTGCCTGTTGAGGCCTCTCATCCGGTTGCCAACCGGCCCAACAGGAGCAACTCCAGGATTATGCGCGCGATGGCGGAGCAGCCTTTCGCGGATGGCTAGACCGCAATTGGGCTCCCAACTATCGGCGGGCGGTCAGCGGAAAACCGTTTCTCCGGATCCCGCTGCCCTCCAAACTAAGCACCGCGTGCGGCAATACTGTAAGGCACGTCTACGGTACACCAGAGGGTGCAACCACATAGACCCACTCTTAGAGGGCAAGAATTTAACCACTGATATGCAACATTCAAAATATAAAGTGCATTGACTGTAAGAAAACAAAAATGTTATTGACTGAGGGAGCGAAGCGACCGAAGTCTCCGTTTCAACTTGCAGACTGGGGAGAATTTCTTTCGTCTCTACATCTACGGGTTCTGTCAGATCATGTTTGCGGCCGTATTTATCAACCGATTTTCATGAAACTTTACACACACACTCCTTGCTTACAACGAATAACATGTGAATGATATTTTTTTGGATTGGATGAAAAATGAAAGAATAATAAAGAAAATTGAAAAATACATTTTCTAAACAAAGCTCCCGAAGTCTACGGTTCACAGAACCACTAGTTTATTATTTAAATTTAAGTGCATCGAGAGTAGGTAACCTCAGTGTGCTCATTCTTCCGGTAGCGTACCCGGGGTGCCCGGCAATGGACAGTGTGGGGTGGTAATTAATAAAATAAAGTTTGTTTGAGGTTTTGGGGCACTAAGCCCTTAGTTTTAAATGAACCTCTGCAAGTGCATTGGGTTAGCCCCCTGTTACATTATAACTACAATGTTATTAGCAGAAGTGGGCATATTTGACACCTTATAGAAAATTATGTTTTACGTAAATTAGGAAAAATATATTGAAGTTATTATTATTACTTAATACAGTACTAGTAAAAACGCCAGTAACCCGTATTTTCGATTGCTACTATTCTATGTATACTAATATTACAAAGAGGGAAGTGTTGGTTTGCATTGAGTAAGGTCCGTAACTACTGAAATGATTTTCAAAATTCTTTCACTAACAAGTACCTACATTATCCTCGAGTGACATAAGATACTTTTTATCCGAGATTGTTTCCACGGGATTTGGGAACGAGTACACTGAATCACGCGGGTGGAGCTGCGGTAATCAACTAAGTAGGTAAGTAATCTTTAATAAAGTAGGTAGATAGGTATTAGGTAATTTTTTTGTATTATATAAACTATAGAGGCTTTCAACCAATTAATAGCCCTCTTACTAACGTAATTTACTTGCACTACAACTACGTCATCTCATAACACACTTTCATGACTCATAAATGTATAAAGACCATTGGGATGCACTTACTACCTTGGTATTTACTGTCTCAAATGACATCGTCTTTGAGGAAACTCGTATATCTAATCTTGCTGAGAGCATCATCTAGGCTGAGTACACACTTTAGTAGGTATATAAAGAAGAAGGGACATGTACACGATCGTTGTTTATGTGCTTAGAATAAATAAAGAAACAAACACACAAACTTACACCTGCTACCGCAAAGGACTAGGTAGGCAGAGCGGACGGCAGATGGAATTCGTTAGGGGCCTTCACTCGCCGGACGCCACTGGAAATTCTTTGTAGTGTTAACGAAAGGCGCTCAGCAATTGACGTAAGAGCGGCCGTGGAATTAAAAAAAACGGGATTTCACTGGTTGTCTATATTTAGTTTTGCGTGGTGTTCGGTTCGTTGCGTTATCCGCCATCTTGAAATTAAGGATCTTTAAATTAAAACTTGCTTGTGGAATAACTCGTTTTTGGAATAAAGATCTCTTACGCGGCCTATGGGTAGTGCGATTTAGTAGAAATCGTCACGTTGCGCTTATTAGTGGTTCCCAACCGGTAGTCTGCAGAAGCCAAAATATAGTTAGCCTTTTTTTAATTTGGCATCGGCGTCGTTAGTAAAACGAAAAGGAACTCAAACCCAAGTTGGGCTGCGTTGCAATAAAGTTGTTTACGTAAGTAAAGAACTTTGTTCCTGGCGGAGTGTATGTAGAAAGCCAGGTAATTACTCATAAATTTCATAATAAGAAGACCAAGGTCATCCCTTTATAATATACGCTACCTCATGAATATGAATTATTAATGTACGACAGGAATGAAAACAAAACAATATACTTAATTCATTGTACTGTGGGAATTTACTTATACTTGTTAAGTGCGGCACCAATCAGTCCGCTTATACGGACGTATAAGCGGACTCATTTGTGGATTACTTCTTCCTGTGTTTAGATTAATAGAAAGATAAAGAGAGAAAGATTTATCTCTTTTCGAGAACGTCAAGATTTGGAATACACAGAAATAACCGAGTAGAGATAAACCGCAAACCATTTCCAAATCTACGTAATGTGATTAGTTATTTCAATACATACTACTTCCAGTGACAGGTAATTATCACGCTACTTCTGCCGTAATAATGGTTTGTTTTTTACTACTATCTAATGGACTACAAAATAGTCTAGAATCTTTTTAATTTATATCAGGATTTTAAAACGAGTCACAATGCTAAGTAAACGTTGTCAAGGTGTTAGAACAACTAACGGTAATTTACTGTCCAGACGTCTATCTAGAGCAGAAAATAAGGCCAGCTATTCTTCGCCGCCAGGAAAAATCCAAATAAGTTGCTTTTATAATGTAAGTTTATTTTCCGAGAACAGTATAAAACACTTAGCAAGTGGTTTAAGGTTAATATTTTCTTTTATTTTCACTAGATCAGTTGTCCAGTTTTTTTGACTGAAATAAGATCTCATTTTGCCTTCTCAGTTTGCCTGTTAGGATTTTTTAAGATTTTGGTTACAATCTTACATAGTAAATTGGTATTAGTTCTTCTAAACAACTCCTCGCCTCCGCCACAAATAAAATAAGAGTTCTTACCCAGCCTCATACTAAGGCTATTTTAGTGACTGTTATTTTCTGTTTTGGTATTTTAACACATCGTCTGTATAAACACATTGGGTTAGCTAATAAAGTATATGACATGATAATTTACTTCAGAACTTTACTTTACTTTTACTTTCCATTTTTAATGGATTCCAAGTCCCCACAAAAGTTAGGTATTATTGGACCATTCTCTCTACGTGAATTAATAATATCGTTTTAAATTCAAAAATCAGAAATCAGAAATAAATTATACTACTGGTAGACCCTATTTTCGAGAGTCGTGAATAAAATCGCCCTCAATGAATATTTATTGGTCAATATTTCCACGCTTCATAGTAAGGGCCACTCCTGCAACAGCTGTGAATATAAGTCGAATAGGAATATGAATCAAATAATGTGAAGTGTGCCGTAATTCCGTTCTGAAAGAATGTTCTGTAAATGTGACGTAGGTATATTAGCATATATATGTTTTTGACAGGTATCATCAGATGTTTAGAAATGATAAACCGATCACCGCCAAGTTATCCCGACGTTGATGAGAGCGAGGTGACTTTCAATCGGAAGAAGGTCTATTCACGTAGACCCTGGTATGCCCTAGCGGTAGACCCAGCTGAAGTATTAAGGGAAAGATATAACGCACAAGGTGAGAAAATTCTGAACATACTTATTATTTACTAGCTGTTGCCCGCAGCTCCACCCCCTACAACAGTTTCACTATTATATCTTCTAATATATTCTCTATTATACCATACAAATTCATCTTAAGATACGAAAATATGAAATATTATTTATTATCGATGAAATATTATCTTCGTCGTGTGTGATATTCCATTGAATTGTATGGCGAGTGATATTGTATCTTAAGATAAAATATTATAGTACCTTAGCCGTGTGCAGCGCCCCTTAGTGAACTCCACTGCGGGTGACGTAACCTACGACAATCTTATTATTTGCGGTTGGTACAGTAATCGGGTCTAGGGATCGAATCGCAAAATTAAGTTTGTTTTTTATTGTATATACTTTTCCGAGATAAAAAGTAAGGCACTAGGTGCCCAGGATATTAAAGAATAATTATATCAAGTTTTATCGTAATCGAACCGGTAGTTATTGCGTGATGCCTGAACAAACAGACAGACAATTTTTTTTTATCACATTTTTGGGTTTGGTTTCGGTCTAGTAACACCCCGTGCCATTAATTTTTTTGATATTGTCAATGGACAGAATTTTCCCTTCTACAGATTTATTATAAGTATATAGAGACTGCTATTGACTATTTACTAATATGATACTTTTTATCAGATTACGACGCAGAGTATAACCCAGACGAAGAAGACATTAGAGAGAAAGAAAACATAGACTACTATGAGAGAAGTCCACAGGGCGAGTATTCAGATCCAGTGACGTCGCGTAACGTAGAAGTTCTTAGTCGGGTGGATAGCTCACCACCGAATACCCATATTGAAAACGCACCCACTGCAAATCCAGTTTCGGAATTTTCTTTTACGAATGCTGTTAATTGGAGAGGTCAGTCGTATTAATTTACTCTTTGATTCCATTGTAGAAGATAGATTAGGTTATCTTCTTAGAAGACCAGTGGTAGTGACTCGACGTCTTTGAAGGTTAACTTTGCCTGTATTTCTGTACCAGCTTATGCTGGACTGACGTGACTTATGTATGCCACATCTTACTCCGAATGACGGATACACCACCATAATAATATGTTTTACGACCTATGCTATGCTATAAAAAGTTTTGTAACATACATTTATACCGCATAGTGCCTAAAACACACACCGCAGGCAATATTAATTTCCAAGTTCAACGAAGGCTACAGGAGTGGAGACTCCTCGAACACGCGCAACGACCATGACAACGAATCGTGCTATGTCCGTTGTAACTTAATTAAAACACCCACTGTGATTTCTAACAAACATCACAACCCCCGTAAT
Source organism: Nudaria mundana (assembly GCA_963556515.1). Classification (NCBI taxonomy): domain Eukaryota; kingdom Metazoa; phylum Arthropoda; class Insecta; order Lepidoptera; family Erebidae; genus Nudaria; species Nudaria mundana. Next base: position 8,723,202 of record OY748305.1, on the reverse strand, counting down.
TAATTCTGTACAATCAAAGCACTTTAACAATGTCTTTTAATGTCACAATGTTCTCGTACCTCGGTATTTCCCCAACTCTTAAACTTTATGCAATTATGTGATTGGAATTATGTAACCAGATTCAAGCTGTACACAAATCGGTACTGAGTATGACAGTTGTAAATTAACTTCTCAAATGTAAGTTTTGCTCAGATTGTAACTATAAATTCCCCTTGTAACTGCCAGTGACAACAAAGCATGACACAAAGCGACCCGAACGTGGTAAGAATACTAATACATACTTTATTCACACGCTCTCCTCGTCTCGTCTCATGTGTCGTCTCGCGTCTCGTCTCGCGTCTCGTGTAGCCACTCGCGACGAGGCTCGAGCATCTGTTCACAGTCTCTTACCTAGTCTCGCGTCTCGTCTCGCCACTCGCACGAATGTGTGAATGGGGTAAAAGAATACATTATATTTGCCAGGCAGACTAGTACGTCCTTCAATACTGTTCTTCATGGCTTAACTAAAGGACCGGTCGGTTATACCCTAATCTTCCTTTACTTTAGTATATCTTACCTACAAGTTGTCCACAGAGGCAGTGCTTGTAGCATCAGGCGGTGCTAGCGCAGCTATCTTGTTGTTCATGATAATGGCTGGGGTATTCTGTCTCCGACGACGCAAGAACAGCCCCTCGCCCGTAGCCTCTCCGCCGATACTTGTATACCCACCGCATGACATCGTTGGACCTTGCTACATGTAAGTATTACGAAGTACAATCATAACTGGTTTTAGATTTATTATTTAATTTAATTATGATATTTTTTTAAACTTTACTGAGACTTGGCGGAGAAATACACAGTTTAAAACAGCTGTTTAAGCCGGCTAAGTACACGGTTGAAAACCAACAGTGTTCAATAGTATGTCTTAGGGGTTTTTTTTTAAATTATGAACGGCGGGTGGCTACACCGCTATCCTCAGGCCTCGATCATGGAGGTGCCGCAGACTGCGAAAATCAGAGGAGAGAGTACGCTCCCTCTCCCATGAGGACACGGCTGCGTTCCACGTACTCGTACTGGAGACCATGGCTTGGAGCATGGTTTCCAGCGAGAGGATATCCACGCCCAGACCCTTCGAGGTCCCGGCGCTGACTCGCCCACGCTGAGCACCCCACCAACGTGTGGAGTGCGGTGTCGTCATCGGAAACCTCGCAGTATTGATACCGGGGTGTGACCTCACGATGGATGCGAAACAGATAGCTACCGAAGCATCCATGCCCGGTAATGATCTGCGTCGCACGATACGTGAGGTCACCATGTCGCCTCTGCAGCCACTCGTACATGATCGGTCTCACCGCCCCGATTACGGTGGTTCTCCACTTTGGTTGCTCAAGTTGAACCCTCCAAGTCTCCATGAGATCCTGGCGGAATTGGGACCGCTGGTCCTCGATTTCTCGAGGCGCAGGCCTGTGGTCCCTCTCCAGAGCCTCCTTGAGCCATTGTCACAATGACGCAACGACTCTCGCTTGAAACAACGACGCAGGTCCCATGGAGGTGTTCTGGCTAAGAGACATGTAGCCTCTCTGGAGATCGTGCGGTACCCCCGTATGGATTTGACGGCCAAGGTCCTCAGTGGCCGATTAAGTAGAGTCGCGTTCCTCTTGACCGTTAATCTTTCCGCCCATACGGGAGCCCCGTATAGGGTCATACTCCGCACGATCCCCAGGTACAGTCTCCTGCAGGAGGTTCCCTTTAGGTTGGGCATCAGTCGCGAAAGCGCGATTGATGCCCCCGTCACTTTAGGGACCAAACTTCGGAAATGTGGTTCGAAGTTCCATCGGCTATCAAGTACGATCCCTAGGTACTTTATCGAGGGATTGATGCCGATACTAACGCCTCCTACGGTTATGGCGTGTCTTAGCGGTATGACGTAATTTGATTTAAAACAACTGTCTACACAATTTTAAATCGCTGTTTTCAACAGCCGTTTTAAATTGTGTATTTTTTCCTATAAGGGCGAAATACACAGTTTATGCGATATTGGTATAAATATTGTTATGAAGTGAGACTGGTTTTAGCCTTCTCGGAAACATGGTGTAGGTGACAGATCTATACACCGTGAATGTACCACAGTTTCGAAAAAAATAATTTGGACTCAGGTTTCGATAACAGAACCGTATAGTTATAGAAAATATATTTATTAATAAAGACGTCAAAAAGATTGTGATGAATGACACAAAGAGGGCATTTAACTCGTAAGTACCAATAAAATTATAAGCATAAGAAATATAACACTATTTTTCGAGACTATTTATGAGAAGATAAAGAGACGAGCTTATCACGTCATAGTGATTTATTACAATGATTCTTTCCAAAAGACAATCATTAATAATATCAGACTTATATTTCAAGGACAGTTTGTCTAAACACAAGACGTCTTAAAGCTTTATCTGTGTTCTTAGTTTTAAGGAATATGTCTATGGGCCGAAGAATAACATAAATAACATATATGTAACTTTCTCATGTAGCCTGAAAGTAAAAATATTATTAAGTACCTGTAAAATTTACAAGTATAAAATATTAAATCGATATTTATACGCCAGACTGCAATACTGGTCTTTGTTAACTTGTTTAAATCGTGTAATAGACATGTCTACAGATAATCATCACAATAATCAACATCTACAGATAAAATTCTGTGCCCATGTACAGACATTATTACTTATACTTACTTCAATCATAGTCGAATCCCCATTATACTTATGTCCTACTTACCTTAGATCCGAACTTTCATTCTCTCAAGGGGTGTACTTCAAGTTAGGGATCAATTGAATTATTCAAGTATGGTTCAAATGGATGAGTATACTAAAGAAAAGAAACGCTAATCATATATTTCCTAAACCCGTAACGAACTTTAAAGTAAACGTTAAACTAAAGGTTCTCTTCCGATTGTTGACGAGTAGTTGCTGTTTGCATTTGCTGCGTGCTTGACTGATCGGTCAGCCACCTTAAATACTACTAGCCTTTAAAAAGGTAGTTTTATTAAAAATATAAATATTGTTTTAGGACGAAGGAAGTGAACTTTTCACTGCCAACACTTCGATCATCTTCGCTCGGAGAGCTTCGTGATGTCGTGAGTGTGAACAGCCTTGGCAGTGACATATTATGCCCTCCCGTGACGATGCCGTTCCGATCGAATTCATTTAGTAAGTACCTCTTACATACTATTAATTTTATTCATAAACGTATAATAGCAATTCGTCGTACGTCATACCTAAATATTAAGGTATAACGTAAGCCCTTTAATAAATGATGTTCGTGTACTAGATAGATTAACCTTAAAAATAGATTAAGCTGGAGGATTCCGTAAAAATATAATAGTTTGAGCTATAGTTATGAAGATATTTTTGAACCTTGAGTTGCATGACCAAATCTCTATCGTAATATTAGAAAATTGGGTAGGTACTTTTTTATTTCATTTGCCTTGTATATTGCGGTCGAATATGACTAAAATACATGCGCTTCTTATTAATTAGTGTATAATGGACGTGGTAGAGACGTTTAAAAAGTTTTTATATTTGAATAAACCCTGACTGTAAAATTTCAACAGGAAATTCCCCTGTGCATAGACAAGAGAGTTTGATGCTAGTTTATACCTTATAAATGTTATAAAGTTACCCGAAAATGGTAAATTAGATTAGTAGACGAAGATTTTTATTTTTTAAACCAACTCTTATCCTACATTTTTCAGATGTTAAGCCTACCTTAATTTAAACAGAACGGCCCTTAGGGCACTAACGGCCGTTCTGTTTAAATTTATATGATCAACCCGTAGAAACATTTTATGTAAAAAAAATACTTTACGTAAAATATTGTACTCTTTGTTATCCTTAAGTTTATTTGTGGTTTTGTAAATCATAAAGCCATCACTAATTCTCATAGCAATATTTAGACAGTAATTGATGGACCCGTTCTAATTGCAATTAGGTACGTACCTAATTGCGATTTGAGGTTCCGTAACGTTCCCACCTACCTACCCACTAACGTTACGGAACAACAACATCATAATCGTTTATTAAAAAGCATATTAGATGCTTCAACAATAGTATATCACTTTATATGCCAATGTTTTGCATAAAATTAAATGTAAATTAGATAACAATAGTATACCAATAGTATAACAATAGTAATAGTGGATAACAAACAATTGTTTGTGCCTTAATAAATCCAGTGGTGAATATTTTATCGCGATCAAATATGGAACGTATTGATCGTTTTATTTTAGAATGCAGGCAACAAGAACTGTCTTGGTCGACACAATTATTGTTCAATGTGTTTACTTTCATAATCAGTTTATTTTTACGATGCGCATTTGAATTTATGAAAGTCCCTGTTAACTTGTCGTTTCCCAATAAACAATCATCAAAGTCATTGAATAGCGAAAATTGTAGTTGCATTTGAAGCCTGCAAATACTTCGAAATCCAAAAATATACACTGTCAATATGCTGCGTTAACGCATCCACAAATTACAAGTATCGATAAAGTATCACTACATACTATGAAACAAGTATGTCTGTTCGCGATAAACTCAAAAATTACTGCACTGATTTTCATGCTGCTTTCAGTAATGGATAGAGTGGTTCCCTAGGAAGCAGTAGTAGGAAGGTTTTAGTACCTATATAATTTGTCACGGGCGAGTATAAATAATTATAAGAAAGTCATAGGAATCTATAACACAATTATTCACAGCTTGATACTTCAGCAAGAAGTCTGGAGCCCAAGTCATTGTCACTTGCATGCGGCGCACTTACTAGCAAACGGACAAGGCTCTGTTAAATATCGCCCCTATTACGAGTACATAAGACAATACAATTATTATTCACCAAGCCTTTTCCCTGCCCAGTCGGGGTCGGCTTTCCCGTCCTTCAGTCGGCTCCTATCTGACCTCCATAGCCCATGGGCGATATCGAAGTTAGGATTTTGTTTAGGGCTCCAACTACCCGTATGTTCGTATGACAACCAGGCCCGACCGCTGAACGAGCTCGCCGAGGCACGTAGAAGTAAAACCAACAATATGTTGCGAAATATGATGGTAAAGTGAACAAAACTTTGGTAATTTCAGTGCTAAGCATAAAAACGACATAACGTGACTCATTTACAGTTCACTCACGCACTTCATCATACAAATAATTTCAAGATGCCCACGCTCACCTACGTAAAAGGCATTGTGACCTTTTCCAAGTTTTAACAAAATAAATTTGATATGGGAAAAGTTACGTTCCATTATAACCGACATCTCCCCAAATTGACACTGACAAAATATATTGCTAGCTTCCCCCGCAATGTTCTTCTATGATTATTACCCAATGAGATTTTTTTTAGTTAAATATGTTATTGATTGTTGAGTGGGGCTCGTGGTCTAGTGGTAACCGACAATGTTAACACATTGCAAAGGTTAAGCAACATCGACTCAGGCCGGTCTTAGGATGGGAGACCATTTCTTAAGACACTGAGACCCCTCCGTGCCTCGGAAAACACGTTAAGCCGTCGGTCCCGGTTGTCATACAAACATCTATGGCAGTCGTTAGGGGTAGTTGGAGCCCTTTTTTTTTTTTTTGTTTTGGCAGGAAAAAAATGTACCTCATGCGCACTTCCACGGGCGCGGGGATGCCTGTGGGGCATGTGGGGCTCTCACCCACTAAAACCAACCTGCCGTGTGCCTTACTCTGCGCCTGGTGAGTGGACCATCGGGGGCTGTGGCATAACGTCAATGATCCACTCAGCGCTGGCCCGCAGGTGAGATGCGGGCCCCGTCTTCAGACTTAGTGATGCCCCGCACACTTGCGCGTCACTCCTCGCGGGAGGCACTAATGCAGGTGGAGGGATCTTCCCGTCCCATCCACCCGCGGCCAAACTCAGGGCGGAATAAGACGCGCAAAAGCGCGCCTCCTTCGCCCGGTTCGCCGGCGGCGGTTTGGGCCAGCTAGGGGATTCTCCTCTCTGATTCGCTCCGCTGCTTCCTTCTGCGAGACCACGTCTTCGCAGAAGGTGGCGACCGCGGTAAAACAACCGTCGCTATCAGCCATGGAACGCAGGATGGCTGGTAGCGAGAGATCGACTCCGAGTGTTGCGGTGAGTTCACGGCGCTGCACGACCCAGGCCGGACTGACCTCGAGAGTGTGCTGCGCAGAATCCTCACCGCAATCGCAGTGATGGCAGGCGGGATTCGATTCCCTCCTAGCGACGGAGAACAGGTACTTTCCGAAGCAACCATGCCCTGAAAGCACCTGTGTCAGTCGGAAGGTAAGGGTCCCGTGCTGCCTACCCGCCCAATCGACTATGACCGGCTGGAGAGCCGCGACAGTGCGATGACCTGCACGTGGTTCTTCCAGCCGGGACGACCAATGAGCCATAGTGACTCCGTGTGCGGCTTCCCGCCACCCACGTACCTCTTCGGGTGGTGGCCGTTGACCACCAGCACCCTCCCGGTACTCGGTCGTCAGTCGGTAGACCTCGGCGAGCACCACCGCCTCTAAGTTCCAAGGGGGAGTTCCGGCCAACGCACATGCCACTTCTGTAGACACAGTGCGGTAACCACGTATTACCCTGACCGTCAGGACGCGCTGCGCCCGCCATAAAAATGGCTTGTTGCGGACGGTCAGGGATCCCGCCCACACCGGGGCGCCATACAGCGCCATTGGTCGGACCACCCCAGTGTATAACCGACGACAACCGACACTAGGTCCCCCTAGGTTAGGCAATAGCCGACCCAATGCAGACGCAGTGCCGATTAGTCTTGGCTCCAGCAAGCGGAAGTGCTCGTCGAAGTGCCACTTGGAGTCCAACACTAGACCCAGGTACTTCAGTGTATCCTTCACCGGTACGAGAACCGAACGGACCTCAATCGAAGCGTTTAGCGGAGGGCGGCGATAAGGGCCATGGAAGACCAGGGCTTCCGTCTTCTGCAAGGCCACCCTCAAGCCCAACGCCTCGATCCTACCAACAACCTGAGAAACGCCCACAGTGGCCAGTCGTGCCGCCTCCTCAAAGCTACCACCAGGGGCTGCCACCAGCGTATCATCCGCGTAGCATATAACCGTCAACCCCTGGGGGAAGACTCCGCGTAGAACCCAATCATAACCGATGTTCCACAAGAGCGGCCCGATGACAGATCCTTGTGGAACACCGCATGACATGGGTTGCTGCAACAGACGTCCATCGCAGTCCTCGTACAGGACCCGTCGCTCCTGCAGATAGTCCGCCACAAGCCGCCTCAAGTAACCCGGCACCCCATGGAAACGGAGTGCCTCGTTAATACAGTTAAATGGCAGACTATTGAATGCGTTGGCGATGTCGAGTGACACCGCCAACTGCATGCCACCACGGCCTACCGTTTCCGTTTCCACGGCCTTCAGGTGCAAGAGGTCGGGGCCAACCGTAGGGGTAGTTGGAGCCCTAAATCAAGTTTCGAAGTTCTGTCGAATCGTAGTTAGACTGGAAAGCCGACCCCAACTGAGTTGCGAAAAGGCTCGGTGACTGATGTTATTGATTGTTGATGAATTTGTTGTCGCAGCGAATACTACTGACTTGGGTGTATTGGATCCGTCGCTCTACAAATCAAACTGCCTTGATGAAGATTTAATGTGGCCCGAGGGACATGTGGTAAATATTTCTATTTATTTATCTCCTTAGCAAATCTCATCAAAAATAGATTAGCAGCATCAATACAAATCGCATAGTATGTTACATGCACGAGAACATTAAAAATAATTATATTAAAGAAGCCTATAGAAGTACAAACGAGAAATAGTATTGTGTGCTGTGAGAGTGGCCCACAATCGCTAGACGTCGTCACGACTTACCACCAGGCGGGCGACGTCAATTTGGCGAACCCAAAATAAAAAAAAATAAAAAAATATTGAATTGAAATATTTAAAAATATCTCAATTAGCTGCTGAATTACCAATTTCCTTCTAATTTGAGAGCATAAATTGAGACAAAATTATTAGTTATTTTCAATATGTTTAAGTTTTACTGCTATTATTATCTCATTTATTTAGAAACAACATTAAATTTATAGCAACAGGCCATAAACCAAATTTATGTTTCATGACAAGAAAAGTTTGATTTATTTTGTAGAAGGAAGAATACAGTCACGGCGCTTTGTCTCCCCGGAGACACAAAGTTAGAACTTCATTCGTTCCACTGCAGATACGAAGTTGGATTTTTGTAGAAGATTAATTTCTATAATAATATGATGACAAGGACAAAAAATGTTTTAGTACTAAGAAATATAGCGTGTATACTGTGGTGTAAAATGTCGCTTCGGTAAAATATTGATAAGATATTTTTACTTTTTTGACTTAACTTGATTTTTATCGGTTTTATCGGGCCATATGCCAGTCCGAAGTTTACATAAAATCTAAATAACGTCTTTCGTGCCTAATTAAGTCCAGTTTATGTCGGTATAATTCAAATTACGCCATCGATCGAACCATAGACACAAATAACAAATAAAACTTGTAGGTGGACAACTTCTGGCTTTGTTGTCCAGGAACAATGTATTACTATGAGGCTTGTAAGGCTTGGGTATAAAACAATAATATTTGTTTTGTAACTAGGGTATATCATGTAGTAAATATGATACGAGTATGTGACCCAAAATTGAAATTCATTTTTAATCTACGGACTCAACCTCGTCAAATAAAATCAACATTGAAAGATCTCGTAAATTGTAAATACCGGTTATTATCACTGTATGTATGTTATGACGTGTCATTTTAATTGACTTTACATTTAATTTCCCTAGGGACGAGTATGGTTCACTCTGAAGTACGAGGTGGGGACAGAAAGGTTACAGGTGCATATTATAAAAGTGAAACATCTACCTTCCCGCACCCCTGCACTGGCCAACGCATGCGACCCCTACGTTAAGTAAGTGATTGAACATTCCTAATGTAATTAATGTACAAAATAACGTATTTTTTAAGGGTGTAAATTATCGAATTACATTTCAGCGAGTACTTACCTTTATTACAAAAACCAAAGTAAATGAATATTAATAGTATCAGTTATCTATCTTTTAAAGCACAAGTTCTAATTAGTTTTAGATTAAATGGCGTTGTGTTCACTTGGCCTTACATATTTATTTATTTAGGTATTTTTTTACATTTTAATTCCTATAGAATACAGTTGATGCCAGATTATGAAAGAAGAGTACTCCAAACCAAGCAAAAGAAGAAGACATGCAATCCATTCTTCGATGAAACTTTAGTTTATCAAGTAAGTGAATGTGACTCTTGTACCTTCTAAAACTTTAGACTCCTTAGTTTTCAAACTATTACAGTTATTGTTCACATCTCGTAAATTTAATAAGTTTAAATTTCAAATATATTTTATTTACAATTCAACGTTCCTCTTACAACGGTACCGATCAAATGATCAAACGATCAAATTACGAATAACTTGGTGTAACGACACCACGTTATTCGTAATTTGATCGGTTGCTAAAGTGCTTGACGACGTCAAACATAAAAAGATACAGTACAATAGCGAGAGCGCGTCATGCAAATACTATCCTTTGATAAAATATTCTCTTTGGAAATTGGCAACATAGTCTATGCATTAGATCCCTAACCCAACTCACTCCAGTATGGAGTATCTACAACCTCTAATTACAATGACTTATTGCTGTGCTGTGTACTAGTAATTAGATTGTCAGTACTAATTACAATTAGGTAGTGATAATATCCAATAATAATGCTTTCTGACTTGATTCAGACAAAGTAATAATTTAGTTATAAATTTAAATAAAACTTCTATTATGAATTTCACACAAAGACATAATCAAAGTATGGCTTTAAAAATTAATTATAATGGCATGGTAGTACATGAAACACATGACACTAAATTTTTAGGTATTAACATAGAAAGTACGTTAAAATGGAATACGCATATTGATAAAGTATGTAGTAAGATAAACCAACACTCATATGCTTTATATAAGCTAAGAAGGGTATCCAGTCAATCTACGGTACTTACTGCTTATCATGGGCTGGTGGCATCGACTTTACGATATGGCATCATATTTTGGGGATATGGAACGGGTAGTAGTTTGCAACCCATCGATAGCTGCAAACCGCATTTCAAAGAGTTGAGGATTCTTACCATGCCATGTTTATATATTTACGAAATATCTGTCTTCGTGAAGACAAACATGTCAAAATTTGAGCAAATCAGCAGTCCGCGTCGAAAAGATAAACTACATGTAAGAAAATGTAAAACAGCGCTCTTTCATAAAAGCGTATTTGCAATGGCGCCAAAAGTTTATAATAAATTACCAAGAGACCTAAGAAATGTAGAGAATATTAATATATTCAAACAACAACTCTTGGCATACCTGCTCAACAAGACTTATTACTCAGTCGAGGAGTACCTGAATGATAATTGCTGCATTGACATTGTATAACTTAGGATTTTGCATTGTAAAGCTTTATGACATTAATATTTTTGACATTTAGGTAGGTAAAATCTTTTTGACATCTTTGATTTTTTGACATTTAGTTAGGTAATTTTTTTGACATTTAGTAGTTCTTTGGACATAAAATTTTTGATATTCTATTTTTGTAGTTACCTACTTTTAATACATTGATTACGCGACATTGTTTATTGTGTTAAATATTTTCTTGATACAATTTTAATGAATATTATTACATATTATGCAATATTGGTTAAATAACTGGCATTAAAATATTTATGTGGTAAGGTATTATAATTTGAATTGGATAGTGTTAGTAAGTACGATAATTTAGTGTCTAGGTAATTCTTTGTATGTATCTGGGTAATTGTAATCTGCATGCCTGTATAGGTAGAACATGGTTCGAGCTTGTATGTCCTGTGCCATCTTGGAGATAATATATTATGTACCTGTGTTCTAAGATTAAATAAATATGAAAAATATGAAAATATGAAAATATGAGATATAAAATGTATAAATATGCTGAAGCTTAGTTTGAAAAACAGACCATGTATTTATTTTCTTGGACACTTTTATAACCGCCCTAGGTCTTTTGGAGGTCTACAAAAGCCTTTACCTAGGTGTCCTGAAACATTGCCTTACTTGTTGGCTTTGCTAGAAGTGAAATATTTTCAATCCTAGTTACTACTCGTATGTCTCTTTCTTACTTACCTAACAAGGATACGCAGCTTTTGAAATATATTATTTAAGATATAAAGCTGATATTATTTCTTCGTTCTTACTCGTTTCGCAAATTATAAGAAAAAGTTATTCATGGTTTTACTTATTTTTTAAGTACCGTCATGTTTTAAATAGCAGTCTACAATGTCTGACCTGTTTTTAAACCTCAAGCACTTTTGTATTATATTTTGTAACAGCCAGCACCCCAATATAACACTTCAATACTAATTATTATGCTTCAGATCCCACCAGGAAAACTTGAAAGCTTGACTTTGAAACTGTCAGTACTGGACACTGGAAGGGTTGGAAAAGGAAAACAATTAATTGGTCACATCATCTTGCCTCTCAGTGAATTGGAAGGAGTTGCGCCTGATGAAGAACCCCAGTTGTATAAACTTGATGTAGAAAAGGTAGTTACTACAGACTGCCCTACGGATTTGTACTTGTATTTTTCATAAGCAATGTCAATTTTCATCAAGATTTTGGATACAATAGAGAAGTACTTTGGCTAAACATAAGAACAGATTATTGGCTTTTGATTAATGTGCAATAGATTTATTTACTTTTCTTCGGTTTCTTTACTATATTTTTTTACAGGAACCTCAGGAGCCCACGTCCGACCTAGGGGAGATTCTAGTTTCATTATTATACAATGAAAACTTGCACAGACTCACGGTAACGGTTATCGAAGCTCGAGTTCTCAAGGTAAATGCTGTTGGTAACTCTCAGTATAATGTTATTATGCAAACTTTTCAATAAATGTACACTTTTAGGAGTTAAAATTTATTTAAATAGACCACACAGGGATAGAAATATCAACGTCAATTTGAATTCAAAGACTTTCTGTGGTAGTTGTGAGTAATATGCCAGTAGGTAGTACCTACTGAAGTCTAAGGTTCCAAAGATCTGGATCTGGGGAAGTAAATTTGTATGATCCGTATAATAATATGTTTGTTATGGACAATGATACATTTACTTATATAAATTTTTGTACCTAATCTAGCTCTCATCGCAGAAGTTCTGTTTAAGACATCATTTCTTTTCCTATATTAAACCCACATAAGAAAAAAATAAGTTAGTAATTTACTAAAGTTCAAGTTTCTTGCTTTGTAAAGTTAAATAATTTTTGGTAGATAAGAAGCTGAAATAAAATAAAAACCTGTACTTTTTTCATTGCTTCATATGATCACCTAATTATCTGTAGTAGAAGTATACCTACTGATACACCTAATCATACCTTAGTTGGACCCATCGACGAGTAAGAAAGAAATGGTAGTTCGAGTGACACAAGAGCGAGCATGTCGAGGTGTACGTGCGCGTCGGACTGCTGCCGTGGACGTAGGCGACGATGGGTCTGCCTTCATCTCTGAATGTTTCCACTTCAGACTCAGACCCGATGAATTGCATACTACCAGTGTCACCGTACAAGCATTGCAGCCACACTCAGTTTATGCTAAAGGTAAGACATGCAGCACAGACCTACAAATTTGGAGTTATATTATGAAGTTTGATTTAATATTAAATGGTTTGTTCTCAAAAGTCATACCTAGTTATACGTATAGACACTCTCTTGAATCCACCGAATATATTACAAAATAGGGACTGTAGCTCCTTAATGCCTTGTTTCAGATCGACTGCTTGGCAAGTTTGTATTAGGATCGTACATGTTTGCCAGAGGACGCGCCTTACAGCATTGGAACTCAGCGCTCGCCGCACCCATGGAACAAATGAAACAATGGCACCCGCTTACCAATTAATCAACTTGACCCGGCCTACGTATAATGACTACCGACATAATCTATATCAAATTCTTTGTAATCAGATGTACTATATTATTCAAAAAGAGAAAACTTTTTACGGCTATGTCTATCAAATATATACTTACTATAAAATTTATGTACCTATTTAAATATAAATTTTTATCATATTTTTGTATCTCCTATTTACATTAGTACTTACATATTACATTTTCATTACTCTCACCAATTTAGAAAATACTCGTCATTGATACAAATCTAATGTAAAACACAGCTGAAAGGCAGATTTTAATCAATATCTAACTAGATTTTCAAAACTTGAAATCCCCAAAGCCTGTAAGATAGTTATTATACAATTTATTGCTCATAGTAAGAAACTTTTATCAATTAAGTGTATTGCATATTCAGAAAGTCTTAAAATAAGAAACACCTTATAATATAATCGCAAAAACAATGGGCTCAGGTGGGATTTGATTGAACCCTGGTATTTTCACTTATCCTATAGATATAAAATAACACTACCTATACTGATATACATACTTAGGTATTTGTAAAATTTTATTATATTATAATATTATAATCATAATTATGCCAATATACAAATAATGTAGTTGAATATGATTTCAGCAATGTGCAAGGTCAATGAATTAAAAAGTTACGCCAAATTGGCGAAAATTTTGCTATTTCATTTCTTTTCCCTAATAAAGTTTTACCCAAAATATTCGAAAGGCCAGACTACAGTAGATGGTCTGGCCGACCCTTAACTAGAAATAGGTATTGGCAAGATATTTAAGCACAAATGCCTGAGTCGGGAACCACCTAATCGGCCTCTCGAGAAAGTAATTTTCTTAAACGACACTCATTTCACAAACTACCCTTATTATGTCGGACCGATATGAGCTGCCTCCTCGGAACATAAATTTCTAACAGCCACTGAGATGCACTCAGGGGATTGGTACTAATTTAATGAAAGGACATTTTTTTTAAATCTTATCTTATTGAATGTGTTCTAACATTCAGTAAGATAAGATTTAAAAAAAAATCCGTGTGTCATTAATACAGTGCTTTGGCCGGCATCTGATTTCTTACTGCCTCCGGATTGTCGAACGCTAAAAACACGCTGCATGTATAAATAGATTTTACGATGTGAAAAATGTATATTTTCTCATTTTGAAAAATAGTCAGTTGAAGCTTAAGTTCTGAGAAGTATTCTACCACAGGATTTTTTTGAATTCGATTAAAACTCGGCGAGATAAAAATATTGAATTTGACCATTGCACTTTAAAATGGTTGTACCTTTTTTAAAACGCATTTTTTCGAAAAAAAAACACAACTTCTAAGGGTAAAACGGGCAAAATAGAACACTTAAAAAGTTAAAAGTTTTTTCTGCAAAAAAATGGTTTATCGATGGGGTCGCCACTGAGCCCAATGATAGCTGAAATATTTATGGATGCGTTCGAGACTAACCACATAGTTGGGAACGTCCGTGTCTTGTACTACTTACTACTACGTGGATTACATTATCATCTACTGGACGGGAACAAAGCGTCAGTATCCTCGTCTACAAGTTGAATTCAGTACACCCTAGAATTGATTTTTCATTAGAGGAGGAGTCAGATTCCACTCTCAATTTCTTAGACCTTTCAATTACTTGGAGGAATGGTTTTCATGAGTTTCGTATCTATAGGAAACCAACATGTACAGACACTGTTATCCCTTACTTATCTAATCACCCATGGCAACATAAAATGGCAGCTTTCCACAGTTTACTGAGCAGGTTACTGACGGTGCCGTTGAGCCCACAGGCATTTAATGAGGAATTGTCTATCATTTGTTATATAGCACACAGTAATGGCTATAACGTAGGTATGGTCCACTCATTACTAAATAAAAAACGCAGAAACGTTAGTTTTCATTTATTGCATCCAACTCAAGATCCACCTAGGAAGTACACTACCTGTTTGCCGTTCGTGGGTCCCGTCTCGTTGAGTATAGCTAAGATCATGAGGGAAAATAGGATATTCGTGGCTTTTAGAACACAGAACACCTTGAGGGAGCTGTGTAATGGCAAGGACTCGGTGTCGGTTTCACGCAGATCGGGTGTTTATTTGTTGAGTTGTAATGGATGTGATATGAAGTATGTGGGGCAGACGGGCAGGTCCTTTGAGATCAGATACAAGGAGCACATGGCGGCGTTCCGCAACGGTTGTCCCGAGAAGTCCCTCTTCGCGAAGCACCTCCTTGACACTGGTCACCCCTTGAACAATAGTAACACCTTTAAAGTTTTACGCTTATGTGAGAAAGGGTTCAAGCTGAGTGTTTGGGAAAGACTAGAAATAGTTAGAAGAGATGCGGACACCTTACTCAATGAACAAATAGATTTTCACACGTCTCCCTTACTTAATCTGGCTGTAAACAGACGGACACATTAGTTGGTTGTTGGTTTGTATGTGTCATTTGGCATTTCTACACAATTTATTGAAAATTAAGAAGATAAAGTCTTGTATTGTTGAATACCTATTTTTGGTACTTAGTTAGCATGATCTGAGGTTTCTACCCACGTTAGTAATTGTGAAAAATCCTACATCGCGATAATGAAATTTGCACACGTTTACTTATAAGCAAATATGTTCTAACCACAAATTTTGCTGTTCTCTCTGAGACAGTCTTGATAATGCCTCGTTTAGAGGCGAAACAATTGTCGACGTTTTGTTGTCTTTTTTAATTCTGCGGAAAACAATGCTATTACAAATTTAAAAAGTTTAAAACATTTTTTTTTTAATATTTTACTCACCATTGCTTTGTCATGAATTTTCGCCAAGTAACGCCTGGTTCCATCCAATATTTTCACTTAAAAAGTGTTCTATTTTGCCCGTTTTACCCTTAGAAATCATTTTCCAATATAAAAACCAACTTTTTATCAGTTAACAAATTAATTTGTTTATAACGAATAGCACAAATTTTGTTTTCTTACCAATCGACTCCTTTTGGTCCAAGGTTTACAAAAAGTACAAATTTCTATAGGCGCAATCACATTTTCAGTGATTGGTCAGTCTTTTTCATTTCTAAGCACTTTTTCGGGGGTTTGCCGCTTGCCTAATAGTAGATTGTTAACCAAGGGATGAAAGCATCCCATTTCTGACGAGATAGTTTGGCGCTCGAACGTAGTGAGAGCGCCTAGTTCGAGGCAGAAATGAGTGTTTTCACACAAGTTATACACTCTACTTTTCATTTCGAATACGAGGAAAGCAAATAAAAGTCAAATAAAAAGATTATAACAATTGATCACATTATCATGAATTGTGCTTCCCGCCTTTTTTTTATTTTTGTTTCACATTCGCGCTTTTTTCAGGGCAGGCTGTAGTGTTTTGATCATACCACCTAGTCATTAGTTATATTTTTCCATGCAAAATAGTCTTTTAGTTTTTTATTAGTAATTTTTTTACGCACATGTTTTTGAAGCTTGTATTTTTTAAGATTTGACGCGTTACGGCGGGCGATTTAGAGTCTCAACCAATATTAAAATACTGAGTAAAATACTCAGTATTTTAAGGTATATTGTTCAAATAATTATTCTTTGTGCTATTTACATTTTATTTTATTGTAACTCAAATCTTTTTAGTTTATGACCATTCAAAAACCAGAAAGATATATTGAATTAATCGAACTTTGGCTGTATACGTTTTTGCTATCGCCTCATGATGTACTGATATATTTTTTTTACTTTTCCGCCCTAGGGCCAAAATGTATCACTTTCAACCCGCATATCAGGTAAACAATGACCCACTTTCAGAGCATGAGAGATGAAAAGTAACGTTCACACAAAATTTAAAAAAAACCGATTAAAATCTACTAGGGGAGTGTCAGCCGCTATGGCACAGCCATTTAAAGTCCTGGGCATCTCGGACTATACTAGACATTTAGGAGTTGTAGAGCCTATCCAATGATCTAAATTTAACCATTTTTTTTAATATTAGCACTAATTACTCCTTATAAACTATCAGTGTGCAAAACTTCATGTTCCTCCGTCCCCGTTTCGTAAAATTACAAAGTGTTCGCTTCATTGTATTAGTATATTTATTTAGATAAAACACATTCAAGTCAACACTCCGACATGTCACTTACGGCTTAAGACACATACATTTGGGATATTATATAAGAAAATCGTGCAATGAGAGTAATAGATTCGAGCTACCCAAAAACTCCCTAGGGTCGCAAAATTCTATTTTGGAAACCAATTCCAGAGTATCGAGCGAACGATTGAAGAGGTTAGTTAGAAAAGATAGGTCGGTTATTTTTCTGCAGTGAATGAAGGTGGAATAATCTGATTTGTTGCAGCGCGTTATGTAGTAATCACTAATCAATCAAAACAGTTATACATTTCAGATGTGTTCCTTAAAATGTCGATCAATTTAAATATTTGAAACAAGTCATTCTTTTTTAAATAATACCAGCGAAGCATATTTGAGGTGTCTTCGAGCATAGTAAAGTATACAATTAAAACGTTACAAGCGGTGGCTAGGATCAGCAATGAATAAAATCAGTTAAAATAAATTAATTTATAATTAGAGAAATAATCAAATTATAAGCTAAAGTCGGAGAAGGGTTTTCTGCCGTTCACATTCCTCCTCATACTTCAAAAGGGAATTCAGTACACTTCCGGTCACAAAGCCGTAGCACCTATTCTAATCAAGCAGGACAGTACCTACGTAATAGCAAAAAACTTATCGCCCCTCCAATTTATAAGCAGCAGATAAACTTTTCCTGCAAATAAATCAATTGTTTAACAATACTAGTACTAGAAATAATTCAAAAATATACATCAATAGGTATTATGTTGTATTTTTTCTTTAAATGCGTCAAAAAAAGATGTTGAACGTACAAGAAATATGATTTAAATATTTAGGTACACAAAACACGGTATATATATTTATTTACAATAAGAATTACAATATACATAATTATAGACTAAAAATATTTACATTACAAAATATCGTTTAAAAAATCCTCCGCGTCATTGCCGACTGGGAAGGTTCCCAGAATGCTGGCTGTGTTACCACGTTGGATGGCGATACTTATTCTTTGGGCCAGAAAATAGCCAGCCTTCTGGTCCTGAGAAGCATCGATTAGGCGTTTAGCAATGTCTCTATAAAGGCGGCGAGCACTCGGACCCCATGACCCCAGTGTCTCAACCCCAAACGGCTCAAATATGTAATCACCTTCAGCCGATGCAGCAGCAGCGCCGGCACATCCGGATGTGCTTAGAAGATGTGAAGGTGCTAAGGTGTCAACGCATGTAGAGTCCCACAACAAAGGCCTTCCCATCTTCCACGGTAGCAACGACATACCGTCCGGTCTCTTTCCATCGCTTCGTGCTAAACCATTTGGTTCACGTACGGCCGGAAGACCAGCGGTGGAAAGAGCCCTGCGAATTATGTCGTTTAGAATAGCGTGCCGAGGTATGCGACCTGCGCTTCTGCTACAAGAAAGGCCATGGTGTCCCAGATTATCGACGGCCACTCCACAGGTGCAATGATGCGGGGATACACAAGGTGTACCCAGCCGAAGGCAAGTGGCAATGCGGAAGGTTGTGTCGTCCAACATTGTACCGATGTTGGGCGATGGGAGCGCCTGGATCCATAACCCTGACTCCCATTCTCCAACAGCTAGTAGGCGTGCACGCTCTGAAATATTGACAGAATTGTCAATTAGTGTATTAATTCTCAATTTACAGAGCGGTGAATCCCACAGTCGCTGTGAGCTTAGGCGTGAGGGCAGGTCAGTGTCGGGGCAAGACATCCTCCAAGCATTTATGGCATCGGTCTTGCATCGCACCTCGGAATCAATCAGTGTATTTGACAAAATTTTCCTGACTAATTCTTCGGTGCTATGGACCGACGACAGAAATGCTGGCAGACTGACATCTGTGACTCTACGAATACCTAGCCCGCCCAAGCGAACTGGAAGAGACGCTTAGACCCAGGCCCGGTCATTAATATCTACATTTAAAATTTTACACAAAGAATTTTGTATTAAGTTGTCTAGTCTGCCCAAAATTTCTATATTTTTCCAAAATTGTCCTGAACGGAGGGCATGTGTAAATTTGGGTACGAAAAGACAAAAACGAAGAATAGTGAAAGCTGAATGAATACTGATATTACATAGACTATCAATAACCTGATCAAAATTTTGAATTTTTTCCTCGATAAAAGTGGAAAAGCCATCTTCTAAAATCGGGGACCCTAGGAGGCGTAAAGAAGTTTTGTCCAAAACTTTTATGTTGGGGGCCAGACAGTTGAATTTGGAGATTGTTGTTAATTTATCTGTGTTTTCAGATATAAAAATCTCACATTTATTCGGGTTCAGTTCTAAGCCAATTGACTGAAACTCGTTCTTTATTAGGGCTAAATCTTGTAAAACTGTCTCTACCTTTCCCCCTAAAGTCCCGTCGTCTAGATACCAAATGTTAAATTTGGATTTTATTTTTTGAATTATTGGGTTAATGGCCAAACTGAAGATGACTGGTCCCGACGGATCACCTTGCTGACATCCAACGGCTGAATTCAAAAGGTGGTCTTTATAAATTAATTTTGTTGGCTGACTATAGCATTGCCAAAGAAAATTAAATATTTTGGGGGTTTCTAATTTGGCCTGTGTCAGCAAGGTGTCCCTGTTTACAGAGTTGAAGGCATTTTTCAGGTCAACTTTCAAGATGACCTCTCCATCTTCGCTACTGTCAAGGTATGTTGCAAGCGCATGGATTGCGGCCTCACAACCTCCTTTTGAACCAAAACCTATTTAAATATATATACTGATTACCCAGCAAAACTTAGTAAACTCTTATTACTTAATAAATAAGAAATAGAAATGGTCTTATATCAATCCTACTAGGATAGGTTAGATTAGCTTAGAATTCTTAAATAAATAGCTATGCGTCACGAACTTAAATTGCTGCTAAAATTAATATGTTTTGAGGTAATTATTTGCTGCGCAATCAGTATTTTTGCTTAGGAAGAGGATGTTTTTTTTTGTTCAAAACTAAGGTATTTTTGATTAGCAGTTGAATACTACCCTTATTTTATCTTATTTTCGGCTCTATCAAATTGACCAACAACAGTACAACGGCCTTTGTTAGTCGGTACTGGTTCTTGAATTCCTCGTCATTATAGAACTGAAAAGGATTCATTCTCGTCCTAAATGTTCGCGGTCTTTGCTCTTCATCACTGCTAGACGTGCTGATACTCATGCTGATATCAGAAAGTGACATGATTGTAATCTAAAACAAGAAACAATATAAGCTTAGCAAAATGTTCGAAATATACAATTTTTACAAATAAAAACACTTATTGTAAATAAAACTGCATTTTAAATATGGTTTAACATACCTTAATAACGTAGATTTGAAGAGAAAATGTAAATTCACGTAAATAATCACTTGCATTAATAAGTTAATTCGCCGATACGCACTGATTAGTTGACAAAGCTTTTGACACACAAATAATCTATGATCACGGCTTGACAAGCGTTTCGGAAACCCAAAACGGCGGTCGACATACGATTCTCCAGTTTAATTTGACAGCTATGTCAACTGACACGATGATCAAATTAAACTATTTAACCATGCTTCTAGCAACCCAATTGCTACTTGACAAGAGATTTAACAGCCGATTAGTTAATTTTAGCATTGATCAGCCTTTCGGAAACCGGGTGTAAGTATTATAGCATGTCGTTCGAGATATAGGTGTGCGGACGGACAAACAACAAGAAATTATAGTCTCCCTTCCTTTCGTAGACAATAAAACCTTAATTATTCTAGGTAGATATCTTATATCATACATTTGAAATAATGTTATCTACTAATCGTACCGCTCCACTCTCAATATTTGCTTTGCCTAGATTATCATTTGCTTTTATTTGTTACCACACTAAATTGAATGAATTATAATTGTATCTACCTTAATGGTACCTTATCTCATGCATTCGAAATAATGTTTTCAACTAATCGTACAGCTGCTCGTCTCTCAATAATTGCTTTGCCTAGATTACCATTTGTTTTATTTGTTACCACAATAAATTGAATGAATTATAATTGATGAAATAACAGAGTATAAAATTAATCAACAAGTTATATGAGATAAACCTATAGTTTTGGCTCTAACCGGTACTTTTAATGGAAAGGTTACTAGAAAGCTGGTTGCTTTGCCGCGTTTCTACCAAAAATACCTACCTAAAAAATATTAATTTATCATGTTACCAAAGTACACGTTTATTAAAGAAAAATCTAGAGTACGCCCACCAGTCTAATACGTTTATAACGTAATAAAGTATACATAACGTGCCATATTTTATTATTTGCTATAGTTTACGTGCCTATATAAAGCGCCACTACAGTTTTATTGAGACTCGTAAGGAGATTCTTTGGATTATGATAGCTAAATTTCTACACGTTGCAAAAGGGACTGTTCGTAACTCGCAGGCTTGGAACTCGTTCATTCCCGAGAGTTAGCACCTTCTGATTTTACCTCATTTTCTTGTCGTTAACTCGCGCGCTCGTGGTATTAGATTAATTTAAGTACAGTAGGCTACAAAAAATTTAACACGTAAGTATATTTATTAATAAAGCATTTTAGTAAGGCGCTTTTATAAGTTTATTCCATCCTACTAATATTATAAACGCGAAAGTTTGTGAGTATGTAAGTATGTAAGTATGTATCTATGGATGGATGGATGTTTGTTACTCTTTCACGTAAAAACTACTGAATGGATTTTAATGAATCTTTACAATAATATAGCTTATACATCAGAATAGCACATAGGCTACAATTTACAAAGATATTGTGTGAATTGTTCAAAATATGACTTGGCGCGACGGGAACGGGAAAAAATCCAAATTACCACGCGGACGAAGTCGCGGGCGAACACTAGTTATTTTATTATCGAGAAAACACTTCTTGTTACTCCATAAAAAAATCATAATTTTAAATACATATTCCTTTTTAACACTTGAGTGCGAATTAATTATTTTCATGTTTAATAATAATAAAACGTCGCGTGGAAAATGCTCTGTTAGTTTATCGTGTAATCTATCACTATGCGTGAGTAAATATGTAAATCAACTAGGTACCTAATACTAGCTAACACTTAAGTAAAATTGAAATATTTCTTTACGGTTTAAGTATAATATTCCACAAGCACGTTACTATATAATAAAAGTACAGTAAATACAAAGTACCTGCAAAGGTCATTTAACATTTGTAATAGGTATATTTGTTTAGCGACCAATCCTTACTTCGCTTCTATACATACTTCAGGCTACACCTGTTTCAAATATGTTCAGATATACTAAGTCTCAGTTGAGTATCAATCTGATGTCCTTAATAATATTAAGATCCGCCCTTGCAATATTAGCATTAAATGAAATTAAAACAATTTCTAGGTGTACATGGGGCACACTAAAAGTTTTGTACTTCTAGCTAATCGGGACTATTTGAATTTGGAATGTCATCTTTTTTTAAACGTTGCAACCTTCTTGGTAATAAAAAAAAACAATTGGCGGGAAATCATTTGTCAATTGTTTTTTATCACACATCAAAGTTCTACGTATGCAACGAAAATGGAATTAAGTCGAATAGATTTCAGAGCGATGATTTTTTATGATTTTAAAAGTTCTCTCTCTCCGCAAGACTGTGCCGCTCGTCTTGTGATGGTGTGTGTGTGTCTTGTTGTGGTGATGGTTTGCTGAATTTGAGAGAGGTCGAGTTTCTTTACATGACGAATTTCGTGAAGGGCGGCCATCAACTGTCGTCAACGAAAATAATGTGGCTGCTGTTAAGCGGTTAATTGAAGAAAACCCGCGGATTGCCTATGAGACAATTCGAGGACTATTGAGGATTGGTATGAGTCAACTCCAGAAAATTTTACACGAAGAATTGAAAGTTCGGAAACTTTGTTGGCGTTGGATCCCTCATGAACTGACAGCGGAGCAGAAGCGGGCTCGCGTGGAATGGTGCTGACAGATGCTACTGAAATACGAACACGGACATTCTAATGCTGTTTATGACATTGTCACAGGAGACGAAATGTGGATTTATTGTTTTGAACCCGAAAAAAAACAGCTTTCTTGTGAATGGGTGTTTGAAAATGAGAACAAGCTAACAAAAGTGAGGCAGGCGAGAAACGTTGCTAAAAAAATGATCGCGTTTTTTTTCTTAGCTACGGGTCCCATCTGTACAATTCCACTTGAAGATCAAAAGAGTGTTAATGCCGAGTGGTATTCTTCCATTTGATTACCCAGGGTGTTAGAAAAAGTTCGCGAAAGACGACCCAAAAGCCGCGTTCTCCTACATCATGACAACGCTTCTTCACACACGGCCAACAAAACAAAGTCATTTTTAGCTTCCAAAAAAGTACAACTGGTCACCCATCCTGCGCATAGCCCCGACCTAGCACCCTGTGATTTCTGTATTTTCCCCAAAATCAAAGATTTGAGGAGAGGTTTCACTTTTACCAACTCCGAAGAGGCAGTGATAGCGTTCAATCAGCACGTAGAAAACATGCCTTCAGATGTGGTCCTCCTGTTTTAAAAAATGGTTCGATCGCATGAAAAAATGTTTAAATGTAAAGGAGAGTATTTTGAAAAGCAATAAACATAATATTTTGGTTTTAACATGTTGTTTTTTTAAGTTACGCAAAACTTGTAGTGTGGCCTACGTAGTAGGTGTAGTTTTCACTACTCTGAACTCCACTTAAATGAGTCACCAGTCTGTTCATCCCTTTTCAGCTGTAGTAATTTTCATTTTAGTGAGAGATCTTTAAAATGTTTGATATCATCATAATTCAAGGTTCGGGCTTGAGCTAGTTAGGTGCTTGAGCTCCTTATCAATAAGCAGCTCATGCGATACCTAGAGGATCACTCGCTAATCAATGATCAGCAATATGGCTTCAGGCCAAAACGATCAACGGGTGACCTCCTAGCTTTCGTCACGCATGTCATTGTATGGGGTGAGGCTATGGTAAGGTACGGCGAGTCCTTGGCTATTAGGCTGGACATCGCCAAAGCTTTCGATAGGGTCTGGCTTGCTTCGCTCCTTTCCAAGCTTCCGGCATATGGTCTACCTCCTTAACTGTGCAGCTGGATGGCCAGGCTTTTCGCTTCTTGCAAGTGAATGTAGGTACCGCACGGGTCCGTAGTATAACCAACTCTCTTTCTTCTGCATATCAATGATATGTTATGCCTCGGGAACATTCATTGCATTCATCGACAGTATCTCCCAATGGGGTGCCGAGAACTTGGTCGAGTTCAATGCCCACAAAACACAGGCGTGTGCATTTACAGCGAAAAAATCCCCTTTTCTTCCCCTACCCACTCTTCAGAATGCAATATTACCAATGAAGGAGAATCTAGACAGCCTTGGCATAGACGTTCGTCGAGAGCTCAATAACACAAAATACATTGAGAGATGTATTGGGCTAACTTCGCGGAAACTAGGAATACTGAACAAGGTAAGGCGATTCTTTACACCGTACAGTATTCAACGCAGATTAGACTCTGCGTTGAGTACTGCTCTCACCTCTGGGACGGTTTCGCGAAGTATTTGCTGGACGCACTCGACACTATGCAGCGACACACTATCGCATTATAGACTGTCCGGAGGTAACGGGAAGCCTTGAGCCGCTAGCCCAGCGCCGAACAATTGCTTCCTTGGCCGCGTTCTACCGTATTTACCACGGTGAGTGTTCTGAAAAGCTCTTCAACCTGATCCCACCCTCTCCCTTCCGATCCTGAACAACGCGTGCCGGGCAGAGATTTCACTCTCATACCGTGGAAACCGTCTTCGCGAGAACCGAGCGTTTTAAACGTTCGTTTCTCTGCTGAACGATGGTGGCTTGGAACGCCCTGCCTGCGCACGTGTTTCCTTCAACATGTAACCCTGGGTTCTTTAAGCGAAGCGTGAAGAGGCACATTACTGGGTCGTTAAGTTGAGGGTCACTCTCTATAGTATTCCTGTGTACTATGAGAGTCGCCCACAATCGCCAGACGTCGCCACAGCTTACCATCAGGCGGGTGGCGTCAATTTGTCGACCTAAATATAAAAATATATATATACGGTTTTTTTTTTACGAGCCAATCGTATAATTGGCTCCAATTGGCAAGGTACAAAAATGTTTCTAGCCTGCGACATAGCATGCGATACAGCACTATGTACCCTCGCTCTTTCCATGAAAGGAACAGAAGTAACGCAAGGATATTTCTTCAACTGATTCACTTATGTTTATAAAATGTAGAATCATTGCTACCATCACGGAATTCTTGTTCTGGCCTGTACAGCCATCGCAAAACAGAAATACTTCTTTCACTCACCTTCTGTCAGTCTGTCAAGAAATTAAAAAGACAAGTAGCAATTTCTGATGCACCTCTTTTACTAACATGTACCACGGCCCTAGGCCGCGGAACTAAAAAAAAAAAAACATGTACCATTTCGTGAAAATATTTTATCGTCTTGAATAGGCGTAACTGATACACTGCCTGTTCGTGATTTTTAAAATTGGAAGAAAAGAAGTTAGGGCTCTTCGTACTTGTGTATAACTCTAGTTCTGTTAAGATTTTAGTTACATCTTTTCGTGACGTGGTAAAACATGCCCTTAGCATTATAATGACAGTATTAACTTAAAATCGTCGATTTGTTGGATACGGATACCTTCGTGATTCGACCGACGAAATGGCGCCGAATGTACTGCAACCTCCCCTCGTCCGTCCGTTGTACGGTGAAAAAAACGGCCGTGTAAAAGTGCACTTACTCGGAGATAAAGTAGCTAAATATCAGTGAAAAAAATTTCAAAATCGGCTCCGTAGTTGTGGACCTTATTCAATTCAAACGAAGAGTCAATAAGCGTAAAGAACGTTTCAGTATTTTAAATGTAAATAAAGTAGGTTTAAGTTTTGTTTGTGTTGAATCACAGAAAGGCCCCGATTAGTTTATTCAGGCATAGGTATTTCTATGTACTTAGAGCTATAACCCAAACCACTCCCTTGATTTTGCTCAAATTCATTACGAACGCGTTTTAAACAGTGGGACAGCTGAAGGGGAAGCTCGTTTACATACCTTTAAAAAATGGTTAAAAATTTTTTACCGTCACTTGAAATTGTATGTCCCTTTCATTAAAATATACAAAATACGCCTCACAAAAATGTTCTAGCAAATTTACTACTAGTATTCCGCGATAAGTTCGTTCGGTTACGTTTGACCTGCTTTTTTGCTATTGATTTTGTCACCCAGGTTTCATTACTGGCAAAAGAAAAAAAACATTAATTATATCAACAGTGGTCATCGGCCTTTCAAGTTTACCGTACCTACTTTACATACCTACTTAAAGCATGCAAGGATTTTGCGGAGTCCTATTATATGCGTTTTTAAACACTCTTTTGGCTGACTGACCGAAGTTTATTCTATTCAACGACTGACTGAAAATTTTATTTATGTTTAAGATACAATTAAGTTTCTCTACACAAATTTTCAAACTTAATAAATTAATTGTAATGTATTTATTTATTCTACATACTTAGGGCCTGACTGACCAGCTCTGTCCCACCATTAGGCTGACTGACTGCCATAACTATTGTATATAATGCAATATCCAATCTGTATACCAATTTTCAACCTTAATAAATCAATTTAATTACCATCGATTTCACGACATGTTTGATGGCATATATCTGACGCCTGTTCTACAGTTAGCTTAACTGACCGCAGTCCAGACCGCGGACTCGGGACTCTAACTAGTTCATTAATAAATGTCGCAATAATATCGAAGGGTTTTCCGTAAATACCAATGGTGCGAACATAAGCCCGTTATTAAAAGAGGCCTACCTTTGACGGATTAAATTTGCTGGCGAGATTTCTCAGACACGTCAGTAGGTACCTATTATGCGTGGCTTCGAGGTTTCCGTTGAGTTGTTACTCTAAATTTTACATTTAAGATTTTAATAAAAACATCTACTGTTGTATAATCTATATTATAATGTAGGTACTATCTATATAAATACACAAAATAACTCCTATTTCCCTGAAGGGGAAGCCACAGTCATATTCTACGCATTCTTTTTACAATAAAAAGTAATTTATTTTTCAAATTACATTAAGTAAAACAAACTAAAGCTTGTGTTACTTATTCTGTAATATAAGTATGTTACACAAACATCGAAATGCCATTAATGATGCCAGCGGCTGGCATCGGGCTGCCAGGCGATGTGGTTTCCTCTGACATTTCCCCTAAATGTCAAACGCATTTCAAATGGCTCGGATGCATTTGACACCAATTTCGTTTCACAAAGAGCCCCTTCGTCTATAGGAGTACAGTATAAAGTGCAGGTATTCGCATTTTTTTTTTTGATTTGAAGTATTTGTAAGTATAATTTACAACAATATTATAGAAAATTTGCAGTTTATTACGTTAGCTGGAAAAGACATTATAAAAAGATTATTTCTTTAGTGTCTCATTATTTTATTACTTCAATTCCTACACATTCACTGCGAACAAGACTAATAAAAATATTGTAATGAGTGGCTTGAAAACATATAACAAAAGTAATCTAACATTATTCGTGATCTCATTATGGATGAGAAAGCGTAGCGGTAGAACCTGTAGGCTCCTACACCTACGTCTAGGAGTATCACTACACACTATTCTAAATAACTCTGTATTAGATTTAAGATGAAATATTTTGGAAAAAAGCCGAACTGAGTTTCTTGAGGGCTCTTCTCAGTCTCGTTGCATTTTGGAACCCTCGGGTAGAGTCACACCAACTTTTGACGAATCTAAATAATTTTCTAAAAATTTCAAAGATAATAAACGTTATTTTATTTTATTTTTATTTTTATTTCACTTAGATACTCCTACAGGATCCTCCTACGTGATCCATGACTCGGAACTTCAAACTTCTATACTGTTCTGTGAAGGGACGGGCAAACTCATCCTACACAGGCGACGTATACCACGCATTATGACATCTGAACTGGATCTGGCCTACAATTTGTATGATAACAAACACACGCGTACGACGCTGTCACACACGTTTAAAGTGTCATAGCGTGTATGATAACGTATACGTCAGACGCCGTACCAGTTTGTCGCTGTCTCCCACGTCGCATGGCATACGTTGTATCGAAGGAATAGTGTGTTTTTCGTTTGAGAGAAGATTATAATTGACATAATATACGACAAAATATAATTGGCTATGGACAGTGATTCCAATAAATGATTCGATTAAATCAATACTAACTCAATGTATTCATGTTTGATTATGAGCATGTAATTCGCTTAAGAGATTAGTCTACCAACCTCCATATCCGTCCCTTTTAATTCATGAGGGACAGGTTAGGTAAGATATGTATGCTCTCAAAACAGCTTCAAAACGAATCCTTTCTACGGTAGTTCCTACTTTAAACATAGAGCAACACGGTCGTCGTACATGGTCGCCGTATACGACACTTCAAATGACCGATTTGTTAATTTGCAAGAAGGTTTGCAATCCTATTAACAATTTTATATAAGAACTATCAACCATTCATAGAACATTATAGGTTTTCTCAAATGACGAAGTAATTTCAGAAGGTATTTATTTGTTTTTATAAGATTTGTATAGGTTGTATCGTATACCTCGATTACATCCAAAGCTTTTTGATGACTGATTCTAATATTGTTCGCATTTTTACACTTATTTTGAGAGAAAATGGTCGCACGTACAATGTAGACTCTATGTTGAGAGTAGTTTCAAACCCATTATTGTAGTGGTATAAATAAATAAAGTTTAATTTATAAGAGGTAAATAATCGTCAAAAGAACGGTTCGGTTAGTGCGGTTTTTTCAAATCTAATATGTAAATCCAGCGGTTACTCCTTATTATTGTATACTTAACTGGTTAACTGGTAAACGTACAAGAGAGTCGAGTATTCTAGTTAAAGTTATAGTTTAAGTTGCAGTTTAAGTGTTTCTAATAATAAAACTTTAATGAAATTCTGGAGTCCGCGGTAAAAACCAATAAGGTCATACAACCGTATGACTTCTTAACATAAGGATTCTTTCCCTATTTAAGATTCAAAAAACGTAGCGTTTTCATAATCTAAGTTTTGTGTCTTGGGTACTTAATAAAATATATTTTTCGTTACAATTCCTTTATAGATATTTTTAATTTATTAAATTCTATACTTTTGCTGACCTCATCCTCAAATTTTTTTTTTTATTATTATTTATTAACGCACCTTTGCTAATGGCAAAGCCTTTTCTGCACATTTTTTTATTAATCTAGTCTAACTGGGAGCGATATCACTCACAGGGCTCCTTCTTCATTAACTATCATCTGTCATTCTGTTTCTCTAGTTACATACCATTTCTGCTTTCATTGCTCTTACCATTTCTGCTATCATTGCTCTTACACTTTCACGGTATTCCTTTCTTTCTCTTTTGTGGTGGGATATCAGGGTATGTAGCGCATTTCTTTATTTTAATGAATTTTTCAAAGTAATAGTTACATTTGTTTACTTATTTCTAATTTTGACATTTTTAATCTTTACCTTTTATTTCTTAACAATCTAAAGTACTTATTATCTTATTTACGTAAATTTACATTTTTTCATTTCTTATGTCTAACAGTCAACATTTTTTTATTATATCTATGTTATTATACTTCCTATAACCGTTCTACCGTTGTTCTAATCTTATTTTTCTATTATTCATTTATTTTCTATTTGTATGTTCCTTATTTGCTACTTCTCAATATATTGAGATAAAAATATTAGATTACATGTATGTAATCTAATATTATTATAATATTGACCCATAGTATATTTACTTTCCTTCGTTTCTTTTGTACACAATATTTATTATCTTATTTGTGTATTTAAGGAACTCCTCTCTATTATCTCTAATAATTGTAGGCAGGTTATTTAAATTTAGTGCCACATTATTGCTAATTTCAAAATTGAGACGTTCCAGCATTTGGACTGGGCATTCTAGAATTAAGTGTACAATGGTTTCGTGAGCGTCCGGGTCGCAGGCGCACTATTGGCTCGCCTTACACCTGAAGCGATGCAGGTATTCTGCGATCCCACCGTACCCCGTAAGCAGTTGAGTTGTTGTGCCAGCGACCGGCATCTTGCGGACGATATTATACGCCTCCACTGCACAAGGGAGGAAAAGCTTGGTGACGGAGGCGGTCGTCTAAACATTGTTTTATACAGCTTCCGTGACAATGCTTACTGCAAATTATACTTGATACTAGTCACCTATGTTGTAGTCTACAGACTTAGGAATGGAGTGTCCATGGACTGCTTGGCTATGGAGAAGGTATGCTTACAAGCGTTTTTAAAAAGTAATAATTACATAAGGTATTATTTAGAAACTAAAATACTCGTACAATACAACTGGAAATACTTGTATATTGGCAGCTTTAACATTATTTTGATTAATTCCTTTAACACGGGTTACTCTATTACTCCTGAGCACACTTTAAGGTTAATTTTCTTCTTTTCCAATTTCCTTCTCCACTGTTTTTTGTTATAAAATTTAAAATTGTAGTTAAAATTCATAGGTTTTAGCGGTATTTTATATACATATGCAGATATATTATAATATTATCTGTTTCCCCGAAGGAGCAAACAGAGTCACAGTTCTAGGTGAGGCAAGTTTTCTAATTAATTTAATTAAGTTGAGTGAGGCAAGTTTTCTAGTTAATTTAATTTAATTAAGTTACTGCTGCACCAAATGTCGCCCTGTCTTCACGCTTCTTCTTCAAAATCTTCAATGGCAGTGCAACAAAAAAGAAATAAACATTACACATCGGCCCTAGGAACTTCACTAACGTCCGTGGACTCCATGCGAACCTCGATACCGTCCACCACCACCTTGAGACGGCACGGCCCGCTGTGATGTTCCTCACGGAGACACAAATACGCCGCCCTGACGACACGTCTTACCTGTGTTACCCCGGCTATGTCATCGAGGAACAATTTCGAGACAAAGCCGGGGTGCACACCCCGGCTTTGTGTGTTGTGTTCGTTAGGGCGGATGTTTGCTGCCGCCGGTTGCGCTGCCTAGAGAACCCCTCCAATTCCATCCTTTGGCTGCACGTAGACCATGGCTCTATGAGCCAGATCTACGTGTGCGTCTACCGATCCCACACAGGGGATTCTGAGACAACAAAGCTCTTCCAGTACCTCAGCGAGACGGCTGATGAAGCGCAGGTACGGTTCCCGAACGCTGACCTAGTATTTCTGGGGGACTTCAATGGCCATCACATTGAATGGCTGGGGTCCCTCAAGACTGATCATGCGGGTAGAGCCGCCCATGCGTTCGCTCTCTCCCACGGTCTGACCCAGATGGTATGCGGGATCACCCGGATACCAGACAGGTCAGATCACGCGCCCGCTCTGCTGGATCTACTGCTGACGAGTCGCCCAGCCCAGTACAGTGTTTCGGTAGGAGCCCCACTGGGTAGTTCCGACCACTGTGTTGTTCACGCTGACATGAAGGTGTCACCTCCTGCACGTCCTGTACAAACGTCACGACGACTATGGCACTACTCGTCAGCGGATTGGGACGGTCTACGCGATTATTATGCGTCTGTCCCCTGGAGCCAGCGCTGCTTTGTAGGAAAGGCTCCTTCGGATAGTGCTTCTGCTATTGCTGGCGAGATCAGTTTAGCGATGGATTATTACATCCCTTTCACTGATGTCGCCAGTATCCGCAGAGCCCGTCCCTGATTCGGGCGAGATTGTGCCAAAGCTGTTCGACAAAAACAGTCGGCATATCGCGCCTGGATCAGGGCCCGGGCTGTGCGCAACCCAAACGTGGGCCACCTCAAAGCAGCGTACAACCGGGCCACAAAGTCGAGTAAGAGGGCCTTTAAGAGAGCGGATGCCCAGCGCGTCGCGCGGCTTGGTCAGGAGCTCACTTCCCATCCCACGGGCAGCCGTGGATTCTGGCAACTGGCCAAAGCCGTGCAATCTAACTTCTGTCAGCCCTCGCTGCCACCGCTGCGTTACCCAGATGGAACACTGGCTCACAAAGCCCAAGAGAAAGCGGATATGCTCGCAGACCTCTTTGCGGCTAATTCCCGGGTCGACGACCGTGGCCTGCAGCCCCCCGCCATCGCCAACTGTGGCCACACAATGCCTGATATTGTTATCAGGCAATGTGATGTACGGGCAGTGCTGCGGTCACTCGACACGCGGAAAGCCAGTGGCCCTGACGGCATTCCGGCGGTGGTGCTACGAAAATGTGCAGCTGAGTTGTCTCCAGTATTAACGCGTCTGTATTGCCTGTCATACTCTTCAGGGCTCGTGCCGGAGGTCTGGAAGGAGACGAACGTACAACCGATCCCCAAGAAAGGGGATCGGTCCGATCCAGGCAACTATCGACCCATAGCTGTCACCTCAGTCATTTGCAAGGTGCTTGAGCTCCTTATAAATAAGCAGCTCATGCAATTCCTAGAGGATCACTCGCTAATCAATGATCGACAATACGGCTTCAGGCCAAAGCGATCAACGGGTGATCTTCTGGCATTCGTAACGCATGTCTGGGGTGGGGCTATGGAAAGGCACGGCGAGTCCTTGGCTATTAGCCTGGACATCGCCAAAGCCTTCGATAGGGTCTGGCATGCTTCGCTCCTTTCCAAGCTTCCGGCATATGGTCTACCTCCTCAACTGTGCAGCTGGATTGCCAGCTTTTTAAACGAGCGCCGAGTGCGGGTCCTCTGCGATGGCCAGGCTTCTCGCTTCTTGCAAGTGAATGCCGGGGTACCGCAGGGGTCCGTACTATCACCAACTCTCTTTCTTCTGCATATCAATGATATGCTATCCCTCGGGAACATTCACTGACTGCTTCGGTGGCGTGGTCGGTAGTGCATCGGCTTTCGACTTCGGAGTCTCGGGTTCGATTCCCGGGTCGAATCCAATATTTGTGTGATCCACAAATGTTTGTTTCGGAGTTTGGGTGTTTTCTATGTATGTTATGTATGTATTTAGAAATATATAAGTACGTTTATCAGTTGTGTGAGATCCCATAGCACAAGCTTATAACTTAGTTTGGGCTAGATGACGTTGTGTGAGAATGTCCAACAATATTTATTTATTATTTATTTATTTATTGCTATGCAGATGACAGCACACTGCACGGGAGTTACTCGGTTCGTCCGACGGCGGGGCGATCTGAGATTGAGGAGGAGAGACGACGACTCGTGGCTGATCTCGACCGTAACCTCGACAGTATCTCTCAATGGGGTACCGAGAACCTGGTCGAGTTCAATGCCCGCAAAACACAGGCGTGTGCATTTACTGCGAAGAAATCCCCTTTCCTTCCCCTACCCTCTTTTCAGAATGCATTATTACCAATGAAGGACAACCTTGATATCCTTGGCATAGACGTTCGTCGAGAGCTCAATAATAAAAACTACATCGAAAGATGTATAGGGCTAGCTTCGCGGAAACTAGGAATACTGAATAAGGTAAAGAGATTCTTTACACCGGACCAGAGGTGTCTGCTGTACAAGACGCAGATTAGACCCTGTGTCGAATACTGCTCTCACCTCTGGGACGGCTCCGCGAAGTATCTGCTGGACGCTCTCGACGCTATGCAGCGACGGGCTATCCGTATTATAGATTGTCCGGAGGTAACGGGAAGCCTTGAGCCGCTAGTTCAGCGCCGAACAATAGCTTCCTTGGCCGCATTCTACCGTATTTACCACGGCGAGTGTTCTGAAGAGCTCTTCAATCTGATCCCACCCTCTTCCTTCCGATCCCGAACGACTCGTGCCGGGCAGAGATGCCACCCCCACACAGTTGATAGCATGTTCGCGAGAACCTCACACAGGCAAACAGGTCCAAAGTTATCTCAAATATGACAGTTTTTCGAAACTAATTCCGTAGGTTTCTGAAAAGGATTCTAAACAATATTCACAAAATGTTACAGAAATAATAATACCGACTACGATCGATATTGCCTAAGTGAAAGTTAGATGTACAAATTCAGAGTTAAGGAATTTATGATTCACGAAGGTGTAAGTATACTAGTGGTTCTGTGAACCGTAGACTTCGGGAGCGGCTATGTTTCGAAAATTTCTTCTTCAATTTTCTTTATTACTCTTTCATTTGTCATCCAATCCAAAAAATATCATTCAAATGTTATTCATTGTAAGCAAGGAGTGAGTTTCATGCAAATCGGTTGATAAATACGGCCTCAAACATGATCTGACAAAACCCGTAGATGGGTACAGACGAAAGAAATTCTCTCCAGTCTGCAAGTTGAAACGGAGCCTTCGGTTGCTTCGCTCCCTCAGTCAAAAAAGGTATATTAAATTGAATTATTATATATTTATTAAAACGTGTAAAATAGGTCGCATTATACGTTTACGCGCCCACACAAATGCAAAGCTCAGTTTACGCCTCGTGAACTATATTTTTACTACTTACTATAAAGCAGCACGGAACTGAATTTTATTCTCTTTGAACTAGGACCGCAGCGCAGGTCTGAAATTCGGTTCCTTTGTGTCTATGAAATGGAATATTCGACTCACTTTCCAATTGACGTTCCCATCCCGATTATGCTATCTTTTCATTTAAAAGCAGTCAGTGCACCTACCTATATTCAATAGTTTGGTGCTAGTTTAGTGTCAAGTTTTGGCAGGCAGTGGTTTAAATGTACCTATTCT
Source organism: Nudaria mundana (assembly GCA_963556515.1). Taxonomy (NCBI): domain Eukaryota; kingdom Metazoa; phylum Arthropoda; class Insecta; order Lepidoptera; family Erebidae; genus Nudaria; species Nudaria mundana. The sequence goes on along the minus strand of OY748305.1, from coordinate 8,688,568 downwards.
TCTAACTACGTCATTAAGATCGTCTAAACAGAGTGTATAAATATGTCAATTACACTGTTCAATATTCACCTTAGATTCTATTTAGTAGGAACTATTTATTTGTAGAATTCAGATTGAAAGACTTATGAATTTAACCTTTTAATTTGGTTTATCTGCTAGCTGACTCAGTAAACTTTGTACTTCGATACGAGTATATTTAAGCGAATATTGTAGTCTGGTTTTTCTATACAACTTATATACCTACCTGAATGTTACACTCTGTATAGAAGGTTAACTAAAAACTTTTGTATCTCAATTTCATAATTACATCATTTACAAAAACTTTCGATTAAAATAAATCTTTAATCAAACCTTGTCCCGACAATATTGAAACAAAAATATTCTAATTAGTGCAGTCGTGCAGTTTATTTCTTTATAATATACTTTAGTTTACGAATTTATTTAGGTATCTTTTTTTTTCAATATTTACAACGAAATTTCATCAAAGAAATATTTTGTAAGTACAAAGCCGATTGAACGCAAATATTGTGTCAGCAAAGAGTCTATTACAGTGTCAACACTTTAGGATAATATTCTCACAATCTTGTCACGTAAATGTATTTACAAGTGCTGTGGTGCGAATGTTTCTTTATAGGTTTCTAGCTGACCCCGCAAACGTTGTTTTGCGTGAGGGGCGGGCCACCCTTATCACTTAGTAGTCCTCAACAATTTTATAAGAATCAGTTAAGCCGTTTTAGAGAAGCTTGGCAACACACACTAGAGTATTTTACCTATATTAGATTTTACATGATTTTCTTTTTATGTTAATTGTATGTAATTGTAATATAATGTAATTGTTAATGTATGTGTGTATATGTATTAAATTGTAGTATACAGTAGGTATACAATTTATTATACCTTTTTTGACTGAGGGAGCGAAGCAACCGAAGGCTCCGTTTCAACTTGCAGACTGGAGAGAATTTCTTTCGTCTGTACCCATCTACGGGTTTTGTCAGATCATGTTTGAGGCCGTATTTATCAACCGATTTGCATGAAACTCACTCCTTGCTTACAATGAATAACAGTTGAATGATATTTTTTGGATTGGATGACAAATGAAAGAGTAATAAAGAAAATTGAAGAAGAAATTTTCGAAACAAAGCCGCTCCCGAAGTCTACGGTTCACAGAACCACTAGTATACTTACACCTTCGTGAATCATAAATTCCTTAACTCTGAATTTGTACATCTAACTTTCACTTAGGCAATATCGATCGTAGTCGGTATTATTATTTCTGTAACATTTTGTGAATATTGTTTAGAATCCTTTTCAGAAACCTACGGAATGAGTTTCGAAAAACTGTCATATTTGAGATAACTTTGGACCTGTTAGTTGACGCTAACTTAATTAAATTAATTAGAAAACTTGCCTCACCAAGAACTGTGACTCTGTTTGCTCCTTCGGGGAAACAGATAATATTATAATATATCTGCATATGTATATAAAATACCGCTAAAACCTATGAATTTTAACTACAATTTTAAATTTTATAACAAAAAACAGTGGAGAAGGAAATTGGAAAAGAAGAAAATTAACCTTAAAGTGTACTCAGGAGTAATAGAGTAACCCGTGTTAAAGGAATTAATTAAAATAATGTTAAAGCTGCCAATATACAAGTATTTCCAGTTGTATTGTACGTGTATTTTAGTTTCTAAATAATACCTTATGTAATTATTACTTTTTAAAAACACTTGTAAGCATACCTTCTCCATAGCCAAGCAGTCCATGGACACTCCATTCCTAAGTCTGTAGACTACAACATAGGTGACTAGTATCAAGTGTAATTTGCAGTAAGCATTGTCACGGAAGCTGTATAAAACAATGTTTAGACGACCGCCTCCGTCACCAAGCTTTTCCTCCCTTGTGCAGTGGAGGCGTATAGTATCGTCCGCAAGATGCCGGTCGCTGGCACAACAACTCAACTGCTTACGGGGTACGGTGGGATCGCAGAATACCTGCATCGCTTCAGGTGTAAGGCGAGCCAATCGTGCGCCTGCGACCCGGACGCTCACGAAACCATTGTACACTTAATTCTAGAATGCCCAGTCCATATGCTGGAACGTCTCAATTTTGAAATTAGCAATAATGTGGCACTAAATTTAAATAACCTGCCTACAATTATTAGAGATAATAGAGAGGAGTTCCTTAAATACACAAATAAGATAATAAATATTGTTTACAAAAGAAATACAATACGAATACAGTTTATATTCTTTTTTTGCGTATTATGTCATTATTGGAAGCAATGATATAGGTCTATATGAAGTTGGTTCACTCGTTGGTTTCCCTGGTTTAGCTATCATAATGACTTCTGCTAATTTCCACACTTCAGGTACATGTTTCAAGCGAAAAACTGCACACGTTAAGCGCCATGTGTATCCTTCCGGATACACAAAATACCACACAAGAGGCCGCGTGTTTCCTAAAGGAAAGACGACGAAATAGTGCCTTACTCGGAGGCCGGTGTATTCGCCAGGAAACACGTTTTAATACATTTTATAATGAATTGTAATACCTCTGGCCTCCACGGTTGTTTTGGCCCAAGTGGGTTTTTTGTACGATGTTTTTTATCAAAAACTACGTCTGAAAATAATACATCTTCTTTTTTTAATACTTTATTTGAATTGAATCTAAACATATATTTTTGTATTTCAAAGCAATCAGTTTGCTTAAACTATTCTTAAAATATTAAATTGAATTGAATTGAATTGATTGAATCTAAACATACCTATATGTCCTTTACACTTTTTATTTTTTTAATGAAACACTTTATTAATGAAAAAAAAAAACTAAAATATCAATGTATTTTCTGGAAGCACTCTTCACATAGTAATACATTGCAAACAGAGCAAATTTTGCTTTACGGTTTGGCAAATTTGACTTTTCCATCCACTGTTGTACCTTTCCTTACTTACATTTTGTAGCATTCTACGCAACGCTCTTTACATTTTTAGGAGGGTTTCCCCTTCATATTCCACACTTGCCTATGGCGCTTATTCGTCGACGGGCGTGCTGTTGAGGGACCTGCTTGAACTACAGCGTATTTGTGAATCATGTCTCTAATTATTTCCTCTCGAAACTCTGTTATACCGAGCTTCTTTTGGCGTGTATTTTCGGAATGCAAGAAGTGAGCATTTACTACGCTCGTACCCCATACATACATACATGTCTGTAATTATTTCCTCTCGAAACTCTGTTATACTGAGCTTCTATTTGCGTGTATTTTCGGAATGCAAGAAGTGAGCATTTACCACGCTCGTACCCCATAACACCTCAAAAAATAACTTTCTTTACCATTTTGTACAGCGCCGTAAAGCGGAGCTGTATGAGGCCATCTGGTCACTCAGATCTATGCTGGACTCTCCAGTGTTATAGTCTACAATGCATTTTGGCTTCAAGATAGTTTGATTTGCGAGTTCTTGTCGAAATCATTTTCAGTCCTGAATGTTTAGTTGTAAGTGCGGAACAAAACAAAGATAAATGCTAAGGAAAAAAATATAGAAAACAAAAAAAGTACGTGTTTCCGCAATGATACACACGGCCCCTGAAAATTTTTTTGTGCCAAAACTGTTTCAGGGGCCGTGTGTATCTTTTAGGCACACATGAAAATTAGTGAAAATTCGTGAAAAATCAGGCATATATTCATACATATACACGCTGATTTTATCACCGTCAGCAGTACGCAAGGGTTCGCTTTCGGAATAATTTTTGAACCAACTGGCAGCATTACTTTGAAAAACAAACGCATTTTTTTTAGAAATCTAAAAAAAAAATTTAGTTTCTAGACATCAAATGAGAACCCGTTGTAGGGGACTCACTCTCTTAAATACTTAAGTTTTACAACGATAGTTACGGTACAGTTCGTTTTCATTCAACAATGCGCTGGCACAGAGCAAGCATGCGCCGCTCCTGGCCCCTACCTCAGCGTATCCTCCGAATCCTCCTAGCAGCGCCTGTCCACTCCACAGTAAACCTCGTGAGGGCGCCGGCGTCTGTTGCGTAACCGTGTGTGTCAGTGAGTAAAATGAGTCGTCAGTACGAATATTCGAACGTGGAGTATCTAGCAATGGTACAATTGTATGCCATTGCTAGCCACAACCTACAAGAGGCTACGCGATTGTACTCCCAGCCGGAGCACTTAAATGCCAGAGAGTATCAAACCCGCGAAGAGCTACGCAGTGCGATAGTAGACGATTTTGATATTGTGAAAAGTGATAGAGACACATTGAACAAGTTGAAAGACAATCAATTTAAACGTGCACGTTTGTGTATCGAAAGGAATGGACTCCATATCAAGCAGTTACTTCGGTACAGAGAACTGTAAATTAGTGTAAATAAACCGTATATTATGTAAGTTTGATTTTATTTGTAAATAGCTCCAATTTTTTAAATACGCCTGAAATACCTCCTCGCAGTCAGTTGTAGTTCAGTGTATTTTTGTTATTATTATAACATAGTTCAAATGTCATTAAGTCACTATCGTTAATAATTTTTGGGTGCAAAGGGGCTCTACCAACATCTTTAGGGCCCCAGCGACCTCACCTGCTAGTGGCGCACCTGCTGATAAACGGACGAGGCTCGTTAATTTACGGTACCTATGGAGTGGCTTCGGCCCCTACGTGGGTACCAGGTGGTACAACAGTGTTGGTCCGGGGTGGTACCACCGTGCAGCTGTGCTAAAGCCCCCCAAGTAACCCAGCCCAGGCTGGGTTGCGTTAGGGGTTCAGCAGCTGCACCGCCGGGCCCGGGGCGATGTATGGTGCAGCAGGCATGGGACCAGTGGGGGCGAAACGGAGTCTAGTGTGGGTGGTGTGGGTCGATTCGCCGGCCAGGGAGACCCTTAGCAACGGCGTTGCCGCGGCCGCCCGCAACACAGTCATGGGGCCCGCCTGGGGCCAACCACCCCAGGAGGCTGCCCCACATGTTGCGCATAATCCTGATGTGGGATCGCCGCTCCGGGTGGTAACCGGTGTGGGGTAGCGGCGGCCTTGCATCAGGGGGGTTTGGGAGCCCTTCCGTCCGGCGAGTCGGCTCCGACCTAACCACACGGTTCTAGACAAAGCTAGCCCCTGCGCTTTGTCACTTACTGCTGCACCAAATGTCGCCCTGTCTTCACGCTTCTTCTTCAAAATCTACAATGGCAGTGCAACAAAAAAGAAATAAACGTTACAAAGCGGCCCTAGGAAACCCCACAACTTCACATTTCGAGGTGGAGTTCACTAACGTCCGTGGACTCCATGCGAACCTCGATACCGTCCACCACCACCTTGAGACGGCACGGCCCGCTGTGATGTTCCTCACGGAGACACAAATACGCCGCCCTGACGACACGTCTTACCTGTGTTACCCCGGCTATGTCATCGAGGAACAATTTCGAGACAAAGCCGGGGTGTGCGTGTTCGTTAGGGCGGATGTTTGCTGCCGCCGGTTGCGCTGCCTAGAGAACCCCTCCAATTCCGTCCTTTGGCTGCACGTAGACCATGGCTCTATGAGCCAGATCTACGTGTGCGTCTACCGATCCCACACAGGGGATTCTGAGACAACAAAGCTCTTCCAGTACCTCAGCGAGACGGCTGATGAAGCGCAGGTGCGGTTCCCGAACGCTGACCTAGTATTTCTGGGGGACTTCAATGGCCATCACATTGAATGGCTGGGGTCCCTCAAGACTGATCATGCGGGTAGAGCCGCCCATGCGTTCGCTCTCTCCCACGGTCTGACCCAGATGGTATGCGGGATCACCCGGATACCAGACAGGTCAGATCACGCGCCCGCTCTGCTGGATCTACTGCTGACGAGTCGCCCAGCCCAGTACAGTGTTTCGGTAGGAGCCCCACTGGGTAGTTCCGACCACTGTGTTGTTCACGCTGTCATGAAGGTGTCACCTCCTGCACGTCCTGTACAAACGTCACGACGACTATGGCACTACTCGTCAGCGGATTGGGACGGTCTACGCGATTATTATGCGTCCGTCCCCTGGAGCCAGCGCTGCTTTGTAGGAAAGGCTCCTTCGGATAGTGCTTCTGCTATTGCTGGCGAGATCAGTTTAGGGATGGATTATTACATCCCTTTCACTGATGTCGCCAGTATCCGCAGGCCCCGTCCCTGGTTCGGGCGAGATTGTGCCAAAGCTGTTCGACAAAAACAGTCGGCATATCGCGCCTGGATCAGGGCCCGGGCTGTGCGCGACCCAAACGTGGGCCACCTCAAAGCAGCGTACAACCGGGCCACAAAGTCAAGTAAGAGGGCCTTTAAGAGAGCGGATGCCCAGGGCGTCGCGCGGCTTGGTCAGGAGCTCACTTCCCATCCCACGGGCAGCCGTGGATTCTGGCAACTGGCCAAAGCCGTGCAATCTTTTGTCAGCCCTCGCTGCCACCGCTGCGTTACCCAGATGGAACACTGGCTCACAAAGCCCAAGAGAAAGCGGATATGCTCGCAGACCTCTTTGCGGCTAATTCCCGGGTCGACGACCGTGGCCTGCAGCCCCCCGCCATCGCCAACTGTGGCCACACAATGCCTGATATTGTTATCAGGCAATGTGATGTACGGGCAGTGCTGCGGTCACTCGACACGCGGAAAGCCAGTGGCCCTGACGGCATTCCGGCGGTGGTGCTACGAAAATGTGCAGCTGAGTTGTCTCCAGTATTAACGCGTCTGTACCGCCTGTCATACTCTTCAGGGCTAGTGCCGGAGGTCTGGAAAGAGGCGAACGTACAACCGATCCCCAAGAAAGGGGATCGGTCCGATCCAGGCAACTATCGACCCATAGCTGTCACCTCAGTCATTTGCAAGGTGCTTGAGCTCCTTATAAATAAGCAGCTCATGCAATTCCTAGAGGATCACTCGCTAATCAATGATCGACAATACGGCTTCAGGCCAAAGCGATCAACGGGTGATCTTCTGGCATTCGTAACGCATGTCTGGGGTGGGGCTATGGAAAGGCACGGCGAGTCCTTGGCTATTAGCCTGGACATCGCCAAAGCCTTCGATAGGGTCTGGCATGCTTCGCTCCGTTCCAAGCTTCCGGCATATGGTCTACCTCCTCAACTGTGCAGCTGGATTGCCAGCTTTTTAAACGAGCGCCGAGTGCGGGTCCTCTGCGATGGCCAGGCTTCTCGCTTCTTGCAAGTGAATGCCGGGGTACCGCAGGGGTCCGTACTATCACCAACTCTCTTTCTTCTGCATATCAATGATATGCTATCCCTCGGGAACATTCATTGCTATGCAGATGACAGCACACTGCACGGGAGTTACTCGGTTCGTCCGACGGCGGGGCGATCTGAGATTGAGGAGGAGAGACGACGACTCGTGGCTGATGTCGACCGTAACCTCGACAGTATCTCTCAATGGGGTACCGAGAACCTGGTCGAGTTCAATGCCCGCAAAACACAGGCGTGTGCATTTACTGCGAAGAAATGCCCTTTCCTTCCCCTACCCTCTCTTCAGAATGCATTATTACCAATGAAGGACAACCTTGATATCCTTGGCGTAGACGTTCGTCGAGAGCTCAATAATAAAAACTACATCGAAAGATGTATAGGGCTAGCTTCGCGGAAACTAGGAATACTGAATAAGGTAAAGAGATTCTTTACACCGGACCAGAGGTGTCTGCTGTACAAGACGCAGATTAGACCCTGCGTCGAATACTGCTCTCACCTCTGGGACGGCTCCGCGAAGTATCTGCTGGACGCTCTCGACGCTATGCAGCGACGGGCTATCCGTATTATAGATTGTCCGGAGGTAACGGGAAGCCTTGAGCCGCTAGTTCAGCGCCGAACAATAGCTTCCTTGGCCGCATTCTACCGTATTTACCACGGCGAGTGTTCTGAAGAGCTCTTCAATCTGATCCCACCCTCTTCCTTCCGATCCCGAACGACTCGTGCCGGGCAGAGATGCCACCCCCACACAGTGGATAGCATGTTCGCGAGAACCGAACGTTTTAAACGTTCGTTTCTCTGCCGAACGATAGTGGCCTGGAACGCCCTGCCTTTGCACGTGTTTCCTCCCACATATAATCCTGGGTTCTTTAAGCGGAGCGTGAAGAGGCACATCAGTAGGTCGTCAAGTTGAGGGCCACTCTCAATAGTAATGTGTGCTGTGAGAGTGGCCCACAATCGCTAGACGTCGTCACGACTTACCACCAGGCGGGCGGCGTCAATTTGGGGAACCAAATATAAAAAATAAAAAAAAAATAAAAATAAAAAATAAAGTATGTATTACAGACGGTCCTAAGCCCGTGTAAAGTACGAAGGAGAAATTGAAGTATGTACTTTATGTTCAAGTAGGTATGTTTCGTAATGATACTGGCCATATTGGCTGCGCGGGGTCATTGCTCCCTAACACATGATTTCCCGTCCGCGTCGATTCATCAATGAAATATCGTACTGCTACTAATGTTAAACTTGATCGAGTGAGAAGAATTACAGAAATGACTATTTTTTTTATTATTATCAGTACAGTAATTTAGATGTTAAAAAAGGAATCCAAATATTATTCCGAGAGCGAACCCTTTCGACTGCTGACGGTGATAAAATCAGCGTGTATACATAAAATAGTATTATATTATACTATTACTATTACTATTAAAAAAAATGAAAAACATGTTTTTTTGGCTTGGCGGTCAACGTTAAGCGTTGTTAATTTTACAATCGCTTTACGAGTAAAGTTTAGCAAGATTTCTCCTGTTATGAGATCGTAACCAGGAGATTTTTTCGGGTTAACGTGTAGTTGGTTCTCTGTACTTCTTTTGGAGTAACAAGTTTGATTTATTTTGTTGCTTGAACAATATTTTCAGTATTTAAAACTGCGTCTTGTTCTAATTCAATGTTCGGTTCGAATATGATTTTCAGATAATTTGCAAACGTTTCAACTTTTTGTTTATTCGTTTTGGCCCAGTCACCGTTATGTAATTTGATAGAAGGCATTGATGTGATGGGTCCTTTTATGTTTTTTGTTACTTTCCAAAGTGATTTTTCTGATTTGTGATCACTGGTTAGCTGGCTTAGGTAACTGTTGGTTTGAGTATCAGTTAAGCTTTGAATTCCCCTTTTAAGATTTTTAGTGAGGTTATTCAATAGTCTTTTATCGTCTGGAAATCTAGTTCGATGCCATTTTTTTCGTTGTTTCCGTTTTTCACTTATCAAATGTCTAATATAGGCCGGATAGGCAAACTTTCTAGCGAATTTTAGTTCATTGGTTGTATTGCTCCACGCTGCTTGTTGCACTTGAACTACAAAATTGTTGAGTTCCAAATACAATTGTTCAGCAGTTTTCACTGGAACTTTTAAATCTATTCTATTATCTAGGTCTATTCTAAAACTATCCCAGTCTGTATTTCTATTTACCAGGCATAGTCTTTTTTCTTTGTACATTGCTCGTTCACATAAATTCAATACTATTGGCGAGTGGTCGGAATTCATGTCATTGTTATGTTGTATTTCTAAATTGTTTATAGATATTTGCTTATATAAAAAGAAATCTATCAGATCTGGTATTCTGTTAGGATCGGTGGGCCAATATGTAGGCTTCCCAGTAGATATTGCGTCACATTTTATCTGTTGCATTGCAATGAGTAACTGTCTTCCCTTTGTGCTAGTTAATGTGGCTTTTAATCTGGCTTTTATAATAAATTTCCTGAATCGGTCCTTTATATGCCCGACAATAAATTTAAAAACTTTATAAAGACCACTTTATGTCAAAAAGCATATTATAAGACAGTTGTTTACCTTAATGATAAAAGTGTCTGGCTTGAGCATGGTGCAGGTGCCTCCTAAAATGCCGTAATTGTAGCATATTTTGTACTTAGGCGACAATAATTTTTTTTTGTTGTATGTACACTCTTTTTGATTTTGACACGAGACCAATGTACATTCGTCCACATTTAGTATTAAGAAAATGTGTAAATGAGTCAATTATTTGAAAAGAGTGACCGAGAGTTTTATTGCCAGGTTCTTTCTCTCGGTTCTACTTATTGCTTTGCGAATCTGGCAGTACATGTAAATATAGAAGCAATGTCATTTTTTATTTTAAGTACTTACTGACGTTTGTAAGAGCCATTTAGTGACCTATACAAATAAATAAATCATTTCATTTCATTTCTGGATCCCCAATGTTGATGCTTTGCATTAAAGTCACCTCCTAGAATGAACCGCTGTCCTAAGAGACTTAAGAAGCTTGCGTATTTGTCGTGCTCGATCACGTGTCGAGGTGGAGAGTAGTAGAGGCTATGGTAATGGAGTACTTGGTAGTCTCTATTTGGATAGCCACTGACTGTATTTCAGGCTCCTCGAATTTTACTTTTTCATTATGAGAAATGTGTTCTTTTAATATCACTGCACTCCCACCCGAAGCACTATTGTATGGGTGTAATGCATTGTAAACCTTATATCCTTTAAAACTAATGAAGGCTTCTCTGGTGAAGTGTGTTTCGGATATAAGGCATACATCAATACCTTCCGTATTCAGGATGCAACTCTTGTTGATGGTTGAGTAGCCCATTGGCATTCCATGTCATGATTTTCCGCGTATTATTAATTTTTTTGATAGTTTTTGAGAGTAGCTTTATTAGCTCTAATTTCTAACTTTGACAATCTTTGGTCAAATGATGAGATTACCTTTAAGAGTTCATCTAATTTCGATTCCAGCATGTTCGGTGGTTGGATAATAACCGTGGCTTCTTTGGTTTGCTTTCCAGTTGCTTGGGCGTAGGTTCGGCGTACGTCACTCTTCTTACTCGTATTTTGAGAAATTACAGCTGGTTGTTGTTGTTTTGCACTCGTAGGTTTTTTTGTCGCCTTATTCTTTATGTTTTGCATTTCTTTCGCGACCATACATCCTCTGTAGCTGGCAGGATGTGGTTCGCCACAATGCACACATTTAGGTTTGAGTTCTGCCGGTTTTTTACAGTCTCGTGTAAAATGATTACCTGTGCATTTTACACATCTCGGTTCTTTTGAACAACACCTTTGCGTATGACCATACGCTTGACAGTGTTTACACTGCGGTACGAGTGTGGATGTTTTTATAGGACATATTTCTACTTTGCATCCCAGGATGTTCTTTATATTATAGATCTTGGTAATGTCTTCACCATTACTGAATGTGAGTATGAACATATTGAGTGGCTCTTTTGTTTTCCAACTCAACTTGTTTACTGCATTTTCTATTTAGAAGGATTTATCCTTCAATTCTTGTAGTATTCTAACTGGCTCACACGTCGCGTGTAGATTTTTCACCATAACTCTAATTGGTTGGTTCTGTTTATTTTCATATGAGTGCCAAAGGCACTCGCTCTCTGATAATAGTTTCGTAATAGCTCTGTAGGACTCGTCACAACTTGCGTTTATTTTGACACAGTTCCCACTCATTTTTGTCACAAACGAGTTTCCTTGTTGGGTTTTAGTCAAAAAATCAAAAAAGTTCTGGTAATTTTTGATGTTGTCAACTATTATTGGCGGAAGCGGCGGTTGCTTTTTTTTCTTTTCTTCAGGTGGGATCTCCGGATTAGTAGGAGATTCCATTTGGTTTGGTGATAAGACCATTTTTCGCTTTTTGGATTTCTTGTTTTTTGCTCTAACCCATTCCGTTTCTTTCGACAGTTCCTCCTCGTCCGTACAGTATTTGGCGATGTTGGTGGAACTGTCTTGATGTGACATGTTGACTGCTGCTGGTTCTTTTTCTCGAGTGAGAACAAGCAGCTGATTTTGCAATTCGTCAATTTGTAATTGCATCTTTTCTATAATTTCGCGAAGACTAGCATTTTCAGCTTTTTCCTCGCTATATACTTCGAACAAAAGGTGTTCGTTCTCCGTTTTTAGTTTAATTGGAGTGTTTGATCCCATTATTAGCAACAAAAAAGTTAAGTACTTCGCCTTAACATAACGTGATGTGTGTCTGTGTGTGTGACAGACCATGAAACGTATGTACTTATTCCTTTCGCTGATCTTGAACAAAAGTACCGTTCGCGAGGCCTAAGCTGAGCTTTGCATTTGTGTGAGTGGTCACGAAAAGTAGTCTAAAAAAGCTGTGTGTACAACGCATGTGTCTGTAAAACAGGTCAAATATACGTTCAGGTACGTGCACTCACACAAATGCAAAGCTCAGCTTACGCCTCGCGAACTGTACGCACTTACGAATAGGTACCCATAGGTACCTATATAAAAATAATATGTCAACATCCTAACGCTTTCTAAAATGGCGTCTCTTCTTGGTTTTCTTAAGAAGCTAGCATAGCAAGAGTTATGTTTGTGTTCCCCATCAATTTACTCCCGTTAATAGCGAAATTAGATACGGTTGACCTCAGAAAAGGGCCCCAAAGTAAGTAAGGCTCACCCTAAATTTCTGTAAACAAAGAAAGTTAGGGATCTTGGTAATGCTTTCTTTATTTCATTAACCGAATAAATTGGTTCAACTTTATGTCCCGGCTGTAGAGGCTTTTTTCGGCCTCTATAAAATCGCGTGAGATAAATACGCAGCTTCGTATACAAAATATAATATGTAGGTATGTATGCAAAAAAAAACTTGTCGATACGGGATTGCTTCATAATTCGGAAAACATATGTTTCATAATTTCACTTCTATAATCATGAACAACCGATGCCGACAGCTCCATAATCCGCTCCTATAATATTATGTCGATTACTTTATTTTTTCCTGATAACCGATTGCGATACAATAACGCAGGTTATTACCATGAGCTGAGCTAAATCCAATGTTTAAACCAAGTTTGAAAACCACAAGAAAATTTGACGAGCCTCTTCGGAGATCGGGCAAAAATTAAAAAACAAAACATTTTTTGTGTAGATATTATTTATCAACCACACTTTCTGTAATGATGCCATAAGGTAAATATATACGTGTTTTTTTTTATTCAATAACTAAGTAGGTACGAATATTATGTGTTCCAATTTACCGTTTTAAGATATTAAATAAAACCAAATAGTCCTAGCAAATTATTACATACACAAAACCTGTATATTGTGTATGCTATTATTATTAAACCAGAATAGTCCAATTATCATACTATGTAAATTGGCTTTGTACAATTAACATGATTATGTAGACGCTCTATTAATACTTAATATTATGGAACATTCTCAGTCAACACGTCATTACAGAACTCAAACAAAGACGACTAAACACGGATCTTTAGAGTATTACATTTCCGTTGTTAATACAATTCAAGTACCTACTAATTTTTTATAGTTGTATCATCATCCATCGAGCCTTTTCCCAACGCAGTTGGGGTCGACTTTCCAATCTAACTGCGATTCGGCTGAACTTCGATATTTTCCGTGACGACTGCCATCTGACCTCCACAACCCATGGGAGATATCGAAGTTCTGTAGTTAGACCGGTCGGATTTTTGATTTAGGGCTCCAACTATCCCTAACGACTGCCATAGATGTTTGTATGACAACCTCTTTATTCAGTGCCACGTGCAGTCCCAGCCGCCGTATCCGAACCACGACTTCAGCAACCCCAGTCGTGACCTTGAGTGTTGCCTCCTGGTGCGTTGCTCCCCGCGCCGTGACGAGGGTATCGTCGGCGTAACAAGTTACGCTGACGCCCTCAGGCAACGCACCCCGCAACACCCAGTCGTATCCGATGTTCCACAGGAGAGGTCCTAGGACCGACACCGTCTTTTTTTTTTTTGGACGTTGGAACGGTTTTACGAAACGGTGGGTTTTTTATGTTTGTACCCCATCTTCGGACTGGGTGAAACGATTTTAATTTTTTTTTAATCAGTTTCTACTACTTTCCAAGTGGTCCCCATTTCAATTTGGTACCATTCCGACAACTATTTGGTCCCATTGCGGTAGTTTGAAGTCGGTTGCTGTGCCAATTTTTGACGTGTATTTTGTTAACCCCATTACAAGCAGTTACGTAAACTTATTGCTTTTTGAAATTATCAGATACTTACCAAAAATGTATCTTTCTTGTTTACCAGATGTCAGATAAATTTGATATATATCTCATTTCTCACGAACACACGTGTTCACGTAATATTATTATAATGGTTGTTTTAGATCCTCTTATTCTATTTACCTTTTCTTTGTGTCTAACCTTTTCGTTGTACCTATATTAAAGTGTGAATAGCGACCTATCCTCGTTCTACTTAACTTTTACAGTAGACAATATACATGAAACTAAATGTATGCTCATTTGTTCATATTTTTTTATTTTACTACTTGAAAATTCGTTCCTTACTAAAATTACGCATTAAATCCTATTCCATCAATTTACTAAGTGGACTGATTCAAAGTGTAGTTCGTGATAGACATACCTATATGACAACAGTTGTGACTAAGCAGCATTTCTCCTTACAAAACATTGCTTTAACTTTTTCTTTTTTAATTATTATCTTCTTACCATCAACGTGTAATTAATATAAAACATGGCCTAGCCAGTAAATCTGCTACAAAACCTTAAAACCCTTGTCTCTCTTAACTTCATTAAAATGAAATATCATAACTTATATTCACAAAGGTGCTTAAAAATTACGACTACATTTTGAAAATGAAATGCTGGGATATGTAGGTCTCTTATTACTCGACTACGTGATACTTAAAACAGAATTTTAAAGCGGGACTATACTGACCGTGTACCGTACCGAGTACCTCTGTACCATAACTCATCTAATGTAGGATCTTTACAAATGTCAACCGTGAAGTACATTCTCAAAAAATGACTGGAGCCATCAGGCTTATAATTATTTGACCGTTATAACCTTATAACCTTTGACGTTAAAGGTTTAATACAAGTTGAGGATCAAGTTAAACTCAATTTGGTCCTTGGTTCCAATAGGGTAACCTTGGGTTTAAACCAATTACAATATTAATATTTTGGCAACCTTTGAAAACTGACCAATAGATATATACCAACATAGTAGATATATAATTGAAAATTTTATTATGCAATATAAAAGACGTGAAACTATCACGTTATGGTCAACATAATTTGAACCTTTCCTTATTAAAGGCTAAAACTTCTGGGTGCACGTACGTTTCGACTATAAGGAAAACCATAACATGAGATATTTTAGGAGCCTTTATTGGTTGATTAATGTTCAGTTCGTGAACACTTACTTTAGATCTGTAAATACTAGTTGGATTCCTGAACTTTACCTTACTTTGCTTGATACTTCGATTAAATCATACCAAAACAATTTAGACCTTACTTTATCACTCATTATGTTATTTTATTTTTCAACAAAATGATGGTATAAATTGGTGCATTAAACACCTCTGTCAGTACCAGTTTGGGCCAGCTCGGCATTATGTGTCGTGCGGTGTTCCTCAGGGGTCGGTCCTAGGACCTCTCCTGTAGATGGGATACGACTGGGTGCGTTGCCTGAGGGCGTCAGCGTAACTTGTTACGCCGTAACTTGGACATAGGCGGCCCAGGGCAATAGATTTAAAAAAAACGGGCTGAAATGAACAAAGTGAATTTTTGACTCATTCACAGATATTGGTAACGGAGTGTATCTGTTTGATTGAACGCGCTAATCTCAGGAAGTACTGGTCCGATTTAAAAAACATATATACAAATATATTGGATAGAAACAGGCGTTACTTGGCGAAAATCCATGACAAAACAATAGAAAAAACTTTTTAAAATTATATAATAGCATAATTTTTTCGCAGAATTAAAAGGACAACAAAACGTCGACAATTGTTTCGCCTCTAAACGAGGCATTATCAAGACTGTCTCAGAGAGAACAGCTGTTCTCTCTGAGACATATCACATATATAAATTAATGCTATTATATAATTTTAAAAAGTTTTCTCTTAAAACATTTTACTTACCATTGTTTTATATACAAATATATAAAAATATATAAAAAATATCTATGTTTTGATAACGGGGTTATTTTCTTTTAAGAACTTTCGTTGCGTACACTGGCCGAACGGTTAATGTCATGTTAAAATAATGTACTAAAGAATAGTTCCTCTATAAAAGGTCTAAAAAAGTCCGGATAGTGAAATTCGTTCTAAAATAATTATTTGTGAAGTTAGATATTATTACGGGTGACGCGACGGGAACAATAATTACAAGCGACGGGAACAGGAAATGTTCCAAATTACCACGCGGACGTAGTCGCGGGCGACCGCTAGTATTTTGAATGGGTATCCGTTATAAAACACAATTCCTGTTTACAACACCTACCATTATAAAATCCTATATTCCACAATCATTATGTATTTTCAAAATAGTTCATCTCAAGGTGAATAAAAGCAAATTTGATGTTTATGATAAAACATAACTTTAGTGTATTCAATAGAATCTTTATGGCCTGTAGCTATAAATTTTAATGCTGTTACTAAATAGAGGGGGTGCGATGGCAATAAAAATTTAACGTGGAGTAAATAAATATTAATAAACATGACTCAATTTGCGGTTCCAATGTCGATGGTGGAGCTTCGGCGGGCTGCAACTTCTATGACGGTAGGGATTCGGAGAATTACATTTTGCTATATTTATTACTATTGGAAGCCCACGTATACACGCATGGAATAGTAATAGCTTAATTTTTAATATATGACAAACCCCTTTGGTCAGCTCTACATCTGCCCAAAGGTTGATCCAACCATTTTGTACGTGTGGCCGAGCAAACGTCATTTATAAGTTTAGTATCTTTCGTAGAAAATCCATAAAGAAAA
Organism: Nudaria mundana; assembly: GCA_963556515.1. Taxonomy (NCBI): domain Eukaryota; kingdom Metazoa; phylum Arthropoda; class Insecta; order Lepidoptera; family Erebidae; genus Nudaria; species Nudaria mundana. Next base: position 8,671,871 of record OY748305.1, on the reverse strand, counting down.
TCAGTTCACTATTGTTCGGTTGGTAAGTTCAAATATTGCAAGGATTTTCAACAAATAAATACGAGTATTTTTCACAACAAATTTCCCATGTTATGCGTAAGTGCACCATTATAATATTTCCCTACCATTTGAGAGAATGAGTGTAATATATGGATATACATTTTTCACTAGGCGTTAAGCTGTACCATTTTCACGTACCATCAATCTTAATTTGTACCAACTAAGCTGATAGCTTTCATATAATGTTCTTATTAAGAGAAGCCGACGAATATTCCCAGAAAAACAAATGGGGATTTTTTTTTTTTTTTTAATTCCGCGGCCCAGGGCCGCTGCCTCTCTAACGTCCGTTGCCGGGCGTCCCTGGTTACTAGCAGAGGGTATGTCCAGTGGCGCCCGGCGGACTTTGACCACCTCTGTGGTCTCTGCGGGTGTTTGGTCGGGACGAGAATCCCGCGTCATTGGGGTCGGGTTTTATCCCGCGTCAGTGAGTGAATCTGATTGCGTGCTATGGGGAAAAGGCCCCGCAGCACGCAACCCTTCTAGCCTGCTTCTGTTAGGACGGTGGGTGGCGATCCCGCCGTCCTCAGGCCCCGATCATGGAGGACGATAGTCTTGGGCGTAGTCGCGTAGTCTGGGGCGGCCTGGCCGCCGACTACGGAACTCGGCGGGGAGGGTACGCTCCCTCTCCCTCCCGGCCGCCTCCTTCGCGAGCATGACTTGCTCGCAGAAGGACACGGCCACGTTCCACCTACTCCCGCTGGATACCATGGCTTGAAGCATGGTCCCCAGCGAGAGGGTATCCACGCCCAGACCCACTACGAGGTCCCGGCGCTGACTCGCCCACGCTGAGCACTCCACCAACGTGTGGAGTGCGGTGTCGTCGTCGGAAACCTCGCAGTGTTGACACCGGGGTGTGACCTCACGATGCATGCGAAACAGATAGCTACCGAAGCATCCATGCCCGGCAACGATCTGCGTCGCACGGTACGTGAGGTCACCATGCTGCCTCTGCAGCCAATCGTCCATGATCGGTCTCACCGCCGCGATGAAGATGGCACCCCCCTTGGGTTGCTCAAGTCGCACCCTCCATGACTCCATGAGATCCTGGCGGAGTTGGGACCGCTGGTCCTCGATTTCTCGAGACGCAGGCCTGTGGTCCCGCTCCAGCGCCTCCTTGCGCCATTGGAACAATGACGCAAGGGCTCTCGCTTCCAGGTCCCATGGAGGGGTCTCGGCTAGGAGACATGCAGCCTCTCCGGAGATCGTGCGGTACCCCCGTACGGTTCTGACGGCCAAGGTTCGAAGTGATCTGTTTAACAGAGTCACGTTCCCCTTGACCGCCAACCTATCCGCCCATACGGGAGCCCCGTATAGGGCCATACTCCGCACGATCCCCAGGTACAGTCTCCTGCAGGAGGCGTTGGGTCCCTTTAGGTTGGGCATCAGTCGCGAAAGCGCGACCGATGCCTGCGTCACCTTGGGGACCAAACTTCGGAAATGTGGTCCGAAGTTCCATCGGCTATCAAGTACGATCCCTAGGTACTTCATCGAGGGCTTGATGCCGATGCTAACGCCTCCCACATTTATGCTGGAACCTTCGGGTGGACCGTTCCGACGTCTGTGAAAACACAGAACGTCGGACTTGTGCAAGGCCACCTCCAGTCCCAGCTGCCGTATCCGACCCACGACTCGAGCAACACCCGTCGTGACCTTGAGTGCTGCCTCCTGGTACGTTGCACCCCGCGCCGTGACGAGGGTATCGTCGGCGTAGCACGTTACGCCGACACCCCTAGGCAACGCACCCCGCAGCACCCAGTCGTAGCCGATGTTCCACAGAAGCGGCCCCAGGACCGACCCCTGCGGAACACCGCACGACACATCTCGCCGAGCTGACCCGAGCCAGCTGGGGAAAGCTATGGCCCTCTCCGAGAGATAGACCCCGACAATACGACGGAGGTAGAGAGGCGTTCCGTGATACACGAGCGCCTCCCTAACGCAGCTCCATGGCAAGGTGTTGAACGCGTTGGCGATGTCAAGAGACACCTCCACCACCACCTTGCCCTGCGAGACTGCTTCCTCCGTCAGGCTCCTCACGCGCATGATCGCGCTCACGGTGGAGCGTCCCCGACGGAAACCGAACTGGTTATCCGCCAGGTCTGGCCCCACACTCGTGAGATGCTCGAGGAGGCGTTCCGCGATAATGCGCTCAAAGAGCTTACACACCTCGTCGAGCAACACGATCGGCCGGTATCCGGACGGTGAGTCCACCGGCCGCCCCGCCTTACGGATCAGGACCAGTTTCCCCGTCCTCCACACCTTGGGAAACTGGCCCCTTTCGAGGCATGCGCTAAAGAGCCCCATCAGTCGAGGCCCGAGTTCTTCGAGGGCCAGGACCCATGCACGGCCAGGAATGCCGTCGGGTCCGGGGGCAGTGATTTTCCGGCGTTTAAGCCGGAGTACTGCCGCACCTAGCTCCCCCACCCTGACTTCGGGTACGTCGTCTTCGCTGGTGCTATCCGCGTCGGGTAGAGACGGAGCCATGCGCGGAGGGACGTGCTCCTCCGCGCTCGTCGGAAACAGGGAGCCCATGACCCGCTCCAGCTGCTGCGGCTGGAGACTCTGGGTCAGTGGGGGCGCCCTAGGTCGGAGTTTCTCCCTGACCTGTAGGTACGGGCGCCCCCATGGGTTCTGCTGCAGGGTCTCCAGGAGCTTCTCGCGGGCCGCCGTCTTGGCCCGCTTTATCGTCTCCTGGAGATTACCTTTAGCCTCCCTGTATGCCTGGAAAAGCTCCGCCTCTCGGGCTGCCGCGTCGTCTGGGCGGCGACGCCTCCGGCGAAACCTGGTGTACCGGCGGCGGGCGGAGATGCATGCTGCGCGCAGCTCTGCAATCTCCGGCGACCACCAGTACACCTGCTTCCTGGCCGGTCTGGGTGTAACCCTAGGCATCGCCGCATCACAGATTTCATCCACATCGACAGGCCGGTCCGGCGCCGGAATCCAGGCCTGCACGATGGATGCCTCCAGGAGAGCCTCCCAATCCAGATGGTGAAGTGCCCAACGCGGATCCGGGGGATTTGCCACCGGCTGTGGGAGGTCAGGTGGGGGGACGACATCGAACCGTATGTACCGATGATCCGAGTGCGTCTCCTCACCCTCCTCCACGCGCCAGCCTGTAATACGGCGGGCGAGGTCAGGGGATGATGCGAACATTACGTCCACGATCGATTCCCCCCCCCCCCGCCGCCAATAGGTGGCGACATTCCCCCGGTTGAGGACCTCCAGACCACGTGTTCTGGTCCAGTCCTCAAGAAGCCTCCCCTTGTCCCTGGTTTCCCGGGAGCCCCACGCCTCACTCCAGGCGTTGAAGTCTCCCAGAAGCAGGACAGGGCGAGGACGGCACGCAGCGAAGACGACGTCGAGCTCAGTGAGCCATAGCTCAAACTGAGACTCGTCAATGTTCGGCGAGATGTAGGTGGCCACGACTGCCAACCCATCGTAGTCCGCCGCAACACACCCCCGGCCCCTTGCAATGATCGCAAGGCGCGAGTTGTCTGCGGCGGACCCCCCAAAGATACAACAGGCCGAGCCGTCCTCGTCCACCGGGCTTCCCGGGTGGACAACAAATGGGGATCGCATTTATTAAGTGATTTTTTTTTCGGATTTTATGGCTTGGTTTGATTTATTAAGTGAAGATTAATTAACGTCACAGACAGTCATTATTCTTTTCTTTTTGTCTAGTCCGTGTCTCCGTTATAGACAATACTTTAGTTTATTTTAAAAATTCTGTATTATATTTTATACGTATGTTTAGATTCGAACAAACGTTCCCTGATAACTGACATCGAACAGCATCATTTTTTGCCTGTGTCGAGTCCGCTAGGGTAAGTTATGGCCCTATCGGATAAATATGCCCTGACAATGCGACGGAGGTAGAGAGGCACTCCGTGGTAGATCAGTGCCTCCCTAACGCAGCTCCAGGGTAAGGTGTTAAAGGCATTGGCGATGTCAAGAGACACCGTCAACACCGCCTCGCCGCGCGAGACTACTTTCTCCGCCAGGGTCGTTTCAGCCCGTGGATTTATAATACCTGAGGCTAGCTGTACTTTACGTTACGCGTATACCTACGGTACAGCCTTACAACCTTACGTACTAGGGTACGTCCGAAGCTATCCATAGTCACATTTTGTAACATATCAAATGCAGGCATATTCTGATCAGACTTCTTCAAAAAGGGTTCTTGTGTTCATGATTCACGCCGTGGTGCCAATAGCCCACATGGTGTGAATCGATAAAAGACCTTTCTAATCTATCTCAGTTGTAGTGTATTTCATTTGTATTTCATACTAAAATAGTGTTTTAATATAATCTCAAACATGTTCATACTCATCCAACCATGATAGCTACCTTTTATTCGTAGATAATACTTATTATGTTGTAATATGTATGTACTAAGTAGTTTACTTATAGCAGATTTTTCACAAAGAGCATTATAGTAGAATAAACAGTCAATATATAACTAAATGTATTTTGAGATTAACGACGCAATTATATACCAAACTTGGTAAGGCACTTTTATAACCAAATTCTTCATGTTAATCCAATAAATCAGCACCAAATCCAAGCAGCCGCTGGCTTTACATAACATAGATAGCATACGAATTTCCCACTAAAATTGTATTTTAATGAGAGTGGATAAGTAGGTGATTAACTGTTTTAATTTTGTACCAGAGTGTTACATTTTTACGACGCTCCGTGTTTTGATAGCTTTTACATTGTGCGTATACGTAATATAAGGCATATGTACTTTACGTAACTTACCCCCAACAACTTATTAGGTACGTACCAAATATAGAACATACCTACCTACTTATATGGTACAATATGGGTAAAATCACCAGTAAAGTTTTCTCATTCGTCTCTCTTAGTAATTGTTAGCTTTTACCAAACAAGTAAGTTCAAACAGAACTCTCGCCTTTAGTAAACTTTAGTACAATTTCAGTTTCGACGTCGCAACACAAGAAAAGACGAAATATTTTGAGACGATTCTTAAAACTAATTCGGTAGAAGCTTGTTCTAATCTTTCTCTGTGACAGTTTCATTTGTAAATATGTTGTTTTTTGCAAATTGATAAGTTTTTTAGTCTCACTGGGGTTTTAACAGACTTATAACAAGGTTTGTAGGTACCTTAAAAATCGTTGAATAAATTTATCTTTCTATCATTTTAATATAAACTCCGAAGCCTTTGAACATTAGGTACCAAAACGCTCCATGAGAGTTGGTACCTATGAAAATATGTTAGAGAAAATCGGTTAGAAACTGGAAACCAATATTAGCAGCATATACCTAAATTAAGCTGACCTTTGTGATTTTGTAACGATATTCCTGAGTTAACTCGGTCGGTAGTGCATCGGCTTTCGACTCTTGTGTGATCCACAAATGTTTGTTTCGGAGTTTGGGTGTTTTCTATGTATATAATGTATGTATTTAGAAACATAAGTATGTTTATCATTTGTCTATATCCCATAGCACAAGCTTATAGCTTAGTTAATAGGCAAGCGGCAAACCCCCGAAAAAGTGCTTAAAAATGAAAATGTCTGACCAATCAGTGAAAATGTGATTTCCCCAATACAAATTTGTACTTTTTGTAAACCTTGGACCAAAAGGCGTCGATTGGTAAGAAAACAAAATTTGTGCGGTTGGGCTATTAATTGTTATAAACAAATTAATTTGTTAACTGATAAAAAGTTGGTTTTTATATTGGAAAAGGATTTCTAAGGGTAAAACGGGCAAAACAGAACACTTTTTACTCTGAGATTTTTTCGAAAAAATACGTTTTAAAGAAGTTACAACCATTTTAAAGCGCAAAAATGGTCACATTCAACATTTTTTATCTCGGCGAGGTTTAATCGAATTCTAAAAAATCCTGCGGCAGAATATTTATCAGATCTTAAGCTTCAACTAACTATTTTTCAAAAAGAGAAAATATAAATTTTCACATCGTAAAATAGCGTAGCGTTTTTCCGAGTTAAGATACACTATTATACGCATGTAGAGTCGCGTCAACTCGTATAAAGCGCGTGCAATTTGACAGGATTCAAACGGGCAATCAACAAGGAAAACCAAACTCCAAAAAAATATTTTTTTTTTGTTTTTTTTTTTATTTGGGAATAATTGAAAAATTATCTAAGAACTGTTCTGCTTTGGCTTGCATCTGATTTCTTACTGCCTCCGGCTTGTGGAACGCTAAAAAAACGCTATGTGTATAAATAGATTTTACGATGTGAAAAATGTATATTTTCTCATTTTGAAAAATAGTCACTTGAAGCTTAAAATCTGGTATTCTGCCGCAGGATATTTTGAACTCGCCGAGATAAAAATGTTGAATGTGACCATTTTTGCGCTTTAAAAATGGTTGTAATTTCTTTAGAACGCATTTTTTCGAAAAATTCACAAAGTATAAGTGTTCTATTTTGCCCGTTTTACCCTTAGAAATCATTTTCCAATATAAAAACCAACTTTTTATCAGTTAACAAATTAATATGTTTATACCAAATAATAGCCCAACCGTACAAATTTTGTTTTCTTACCAATCGATGCCTTTGGTCCAAGGTTTACAAAAAGTATAAATTTGTATTGGGGAAATCACATTTTCACTGATTGGTCAGTCATTTTAGTTTTTCAGGGGGTTCGCCGCTTGCCTATAAAGCATGTGTAGCGGTTTTCTCATTGACTTATATGTATACTACTAGACAAGGCGAGTAGTACTGCAATTTTGCGCACGACGTTGCGGTGCATGCACCGCAACGCGTTCAGTCAACTGCGAGCAAGCGAGCAGAGTGGACTAGTACTACGCAAAACCGCGGACTGTGTAATAAACGTATTTTCATATAAACTCTTTAATATTTACCTAATACCTAATTGATAACAGTGTTCTGATGTTTATTGTCGGTAAATAGGTTATATATTTCGTAATTATTCACAATCTAGCACATAATAGAAATAAATTCATCAACCGCCATTATGAATAATAAATTGTACTTCGATTCTCATCGACAGACACCAAACAATGTATGCACCTCGCTGGAATGCGGCGCTATCGACGCGAGGTGCCAACTTAACTTGGTCGTGTTGTCGATGCGAACGAGATATAAGAAAGACATAGATTATGCACACAGACACGATGAAGTGGAAATAGGTTTTCAATTGTGTTTACTTTGTGTTAGATATTATCTTCTTACTGTGATTTTTCGAAAATGCCGAATCGTATTCTGCGATATTGCTAAAATTATTCTCGTAGAACTAAGAAGTCTACTGACGGCATTACTTTTCATAGGTTTCATATAATAAACAACTGAACTTCAATTGTTTTTATTATTGTAATGCTTTCGTACCTATTCTTTTTACTGTCTCATTAGTCCAGTGACTCTAGAGATTGTATAATGCCACTACTGATCATGAGGTCGCAGTTTCGATTATAGGAATTATATACTCTTCTGCTTTATAATATTAGTATAGGTGTATATTATAAGATATACTACTGCAAATAAAACAAAACACTTGGTTTGCAGTAATATGTACTAATGATGGAAATAGACATTAATATGTGTTAATGTCGCTTCTACGTAAGCGTTGCATAATCACGGCGATAGTTTTCGCCGATGACGTCACCGGTCGTGTGTCGGGAAGACACAATTTTTATTCGCTACAGCTTGTCTAGTAGTATACATATAATGTTTATGGGTGTTCTAGTTATTTTCCTCTGTACCGTTTCACTAAATACATAAAACTATCGAGACGACTATCACTCCCTATGTAGCTATAATCATAATGAAAACATAGTATAAAATAAAGTCGCTTCCTCTGTCTGTCCGTCCCTTACTTACTATTTGTAATTATTTCATTCTTTTTTATATCTTGTTTGTTTACATACCTTTGAGTGACATGATATGTCATGTCATTACTGATTTGTTTTTTTATTTTATTTTTGGCAATTAGGTTTCTTGATTTTTAAACTCCTTTCTCATCAATGCTATTCTGTATCTCATCCATTTACTTTTAAATTCAATAACATTCTACCGATGTGTTATTATGAATTCATTTCATTCTTCAAGACAGTCTACCACCGCCTACAGTCGGAGAAACATCTCCTAGTCTTCTATTACGTTTAACCCTTGGAATCACTAAGTTATCTACCATCAAAGTTCAGTCTACAGTTATAACCTGGGTCCTGGAGGGATCAATTCCTAGGACCATGAGGAAGGAGTGAGTCAAGAAGTTAATAAGTGACATCTATTGGTTGCGTATTCACTCCAAAACCAAAGCTTCTCGTGGAGTCAAGAAGAAGTGGATAAGTGACATCTATTGGTTGCGTACTCACTCCGGATCCTGCCGCACCGCTGCCCTGTCGAGGCACTGGGAGCCTCGGACCCTGATATCACTTGTGTCTGGTGCACATCACCGGCGCAGTGTTTCTCAACTAGTAATCACCCTCATTTCACCTTTTATAACCCTACTGTATTTTCTATAATTCTATGAATAGACTGCTATTTCTTTAATTCTTAGATAAATATGTTCTTTCATTGTTACCCTTTAATCAGCATTACTCCGCAAATGACAGTGACGTATCTGCATCTTTAAAACTACGCAACGGATTTTGAAGCAGTTTTCGCTCCGGTACATAAGGTCCATAGTATCATTACGTCAAGAGTATCAAAATGTCCATAGTATCATAACGTCTACAGTATAATTTCGTCCATAGTATCATAACGTCTACAGTATAATTTCGTCCATAGTATCATAACGTCTACAGTATAATTTCGTCCATAGTATCATAACGTCTACAGTATAATTTCGTCCATAGTATCATAACGTCTATAGTATAATTTCGTCCATAGTATCATAACGTCTAGTTTTTCGTAGTTTGAGTAAAAACTTTTTACACACTTTACTGGCCATTTCAGTTTTGATAAAAAATATAAAGAATTGTTGATAGCACTGGTCCATGGCTGTATAACCATAATCAATTTTCTAAAAAAAATAGTGTACATAATACTTAATTTTTAATAATTATTATGATATAATAAGAATAAGCGATTTTTTTCTTTCACTTTAATGTAAACTACATTTATTTACGTAATAAAAAAAAATTCCTTTAATTATGAAAAGTGTATTCATTTTGAATAATTAGCCTACATAATAATATACCATTAAATAAATAATTATCAGTATAATATTATATATCTATGAACATAAATTTATAGAAATACACAATAAACTACAAAAAAATGGAGGAAGAGAAAAATAAACCCTTAGATAAAGTAAAACTGATTCTGCCTGTTTTTTGGTATTTTCTGGTTCTCATACACATTAGACGAAATGATACTGTAGACATAAGGATATATAGACATAATGATACTGTAGACCATTTGCAGAATTAGACAAAATAATATTAGACGAAATGATACTCTAGACAATTTGTCACTATGGACTTTTTAATACTTTGGACACATCGTACCCGAAGGGCAGTTTTCACCAATAGATAGAGATTGTCGAGGAAGGTTTTAGTATATTATTTGTCAAGCGAAGCCACGGGTATCCGCTAGTATATCTATATAATATAAGTGACCGTTTTCAAGTGGGTACACTGTTGATCTTGCGTTTCAATGACGTCGACCCCAAACATATCACTACTGCTGTAAAACACTTAATACTTACACATAAAAGTTATAAGGAGAAGTTTAACACGTAATTGATATTTACGATTGCTAGTATTCTTTAGAAACGTGAGCAGGTAGTTTTCGACCACATCAATGTTAACCCTCTATTGCTTGTTGAAAGTGTGTTTGGGGTTGGATTAAAAGCCTCATCTCTGTCACTGTTAAATTTCAATTGTTTTAAAATTTGGACCTTCAAAAAAGGAAGACGTTCTCAATGTTTTTTTTTGTGTTTGTTACTGTGATTTTAAATATTTTTTTAATTTAAAGCTGCTGCTTTTCGAGTGGTCCTATTTCCATTTAGCCCCATTCCGACAACTATTTGGTAACTTTTCGGTAATTTGAAGTCGGTTTTATTGTGCCAATGTTTAACGTATTTTTTGTAAAACAGTTACGTCCATTAGAAAAATATTTTCTTTATTTAAAACCCGATTCTCAGTTCTTTGTCTCGCCCACCCTGATCCCTTTCATCTAGCAGTAATTAAAGCTTTAAAATTAAGATCATTTTGTTTCTGACGAAATTTGCAAAGACGTTGCTTAGAATTTTGAATGAACGATTTCTTTTATTTTGTCTATTACAAAACCTATATTTTATTATAGAAGCATTAGTAGGTAATGACCGAAGTTTGAGGAAACTTACATAAACTAAACCTATATTAATAGGTATATTAAACTAATTATACCCTACAATATCAGATAAACCTTGTTATTTCACAACATTCTATATTCCCTTAATACGTCATAGAATGATTCCTGATAGAACCTATATTAATAGGTATATTAAACTAATTATACCCTACAATATCAGATAAACCTTGTTATTTCACAACATTCTATATTCCCTTAATACGTCATAGAATGATTCCTGATAGTTACAAACCCAATCTACAAACGTGAGCCAATTTGTTATATAATGAACTAATCCTTACTAAAACTTTCATAACCACACATAACAAGCTGAAACTTGTAGATACTCGTATATTGCATTTTATTGTATATATTGTATATCTACTAATTAAGACATTTTTTAGACATACCTATGACTATTACCTACCTGTCTAAAGAAATGAATATACCTGCGAGCGTATGGTTGTTGGGAAGCCAACATGTTATTTACCAACGGTATGGTCAAATTGACCTTTAGTCATATCGGTGTTAGTACATAAGAACGTATGTGGTGGCAACACTACAGAAATATGTATCCGTTCTCTCTTCTCTCATGTACCTGGTTCAATATAGACGTACGTCGCCTTCATCCATATTCGTAACTGAAATCTCGTAACCAGTAAAAGAAAAGAATTATTTTTCGCAGTTTGGTAACTAGTTGTGAGAGAATAATTTTTGTTCTTCTTTGGTAACTAAACTCACCCAAGCAGTTACAAGAGAAGATTTTTCAATCATTGTTTAGTAACTAGTTGCGAGAAAAGAATTATTTTTCGTGGTTTGGTAACTAGTTGTGAGAGAAGAATTTTTGTTCTACTTTGGTAACTAAACTCACCTAAGAAATTACAAGAGAAGATTTTTCTATCGCTATTTAGTAACTAGTTGCGAGAAAAGAATTATTATTCCACTTTTGTAGATCAAATAATTTCCATTATTGTAACCAGAGACAATACTTTTATACACTCGTAGATAAAAAAGAGAAAAAGAAAGAAAAGAAACTGTCGGAAAAGCCCGCGGTAAGGCGATTATCGGGATGGGATGATAAACAACTTGCAATCTTTGAAAATAATATAAAAAAAACAGAATTTACTTAAATGCTAAAAGGAGCTATAACCTCTAAACAATGCCCAACCGTAATTTCTTTATTTTTCAGTAGTTGTATAGTTGCATTTATTTCCTTATCAATTTCATCATAATAATCTCTTGTAACTGCTTAGGTGAGTTTAGTTACCAAAGTAGAACAAAAATTGTTCTCTCACAACTAGTTACCAAACCGCGAAAGATAATTCTTTTCTCGCAACTAGTTACTAAACAGCGATAGAAAAATCTTCTTTTGTAACTGCTTAGGTGAGGTAAGTTACCAAAGAAGAACAAAAATTCTTCTCTCACAACTAGTTACCAAACTGCGAAAAATAATTCTTTTCTTGTAACTGGTTACGAGATTTCAGTTACGAATATGGATGAAGGCGTGTGAAAGTTGTACGCTGTTGTTTCACTGGATCTGCCCCTATACATCATAATACAGTCCACTACTACTCCATCTGGGCACGGTATTAAGAGAAGGTTATATTTTCCTCCCTAAAGCCACATTTCTACATGGTACCTACTTTAATCACATTGGAGATGTCTTGTCAAAAGGCCAGTATTAAAGTACTCGTAGCCGGATACTATGCATGAAAATACTTATAAAAGTTTAAGAAGCGAACGAAAGCAACAATAAACTTACAGAAGACTACCCTGAGTTTGAACTCTTTACCATAAATTAGGATCTTATAATTTTGATACGTACGTTTTAAAATTTATGATGGTTTCGTTCAGGAATTTACGTGAAACTTATCTATTCTAAAAGTTAATGAACTCAAGAATCAAAGAATCAATTTCATTTCTTCAGTTTAGGCACATAAAGAGCACATATGAATGTCAAAATTTTACAATTTTATGTCAAGCACTATTATAAAAATAGGTACTAAATTAATTACATAAATAACCATTTGAAAATGATTCTTTCGCTGGTTCGGTAAGTTGGTTCTCCTGAGAAGATACCAGCAAGAAACTCAGGTAGATTATCCATTTTCTTTTTTAATAATGTTTGGTTTACATTGTGTTACTATTTGTATTGGACGAGTTGCTAACAACAGCAGATTAGGGTGACCATGCATTTTTATCATTAAGATATTCGTCTACATTATAATAGCCTTTCTTCATCAAACGTTTTTTCACTACTATTTTAAACTTATTAAGAGGCATGTCAACCAAATCCTGCGGAATTTTATTAAATATTTTTATACATTTGCCTACAAACGAATTACCAACTTTATGAAGTCTAATTTTTGTCATTGCCAGTTTATTTTTATTTCTTGTATTATAATTATGGTTGTCGTATCTTTTTTTGAAGAGTTCTATGTTCTTCCGTACATATACGATGTTGTCATAAACATATTGAGAAGCAACGGTTAAAATATTAATTTCTTTAAACAGTTCTTTCAGCGAGTCACGGGGTCCGAGTCTATAGAGTGCTCGTATAGCTCGTTTCTGTAATATGAATATTGTCTCAATATAGGCAGCTGAGCCCCATATATTTTCGGGTGCAAAGGGGCTCTACCAACATCTATAGGGCCCCAGCGACCTCACCTGCTAGTGGCGCACCTGCTGATAAACGGACGAGGCTCGTTAATTTACGGTACCTATGGAGTGGCTTCGGCCCCTACGTGGGTACCAGGTGGTACAACAGTGATGGTCCGGGGGGGTACCACCGTGCAGCTGTGCTAAAGCCCCCCAAGTAACCCAGCCCAGGCTGGGTTGCGTTAGGGGTTCAGCAGCTGCACCGCCGGGCCCGGGGCGATGTATGGTGCAGCAGGCATGGGACCAGTGGGGGCGAAACTGAGTCTAGTGTGGGTGGTGTGGGTCGATTCGCCGGCCAGGGAGACCCTTAGCAACGGCGTTGCCGCGGCCGCCCGCAACACAGTCATGGGGCCCGCCTGGGGCCAACCACCCCAGGAGGCTGCCCCACATGTTGCGCATAATCCTGATGTGGGATCGCCGCTCCGGGTGGTAACCGGTGTGGGGTAGCGGCGGCCTTGCATCAGGGGGGTTTGGGAGCCCTTCCGTCCGGCGAGTCGGCTCCGACCTAACCACACGGTTCTAGACAAAGCTAGCCCCTGCGCTTTGTCATTTACTGCTGCACCAAATGTCGCCCTGTCTTCACGCTTCTTCTTCAAAATCTACAATGGCAGTGCACCAAAAAAGAAATAAACGTTACACAGCGGCCCTAGGAAACCCCACAACTTCACATTTCGAGGTGGAGTTCACTAACGTCCGTGGACTCCATGCGAACCTCGATACCGTCCACCACCACCTTGAGACGGCACGGCCCGCTGTGATGTTCCTCACGGAGACACAAATACGCCGCCCTGACGACACGTCTTACCTGTGTTACCCCGGCTATGTCATCGAGGAACAATTTCGAGACAAAGCCGGGGTGTGCGTGTTCGTTAGGGCGGATGTTTGCTGCCGCCGGTTGCGCTGCCTAGAGAACCCCTCCAATTCCGTCCTTTGGCTGCACGTAGACCATGGCTCTATGAGCCAGATCTACGTGTGCGTCTACCGATCCCACACAGGGGATTCTGAGACAACAAAGCTCTTCCAGTACCTCAGCGAGACGGCTGATGAAGCGCAGGTGCGGTTCCCGAACGCTGACCTAGTACTTCTGGGGGACTTCAATGGCCATCACATTGAATGGCTGGGGTCCCTCAAGACTGATCATGCGGGTAGAGCCGCCCATGCGTTCGCTCTCTCCCACGGTCTGACCCAGATGGTATGCGGGATCACCCGGATACCAGACAGGTCAGATCACGCGCCCGCTCTGCTGGATCTACTGCTGACAAGTCGCCCAGCCCAGTACAGTGTTTCGGTAGGAGCCCCACTGGGTAGTTCCGACCACTGTGTTGTTCACGCTGGCATGAAGGTGTCACCTCCTGCACGTCCTGTACAAACGTCACGACGACTATGGCACTACTCGTCAGCGGATTGGGACGATCTACGCGATTATTATGCGTCCGTCCCCTGGAGCCAGCGCTGCTTTGTAGGAAAGGCTCCTACGGATAGTGCTTCTGCTATTGCTGGCGAGATCAGTTTAGGGATGGATTATTACATCCCTTTCACTGATGTCGCCAGTATCCGCAGAGCCCGTCCCTGGTTCGGGCGAGATTGTGCCAAAGCTGTTCGACAAAAACAGTCGGCATATCGCGCCTGGATCAGGGCCCGGGCTGTGCGCGACCCAAACGTGGGCCACCTCAAAGCAGCGTACAACCGGGCCACAAAGTCGAGTAAGAGGGCCTTTAAGAGAGCGGATGCCCAGCGCGTCGCGCGGCTTGGTCAGGAGCTCACTTCCCATCCCACGGGCAGCCGTGGATTCTGGCAACTGGCCAAAGCCGTGCAATCTAACTTTTGTCAGCCCTCGCTGCCACCGCTGCGTTACCCAGATGGAACACTGGCTCACAAAGCCCAAGAGAAAGCGGATATGCTCGCAGACCTCTTTGCGGCTAATTCCCGGTTCGACGACCGTGGCCTGCAGCCCCCCGCCATCGCCAACTGTGGCCACACAATGCCTGATATTGTTATCAGGCAATGTGATGTACGGGCAGTGCTGCGGTCACTCGACACGCGGAAAGCCAGTGGCCCTGACGGCATTCCGGCGGTGGTGCTACGAAAATGTGCAGCTTAGTTGTCTCCAGTATTAACGCGTCTGTACCGCCTATCATACTCTTCAGGGCTCGTGCCGGAGGTCTGGAAGGAGGCGAACGTACAACCGATCCCCAAGAAAGGGGATCGGTCCGATCCAGGCAACTATCGACCCATAGCTGTCACCTCAGTCATTTGCAAGGTGCTTGAGCTCCTTATAAATAAGCAGCTCATGCAATTCCTAGAGGATCACTCGCTAATCAATGATCGACAATACGGCTTCAGGCCAAAGCGATCAACGGGTGATCTTCTGGCATGCGTAACGCATGTCTGGGGTGGGGCTATGGAAAGGCACGGCGAGTCCTTGGCTATTAGCCTGGACATCGCCAAAGCCTTCGATAGGGTCTGGCATGCTTCGCTCCGCTCCAAGCTTCCGGCATATGGTCTACCTCCTCAACTGTGCAGCTGGATTGCCAGCTTTTTAAACGAGCGCCGAGTGCGGGTCCTCTGCGATGGCCAGGCTTCTCGCTTCTTGCAAGTGAATGCCGGGGTACCGCAGGGGTCCGTACTATCACCAACTCTCTTTCTTCTGCATATCAATGATATGCTATCCCTCGGGAACATTCATTGCTATGCAGATGACAGCACACTGCACGGGAGTTACTCGGTTGGTCCGACGTCGGGGCGATCTGAGATTGAGGAGGAGAGACGACGACTCGTGGCTGATCTCGACCGTAACCTCGACAGTATCTCTCAATGGGGTACCGAGAACCTGGTCGAGTTCAATGCCCGCAAAACACAGGCGTGTGCATTTACTGCGAAGAAATCCCCTTTCCTTCCCCTACCCTCTCTTCAGAATGCATTATTACCAATGAAGGACAACCTTGATATCCTTGGCATAGACGTTCGTCGAGAGCTCAATAATAAAAACTACATCGAAAGATGTATAGGGCTAGCTTCGCGGAAACTAGGAATACTGAATAAGGTAAAGAGATTCTTTACACCGGACCAGAGGTGTCTGCTGTACAAGACGCAGATTAGACCCTGCGTCGAATACTGCTCTCACCTCTGGGACGGCTCCGCGAAGTATCTGCTGGACGCTCTCGACGCTATGCAGCGACGGGCTATCCGTATTATAGGTTGTCCGGAGGTAACGGGAAGCCTTGAGCCGCTAGCTCAGCGCCGAACAATAGCTTCCTTGGCCGCATTCTACCGTATTTACCACGGCGAGTGTTCTGAAGAGCTCTTCAATCTGATCCCACCCTCTTCCTTCCGATCCCGAACGACTCGTGCCGGGCAGAGATGCCACCTCCACAAAGTGGATAGCATGTTCGCGAGAACCGAACGTTTTAAACGTTCGTTTCTCTGCCGAACGATAGTGGCCTGGAACGCCCTGCCTGTGCACGTGTTTCCTCCTACATATAATCCTGGGTTCTTTAAGCGGAGCGTGAAGAGGCACATCAGTAGGTCGTCAAGTTGAGGGCCACTCTCAATAGTAATGTGTGCTGTGAGAGTGGCCCACAATCGCTAGACGTCGTCACGACTTACCACCAGGCGGGCGGCGTCAATTTGGCGAACCAAATATAAAAAAAAAAAAAAAAAAAAAAAAAAAATATCAGCAGACCATATGACATAACGCTATGAAAGTAGCTAAAATAAACTAATCGTGCCGTTTTTTCATCAGTCAGTGACCTTATCTTTCTAACCGCATAGGCAGCCGAACTAAGTCTTCCTGCCAAGACTGTGATATGAGAACCCCATTGCAGTTTACTATCTTAAGTTATTCACAATCACAATCGGTGATTGTGAATAATTGACTATATAAATAATAACTGACGGTGGGATGCTAATACATCGTTCTCAGGCCCCGATCATGGAGGTCGATGGGCCTGGGCGTAGTCACGTCTGCGGCGCCCCCGCCACACACTTCGGAATTCAGCGGGGAGGAAACGCTCCTTCACCCTAACGGCCGCGTTCCACTGGCTCTCGCTAGAGACCATGGCATGCTAGGGCATGGTCTCCAGCGAGAGAGTGTCCTCGCCCAGGCCCATAACGAGGTCCCAGCGCTGACTTGTACACGCTGAGCATTCCACCAACGTGTGGAATGCCGTGTCTTCGCCGGAAGCCTCGCAGTGTTGACACGCGGGTGTGACCTCACGATGCATGCGAAACAGATACTCACCGAAGTTTCCGTGCCCGGTGATGATCTGTGTCGCATGGTACGTGAGGCCACCGTGCTGCCTCTGCAGCCTGACGGAGTTGGGACCGCTGGGCCTCGATTTCTCGAGACGCAGGCCTGTGGTCCCGCTCCAGCGCCTCCTTGTGCCATTGAAACAATGACGCAAGGGCTCTCGCTTCCAGGGGTCATGGAGGGGCGGGTACTAATTAAAATTAAAATTATCGACTTAGGGGTGGCCCAAGGGCCACCTTCGCCGCACCTAAACCTACTTTGACACTATATAATATAGGAAATACTGGTTAAAATAACTTTTTATTTTTCATTAATTTCATTAATTTACACCTATTAAATTTTAGTAATATATACTATTAGGCGACTGTACACTATGCCTAAAAACATTGTGCAAATTATAACTAGCATAAATATATTAGACCTAAATATAATTATTCCACAGTACATATGCTGCTAAAAATCAATTATGACCAAGTATAATTATGCCAAAAAAAGTATGCCAAATTCATTGTGCTAAAACATTTTAGGATTACATATATTATGTTAACGAAAGGTATACCTCTTTGAAATCCCTCAAAAAGTCGATTATAATGCTAATTAGATTTCAAAATAATCTAATTTGTAATAAATCCTATCCTTGTACAATATTAAGAGAAGAAAACCTTCGTAATACATAAATCTTGTAAGGAAATGTCGAATACAATGGAAGATGTTAAAGCACAAATACTGTGATTAGGTACAAATTTACATTTATAACGTGGGGTACCATTAATCCGTAAGGCAAAGACTAACTTAGATAATACAAATTTACATTCACATTATTAGTTATAAGACAGCATTTATTTTCTCGTCATTTACTCTACAAGTATATTTGTTTCAGATCTTTAAAACTACGCAACGGATTTTCATGTGGTTTTCACGAATGAATAGAGTGGTTCTCGAGGAAGGTTTTTGTGTACATAATTCGTCAAAAGGGCGCCCGTTAGTTATCTTAAGAAAACTTCTTTAAATGCCTTGAATTTTCAGAAAAATAAAACAACGAACATATAATATATCCTTCTCGTTAGAGATCGGTTACCAAACCGCAGTACAATTGTATATTTCATACAGAAACAAGATCTACTTATACTCGTATACAATAGGTACACAACATACAGGTTTAATAGCTGTCAGTTGCAAATATGCGGTAACTATGTAGGTAATTCTCATGGCAAGTCTCATCGAGATCTGGACTTGGACGTGGCGGTAGGCGGACCACCAGAGGTCGCAGAGTACATCAAATCACAACATCCATCCAATCTACTGCAATCAATACAATGGATGCACTAACAACAAACACTCAACAGGAAGCAGCTAGAAGTGTTTTGCAGGTCATGTTACCTACAACCACCCTAGCTGGCAGAGATAGGCAACGAATGAAGTGGACAAATGAAATAAATCAACAGCTACTTCGTTGCTACTACACCGTCACAAATTGTGAAACAGATCTCACAGGATATCGCCAAACACTTTATACCAAATTCATAGAAATATACCCAGACCTTCATTTTATCTCAGAACAAAGATTAGCTGATCAAATTAGAGTCATACACCGAAACAATAGAATATCGATCCAAGACAGGGAAAAGATAAAAGAAGAAACAAGGCACATGTTAGCACATAACACACAGACCGTGACAATTATGAGCAATACAAACCGACCTTTCGAGGACACATACCCACCATATCTCAACACTCCCACCACAAGTGAAGAAATCATACCAACACAAACGACTGTGTCGCAACTAACAAACAATTCAGTCATATCAACACAAAGATTATCATCCACTCCAACACAAGATATACAATCAGACACATTGAACCCAGATTCTGTTGAAAATAATATTTCATCGGAACAAATTAAAGATCTACTGAACGAAAACCTAGCCAAATATAAAGAAACAGAACCATTGTCTCGTCCACATTTACCAAAATTAAATATAACACGATACTCTAAAAAAACAGTAAACGCATTAAATGATTTAATAGGTACTCACTTATCACTTATTAACGAACCAACACTCATTGAAATATATGATCTAATATACTGTGCAGCCCTAACAACAACAGAAATCCATAGTAATAATAAAAACAAAAATAAAGTACAAAAAAGCAAAACAAAAGAAAATAAACCAGCATGGGAAACACGCCTAGAAAATAATATTGCGACGCTAAGAAAAGAAATTGGAAGACTGAATCAATTCACAAAAGACAATTTATCAGGTAAAAAGCAGAAGAAATTTAGCCATATTTACAAAAATAAAGAAGAAGCAATAGAAGACTTAGATCAGAAAACACAAAAACTACAGGCCTTATCCAAGAGATTACGGAGATACAAAAAATCACAGCAAAGACATCACGACAATAGATTATTTAATGCCAACCAAAAAATATTTTATAGAAATTTTAACAGGGAAACCAGCATCAAAAGTCTACCAAACATTGAAACAGTGCAAGAATTCTGGAAAAATATGTGGTCCAATCCAGTAGAACATAATAATGAAGCCGAATGGATAAAAGAAGAAATAGATGAATATCAAAATTTAGAACCTATGAACGAAGTTAAAGTAGAAAAAATAGACATAGAAATAGCAGTAAAGAAAACGCTCAATTGGAAAACGCCTGGACCTGATAAGATACAAAACTACTGGTTAAAATATTTTAGATCAACACATGAATACTTGGCGAATGCATTCAATACCATAATTCAAGAACCACACTCTATATCTATATCTAATTTGAGGCCAATATTTGCGTAGGAATCCAGTGGTTAGCCGGGTCTAATTTCGCCATTACTGCAAGTAAATTAACTTAATGGGGACACAGCGCTTGTGAAATTATTTGGTCAAATACAAAAATATAAGGCCGTTTTATGAGATATAACTCGTTGGTTTATTTTATCTTTAATATCTTTTTTTTACCTGCCCTCTACCGTCGCCGTCGCCCCAAAGTAATCCCTATTAACTAACTTCCTAACACTTAGTGCAAAATAAGTCAATATCTAATTGCGAAGATAGGCCGTTAAATGCCTTCACACTACGTACACAGGTTACCAAGCAGTCCCGGACAATCCACGGATCCGTTAGCTATCTTAACTAAAAAACAGATGTCACTAATTTCTCGTCTCACTTCCAACGGCATGAAGTAGTACCGCTTACAGCGGTGATCATAGTCGGATGATGACTGTTTCGCCTTGTAGACCAGGTAACGCAGGATTTTTTCTTTATCGATTCAATACGATTTTTGTACAGGTCGTACTGACCCCGAAGTCAGGGTGGGGGAGCTAGGTGCGGCAGTACTCCGGCTTAAACGCCGGAAAATCACTGCCCCCGGACCCGACGGCATTCCTGGCCGTGCATGGGTCCTGGCCCTCGAAGAACTCGGGCCTCGACTGATGGGGCTCTTTAGCGCATGCCTCGAAAGGGGCCAGTTTCCCAAGGTGTGGAGAACGGGGAAACTGGTCCTGATCCGTAAGGCAGGGCGGCCGGTGGACTCACCGTCCGCATACCGGCCGATCGTGTTGCTCGACGAGGTGTGTAAGCTCTTTGAGCGAATTATCGCGGAACGCCTCGTCGAGCATCTCTCGACGGTGGGGCCAGACCTGGCGGACAACCAGTACGGTTTCCGTCGGGGACGCTCCACCGTGAGCGCGATCATGCGCGTCAAGAGCCTGACGGAGGAAGCAGTCTCGCAGGGCAAGGTGGTGGTGGCGGTGTCTCTTGACGTCGCCAACGCGTTCAACACCTTGCCATGGAGCTGCGTTAGGGAGGCGCTCGTGTATCACGAAACGCCTCTCTACCTCCGTCGCATTGTCGGGGCCTATCTTTCGGACAGGGCCATAGCTTTCCCCAGCTGGCTCGGGCCAGCTCGGTGAGATGTGTCGTGCGGTGTTCCGCAGGGGTCGGTCCTTGGGCCGCTTCTCTGGAACATCGGCTACGACTGGGTGCTGCGGGGTGCGTTGCCTGAGGGCGTCGGCGTAACGTGCTACGCCGACGATACCCTCGTCACGGCGCGGGGTGCAACGTACCAGGAGGCAGCACTCAAGGTCACGACGGGTGTTGCTCAAGTCATGGGTCGGATACGGCGGCTGGGACTGGAGGTGGCCTTGCTCCGAGGTTTTGTGCTTTCACAGACCTCGGAACGGTCCACCTGAAGGTTCCAGCGTAAATGTGGGAGGCGTTAGCATCGGCATCAAGCCCTCGATGAAGTATCTAGGGATCGTACTTGATAGCCGATGGAACTTCGGACCACATTTCCGAAGTTTGGTCCCCAAGGTGACACAGGCATCGGTCGCGCTTTCGCGACTGATGCCCAACCTAAAGGGACCCAACGCTTCCTGCAGGAGACTGTACCTGGGGATCGTGCGGAGTATGGCCCTATACGGGGCTCCCGTATGGGCGGATAGGTTGGCGGTCAAGGGGAACGTGACTCTGTTAAACAGACCACTTCGAACCTTGGCCGTCAGAACCATACGGGGGTACCGCACGATCTCCGGAGAGGCTGCATGTCTCCTAGCCGGGACCCCTCCATGGGACCTGGAAGCGAGAGCCCTTGCGCCATTGGAACAATGAGGCACTGGAGCGGGACCACAGGCCTGCGTCTCGAGAAATCGAGGACCAGCGGTCCCAACTCCGCCAGGATCTCATGGAGTCATGGAGGGTGCGATTTGAGCAACCCACAGGGGGTGCCATCTTCATCGCGGCGGTGAGACCGATCATGGACGATTGGCTGCAGAGGCAGCATGGTGACCTCACGTACCGTGCGACGCAGATCGTTGCCGGGCATGGATGCTTCGGTAGCTATCTGTTTCGCATGCATCGTGAGGTCACACCCCGGTGTCAACACTGCGAGGTTTCCAACGACGACACCGCACTCCACACGTTGGTGGAGTGCTCAGCGTGGGCGAGTCAGCGCCGGGACCTCGTAGTGGGTCTGGGCGTGGATACCCTCTCGCTGGGGACCATGCTTCAAGCCTTGGTATCCAACGGGAGTAGGTGGAACGCGGCCGTGTCCTTCTGCGAGCAAGTCATGCTCGCGAAGGAGGCGGCCGGGAGGGAGAGGGAGCGTACCCTCCCCGCCGAGTTCCGTAGTCGGCGGCCAGGCCGCCCCAGACTACGCGACTACGCCCAAGACTATCGTCCTCCATGATCGGGGCCTGAGGACGGCGGGATCGCCACCCACCGTCCTTACAGAAGCAGGCTAGAAGGGTTGCGTGCTGCGGGGCCTTTTCCCCATAGCACGCAACCAGATTCACTCACTGACGCGGGATAAAACCCGACCCCAATGACGCGGGATTCTCGTCCTGACCAAACACCCGCAGAGACCACAGAGGTGGTCAAAGTCCGCCGGGCGCCACTGGACATACCCTCTACTAGTAACCAGAGACGCCCGGCAACGGACGTTAGAGCGGCCGCGGCCTTGGGCCGCGGAATAAAAAAATAAAAAAAAAAAGTCTAAGTACGCTTTATAAATTTCACCCTTAGTGGTCGCCCATTATGGTCAAACAGTAGACCTCGCAAATACTAGAAGCATCTAGTATTTGCGAGCTTCTAGTATTTGCGAGGTCTACTGTTTGACCATAATGGGCGACCACTAAGGGTGAAATTTATAAAGCGTACTTAGACTTTTTTTTTTATTTTTTTATTCCGCGGCCCAAGGCCGCGGCCGCTCTAACGTCCGTTGCCGGGCGTCTCTGGTTACTAGTAGAGGGTATGTCCAGTGGCGCCCGGCGGACTTTGACCACCTCTGTGGTCTCTGCGGGTGTTTGGTCAGGACGAGAATCCCGCGTCATTGGGGTCGGGTTTTATCCCGCGTCAGTGAGTGAATCTGGTTGCGTGCTATGGGGAAAAGGCCCCGCAGCACGCAACCCTTCTAGCCTGCTTCTGTAAGGACGGTGGGTGGCGATCCCGCCGTCCTCAGGCCCCGATCATGGAGGACGATAGTCTTGGGCGTAGTCGCGTAGTCTGGGGCGGCCTGGCCGCCGACTACGGAACTCGGCGGGGAGGGTACGCTACCTCTCCCTCCCGGCCGCCTCCTTCGCGAGCATGACTTGCTCGCAGAAGGACACGGCCGCGTTCCACCTACTCCCGTTGGATACCAAGGCTTGAAGCATGGTCCCCAGCGAGAGCGTATCCACGCCCAGACCCACTACGAGGTCCCGGCGCTGACTCGCCCACGCTGAGCACTCCACCAACGTGTGGAGTGCGGTGTCGTCGTTGGAAACCTCGCAGTGTTGACACCGGGGTGTGACCTCACGATGCATGCGAAACAGATAGCTACCGAAGCATCCATGCCCGGCAACGATCTGCGTCGCATGGTACGTGAGGTCACCATGCTGCCTCTGCAGCCAATCGTCCATGATCGGTCTCACCGCCGCGATGAAGATGGCACCCCCTGTGGGTTGCTCAAATCGCACCCTCCATGACTCCATGAGATCCTGGCGGAGTTGGGACCGCTGGTCCTCGATTTCTCGAGACGCAGGCCTGTGGTCCCGCTCCAGTGCCTCATTGTTCCAATGGCGCAAGGGCTCTCGCTTCCAGGTCCCATGGAGGGGTCCCGGCTAGGAGACATGCAGCCTCTCCGGAGATCGTGCGGTACCCCCGTATGGTTCTGACGGCCAAGGTTCGAAGTGGTCTGTTTAACAGAGTCACGTTCCCCTTGACCGCCAACCTATCCGCCCATACGGGAGCCCCGTATAGGGCCATACTCCGCACGATCCCCAGGTACAGTCTCCTGCAGGAAGCGTTGGGTCCCTTTAGGTTGGGCATCAGTCGCGAAAGCGCGACCGATGCCTGTGTCACCTTGGGGACCAAACTTCGGAAATGTGGTCCGAAGTTCCATCGGCTATCAAGTACGATCCCTAGATACTTCATCGAGGGCTTGATGCCGATGCTAACGCCTCCCACATTTACGCTGGAACCTTCAGGTGGACCGTTCCGAGGTCTGTGAAAGCACAAAACCTCGGAGCAAGGCCACCTCCAGTCCCAGCCGCCGTATCCGACCCATGACTTGAGCAACACCCGTCGTGACCTTGAGTGCTGCCTCCTGGTACGTTGCACCCCGCGCCGTGACGAGGGTATCGTCGGCGTAGCACGTTACGCCGACGCCCTCAGGCAACGCACCCCGCAGCACCCAGTCGTAGCCGATGTTCCAGAGAAGCGGCCCAAGGACCGACCCCTGCGGAACACCGCACGACACATCTCACCGAGCTGGCCCGAGCCAGCTGGGGAAAGCTATGGCCCTCTCCGAAAGATAGGCCCCGACAATGCGACGGAGGTAGAGAGGCGTTTCGTGATACACGAGCGCCTCCCTAACGCAGCTCCATGGCAAGGTGTTGAACGCGTTGGCGACGTCAAGAGACACCGCCACCACCACCTTGCCCTGCGAGACTGCTTCCTCCGTCAGGCTCTTGACGCGCATGATCGCGCTCACGGTGGAGCGTCCCCGACGGAAACCGTACTGGTTGTCCGCCAGGTCTGGCCCCACCGTCGAGAGATGCTCGACGAGGCGTTCCGCGATAATTCGCTCAAAGAGCTTACACACCTCGTCGAGCAACACGATCGGCCGGTATGCGGACGGTGAGTCCACCGGCCGCCCTGCCTTACGGATCAGGACCAGTTTCCCCGTTCTCCACACCTTGGGAAACTGGCCCCTTTCGAGGCATGCGCTAAAAGAACTCGGGCCAGGACCCATGCACGGCCAGGAATGCCGTCGGGTCCGGGGGCAGTGATTTTCCGGCGTTTAAGCCGGAGTACTGCCGCACCTAGCTCCCCCACCCTGACTTCGGGGTCAGTACGACCTGTACAAAAATCGTATTGAATCGATAAAGAAAAAATCCTGCGTTACCTGGTCTACAAGGCGAAACAGTCATCATCCGACTATGATCACCGCTGTAAGCGGTACTACTTCATGCCGTTGGAAGTGAGACGAGAAATTAGTGACATCTGTTTTTTAGTTAAGATAGCTAACGGATCCGTGGATTGTCCGGGACTGCTTGGTAACCTGTGTACGTAGTGTGAAGGCATTTAACGGCCTATCTTCGCAATTAGATATTGACTTATTTTGCACTAAGTGTTAGGAAGTTAGTTAATAGGGATTACTTTGGGGCGACGGCGACGGTAGAGGGCAGGTAAAAAAAAGATATTAAAGATAAAATAAACCAACGAGTTATATCTCATAAAACGGCCTTATATTTTTGTATTTGACCAAATAATTTCACAAGCGCTGTGTCCCCATTAAGTTAATTTACTTGCAGTAATGGCGAAATTAGACCCGGCTAACCACTGGATTCCTACGCAAATATTGGCCTCAAATTCTTGTAAATAGACAGTAAGGGATCCAGATAATATAGACTTAATCTAATTAAGCCATAATAATATAATTTTATTTACAATAAGAATTACAATATCCATATTTATATACTAAAAATATTTACATTTCAAAATATCGTTTCAAAATCCTCCGCGTCATTGCCGACTGGGAAGGTTCCCAGAATGCTGGCTGTGTTGCCACGTCGCTATAATATAAATACATACTTAAACCAAGTAGTACCAAGTTTTAAATATGTCCAAGAAAATTATTTGATGAAAATTCTACCTACGTTCACAATGTGAATTTAATAACTGAATTTGTGTAGCAATGCCATAATGGTTTTTACTCATCGAAAATTGGTACCATACCAAGCTTGTCAACAGGCTAGTGAAATCAATTTAACAAGCAAACAAAGTTTATTGTAGTTTGAATGATAGTCAAATTAAATTTTAAATAAACTCAGAGTTTTTTTGGTTATTTTCCGTTTGTATTTATTCGTACTATTACATTTTATCCCTATTCCCTCTTCATACTATATTACAAAGTAACATAGATTAAATTTGATGAGATAAATAAATTTTACAGTTTTCCTGTTGGCCTGAGTATTTTCAAAAAGAAAATTAGCAAAATTACAAATATTATTCTTTAGAGACTAGCTAATGTTTTTTTCTTACCTTTGAATGTATTGTTGTAGAAGTATAACGTATTTGTTACCATTGAAATATCATTTGAACACATAAAATTTTCATGAAGTTTACATCATTTTGGTAATAAAATTTTGGTATTATATTATATACACAGAATTCCAACTTTATTTCCAGATCTTAAACATCATGTAGGTACAGCATGTAGCCTTATAAGGCAATCTCTACCAATGCATCACATAGTTTATAATATAGACCTCATCTTATTGAACATGATTATAATATTTGATAAAGCTAACCTATGTATTTTAAGTATTTTATATATACATTTTGTTTGTAATAATAAATATATTTCATGGCGTGTTGTACACAAAGCATCATAAATAATGTTTCAGACAGAATTAGGTCAATGTAAAACTCTGCACAGAAAACGTTGATGAACGATTCCAATGAAACGATGTCTTCTAACAAAATTACATCGTTTTACATTCGTTCAAGAATGCAGTAAAGTTCTTTTTCAGCATATTTTACGTGTATTGTTTAGTAGGTAGGTATGTATTTCAATCACTACTTATCACTGACATAATCATAACATAGTTTAACTTTAAAACTATACGCAACGGATTTTGATGCGGTTATCATCAAAGGATAGAGTGGTTTTTGTGTATGTTATTTGTCAAGCGGGCGAAGTCGCGAGTGTCCGCTAGTATATTATAAAACAAAGTCCATTGCCGCGTCTGTCTGTTCGCGATAAACTTAAAACTACTGCACCTATTGCCATGTTGTTTTCATTAATGGATATAGTGGTTCTCAAGTGATATTTAAGTACTATTTTACGAGGGCAAAGCCGCGCAGTCCGCTAGTTTTAATTAAAGTAATGGTGTGAACGTGAGACTTAAATTAAAAGGAAATTAATACTACCTATGTATATATTTTTATATTTCAAAGCAAAGACTTTGCTTAGACTAATCTTAAAATACGAGTATTAAGATAGAAATTATAAACATATCACAAAAACCGATGTCATCGAATCCCCGGCCTTTCACTTACAGGGGGAATACTCTGTCTGACCACTGAGATACTATGACCAATACCAACAACATTAAATTTTTGCTTCCAATCATAATTTGTAGATCGCGCTAATCGACCAACCAACGCGAACTAAGAAACAGATAGGTACTGTTTTAGATATTTCTTCACAAGTTCCAGTTAGTTTGAAACTGTGTTGTTTATTAAATGTCCTAATAAATTAACGTAGTTACCTACTACGATTCTAATAACCTATTATCTAAAGGAACTATAAATTATATGCACATAAAGAGACAAAGGAATCCGTCAGTTCTATTACAATTGAGATAACGAAACGTTATAATACGAGTAACAAAAGATGATGTCCAAGGACAAGTGTCAGATCTAAAATGAGATGAATTTCTATTTTACTGCCCCGTCATAAAAGCAATGAAGTATGCCAACTTTTGTTCTCAAATAATTTTACAATTATGAATCACAAAACTATATTCTTGGGCTGGAAATGAACCAGCAACTGTTCCCTTTCCCGTCCTCGTTTTCCAATTACAGCGACGCCGAAAGTTGCTATACTAACACTATAATTGAGGTCTTGCACTAGATGTGTCTTGGTCAGTTGGTAGAACGCTCCTCCTGCAAAGGTAACAGTTGCTGGTTCGTGTCCAGCCCAAGAATATAGTTTTTGTGATTGTAGTTTTTAACCAATAGACTGAGAATGAGCTAGGTGAAGTACCTTTATAGTCTGTGTCAAACCAAATCAAAAACGAAGTTCAGTATGTAAACTAGGGAGTTTATAACTAGTGGTTCTGTGAACCGACCTCACGTTATTTTCGCATTACCCCCCCATTTCTCCCCCATTTTCCTCCCAATCGAAAAATCCCTTCGACAAAAGTTGCATCTTGCAACAAAGTATACTTGTGCCAAATTTCATGAAAATCGGCTGAAAAATGCATTTTCCCGTCCTTTTTCCACCATTTTCCCCCCAATCGAAAAATCCTTTCGACAAAAGTTGCGTCTTGCAACAAAGAACACTTGTGCCAAATTTCATGAAATCGGCTGAAAAATGCGGCCTGTAGACCGGAACTGACACACATTTTGGGTGCAAAGGGGCCCTTCTTATATCTATCAGGCCCCAGCGACCTCACCTGCTAGTGGCGCACCTGCTGATTAGCGGACGAGGTTCGTATATTACGGTACCCATGTGGTGGCTTCGGCCCCTACGTGGATACCAGGTGGTACAACAGCGTTGGTCCGGGGGGGGTACCACCGTGCAGCTGTGCTAAAGCCCCCCAAGTAACCTAGCCCAGGCTGGGTTGCGTGAGGGGTTCAGCAGCTGCACTGCCGGGCCCGGGGCGATGTATGGGGCGGAAGGAAGGGGTCCAGTGGGGGCGAAGCGGAGTCTAGTGTGGGTGGTGTGGGTCGATTCGCTGGCCAGGGAGACCCTTAGCAACGGAGTTGCCGCGGCCGCCCGCAACATGGTCATGGGGCCCACCTGGGACCAACCACCCCAGTAGGCTGCCCCACATGTTGTGCATAATCCTGTTGTGGGGTCGCCGCTCCGGGTGGTAACCGGTGTGGGGCAGCGGCGGCCTTGCATCAGGGGGGTTTGGGAGCCCTTCCGTCCGGCGGGTCGGCTCCGACCTAACCACACGGTTCTAGACGAAGCTAGCCTCTGCACTTTGTCACCTACTGCCGCACCAAATATCGCCCTGTCTTCACGCTTCCCCATATCTCACCATGACAGTGCAACAAATTAATACACGGTACAAAGCGGCCCCTAGAAACCCCACAAAGTTGACTTCGTTTGAGGTGGAGTTCGCGAATATCCGCGGACTCCATGCGAACCTCGATACCGTCCACCATCACCTGGAGACGGCACGGCCTTCTGTGATGTTCCTAACGGAGACACAGATACGCCGCCCTGACGACACGTCTTACCTCTGTTACCCGGGCTATATCATTGAGGAACAATTCCGCGATAAAGCCGGGGTGTGCGTGTTCGTTAGGGCGGATGTTTGCTGCCGCCTGTTGCGCTGTCTGGAGAACCCCTCCTACTCCGTCCTTTGGCTGCACGTGGATCATGGCTCCATGAGCCAGATTTACGTGTGCGTCTACCGCTCCCACACAGGGGACACTGGGACAACAAGGCTTTTCGAATAACTCAGCGAGATGACTGACGACGTGCAGGTGCGGTTCCCGAATGCTGACCTGTTTTTCCTGGGGGACTTTAACGGTCATCACGTTGAGTGGCTGGGGTCCCTTAGGACAGATCATGCTGGACGAACCGCCCATGCATTCGCTCTCTCCCACGCGCTGACCCAGATGGTACAGGGGATCACCCGGATACCTGACAGGTCAGACCACACGCCCGCCTTGCTGGATCTACTGCTGACGAGTCGCCCAGCCCAGTACAGTGTGTTGGTACGCGCCCCACTGGGTACTTCCGACCACTGTGTGGTGCATGCCAGCTTGAAAGTGCCACCTCATGCTCGTGCTGAGCAAATGACTTGACGATTATGGCACTACTCGTCGGCAGACTGGGACGGTCTCCGCTTACTCTGCGTCCGTCCCGTGGAGCCAGCGCTGCTTTGTAGGGAAGGCGCCTTTGGATAGCGCTGCTGCCATTGCTGGCGAGATCAGTCTAGGGATAGAATATTATATCCCATACACTGATGTAGCCAGCATCCGCAAAGCCCGCCCCTGGTTCGGGCGTGAATGTGCCGAAGCTGTCTAGAAAAAACAGTTGGCATATCGCGCCTGGGTCAGGGCTCGGGCGGCACGTGACCCGAACGTGGGCCGCCTCAAAGTAGCGTACAGTAGGGCCACTAGGTTCAGCAAGAAGGCCTTCAAGAGAGCGGATGCCCAGCGCGTCGCGCGGCATGGTCAGGAGCTCACATTCCATCCCACGGGCAGCCGTGGATACTGGCAACTGGCCAAAGCCGTGCAGTCAATTTTTGCCAACCCTCGCTGCCACCACTGCGTCATCCTGATGGATCACTGGCTCACAAAGCCCAAGATAAGGCGGACATGCTCGCAGACCTCTTTGCGGCTAATTCCCGGGTCGATGACCGTGGCCTGCAGCCCCCCGCCATCGCCAACTGTGGCCACACTATGCCTGATATTGTTATCAGGCAATGTGATGTACGGGCAGTGCTGCGGTCACTCGACACGCGGAAAGCCAGTGGCCCTGACGGCTTTCCGGCGGTGGTGCTTCGAAAATGTGCTGCTGAGTTGTCTCCAGTATTAATGCGTCTGTACCGCTTGTCATACTCTACAGGGCTCGTGCCGGAGGTCTGGAAAGAGGCGAACGTACAACCGATCCCCTGGAAGGGGGATCGAACCGATCCAGGCAACTATCGACCCATAGCTGTCACCTCAGTCCTTTGCAAGGTGCTTGAGCTTATTATCAATAAGCAGCTCATGCGATACCTAGAGGATCACTCGCTAATCAATGATCGCCAATATGGCTTCAGGCCAAAACGATCAACGGGCGACCTCCTGGCATTCGTCACGCATATATGGGGTGAGGCTATGGAAAGGTACGGCGAGTCCTTGGCTATTAGCCTGGACATCGCTAAAGCTTTCGATAGGGTCTGGCATGCTTCGCTCCTTTCCAAGCTTCCGGCATATGGTCTACCTTCTCAACTGTGCAGTTGGATTGCCAGCTTTTTAAACGAGCGCCGAGTGCGGGTCCTCTGCGATGGCCAGGCTTCTCGCTTCTTGCAAGTAAATGCCGGGGTACCGCAGGGGTCCATACTATTACCAACTCTCTTTCTTCTGCATATCAATGATATGCTATCCCTCGGGAACATTCATTGCTATGCAGATGACAGCACATTACACGGGAGTTACTCGGTTCGTCCGACGGAGGAGAGACGACGACTCGTGGTTGATCTCGACCGTAACCTCGACAGTATCTCCCAATGGGGTGCCGAGAACTTGGTCGAGTTCAATGCCCACAAAACACAGGCGTGTGCATTTACAGCGAAAAAATCCCCTTTCCTTCCCCTACCCACTCTTCAGAATGCAATATTACCAATGAAGGACAATCTAGACATCCTTGGCATGGAGGTTCGTCGAGAGCTCAATAACACAAACTACATTGAGAGATGTATTGGGTTAGCTTCGCGAAAACTAGGAATACTGAACAAGGTAAAGCGATTCGTTACACCGCACCAGAGGTGTCTGCTGTACAAAACGCAGCTTAGACCCTGCGTCGAATACTGCTCTCACCTCTGGGACGGCTCCGCGAAGTATTTGCTGGACGCTCTCGACGCCATGCAGCGACGCGCTTGTCGCATTATAGACTGTCCGGAGGTAACGGGAAGCCTTGAGCCGCTAGCTCAGCGCCGAACAATCGCTTCCTTGGCCGCGTTCTACCGTATTTACCACGGTGAGTGTTCTGAAGAGCTCTTCAACCTGATCCCACCCTTTCCCTTCCGATCCTGAACAACGCGTGCCGGGCAGAGATGTCACTCTCATACCGTGGAAACCGTCTTAACGAGAACTGAACGTTTTAAACGTTTCTCTGCCGAACGATAGTGGCTTGGAACGCCCTGCCTGCGCACGTGTTTCCTCCAACATATAACCCTGGGTTCTTTAAGCGAAGCGTGAATAGGCACGTCACTGGGTCGTCAAGTTGAGGGCCACTCTCCATAGTATTCCTGTATACTATGAGAGTCGCCCACAATCGCCAGACGTCGCCACAGCTTACCATCAGGCGGGTGGCGTCAATTTGTCGACCTAAATATAAAAAAAAAAACATACTAACAACGCCAAATCGACCAGTCCTCGAGTTAAAACTGAGACGCTTCGCTCGCTCGGTCAATAAGTTGGATTATGGTCTAAATATTACATACGGCTCTGTTGAAAAATATCGCTCTTCATGTACTTAATGGTTGGCGAGCTTTTCCCTGTAACTTTACAGCATAACTAGACCCTTAAAGTACCTAGATCTTATATTATACCTACCTATTTATGTCTTTACAATGACACATCTACAATACAAAGTTCAGTCGCCGCAATTAAGCAGAAATAGAAAAAATACACGCACTTTCAAATTAATTCTGAATACCTGTCCAAAATGTAACGACCACAAAACCACTTGTAAGATTAACTGCCTGTGTCTATTTATAATAGACGGATTTCGTTCCTTAGGGGACCTAATATAGCAGCAGTTTCTTTGTAAGCTTCTTTTATTCCCACTCGGTTCGAAACGTGTCTAACTATAGAACAATTTGGTATAATGTAATTTGCAAACGATCCATTGGAATTGCTTAGACACTATTCAATTAGAAACACGATAATATGAGTAACAATATACTAACCATACCTATTAAAGTGTTAGCTAAACTTAACTAGTATAATAAAACAAAGTTGATACCGCTGCAGCGGCAAGCATACATAGGGACAGACATACAGCGCGCTGTATGTCTGTCCCTATGTATGCTTAGATCTTTAAAACTACGCATGATGCGGTTTTTTTTAGTAGATAGAGTGATACAAAAGGAAGGTTTACATGTGTAATTTGTCAAGCGGGCGAAGCCGCGGGCGTCCGTTAGTAAAATCATAAAATAAAAGATATACATCCTTAGTTACGATTACCCTTCAATTAATCGTAGAGCACAACATTTTACATGCACACTTTGAACACAACCTGACTTTTGCTTTATAACATTTTTTTTTTAATACCGCGGCCCAAGGCCGCGGCCGCTCTAACGTCCGTTGCCGGGCGTCTCTAGTTACTAGCAGAGGGTATGTCCAGTGGCACCCGGCTGACTTTGACCACCTCTGTGGTCTCTGCGGGTGTTGGGACGGGACGAGAATCCCGCGTCGTTGGGGTAGGGTTTTATCCCGCGTCAGTGAGTGAATCTGGTTGCGTACTATGGGGCAAATGCCCCGCAGCACACAACCCTTCTAGCCTGCTTCTGTAAGGACGGCGGGTGGCGATCTCGCCGTCCTCAGGCCCCGATCATGGAGGTCAATAGTCTTGGGCGTAGTCGCGGAGTCTTGGCCACCGACTACGGAACCCGGCGGGGAGGGTACGCTTCCTCTCCCTCCCGGCCGCCTCCTTCGCGAGCATGACTTGCTCGCAGAGCAAATGGTTTTTGGGTGCAAAGGGGCTCTACCAACATGTTTAGGGCCCCAGCGACCTCACCTGCTAGTGGCGCACCCGCTGATTAACGGATGAGGCTCGTTAATTTATGGTACCCATGGAGTGGCTTCGGCCCCTACGTGGGTACCAGGTGGTACAACAGTGTTGGTCCGGGGGGGGTACCACCGTGCAGCTGTGCTAAAGCCCCCCAAGTAACCCAGCCCAGGCTGGGTTGCGTTAGGGGTTCAGCAGCTGCACCGCCGGGCCCGGGGCGATGTATGGTGCAGCAGGCATGGGACCAGTGGGGACGAAGCGGAGTCTAGTGTGGGTGGTTTGGGTCGATTCGCCGGCCCGGGAGACCCTTAGCAACGGCGTTGCCGCGGCCGCCCGCAATACAGTCATGGGGCCCGCCTGGGAC